>CM074733.1:173763748-175095581 GCA_037367245.1 Phrynocephalus guinanensis | reverse complement strand
CCATGGTCCTAATATATAGTATATAAAGAGATTGATAAAACACACATGCCAAGTGTGCATTTTAATCAATCCATTTTATATTCTTTTCCTTACAAACACTTAGATCTGCTGAACTTTGCAAATCAATCTGGCTCCCGTCTAGCTTCACAGGGGCATATGTCGTCTCCTGCTCGATGGTGCACCCATCATTTGCTTCTAACAGAGCATGTCTGAAGAAGAAAAGGCATCACGGGAAGACTGGAAGTGAACCAATAGAGAAGCCAAGATGCTGGACTGGCAGCCAGATCCACGAGCCACTTCAGACACTGGCCAATGGAATTAAGCACACAATCAAAATCAATGGCACTAAAGCTACTAAAATCCAATCATTTGGCATTTGAGGTTCAGGCTGTATTATTTCCCGAACACAAGAGAGCTGATATCAAATAAAGCCGCTACGTATAAAGGAGCCCTCTTCATTTCAAGGAACTAGCAGATGAAATGTTTTGTTACAGACAAAGAGCTCACTGCCAGGAGAGCACGTCGGCCCAAGGAGCTGCTAGCAGAGCTTCAGAATGGTTTGCAGGCAGAACTGTAAGTCCCTCAGGTAATAGGAACTGTCAGCACCGTCATCCAAAAGAGTAACTTTCCCAGACCCTGTTTGCTAGGTTGATTCCAGCAGTGGCACAAGTGACACGGGCAGCGACAGTGCCAGGCTCTGTACTCTTTGAGGGTGGGGTTTACACACACAATATAGTTATTATTTTGATTTTCTTCACTGCCTTCTCTACTACATAATGAAATCCAGATGCCTTGAGCTGTAGCTGCATCCTGTGATAACAGCTGAGTCTCTCTCTCTCTCTCTCTCTCTCTCTCTCTCTCTCTCTCTCTGTGTGTGTGTGTGTGTGTGTGTGTGTGTGTGCATGTGTGTGTGTTTGTGTGTGTGTGAGAGAGAGCAAAAAAGTACAGTAACTGATAACTGGGAAACAGGAAGCATTCCCATACCATTTTCCTATGAGAAATTTCAGTCTCTAACTGGGTTGCTGTTTATCTGTCTGTCTGTTATATCTATCTGTTATACCCGCCATATCTATCTATCTATCTATCTATCTATCTATCTATCTATCTATCTATCTATCTATCATCTATCTATCTATCTATCTATCTATCTATCTAGTGTAATCTCCAGGGTTAAAACCAGGGTACTTCAAGGGCCAGATGCAGGGGAGATAACTAGTCTCGTGCGCTCCCAGACGCGTCTGGTGGGGCCACTGTGAGATACAGGAAGCTGGACTAGATGGGCCTTTGGCCTGATCCAGCAAGGCTCTTCTTATGTTCTTATGTTCTTGTCTGTCTGTTTGTCTGTCTACATACATACATACATACATACATACATACATACATACATACATACATACATACATACATACATACATACATACATACATACATACATACATACAACTAGCAGCCCTTTTAGTTGTCCATCCACGAATTAGCAATAGGCCATAGAGTTGCGGGGGCAATGGCATACCCTGAATTCATATGGTGATATATCATAGAGGCAGAACAGGTGACAACTGGGGGATTGGGGGCAGGGGGAAGCCTCTCAAATAAAGAGATGTGTTCTTGTGGAGCCTGGGGTCTTTGGGAAGAGGTGGCGACTGGTGTCCAGCAGCACTTCATTTATTTATGTTTCCAGCAGTCTGGTGTGATCAGTGATGATGCCAGTAGTAAGCAAGGTAAAAACAAATTCGGAAAATAATGCAGGCACTTAAAACTGCTGCCTGTTATCACTCCATTCCTAATGCGACCCCATACCTCTCTCGACCCGTTTCATTGCCTGCCATGCACGGCAAGAACAACCACAGAGACAAGGTCTTGCAGCATAGCCTGCTGGCGAAAATCTCGGACAACCTTCTCCCTTAAGATCATTTCTCTCTTCAAAATATTTTATCCCAACCAAGGATTTGGATCTGAAACACCAAGGCAAAGGGTCACATCATGAAATTAAGTTGTAATCCAGCACAGTTTGTGATATGGCAACCCATTGTTACTGCATTTATATGTTAAGTCCTGGCTTTGTGGCACTTGCATAAGACAATTGTCACCCTGCTCGTGAATTGGCAATGTTTTTGCCATTGAATATCCATAGTTTAGAGAAAGAAAACTTTTTTTCAGTGCCAGCCATTTTTGTTGCTATTTGCCATCCACTCAGAACTGACTTATGTTGACCCTAATAGAGTTTTCAAAGTAAGTGAAGTGTTTAAGGAGTGGTTTTACCAATTCCACTCCATGGTTGAGCCAAGGAACTGAACCCATAACTCCATTACTCTAGCCACACTGGGTACTTGGTGACAACTTTACACAGTTCATTTGAATTTGCTTTTTATTTTTGCAAGATAATGTATATACCTGGAACTACAAGCACTTGGCTAATGATGCAAATAGCATTGGGGGGGGGATTAAGAATTTTGCATGCAACCAAATGCTGGGTCTCAATGGGAAGAGCGCTTTATAGCCTAACATCAATATTCTTTGTCTGTTAGCAAAGTCATTTTTTCCTGGGCTTGGGGCAAGCACCTGCCCTCTTTTCCTGTTTGTTTGTTTCCATTGTTTTATTCTTCTTCTCTAACATTCAACCTGAAGGGGCATGTAAGCTTGGCTCTTGGCCTCTCACCATGTGGCTACTATGAAAAAGGATGCCATTATTAGCCATGTCCTACTGGAGACATGGCTTCTGACATTCCCAGAAACCAGGAATACAAGTTTCAGAGGCACCTTTGATATTCTTGCCTAATTAATCAGGTTCCTCCAGAAACTAGCTCCAAGCTAAGTTTCTCAGCACTTGGGTTGCATCAGTGAAAGTGTTTTATGTGGGAGGAGCCTGGACTGCAAAACCAGCCTGTAGGAAAGGAGTGGTAGAATCCCCAGTTGCCACACTGAGGCACTTCTGAGCTCTTGGGGGCGGGGGGGGGGACATAAGAACATAAAAACATAAGAAGAGCCATGCTGGATCAGGCCAAAGGCCCATCTAGTCCAACTTCCTGTATCTCACAGTGGCCCCACCAGATGCGTTTGGGAGTGCATGACACTAGATATCTGTCTCCTGATACCACTCCCCTGCATCTGGCCCTTGAAGGACACTGGTTTTAACCCTGGAGATGACACATCTCCCCATTAGAGATGGGCACGACTTACCGGTATTCCCGTTTCCGTTTCCGTTACTCGGTTCCGTTATTCTACGGAAACGGTAACGGGAATTACTCCCCCAGACTTCGAGCTCGAACCGACAAACGAACAATTTTGGTCTGATTTGTCGTGCTCGTTACTTGCATCGCGAGATCGCGCGATGCCACACGCGGCACAGAAAAAAAGTTTTTAAAAGTTAAAAAAACCCGGTTCCCGGCCGAAAAGCAGGCGGGAAAATGCCTGCCGTGCCTCAGGGCACCTACCAGAGGGGTTGTTTCTGGAGGTCCCCGGCCTCCCCCCTCATCCCCCGTCCTCGGCTGCTCTGGTGGGACTCGCCGCAGGCTCGCAGCCAGCAAAAAGCCCAGTCTCGCCGGCCGCCGGCCGCCGCAATTAAAGCGCAAGCAAGCGGCACGGACGGCACAGGAAAAAAACTTTTAAACTCTCCCCCCACCCATTCCCGGGCCAAAAAAGCAGGCGGAAAAATGCCTGCTTGACTAAGGGCGCAGGGCACCTACCGGAGGGGTGGTTTCTGGAGGGGGGGTCCCGCCTCCCCCCCGTCCTGGGCAGCCGGACTCGTGAGTCGCCATCGCCATGCCATGCGGTGCGGGCGGGCGGGGGGGGATCCAAAATGGGGCGGCGAACGCAATATTGTTTTTGAAATCGTGGTCCCAAAAACACACAAGCACAACAGAAACACGCGAAAATTTATAAACTGCCAGATTTTTCACAGTAGCAGTGGGTTTTTTCTTGCAACAAAATGTCTCTCCTCTCCTCCTCTGTCCTCCATTGATTTTATTTTATTTTATTTTATTTACACCTGCACAGTGCGCAATGATGGGCTGGCCAAGTGGCCAGCCATGTGGGAGTGGACAACCATGCAAATTTCTGGAGCCATCCCACCAGTCGCATGGCCACTTGGCCATGGAGACTTCTGGGATGTGCCAAAAAGCCCCTAAAACCTGCCCTAGCCCTAACCCTAACCCTTGACTCCGTACCCATACGTCACAGACTGTCTTCTTAGTGGGTCAGAGAGGCACCCAGAGGTGCAACCCACTAGCCCACCGTAACCTTACCCGTCACTAGCCTAACCCTAGCTCTTGCACTAAGGCACCTTAAAAGCCAGATCTACTTGCTTGCATTGCACTACACGCAGCAAGTACAATTCCCTTCTGTGTGAGACATGGTGGTGCCAGAGCCTTGTGAAGGGCGGGTATGACCCTATCACTCTCACACTGGTCTCACTGTCTGCACATTATGTTATGCAATATCCATATGGCTATTGCATAGCATTTTGCAGCAGCAGCAGGTGAGGAAGGGAGACCCCCATGTAGAGGGGTGTCTCTTGGAGCCTGCTTCCCCTTCCTAGTTGCAGGAGGCACCCACGGGTGCCTCCAGGAGCCCACTTTCCCTTTATAGCGGGCCAGAGGAGGCACCCACCCCACAGAGGTGCCTCCAGGAGCCCGCTACCCCCCCAAAAAAACCAGTACTAACGACAACGAAAAAACGAAAAAACGAACCGACTAATTTTTGTGAATTTTCGCGAAAACCGGAAACGACCCGAAATGGGACTGGCCCGACTAACGACAACTCGAAAAATTTTTTTTCAAGTCGTGCCCATCTCTACTCCCCATCATGGTTTGTCACCTGTGATGGACTTTTCCTCCAGGAATCTGTCCAATCCCCTTTTGAAGGCATCCAGGCCAGATGCCATCACCACATCCTGTGGCAGGGAGTTCCATAGACTAACAACGCGCTGGGTGAAAAAATATTTTCTTTTGTCTGTTCTTACTCTCCTAGCCCTCAATTTGAGTGTATGTCCCCTAGTTCTGGTATTTTGGGAGAGGGAGAAGAGCTTCCCTCTATCCACTTGACTCATACCCTGCATTATTTTGTACGTCTCAATCATATCCCCCCTCAGGCGCCTTTTTTCCAGACTAAAGAGCCCCAAATGTTTTAGCCTTTCCTCATAAGGGAGGTGCCCCAGCCCAGTAATGTGTTCCCCGTGGGGAAAGTTTGTGTTATTCTGCACAAGCAAAGAAGAAACAGTGAGACTCTGTATGCACATGAAACGTTCTGCAAAGGGTGTGACGGAATATACACAAACACTCACCTCCCGTTTCAGACAAGTCCACCCATTATACCCAGGAATGCTTGGAGTAGGGAGCAATTATGCCACAAAGGTATCACACACTACCTTTACACCCAAGACAGTCAGCATATCATTTGAGAACAGTGACCAGGACGCACGGCACTCTGCAGGCAGCCCATGATTGCAAGTGATACATGCCCCTGAGTCTCATCTGATACATGGCAACCCTCATAGGATATTCAAAGTACGCAAGATATTTAAGAAGTGGTTTTACCAGTGTCACACACATCCCAGTGAAATCCCATGGCTGAGCAGAATTTGGAACCCAGGTCTGGTGAGATCATGTCCACCATTTTATGCACTGCACTACACTGGCTATCCATCTCATCATAATTAGAAGAGGAAATTCCTCAATGGCGGGGGATTTCTCATCACAGAAACATTGTGTAGCTCCCCAAGCGTGCAGATTAATTTACTTTATGTTGTGACTGCAAAGGTAAACATAAACTCCTCTTGCTGGTATGATTGTTCAATATGAAAGTTCAGCAGAATAAAGCAACCCAAATAGTAAGAGATTTCTGAGTTTTCTTTTAAGGTTTCTCTGTAGCCTGGTCTTAAGCCTTACATAGGAACAAGCCTTGAAAACTTAATCACTTTTAAGCCTACAGCCAATCTGAGTCACTCCCTTCAAAAAAGACAGAGCTGACCAATGATTGTTTGGTGGGAACAAGCATTCGTCTTTCCAAATGATGAATGGAATGTTGGAAGAGTCAATTTCATGGTTATCAAGATCCAGAAAGCAAGAACCAGTGCCACGTGCTGTTAAGAAGGCCACAGCCTGGAGAAATCCTTGCAAGACACATGAATTTGATGTACAGTGGGCCCTCGTATAACAAACAGTTTGTATAACATAAAACATTCCGGAGATAGGGGAAATTTGCTTAACAGAATGCCTATGGGGCGAATCCGTACAACATAAAAATGGTCATGATTAGGGATTACTCTGTTTTCAATGCATTCCTATGGAAAATGCGTATATGCTTAACATAATTTCATTTGGAATGAATTAATTCCTTTATACAAGGTACCACTGTATTCCCAAAGGCTTTCACGGCCAGGATCTGATAGTTGTTGTGAGTTTTTCCCACTCTGTGGTTGGCAAGCATCTTCAGAGGGCAAGGAGCTTAGGGAACTATGAGTTCTCTCTGTGCTCTGGGGTCTCAACCAAACAGCCTGAAAAACTCACAACAGCTAACACATGAATATGCTGGAATGGTTATAGATAAGAAAGCAGTTGTACCACCCTCTCTCCCTCTGAAGGATTTTCTTCCCATGGTTGTCACTGTCCAATCAGTTGCTGGGAGAAGCACAAAGAGGAAACATCTATGCAGAGAGCAAAGGAATGAGCGATGGTGACCTCACCGGTTCTGGATTTAAGAGGGCCCTGACAGAGGAATGGGTTTTCCTGATACTTGAGTTGCATGAGAACCATTATTTTGATTGCAACCCTAGACACCCAACTGCAACTCTTCTCTTTTCCCTAAAGCTCCCCATGTGGAAACTCCCTGCCACAGGATGTGGTGATGGCATCTGGCCTGGATGCCTTCAAAAGGGGATTGGACAGATTCCTGGAGGGAAAGTCCATCACAGGTTACAAACCATGATGGAGATGTGTAATCTCCAGGCTTAAAACCAGGGTAGTTCAAGGGCCAGATGCAGGGGAGTGGTATCAGGAGACAGATATCTAGTCTTGTGGGCTCCCAGAGGCATTTGGTGGGGCCACTGTGAGATACAGGAAGCTGGACTAGATGGGCTGTTGGTCTGATCCAGCAGGGCTTTTCTTATGTTCTTATGTTCTTATCTGACCTTGGCCCAGTCAGAATGGCCGGGAGATAAAATGGAGTGATGGGGAGAACCATGTACAACACGTCACCCCAAGTGGCTTGGAGGAAAGGCTGAATAAAAATGAGATTAGATAAAATCACATGTAACAGTTAAGGAACACGCATATTAAAAGAGAACACGAAGGAGATCACTTGATACGGTTAAGTTGCAGGCAAACTTCTGTTCTGGTTTGGAAACAGGTCCTAGGTTTCCCCCCCGTCTCTCTCTCACACACATTGTAAGTATGGCATGCTATAGTTGTTTATGCTCTAAGGAGGGAAATATTTTTAGCTTCCATACTCAGAGGATTGTGGCATACTGCAAACTTTTTTTTAATAAACTGCAATAAAAGCTGAGCCTGCTACCAATTTTGGGCAGTTACCATGCCAACATGACAGGATGATGTACAGAATAAATAACGGGTTACGAAACTGAGCTCGAAATGACAAAGAGCCAGGTGTGTCCTACACATTTGGGGGATCTTGTTCCACGCTCGCTCCAGAAGGATGTCTCCTGAGATCAGGTTTATAGGGTGATCCACTTGCAACAACATCTTCGGAAGGAGCTGGCTTTGCTCTGGGTTTGGAAAAATGGGACACCCTTTGAGGTTCTTGATCGATGTGGCATGCGCACCAAGAGTAACAGGAGCCTTTCCCTGAGCTCTCCATCCTCTCCTCACCATCGTCCATTCTTTCTGGGACGGAAAGGATCTGGTGTGTCGATGATCATCTGTAGAGCTATGCATTCTCTGGCCTTGGTTTTTGAGTTTTTGAGGCAGCAAACCTCAGATGGTTGGGGGAATTAAATTGGCCTGCTTTTTAAAAGCAGCTCAATTTTTCAGATTCAAATGGCAACATTTCCCGCAGCATATGAATAAATATGCTAAAATTCAATGCAGAGCTGGGTGCCCTCAGAAACTCTGGAGAGGTGAAACTTCTGCAGTGAGAACAGGGGTCAGATAAGTACATGGAAAGCACAGATTTTCATCTAGTGGAATTTCTGGGGGTTGAATTACATGTTAACTTACAAGAGGTAGGGACTACAATGACCCAACTAGGAGGAAGGAAGCAGAGGCAACAGTGTTGGCAAACCTCTGGCAGAGGTGCCAAAGGTGGCACTCGGAGCCCTTTCTGTGGGCACCTGACATCCCCCCCCCCCCTTCACAGCCACATGAATTCAGGCTAAATTGCTGTATTGGCACTTTGCAAAAAAATTAGTGGGTTCTGAACTGTAGTTTGGGCACTCGGTCTCTAAAAGGTTCGCCATCACTGCCCTAGGCTGAGAGCACGCTTGCAGCTGAGACTAGCTTTTCCCTGCAATGCTTGACAGGATATTTTCCAGTCCTGCTGCTCTTCTTTTGTCAGCAAGCTCATGTTGCTTTACATAAGCAAGAACTGCCAGGGATGCAAAAGAATCCAGGAAGAGAGATTCAGAGGAAAGGTATGCAAGTTGTTGAATAGGACACCCAAACACCAGCTGCCTTTTTAAAACTCATGACTCCAGGTGATGCAAGAGGAAGAAGAGGAGGTAGGTGGAGAACACCCAAATTGTCCAACGCATCTAGGAAGAAGTCCAGCACGAGGAGCGGAAAGCACATTGCCAGCAGCCTCCTCCTAACTAAGCCCCTTTACACAGGTCCAATGAATGTTTGGCTGGCGTGTTGGCTGGACCATCTAAAAGGAGAACAAGAGTGACATTTCCAACCTAGACCGAGTGGGAGTGGAAGCTATGCCCTAGGACAGTGAATAAGAACATAAGAAGAGCCATGCTGGATCAGACCAAAGGCCCATCTAGTCCAGCTTCCTGTATCTCACAGTGGCCCCACCAGATGCGTTTGGGAGCGCATGAGACTAGATATCTGTCTCCTGATACCACTCTCCTGCATCTGGCCCTTGAAGGACCCTGGTTTAAACCCTGGAGGTTACACATCTCCATCATGGTTTGTAACCTGTGATGGACTTTTCCTCCAGGAATCTGTCCAATCCCCTTTTGAAGGCATCCAGGTCAGATGCCATCACCACATTGTGTGGCAGGGAGTTCCATAGACTTACAACGCGCTGGGTGAAAAAATATTTTCTTTTGTCAGTTCTTACTCTCCCAGCCCTCAATTTGAGTGTATGTCCCCTACTTCTGGTATTTTGGGAGAGGGAGAAGAGCTTCCCTCTATCCACTTTACTCATGCCCTGCATTATTTTGTACGTCTCAATCATATCCCCCCCCTCAAGCGCCTTTTTTCCAGACTAAAGAGGCCCAAATGTTTTAGCCTTTCTTCATAAGGGAGGTGATGGCGAACCTTTGAGAGACTGAGTGCCCAAACTGTGATTCAAAACAGACTTTTTTTTTTGCAAAGTGCCAATACAGCAATCTAACCCGAATACCCCAGTTTACAAATGCTTCAGGTGCTACCCTTTGCGAAAGCGAGGATCCAAGAGCAGTTTTTTTTTTAATTTCTTGTGGTAACAGCACCCTTGCTGTGGCCACAGAAAATTCAAAAACCTGCTCTCCAATCCTCGCTTTCCCAAAGAGTGCTACCCTTCGGGAAAGCGAGGAACGAAGAGCAGGCTTTTGAATTTCCCGTAGCCGCAGCACCCTTACTGAGGCCATGGGAAATTCAAAAACCTGCTCTTTGATCCTTGCTTTGCGGAAGAGTAGCAGCCCTGGGCAGAGAGGCAGATGGGGTGCTACACCACCGGGAAAGCTAGGGGGAGTGAGGGTGACTTGTGAGCTTGTCCGTAGCCGCAGTTTACTCTCCAACCGTGCCACTCTGGGCATCCCAGAAGTGTCGTGGCTGGAGAGTAAACTGGGGCTACGAAGGAGCCCACAAACCACTGCCTCCCCTTCACCCGACTCTCTTCACAGAGCACAGTGGCGTGCTCCAAGCAGAGGGGAAATGCTATGGCTATGAGGGGGCAATGTCGCTTGCCCACAGAGAGGGCTCCACGTGCCCCCTTTGGCACCCATGCCATAGATTCGCCAGCACTGCCCTAGGAATTAATGCCACAGGTATGATGGTGGGAAGGAAGGAACAGTGTTTCCCGCCAGCAGTTTCAAACCCCACGGATGAACATTGCATTCAACATGAATGTAACTATTTACCTAACAAGATGTATCAGCCCAGTCAGTGCTTTCCTTTGACATGCTAAAATTGAGAGTTTGGAGTTGACAAAGGGCGTTTATACACGACCCCGAAGCTCCGCTGCAAATGGCTCCCAGCTCCGGAGCTTAAAAATGTTTCTCCACCAGCTCCGGAGCTAACAGAAAATTAAGTGTGACCCCGCCCACCTAAGTGCGACCCAGCACACTTTTCAGGTACCTGCTCTGGGAGAGTGAAAATTTTTGATGCGGAGAGTGCCGGGCTCTCCTCGCTTCTTTTTGTTGTTGTTTTTTTGCCTCCCGCCCCTTTAAGAGGAACCAGGAAGTGACCGGGGCTCGGAGCAACTTCCACCGGCACTCCGGAGGTAAGAGTGCATTCTTTTCTCCCTTTTTTTCTCCCTCCCCTCACGCAGACAGAACAAGGAAGTGCGGAGGGGGTGGGAACGCAGGGAGAGTGACAAACCCTCAAGATCTCTGGTCCGAATTTAAGGGACCAGCGGATCATAGGGGTCGTGTAAAAAGGCCCAAAGTCAGCTGCAGAAAGCCACCTTACTGGGATCTGCTCGCATAATTCGCTGATACATCACATAGTCCTAAATGCTTGGGCAATTTTGTTCAACTAGTGATTTGTAATCTTGTCTGGTGTGTGATGATGATGATGATGATGATGATGATGATGATGATGATGATGATGATGATGATGATGATGATGATGTACCCTCAAGTCAATTCTGTCATGACAGCTATAGAGCTAGTCTTAAAAACCCAGAAATGAAAAGTACCCATACAGAGAATGTCTGATCAAACTCAGCTGAGGAAGGGAATGTCTTATTAGTTTTCTTTAGATATGTTTGGTGCATTTAGGTAATGGGATGCTTATAATGGTATATAGCTGTTCTCGTTGAATAAGCATTTTAAATGGCACATTTTACAGTCAGATTCCAAGAGTGTTGACCCCAAAGCATCTCACAGGGTGGAGGCATCCAGATGCAGAGCTCCCAGAGCTACAATTAAAAGACACTCTGGAGCTGTCCCATTTTTCTCTTAAAGGATTTGGGGGGGGGGCTAAGGAGAGATGGAAGAAGCATCAGGAAAAACGTAGAAGAGCTAGATGAAAAAAGACCAGAATAACCACTCTCTTCCCTCTAAGCCAGTAGTTCTCAGCCTTCCTAATGCCACGACACTTTAATGCAGTTCCTCGTGTTGTGGTGGTGACCCCCTTGCCCTGCTTGGAAGAGGCTAAAGCCCCCATTTGGCAGGCCACAGCCACAGGGGCCAGAGAGAACTTCCCTCTATATAGGCACCTTCAGCCAATTGCAGCCTCCGGTGCCGTTGACTGGCATCCCCTCCAGCCTATCAAGCTGTAACTCACTCTTTCTCCCTCCTTCCATCCCCTCCTCCTCCAGACCCAAGCTGTTTGTTCCTTTTTCTTCACAGTGAAATGGTCATTCGACCACCAAAGGGGTCACAACCACTAGGTTGGGAACACTGCTCTAAGCTCTAAAAATGCAGCCAGGTGATGTGTAATAAAAGCCTCCCCTTGAAGGACCCTGCTGTAGTTCACGGGAGGTCCATGGTGTTCTATAGCAGATCATTCTTAAAGGTCGTTGCTCACCAAATTTCCCAGTTTTGCATATGACAGATACAGAACAGTCAAATTGCTATAACTTGCAAGTGTCTATCTACACTCCTAAGCTTGCCCATTTCTGCTCAACGCAGGCACTTGAAAAGCCCTTTCTGAGCAAGGTTTCCCCCACGGATAGGGCTCAATGCATTCTGCAGCTATCAGTACATTCCCTAACCAGATTTTTTATGGTGTTATGTACAACATTTGAGTATGACAATGAATAATTTCCTTAAAAGTGTCATTACAAATTGAACCCCTACGTCCATGCAATATTTCCAATTATCTGCAGCCAGTAATTTTATGCCTTCTGATAGTTCATCTGAAGATAATTATGATCTGTGTGGGAAGCCATGCATTGCGATAGCTCAAAACGTGATCTGAAAAGCATCCTGTGTGAGGAGTTCAGTGTCATATTTCAGATATATTTGTTCTTCCTGTAAGAGAAATCCCCAGAGCAATCTCCCAACTAGACTGGACCCATTCAATGAAGGGCAGTTTGTCAAGCCAACAATAGGGCATATCATAGGAGACATATATTGATCTGAAGCATTTCAAAATAAAGTGATTATCGCTATTAGAGATGGGCACGACTCAAAAAAATGGTGTTTCGTTTGTCGTTTGGTCGTTTAGGGGTCCGTTTCGGTTCGTTTTCGTTTTCGTGACTTTTTTTGCAAAAAAAATTTTGTTTTCGTTTCGTTAGGTAATGAAATGAAAAAACAAAAACGAAAACGAAAAATTGCTGTTTCGTTAACATTCTTTTTAGTTCAATGCATCTGCTGCAACGAAAACGAAAAACACTGCAAATTTTGTCGTTTCATTTTCGTTTTCATTTTGTAAAAAAAATTTGTTTCGTTTTCGTTGCGTAACGAAATGAAAAAACAAAAACAAAAATGAAAAATTGCTCATTTTGTGCCCATTTCTAATCGCTATGCTTTATTATTTATTATTTAATTTTTAATATTTAATAACAAGACATCCAAAAATGAGCTCTCGTTTTAGAATGTTTGATTGGGCGTTTTCAAGCATGGGCTGTCTCATCTGCAAAACATCTCCAGGGTCCTATATATCCCACCAAGCCAGGTCTATGCAACATTGCCATATACTTTTGTGACTTTATGAACCAGGTGATGTCTACTGGATGAAAGTCAGAGGATGTTGGGTACCTGAAACCAGAGGGATGGAATGTCTCACTATTAGACCGTTACTTCACATCCATTCTCGTCCTGGGAGGAAGTTCATTGCGTGTTGATGTCAGTCGCAGTCACATGGTCTTCTTCCAGTTCTGTCCCTGTTCCCATGTATGCACAGGAGTGATGGATGATACCGGCATGACTGTTACAGCATGTCCTCGTTCCATGATGAGATGTGAAATTCCATGCCCTTGTTCTCCTTTTTTTTCCCGGCTCGACATTCCGTTTTTCGATGTTTCGATGTTTCGATTCTGCAAAGCCTTGCCTTCAATGCATTATGGAGCTAAGTTTGAGGCATTTGTCTTTTCATCTCTCTGCACTGTGTTGCTGACTCCATAGGGAATGTACTGGCAAATGGCACTTCACACTCCTGCCACTAGATGGAGAACGGCACGTTGCGTGACAAGCCTTACCTCATGGGCACTCGTCTCGGAACAAGAAGCATGATAAGCAGATTCCCGAGGCCAGGGAGGGGAATCTCTCATCCCGCTTAGATCGCAGTTCAGGGGGCGTGGTCGGGATGAACTCCCCTCGTACCGGTCCCAAGCGGGGCCACGAGCAGCGATGAGATGGATGTGAAGTATCTCTCTTAGTTGAGTCATCTGATTTTGATCCAACTCAAGTGCACCCTTGTCTAGATAAGACTACACTTGTCAGCCATGAGCTCAGCAAAGCATTTTGTCCGCTTAAGCCTATTGGTTTTGGAAAGCTTAAAGCCTGCCTAACTATGTGCTGGATGTTAGCCAAGATGTCTGTAAGGTCATAAAAAAGCAGTGACACTGCAAGTCCTATAGAGAAGGTTACACTAACATGAAGCCACCATAACCAAGACTCTCTGTGGCAACTAAGGGCACAGTCAGATGGCAATCAAGCTTCTGCTTTGGAAAGCTTGTTCCACAGCACTGTTCGAGCTAGATAAGAAGAACCCGGGTCAGGCATCTTGCGCCTGTCCCGCGTTCTGACCTTCGACTCACTGCTATGTGTCCTGGAGCCATTCCACCAGTGCCTCCAACCTGTCCTGTCTCCTTATGAATGCCAGGTCAGTCCACAATAGGATCCCTGTCATTTATGACTCCATCACTGACGGAAGAGCCGACCTGGCCTGTATTACGGAGACCTGGGTGGGCGCAGAGGTGGGGAGCTTCCCTCACCCAGCTGTGCCCGCCTAGGTTTCTGGTTCAAGGAGTGGGTAGGTTGGAGGGTCAGAAGGGGGGAGGGGTTGCCATTGTTTACAGGGAATAGCTTCATGTGACCAGGGCCTCGACATTGGTTAGTCCGGGGTTCGAATGCCTCCACCTGTTGGTAGGTCAGCGGGATAGATTTGGCATTGTGCTGGGCTACCGCGCTCCCCGCAACCCAGCTCAATCCCTACCAGAGCTCTCGGAGTTCGTCGCAGTGGCCCTCCTGAAGTCCCCATCCCGGCTTCTGGTCGTGGGGCATTTCAATGTGCATGCTGGCGGCGAGCTTTCTGGTGTAGCTCTGGAATTCATGGAGTCCATGACCTCCATGAGTCTATCCCAGCATATTTCTTGCCCTACCCACAGTTGTGGGCATACCCTTGACTTGGCTTTTTCCTCCATGTTGGGGGATTCTTGTCTGGAGGTAGGGGACATCGTCTCCCTTCCTGTGTCATGGGCAGATCATCACCTGTTGTCCTTTTACCTGTCAATAGCAGCCCCCCCACTGGGACCACCAGCCCCTTGTTTGGGCATGCCCCCGGAGGCTTCTGGATCCTGTCCGGTTCCGTGAAGCCTTCAGGGAGCATCCTGGTGGCCTGGCTGACGATTCGGCCGAAGCTACAGCTGATCAATGGTTTGAAACAGCTTCCCATGCTGTTGACCGAATTGCCCCCAAGTGCCTCCTCCGCAGCAGAGCTCGACCTTCGCCGTGGTTCACGGCAGAGTTGAGAGCGATGAAGCAGGAGCGGAGGAGGCTGGAGAGCAGCTGGAGATGTATCCGGATGGTTATTAACAAGATTGCAGTTGTAATCCAGACTAGGCACTATTCTCGTGAGATCAGGGAGGCTAAAACATCATACTACTCCCTGAGAATTGATGAGGCTTCGAACCACCAGACGGAACTTTTCCGTGTGGTTCGAGACCTCACCAATCCTAGTCTGGCAAGGCCTCCTACTGATTTCAGTAGTGAGAATTATGCAGTCTTCTTTAGATCTAAAATAGAGGCCATCCGGGCTGGCTTCGAATCTGGTTGCACTAGCCCTCCGTCGCCATCCCCTGCTGCTGCACCCCCTCGCTCTCCTCGACTGGTTGAGTTTGGGCCTGTTTCCTCTTCGGAGGCCTCCAGGGCAATTGCCCATTGCTGACCCGTGGCCATCCCCTTCGACCGTTGCCCATCATGGCTCATAAAAGCTGCCGGAGAATGCATGCCCGAGTGGGCTTCTGTCATCGCCACTGCCTCCTTCAGCGAGGGGTTTTTTCCCTCCTGTTTGAAGGAGACAGTGGTAAAGCCCATTTTGAAAAAAACGGGCCTGGCATCGGACCAACTGGTGATTTATCGTCCGATTGCTAACGTCCCCTTCATGGGCAAGGTCATCACGAGGGTGGCCGCGATTCGGATTCAATCATATCTGGAGGAACAGCAGTGCCTTGATCCATGCCAGTCCGGGTTCAGGCCTGGCCGGGGGACCGAGACAGCTTTGGTCGCGCTGCAAGATGACCTAATCCAGGTGGCTGACAGGGGTTGCTCTACCCTGTTGGTTCTCCTGGATTTGTCAGCAGCCTTTGATACCGTCGACCACGGTATCTTACTGGACTGGCTCTCTGAGGTGGGTATCGGGGGCACTGTTCGCAGTTGGCTCCGGTCCTTCCTGGAGGGTCGGTTCCAGTATGTGCAGCATGGTGGAGAGTTGTCGGCCCCGTGGACACTCCCTTGTGGGGTTCCGCAGGGCTCGTCTCTCTCCCCCATGCTGTTCAACATCTATGTAAGGCCGCTGGCTGGGGTCATTCAGAGATTTGGAGTCAGCTGTCATCAGTACGCTGATGACACACAGCTCTATCTCTCCTTTTCCACCTCTGCAGTGGAAGCTGACCGGCCTCTCGACCAGTGCCTGGAGGCAGTCATGGACTGGACCAGAGCCAACAGGCTCAAACTCAATCCCGAGAAGACTGAGGTGATGTTCTTCGGGAGTTCTCCGTCCAGATACGAAGGCCCTCTCCCCAGCCTGGAGGGTGTTTCCCTCCAGCTGGCAGACAGGGTTCGGAATCTGGGCGTGGTTCTGGATCCGGCACTATCCTTGGATGCCCAGGTGGCTGCCATGACCCGGACCGCATTTTACCACCTTCACCAAATTGCCCAGATCCGCCTGTACCTAGACGGCGACTCCCTGAGAACAGTGGTGCAAGCACTGGTGATCTCGAGGTTGGACTACTGCAACGCCCTCTACATGGGGTTGCCCTTGACTCTCCTCCGGCGTCTGCAGCGGGTGCAATATGCGGCGGCCAGACTGGTGATGGGTGTGCGTCGTTATGACCGCATCACCCCAGTTCTGGCCCATCTGCATTGGTTACCCATTGCGTCCCGGATCAGATTCAAGGTCTTGGTTTTAGTTTATAAAACCCTCCATGGCTTGGGACCGGAGTACCTGGCAGAGCAGATCGCCCAGCGATCAACTTCGGCCCGACCAGTTCGGCAGTCGCGAGCGCACTCGCTCAGGGTTGCCACCCCCCCAGAGGCCCGAAGATCGTTAACTCGTAATCAGGCCTTCTCAGTGGCTGCCCCTTCAATGTGGAACAGCCTCTTCAGCAAAGTGCGCTCTGCAGAGTCCCTGCTGGCCTTTCGCAGAGCCTTGAAAACCATTCTGTTCTGCGAGGCCTTTGGAGACCAAGTTTAAATGCTGGGGGTTTTTTTCCCTTTCCCCCCACCATCTGCCATTAGCTTAGCTCAACCAATATGATTTTCAAGATGGCGGGCGGCAGCAGCAGCAGCTTACATCGGCTGCACTCTGAGTTTTTATTTATGCTGCCTTGTTTTTATTTTTTACGTTTAATTTTTCTCTGGGCCTGCCAGGGCCATGGAGGGGGAATTTAAGGGGCTCACCCGAAGACTTCTCAGGACGCTGTGACTGAAATGAAGCTTTAACATCTTAGGGCCTTTTTACACGACCCCTAAGATCCGCTGGCCACTTAAATTCGGACCAGAGATCTTAGGGGTTCCTCGCTCTTCCTCTGTCCCCACCCCCCTCCGCACTTCCTGGTTGCTGGCTGCCTGAGGGACGGAGAAAAAAGAAAGAAAAGAATTCCCGTTTACCTCTGTTTTGTTCCCGGCAGCATTCAGATCTCTTAAAGGGGCGGGGCGCAAAAAAAGAACAAACGGAAGCCAGGAGAGCCCCGCACTCACTATCCTTACACCGGATCAAATATTTGTCACCTCCAAAAAGCAGGTACAAGAAAACTGCTGTTTGGTCTTGCTAAAGTGGGCGGGGTCGCACTTAATTGTCTGCAAAGTCCGGAGCTGGTGGGTAAACATTTTTAAGGTCCGGACCTTGCAGCCATTTGCGGCGGAGCTTAGGGGTCGTGTATAAACGCCCTTAGACCAGCGGAATGGGTATGAGCGTCCCTCCCTCCCCCCACCCAGCCTTCTTTCTGGGGCCGTACCTCTGCCATCTCCCTTCAGTCCCTTCTTGCTCCCGATCAGGTGGTTCATTGGGGGTGTCGGTGAGTTTTTTCATTTGTGGGCATCCAGCCCCTTGGGCTGCGCGGCGGCCTGGTCGAGTTGGAGGGGTGGTTCGGCTTTTCCTTCCTGCGGCCCCGTTGCTTTTTCTCACCCGGTGGCCCTGCCTTGGGGGCCGCCGCCACCGCTGCGACCTTCCTGCAGCTCGCTGCCATGGTCTGCCGTTCTCCATCGCTGCGGCGGGCCAGTTCTGAGGCCGCCGCCGCCGCCATTGCTGTACTCTACGGCCCGCCGCCCATGGCTGCCGCCGCTGCTTCTCCACGGCCCGCCACTCTCCACCATTGTGGCGGGCCTGTCCTGGAGGCTGCCGCCGCCATTGCTCTTCAACGGTCCGCTGCTCAGCCCCACTCTCTCTCCGCTGGCTTCCCTATGGACCATTGAGGGGTCTGGGGCCATGGAGCATTTCCACCCTGCTTCCCCCTACCCCCTTCCTGCTGACTTCTCCCTGGACTGCTGAGGGGCTGGGGGCATGGAGCTCTTCCATCTTGCTCCCCTCCACCCCCTTCCTCGCTGATCCCCGGAGGACCCCGGACAGCTTCGGTGGCTCTTTGCGACCGTAACCTGCTGACGGATGTGGTGCTGTTAGGACCGTCGGTGTTAAGATTGGGCCCAATCTGACCCCGAGGCCGTTGTTGGCCCTTCTGATGGCCGATGGCCTGACTTCCCTCCGTCTGCTGCTTTTATCTGTGTCTTGTCACCAGCCGCTTCCGGGTAACCATTGACCATTGACCAGCGACCGTTTTCCATACCTTGAAACATCTGTGCTTCCCTTTTCCGCTGTTAATTTCCCTTCGTAGCCCTGGAGATGTGCCCTTTTATACGCTGTTTCTTTTGTAAATTTTATTTTAATGTTGTGTGTTTTTCTTAGTTATTTATTGTTGTTGTACTGATTATTGTTAGTTGATTGTAATTTGGTTATTTATAGTTGTTGTTTATGTCTGTGAAGATTCTCAGTCATCCAGGTTCGTTTAACTGGGAGTTGAGTCATGGCTACTGGACTTCTTTTTTGAGAGATAGAAACGTTTCGCTGTTCATCCAAACAGCTTCATCGGTCTGAAGTTGTTGTTGTTGTTGTTGTTGTTGTTGTTGTTGTTGTTGTTGTTGTTGTTGTTGTTGTTGTTGTTGTTGTTTGTTCTTCCGTCACCAGTTACCATGCAGGCAGGGACCGCCATACCTGTCGTGTCAGGCCGTGGTCGTTACGCTAGGAGCTGGGGGGTTAGTTGGCTAAGAAGAACTCGGGCCAGGCATCTCACGCCTGTCCCCCGTTCTGACCCCTCAGCTCACTGCCATGTGTCTCGGAGCCACTCCGCCAGTGCCTCCGACCTATCTTGCCTCCCCATCATTTATGACAGTCTTGGTCGCTCTGCAAGATGACCTCCTCCGGGGGGCCAACAGGGGGTGCTCTTCCTTGTTGGTCCTCCTGGATTTGTCAGCAGCCTTTGATACCGTCGACCACGGTATCCTGCTGGACCGGCTTTCTGAGGTTGGGATCGGGGGCATTGTTCACAGTTGGCTCCGGTCCTTCCTCGGGTGCTGTCCCCAGCAGGTTCAGCATGGGGGTGAGCTGTCTGCCCCTTGGATACTCCCTTGTGGGGTCCCACAGGGGTCGTCTCTCTCTCCCATGCTGTTCAACATCTATATTAGGCCGCTGGCTGAGGTCATTAGGAGACATGGAGTCTGCTGTCATCAGTATGCTGATGACATGCAGCTCTATGTCTCCTTTTCCACCGCTGCAGATGAGGCTGTCCAGACCCTCGATCAGTGCCTGGGCATGGTCATGGACTGGACCAGGGCTAACAGGCTCAAACTCAACCCCGACAAGACTGAGGTTATGTTCTTTGGAGCTTCCCCATCTAGCTATGG
The DNA here is from genome assembly GCA_037367245.1 of Phrynocephalus guinanensis. Classification (NCBI taxonomy): domain Eukaryota; kingdom Metazoa; phylum Chordata; class Lepidosauria; order Squamata; family Agamidae; genus Phrynocephalus; species Phrynocephalus guinanensis. The sequence continues at coordinate 175,075,975 of CM074733.1, read as the reverse complement.
AGGCCCTTTTCCCACCTTGGAGGGCGTTTCCCTCCAGCCTTCGGACACCGTCTGGAATCTGGGCATAGTCCTGGACCCGGCACTCACCATGGAGACCCAAGTGGCCGCTGTGTCCAGGGCTGCCTTTTTTCATCTCCATCGAATTGCCCAGATTCGTCCATACCTAGATGGGGATTCCCTCAGAACTGTGGTGCAAGAGCTGGTGATCTTGAGACTGGACTATTGTAACACACTCTACCTGGGGTTGCCCTTGACTCTCCTTCGGCGACTGCAGCGGGTTTAAAATGCGGCAGCCAGACTGGTGGCGTGTGTCCGTTGGTTCGACCACATCACCCCAGTTCTGGCCCGCCTGCATTGGCTGCCTGTTGTGGCCCGAATCAGATTCAAGGTCCTGGTTTTGATTTACAAAACCCTCCATGGCCTAGGACCTGGCTACCTGACAGAGCGGATCGACCAGCGGTCAACATCGGCCCGTCCGACTAGGTTGTCGCGGGTGCACATGCTGCGTGTGGCCACACCCAGGGAGGCTCGGAGAACATCCACCCATACCCAAGCCTTCTCTGTGGCTGGCCCCACCATGTGGAATCATCTCCCAGCAGAAGTGCACCTAGCAGAGTCCCTGCCAGCCTTCCGGAAGGCTCTGAAAACTCTCCTCTACTGGGAGGCGTTTGGTTGACTTAATTAAAGTGTTTTTTCCCCCTGCCACGCCATCTGCAACTTTGGTTTTTATTGCTCTGTTATTTGGCTAACTCTATGTTATTTTAACTGTTATTTTGTTATACCATTAGTTGTAAACCACCTGGAGTTCCTCCAGGAAGACGGAGCTTAATACATAAATAAATAAATAAATAAATAAATAAATAAATAAATAAATAAATAAATAAATAAACAAACAAACAAACAAACAAACAAATGATGTTTTTACTGAGCTATACATATTTGATAAGGGTGCAAGGGGTTGCTATCCTAATGTAGTAAAGATGGCCATGGACAAAAAGTAACTTGGAAAGGTATTTAAATCTTGCTATTGCATAGTCACTGTTTCTAACAGCTTGTCTTCCCTCTTTGCCCATGATACCTATGCCAACATGAGCTTCCTGTATCATGCTAACATCATTAGCCCCATCACCAATAGCTAAGGTGATAGGTTTCTCTGGAGAAGTTTTCAACAGTCGTACAACCTTTGCTTTCTGCAGAGGGGCCATGCGACAACAGAGGACTGCAGAGCAATTTCTACAGACTTCCATGAATAGCTTCTCATGCTGCCTAAGTGCAAGAGAGAGGCTGGTCCCATCCACCACCAGGCCATGTTGGATGACATGGTCCTCCTTTATTCTCCTGGCTAGTTGCCTCAGCTGCTCTGTGCACATACTGTCAGATTTGTGCTGCACGAGTTCCAGGATATTCATGGTTCTATGGAAGTGGCCACATGACAAGCTGACACTGATAGCCGTTTCGTGCTTGTCACCAGTCAGAATCCACACTTTGATACCAGCCAGTCGGAGGCCTTCGATTGTTTCCTGGACTTTATCCTGGAGCTTGTCTTCTACTCCTGTAGCTCCGAGTAAGTCTAGGTCTTTTCTATAAAATCGTAAGCCTCTGCCACCCGTTCTTCTCTCTGCTGCAGGGCAGTTTTTGCCTCAAAAAGGCGTTTTTCTACTTCCTGGTACTCCTTAGGTGTGAATTTTCTGTAAGCTACACACAGAGTTCTTAATCCTTTCAAAGCAAATTCATCCACATGAATTCTTGTTTTTTCTATTTCTCCGCCTTTACTGCGAGGAAGGATAACAGATTCTGCTCCTTTGGTAAATAAAAGTTTGTCACCTGATGGGCTTTCTACAATTACACTCATTCTTCTGCGATTTGCATCAAACTCCAAAACATGGAGTAATTTGTACCTTTCAGGCTTTCCGCAGCTTTTAAGCTCCATACTTTCTGTGCTTGCTCCAGTAAATACAACACCTACCCTGCGGGCAGCTTCAACTAATGCCTTTTCATCTGGAGAGGAAGCATAGTACTCCAGCTGGGACGATACACCATTGCCACACCAGGGATTGTCGGCAATGCCATCGGTTTGGTCATTGTTAATTTGAACCGTATGACAAAGACAAACAGCTTTCAGGAAAAGTTCTTCCTCTTGAGTCAGTCTAGGATGTAGTCCATCTGAAGCATCCTCAATCAGTCCTTCTGGAACCAGTTTGCCATTGATCTCTTGGTACTTGATACCATTAATGGAACACTCCCGAAACTGCATCACATTTTCAGTTAACGTACCAGTTTTATCTGTAAACACATATTCCACCTGCCCCAACTCTTCATTGAGATCTGAAGTATTGACTTGTGCCTTCTCGTTTGTTTCTTCGTGGTAGAGATCAAGATCCCAACCAATAAAGAAAGATCCAAGAAACTTCTGCATTTCAACAGTCACGTAGAGTGAGATGGGTATAATAAAGTTGTAAAGTACCAGGAAAGCAAGGAAATCCGAAATAAAGCTCAGGATCTTACTGCTGTTTCTTTCATGATCAGTGAGCTGGTTATACCAAGGTTCATTCCACTTTTCTTCAGACTGCCAAGCATATTTCAATATCGTACTTAGGATGGCTTGAAAAAGGAGGATTATTAGATAGATAATCAAAAAGGAATTCATAGACTTTTCAATGGCTGATCGTTTCTGCGATTTGCTCTTGTAATTTAATGCCATCTTTGTTTCCATCCCTGTATATACTGCAACACCAAAGATTTCTTTTGTGTTTTTCAGTCTTGCTCCACGAAGTAAGAGACTTTCAGGACCAAGTGGTCGTACTATGTCTTCAATTTGCTGACTTATTGTTATTCGTCCAACAAATCTGTAGAGGTCGGCTTCTGGTTGCTGGCATTCTATGACAGCAACAAGTTTGTCCAGCTTGGCAACCGACTGCAATACTGCCGTTTCTGGGACTGCGACATGTGTCTTAAGATTGGTTTCTCCATCCAAGCTCGCAGTAGTAACGTAACAAGAGCCATCGGTCTATCGGAGGACAGAAGTATAAGATCGACTGGGAAAGTTTCATCTTTGGCTACTCTGACAATATCTCCCACCTGAATATTCTTTGATCTCGTTTTAACAAGGCCACCGCTACGAACGACATACACTGGAGCTCCATTGACTTCATTGTCTGCTTTATGCCGCAACCAATCTTCATATCCCTGCTTTATGGCTGTAACAGTTATTACAAAAAACAATGGCAATCCACTGGTAATTGGACTTGTAGGTGTATCTATCATAAGCTGAACCAAAAATATAATAAGAAAATAAAAGTTGGCTACTCTTCTAAACTGCTCAAATAAATTCTTGGGAACAAAATTCCATACAGTATACTTAGAAGAAATTATTCTGTTCTCTGCAAACTTCTGAAGAACGTAATGGCCATGCTGGGGAAAGCGGTTTGCAATATAAATTGTTCGGTTATCACTTTGATGAGGTGGGTCAAAACCCAGCTGCTGTCGGATCCACCGCCACATCCCCTCGGCGGGCCGGTCCGACGGTGCCTCGCAAGCCCTGCCCCGGGCGGCCGGGGCGAGCTTTTTTTACCCCGTCCCTTAAAAGAAAAATAAGTTTTGCAAGGGGTTTTATAAAAATAAATAAATAAATGCCTCCACTTAAGTTAATGGAACTCCTGCCGCTGGGAGGGAGGAGGTGGTGGTGGTGGTGCGTGGGAGCCTGAGCCTCCGCCCTCTTTTGCAACCGCTGCTGCTGCTGCTGCTGCTGCTCTCCTGGCTCCCGCTCCCCATCTGCGGAGGGCCCCCCGGGTGCTGTCCCTTTAGCGGCGGGGCGGAAGTCCCAGCAGAGGCTCCCTTGGCCGCCACGCAGGGCCACGCAGCTCCCGCTGCCGCTGCTGCTGCCGCCGCCACGGCTGCCTCCCTGCCGCCATCATGAAGCCCACGGATGCCTCTCGCGCCCACCCGCCTCCCCCCCACGCCAGTCAAAGAGGGTCTCTGCCCACTCCCTCCCTCCCTCCCTCTCTCTCTCGCTCCGCCCACTACGCCTGCCCCGCCTCCATTTTATTGCTGTTTTTATTTTATTGCTGTTTGTTTATTTGTATTTCTATCTTTATATTCCGCTGATATGTTCAGCTTTTGTAAGCCGCCCAGAGTTGCCTAGGGAAGATGGGTGGGGTATAAATCCAATAATAAATAAATAAATAAATATTTTCTGGTGACTGTGTGACATGCAGGAAATCCTGAACCAACCCAAAGCTACTTCATGCCCAATTCATACTTTTTGTTTGGGCTGGGATACTCTCTGCCCCCCCAACTGGGATGGAGTAATCAGTATATGTGTATATATGTGACCTCGTGGCGCAATGACTAACCGGCAGTACTGCTGCGAAAACTCTGCTTACAACATGGGTCCAGTCCAAGGTAATTGACTTGAGGTTCCCTCAGCCTTCCATCCTTCTGAGTTTCTAGCTTGCTGGGAGTGGGGGGAGACAATATGTAACCTGCACAATTAACTGGTAAACTGCCCAGAGAGTGCGTGCAGCAGTATTTAAGCAACACACTATGCTTTTACTTTATAAAGAATATTATTCCCAGCAAAGTGACCCTTTCCAGTGCAATTTGATACACCCCTCTATCATTATCTGAACATGATAGTCTGGTGCAGCAGATAGTCTGGTGAGCCTGGTGTGGGATACCAAGCAGACCTACTGCTGAGAGAAAGAGAAAGAAGTGAGCACTGGTAAGTTTCTGGGTTAAAGCAGTTCATCTAGGGCTGTTTTACTGGCCCGAGATTTCATTTTAACATAAAAGGAAGAAAATAGTACTAGATTATTATTTCTAGATTAGTAGCTAGTGAAACTGTAAAATTTTCAAGGACCAGAATACTACACTCATTAAAATGGAGTCTGAGGGAGCAGCTGGAGTTACCTGTAACATTTGTGCCATGTTTGTCATCTTGACAAAGCTCACAGAGAACTACACTTGCTGCAATTGCAAGCTGGTTGCACTATTAGAAGAGAAGGTCCAGCAGCTAGAGGCCTGCATGGTGAACCAGCAGCAAATCAAGGAGCTTGAGCTCCTCTTAGACAGAGCAGAACAGACTATCCAGGTCCAAGAAGACACAGGGAACACTTCTGAGGATGAAGTCACTTCCCCAACTCAGGAGGTAGATGTGTGGAGGAATGTGACTCAAAGGAGTAGAAGGCCAAGGGATCGCGCCGAGAGTCTCATATTGCACATTCAATTTGAGGCTCTTTCCCTCATCACACCTCATGAGGCATGCACAGAGGAACAACTGGTTCCACCTGAGGATCTCTCCCTCATCACAACTGATGAGATACAGGATCAGGTACATGTAGATGAACAGGCTGCAGGAGTGAAGCTTCTTGTACTAGGAGATTCTATAATTAGAAATACAGAGGGATGGATTTGTGATGAGCACTTGCCTGCCAGGTGCAAAGGTTGCAGACATCACGAGAAATCTAGATAGCTTGTTAGAGAGAACTGGGAACGAGCCAGTGGTCATGGTACATGTTGGTACCAATGATGTTGGGAAGGCCAAGCGGTCAGTCTTGGAAGCCAAGTTCAGGTTGTTAGGAAGAAGATTGAAGTCCAGGACTTTCAAGGTAGCATTTTCAGAAGTGCTACCTGTTCCTCATGCAGGACCCGCCAGGCAGGCAGAGCTCAGAAGCCTCAATGTGTGGATGAGGCGATGGTGTCGAGAGGAGGGCTTTAGATTTGTCAGGAACTGGAGAACATTTTGGGACAAGCCAAACCTGTTCAGGAGGATGGGTTGCATTTGAATCATGATGGGACCAGATTGCTGGCACTCAACCTCAAAAAGGCTGCAGAGCAGCTTTTAAACTGATAACTGGGGGAAAGCCGACAGGAGCTGTGTGGCATCCGGTTCGGAACACCTCATCCCTGGGGAATGAGGTTGGAGAGGGCAGAGAATCACATAGAGATGACATAGCAGGTTTTAGCACTGGGAGAATAATGGAATGTGATAGTTTGTCTACTGAAAATAAAAGCTGTGGGGGGGGGAGAGAACAAAGCAGCAGCTGTTGTTGCGGGACTCACTGTACAGGTGCTTCTATGCCAATGCTCGAAACCTCCCAGCAAAGATGGGAGAACTTGAACAGGACGCTGCCTGTCACAGAACCTGTCTCTGAGGGGTTAAATGGTGAAGAGCTGCTGGAGGAGCCTTGCAGCTCAAGTCAGCAGGCAGCTGGGTCTGATGACTCAGCTGAAAACATATCTTCTCCCCCTAGAAGGGCTATGAGCAGGATTCTGCAAAGACGTGCTACCAGGAGAGCTAGGGAAAGGGTCTTTGATGCTGCTAGATAGGGGGAATCAGGTCGGGAAGCCCTGAGTACTAGCAGAAGCCTTTCCAGAAGTAAGGGTGTGTTCCCTGTTTTGGGATAAAGCTGGTAAGCTCACCTTGAGCTCTCTGTGGGAGCAACGCATCATTTGAACTTGCAACCACATTCCTGTCTGTGACCTTGGCTCTGTTTCCTGATTTCGGACTGGCTTCCTGGACCACAGCTTAATCTGTTCCCTTGGGTTTGGCATCTGGTTTCCGTGAGATATTCTGGTTTTGACTTGGACTGTTAATTGCTGGGAGTTGGATTCTGTTATTTATCTGGCCCTTGATTGTTGGCAAAGGACTTGAACTTGCCCGGCTTTCCACTAAAGATCTTGGCAAAGAACTGAACCCTGTTTGTGTGTGTACTCTGTGTATGGGGCTTGACACCAAGGCTATAAACTCTATAGAAGGGATAGAGAGGGGTGGGTTGGAGGGGGAGTGGCCATCTATGTCAAAGAAGTGGTAAAATCCAGCAGAATGGAGATTGACAGAGGGTCTGACTCCACCACAGAATCACTGTGGGTTAAACTACCAGGTCCAAGGCGTGATGTGATAGTTGGGGTATTCTATCGTCCACCCGATCAAAAACTTGAGGGGGACCTTGAAATGAGGAGAGAAATCATGGAAGTGGCTAAAAGGGATAGGATAGTAATCATGGGGGGCTTCAATTATCCCCATATTGACTGGGCCAATGCGAGCTCCGGGCAAGAAAGAGAAACTGGGTTTCTCGACTTGCTGAATGACTGTGCCTTAGAGCAATTTGTCATGGAGCCCACCTGAGAACAGGCAACTCTGGATCTAATACTGTGTCATACTCAGAACCTGGTCAGGGATGTGAATGTCACTGAGCCTCTGGGGAACAGTGACCATGCTGCAATCTCCTTTGCCATGCATGTTGGAGGAAGAGTGTCAAGCAAATCAGAGATAAAAACCCTTGATTTTCGAAGGGCAAACTTCCCTCAGATGAGGAAACTAGTTAGAAAGAAATTGAAGGGGAAGGTTAGAAGAATCCAATCTCTTCAGAGTGCATAGAGCTTGTTTAAAACAACATTAATAGAGGCCAGCACAAGTGCATACCACAAAGAAAGAAGAGCTCATTTAAGTCCAAGAGGGCACCGGCATGGTTAACGAGTGGAGTTAGAGAGGCTCTAAAGTGCAAGGAGAGGTCTTTCTATAAATAGAAATCCTCCCCAAATGAGGAAAATAAAAAGGAACACAAACTCTGGCAAAAAAAATGTAAGAAGATGATAAGAGAGGCAAAGAAAGGTTTTGAGGAACGCATGGCTAGCAATATAAAGGGTAATAATAAAAGCTTCTTTAAATATGTTAGAAGTAGAAAACCTGCCAGAGAACCAGTTGGCTCTCTGGATGGTGAGGGAGGAAAAGGGGAGGTTAAGGAGGACTTGGAAATTGCAGAGAAATTAAATGAGTTCTTTGTATCTGTCTTTACGACATAAGACCTTGAGCAGGTTCTGCTGTCTGAACGGCCCCTCTTGACTAAAGAATTAAATCAAATACAGGTTAAAAGAGAGGAGGTTTTAGGACTAATTGATAAATTGAAGATTAACAAGTCCCCGGGCCCAGATGGCATCCACCCAAGGGTTATTAGGGAACTGAGAAATGAAATTGCAGATCTCTTAACGGTAATATGCAACTTGTCTCTTAAAACGGCCACAGTGCTGGAGGACTGGAGGATAGCGGATGTCACACCAATTTTTAAAAAAGGAAGGAGGGGGGACCCGGGAAACTACAGGCCAGTTAACCTTACATCTGTCCCAGGGAAGATGGTGGAAAGCCTCATCCAAGAGAAAATCTTAAAACACATAGAAGAACAAACCTTGCTGAGAGAAAATCAGCATGGCTTCTGTAAGGGTAAGTCTTGTCTGACAAATCTTTTAGAATTTATTGTAAAGATCAACAGGCATGTGGATTTTGGTGAACCGGTGAATATCGTCTATCTGGATTTTCAAAAGGCTTTTGACACAGTCCCTCACCAAAGGCTGCTGAGAAAATTGCACAGTCAGGGGATAAGAGGGTAGGTCCTCTTATGGATTGAGAACTGGTTGAGATCCAGGAAACAAAGAGTAGGTGTCAATGGGATATTTTCACAATGGAGAGAGGTGAAAAATGGTGTGCCCCAGGGCTCTGTCTTGGGACCGGTGCTTTTCAATCTGTTCATAAATGACCTGGAGACAGGGATAAGCAGTGAGGTGGCGAAGTTTGCAGATGACACGAAACGTTTCCGTGTGGTAAAAACCAGAGAAGATTGTGAAGAGCTCCAGAAGGATCTCTCCAAACTGGGGGAATGGGCCGCGAAATGGCAAATGCGTTTTAATGTAACCAAATGTAAAGTAATGCATATTGGGGCAAAAAAAATTCAAAACTTTATCAACTCATGGGCTCTGAGTTATCCATGATGGATCACGAAAGAGATCTTGGTGTGTTGTTGGACAGCTCCATGAAGGTGTCTACGCAATGTGTGGCAGCGGTGAAGAAGGACAATTCCATGCTAGGGATTATCAAAAAGGGGATTGAAAATAAAATTGAAAAACACTATAATGCCATTTTACAAAACAATAGTAAGGCCGCACCTGGAGTATTGTGTACAGTTCTGATTACCGCATCTCAAGAAAGACATAGTGGAACTGGAAAAGGTGCAGAAGAGAGCGACTAAAATGATTACTGGGCTGGGGCACCTCCCTTATGAGGAAAGGCTAAAACATTTGGGGCTCTTTAGTCTGGAAAAAAGGCGCCTGAGGGGGGATATGATTGAGATGTACAAAATAATGCAGGGCATGAGTAAAGTGGATAGAGGGAAGCTCTTCTCCCTCTCATGAAATACCAGAACTAGAGGATATACACTCAAATTGAGCGCTGGGAGAGTAAGAACAGACAAAAGAAAATATTTTTTCACCCAGCGCATTGTTAGTCTGTGGAACTCCCTGCCACAGGATGTGGTGATGGCATCTGGCCTGGATGCCTTCAAAAGGGGATTGGACAGATTCCTGGAGGAAAAGTCCATCACAGGTTATAAACCACGATGGAGATGGGTAATCTCCAGGCTTAAAACCGGGGTCCTTTAAGGGCCAGATGCAGGGGAGTGGTATCAGGAGACAGATATCTAGTCTCATGCGCTCCCCAAACGCATCTGGTGGGGCCACTGTGAGATGCAGGAAGCTGGACTAGATGGGCCTTTGGCCTGATCTAGCATGGCTCTATGATCTGGGGTTGGGGGGGCAGGAATCTGCAGTACAGGTATTATAGACATATTTCACAGCAGAATATGAGATCACATTACCATACAAGAGTTTTGAAAATCTGGATGAAACGGGAAGGTACTTAACAGAAGGTGTACTCTATCTAAGGGTGTGATTCCACTAAAGAAATACTGTAAATTGAAAAACAGATTGGTGTTTTTCGAATCAGCTTAAAGTCAGGTGGTAGTCACTTGGTCTTTGGACTGGTGTGTGCACACTCTTGAGAAACTTAATCTCTTCACATGTCTATGAAGATTCTCAGTCATCCAGGTGAGTTTATCTGGAAGTTGAGTCATGGCTACTGGACTTCTTTTTGAGAGATAGAAACGTTTCGCTGCTCATCCAACCAGCTTCATCGGTCCGACCGATGAAACTGTTTGGATGAGCAGCGAAACGTTTTCTATTTCTCAAAAAGTCCAGTAGCCATGACTCAACTTCCAGATTAATCTCTTCACACGTGTGTGTGTGTGTGTGTGTGTGTGTGTGTGTGTGTGTGTGTGTGTGTGTGTGTGTGTGTGTGTGTGTGTGTGTGTGTGTGTGTTTAGAAGGACAAAGGTATCCGTGATGGTGAGAGGAAAGGCATCCTAATGAGTGGACGTTTACAAGAGCCAACTGAAAAAGAAAAGCCGAGTGAGGGAAATTGCTGTATCCTTCACAAGCATAGAACCTCCCAATCTTGCAAATGTCTCTTGTCAGTTTTTCTTTCACTGGTGTCTCTTCTCTCTGGCCAACCCTGCTCCTGGACCCTTCTCACTTTCTCCCCCACCTCACCCACATCCTGTGCGGGTCATAGGATGGCCATGGTTATAACTGACAGTCTTCCCTTGGTGGAGAGGCGATTAAGTCATGCCTCTGAAAAGTGTGGAATGTGTGTCGAATTTATATTTAGGAGTCATTGAGAATTTGGCAGAGAAGTCTCTCCTTGCCCTTTCAAAAGCCAGCTTTCAGACTGTATTTTTATATTCAAGCTAAAGCATCACCACCTTCTTCAATATTCTATCAAGAGGAACAATAATTGCTTCCACCAAACTGCACTGAGACGGCTGTATTGAACGAAGCCTGGCACTTGCTGAAAAATCCTGAAAAACCCCTCTGCTACTCTGTATGTGTGTGTGTGTGACTGTCTCTCTCTCTCTCTCTCTGTGTGTGATATCTCTTACTGAATGGCTAATCTATATTTCATAATTCAGAACCTCAGCATTTCCTTTATGTAATTGCACCAGGAGGAAGTACATAAGGTCTTTTTGTGGAACCTGAAAAGTCTACTGCTTTGGGCAGTTTTTAATGTGCTATAAATTATTCAGGAACCAGGCATGCTCCATTCTATTTACAATAGGTTGGAGCTTGGTCTCTCTCTCTCTCTCTCTCTCTCTCTCTCTCTCTCTCTCTCTCTCTCTCTCTCTCTCTCCCCCCCGCCCTCTCTCTCTCTCTGACATGAAACAGCACTTGCTGGAACTGCTCGTCCTGAAGTGATTGCTAGAGTCATGAGCCTTGGATTATACTCAGTGGGACAGAGCCTCGTGTTGTATAAATCAACACAGCCTCATTGACCCCAGTGTGTCTGTGTTGATTTACTCCTCCTCTGGCTCAGAGAGTTCAGCAGAAAGGGCTCTGGGCCGGAGTAACTTGGGATGTATGTAATTATGCACATCCTTAAATTTCCCATGTCTCAGAGAATTTAATGCCTGTGAGCAGCCTGGTATTAGCCTGCCTATCCATAGTCAAATCCAATCCTTGTGTCTCTTCCTCACAGGTACAAAACGCACACCAGAAGTATGATTCTGACAACACGAATAAGCTTCTCCAGGGATGCCATCTTAGGAACTTACTCTTCAGAACCTGCCCTTCCTTTTGGATCGCCCTGGACTGTCTCTGTCTTCAGTGCTGGCATTTATCCCTGAAGACTGTTTCTCTAGCCTTAAACCTTTTTAATTTCAGAAGTTGAAGGAAAGGGAACAGGGGGCAGAATACTCAGAATACTGGCTCATCAAGACTAACCTTGTTTATTTCTCCTCAGAAATCCAGGTTTATTGTTAGACAGTCCTGAGGATGGACTTGGATGGTCCCACCATTTCTTAATTGTCTCTCCTCCAAGTACTAATCAGGCCTAAATCTGCTGGACTTCTGAATATGAAGTGAACTTCTGAACCTCAACCCTGTTTAAGATGGCATAGCATTTGAAAAATGGCTCTTTCTTTTTGCAAAATCTACTGTTGGATACAGGTTTTGTTCATTAAACATTTGTTTTTGAAGTTTGTACAGGTAGTTGTACGAACCAGGAAGGGGGGGGAGGGGAATCAGCTTTTCTGGATTTTTGTTTCTCCTTTTATTAACCACACAAGGAGGCCCATACTTCAGAATTAAGTCTATTCAAGTCATTCATTCAGAACCACTTGTTATTTTGTCTAGTAAAACTCAGAAGACAATGTGCCATCATTTTTTCAGGCAGTTCTCTCCCCGTTTATTGGGAAGCTTTTAAGTAGTCACACCACCTGTTCCTCGTTTATGTTGGAACAGGTATTTACCAGGTTCTTGAGCTTCAGCGAAGAACAGAGACAGCCTTCCAGGAAATAACATAAACTGTTTATTTCAGTAAAAAACCACAATTTGAACATGAGTCAGCACTGTGATGCGGCGGCCAGGAAAGCCAATGCGATTCTTGGTTGCATCCACAGAGCCATAGTGTCTAGATCAAGGGAAGTGATAGTGCCACTCTATTCTGCTCTGGTCAGACCCCACCTGGAGTACTGTGTCCAGTTCTGTGTGCCTCAGTTTAAAAAGGATGTTGACAACCTCGAGCGGGTGCAGAGGAGGGCTACCAGAATGGTTGAGGGTCTGGAGGAAATGTCTTACGAGGAGCGGCTTAGGGAGCTGGGAATGTTTAGCCTTACAAAAAGAAGACTGAGAGGGGATATGATAGCTATGTTTACATATTTGAAAGGATGTCATATTGAAGAGGGAACAAGTTTGTTTTCCATGGCTTCAAAGACTAGGACTTGGGGCAGTGGTTTCAAACTACAGAGAAGGAGATTCCATTTGAACATTAGGAAGAACTTCATGACAGTTAGAGCTGTTTGGCAGTGGAAGATGCTGCCACAAAGGAGGGTGGTGGAGTCTCCTTCTTTGGAGGTTTTTAAGCAGAGGCTGGATGGGCATCTGTCAGAAATACCATGATGGGGTTTCCTGCATGGCAGGGGGTTGGACTAGATGGCCCTTGAGGTCTCTTCCAATTCTATGATTCTATGATTCTATAAAAACACAACGGAAGCCTAAATCATTCTACCTGCAACCCGCCACCTTGACAGTTATGGGAGTAAAAAGAACTGTTATGGGGGTAAAACACCTTCCCACTTTGCCAGTGAATCCTGGTGCCCCTTGGGAGTGGAGACATTATAGATATTTTAATTCTTCCCGGCCTAGCTACCCTGTGATTCACCTTTCTGTCCTGAGGAAACAGCAATTTCCTAAGAATTCACTTGCCACCCTGAGACCCGGGAAACCCTGCTTTGTGTTCCTTGTCTCACATCTAGGCCCCTAATCCCTCGCAAACCACTGAGCAAAGACTTTGGGTGGAGATCCAGTGATTCTGTGTCTAACCGAAGGAAGTTATTCACCTCGTCTCTCTTTACACTGACTGCTTTACAATGGCTCGGCAAACAAAAAGGTTTTAACCTCGCCCTGAATTGAAGGCAAATAATTTATGAACCTTGCTCAGGATCCTGCTAATAAGGTTCTCTTGAGCATAGAGTCTGACCACGGTGGTAATGTAGGATTGGGCTGGTTAGTCACACATGGACGTTACCAAGGGAAGAGTGGGTTTTCTTCAGAGGCCGAATCAGCACTTGCCCAAGAGGTGTCACCCCGTGTTCCTGGGCTGGCAGGAATTTCCACTCAGTGGAAGCTCAGTAGAGTAGGGGGCCTTGTTCATTTATCATATGATATTGCTTCATTTATCAAATGATATTGCTTGGTGGCTCAGCGGACTAAAGCTCCGAAAACTGTCACCTGCAAAATCGGCAGCTCAGCAGTTCGAATCCCAGGTGCCACGCAGCGGAGCGAGCTCCCGCTGTTCACCCCAGCTCCTGCCAGCCTAGCGGTTCGAAAGCATGTCAATGCAAGTAGATAAATAGGTACTGCTGTAAAAAGTGGGAAGGTAAAACAGTGTTTCACTGCAGCCATGCTGGCCACGCGGCCACGGACTTGCACAACACTGGCTCTTTGGCTTGAATACGGAGATGAGCACCGCCCTTAGAGTTGGACATGACTAGCATGCATGTGCAGGGGGAGCTTTTATCTTTACCTTTATTGCTTCAGAACCCAAGTTTAATTTGACATGTAGAGTGAATTCTAATAAGCTACTGTTAATGTTCCGACACTGAATTCTTTGATGGCTTCCTGTTTCACAATATGTGGTTTATTTTGGAGCACCTCAAGCGGCATAACAGTTTGTTACCTTGGCCATTGACAGCTGAAGCAGCTGGAATTCTCCTCATCCGAGACACACACTGACCATTCCACATTGACAGGTAGAGGGAGAAGACCCGATTTTCCACCAAAAGGCATGCTTTTCTTTGGCGGTTACTTCACATCCGTTTTGTCTCTGTTAGTGTTGCGCTTACTAGTGGTACAAAAAATGTTACTTCATGTCTGTCACACAACTACTAAAATTTGTCTCCACCAGGCCCCCAGAACAGATGCTAAGCGTGACAATCCTCTACCTCAGGCCTGCCCAACAGGTAGACTGTGGGCTACTGGTAGCCCGTGAAGGGTTCAAAAGTAGCCCGCCGGCCATCAATTAAAAAAAAGTGAGGGGATAAGTTCTCCACCCCTCCCTCCCCCACTCCAAGGACCACCACTGCCCCAGCAAAGTTCTGGGTCTGCCAGCCCATTATCTCAGCCGAGCAGGGCAGTTCAAGGGCCATGGCGCATTGAAATCTGTTCCCTCCAGAACAGATTAATTGGTTTTCAATCCATTCCTATGGCTGCTCTACTTACAAAAGTTTTTACTTATGAGCATGTGCTCAGAACGGATAAAATCCGTAAGTAGAGATTTTAGTATAGTAGCCCTCAGGCACTTTGGGCTGGATGAAGTAGACCTTGGCCTGTTCAAAGTTGAACAGCCCTGCTCTACCTGTTGCTGGGCTAGGGTTTCTCACAGAAAACTGTGTCCGGGTTTTTGTTTTTTTAATTTTGACTTTTCAGAAGCAAAATATCGAAAAAGAATTTTTTATTCCCCTCCCCCCACACAAACACACACAAAGGAAAAAGGAAGCTAGACAAATTCAAGACCGTGAGGTAACACTTGTCATGAGACAATTTATCACGACCATAGGAACACTGAAACAGGAACAAACCAATGTGATCACGACCAACGCTGTCACAGTACAAAACTAGTCACGGAACAAAGAAGGATGTGAAGTAACCACCTTTGTTGCCGCTTCTTACCACTTCATTGCCTTGGACCTGTCCCGAGAAGGTGCCCTCACAACGGGGAAAACAGGCAACAACTTTCTGGAACATTATTTCAGACATGGCCTAAGGATCTATTAAGTGAAATGAGGTCTGGAGAAGGCCTGATATACATAAAGGCCTCCTCACGCATGTGTTTGGATCTCTATAGTTTAAGCATTCCCAGACCGCGTGGATTGCTTTCGGGAAAGAAGTGTGTGAATGAAGAACACCTTGGGAACCATTTATTTTTTGTGAATCACGTCATTGTTCCCAGGCTGCTTTCCTGGGTTTGATGAGCTGCATCAACTCCTTTGGATAGGAAGCCCTTGTCGCCAGCCATTGCACGTCACTACGGGTTTTGTGGGGTTCCACCCGTAAGAGAGTAAGGCATTTTAGGGAGGCCGTTAACACATAACCCAACAGAAGGACAAAAGAGAGCATTAATTTGCATAACATTGCACATGCTAATTCATACGCACAATTATACATAAGAACATAAGAAGAGCCATGCTGGATCAGGCCAAAGGCCCATCTAGTCCCGCTTCCTGTATCTCACAGCGGCCCCACCAGATGTGTTTGGGAGCACATGAGACTAGATCTCTGTCTCCTGATACCCCTCCCCTGCATCTGGCCCTTGAAGTACCCCACTTTTAAGCCTGGAGATGACACATCTCCATCATGGTTTGTAACCTTTGATGGACTTTTCCTCCAGGAATCTGTCTAATCCCCTTTTGAAGGCATCCAGGCCAGATGGAAGGCATCCCGTGACAGGGAGTTCCACAGACTAACAACATGCTGAGTGAAAAAATATTTTCTTTTGTCTGCTCTTACTCTCCCAGCCCTCAATTTGAGTGCATGTCCCCTAGTTCTGGTATTTTGTCAGAGGGAGAAGAATGTCCTTCTGTCCACAATTTAGTAGAATTACAGGGCATCTCGCTCAGGTGGGGAAAGACTCTTGCCAGGTAGCATGTGTGTCTGCTGAATCCACTTACTGGGGAGAAGCAAACACACAGTCTCTGATCTGCTTCCTTAGAGCTCTTTTCCTGTAAATCAGACTTGACCTGGGCAGCTCTTCAAATGCAAGACATCTTCAAAAGCAAAACTCTCCTGTCACAGCCTGTCAAATCAAGGCCTGTACACCCTGAATGGGGACACAAAGACACTTGAATGCTTGTCGGTGTATTTTAAAAGCTCAACATTTTTGTGCACACGGGGTTAAGAAGGCACAGTTGATGCTGTCTTATTTACTACGCAGGTCTGGATCAAACGCTGGGTTATAAAGACTGCCTAATTCTCTGCTCCCCTGCCAAATGCATTCAGTTATGAACAGCATTGAAACAGGCATTGGTACAACACGTGTGATTTCCCCCAGAGCAATAAATCTTCTTTTACGTTCACCAGATGTATAGCCTCTGCAATCCCTCTGCTGAGCTTTTTAGCCGGTATTCCAGAAATCTCACAGAGCTAAAACCTAAAATCCATTATTAATATTTTATCACTGTTTCTGGCTTTTAAAAACACACACCCAGGACTTACTTTCCACTCAGTTTTCTCCCTAAGACGTGCTGGGTGGGGGAGTGGGACCTTACACCATCATTCCTTTTCACTAACATCCTTTTCGGTTCACACCTTTAACATTAGCAATAAATGCAGCCAGCCAAGATGACCTATAATTTTGTAATGCACACTTTATTACATACTTAACACATTAATAAATTTCCAGATTGCTGGCTCTCAAAGCGTGAAGTCAGCCTTTAAAGAGGCAGCGATAGGGCTTGGCTTGGTTTCATGGGGGTTATTCAATGGACTTTGTGAGGAGGAAGTGCCCCCCCCCAAAAAAAACCACACACGGTCCAACTGGGAACCAGCCCACCCTGTCAGTGGGCAGCCAGTTCTCTTGTCGAACAGAAAAGCAGCAGAACCCCATCATAAGGCAGCCTCATATTTTTTTCAGGATGACGTTTTTTTAATGCAGAATGAACATAAGAACTTCAGAAAAGCCCTGCTGGATCAGGCCAAGAAAGGCCCATCTACTCCAGCTTCCTGTATCTCACAGGGGCCCCACCAGATGCCTCTGGGAGCGCATGAGACTAGATCATAGAATCACAGAGTTGGAAGAGACCTCAAGGGCCATCTAGTCCAACCCCCTGCCATGCAGGAAACCCCATCACAATATTTCCGACAGATGGCCATCCAGCCTCTGCTTAAAAACCACCAAAGAAGGAGACTCCACCACCCTCCTTTGTGGCAGCATAGTCCACTGCTGAACAGCTCTAACTGTCATGAAGTTCTTCCTAATGTTCAAATGGAATCTCTTTTCCTGTAGTTTGAAACCATTGCCCCGAGTCCTATTCTCTGAAGCCATGGAAAACAAACCTGTTCCCTCTTCAATATGACATCCTTTCAAATATTTAATCATAGCTATCATATCCCCTCTCAGTCTTCTTTTTGAAAGGCTAAACATTCCCAGTTCCCTAAGATCTCTGTCTCCTGATAGCACTCCCCTTCATCTGGCCCTTTACATGCCCCGGTTTTTATTTATTTATTTATTTTTAATTTTTAAAGACAAACAGACAAATAACAATACTAGTGCATCCCCACCCCCCACCCCGGGACCATCCAGTTCTTCCATGAGTTCTTCTTTATTACTCCAGTGTCTGTTGTTCTAATAATCTTCTCAAAGTCCTCTTCTCCAGAACTCTTGAAATATTCGTCGGTTCTTTCCCCTTTCTTTCTACTAATACAAAGTCTATAAATTTTCCCCAAATGTCATAAAAATGACTTTTTTCATTTCTGCTCATTTAACTTTTAAACTACAAGACAATTTGTCGTTTATAGCTATATCCCAAAGTTCGTTATACCAATCTTCCATCTTGAGATCTAGTTTGGATTTCCAGTTTCTTGCTATAATTAATCTGGCAGCTGTCATAAGATTTGCTATTAGTTCCTTGGTTGTAACATCATAATCGTTACTAGTTGACAATGATAACAATGCTATCTCTGGATTACAATCAATATCTACTTGAATCATCTCACTTAGCTCTAAAAAAACCCTTTTCCAAAGCTTTTGAACTATTTCACATTCCCACCAGAGATGCATGTATGTACCTATCTTTTTTCACATTTCCAGCAAATCTTAGAATATTTAGCGTTCATTCTATTCAGCCTAATTGGCGTCAAGTACCATCTAGAGACCAATTTAAAATATTTTTTTATCCTAACCAATAATGATCTCAAGATTCTCATGTTCCAGATTTTCCCCCAGTCGTCTTTTTTTATCTCTACATTAAGGTCTTGTTTCCAGACCTCTCTCAGAGAATCTGACTCCTTCACTTCCAGTGAGTCCCCTATTATTTTGTATATTTTGCGTACTAGTCCTTTCTCTATATTGTCCTGGTCGGATTCAAGCGATAATAAAAACTGTTCAAACTTTGTACATTCTCTAAGTTGACTGTTTCTTCTGACTCAATTCTTTGTCCATTTTTCTAACTGGATATAATTTATCCATATTAAATCACTAGATTGCAAAGTGGTTTTTATGTCCTGATTTGTTCTAATTTTGGCCAACCAGTCTTTTAATCTGGCTATTTTCTTAGCTTTAAATAACCCTAAATAATGCTTCAAATTTGTAGGAAAATTTTCCGAGTCAGTTACTAAACATAATGGGGAACCCTTCGGTGATAAGATTTTTCTATATTTTCTCCATGTAGTCATTAAACCATTCAGGAGGAGATTCTCAATCTCTACCTTATTTTTAAAGTCACTGAACAAGAATTTACAGTGGAACCTTGACTTACGTCATTAATCCGTTCCAGTGGTTTAGACTTAAGTCAAACATGACTTAAGTCAAACAAACGTTTCCCATAGAAAGTAATGGGAAAGTGGAATAATCCGTTCTAGATGATGAAAAAGACCCCCGAAAACAGCAATTTAACACAAATTTGACTGGGATAGGAGATTCCTTCTGGGGATGTAAATGAAATGTCTCTTCAAAGAGAGGAGGCGGCAGTGGAATTATAGTCCACAAGTT
Organism: Phrynocephalus guinanensis; assembly: GCA_037367245.1. Classification (NCBI taxonomy): domain Eukaryota; kingdom Metazoa; phylum Chordata; class Lepidosauria; order Squamata; family Agamidae; genus Phrynocephalus; species Phrynocephalus guinanensis. The sequence goes on along the minus strand of CM074733.1, from coordinate 175,056,891 downwards.
ATATGCCTCCACTTTTTAATGTTCATAGCAACAATGTCTATCATTTAAGTTTTACTGATTTTTAACCTGACGTTCCCAGTTCTGAACAACTCTATGCTTACCATTAGAGTCCCACAACTGTACAGCTCCCCAACTAAAATGCTTCCATTGTGGACCAGACTTCTGCAGCCAGGTTTTTTACAAGACTGAGCCGACTGTCTAACCAGCGAGGCCAGCCCCGAGCTCCCGGCCCTTCTTCTCCTCCGGCAGCAGCGCCGGGTTCGGTGAGGCCGAGGACAAGCTCCAGGTGCTCTGAGCTGGCCTCGCCGAAGCCGCCGCTGCCGGAGGAGGGGAAGAAGGCAGGAGCAGTTTGGAGGCGGTAGCCGCAATGCTGGGTTGTGGCTGCCGCCCAATAACGGTGCCTTGCGCTGAGGCTCCGAGATGTAAGTCAAAGCCTGCGACTCAATCAAACAGGCCCCTTCTTGATGCAAGTCAAATATGATGTAAGTCAAGCAGTATGTAAGTCAAGGTTCCACTGTATTTATTTCCCCCTTTATGTCTAATGACTCCAGCTCCCACCATATTACCTTCTCTGGTTTGAATAAGATTACTCCCAAACAACTGATTTGATTAGCTATATAATAATTTATTAGATTGGGAATACCTAATCCTCCTTCTTTTTGGGATCTATGTGCCCCGGGTTTAAGCCTGGAGATTACACATCTCCATCATGGTTTGTAACCTGGGATGGACTTTTCCTCCAGGAATCTGTCCAACCCCCTTTTGATGGCATCCAGGCCAGATGCCGTCACCACATCCTGTGGCAGGGAGTTCTACAGACTAACAACGCGCTGGGTGAAAAAAAATATTTTCTTTTGTCTGTTCTCATTCTCCCAACCCTCAGTTTGAGTGGATGTCTCCTTGTTCTGATATTTTGTGAGAGGGAGAAGAGTGTTCCCTCTATCCACTCTACTCATGCCCTGCATTATTTTGTACGTCTCAATCATATCCCCCCTCAGGCGCCTTTTTTCCAGACTAAAGAGCCCCAAATGTTTTAGCCTTTCCTCATAAGGGAGGTGCCCCAGTAATCATTTTAGTCACTCTGTTTTGCATATTTTCCAGTTCCACTATATCTTTTTTGAGATGTGGTGACCAGAATTGTACACAATCAATCTGGACACCAATCTGACCTACTCAGAGAATTTGAACCTTTTCTTAGGCTCTGTTCCATCCTATTATACAGATGATCATGCACTGTTTCACAGGTGGGAAACTTGTTGGTCTCCAGCTGTTGTTGGGCTGAAGCTCCCATCAACCCTACCCAGCAGAGGGAGGATAGAGGTTGTAGTGCTCACCCTTACTTCACCTGTAAGGCTTTCCAACCCAGATTCAGTTTGAAGTGCAAGAACCAGAAGTTGGGGCTTCCAGAGAACAGGTGGCAACAACCACATACCAAAGTCACGTGAAAGCTTAAGGTTTTCTTTCCCATAACCTTCTACGGGGGGCTGCCCCATTTGTTCAGATACATAAGATGGGGAACATTGGTCTTGAAGCTGTTTCTAAGTAGTTAGGCTTCCAGAACAAAACTGAACAACCACCTAGTGAGCGGCGTTGTGCTTCTATTTCTATTAAAACACATTTCAGTAATGGTTTCCTCAATGAGCTGGCGTGTCTCAGCGTCTAGAGATTTTTTTGCAAATGCGTTTCCTCTTCTGCCCTCTCTTTCGATTAAGTTGTACACTGCCCAGAGAGTGCTTTCAGTGCAGTGCAGAAGTATCTAAGCAGCACACTAGGCTTTTACTTTATAAAGAATATTATTCCCAGCGAAGTGAACCTTTCCAGTGCAATTAGATACACTCCTCTTATCACCATCTGAACATGCTCTGGTCTAGGGAGGAAAGAGGAATCTGTAGTATAGGTATTAGAGACCTATTTCATAGCACTACATGAGGTCATATTCACACACAAGAGGTTTGTTCTGGTCATATGTGAAGGGCCAACTCACCTGGGACTTTGACAACAATGATGAGCAGGAGCAACGTATCCATGGGAAGCAGCAATGTTTGTTTGTTTGTTTGTTTGTTTGTTTCAAGATGATTCAGGGTCTGGAAGAAATGTCATATGAGAAGCGGCTTAGGGAGCTGGGAATGTTTAGCCTTTCAAAAAGAAGGATGAGGGGGGATATGATAGCTATGTTTAAATATTTGAAAGGATGTCCTATTGAAGAGGGAACAGGCTTGTTTCCCATGGCTTCAGAGACTAGGACTCGGGGCAATGGCTTCAAACTCCAGGAAAAGAGATTCCATTTGAACATCAGGAAGAACTTCATGACAGTTAGAGCTGTTCAGCAGTGGACTATGCTGCCACAAAGGAGGGTGGTGGAGTCTCGTTCTTGGGAGGTTTTAAAGCAGAGGTTGGATGGCCGAATGTCGGGTTTCCTGTGATGGGGGTTCCTGCATGGCAGGGGGTTGGACTAGATGGCCCTTGAGGTCTCTTCCAACTCTAGGATTCTATGAACACAAAATATTTTGAGCCCATCTGGTTCTGCCTTAACCAGGTCAAATATTGGACTATTGATTCCACAAACCTTAAGTGCCTTCTAATTGACAGCTTTTTTCCAAATGCAGCAGCAACAATGACGGGTCTTCAAACCAAAGCATACAAAAGTGGGGGCAGTTTATTTGACGACTGAAATATCCTGGCATTTTCAGCATTTCTGAAAACAGCAGGTTGTCTGAGGTGGCCCTCCTTCTCTCGGAGTGCTCCCTTAGACCCTTCTGTTCTCCAAATTTTATTAAATTGCAATCATACGACACGTACAAAGTCAAAACCAATCAGTGAAAGAGGGAAAAAAATAGAAAGATAGAAAAATCAACAAAGAGGAAAGGGTAACAAGAAGCACATAAAATGTTTAAAATTGTTGGCCTGTGCCCTAAAGATGCGGTTGATCGGGCAAAGTGGCATTTAAGTCCACACCTGCAGGAAAACACTAGGAAGAAGAAGATACAACTGTTGCATTCTGGAGGCAAAATAAATACTTTTGCAAAAGTGATGGCACATTTCTCCACTTCCCACAACATGGAAAGCTTAAGGTCTACCAGTTCGTTGTCCATTATCTTTGTGATTGGCACTGATATTATGACTCGAGGACTGCTTTCTAAGTTTTCCAAATTAAGAAAAAAAATAACTTGCAAGAATTTATTATTATTTATTAGACTTGTATCCCGCCCATTTTCCCAAAGGGAACTCTGGGCGGCTTACAACAATAAAAACAAGTAATAAGGCACAGAACAAAAATGAGGCAAGATGGAGGTGGGTCTTCAAGGCCTTCTTAAAGGCGGGCAGGGACTCCAACAGGCGCAGCTCACTGGGAAGATGATTCCAGAGCAAGGGGCCCACCACGGAGAAGGCACGGTCTCGCGTGCGCGATTTCCATGCCTCTCTGGGTGTGGCCACCCTCAGTGAGCGCGCCTGCGACGATCTCGTGGGTCTGGACCCAGTTGACCTCTAGGAGATATGCTCCGCCAGGTACTCTGGTCCCAGGCCGTGGAGGGCTTTGAAAATCAAAACCAGGACCTTGAACCTGATCCGGAGGACAACGGGGAGCCAATGCAGGCGAGCCAGGACTGGGGTGATGTGCTCGTATCTACGGGCACCCACCACCAGTCTAGCCGCCACATTTTGCACCCGCTGTAACCTCCGGACCAGGGTCAAGGGCAACCCCACGTAGAGGGCATTGCAATAGTCGATCCTCGAGATCACCAGGGCCTGCACAACTGTCCTAAGGGAGGACTCATCAAGATACTGGCGGATCTGGGCGATCCTGCGGAGATGGAAAAAAGCGGCCCTGGAGACAGCCATCACCTGGGCTTCCAGGGAGAGGGCTGAGTCCAGGACTGTGCCCAGATTCCTGGCCCTGTCCGTAGGCTGGAGGGAGACACCCCCCAGCATAGGGAGGGGGCCATTGTACCCAGACGAGAGCGCCCTGAAGAACAGAACCTCCATCTTCTCCGGATTCAGCTTGAGCCGGTTATCTCTGGTCCATTCCAGAACGGCCTCCAGACACAGATCGAGGGAGCGAACTGCCTCCACTGCAGACGATGAAAAGGAGAGATAGAGCTGCGTGTCATCAGCGTACTGATGACAGCAAACTCCAAATCTCCTGATTGACCTCCCCCAGTGGCCTCATGTAAACATTGAACAGCATGGGTGAGATTGCCGACCCCTGGGGCACCCCACAAGGGAAAGTCCAAGGAGCCGACAAGACATCCCCCAGCTGTACCCGCTGAGTCCGGCCGCGGAGGAAGGAACGGAGCCAGGCCAAAGCCTGACCACCAATTCCCGCCTCCGCAAGCCGGACCAGTAGGTTACCGTGGTCGACGGTATCAAAGGCTGCTGAGAGGTCAAGGAGAACCAACAGGGAGGAACTCCCCCTCTCGGCCTCCCTGAGGAGGTCATCCTGCAGAGCGACCAGGGCAGTCTTGGTTCTGCGAAGAGGTCTGAATCCAGACTGGAAGGGGTCCAGGATATGATTTACCTCCAGATATGACTGAAGCCTGACAGCAGCCACCCTCTCGACAACCTTGCCCAGGAAGGGAACAATGGCAATCGGACGATAGCTGGATAAATCGTCCGATGCCATGCCAGAACAGAATAACAAGAAAATTCTCCTGATTTTGCATCTACAGTGGTACCTCTACTTACCAGTGGCTTGACCTAAGAGCAATTTGACTTAAGAGTGAAAAACCGTTGGTGTTTTATCTGCTACCTTACAAATTTTAGATGCGGTCTGCTTTACTTACAATTTTTTTAACTTTTATTTATTTATTTATTTATTTATTTATTCATTCATTCATTCATTCATTCATTCATTCATTCATTCATTCATTTTTAATTTTTAGATAGGGCTGGTCTACTTAAGAGTTGTTTGACTTAAGAGCATGCATTCAGAATGGAAAAAAATTGTAAGTAGAGGCACCACTATGTTTTAAAGAGTTTTCCCACCTACAGTATTTTTCCACCTTTAGGGTTGCATTTGGTTTGGTCTCTTCCCTGCTGTCAACTCAAACTCTGTCTGTATGCAAGCAATACAATGCAGACTTGGCTGAGAAACCAAGGGTGGCCACCTCAAGAGTTGATGCCAATTCTTTAGCCAGTTTAATCTTGTGCCCGCATTATTCAATGTAAAATCTGTTCCAAATGATTTATGAAATCAGATTTGTGAGCTGTATATTATTTAAATGATGCATAATGACTGCCAGAGTAATTACATCTCAATTAAAGCTGAAATATATGCATAATTTTATCATCAAAACAATAATGAACTATTTACATCTATGAAACAGCATCCAATATTATCTCGGTACAGCTTTCCTGGCTTCCAGTTGTTCCTAAAACAACTTTTTATTTCTGCTTTTACATCAATTTGTTCACCATTTCAACCCAAAATATAGACGTAATAAAATAATTCATTTATACAAAGTAGTCATGAGATCCAAACAAATGTTTGTGTGTGTTGTGTCGTTAAGTCGTGACCAACTCTTTGTTACCCCATGTCCATGGACTTTTCTTGGCAGGAATACTGGAGTGGTTTGCCACTCCCTACTCCAGGTACCTGGTATTCCCTGGTGGTCGCCCATCCAAGCACTAACCAGCTTCCGAAATCAGACGAGACTGTATGTGCTTACTGTTTCAAAGAGATGATATCAGAAAGGGAGAGTGGAAATATATTAAAGAAATGCACACCCAAAAAGGATAGAGAAGACCTCAAGAGGCGTGCAAAACCCCCTCCAGGAACCGCACCTTATTTATTTATTTATTTTAAAACTTTTTATTTAAAAAAAAAATCAGATTCCCAGTGGCTGGTCCCACTTTGTGGAACCGTCTTCCGAGTAATATTAGGACTGTGGAATCCTTCCCAGCATTCAAGAAGCTATTAAAAACTTGGCTCTATACGGCTGCGTTCGGCAACCACGGGGGTTAATTTATTCTTGAGTAGTGATTTGAGTTATTATGTCCGCCTGCTTTTCTTCACCATCTTACATTACTATCATTATTAGTATATTTATTTTGATTGTTTGTTAGCTTTCCTTTATTAATTTTGGGTTCCGTTGTTTGGTTTGCTTATTACTTTTATGTCTATATACGGAATTGATTATTATTTTTTTGTGCTCTGTTTTATGGAATTTTATATCTGTTAACTGCCTTGAGTTCCTTTTTGGAAAATCTGGCGGGATATAAATATAAAAATAAATAAATAAATAAAATATCTCTGAGTTTGATTCCCCCCCCCCTTGTGTCACATTTCAGTTTTTGAATGTCTTGCAAATTTTTAGTCTGGATTTCTTAGAAAAAGACAGTAGGCCCAATACCAGCTTGTTTTCCCAAATTCATCAAAACTGATTAAAAAGTGCAGTATCTGAAGTGAACACAGTATATGCTAGTAAAGAATTGGTGTTCACTGTTGTGGCTGCCTCCCTTGTTCTGAGGGTCAAAAGCCAGCTTAAGCATTAAAAGATTTTGTCTCAACAAATTGAAAAATCTTTTTACAAAACAGTCAAGGTAGCAAATTCCTGAAATAACTTCAAAGGTTGGAAGGTCTCAGGCAAATATTGACATCTGCAAGAAATGTCACAGATTAATGTAGATCATTTGCCCTAGACTGGGCTTTATACTGTATAAGAAATCTGATGCTTGTGTCAGGAGGGGCCTTCCTTGCAAGCAGACTCAAAATATATTCTGCCTACTTGGTTTCTGTTCAAAACCTCGTTCCATCATCACCTTCTCTCCATTCCATGCAACAAGGGCCTCAAGTCCCCCTAGAGACAGAAGCCATTGCCGTGGTAAACATCTCCACTCCCCAGGAAAACACCCTTACGATTTCCCTTACTACTGAGACCAGGAACAAACCCTTCTCAGAAGCTGACCAGATTTCATTGTTCAGGTCAGGAAGTCAGCACCATTCAGCTGTCTCCCCACAGAGAGCTGGCCCAATGAATCAGAAGCCTCTGAGGAGAGAGTTTGTGGGGGTGAGGCTCTCATCCTCCTTTGCTAATCTCCGTGACAGTTTTGCGTTTGTAAAAGCAAAGCAAAGTGTGCTGCTTATATACCACCCCATAGTGTTTAAAGCACTCTCTGGGCGGTTTACAATTTAATTATGCAGGCTACACATTGTCCCTCCCCCCCGGAAGCTGGGTACTCATTTTACCAACCTCGGAAGGATGGAAGGCTGAGTCAACCATGAGCCTGCTACCTGGGATTGAACCCCAGGATATGAGCACAATTTTACCTGCATTACAGGCAGGGCCGGTGCTAGTTTTTTTTTTTTGCGCCCTGGGGCAGGCGGCATGGGGGCAGGGCAGGGGGCGGTGGGGGTGGGGCGGCAGCGGCAGCGGCAGCGGCGGCATGGGCGGGGCAGCAGGGGGACGGCGACGGGTGGGGGGCGGACGGTGACAGGCATGGGGGGCGACGATGGGCGCGGGGGCGACGGGCGGCAGGGGGACGGACGGCGGTGGTCAGCAGTGGGGGGGCGGCAGGGGGAGCAGCAGGCTGGCCAGCGCCCTCTCTCCATTTTGGCGCCCTAGGCAACTGCCTAGTTCGCCTTAATGGACGCACCGGCCCTGATTACAGGCATTTAACCACTGCTCTTCCAAAAAAGGGGTTCTGGTTATATACCGCCCCATACCACTTCAATTAACCTCTGGGCAGTTTACAGTATTAATTACAGTCTGTGGGAGTTGTGGTCCAACACATCTGGAGGGCCAAAGTTTGGACATGCCTGAGTTAGGTAGACCTACATGTGCATAGTAGAGATGGGCACGAAACGAACAATTTTTTGTTTCCGTTTTCATTTTTTCATTTCGTTACGTAATGAAACAACAAACAAATTTTGTCTCTAAAATGAAACGAAACGAACAGAAATACCGGAAATTTTGTCGTGCGTTTCGTTTCCGTTACTGCAATATGAGTGAATTGCTTAAAATCCTAAAAAAAATCACAAAAAAGAAATAAATGGTAACGAAATGGTAACAAAATGAACGAAAACGAAAACAATTTTTTTGCAAAAATTCGCAAGAAACGGAAATGAACTGAAACGGACCCTCCAAACAACAAACGACAAACGAAATGCCATTTTTTTTTTATTCGTGCCCATCTCTAGTGCATAGGCTTATCTTAGGGTCACTATGAAGTATTTGGATTGTGCTGACTTCTAAAGAAAAAAAGGAAAAAAGATTTATGTACAAGAGAACCAGAATGACCACACCTGGTGCTGTGCAATTACAGACAATTGTTCCATGTGTTCCCCCAATTTCAAGATAAGGAATGAAATAATTTAATATAAAAAAAATCACAGGAAGCAACATACTATACACAATTTTGCAATGGCCGAAGTATCTGACCTACGATCACCCATAAGAGGATTTGCGAATAAGACAGGATATTACTGAGCGTTATAAAACCTTTGAGCTCGAGGAAAATTAAGTGTTATAAAACATTTGGGCCAGCGGAAAAGAGGGGGGGAAAGTGAAATGACACAGAGATTAACCAGCCTTGTTGTTTTGATGTTTTTCTCATGACGTAATGTTCAGTTTGACATTATGCTATATTGACCTTTATGTTTGCATACTGGAGAGAACAGTTATGCAACAAAGAATGGTTAAGTTAAATAGAACAGAAGCTTGAAGGAATGAATCCCACACCCAGAAGAGCAGCAACGGTTTTAAAAGCACACACATGCACACATGCCGTCAGCAAGCTGCAGTGAAAGGCAGAACAAACTTTGCAGCAACAACAGAGGTAATCGATGGTTTCGAAAACATGTATTTCGAAAACATGGTGAGCACTGCAATGCTAGAGGGCGGCATTCAAGACAAAACTGGACAAGCACCTGGCAGATCTGATTCCTGCACTTAGCAGTAGTTGGAGTCAATGCCTTTATTGGCACCTCCAACTCAATTACTCTGACTCTATTTCTTTTTACTATCTGTATCAGGCATGTCCAAAGTCAGGCCCCGGGCGCCAAATGCGGCCCGTTTTCAAATTTCAAGCAGCCCGCAGCCTCTTCTCGCCACTGGCTCAGCCTGTCATGCATCCCCGACAGCTGGACCTCCCCATTCCGAATGGTGATGTCAACTTGCAGTTTTATGGTTTGCCTGCCCTCCCTACCTCTGTCTGTCCCGCGCCCCTCAGCCTACCTGCCCCCAGCTCCATTGCTGCAGTGTCCTCCCCACTTCCTTGCACGTCCTAGAGGTTTGTCCAAAGTCTGGCCCAGGGGCCAAATGCGGCTGAATGGTCGGCCCCCATACATTTTCACCTCACCAAATCTGGCTCTTCTGATCTATATGGTCTATCCCTGATCTATATGGTCAAGGCTTTAGACAAAGGCGGGACAGCTTGTGGCTTTTGAGATGATTTTGGCCCACAGCTTCTATCATCTCTCACCATTAGCTGTGCAGGGTAATGCTGATGATGACTGGAGTACAAAATAATCTGAAGAGCTCTAGATTGGACAGTTGTGCTTTAGAGTTCCTATGCATGTATTTCCCCTCTTCCTGTGAGGGGGAAAAGTGGGGGCAACAGATGGGTGTGGACAGAAATTTGCATCATATCTAAGTATTTAGAGATATAAATTTTCCAAAAAATTTGAAACCATTGGAGTAAAAATAGGAGGGAAATGGAAAAATATTTTTTCTGGATGTTCCCCCCCCCCCCACAAAATCTCCAGAAAGTTTGCATCTCTATATCTATTATTTACAAACTGCAAAAATGCAATGGATTGGGAAAGTGTACCGCATTTGTATTGCTTTCTCCTGTTGACTACATGAAAAGGAAGGTATAATATTTTCATGCCTCTATGCAAATATGTGCAGTTCAGAGATGCGGGCAGGCAAATTTGGCTCACAGAGATCCAGTTGGATTTGTCTGCTCTTGGGAAACATGTTTTTCTCTCTCCCATCCGTTAATGACTTGGCATTGAAAGGACACCTTCTCGTAATTATCATAATTTCTGGTAAACAAAGGAGGTATGTGTCTGCTTTTCTACAGCAAGTCACTGACAGACCAGTAAATATTCGGGCTGAACCAAAGGGAGAAGGCCTTTTGCAATAGCTTTCAACTAGAGATGGGCACGAAATGAACTTTTTTCATTTTCGTTATTCGTTATTCATTTCATTACGTAACGAAATGAATAACGAACATTGTGATGAAATTGGAACGAACAGAACAGAACCACGAAAATTACGTTCGTTACATTTCATTTTTTGTTAATGGCAATGCGCAATGAAATGAGCTGTTTTAAATGTTAAAAAATGCCCTGGACATCCATAAAATGCAGCAATAATTATTTATACTGTCTGATAATACCTACCAGGGGGTTGGGGTCCTTAAAATGTTTCTTTTTGTCTTGTCCCATCGCGATGTAACTGGGCAGGTCTAGCAGCCACAGAGGGCATAAAAAGCTCTGGCAGCCCCCGCCCTCCTTGCAGTCTCCGGTGGGAGTTAGGGTGGGATTGCTGTCTCTGTGACTCGTTATTTTCACTTTAGGACAGCCAGGCAGTTGTGTGTCTCTGTGTTCCTGCCAGCTGCAGCCAGGCTCTTAGGGGAGAGAAAGAAGAGATTTCTCTCTAGCTTCAGTCCTACAGCCTCCCTGTGTGTGTGCGTGCACACCTCTCGGTGAGTACCCTCCCCTGCCCCGCAGTGCACTCACTCTTCACTTTACAAATCTGCCTTGAAGCCAAAGGAGGGGTTGCAAGTCACCTCTAGCCTCTTTGGTTGCATCTGCGCTTGTACCAGGGCAATGCTGTGTCCCCAAGGTGGGCCTGTTGCCTTTTCCCTCCCTTGGTTATAATAAAAGCCCCCACCCCATCCTGCCATTTCCCCACTCTTGTGATACAGGATGTAACTGGTAAAGCAGACATGCTCTCCATTAAGAGATAGACTCTTTCAAAAAGGAAGGAAGGAAGGAAGGAAGGAAGAAAGAAAGAAAGAAAAGAAAGAAAAAAAGAAAGAAAGAAAGAAAGAAAGAGGAGAGGAGAGGAGAGGAGAGGAGAGGAGAGGAGAGGAGGAGGGAGGGAGGGAGGGAGGGGGTCCTAGCTGTAGCAGCCACTCTGGTAAGCCCCCTCTCATCTGAGAAACTGCTTTCTCTTCCCCAATCCATCACCTCACACTGGGCTATCACTGCGTAAGTGTTGGGAGCTAAAGTAGTGCCAATATTTAGGGCAAAATAAAACTGTGCTCACAACCTGGGGTTCAATCCCAGATAGCCGGCTCATGATGGACTCAGCCTTCCATCCTTCTGAGGTCAGTAAAATGAGTACCCAGCTTTGCGGGGGGGGGGGGGGGGCAGCGGCAATGTGTAGCCTCCATACTGTAATTATACTGTAAACTAGAGATGGGCATGGAATGAAAAAAAAATCATTCTGTTATTCATTATTCATTTTGTTATGTAATGAAACAAATAACGAAATTTGTGATGAAATTGGAACAAACTGAACAGATCCACAAAAATTAGGTTCGTTATGTTTTGTTTTCATTAATGGTGATGCACAATGAAATGATCTGTTTTTAAATGTTAAAAAAACGTCCTGAATATCCGTAAAAACCCAGCAATAATTATTTATTCTGTCTGATAATATCTACTGGGGGTGTTGGGGTTCTTAAATCATGCATTTATGTCTTTTCTCAGATCGCTGTATTTTTTTCCTTTAAGGGGAGTTAGGGGACATCGACTCAAAATGGCTCCCAGATGCCTAATATTGATTTCTTGGGTATTAAAATGCCCTGGACATCTGTAAGAATGCAGCGATAATTATTTGAAATTATTACCTACCAGGGGGTTGCGGTCCTTAAAACGTTTGTTTTTGTCTTTCTCCCATCGCGATGTATTTTTTCTTTTCTCTTTAAGGATGACACAAAATGGATTCCAGCCACAAGATGGATGCAAGCCATGTGATGGGATCATGTAAATTCTTGGATAATTTCAACCAATAGCATGCCCAGGTTGCAGACTGGGTAGGTGTGGCAGCCACAGAGGGCATAAAAAGCTTTGTTAGCCCCCGTCCTCCTTGCAGTCTGTAGTGGGAGTTAGGGTGGGATTGCTGTCTCTGCGACTTGTTACTTTAGACCAGCCAGGCAGGTGTGTGTCTCTGTGTTCCTGCTGGCTGCAGCCTAGCTCTTAGGGGAGAGAAAGAAGAGATTTCTCTTGCAGCCTCCCTGTGTGCGTGCGTACCTCTCGGTGAGTACCCTCCCCTGCCCTGCAGTGCAGTCACTCTGTGGCTGCCTTACACACTGGGCAATGCCCGCTGCTTCCTTTGCAGCCTCCCTGCATACCTAATCTATACTGTGTCTCTGCCAGCACCATTTTTTTTAGTGTTTTCCCTCTGGTCTGGGGTGTTGGGGGTTGTCCGCGCGCGGAAATACTTTAAGTCACGCAAAAAGCAGGTAAAAATGAAAAACGAAATGATTTTTTTTCAAAAAAAAATCACGAAAAATGAAAATGAGCCAAAACGGACCCGCAACGAAAAATGAAAAACCGAAATGTCACTTTTTCAATTCGTGCCCATCTCTACTGTAAACCACCCAGAGACTACTTGAAGTGGTATGGGGCAGCATATAAGCAGAGCACGTTATTTATTTATTTATTTATTTATTTATTTATTTATTTATTTATGGACATATAGACCACACCATCTAGCAACACCTAGATCTAGGAAACGGATAAAACGGAACTTTCCAAGCCAGTCTCCAATCAACAAACATGATGCGGGAATTACAGCTTGCCAATAGACCTTAACACTGCCCTGTACATTTTGACCGAACCAAACACTTCAGCTGAATCTTGCCCTTTCTCCTTGAGCAAAGCACCAGAAAGGGATCCAGAAAGCCAACCAGTACAGTATTTTGATAAGCCCAGTATATCTGCCCAGAAAAAGTATGTGCGTTTATATCCCTCCTACGACTTTCCTCCGGAAGCTTTTGCCTAGGGCAGACCATTGAGATACAGTGGACCCTCATATAACAAACAGCTGTTATAACATAAAATCTGTACAACATAAAACATTCCAGAGATAGGGGAAATTTGCTTAACAGAATTGCCTATGGGGCGAATCCGCACAATATAAAATGGGAAATTTGTATAAAGGAACAATAGCCTTAATATAATTTCATTTGGAACAAATGAATTCCTTTATACAAGGGACCACTTGTACACTGAGAAAGGCACTCCCCCCTAGGTTGCAGAGCCACCCTTGGAGGCAATAGACGTTTAATCCTGTTAGGGCTGTTTGAGGGTGAGCTGTCCGAAAATCCTTGCCACGTGTTGTCAATTCAGGGCAGGGTCCTATAAGGGATAAATTGAGTAACATTTTTGGGACCTCAAAAGGCCTCTTGGAAGGCCTAAGAAGTGCAGGAGGCAATTTCACCATCTTTTTTCACCTCGCCTGGCTTATTTTAGAACCGGGTAGGGGGGCGGGGGGAGACATTTCACCCCAAACATTTTAGAAAAAGGCTTCAGGTCTACAGCAGCTCAGAGGGACATAGAAAACAGGATTTCCCAGCCTGTGAAAATTCGCTTTTTCTGCCTAAGAGAGAGGGAGTACAAAGGACAAGGGTTAGCAGACCTCTGGAGTTTGCCTGCCCTCCTTTGATTTAGTAGATCCCAAGTGGAGACCCTGGCATGTCTGATTGAGAGGTGTGGGAAAGTTGAGAAGCTAGGTTGATGGGTTGCGGCACGAGGAGTCCTGCACCAGGCAGGGCCGCGGGCCAATAAGGCGAACTAGGCAGTTGCCTAGGGCGCCAAAATGGAGAGGGGGTGCCACTTGCCCACTGGCGCCCCCACCCTCCCCACCGCCCCCCAGCACTGCCCTGCCGCCGCCAACCGCCCCCCCACGCCCCCCACCCCCGCCGCCTGCCCACCGCCGCTGCCACCCGCCCGCCCACGCCCCCGCTGCTGCTGCCATTGCCTGACGCCCCGCCCACCCGCCCCCACCCCTCCCCCGACGTCTAGGGTGCAAAAAAACCTAGCGCCGGCCCTGGCGCCAGGCATGGGTTTTCATCTGGGGAAGACAGAAATAACGTGCAAGAAGTAGGGCAAAAAAGTCACTATGGAGGGTGGTCGCCGACTCTCTTTCCAGAATGAAAACAATGCCGCCGCGTGTTGAGGTCTGCCTTAACTCCTCCCTGTCCCAAATGCTTTGAAAGCATAAAATGGCAAGGGGAGATTATAAGTCATGTCTGATCTTATTTGTTGCATATGTATGCATACCAGGGTAAAAATATGTGGGACATGTGCTGAGACTATTAATCAAATTCTTTATTAAGCTTTGGAAAACAGTACGAGTCCATGAATAATGCATTTTCTCTCTCTCTTTTTTTTTGTTCTTAGCTCGCTGTTTGCCTTATTTAAAAACATGGAGTTCCTATGATTAAATGTCTCTGTTCCTATCCACATTGGCTGCTGAAATGGGGTGGGGGCGGTGGGGGCAAGGCAGGGCAGGCAGGCAGGGGTGAGATGGTCCTCAGAAAAGATTTACAGAAGGATTTGGAAACAATTTGAAGAAACTGTGTGCCCCTGAACCTCCTGCTACACAAATGGAAGGCACACAGCTGCAGGATATATAGGGGGGAAGCAGGGAGCCTAGGCTAAATTTCCATACGCTCATAAAACACTTTCTGCTGTTTGTGCTGCTGCTAAAGGCCTTGCAAACAGAGTCTTTGGTGGATAACCGTGACCAACAAAGCCTCACCTAGATAATCCCCGGTTATTCCCTTGGAATAACCTTGGGGGAATTATGTTTTTGGAGTGCAACTCCCAGTCTCTCTCAGCCTGGAATAGTTACAGTAAAGACTAGACCGGCCGAGGGGTTATGGGAGCTATAGTTCAAAAATATATTGAATCCGAGCTGTGGTTTTGCCTTATTGTATGGAAGATCCATACAACTAGGAGTCTTTAAATACGCAGGCACAGAGAGACTTTTGGTAACACATTGTCTGAAGGCCTGTGATACAATTCTGTTGCTGAAATTAAGCAGTGATGGATGACTATAGAGTAGGACCCCCGTATCCACTGATTCATTATCCACTGATTCAGTTATCTACGGCTGGCAGAGGGAAACAAAATTAAATAATCCAGCTGCCACAAAACAAGCTGTAAAGCAAGCTACTGTCACAAACAGCAGCCATAAAGCAAGCTACGGTCTCAAAACAGCAGTCATAAAGCAAGCTACTGTCAGGAAACAGCAGTTTGGAGGTGGGTGGGCAGGCGTTCTCTCTTATCCACGGTTTTCATCATCCACAGGAAGGCCTGGAACCAATCCCCAGCGGATACCGGGGTCCTACTGTATTCTGTAATACATGACAGTCAGCCTAACCCTGGTCAGGCTTTCTCCTATGTACAATTCACATCCATTGGCAAGGACTCCAAAAGCTTGGATGAGAGACCCATGCCATTCCCCCCCCCCCAAAAAAAAAACACAGTGCCTAAAAACTCATGTTCCCTTTCTGCCAGCCCTCCAGTCCTTTCCCAAGAATTCCAGAGTTTGGGGAAGGTACATGTTGTACCTAGTTGCCCCAGAATCCTCTGGCCAACAAGACTATTATCCTTTATATTTTCTGATTGGAGAATTACAGGATGAAGTGGACATCTGATGGAGTGGACTTGTACAGGAACGCTCAGTTTAAAAAGTTAGTCTTTAAGATATGACCACGTTTTTGTCTTTTTTTTTAAAAAAACCTTTCTTTTGTCAGAAGCATCAACAAATTATATGACACAGAAACACACACTACGAAGCAAAATACAAATAAGTAATACAGTTACAGGTGGGACTGTCACACACCCTAGGCCAGTGGTGTCCAAACTTCAGCCCTCCAGATGTTTTGGACCACAACTCCCACAGTCCTTTGTCATTGGCAATACAGGTTTGGAATTCTGGGAGTTGTGGTCGAAAACATGTGGTGAGCCAAAGTTTGGACACCTCTGCCTTAGGCCATTATCCACCTAACGAGCCTATTCAGATCATGGTCCACCTATGCACCTATTCAGGCCATTGTCGACCTAACGAGCCTCTTCAGGCCATTGTACAGCTTATGGGCCTATTCAGAGCAAGGTGAGGTGAAATCAAGGCGAACTATAAGATGGAGGACTCACCACTAACTTTCCTCAGTCTGACGAAGCTGCTTGGATGAACCACGAAACATTTCAGTCTCTCAAGAAAAGAAGTCCAGCTGCCATGACTCAACTTCCAGATAAACTCACCGGGATGAATGAAAATATATATAAAATGAAGATTTAATAAAAAAAGCAAACTAACACACCTACCCCTGCTACAACATCAGCGCAAAATGGAACTTGCCCAAGCCACAAGGAAACCAAAGAATAAAACACAAAATCTATGCTTTCACAAATGGGATAGGACATATCTGTCAATTTATTTAATTTATTTACTTATTTTAGAGCTTATATACTGCCCGTCTTCCAAAAAGGAACTCCGGGCGGTTTACAATAAAACAACAAGTAATACCAGAAGATTAAAAAAAATACCAGAAGATTTTTTTTTTAAAAAGCCAGTATAATGACAGTTAAAACGAGATGGCGTAGGAGCAAGCAGGGGGGAAAATTAATTAAATTAAATTAACAGTCACCAAACGCCTCCCGAAAAAGCCAGGTCTTTAAAGCTTTTTTGAAGGCTGGCAGGCTTTGCTAAAACATCATCCCTGTCAAGTAGAGATGGGCACGACTTAGCGGTATTCCCGTTTCCGTTTCCGTTACTCGTTTCTGTTACTCTACGGAAACGGTAACGGGAATTACTCCGCCAGACTTCGAGCTCGAACCGACGAACGAACAATTTGGTCTGATTTGTCGTGCTCGTTACTTGCATCGCGCAATGCCAAGCGGCACAGAAAAAAGTTTTTAAAAGTTAAAAAAAAAACCGATTCCCGGCCCTAAAAGTAGGCGAAAACTGTCTGAGGGCACCTACCAGGCCAGAAGGGTGTTTTATTTGGGGGGGGTTCCCCGCCCCCCTCTCCTTGGCTATTCCTACTGCTGCGCTGCTGGTACCAGGCTGGGAGGGCGCATCCATTTGCCATGCAGTGCGGGGGATCCAAAATGGTGACCGCAATATTTTTTTTTGAAATCGTTGCCCAAAACCCCACCAAAGCACCACAGAAACATGCGAAAATTAGCTATTTTAAATGCTTGAATTTTTACAGTAGCAGCAGTGGGTTTTTCTTGCAAAAAAAGTCTCAGTTGATTTTATTTTATTTTATTTTATTTTATTTTTTTACACCTGCGCATTCGCAATGATGGGCTCGCCCATGGGAGTGGACCATGCAAAGTTTTGGAGCCATTCCACCAATCGCATGGCCAGGTTTTGCTCACTGTACCAGGCTGGGAGGGCGCATCCATTTGCCATGCAGTGCGGGGGATCCAAAATGGCGACCGCAATATTTTTTTTGAAATCGTTGCCCAAAACCCCACCAAAGCACCACAGAAACATGCGAAAATTAGCTATTTTAAATGCTTGAATTTTTACAGTAGCAGCAGTGGGTTTTTCTTGCAAAAAAAGTCTCCGTTGATTTTATTTTATTTTATTTTATTTTATTTTATTTTTTTACACCTGCACATTCGCAATGCCCATGGGAGTGGACCATGCAAATTTTCCACCAATCGCATGGCCACTTGGCCAGGTTGACCACAGAGACTTCTGGGATGTGCCAATCAGGCATAAACAGCCCACTAATCGTAGCCCAAACCCGAACCCTAAGCCTAACCCATACGCCAGTACACTGTCCTTCTAAGTGGGTCAGAGAGGCACCCAGAGGTGCACCCCAATACTCACCCTAACCTCACCCGTAACTAGCCTAACCCTAGCCCTTGCGCTAACCTGTCTTAACCCTAAGCCAGATCTACTTGCATTGCACTACATGCAAGTACGTGAGACACAGCGGGTGCAAAGAGTCTGCCAGTCCGTCACTTGTGGCTCTGGCTGACTCCTGCAGCTCCCTCCAGGAGCCCGCTACCCCCCCCAAACCAGTACTAACGACAACGAAAAAACGAAAAAACGAACTGACTAATTTTTGCGAAATTTCACGAAAAACAGAAACGAGCCGAAACGGACTGCCTCCAACACACGACAACTCGAAAACGTCATTTTCCCGAGTCGTGCCCATCTCTACTGTCAAGTATCATGGGCTCTGCTGCAGTTCCTTTTGTCTCTCTGTTGAAGCTGGATGGATCTACACCCTGGCAGTAATTGATGCCCCAGGGCATGTTATAAGCAGTCTTTCCTGGACCCATCGTACCTTCCTTAGAGTGCCTTTAGCTACCACCTGGCCTTCCCTAAGGTATTTTGGAAGTTTTCATTTGGAAAGGAGGAGGGAATGTCTCTCAGCAGGCTCCCAGAGAGACAGGGCAAGAGTTATTACAAGACAGAGCAAAATTCAGTGATGATGGATGGTATATCTTGGTTTAAGAAAATTCTTCAATGGAATGCCCCGGTTTAAGTTTGTTTGTTTGTTTGTTTGTTTTTGGTAAGGCATTAAAAGTTGGTGTGCGATACTCGCATGACGAAAAGAATGGGGATGCCTCGGTTTAAGAATTTTTAAAATGGAGTGCCCCAGTTTGCCTTTTTTCCTGACTTCCGGAACAGATTAATTGGTTTTCAATGCATTCCTATGGGAAACCGTGTTTCAGTTTAAGAATTTTTCGCAATACAAAACGGCCTGGAGAATGAATTAATTACTTAAACCGAGGTACGGTTGTACTTTCATAAAATGAGCCAGAAAATTTCAATTCTGAGCAGTTCATATATTCATTTGTTCAGAAAACCTCTGGTTTCTGAATGTGGGATGCTGTGCTTCTCTATCCATTCTTCAAAATGCCAGGAAATGGCTGAACATCGCTGAACAATATTGTGTCCTTTGTTCCCGGCAGAAAAAAAAGGATGCCAAGCTTTACGTAGCAAAGGGCAGCCTGGATGTCAGCAACACCAATGACAGCGGTCAAGATGGTGTGCAGGATCCCCTCTAATGCTCTTTATTAGAGATGGGCACGACTCAAAAAATGGTGTTTCGTTTGTCGTTTGGTCGTTTAGGGATCCGTTTCGGTTCGTTTTCGTTTTCGTGATGTTTTTTGCAAAAAAATTCATTTTCGTTTCGTTAGGTAACGAAATGAAAAAACGAAAATGAAAACGAAAAATTGCTGTTTCGTTAGCATTCTTTTTAGTTCAATGCATCTGCTGCAATGAAAAAGAAAAACATGGCAAATTTGGTCGTTTCGTTTTCGTTTTCGTTTTGTTTTTTTAAAAAATTTCATTTCATTTTCATTGAGTAACAAAATGAAAAAACGAAAACAAAAATGAAAAATCGCTCGTTTCGTGCCCATCTCTACTCTTTATCATTCACAATAATACCTTTTATTTTTTTAACTGATGTTCTGTTTTTAACTTTTTGTGTGAACCACCCAGAGTTCCCTTTTGGAAATGGGAGTGGTATATAAATGTAAATAAATAAAGTGACGCCATTCAACAGAAAATCTCAGAAGGTGATTTCTTTTTCCATCTGTTAACTACTTCTCACCCCTACAGAAAAGCAACTGTCAGGGCTGTGGCTTTTATTTATTTATTTATTTATTTATTTATTTATTTATTTATTTATTTATTTTGACAAGTATAAAATGCTCACTATACAATTCTATGATCTGAAGTCCAGTTTCAAACTTAAAGTTTTTGGCATTCTTTTTGTTTGAGTTGTTGAATTTTTGAACTGCCTTGTAGAATATGGATTTGCTGTGCTGAAGAATGAATGCAGCATCTACATAATGAATGTCACTGATGAGGAAAGATAGTATAGAGCAGTGGTGGCAAACCTTCAGCACTCCAGATGTTTTGGACCACAACTCCCACAGTCCTTTGTCGCTGGCAATTTAGGCTTGGAATTCTGGGAGTTGTGGTCCAAAACATCTGGAGTGCCAAAGGTTCGCCACCACTGGTATAGAGAGTTGCCTTTTTACTGTGTCAAGCCACAGATTTACCAAACTTTCCCCCCTTTCCTGTGGTTTTTGGGGGCTTTTTTCCAGGTCTGCCACCTGCAATCCTTGTTACGGAAGAGTGACCCCGAGACCTTCTCCATGTAGAACTCAGGACTTGAAATAGGAATGGGTAACTTTACTGTGCAAGCGAAGATATGTCCCCATGGAATTTAAGTGTCATTGTTTTCAATATGACACACAGTTTGCAGTTTTGAACTGGCAATTAATATGTATTGTGTGAGTTTCCTGGCCATCAATAATTGCTTGCTAAAAATTGTAATGGCACTTCCTTTCCCCTCCTCTCTCTCTCTCTCTCTCTCTCTCTCTCTCTCTCTCTCTCTCTCTCTCTCACACACACACACACACACACACACACACACACACACACACACACACACACACACACACAGCAAGAGAGAGAGAGAAAGAGAGAGAGAGGGGAGAGGAGATGCAGCATTGGATTAATGCTCATGCCACATATTATATACAGTACTCTATAGCAAGAATTCTCAACTCCAGCTTCCATCATTCTCAATCAACATTGGTCAATAGACAGGCTTAGTGGGAGTCACATATGAGCACCATCTACAGAGTCAAGAACAGGAACTGAGGACAAATTCAGCTAGGCTCTTTCCTATAATTGCAGCATCCGAGATTTTCTACTGGATATTCTCCCACTGAGTTTCACACAAAACAGGAAACAGGAACCACGTTCTGTGTCTTATTAGGGTGAATGTCATGGGAGAGGAGGAGGAGGAGGAGGAGGAGGAGGAGGAGGAGTCTGTTTGATACAGCAGGAGGAAGGCTTTGAGTATTAATAAAGGATTTTGGAGGCACTGCACTGAGAGAGGTAGCAAAATGGCATGGTCACTTTAGCATGTGATACTGTGCTTGCATATGAAAGCTGAAATATTGTACAGGGATAAGGTATTCTTCACAATATTATTTATAACAAGGGACTTTATTTATAACAAGCGATCCTCCTTATACGTTATTTATTTATTTATTTATTTATACAGCTTATATACCGCCCGTCTTCCTGAAAGGAACTCCGGGCGGTTTACAATAAATGTACAGACAACAAATTAAAACAACAACTGAAATAAGCAATAAAACAAAACGGCTGCAGCAGAAGGCGGGACTAAAAAAAGAAGAAAAAATTGTGTCACCCAAACGCCTCCCGGAAGAGAAGGATTTTCAGCGCCTTCCGGAAGGCAGGCAGGGACTCTGCAAGGCGCACTTCTGCTGGTAGGTGATTCCATAGCGTTGGGCCAGCCACAGAGAAGGCTCGGGTACGGGTGGAAGTTCTCCGAGCCTCCCTAGGCGTGGCCACATGCAGCATGTGCGCCCGCGACGACCTAGTCGGACGGGCCAAAGTTGACCGCTGGTCGATCCGCTCCGTCAGGTAGCCAGGTCCTAGGCCATTGAGGGTTTTGTAAACCAAAACCAGGACCTTGAATCTAATTCGGGCTGCAACGGGCAACCAGTGCAGACGAGCCAAGACTGGGGTGATGTGCTCGAATCGACGCACACCAGCCACCAGTCTGGCTGCTGCATTTTGGACCCGCTGCAAGCGCCGAATGAGAGTCAAGGGCAACCCCATGTAGAGCGCGTTGCAATAGTCCAGTCTAGAGATCACCAGCGCCTGGACCACAGTTCTGAGGGAGTCCTCATCCAGGTACGGATGAATCTGGGCAATACGCCAAAGATGGAAAAAGGCAGCCCTGGACACGGCGGACACCTGGGTTACCAGGGTGAGCGCCGGGTCCAGGACTATGCCCAGATTTCGGACACAGTCCGATGGCCTGAGGGAAACACCCTCCAAGGTGGGATACGGGCCACCGTAGCTGGATGAGGAAGCCCCAAAGAACATGACCTCGGTCTTATCGGGGTTGAGTTTGAGCCTGTTAGCCCTGGTCCATTCCATGACTGCGCCCAGACACTGATCGAGGGTCCGGACAGCCTCATCTGCAGCGGTAGAAAAGGAGACATAGAGCTGTGTGTCATCAGCGTACTGATGGCAGCAGACTCCATGCCTCCTAATGACCTCAGCCAGCGGCCTGATGTAAATGTTGAACAGCATGGGAGAGAGAGATGACCCCTGTGGAACCCCGCAAGGGAGTATCCAAGGGGCCGACATCTCGCCCCCATGCTGAACCTGCTGGGGACGGTCCCCGAGGAAGGACCGGAACCAACTGTGAACAGTGCCCCCGATCCCAACCTCGGAGAGCCGATCCAGCAGGATACCGTGGTCGACGGTATCAAAGGCCGCTGACAAATCCAGGAGGACCAACAGGGAGGAGCACCCCCCGTCGGCCCTCCGGATGAGGTCATCTTGCAGAGCGACCAAGACTGTCTCGGTCCCCCGACCAGGCCTGAACCCAGACTGGAACGGATCCAGGGCATGCTTGGCCTCCAGATAGGATTGAAGCCGGATCGCGGCCACCCTCTCGATCACCTTGCCCATAAAAGGAACGTTAGCGATCGGGCGAAAGTTGGATAATTCGCCCGGCGCTAAGCTCGGTTTCTTCAGGATGGGCTTTACCACGGTCTCCTTCAAACGGGAAGGGAAAATCCCTTCCCTGAAGGAGGCCATGGCGATGATCGAAGCCCACCCTGAGGTGTTCGTGGCAACTGCTTTCATAAGCCATGAAGGGCAAGGGTCGAAGGGGGTGGACGCGGGCCGGCAATGGGCAATAGCCCTGGAGGCCTCAAGAGAGGTGACAGGCCCAAACTCAACCATGCGAGGAGACCGAGGGGGCACAGCCGCCGGGGATGCCGAGAGTGGGCTATGGCAACAGGATTCGAAACCGGAACGGATGGCCTCTATTTTCGATCGAAAAAAGGCTGCAAAGTTCTCACTACTGAAATCAGTAGGAGGAGGCCTAGTCAGTCCAGGATTAGTGAGGTCGCGAACCACACAGAACAATTCCGCTTGGCGGTTCGAGGCCTCACTAATTCTCAGGGTGTAATAAGATCTTCTAGCCACCCTGAGCACATGAACATAGCGCCTGGACTGAGCGATGACTGCAGCCTTCTTGATAGCCGTCCGGTTCTTCCTCCAGCTGCGCTCCAGCCTCTTCCGTTCATGCTTCATCGCTCGGAGCTCTTCCGTGAACCACGGAGAGGAACGAGCTCTGCAGCGGATGAGGCGCCTAGGGGCGATCTGGTCGACAGCTCGTGATGTTTCGTCGAACCATTGATCTACCATAGAGTCAACCAGATCGTCAGCCAGTCCGCCAGGAGGCTCCCCGAGGACTTCCCGAAACCGATCAGGGTTGAGGAGTCTACGGGGGCGAGCCCAAACAGCGGGCTGAGGGTCCCCGCGGGGTGGGGCGGTGATTGATAGAGAGAAAGACAGCAGGTGGTGGTCTGACCATGACACAGGGGTGGGAACAAGGTCCCACACCCTCAGACACGAGTCCTCAGACGCGGAGGAAAATACCAGATCCAGGGTGTGTCCAGATCTGTGTGTTGGGCATGAAACATGCTGGGACAGGTTCATGAAGGCCATGGACTGCATGAATTCCAGAGCAGCACCAGACAGTTCACCGCCGACATGCATGTTGAGGTCGCCCACCACCAAAAGGCGTGGGGTTCTCAACAAAGCAGCGGCGATGAACTCGGCGAGCTCTGGTAGGGATTGTGCTGGGTTGCGGGGAGCACGGTAACCGAGCACAATGCCAAACCTGTCCCGCTGCCCAACCAACAGGTGGACACATTCCAACCCTGGAATCACCAACGTTGAGGCCCTGCTGACATGAATGGTATCTCTGTACACAATGGCCACCCCACCCCCCTTACGTCCCTCCGATCTTCCTGCCCCCTGCACCAGAAACCCAGGGGGGCAAAGCTGGGAGAGCGAAGCCCCCCCCCCTTCACCCACCCAGGTCTCGGTGATGCACGCCAGGTCGGCCTTCCCATCAACGATGGTATCATAAATCATGGGAATTTTATTATGCACCGACCTGGCGTTCAACAGAAGGCAAGAAAGATCGGAGGCGCTGGTGGAGTGGCTCCCAGGCACGTGACAGTGAGCTGGAGGGTCAGAACGGGGGACAGGCGCAAGATGCCTGGCCCGAGTTCTTCTTGCCCGACTAACCCTCCAGCCCCTAGCGTACCGACCACGACCCGACACGACAGGTATGGCGGTCCCTGCCTGCATGGTGGCTGATGGGTGGAAGGAAAAACAAACAAACGTTGATGCAGAGTCTCATAACCCATGGAATGCTTAAATCTATATCCCTGCCTGGGCATTCATTCATGGCTACACTAAACATCTTTGCTTGGTACCAATTAACTGAGATCAATATGTCTGTTGTATATTTAGGAAGGTGAATTAACAAGCAAAGAGGATTCATACACACTGGGTAATAGATCTCTGACTTGGCCAGTAAGGCATGTGATCATTGTTGCCTGTCTGGGCAAGTCATAGAATCATAGAATCATAGAGTTGGAAGAGACCTCAAGGGCCATCTAGTCCAACCCCCTGCCATGCAGGAACCCCCATCACAATATTTCTGACAGATGGCCATCCAGCCTCTGCTTACAAACCACCAAAGAAGGAGACTCCACCACCCTCCTTTGTGGTAGCATCTTCCACTGACGAACAGCTCTAACTGTCATGAAGTTCTTCTGAATGTTCAAATGGAATCTCTTTTCCTGTAGTTTGGAACCACTGCCCCGAGTCCTAGTCTCTGAAGCCATGGAAAACAAACCTGTTCCCTCTTCAATATGACATCCTTTCAAATATTTAAACATAGCTATCATATCCCCTCTCAGTCTTCTTTTTGAAAGGCTAAACATTCCCAGTTCCCTAAGCCATTCCTCATAAGACATGTCCTCCAGACCCTCAACCATCCTGGTCGCCCTCCTCTGCACCCGCTCGAGGTTGTCAACATCTTTTTTAAATTGAGGCGCACAGAAAGGAGGCGGCTACTTCACATCCTTCCTTGTTCCATGACTAGTTTTGTACCATGACAGTGCTGGTTGCGATCACGTGGTTTTGTCCCTGTTTAGTCCCTGTTTCCGTTTTCTTATGGTGGTGATAACTTGTCTCGTGAAAGCTGTTACTTCACGGTCTTGTTCCGTGACAAATTCTGAATTTGTCTTACTTTCTTAACCCCCCCTTTTAATATTGTAAATAAAAGTTTTTCGATATTTTGATTTACTGGTCTTCCAGGATTTACATGTCAATGCTACAGAATTTTCAGAACTTTCTTTAATAAGCATTTGCACTGCATGGTGTTTCCCCATAGGGAAACTAATGTCGAATGCCACTTCAGCCGCTGACCACTAAGTGGACAATGGTTGTTGCATGACAGTTGTTACCACACGGTCCCTTGTCTCAGAACAGGAACTGGGAACAAACTGTGACAAGATAATACCCCAACCCAGTGCCACGGACAGTATTGTCACGCTCTAATCCCTCTCCAGGGGTGTGGTCGAGACAAATTTCAGCTGTTGCATGACGGACGTGAAGTAAGATTTTTTTTGTACCAATCTGAAGCACAACACTTACAGAGACAAAACAGACGTGAAGTAATCGCTGGAGGGAATTCAGAAAGGGGCCTGAGAAGTGAAGGTGTGTGGATGGCGATGGAGATGGAAAACGTAAGACGAGGATCCTATTGAGCCTCTGTTGAGCAGAATTTTCCATGCAGGATCATGCCACTTGCACAAGTAGGGCTGTTGTGCAAGCTTTAGCCTCCCTGAAGGAATCCTGACCTTTGATGACACAACAGGGTCCCAGGGGCTTTTTTACACAAAGATGAAAAATATCCATTTGTTTGCATAGTGGTCTGTTGAATAAACAGTTTGATGTAATAAATCTTGGCATGAAAAGTTTTATTTGGCAGACTCTTTACATAGACTGCAGCCCGTTTTATGAGATTTTGATGGTGGAGGTGAAGGTGGAGGTGGAGGTCGTGAAGAAGAAGAAGAAGAAGAAGAAGAAGAAGAAGAAGAAGAAGAAGAAGAAGAAGAAGAAGAAGAAGAAGAAGAAGAAGAAGGAGGAGGAGGAGGAGGAGGAGGAGGAGAAGGAGGAGGAGGAGGAGGAGGAGGAGGATGGATGGATGGATGGATGGAAGGAAGGAAGGAAGGAAGGAAGGAAGGAAGGAAGGAAGGAAGGAGGAGGAGGAGGCTGGAATAAAACCAGGGTTGAATGCCAGGTCCTTACTCCAAGAAGTTACAATCTAAACAGAGTTGCAGGGAAAACAGTAGAGTAAGGGAAGAGAAATGGTGGCAGGGACAAGGAGAGGACAAACCAATTATAGATACAGTATTTCAGTGGCTTTTGCCAAAGAAGTCCAGCCAAGCTATTATCTGAGAAAGGATGGTCCTGATTCCTGTATCACATGAAGCCTGGCAAAGAGCAGGTAACTTCAGTATTGATCTTTCCTTCCTCTACTCACATTAAAAAGAATAAGCAGTAAATCCTTGGCTTCCAAAGCAGTGTGTTCCTGACACATCTCCCTGGGAGGTGGGGGTGGTGAGTGGTATGGTGTAGGAATGCTAAGCAAATACTTCAACAAAGCAAATGCTCGCCATTTTTGAAACTGGATTGTCTTCTGGAAAGCCTCCTCCTTCGTACAGTCAGAAGGATACCTACCGAATTATATTGAGTTCAGACAATATTGGCCAAGCTCTTGTCACTTGATTCTGATGCTATTAATCATCATCATTGGCATCCTTCAGTCTTGAAAGACTATGCTATCATGGCTGGAGTAGAGATCCTAAAACAACACCTAGTGTGACTAAGGGTGTTTATACACGACCCCTAAGCTCCGCCGCAAATGGCTGCAAGCTCCGGAGATTTAAAATGTTTCCCCACCAGCTCCGGATTTTGCAGACAATTAAGTGCAACCCCGCCCACTTTAGCGCGACCCAGCGCACTTTTCTTGTACCTTCTCTCTGGAGGTGAAAAATATTTGATGCGGATGTGCTGGGCTCTCCTCGCTTCTTTTTTTTTTTTTTGCCTCCCGCCCCTTTAAGAGGAACCAGGAAGTGACCGGGGCTCCCCCGGCAGCGTCCACCAACACTGGGAGGTAAGGTTTTATTCTTTTGTCCCTTTTTTTCCTCCCTCCCCTCACGCAGCCAGCAGCCAGGAAGTAGGGAGGGGTGGAGACACAGAAGAGCGACAAACCCCTAAGATCTCTGGTCCGAATTTAAGGGGCCAGCGGATCTTAGGGGTCGTGTAAAAAGGCCCCAAATAGACCAATTCGGGAATGGCAGTCTCTACCGCACTGGGGACAGATGTATTCTGTTTCTTGGCCGGTCCTCGAGTTTCGTTCTTTCCATGCCTGCCTCTTTTCCTCTGATGCCTCTTCAAATTTATGTAGACCATGCTGTCTCTTTTGCCTCCAGACAGTGCGATCGGAGGCCAGGGTTTCCCATCTGTTGAGGTCCATTCCCAAGGCCTTCAGGTCCCTCTCACAGATATCCTTATACCGCAGCTGTGGTCTCCCTCTGGGGCGCTTTCCCTGTGCTAGTTCTCCATATAGAAGATCTTTTGGGATCTGGCCATCATCCATTCTCACAACATGAGAGTTATGTAGAGTTATTTAGGCAAGACTCTATGTTATTTTTTTCTCTTGGCCTTATTTTGGGCCTCCATGGTTACTGCTATTCAGCAGACACAAGCTCAGCAGCAAGCCACTGCACTCCATCAGTGTCTGTGTGTACAAAATAATCCTAGCTACTGTACGGGTTGGGTAGGGGAATCATATTGTGAAGTTGTTGTCAGTAATGGCTTGTAAAGTAGGGTAGATGGCAGCCATAGTGGCCCCTTCCAGAGAAGAAGACTGCAGCACCCACCTAACTGCAGGTGTTTGCCCTGCATTCACGAAATTCCCAGAGTCTCTACCAAGTACAAAGCAAACTGAAGTGCTTGTTCATGTTTCCAGATCCTGTTATTGTGGTGATGAAAACAAAAACGAAAATTTTTCAAAAACCAAAACGGAAACGGAAATGAAATGACCATTTTGCCGTGTTTTTCGTTTTTCGTTTTCGTTGAGGCAAATCCATTGAACTGAAAAGAATGCTAATGAAACAGCAATTTTTCATTTTCTTTTTCATTTTTTCGTTTCGTTACGAACCGAAAATGAAATGAAAAATTTTTCAAAAACAAAACGAAAAACGAAAACGAACTGAAACAGATCCCCAAACGACCAAACGAAAAACGAAACACAATTTTTTTGAGTCGTGCCCATCTCTAGTGTGTAGACGGTGGGAGTTCCATTTCTACCTCAAAGCACCCATGAACATTTGGATTGAAGCATTTGCCTTTGACAACTTGGGGTTATGCCCCCTAATTCTTTATACAAGTACAAATCAGTAAAATAGCAAGCATAAATTACCTGTACTTTTCCATCAGCAACACACCCCCATGTATAAGATGACCCCCACTTTTCCAACCCAAAATTACAGTTTTGAAACCATGCGGTTCTCTCCTTGGCTTAACTTCTGTGTATAAGACGACCCTCAATTTTTATTCTTAACATTTTTAGACAAAAACACAGTCTTATACACAGAAAAATACTGTAATAAGTGCTTCTGCTGTTCTCACACCCAGATTGGTTATCTGCACATAAACTTTCTTCTGCACCAATACAAAGTTAATTTGTATAATCAGAAGATGTGAGGAAAGCTCACAAAAAAAAAAAATGAAACCAGGGCTTTGGAGGAGAAAGTTATGAACATTGTGGACCTCTGGAAAGATGACTAAGTGATAGTTGTTGTGAGTTTTTCCGGCTGTTTGGCCGTGTTCTGGAAGTTTTTCTTCCTGATGTTTTGCCAGGCTCTGTGGCTGGCATCTTCAGAAGGCAAGGAGCTCAGTAGAACTAGGAGTTCTCTCTGTGCTCTAGAGTATAGAGTGAGTGAGTATACCCCAGAGCACAGAGAGAACTCCTAGTTCCCAGAGCTCCTTGCCCTCTGAAGAGGCCAGCCACAGAGTCTGGCAAAACGTCAGGAAGAAAAAACTTCCAGAACACGGCCAAACAGCCCGAAAAAACTCACAACTATCAGATTCCAGCCATGAAAGCCTTTGAGAATATATAAGTGAATTTTAGATCAAAATCTCTTTCAAAGCAAAAATGTCTAAGCTGCGCCTGTTGTCCTTTGGACATACCACGGGAAGGCAGGGCTCACTGGGAAAAGCAGTAAAGCTGGGGAAAGTGGAATGGTAGCAGGAAAAGAGGAAGACTAAATAAAAATGTATTGACTCAAAGAAAAAATACTGTATCCACAACGTTGAGGTTGCAAGACCGGAGAAGGGCTGTTAAAACTAGACCTTTTTTGGAGATTGTTAATTCACCAGTCCAACATGACTTGTACTATATAACAACAACGAACGGAACCAGTCCTTGAGCATAACTGGAGGTTATGTTTAGAAGTGTGCCAGGGTGTGTGGCATTGCCAGCAAACTAACAGACGTACACATTGCGTCCACTGAAAAGCTGTTGTGGTTTCTACCATACAAAAAAGCTCACAATTCTCTGTGGAATAAGCTGCAATGTCAGACTCATTGATATAGGGAATGTACACAGAAGCAGCGCCACCATTCATTGATTGGTGAGACTAGGACAATCCAGTTTCTCACTCCTTATTTCCCTTCCGCCTTTCATATCGTACTTATTGACTAGCACTGGCTATTTATAAACAAATTCAATGGGCTTCTGTCCCTGCACTGATTCAGTAAATACATCTAAAAGTGGGAGAGTTGCTGGTGCAGAGCAATCTTTGGATGCCAATAAATGCTGTGAATCGTGTTGTCTGGCAGAAGCTTACAATGGCTATACAGACTACAGCCTATCAATATCTGGCATGAAATATGTATCTCCTATTATACAGTATTGCACACCTCATTCTGCAGCTATATTTCTGAAGAAGTGCACACGTGCACGAAACGTCACATTGAAATATGAAAGTTAGTCTTTAAGGTGCCACATGCGTGTGTCTTTTGTTTTGTTTTGTTTTGTTTTTCTTAAATTTTTGCCTGAAATTCTTGAAAAGACTAACACGGCTACCCTCTCTGAAACTGTAACATGACCCCTGCTTAGAAAATGGGAGAAATTCATCATCCTGATCCATCAGTTGGTCCAAATAAGGATTCCCCTTTCAATCCATACTCCCCACAAGAAGGGCTTCTTGGCTTCCCTGCCTCACTCATAAGAACATAAGAACCTAAGAAGAGCCATGCCGGATCAGGCCAAAGGCCCATCTAGTCCAGCTTCCTGTATCTCACAGCGACCCACCAGATGCGTTTGGGAGCGCATGAGACTAGATATCTGTCTCCTGATACTACTCCCCTGCATCTGGCCCTTGAAGTACCCTGGTTTTAAGCCTGGAAATTACACATCTCCTCATCATGGTTTGTAACCTGTGATGGACTTTTCCTCCAGGAATCTGTCCAATCCCCTTTTGAAGGCATCCAGGCCAGATGCCATCACCACCTCCTGTGGCAGGGAATTCCACAGACTAACAACATGCTGGGTAAAATTGTAGATTGTCCTTTGAGATGAATTTA
Source organism: Phrynocephalus guinanensis (assembly GCA_037367245.1). NCBI lineage: Eukaryota > Metazoa > Chordata > Lepidosauria > Squamata > Agamidae > Phrynocephalus > Phrynocephalus guinanensis. The sequence goes on along the minus strand of CM074733.1, from coordinate 175,026,367 downwards.
TCACAAGAAAACCGATCAAGTAATAATTAGCCATACTGTTTGGGTTGCATGCTTTCTCGATGTTATTTCATTCTTTTCTGTTTTTTTTAACTAGCCATTTAAAGACGGCAAAACAGAGATATAACTTCCTTCCACCCAGACAGCTGATTGATACATATAGGCTGAAGTATTGTCCAAGTACAATCACCACTGGAATATACAACCAAGTTACTTTTTTCATAGGATCCTTCAGCCAGCATTTGGGAATTGCAGTTCAGAAAAGTAACTTTTTCCAGGCTCTGGTCATCCCTACCCTCCTGCAGACATTCTGTCTGCTGCATGCATTTGAATGAGTCCAATGGATTCATTCCAGGATCAAAAGGAACCTGTAGGAGATGTTTAGAGAGAGAAAGGGCAAATTAGTTTGCTTTGTAAGAAGATATGCTAGAGGCGGTAAACAACAGTCATATAATTTCCAAAATCAAGAGGAACAATCAAGAGGCAATGCTGCAGAGGAGGAGCAAACTGTTTTAGCTCAAAGGAGTACATTCAACAGCCCAAAAGCTACTCTGCAACAAGAAAGGTGCCAAAGGCCTTGTAAAGGAACAACACAGAGCTGACAGCATTCTCACTGGATGTTCATCATCACAACAGCTTCCCAGGCATAAGAGCTTAAGGCAGGCATGTCCAAGGTCAGGCCCGGGGGCCAAATGCGGCCCATTTTCAAATCTTGAGTGGCCCACGGCTTCGTCTCCCCACCAGCTCAGCCTGTCACACATTCCCGCCAGCTGCCCCCTCCCCATACCAGATGGAGGCGTTAGCTTGCAGTTTTATGTTTTGCCTGCCCTCCCTGCCTCTGTCCATCACCACCCCAGCCACCTTCCCAGCCTACCCACCCCTGGCTCCATTGCTGCAGCATCCTCCCTGCCTCCTTGCATGTTATGGAGACTTGTTCAATGTCCGGCCCGGGGGCCAAATGTGGCTGAATAGTCGGCCCACACACATTTCACCTAGCCAAATCTGGCCCTTCTTGCAAAAAGTTTGGACACCTCTGGCTTAAGGAAATAGTCAAACCTTCTGAACTACATTAGCTAGCTAGTGCTGCCCCCAAAGCCATATGTCCCATTGATTGGCAAGTGGCACTTTATGCATGGAAGTGACTTTTACAAGTGAGTTGTTCTGCCCAAACAAAAGGATGGAGCTAGTGGAGGAGGGGACCCTCAGGAAAGGCCCAGGGCGTACAATAGATGTGTGTGTGTGTGGGGGGCTCTGGCCTCCCAGATGCTGTTCACCTTCCGTTCCAACCAAGACAACATGGCCAGCCATCAGGGAAGTAGCCGTGGCAGAACAACAACATCTGGCAGGCAAAGTGTTGGAATATTTGGCAAGATTTACATTTCAGCCATTACAGGGTTAATGTGAATGTAGAGTATTATGGGCTGGATTTAATGTGAAGAGCGAAGCCGATTGGTTGTTGAGATCACACCCCTTGGAATGTTCTGGTAGAAGTCTTGTCTGTGTGCCTTGTATTCTTAGAGAAGAGAAGCATGTTCCTGGCTTAGCAAAGTGGCTGTTAGAATAGTTATTGTTAGAAACCTCCTGCGTACCCTTCCCTTCTAGTTAAATAAATAGGTTTTTATATAGTAACACAAGAGGTGTCTCTCTCATTAAAGCAACTAAAAATCATATGCAACAACCGATCCAACAAAGATCTCCAACACAAAGTCTCCTTGGTGTTCACACAGTCCCACTTAAGTCCCACTACTTGCACATCTGGGAGCATAATTTGACAGAGGCAGCTACCCATCATAGGAATGTCAAACGCTTGCTGTGATCCTTCCTCTTCCTTTCTGTTTTGCCTCTCGGCAGGATACGTGGTGGTTTCGTGGTGCGGTCGTCGGGAAGAAAGCCGTTTCTGGAAGCATTCTTTCTGTTGTTCTGCGTAGGCAGTATTCCATAATTAGAACAAATCGCCATGCGGGAACACGGTTTCAGAAAACTGAGTAATATTTGCAAAAAGTCCCAGAGCAATGGAAAAGCCTGTTTACCCATTATAAATAATGGAAGATAGGCTGCTTGTGGTGTCTGATTCCTTATGCAGATGATTTTTCGAGACGGGATTATCTCCCTTACAACACACACACACACACACACACACACACAGAGAGAGAGAGAGAGAGAGAGAGAGAGAGAGAGAGAGAGAGAGAGAGGTCTTTAAAAATATTTAATGTGTTAAACTGTTTACCTCCCATGAATTGTAAAATCCATATTAGGGAGCAGTTGGTTTTGTGTTGTTTCTTTAAGTGATGGTGCTGCCTAAATACCCTAAGCACATCTGATCTCGCCTGATTTCGGAAGCTAAGCAGGGTCGGGCCTGGTTAGTACTTGGATGGGAGACCACCAGGGAATACCAGGTGCTGTAGGTGCCTGGAGTAGGAACTGGCAAGCCACTCCAGTATTCCTGCCAAGAAAACTCCATGGACATGGAGTCACGAAGAGTCGGTCACGACTGTAACGACACAACACACACAACACAACACTTTAAGTGATGTCATTTCAAACAGAAGCAAATTATAATATAGTTAACTGAGGAGACATTATTAAACAGCCTCGTGTGTGGGAAGCTTTGTGAAGGAACGCATTAGCCACATCATCCTACACTCCTACTTAACCTGGCTAAGAACAGGACTGAAAGAGTCTGCATGGGCAAAGTTAGTTAGAAATGTCCTGGGGTTTAACTTTTCCCTGCTGCAGGTGGGCATCAATGGGTGGAATAGGAACCGTGGTGATAAAGTCAAAATGGGGTTGTTCGTTATAAATTGCCAATGCACCAATATAAATTGTCAATGCAGCATTGATGGTTCATCAAAGTTGCCACGCTGAGTTAGTTATATAGCAAAAGGTTTATTAAAGACATACAGAGATACAACACAGAACGCATACAGTACAGAGAATAGGTTAGTAGGCATCTTAGCTTAAGGGTCCAAGAGCCCCTTAAGGTTCCACGACATGGCACAGGCACATCTGCCCTGCTGTCCTGGACAAAGGAGTAATGGCTTCTCCATGGTTTTTATAGTTTTCTGTATCGTAAGCATGATCTAAGGCTGATGTATTTTGTTCGCCTACACGTGCCTACACGTGCCTACATGTGCTTGTTCATCAGCTCATGTTCTTTGGCTTATAGCCATTTGGCCTCCAAAGCCTAGAATGACTTGACCCTATGTTCCTAGTTCAAAGCTGGTTCCTTATTACTGGCTAGCTGCCATATGTTGCCCTCAGAAAAACGATACCTCATAGACTGGCACCCACGAGCTGTTAAGATATCATGCCGAGTCCCAGCTGTTATGCCAAGTTTTGCTGGGTTAACCTGACCCTTTACCCTGTCAGCATATTTGGGTCTGCTTACAATACATTTTGATTTTTGAGACATGCTCATTCGTCCCTATCAGTGGCAGAAGGCTAGTGCTTGGTGGCAGGGCTTCCTGCCCTTCCTTCTGAAGGATCCGGGTTCAGCTGTTTCCATCTTTACGGTGTCTTCTGGGGTGAGGTAGCCATGAGAAGCAGTTGCACCTTTTAAAAAAATTCACCCAGTTTAGGGAAGAGTCATGCTCTTTTATGTTGGTAGCTGCACACCCAACTGAGGCAATCAAGGCATAGTCCTGTTCAGGAGTTTCAATGTAACCAAATGTAAAGTAATGCATATTGGGGCAAAAAATCAAAACTTTATCTATCAACTCATGGGCTCTGAATTATCCATGACGGATCAGGAAAGAGATCTTGGTGTGTTGGTGGACAGCTCCATGAAGGTGTCTCCCCAATGTGTGGCAGCGGTGAAGAAGGCCAATTCCATGCTAGGGATGATCAAAAAGGGGATTGAAAATAAAACAGCCAACATTATAATGCCATTATACAAAACAATAGTAAGGCCCCACCTGGAGTATTGTGTACAATTCTGGTCACCGCATCTCAAGAAAGACATAGTGGAACTGGAAAAGGTGCAGAAGAGAGCAACTAAAATGATTACTGGGCTGGGGGACCTCCCTTATGAGGAAAGGCTAAAACATTTGGGCCTCTTTAGTCTGGAAAAAGGTGCCTGAGGGGGATATGATTGAGACGTACAAAATAATGCAGGGCATGAGTAAAGTGGATAGAGGGAAGCTCTTCTCCCTCTCACAAAATACCAGAACTAGGGGACATACACTCAAATTGAGGGCTGGGAGAGTAAGAACAGACAAAAGAAAATATTTTTTCACCCAGTGCGTTGTTAGTCTATGGAACTCCCTGCCACAGGAGGTGGGCCTGGATGCCTTCCAAAGGGGATTGGACAGATTCCTGGAAGAAAAGTCCATCACAGGTTACAAACCATAAGGGAGATGTATCATCTCTAGGCTTAAAACCAGGGTATTTCCAGGGCCAGATGCAGGGGAGTGGTATCAGGAGACAGATATCTAGTCTCATGCGCTCCAAAGGGCAGAAATAATTACTACAGAAGTAAAGCTAGCCTTGACCACTTGTTTGTCAGTTGCAATTCAAAGGAAAAAGCATTTGCTTACTTAATATATTTAGGTAGCTACTTCTTACAAAACTTAATGCTTCCACTGAGGACAATTAGGTTTTATGATATGATTTGTCATTAAGATCATTGCTTTTCTATCCTTGTAATTTTTGTGGGTTAATTACATACAACATATAATATATCCGCCTATCTGTTCCAAGAAAGATGTCAAACAAAAATCTCTTTAATTCCTACCAATTGAAACTGTCTTTTAATTTATTTGTAAGAAAAAATTGTCAGTAAACTCTTCAAACAAATCTTAGTTCTGATGCTTATGCTGACTTGCTAAGAGGTAGATACACAAATAAAATACACAAAGGAAAAAAATACAAGGATGCTCCCCCCACCCAATAATCATGTCCAGTTACCAAAAGAGAGCTTCTTAGACATGGGTGATTTGTATGAACAAATGAGGGGTACATGAACATTTCTGATTATTTTCATGCTTTCCTCTTTTGTTTAACCTTTCCTTCACCCTTTGTTTGTCAAATCACCTAGGAAATAGTTGCATGGCCTTGGCAAATGCTGCATGTAGCAGTCAGTCAGAATGTCCAGGGGGAGTGGGAATTCTGAATCTATAAAAGAGCAGGGATCGTTTGAAACCCAGTGAGGAATATTCTTTTCTTGTTTCAGTAACTTATTTTTTTTTGGGGGGGGGCAGCAAACTTCTGGTCCCCTTCATTTTGGAATATAGTCACCCCCCCTGCCATTTCACAGTTCAGGTACTGCGGTCCCACTACATCGTGGGATTGCAGTACCTGCACCTCGGAGCTGCGCGGGGGGGAAGGGGGGGCGATTGGGTCGCTTGGCGCCACCCCCCGCACTCCTCCGAGAAGCCTCAGACAGGCGCATGGTCACCCCCCTGCCCCCAGGCCCCACCCCATCCGTTTCCGCATATCGCGGATTTTCATGCATCGCGGGTGGGATGGGTCCCTAACCCCCGTGATCAGCGGGGGGTGACGTACTATATTTTTCCACCTCTAAAACACCCCCAATGTATAAGAAGACCCCCCACTTTCATAACCCCAAATTACAGCTTTGCAACGGTTCTCTCTTCGGCTTACATCTGTGTATAAGACAACACTATTTTTTAAATCTTATTTTAGACAACAATATACAGTAGTCTTATACATGGAAACATACCTTAAGCTGCTTTCCTCTGTTTCCAATTTCAGCCTGTTTCAACTTTTTGCCTTTTTTCTTGAGATTTTTGAGGAAACTTTTCCCCTCATGAGTCTGATTATTTTTGCTGAAGCCACTAGGCAGCCTACCTGTGTAAGTGAGCTCCCTATTTTTTTGGGACCCCCTGATTTCCATGCCCTCCCCCTTGCCCTTCCCTTTCTTTGAATATTTTTCCTGGTTGCCTGGCCTGCTTACTGCTGGCTGCTCAACTCCAGAAAGAGAAGTTGAAAAATCAAACCATACCGGATTGTATTTTTTTTTTACCATTACTTGTTTATTTACTTTTTCTTAGTTTTGGGGAGAGAGGAATGAATTGCTATTTTTGCTATTTTTCCTCTATATGGTAGTAGAGGGAATGCTTTCCCTATTAAATTGATTGTTTTTAAAATTGCCATTTGGTTAATTTATCTTTATTATTTATTTATTTATTTATTTATTTATTTATTTATTTATTTATTTATTTATCTTTGTATTTATTCTGTTACAGTTGTATGATTCATTTTTTGTGGGGAACTGTTGTTTGCTTATGGTGGGTAGATTTTTAGACTGTGTTAGTGTGTCACCAGATTGAGTGGGTGGAGATTTTTTTTTCCTTTGGACACAGCTTGGAGTATTTCTTTCTTGTTCTGTTTATGATTTTCTTCCTTATCTGCTGCTGCCTGCCTTTAGAGTTGATTGATTAGTGTTGGTCCTGCCTCTGGTTTTTTTTTGGGGGGGGTTAGTTTTTATGGGTTCTTTAGGGGTAGTTTTGGAAAATGCAATTGGGGAAAAACAAAATGTAATGACGTGAAATTGGGGTCTCTTTTCCCTCTAAACGAAGGACAGGTGCACAAAGAACAACATGAAAATGAATGAGGTACCTTCCAAAATGACTCGATCCCTACGTCTAACTGTAGTTTGCACAAACCATGGTTAGTTCGAGCTCTGTTTATTTACACAATATTAAAACCTGGGATTACCAGAGGTTAAGTTTCCACTGAGGATAACAGGTTATCCTCCAGCCAAGGTTTTCAGAAACAGCTTTACTTTGAAAATGGGAGCTTGCATAATCAGCATGGTTCCCAATTAAAACCTTATTTATTAAGTAAGAAAACTACTGAAGCCCTCGCTCTGCAATCGGATCCACACAGAGTCCAAGTGAAGCTCATGGAACAGTGCTCAGCTTCTGAGCTACATCTATGCTGACTGGGTTACATAAATGGCAGCTCTTAAGAGTACAATTTCAACAAAATGCATATTAATGTTGGTTTAAACTTTCCATTGAAATTGTCTTGAATTAAACTAGCTTGTGCTTTTGTGCTGGAGTTAATGGCATGCAAGAATTCCGCGCCCTCCACCTCCCATCTTGGCTTTTCCTTCTCTACTTCTTCATCCTGAAAGCATGTAACCTTCTCTCATCACTGATGGCTGTCAATCTGTTTTGGTTGCATCAACAAAACCATAGGGTCTAGAGCAAGGGAGGTGATAGTACCAGTTGGCCCTCTGGATGGTGAGGGAGGAAAAGTGGAGGTTAAGGAGGATTTGAATCTGGCCCTTGAAGTACCCTGGTTTAAACCCTGGAGGTTACACATCTCCATCATGGTTTGTAACCTGTGATGGACTTTTCCTCCAGGAATCTGTCCAATCCCCTTTTGAAGGCATCCAGGTCAGATGCCATCACCACATTGTGTGGCAGGGAGTTCCATAGACTTACAACGCGCTGGGTGAAAAAATATTTTCTTTTGTCAGTTCTTACTCTCCCAGCCCTCAATTTGAGTGTATGTCCCCTAGTTCTGGTATTTTGGGAGAGGGAGAAGAGCTTCCCTCTATCCACTTTACTCATACCCTGCATTATTTTGTATGTCTCAATCATATCCCCCCTCAATCGCCTTTTTTCCAGACTACAGAGGCCCAAATGTTTTAGCCTTTCTTCATAAGGGAGGTGCCCCAGCCCAGTAATCATTTTAGTCGCTCTCTTCTGCACCTTTTCCAGTTCCACTACGTCTTTCTTGAGATGCGGTGAACAGAATTGTACACAATACTCCAGGTGGGGCCTTACTATTGTTTTGTATAATGGCATTATAATGTTGGCTGTTTTATTTTCAATCCCCTTTTTGATAATCCCTAGCATGGAATTGGCCTTCTTCACTGCTGCCACACATTGGGGAGACACCTTCATGGAGCTGTCCACCAACACACCAAGATCTCTTTCCTGATTCGTCACGGATAACTCAGAGCCCATGAGTTGATAGATGAAGTTTGGATTTTTTGCCCCAATATGCATTACTTTACATTTGGTTACATTAAAACGCATTTGCCATTTCTCAGCCCATTCCCCCAGTTTGGAGAGATCCTTCTGGAGCTCTTCACAATCTTCTCTGGTTTTTACCACAAGGAAAAGTTTTGTGTCATCGGCAAACTTGGCCACCTCACTGTTTATCCCTGTCTCCAGGTCATTTATGAACAGATTGAAAAGCACCGGTCCCAGGACAGAGCCCTGGGGCACACCGCTTTTCACTTCTCTCCATTGTGAAAATTTCCCATTGACACCTACTCTTTGTTTCCGGGATCTCAACCAGTTCTCAATCCATAAGAGGACATGCCCTCTTATCCCCTGACTGTGCAATTTTCTCAGCAGCCTTTGGTGAGGGACTGTGTCAAAAGCCTTTTGAAAATCCAGATAGACTATATCAACCGGTTCACCCAAATCCACGTGCCTGTTGACCTTTTCAAAAAATTCTAAGAGGTTTGTCAGACAAGATTTACCCTTACAGAAGCCATGCTGATTTTCTCTCAGCAAGGTTTGTTCTTTTATGTGTTTTAAGATTTTCTCTTGGATGAGGCTTTCCACCATCTTCCCTGGGACAGATGTAAGGCTAACCGGCCTGTAGTTTCCTGGATCCCCCCTCCTTCCTTTTTAAAAAATTGGTGTGACATCTGCTATCCTCCAGTCCTCCAGCACTGTGGCCGTTTTAAGAGACAAGTTGCATATAACCGTTAAGAGATCTGCAATTTCATTTCTCAGTTCCCTAATAACCCTTGGGTGGATGCCATCTGGGCCCGGTGACTTGTTAATCCTCAATTTATCAATTAGTCCTAAAACCTCCTCTCTTTTAACCTGTATTTGATTTAATTCTTTAGTCAAGAGGGGCGGCTCAGGCAGCAGAATCCGCTCAAGGTCCTCTGTCGTGAAGACAGACGCAAAGAACTCATTCAATTTATCTGCAATGTCTTCCTTAACCTCCCCTTTTCCTCCCTCACCATCCAGAGGGCCAACTGGTTCTCTGGCAGGTTTTCTACTTCTAACTTATTTAAAGAAGCTTTTATTATTACCCTTTATATTGCTAGCCATTCGTTCCTCAAAGTCTTTCTTTGCCTCCCTTATCATCTTCTTACATTTCTTTTGCCAGAGTTTGTGATCCTTTTTATTTTCCTCATTTGGGGAGGATTTCCATTTCCAGAAGGACCTCTCCTTGCGCTTTAGAGCCTCTCTAACTCCACTCGTTAACCATGCCGGTGTCCTCTTGGACTTAAATGAGCTCTTCTTTCTTTGTGGTATGCACTTGTGCTGGGCCTCTATTATTGTTGTTTTAAAGAGGCTCCATGCACTCTGAAGAGATTGGATTCTTCTAACCTTCCCCTTCAGTTTCTCTCTAACTAGTTTCCTCATCTGAGGGAAGTTTGCCCTTCGAAAATCAAGGGTTTTTATGTCTGATTTGGTTGACACTCTTCCTCCGACATGCATGGCAAAGGTAATAGCAGCATGGTCACTGTTCCCCAGAGGCTCAGTGACATTCACACCTCTGACCAGGTCCTGAGTATCACACAATATTAGATCCAGAGTTGCCTGTTCTCGGGTGGGCTCCGTGACAAGTTGCTCTAAGGCACAGTCATTCAGCAAGTCGAGAAACCCAGTTTCTCTTTCTTGCCCGGAGCTCACATTGGCCCAGTCAATGTGGGGATAATTGAAGTCCCCCATGATTACTATCTTATCCCTTTTAGCCACTTCCATGATTTCTCTCCTCATTTCAAGGTCCCCCTCAAGTTTCTGATCTGGTGGACGATAGAATACTCCAACGATCACATCACTCCTTGGACCTGGTAGTTTAACCCACAGTGATTCTATGGTGGAGTCAGACCCTCTGTCAATCTCCATTCTGCTGGATTTTACCCCTTCTTTGACATAGATGGCCACTCCTCCTCCAACCCGCCCCCCTCTATCTCTTCTATAGAGTTTATAGCCTGGGATTGATGTATCCGCATTCCACCAGGTTTCCCTTGGAGGTCTCCTCTAACTCTTATGATTCTATCATTCTATGATTCTCCTTTTGTGGGTTAGACTGGAGCAATTCCCCGGAAGATGCCAGGATGGCTTTATGGGCTCCCAGGAAAGCAGCCTAACGTGGAGTGATCAAGCCTCTGCCATTGCTGTGTCCTGATCGCATCCTGAGTTGTTCTCTTCCACTTCTCTCTTAAAACAGGCATTTCCACTGTGGGGCAAATGCACACTTCCCCTTTGTTTTAATCACCTGCTTGCCATGAGTGTGGCAGGGAAGGGTGCAGGATGTTAAGAGAAGGCTCGCCTGTGTGAAATGACCTCATGTGTGCCTTCATAGACTGAAGCACAAGCAACTCCTTCCAGATAGATGGTTGGGATCCCTTCCCTCCCCCCCCTCCAAAAAAAGTCCCTCATCAAGCATTTGTCAGCCTTGGAGCTACAGCCAACATTGTTTCAGAATCTCTCTTCTCCCCTACTGAATAGAGATGGGCACGAAACGAGCAATTTTTCATTTTTGTTTTTGTTTTTTTGTTTCGTTACACAACGAAAACGAAATAAAATTTTTTAAAAAAACAAAATGAAAAAGAAAACAAAACAACCAAATTTGCCGTGTTTTTGTTTTCGTTGCAGCAGATGCATTGAACTAAAAAGAATGCTAACGAAACAGCAATTTTTCATTTTTGTTTTTGTTTTTTCGTTTCATTACCTAACAAAACAAAAATGAATTTTTTTGCAAAAAACGTCACGAAAATGAAAACGAACCGAAACGGACCCCTAAACGACGAAACGACAAACGAAACACCATTTTTTTGAGTCGTGCCCATCTCTACTACTGAACAAAGAAAGCCAGAAGTCCGAAGTCTGGCCTTTCCACGTGGCTGGGAAGGATTCCTTCCTTTAGACCTCCTAAGGCGCCTGGAACTGGGTGTTCTAGTGAGTGATGATGGCTCCAGATTAGGTGATATACATCGTGATTTTACTGCCAATTCTAAGAGAGCAAAGCCTAGGCCAGAAGAGGCTCTTTTAAGGGTGGTTGTTTGTCTCCTGTTTTCCTCCATCTGGGAAGGGGAAGCCATTCTTAGGAGTACAGATAAGAGAAGCAACTGTTTTCATCATCCATCAGAGCAGCCACAGACGGGTCCTTCCTGGCTGCCTTTCATCATGCGCCCACACACAAAAGAGCACCACGTGAGTTGACAAGGGAATGCCACACCGCTAAAAGGCAGCCCAGACGGCTGAAGGGGCAATGTAATGCAGGAACAGGTGTGAGATGGTTAAGAATGCCAGATAAAAAGCCACTGCTTTGAATCTCAGCTCATTGCCAAGCTGCTGAGTTCCTGCAGCCAACCATTCTGCCAGGAGTCTCTCCCTTTGTAACACCACAACAGCAGTACACTGTAGTATGGTGGTAAATTTCAAAGTGTAAGAACTCATCCTGGTAGCCCCATTTGAAGAACTGAGGCCTGAAGATCACACACGGGCCAGTGAGCCATCCACTCCTGCCAAAATCAATTTGTGGTCCACCAAGACTCCCAGATCCCTCTCACAGGTACTATTTTCCAGCCAAGTATCCCCCATCCTATATCTGTGCAATTCATTCTTTTTACCTAGATGCACCACCCTACATTTCCCTCTGTTGAAACCCATTCCGTTAGCTTTGGCCCAGCATTCTCATTTGTCAAGGTCTTTTTGGATTTTCATCCTATCCTCTAGGGAATTAGCAACCCCTCCCAATTTGGTATCATCTGCAGATTTATTTAGCATACTCTCTATTCCTTCCTCCAAGTCATTAATAAAGATATTGAACAGCACTGGACCCGGAACAGAACCCTGGGGTCACGTCTCTCCAAGCTGGTCACGTCTCTCCAAGCTGAAGGGAGGCCATTTATGATCACCCTTTGGATGCGATCAGTCAACCAGTTACAAATCCACCTAACAGTAGCATTATCTATCCCACTTTCTACAAACTTCTTAGCAAGAATACCATGGGGAACCTTATCAAAGGCCTTACTAAAGTCCAGATAAGCAATATCCACAGCAATCCCCTCATCCACCAGGCCTGTAATTCTATCAAAGAAAGAGATCAAATTAGTCTGGCATGACTTGTTTTTAAGAAACCCATGTTGACTTCTTGTAATGACAGCATTGTTTTTTAAATAATTACAGACTGCCTGTTTAATAATCTTTCCAGGAATTGAAGTCAAGCTGACTGGGCAGTAATTATTTGGGTCCTCTTTTTTCCCCTTTTGAAGATGGGGACAACATTAGCCCTCCTCCAATCAATGGGGACTTCTCTTGTTCTCCAGGACTTCTCAAAGATTATTGCCAATGGTTCTGAAATTACTTCTGCCAGTTCTTTTAATATCCTTGGGTGTGATTCATCTGGCCCAGGAGTCTTAAATTCGTTTAATGTTTCCAGGTGTTCCTCTCTAGCTATTCTATGTTGCAATTCCCATCCTACATCATCTACTCTTTATCCCAGCAGATCTCTTTCTTCCTCTTTGGAGAAAATAGTGGGAAAGAAGCCAGACGAGGGATGGAAGACCAGCCAGGAACTAGAGGTGTGGAGGGTCTTCGTGTTCTGTGATGTGGTGTGTCCTTGGAAGAGAGCCCCTTCTATATGTCGCGGGAGGCCCGGCTCGGCGGAGGTGATGGCAGATTTCGCTCGCCACCCCATGCTGTGGAACCCTATGTTCCGGGAGGGGACTACAGCTGAGAATGCCATGGGACCGGGAGAGATTCCAGAAGAAGCCCTGTCCCCCAAGGGCCCCAGTTCAGAGATGGAATCAATGGGAGTTACCCAAATGTTTAGAGGATCCTTATCCTCACCTGGTTCCAGGAGAAGTTGTTCATATGCCTGTTATGATTGAGAATAAACCTGAGTTGTGTTTGATACCATCTCCACTTCTTTGTGGTTCCGTGGGAATTGGGTCACCCCAAGAGGTATCTGAACCTTCTCCCACCCCAACAGCCCAATAATCATTCACCATCAGACTTGGTTTCCTGTTCGGGGGGGCTGGCGGCCCTGGGATTGTGCCAATTGCCCAAGGCCACACAGGATGGCTCTTCTCCCAGGAGGCACTGTGGGGAATTGAACTCCCCGTCTTTGGCGCCAAACGAATTATGTTCACGGTCTGAGGCATTATTACTGTATCTTATGATTCTAAGTATGTTGTGTGTTGGCTACATAAGAACGGAAGTGAAGTAAAATAACACCAATGTAGGAAAAGTAAGAAGCACTTCGTTCATCCCAGTATTATTTTTAATTGGCAAAGCGTATTCATTGGCAATGTCAAACAGAAATATTTTGAATATTTCGTGATAACTAGGAAGTATTTTTGGCAGCTTGCTCTGCTACAGTGTGAAGAAGGCAGTAGCCCTACATGGGTGTTACTAAAGCTGGCACTATCCACACATTTTGAGAGGAGCAGCTATTTCCACCCTGGCCAGAGCTGGCTTCTGGGTGCACTGTCTGAACAGGAGAGGCGTCTGCTTGCATGTGAGCAATGCACATGAATAAGAGACCCATAAAACCCAGTGGGGCTTTTGCTTGCACATAGAGCCTACATGTGAGCAGGGATGTCTTTTCTTCACAGTCAGAGTGAAACGCTGAGGTACGTAACAATACAGGAGGCAGGGCAGGGCGCTCCCCTGTCATCACGTTCACAGCACCAGCTTCTGTAACACCTACATAAGAACCTAAGAAAGCAAAGTGTTCTGCTTATATACCGCCCCATACCACTACAAGTAGTCTCTGGGCGGTTTACAATTTTAATTACAGTGCACAGGCTACACATTACCCTCCAGCAAGCTGGGTACTCATTTTACCGACCTCGGAAGGGTGGAAGGCTGAGTGAACCTTGAGCCTGCTACCTGGGATTGAACCCAGGTCATGAGCACAGTTTTACCTGCAGTACAGGAATTTAACCACTGCGCCACGAGGCTCCTCAACCGTGGATAACTGAATCAGTGGTTAATAAATCAGTGGATATGGGGGGTCCTATTGTATCTCACATAGCTACAAGTAGATAGGGAAAATACTGTACTTATTCTCGTTATCTTGGATTGGTGGACCTGATATTCAGTAGAGTTCCCTCTGGGAAATTGGCGTGGTATACAAATAAATAAATAAATAAATAAATAAATAAATAATAGGCTAAAATGAGGCTTAGCACATGGACTGTGTATTGCTTTTCTCTTAGAACAGTAATATCGGGCTAGATGGCCGTGGTATATAAATCTAATGCAGTAAATAAATAAAATAAATAAATAAATAAAAAGCAAGCAAACAAAAACAGCATTGCCAGCTAGGTCTCAAGGGTGTTCCAGGAAGACACTTAGAGAGTTCCTATCATTTATTGCTGTTTTGCAATTGCAGAATAATAGGATGCTTTCTCCGGAGAGCATCTATTTCAAGGATTGAAAAAGTTTACCAATGTGGATTAATGGCAGCTCGTGAGACATGGGGGGTCAGAGCCTCATAAGCCACTGTAGCGTACTCCCCAAGTGGGAAATATATGCTCATGTGTCATGCTAGGAAAACGAATAGGCAAGCCCACAAACTCAGTAATTTTTTTTTCATAAAATGATTTGTGTTGAAAGACAGAGGAGAGAAATAAGTCTTTCCCAATTCGTGAACTGCTGACATTTTGTAGAAATCAATATCCCGACCTCTCTCTTTCTCTGATTGTATTAATGACTTAACTGAAGGCTTTATAATATAGCTTTAACCTTTCAAATGGATGAGCGTCTTAGGGCTCCTTTATGGAGAGGGGCATTCCTGTTCCTATCCTTTTCCCTTCTAGGACCCATAGATTGCTTGGGCAAATATCAAGAAGATCTCTCTAATGTTTGGGCTGGCAGGCATCCACATGGGTCTTGCCAGCTGGCTGAAGAATTGCACACAGAGAGATGGGCGCTGCCAATGAAATTCTTCAACTCAGTCCTACACAGGGCGGAGACCCTCTTAAGGAAACACCAGAATCTCACCGCTAATTTAGTGTTCCTCTTTCTCAGACAATAATATCACCTAGAGGAGGAGGAGGAGGAGGAGGAGGAGGAGGAGGAGGAGGAGGAGGAGGAGGAGGAGGACGACGACTACTACTACTACTACTACTACTACTACTACTACTACTACTACTACTAATAATAATAATAATAATAATAATAATAATAATAATAATAATAATAATAATAATAATAATAATAATAATAATAATAATAATAATAATAATAAGATTGGTAATATAAAATCCAGTGTAGATAGCTGTGTGGTTAAATAATAATAATAATAATAATAATAATAATAATAATAATAATAATAATAATAATAATAATAATAATAATAATAATAATAATAATAATAATAATAATAAATTGTAGACTCTGTAAAGAGGCGGATGAAACTATTGACCATATATTGAGTTGTTGCAAGAAAATTGCTCAGACTGGTTACAAACAGCATCATAATTTATTTTCTCAAATGGTCCACTGGAATTTGTGTCACAACCATCATTTGCCTGTAGCAAAGAACTGGTGGGATCATAAGGCTGAAAAAAATGTTTGAAAGTGAGCATGCAAAATTACTTTGGGGCTTCCAAATACAGACAGACAGGGTTTTGGAGCATAATACCCCAGATATTGTGATTGTGGAGAAGAAAAAAGTGTGCATCATTGATGTTGCTATACCAGGAGATAGTAGAGTCACCGAGAAACAACTTGATAAAATTACCTGATATCAGGATCTCAAAATTGAACTTCAGAGAGTCTGGCATAAACCGGCACAGGTGGTCCCAGTGGTAATTGGCACACTGGGTGTGGTGCCTAAAGAGCTAAGCAAGTATTTAGAAGAAATTGGAGTGGACAAAGTCACCATCAGTCAGATGCAGAAGGCCACCTTACTGGGATCTGCTCGCATAATTCGCCGATACATCACTGAGTCCTAAACGCTTGGGAAGCGTTCGACTAGTGATTGGTAATATAAAATCCAGCGTAGATAGCTGTGTGGTTAGTTAATTAATTAATTAATTAATTAATTAATTAATTAATTAATTATTATTATTATTATTATTATTATTATTATTAATAATAATAATAATAATAATAATAATAATAATAATAATAATAATAATAATAATAATAATAATAAGAATGAATGAATGAATGAATGAATGAATGAATGAATGAATGAATGTCTTTCATTCCTGACTTCTGGCTTGTTCCTCAGCCTGACTTGTTCTTCACTCCTGACTAGCACTTTCATCCCACAGCTCCCGCTTCCTGGCTTATCTCAGGCGACTGCCAACTTACTGTCTAGCCCAATGATGGCCAAACTCTGGCCCTCCAGATGTTTTGGACCACAAGTCCCAGAATTTTAAGCCTGTATTGCCAGTGACAAAGGACTGTGGGAGCTGTGGTCCAAAACATCTGGAGGGCCGAAGTTTGGCCATCGCTGGTCTCGCCTAAAAGGCAGGCACAATGCCACTCTTGGAAAAGGCTTTAGCTAGAGAGGGGAGGCACGACTCCGAAGGAAAGATGGACCAGGTAGGTCAGGGTGTTTTTTGCAGGCTTCTCATTTCCCCAACCCCCGCCGGTCGTTTTCCCCTCTAGCCTAGGACATGGTGGTGCTCCTTGAGTGGACCTTTGCGTTTTGCTACTGAAATAATGGTCAGGAAGTGGTGGGGGGGGGGGAGAGAAAACCAGCATTGACCCCTGCGTGAAACAGCCAACTTGCTACATACCTGGGCAGCTCCTTCACAGCTCTGCCCCTTCTTGGAGCGGGGGGGGGGGGGGTTGAGACTCGATGCAGATCATTGTTGCCTCCTGGAATTTTAATCTCTCTTCTTGGCCAAATGCTCTGGTCCTGCCGTCTGTCACTGCTCTCCATATATGTCGCTGAAACTGAGCTTAGAAGGCATGCCTAGAATTCCACTGGGATACCAGCCCTTCTGTTGCTTAACTGCCTCCTTACAAGAGCTTATCAGGATGACCTCGGGCAAGACGCTCACATTGTTGGTTGACCAGAATATGATAGACTGTATTTGCCACGTTTTTCACCTGTTGACTAAAATACCGAGTTTGACATTCTTCACGACAGCAGCAATCACTCACCACCACCACCACACTGGCCGTCACTTCACGAAGAACTTCTCTTCGCAGCGTGATTGCCTTCGCTATGAATTCGAAGGCGGTCACGTGGTAGTCACGTGGTCTCCATTCGCCCCCACCCCTCTTTCCGTGTCCTCACCGGGCGAGGTTTTAGGGTCGAATCCAGTAGTACTTCACGTGCTCCCTTCGCATTCGGAAGCTTACTTGCAACGTCCAGTTTCTGCTTTCTTTTATTTTTTAAAAAAAATTACCACGGCGTATCGATGCATCAATACCCGGCTGTCATTTGCGGTCAGAGGACTTGTGGGCGGCCATCGTGTTTCCCTGAAGCAGAGCTGCTGGGTTGGTTTTTTTTGGGGGGGGGGCGGGGCGGGGAGAGGCTTCTCTCAGCTTCATCGCCCTGTGTGCCCCGCCGCCGCTCTCTGGGTGGGCGCGCGCGGGGGTGTCTTGCGGCGGCGGCACCGACACCCCATCCCCCCTCCCTCTGCGCAGCCCTTCGCCATCCCTTGCCAGCGGAGGGGCTCTGCTCACGTCACCCGGGGACGCTTGCCCCCCCTCTGTTGCCCCTGCCCCGTGTACAGAAGGCAAGATCAAAAGAACGGGTTAACCGAAATATCTATGCATCGGCATTTCGGAGAAAAAGTAAGTTAAAAAAAATAAATATACTTTTTAACTGGCCACACGTGAATTTGGATACGAAGCGGGATGCGAAGCGAGGGAGATTCCCGGCCTCCGGCAGGGGAATCTCTCGCCCCGCTTGGAGCACGGTTTAGGGGCGTGGTTGGGGCGTGGTCGGGGTGGCGCCGCATCCAAAATGGAGGATCGTGCGGACAAAACCGACCGATTCGCGCAGAAATCACGGCTCGCCGCGCAGCGAGAGGTTCGTGAAGTAATGGCCAAAGACGCCTCTCAGAAAGCCCTTTTGGATTGCAGCATTGGATTTTGCAACACTGCCCTCCTGCTATCCAGCAACAGGAGGATAGTGGCTGGCATCCTTAAAATTCTGTGGAATAACAACAACAACAACAACAACAACAACAACAACAACAACAACAACAACAACAACAACAACAACAACAACAACAACAACAACAACAACAACCAGGCAAAGACCTTTCTTTTCAGGCCAGCTTTCCCTGAATGGTGGACTACCATTATGTGTATTTTATATGAATCTATAGGTTCACATAGGCTTTGTGTTTATAACTACTTATAACCTGGTAGCTTTAATGTAATGTTGTCTATTAATGTTGTAAAATGTCCCCCAATTCCTTGTTCTCAAATCCTTGAACATGTCTTAATTGTACTGGATGACTGTATATTATCCCTCATTACTGTAAGCCGCCTTGGGTCCTTTTCCAAGGAGAAAGGCGGGGTAAAAATACTCTAAAATAAATAAATAAATAGAAAAATAAATAAATAAATAAATAAATAAATAAATAAATCATCATCATCATCAACATCAACATCAACATCATCATCATCATCATCATCATCATCATCATCAACAACAACAACAACAACAACAACAACAACAACAACAACAACAACATGGATCCCAATCTAGAAGCAACTTGCATTCCTACAGCCAAATGATAGCAGAAGTGAAAAATTCAATTTCATAGAACTGTGCTTTGCTGGGCGCAGTTTGTTTTGAGGAAAGGAGGTTTGACAAATTGCTGTTTAAAATGTTCTGACCACTCAGTCCCAATAACTCTTACAGCAGATGAAGGTAGTTTCCTTCCAAAATAAACGGCTTAGTTAGGCATGACACGATACTCTTGTAGAAGATGGTCATTCTGTTCTTCTTACCATATAAAACGATGAAAACAGATGGACACACTTAAAAAAAAAGTACAGGCTCTTATGAAATCAAATACTTGGAATATATTCTGCGTGGAATCATCTTTAGCAACGGGTACACTTTACGTTTCACAGCATTGTGTAAGATGCATCAGGGGAATGGAAAAATTTATACTCCACAGGAAGGCATTTTTGGTTAGGGAGCCAAGCTTCCTTTATACCCTTACATTTGCCTATTCAGGAGTGTCCAAACTTTTTGCAAGGAGGGCTAGATAAGGTGAGGTGAAAATGTGTGTGTGCGGGGGGGGGGGGGGCTGACTGTTCAGCTGCATTTGGTCCCCAGGCCAGACTTTGGACAAGTCTCTATAACATGCAAGGAGGAAGGGAGGATGCTGCAGCAACGGAGCCGGAGGCGGGTAGGCTGGGAAGGTGGCTGGTGGTGGGTGGGTGGGCAGAGGCAGGGAGGGCAGGCAAAACATAAAACTGCAAGCTGATGCCTCCATCCGGTATGGGGAAGGGCCAGCTGGTGGGGATGCGTGACAGGCTGAGCTGGTGGGGAGAAGAGGTCATGGGCCGCTCGAAATTTGAAAACGGGCCACATTTGGCCCCCGGGCCTGACTTTGGACATGCCTGGCCTATATGTTTGTTTGTCTATTCAGAGAATTGTTTATATATTTATTTAGAGAAGCATCAGCATCAGCAGTCTAATATATTGGAAAGAATTGTGCGCACACTAGAGATGTAAAATTTATAGAAAATTTGAAGCCATGGAGGGGAAAACTTTTTTAAAAATGGGGGGATGGAAATAAGTTTTTTTTCTGGGTTTTTTCAAAGTTTTGAGACATTTTGCATACAAAACATTGTCCCATCTAACAATAAACAACATATGACCACAGACAGCTGGCCTATGTTCCAGAAAACAGTCCAGTTGTTCCTGACAGAATCAACTACCTAATCACAAGGCTGTAACACCTGGACCAAGTTGAAAAGTGATCAGATCTGACCCCAAGGAAGCTTATCTGAGAAAAGCATTCGAAATGTAAAGTGCCACCACCACCAAGGAAGCCCCGACTCCCGTTCCCACCTCTGTAGTCTCGAATGGTGCTGGGATCAGGAAAGAAGACCTCCAAGAGTGACAGGCAGGTTCAGAAAGCTTTGCCTGAAAATATCCTTCCGGCCTCTGGGACCTACACAATGTGTAGCCTGCATACTGTAATTAAATCTGTAAACCACCCAGAGACTACTTGAAGTGGTATGGGGCGGTATATAAGCAGAACACTTTGCTTTATCGTTTGACAATCCCTTTGAAATTCCCATCTTAAAAGAACATACTTTCATACTTAATAGTTCTTTCCCATCTTAAAAGAACATACTTTCATACTCGTAGGAGCCTCGTGGCGCAGTGGTTAAATGCCTGTACTGCAGGTAAAACTGTGCTCACGACGTGGGTTCAATCCCTGGTAGCAGGCTCAAGGTTCACTCAGCCTTCCATCCTTCCGAGGTCGGTAAAATGAGTACCCAGCTTGCTGGGGGGGGCAATGTGTAGCCTGCACACTGTAATCAAAATTGTAAACCGCCCAGAGACTACTTGAAGTGGTATGGGGCGGTATATAAGCAGAACACTTTGCTTTATCGTTTGACAATCCCTTTGAAATGCACCTGAAAATGATCCAGAAACCTTTACAAAATAAATAAATACATAAATCTTCTGGAACTTATTGACTGCAGCAGCCGTCAGAAAACTGGCACGTCCGTCGAACCTCAGAGCACAAATCTGAAGACACTGTGATGGGCGACACACTGGAAAGGCCATTAAACCAAACCAAATGGTAGCACAGAACACAACCAAATGTGTCTTGTCACGTCAGGAGAAACGAAGTGACTGTTCTTAATGAAAAGGAAGGGCAACTCTTATTGCAGACAAAGGAACGTCTCCGTCCTCAGGCGGCTAGCAGATCACCTGCTGTTTGGCGTTCCACATGTGTGAGATATTTCTGGAAGTTTTTGTTTTGTTTTGCAAACTCGCATGCTGCCTTTAGTTGGTTGGGCTTGGAGAGAGCTCTTCTGAGCTGTCAGTCTTTCCCTCCTGCCTCCGAATTCAGAGAGAGAGGTCCACCTCTGTGCTCTCCTCCCCACCCCTACCTCTACCCCAGCCTCTCTGTAGTCTGTTGGAAGCTGTAGGTTTGGCTGGATGAGACCATTTCTTAGCTGGGGTGACATTCAATCTGTCCAGCAGTAACCAATAGTTCCTCTCCTGCCTCTGAATCTCAAGAGAGCCCTGCCTTTCTGCTCAGTCGTCTTCCCTCCTCCTTAGAAGTCAGTGTCAGTGAGTCTGTTGAGGCCTGTTGCTAGAAGGAGTTGTGTTTGTTTTTAGCTTGCTGTCATCTGTTTACTGTAAGCAAATGGAAGATTTTTTTTAAAAAAAAACATTTCTCTTACTAATGTCTCAGAGTGAGTTGTTGAGGCTGCAAGTCCCTGCATGAAGAGAAAAAGGTGGTGAACTAAATTGTGGAACTTGAAGCTATTTTGCTATGTGGATCCTTGCTCATCTGCACAGCGGGAGGGAATGAACTATAATTCAAAACTCGGCACCATATGGAACAGGATACTGGCCAGGGAGTGGGATGCGGTTCTCTGTCCTTGGGTCAGCGAGTGAGAATTCATAGAATTGGAGCCGACCTAGCCAAAATAGCCTTTCTGTCAACACTATGGTCAAAACGGGAGGAAAATCCCTCGGCAGAAGTATTTGCATGGGGAAGAAACTCGCCACTTGGCACACACTTTGAATTTCCAAGACTAAATTAAAGCTTTAGATGAAAGATTGTCTTCTCTCTGTCGAACAGGGAAGAGCCAACTGCTTGTGTGCTGCGATTTCTCGCCCCCACCCCCGCTGTGCTTTTGTCCTTCACATGTGCATGGCGTGACCATCTAACCCGTGGGACCTTCCACTATTCTTGATGTAGCTTCAGTCTGCATGTTTTGCCGTGGCTGGGTGCTTTATCAGCTTTGTGCAATGCTTGCAAATGAGCAGGAATTCAGCATTGCAGATCATCAGTCAAAGGCCCTTTGTACACGACCCCTAAACTCCGCCGCAAATGGCTCCCAGCTCCGGAGCTTAAAATTGTTTCCCCACCAGCTCCGGAGTTTACAGATAATTAAGTGTGACCACGCCCACCTAAGCGCGTCCCAGCGCACTTTTCATGTACCTCCTCTTGGAGGGTGAAGATCACCAAATCCGGATGTAATCTGGTGAGTGCGGGCTCTCCTCGCTTCTTTGTTGTTGTTGTTTGCCTCCCGCCCCTTTAAGAGAAGGAATGCGGCTCGGGGTGGCTTGGACCGGCAAACGGAGGTGAGCCTGCATTCTTTTGTCCCTTTTTTCCTCCCTCCCCTCACACAGACAGGAGCAAGGAAGTGTGGAGGTGTTGAGACGCAGGAAGAGCAACGAACCCCCAAGATCTCTGGTCCGAATTTAAGTGGCCAGCGGATCTTAGGGGTCGTGTGAAAAGGCCCAAAGTAATACAGAGATGTTACCTACAAGGATATTTGCCTTTGATTTGCAGCATCACACCCCACTGAGGCGAAATGCCTAACATACAAACGAAAGAGGCATTTTAAACAATTGATGGCAATCATTAACCAGACAGGTTTACATGCCTCTAATTAAAATATTAGCACACTGTTCATTCCTCCCACCACCACCACCACCACATTAGCTTTGAGTTTCTTAAATCAAAATAGTCTGGAAAGTGCAGGGATTTTAATGTGTTTCTTCTCTTTCCTTTACTAAAACATCATCAAAATACTTGTCAAAATACTCCTCCGGAAATATGTATTTTTGTTTTGCCATTCAGGATTGCTCCAAAATGTCTGTTTTTTGGTTTTGGGTTTTTTTAAATCAGCAAAATCCACACTTTTCTTGCCTCCCATGATGATAGATGACATAACATGCAAATCACTTTGTAATCGATCCAAATAGATTTACAGAAAAATAAACCTGCTGTTCCTATCACTCGCGTATCAGGCAGCCCACACGGGGTGGTGGTGAACCATTATTCTTTTGATGAGATCACCAGGATGGTAATTTGTTTCTACAGCTTTCCTCCCATGTTTTAATGGTACTTTGGAAAGAGCTGTACAAAATCCATGTTATTTGCATAGGCAACACCTAGCTCAAGGCTGGCCAAAGCCCCCCTCCCGTGCTTAATCTTTAAAATCCTGCCTGCGTTTTAGAGCTAAGTAACATGATTAAGATAGATATAGATTGTAATCCAGAGATAGCATTATTATCATTGTTAACAAGTAAAGATTATGATGTTACAACAAAGGAGCTAATAGCAAATCTTATGACAGCTGCCATTCTAATTATAGCAAGAAATTTGAAGTCAAAATTAGAATTTAAGATGGAAGATTGGTACAACGAACTTTGGGATATAGCTATTAACGATAAATTGTCTTGTAGTCTAAAAGTTAAACGAGGAGAAATGAAAAAAGACGTTTTCTACAATATCTGGGGTAAATTCATAGATTATGTACTTGTTGAAGGGAAGGGGAAATAGTCTACGAATACTTCACGAGAATTCTGGAGAAGAGGACTTTAAGAAGATCACTAGAATACTAGAAGATCCAGCAATAAAGAAGAATGTATGGATGGTCCCGCGGGGTGGGGGGTACACTCATATTGTTAATTGTTGTTTGTTATTTCTTTTATTCTGTTTGTATGTAGTTTAATAATAATAATAATAATAATAATAATAATAATAATAATAATAATAATAATAATAATAATAATAATAATAATAATAATAATAAAATCCTGCCTGCAGAAAAGCACAGGATATTCATGTGTCTCGATGTGAACAAAAATAAGGTTATCATCGCACACGGACCCATTTGCTGAACTGGGATGAGGGTCCAATGACTTCACAGGATGTTTTGTTCTGGGCCATCCAGTCTTTAACAATTTGTAGTAAAGCTGCTGACCATCGACATGTCCTCTCGTTAATTGCTCCCCACCAACACCACTTTGCAAAGGAATCGATTTTCACCCATGTATAGTAATGAGGAATACGTTGGGGTCGACCAGTGGTTCCCAAACTTGTACGACTCACAGCTCCCTCGACTTCCTGGCCTCTGCTCGGTGGTCCCCGGTGCAGTAGGACTTCCTGATCCATGAGATCAGTACCCCCATGGTTGCATTTATCCACCGCCTGGAAAATATAAAACAAAAAATAAAACACATAAACACATCTTCTCAAGGCGTATCACCAAGAACTGGCCACTAGATGGAACCATAAAGTATGCTATATAGTGGTTGGCTGAATGGAAACAAACTCGTGGCTGGAGTTCTCCAAGGGAAGCAGCTTCTGGACAAATGGAGAAGCAGTTTTGTTGTTGTTGTTGTTGTTGTTGTTGTTGTTGTTGTTGCAAGGGTGGATGGGTGGACAGGGAACCCAGTCCTTTTGTAAAACTCAGCCAGAGTCTCCTCTCTGCACTATGCACAGACACAAGAGTAAGGGTGCAAGGGTGGCCATGGAGGAAGGAGGAGGCAAGGATGAGAGGATTCCATGGTGCCCCTGGGTGGATTTCCCGGTGCCCCACGGAGCCGCACTGCACACTTTGGGAAACGCTGGTGGAGACGATCTTCACTTTGGGCTCCAATTATACATGCTTTCAGATGAGAATCTTTCCCAGTTCCTTTACACCTGCCTTATCAAGTCATAGTCCTCCTGGGTGTGGTCTCCATTTGGATTCCTGACTGAACCTAAGTACGGAAAATCTCGAACAGTCTCAATTTCTTCATTGTCAGTGCTAATGTTATGTAATTCTTCTGTAGTCATATTTTAAATGCATATGGTTCATTGTAATCTTGCTTTCCCGCATCCTTTTTGCACTTCCACCTGTAGACATTTCAAATCACAGCTGCTTTCTAGAGATGGGCACGAATTAAAAAAATGGTGTTTCGTTTGTCGTTTGTTGTTTAGGGGGTCCGTTTCAGTTCATTTCCATTTTTTGTGAATTTTTGCAAAAAATTCATTTTTGTTTTCGTTCATTTTGTTACCGTTTCGTTACCATTGATTTCAAATTTTTGTGATTTTTTTTAGCTTTTAAAGCACTTCAATGTATTGCTGTAACGAAAACGAAACAGACGACAAAATTTCTGGTGTTTCTGTTCGTTTTGTTTCATTTTAGAGATAAAATTTGTTTGTTATTTCGTTGCGTAACGAAACGAAAAAACAAAAATGGAAACGAAAAATTGTTCATTTCGTGCCCATCTCTACTGCTTTCTGCCTTCCATCTGTATGTCTTATAGCTGTTTCCTCCAGCATGTTTTTGCTCTTCCTTCATGTGAATCTAACCCAGTTTTCTGAATACCGTATGTCTTGTTCATACAGTATATTGGACAAGATTAAATGCCCCTTTGGCTCACCATTTGGACAACTGGGAATCTTTGGGTTCCTTCTGTCCTGAGTCTAGGCTACGTATCAAGACAATCAAATACTGTAGTTCACCCACTTTCTTTAGAACAACAACACATAGCTTCTTGTGATCTACGCAGCAATAGACTGATATAATCTGTATAATTTATATTGTGTTTCTTCTGAATTTTTTTAGCATGCCAATGGCTATAGTACCTCTTCCTTTTGTGGATCCCACTTGAACATCTGACATTTCTTGCACCATATATGGTAACAGTCTTTGTTTGCAAATTCCTGAATATATCATGTTGCTTACACGAAAAACGTAATGGCATGGTCTTACATTTACTGCATTCTTTGGAATATACATTCTATGCGAGTGGAATATTTAGTATATATTGAGCATTCCCAGAGTTGACATATTCGTTAGGATTTTGAGCAATACAGGCCAGAATCCTACTAACGTAAGTGTAAACCAAATGCAATGCTGTAAATCCTATTACTTGAGTTGTCAGTCAAATGGAATAATTGTGGGAAATTGCTCCTAGTTGACAAGCTGAGGCTTTTATTCCTTGTTACATGCCAAGAAACCGACTTCTTATCTAGTGGCAATTTACTGTAGCCATTTATCCCATATGATTTATGTCATCATATGTAAACAAGAGGTTTCTGACCTTCCTCTCTGTATTTGTAGCTCTATTGGTTTCTTCTTTACTCCTGGTGATTCATTTCTTCCACGTTTTTTTGAGAGTAGCCTTCAGGGAACATTCTAAAATTGGCAGTTCTTCATAACAGGATTTTTTTTTCCAAAGGAATTTGTTGCCCCTGTAGCTCTTAACATAACATAAGAACCTAAGAAGAGCCATGCTGGATCAGGCCAAAGGCCCATCAAGTCCAGCTTCCTGTGTCTCACAGTGGCCCCACCAGATGCGTCTGGGAGCGCATGAGACTAGATCTCTGTCTCCTGATACCACTCCCCTGCATCTGGCCCTTGAAGGACCCCGGTTTTAAGCCTGGAGATTACACATCTCCCTCATGGTTTGTAACCTGTGATGGACTTTTCATCCAGGAATCTGTCCAATCCCCTTTTGAAGGCATCCAGGCCAGATGCCATCACCACATCCTGTGGCAGGGAGTTCCATAGACTAACAACGCGCTGGGTGAAAAAAAATATTTTCTTTTGTCTGTTCTCACTCTCCCAGCCCTCAGTTTGAGTGTATGTCCCCTAGTTCTGGTATTTTTGGAGAGGGAGAAGAGTGTCCCTCTATCCATTTGACTCATGCCCTGCATTATTTTGTACATCTCAATCATATCCCCCCTCAGGCGCCTTTTTTCCAGACTAAAGAGCCCCAAATGTTTTAGCCTTTCCTCATAAGGGAAGTCCCCCAGACCGGTATGATTACTGTATACTTTTTCAGTATATTGTACTCATGTGTTTTTTAATCATTTATATTCCCCTGTTGATCTTTCAGTAGCCCTAATCTAAATTTAAACTTCCCTTTAATATCTTGAATCATGTGGGACAGATATTTTGCTTTTCTTCTTTTGTTATTCTATTCTATTCTGTTGTTCTCTTTTGTCACTGATTATTGTTTTAGTTCGGCAAACACTGAAAAGTTGCATTTAGGATTCTGACTCCATTTCTGTCAGGCCATGCTTTATTAATCATTAATAAACTATTGTTATTAATAATTTTAGGTTTCAGCGGTCACCTATTAAAGCTTTGTTTTCTACAGAATTGTTTGGTTCTGCTTCATTTACTGAAGTATTCCAAACCTGTACACTTTGCAGCACATCTTGTTTTGGTGTGCTCTTAGTTTCCTCCTGGAAACTGTTTTATTCTTCTTCACTGTAGACTTTAATGATAGTCATGTTGATAGAGTTATTTTATTTTATTTTATTTATATACTGCCCATTTGGCCCAGAGGCCACATAATGGATGATCGATTGCATAACAATCGAAAATAATTCAACAGTAAAAAAGCAAGAACTGAGACAAAAGGGACACTGTAAACTGTCTGCAGTTTGCAGTTTCCTGCCAAAAGTACAATGGAAAACAGTTCAAAGGCAAAAAAAGCAAGCACTAAACAAGAAGCACCAACCCGTTCCTGCCTGCACAGCAGTCAAAAACAATTTGAAAGCAGAAAAGGAAGCAGGGAAGCCTCAGCTCCCTACCTTTCCAAGTTCTAAAAGTCCAAAAACTGCTGCAAAAGAAAAATGTCCAGAATGGCACCAAAACTTGATGAAAAAACACCCCTCCACAACAACAGGGGTGCAATGCATCCTGGGTACATTTGTTTCAAACGGCGGAATGGATTTTCATCTTGTGAAGCATCCCGTAGGAAATTTTTGTTATGCAAAGCATCCCTATTCCCATAATTTTTTTTCATCTTGCGTTTTTTTTTTCCTCGTTGTGCGAAGCATTCATCTTGCAGGGTATTAGTGTAACAGTAAGGCCCCTGTATCTGTGGGGGATTGGTTCCAGACACACACACACACACACACACAGGCCAATACTGAGATCCACGGATAACAGCGAGTGCTAAATATATTTTCTAGCAAAGGAATGAATAAACCCAGAAGAAAGTATTTTAACATGCATTACCAGAACTGGCCACATACCTAGGAAGACCAGATGCCTTGCTAGGTATAATACTTTCAGACCACAGAGATGCGAGGACACTGGAATCCGCAGATATGGAGGCACTACTGTACTTGTTTAGACTTTACATTACACCTCCTAACTCATCTTGCTAGATCTTGCATGATTATATTTTATATATTATATTTTTTAGCATCAGAGTTTCCTTTTGCATCTCTGATGCAATGTACTTTTGGCGTTAATGCAGTTGCTTTGTACTTGTCTTTTGCTCCTCCCGAACAGATGACTAAATGCTTTCTCACCTGGGACTCTCACCCCCCAGCACTATCTCCTGCTTCATTTCCCATGATCTTATCATAGGGTATTCATAATAAGTAAGTCTACCTTTGCCTTCCTTTTTTGCATGACTAGGGTTAGTTGGAGTGCTGCCATTGTCTAAGAAAGCTCCTCCATCTTGCCCTGGAGATGCCCTTCAGGATTTGTGTATTTAATAATTATATTATCATTTCCCATTTTTATGCTGCTCTTTTGTCTGAAGGCACCTAAACCAGCACCCACCACAATACTAGCATTAGTAACACATACTTTCACTCCACATCACCCCTGGATCAGTTCCCTTCCGATGTGAACATTATTTCCTGAAGAGGGTGGGTGCATCTGAGTTTTATGCCTCAACTTGACTTATTCCATCTTGGTGGTTTTCAGTGGTTGCGGCTTCTTGGAGAACAGACTCATAAGAGAACCTACGATAGCTTCTGGCCTCCTTTGTGCACAGTAGAGATGGACACGACTCAAAAAAATGGTGTTTCGTTTGTTGTTAGGTCGTTTAGGGGTCCATTTCGGTTCGTTTTCGTCACTTTTTGCAAAAAAATTCATTTTCGTTTCGTTAGGTAATGAAATGAAAAAACGAAAATGAAAACGAAAAATTGCTGTTTCGTTAGCATTCTTTTTAGTTCAATGCATCTGCTGCAACGAAAATGAAAAACATGGCAAATTTGGTCATTTCGTTTTCGTTTTCATTTTGTTTTTTAAAAAAATTGTTTCATTTTCGTTGCGTAACGAAACGAAAAAATGAAAATGAAAACAAAAAATCGCTCGTTTTGTGCCCATCTCTAGTGCACAGCTACTTTGACACACTCCGGACTCTCCACCGTGTTCAAGTATGCACTCAAGAGAGAGGGAGGCTCCTGTGATAGTAAATTGTCATTATATAGTTGAAATATATGGTATTTTGGGATTCTTTGTTCAACATTTTAAAATTTATTTAAATAAAACAAATGTGTCACTTGTCTCCTGTTGTATTACAAAGTCAGTCACAATTTCTCCCAACATTTCAGCCCGATGTAATTTATATCTCCTTTCCCATCTTAAAAGAACATACTTTCATACTTAATAGTTCTTTCCCATCTTAAAAGAACATACTTTCATACTCGTAGGAGCCTCGTGGCGCAGTGGTTAAATGCCTGTACTGCAGGTAAAACTGTGCTCACGACGTGGGTTCAATCCCTGGTAGCAGGCTCAAGGTTCACTCAGCCTTCCATCCTTCCGAGGTCGGTAAAATGAGTACCCAGCTTGCTGGGGGGGGCAATGTGTAGCCTGCACACTGTAATCAAAATTGTAAACCGCCCAGAGACTACTTGTAGTGGTATGGGGCGGTATATAAGCAGAACACTTTGCTTTAATTTCCTGTATATCCCATCCATATTCTATCTAGCTTTACTTACTCCAATTTCCATCTAACACAAAAGACAGAGATAACAAAATACAATACTGAACTAGCCTGTCTGATCTTAACAGTATACTCCATCCTGATATTTAATTCTTCAGTTAGCCAATCAGCTTAGGATAGTTTTTAGCTGACGTAATATATAAGAAATGTCATCAGCAAGGTATACAGGATTTACCTATTATTCTAAGAAATACCAAATTTGAAAAGCCTTCTATGACTCGAGTTAATACTTAATGGACTATTATGAAAGAGTTACATCTGGGTCTATAGCGGCTTCCTGACACAATTAGAAATGATTTTCTCCTAGGGGCACCTCCTTTGGAGTTTAATAACTCAGCCCCCTTGAACCCCAAACCACTCCAAATTTGAGAGGCGTGCAGAGAAAAGCCCATAGAAGCTACCCTGAAATTTTGGTGCCTCTGGGACCCAAGGGATCAATTAATGAATCATTTCATTTCATTTTGTTCTGAAAACTTTTACAAAAATCGTTAGTAACAAAATAAAACGAAACTACTAAAGAAACAAAGTGAAACTAAACGCTGTACAGTATTTTCATTTCGTGCCCATCTCTATTCTGTAGGTAGCTGGAGAAGAACCTTAGTGCAGTAGAAATCCTGCAAATTGAATAAGTTCAGTTCCTTGGTCTTCCTGAGTAGACAGTGATGCCATTCCCTTCTTTTCCTTCTTACTTAAAAAAGCTCTTCAGAAAAAGAAAGAAAGAAAGAAAGAAAGAAAGAAAGAAAGAAAGAAAGAAAGAAAGAAAGAAAGAAAGAAAGAAAGAGATTCCACTCCCCAGTGCCACAGTCTCTTTTATCTGTTCAGTCATTTCCAACTCTCAGTCATTTTGTGGGTTCAATTCTCTCCATGCCGTTCTATATCTTAGAGCTTCTTTTGGTTCCATCAGAGTCCTCCCAGTGTTCCTTCTGATGGTGTCCAGCCTGTGAGTCCTTGGGTGGCCCTCTCTTCTTTTACCACTGACCAGTCCCACCATGGCTATCTTTTTCAGGTGTCGGCTTGCATAACATGACCAAAGTATGACAGTTTTTCTTTGGTGGTCATGGCTTCCAAAGACATTTGGGGTTTCACTTCATCTAGGACTTCCTTGTTGGTAGTCCTTGCTGGCCACGAGATGTGTGGTAGTCATCTCTAGAGTAAATACTTCCATACACAGGTATTGTCCCTTCCTCATGAATGTTTGCAGAGCCAACCTGCAGAGGCGGCGGCAAGGGGACACAGCCAACTTCAGTTGTAATGAGGGGCCATAAAGGAGTGCCAAGGAATGGGAGGCAACGCCTACGGGCAGAGGCAGGAGGTGCCTGACACCCCCCCCATTTCAGAGAGCCCTGGGTTTGAGCAGTGGCATTCCGTGGGTTGCTAGCACTCAGGGTGGTGCGCGTGGGGAAGAGCCATGAGCCATGAAGGGGTCTGGCTTCCCATCCAGTGCTCAAACCAGCTCCCATGCTGGAGTCTCCAGAGGTGGCGGGGGTGGGTGGGTGAAGGGTGGTGCAAGGGGTGGGGGCTGAAGCAGCAGCAAGTTCTTGCCCCTTCTGCCTGCCTCCCCCACATGGCACCGGGGGGGGGGTAGCTGTGCAGGCCAGCTTTAGGGGGTGGGACCCCCCCTCCCAACCCCTTTCCATGTCACCCTCTGGCTGGCCACTTCCTGAGCCAGCAAGAGGAATAGGCAGCTACCCTGGCTTGGGTACTGGGTGCTGACCAGACCCTGCTCGGGGGTGCAGAGCTAGTCCCTGTACAGACAATGTTCTGGGTAAGCCTCTGCTGTCCTCCCACAGCGACAGCGACGTAGCAAGTTTTTGGGTCGCCTGGAGACAAAGTTGTCTTTGCACCCCTCTGGCCCTTCCCAACCCCATCACATCCACCCAGCAAGGGGGGCAATCCTGTGGGCGTGGGGCGGGCATGGGGCTCATGGGCAGGTGGGCGTGTATGCACACGTGTGTGCCTTACCTCTTCCACAATGGTGACAAAAAGTGGTGGAGGAGGGTGCCACAGCCATCGCGCTTGCATGCCTGCCTGCCTGCTTGCTTTGCCGCTTGCCTGGCGCACAGCGGCAGGAGGGCGCAGGGCTTCGGCCTTCCCCTTCCCCTCCAGGCACCACCCCCCCCCCAGATTTCTGCACCCAAGGCAGATGTAGCCTTCTGCCCCCCCCCCCCCCCCCGACAGCCCCTGCACAGCAACCAGCTCCCATAGTCGGCGCCACTCGGGGACAGGCACAGGGCACATCCAGGATGGGGCAAGTGGGCTGTACCCACTAAAATACTGCACTCGGTGCACGTCGCCCCTGTGGCACCCTACATGCTAGGCCACTGGGTTTGAGCCACCTTTGCACACAGCCTGGTCGTCATCCTCTAAGCCAAACGTGTGCCCTCAGGATCAGTGGAGGGCACCATCCTGGCTAAAGCCTAGAATTAAAAGGCACCTGGTGGTCTAGTCCACTTTCTTACGTGGAACACAGAGTGGAGAAAGGTGTCCTATCCCAGTGCCGCTAAAAGTCTTGGCATGGTGTTGACACGGTTGCTGCTACTGTGGCTTTAGAACAATGTTCTATATTGTTTTTGCAGGGTTGTGTGTTTTTTTTTTAATTGCCACAGTACAGTACGAGTGAGATTTTTCTTTTGAGGTCAATGTGCTTCAGATTTTCTTTGGCTCTTGGGGCCAGGGTTGCCTTCTTTGCATTTCTCCCACTGCTCTGAGGCCTTAGAAAGCCCTTCTCTCGACTGGCTCAGTTCTTTTCTATACAGACCTTCATGCCTCATACATTTCAACGGCAGACGGAAACCAGAGGCAGCTACTCCACCCATGGAACTGGGAGGCAAAAGTCTTAGGTTTTTTTTATCCGTTAGCTTCCATTATCACCCTTAGAAGGCAATGCAGGAAATATAGGACGTATCTGCCCCTCAAAAGTAGAAATTCTCTTTCTGACTCAGCCTCCCACGGCTCTCTTGCCGTCTGCCCCTAGTTGTGCTGAAATACAATTACAAGATAATCGCTGCTAAATAATGCTTTGTACAAACATCCTCCACTTCCCCCGACAAAGCACAGGCAGTTTGCTTCTTAGTCTTTATCCCCACCCCCGGTAAATGGTGTATTGTTCAGACAAAATCCACATTTTTTACCGATTCTTTGAGATAAGATGATGCTATCAGCTCTACTTTACCCAGAATTGCCAATGGCTTCTAATTACAGTACTTTTTTTAAAATCGTCCCTGAGCACCTGATTTAATTCTTGACAACTTCCAGGAGAGGACAGACGACAGATCATATCAGCAGGGCTGTCTCCTGGTTTCCCATTCTTACTCTATTTTTGTGTGCCTATGTGCAGTACTTATGCATAGAGATGGGCACGACTTGAAAAAAAATTTTTCCGAGTTGTCGTTAGTCGGGCCGGTTCCGTTTCGGCTCGTTTCCGTTTTTCGCGAAAATTTGCAAAAATTAGTCGGTTTGTTTTTTTGTTTTTTCGTTGTCGTTAGTACTGGTTTGGGGAGGGGGTAGCGGGCTCCTGGAGGGAGCTGCAGGAGTCAGCCAGAGCCACAAGTGACGGACTGGCAGACTCTTTGCACCCGCTGTGTCTCACGTACTTGCATGTAGTGCAATGCAAGTAGATCTGGCTTAGGGTTAAGATGGGTTAGCGGAACGGCTAGGGTTAGGCTAGTTACGGGTGAGGTTAGGGTGAGTATTGGGGTGCACCTCTGGGTGCCTCTCTGACCCACTTAGAAGGACAGTGTACTGGCGTATGGGTTAGGCTTAGGGTTCGGGTTTGGGCTACGATTAGTGGGCTGTTTATGCCCGATTGGCACATCCCAGAAGTCTCTGTGGTCAACCTGGCCAAGTGGCCATGCGATTGGTGGAAAATTTGCATGGTCTACTCCCATGGGCGAGCCCATCATTGCAAATGTGCAGGTGTAAAAAAATAAAATAAAATAAAATAAAATAAAATCAATGGAGACTTTTTTGCAAGAAAAACCCACTGCTGCTACTGTAAAAATTCAAGCATTTAAAATAGCTAATTTTCACATGTTTCTGTGGTGCTTTGGTGGGGTTTTGGGCAACGATTTCAAAAAAAATATTGCGGTCGGCATTTTGGATCCCCCCCCACCGCATGGCAAATGGATGCGCCCTCCCAGCCTGGTACAGTCAGCAAAACCTGGCCATGCGATTGGTGGAATGGCTCCAAAACTTTGCATGGTCCACTCCCATGGGCGAGCCCATCATTGCGAATGCGCAGGTGTAAAAAAAATAAAATAAAATAAAATAAAATAAAATCAACGGAGACTTTTTTTGCAAGAAAAACCCACTGCTGCTACTGTAAAAATTCAAGCATTTAAAATAGCTAATTTTCGCATGTTTCTGTGGTGCTTTGGTGGGGTTTTGGGCAACGATTTCAAAAAAAATATTGCGGTCGCCATTTTGGATCCCCCGCACTGCATGGCAAATGGATGCGCCCTCCGAGCCTGGTACCAGCAGCGCAGCAGTAGCAATAGCCAAGGAGAGGGGGGGCGGGGAACCCCCCCCCAAAATAAAACACCCTTCTGGCCTGGTAGGTGCCCTCAGACAGTTTTCGCCTACTTTTAGGGCCAGGAATCGGTTTTTTTTTTAACTTTTAAAAACTTTTTTTCTGTGCCGCTTGGCATTGCGCGATGCAAGTAACGAGCACGACAAATCAGACCAAATTGTTCGTTCGTCGGTTTGAGCTCGAATTCTGGTGGAGTAATTCCCATTTCCGTTTCCGTAGAGTAACGGATACGAGTAACGGAAACGGAAACGGGAATACCGCTAAGTCGTGCCCATCTCTACTTATGCATTTCCACAAATGCTGTGGGTGGTATTTATTTGTTTGTTAGTTTGTCTCCAGTTCTATACCATCACATTAGGGTTGCCACTCTCTGGGCAGCATGGAGAATAATTGTTGGTGGCTTACAAAATAGCTATCTAACTTTTGTATTTTTCTGCTGATGTGCGTAGAATGTGGAGACATGATAAATCCTAAAGAAAGGAGCAACTCTGAAAAATAATCAGTCACCTGGAGTCAGGGATTTGCATCCCAAGCCCTTTTAATAGTTCTCTTTTTAAAAGAACAAAATACACTTCTCAAAAACATGTAAGTTGAGTTCTTGTTCGTGTCTCATTTTGTCCCCTTTTTAATCTTGACAGTGCCTTCCTAGGCCCCGTAGAAAAGCTCTAAAGCTGAGAGTTGAAAAATCTGCACCAGTGGAGAGACAGTTTTTCAAAAAGAAGAGCAGAGATGATGGGCTATGAGGCTGCATGGAAAAACCAGAGAATGGACTCAGGGCAGGCATCATTGTGGGGTCAAGTCTGTTTGTTTGTTTGTTCATAGTTTATTGCAGTCAATGACCAAATCCAAAATACATATATATAAGAATAGCACCAGTCACAGCAAAACAAGGAAGAACAAGAGAGGGGAAATATTATACAAATTGAGCCAGCTTAAATTGTGAGTGCTTGAGCAATTGTTGAAACCTTCTGAGCACGAATTATAATTGCTGCCGCACAAAATTTAGCTACATTAGACAGCATGCTTGAATTAGGACATTCTGCAGTGTATATATCTTGCCCTGACAACAGGAGGCGGGTATAAAATGCCTCTGGCCATCCAGGGAAATGCTTTAAATAAGGAGCAATAAGAGCGGTTTCACACGACCCCTAAGATCCGCTGGCCACTTAAATTCAGACCAGAGATCTTGGGGGTTTGTCACTGTTCCTGTGTTCCCACCCCCTCCGCACTCCTGGCTGCTGGCTGCGTGAGGGGAGGGAGAAAAAAAGAAAGAAAATAATGCCGCTCACCTCCGTTCTGCCGTTGGCACTGCATTCAGATCTCTTAAAGGAGCGGGGGGGGGGCAAAAAAACAACAAACAGAAGTGAGGAGAGCCCGGCACTCACTACGTTAGATCCGCAGCAGGAATTTTCACCCCCGGAGAGCAGGTACTTGAAAAGTGCGCTGGGACGCGCTTAGATGGGCGTGATCGCACTTAATTTTTTGTAAACTCTGGAGCTGGTGGGGAAACAATTTTAAGATCCGGATCTGGGAGCCATTTGCCGCGGAGTTTAGGGGTCGTGTGAAAAGGCTCTAAGTTTTCCCCTAGTTTCATCATATAAGGAATACATGTGCCAATGTTTCAATTCTCTCTGTCCTGCAGAGGCACTTACGATGAGAATAGGGAATCTTTTGGAATTTTCCCTCTTGCATTGCTGATGGCAGAGCATTCATCCGAGCAAGTGTAAAAGCTCTGCGTTGATTCTTTGTTAAATGAGCAAAGAAATAGTTAGCTGGTTTGAAGGGGATCAATGCTGGATCAATTGATATATTAGAGGTACCCCCAAATCATGATGTCTCTCTACCCCTTATCAAAAAGGGGATTGAAAATAAAGCAGCCAACATTATAATGCCATTATGCAAAACAATAGTAAGGCTGCACCTGGAGTATTGTGTACAATTCTGGTCACCGCATCTCAATAAAGACATAGTGGAACTGGAAAAGGTGCAGAAGAGAGCGACTAAAATGATTACCGGGCTGGGGCACCTCCCTTATGAAGAAAGGCTAAAACATTTGGGGCTCTTTAGTCTGGAAAAAAGGCGCCTGAGAGGGGATATGATTGAGACGTACAAAATAATGCAGGGCATGAGTAAAGTGGATCGAGGGATGCTCTTTTCCCTCTCACAAAATACCAGAACTAGGGGACATACACTCAAATTGAGGGCTGGGAGAGTAAGAACAGACAAAAGAAAATATTTTTTCACCCAGCGCGTTGTTAGTCTATGGAACTCCCTGCCACAGGAGGTGGTCATGGCATCTGGCTTGGATGCCTTCAAAAGGGGATTGTACAGATTCCTGGAGGAAAAGTCCATCACAGGTTACAAACCATGATGCAGATGTGTAATCTCCAGGGTTAAAACCAGGGTACTTAAAGGGACAGATGCAGAGGAGTGGGATCAGGAGACAGATATCTAGTCTCATGCGCTCCCAAACGCATATGATGGGGCCACTGTGAGATCCAGGAAGCTGGACTAGATGGGCCTTTGGCCTGATCCCGCATGGCTCTTTTTATGTTCTTATGTTCTTATGTTCTTATGTACCTCCAAGATGCGTTGCTTGAGGATTTGCTTAGCCATCTCATAGCCTACCTGTATAAGGCACTCCATTGAGAGATCAAGGGGTCAAGTCTAACAAGTCTAACAAGTCAACGTACAGCAACCCTATGAATAAGTGACCTTCAAAACCTCCTCACATTGCACCCTGTCCAGCTCTTGCAGTTTCCAAAGGGGTTTCAAGGTGAGAACAGTTCACAGTGGTTTACCGCTGCCTTCTTCTGTGCAGGACTAAATAGAAGTACTGCTTGGGTGCCATTTTCTGCTAGTGTACCGCGACTGCCCAGTGGGTGCCTTCCAGAAATTTCTCTGCCTCCATCACCACTGGAACAATGAATTCCCTTCTGCTTATGGGGCTGTTACCCTTGAAGAGGGGAGGGGTGTCTCCTCTATGAACATTTCACCTTAGATGATCATGCCAGGAGCCCGCAATTGTAATGGGAGGGGTCCTGGTGGCATTGCTCTCAGCTTCTCTGACACACTCACAACAGTTTCCCATATTAAGGTGTGCACTCACCCAGGATTATGGGGATGGGGAGACAGCTAAATCAAGGCAGACAGAGACCTCTTGTCGGAAACCTCAAGTACACCTCAGTTCAGACTTTTTGGAGTCAACTCAACTGATGCACTGAAGAGTGGAACCAAGGGCACCTGTAACAAACAAAGGATTTTACTGAAAGATAAAGACAGAGAGAGTTTAATGAGCCACTTAGGGAAAGTAAATCAAACACCTAACCACTCTGGTTGTAGGTGGAGGATTAGAATAAATTACTGTATCTAAAACAAGGGCAGAGACAGATATTCCCAGTGGAATAGACAAATTAAGATTAGGCAAAAGAGTCCTGGAATTGCATTAGCAAAACAATAGGTAAGAGAACCTTCGCAGAGGCTGGTTTGCTCTGACAGCCGACACTGCCAGTCGCATGAGATACAGCAAGAGTAGCATGAATATATTGCTCAAGGGAGCTTCATAAAAATAAACTTTATTATTATTAGCCGACTTGGGGCCCTTCGGGGAGAAAGGCGGCATAAAAATACATTTATTATTTATTATTATTATTTATTATGTCATCCCTCATTGCAAGGACTGGGTTTGGAACATGGTAATGAGTTTGTTTGTTTTTTTAAACTCAGATTTTTAAACTGAAATCAAGAAAGCCACCTCCCTGCCCAGTCACATGACCTTACTGGCCACACATGGTCTGGATTTTTCCACATCCATTATAGACCTCTGGACCTCTGGGTTATGCCAAGTGCTCTGGACCTCTTTTACTTCACTTTGAAAATCAGCTGGGTAGCTTTGCAGTTCTAACATTATCTATCTATCTATCTATCTATCTATCTATCTATCTATCTATCTATCTATCTATCTATCTATCTATCTATCTATCTAAGGATTTAATTTATATTCTGCATTTCTATTCATTAAAACAAATTCCAAATTTCAGCATATTTCAGCACCAGTAGATGAAGGAGCAAGACGATGAGTCCAGAAGTCCTCCTAATGCAAAAATGTGCACAGAAATTACATCTAACCTTTCTGTACGCCACTGTCTTGCAGTCCAAGCCTTTACAATATGGTAATAACGATGCCAGCCTACCTGAATTAGTTCCATACTCAAGACCAATATAGAACAAATGTGTTAGCTTATTTTACATCATTGTGGGTATTTTTCCACCTCCTCTTTTTCCAGTTTTTGCACTAATAAGGTGCTAAAGTTTAATTAGAAGTGAAATTTGAAGTTTGCCTTCCATAAATCTGATAGACAGACAGACAGACAAATAAATAAATATTCAGTTAGAACAATAAAGATTACTGTCCCGGGACATAAGACAAGGAAAGGTAAAATATACACTTTAAAAAATATTTTTAATAACATGTTTAGGCCATCAGACAGGATGTACAGTTGAGGAATATGTAAAGGCAAAGCCAATAAAACAGAACTATGTGTTGAGAAATGGTGCTTCGTCTAAATTAGCTGACATGATTGGGTAATGCATGTAAAAGCTGAGTGCCAAACGCAAAGCCCATGTTTCATTGCCAGAGATACCCTGACACACAGCTTTAATTAAGGACTTATCTGTGGAAACACTTTCACCTCTGAGGCATTTTCGTTCCCACAGTCAGGGCCAGTGCTAGGTTTTTTTGCGCCCTAGGTGAGGGGTGGGGGTGGGGGGCGGGGGGCGGGGCAGGGGGTGGGTGGGCGGCAGTGGCGGCAGTGGGGGGAGGCAGATGGCATGGGACAGAGACAGGCGTGGGGACGGATGGCGAAGGGCACGGGCGGCAGTGATGGACGTGGGGGGCGGGGGGCGGGCGGGGGGCGGTGGCCAGCAGCGGGGGGGGGGAGGCAGCAGGCTGGCCAGCACCCTCTCTCCATTTTGACGCCCTAGGCAACTGCCTAGTTCGCCTTAATGGACGTGCCGGCCCTGCCCACAGTCTGTTAATATATCACACACTGGCTTTGCAGAAAAAACGTCTTTGACCAAAGTATTTTCCCAAAGATGTTGCACCTGCATTTGGACTTTCTTCCTAGTAGAAGCGTGCCCATGGATATCATTTCCCTTCAGATGGTGGGGCTGCACAGCAGTCGCTTTGTTGTCACTATTCCATTCCTCTGGGGCTCCCAGCTCACACGGACAAAGGCCGTGTCAGACTCCTGCAAACAGAGAGAAGCTGCCCTACAAACACACACACACCCTGGTCCTACCAACAGCTGTTCTCTGATGAAGCAAAAGCTAAGTGTTCTGCTTATATACCGCCCCATACTACTACAAGTAGTCTCTGGGCGGTTTACAATTTTAATTAGAGAGTGCAGGCTACACATTGCCCCCTTTACCGACCTCGGAAGGATGGAAGGCTGAGTGAACCTTGAGCCTGCTACCGGGGATTGAACCCAGGTCGTGAACACAGAGCAAAGGTGATGTTAAACGGGTCCAGGGTGAGACTGAAGGTCAAACTAAATCAGATGCTGAGCTTGCCATTAGAAATTGATCACCAGGATTGCCTGCCATCCAAGCAATTCTTGCCTGAGTGAGCCAGCTTGCAAACAAAGTCCACGTTGACTTCTCAGTGACCAATCACAAAGCCAATGAAACTAATTTGTAAAATTCAGAGGCGAGATAAATCCATGCTAAGGCAATCAGAAGGGGCCGATTCTAAGGCCAGATTCCAAGTTGAGAAAAACCGTGTGGTTTTATTTTAGTTTTTGTGGCCAGCCGGCCTCATCAGTCCTCATCTATAGGCCCTGCTAGTCCAAAAATATCTTGAGAGGCCTTGTTGCCCAAGCCTGCCATAAATACTTCACCATCCTGTTCAACCTTCTGCCTGCGTAACTGCAAACATGGAATTGGCCGAGTCGATGCAGAGGAAGATCATTCCCTGCTGGTCAAGTGGCTGTGCATGCATTAGAAAAGCCATCGTTGGCTGCAAGTTGCAGCTCTCTATTAAAGGATAAGTTTAAGAAGTCCAACATCATTTCAGATTTAATATTTAGCCCATGCACGTGCGTGTGTGGTGTTTCTGTTACCAGGTTGCAGTGGGCTGGCGCTGAACTTGTGGTTACTGAATGGAAGCAATTAGGCTGGACAGAGAAAGCCAGAAAGCCTACATGTTTTGCTTCAGGGATTCCATTCAGGGACATGGCAAGTAAAAAAGGCCTAAAGTTGGTTCCAGAACCACTGGAAACTAGGTGGTATGCAGATCTTGATACAGGTCAGCTCAGCTATTATTTATGGCAAAGCCTTTCTCTAGTTAAGAGAAGAAAGATACAGAAAGTGATGTTAGACAAAGAAAGAGGAAGAAATTGAGCCCAAGAATTGCAATTTAAACATCGATCTAAAGAATGCATAAAAGGAAAACACGCCCGGTTAAACTATCTATCTGCTTCTACCTCCCCACTAGTTTATACCACTTGATTGGTGCTGTATTTCTAACCACTTGAAGCTCCATATGATTTATTTTCCTTGCTTAGCAATGTCTGCAGAGAGCCCAATGTAGGCTAGGATTGCAAGGTGGAGGAGTGGGAGGTTTATTCATCTCCTCTCTTAATGCAAATCCCACCTAGCCTAGATCACATGAAATAACAAAAAGGATTTGTGTTGGTTCCCAATGAAAGTGTTTTGTAAGATGATTGAAGATGATGAGGATGATGAGGATGATGAGGATGAGGATACTGCCAGTCCAGTTTGTGCAGTTGTTGTCAACGTCTGTGTGTTTTTTATTTTATTTTTTGAATGTTTTTTTCCTGCCCGCGTGCTCTCAAATGGATTAAATCACGCAAAGCGGGGGGAAATGAATAACAAACAAAATGAACCAATGAAACGAATATTTGGAAAAACATTTGTTAGAAACGAAATGAACCGAACCAAACCCTAAAACGAAACGAACCAAAACGAATCACCATTTTTTCGGTTCGTGCTCATCTCTAGTTTTGTTGCATCTGTTGCCTTTTGGAATGTGAATTTTTTTTAATTTCAGGCCACGGTCCTAAAGTGGGATTACAGCTCACCGTCCCATTTTCTGTGGGCGCTGATCCAGACCCAAGCTTCTGTGGGTTTCATTTTTCACTGATGAAAACTGCCCCTCGGGAGCTGCATATCCTATATAGACAATGTGAAGTTTGACCCTCAGCTGCAAATTTTGCCTTGCTGCTGGTCTCACCTGTGGAGCAGCCCAAGAGCCAAAATAATAAATACAGTATTTTCTCTGGAGCTATCCTCTGAAGAAAGAGGAGACCCACCTCCCTTTTCTAAAATCTATAGAGGAAGCCCAGAACCTTTGTTAATTATAGCACTCCTGTTAACTATTTCGCACAGGAGATGTGACATGCCGGTATCAGACTATCCTACTACCCGCTATAATTATCTCATCAGTGGCTGGAAGAGTGGAGAAGGACATCTCCGGTATCTTTAGATTCTTGGCTTTGGATGCCAGAAATAAATAGCCTTTCTGTCTCGTGCACTCTGTCAGCTTTCCAACAAGGCTCTCAAACATCACACAGCTCTCACAGAATACTCTGTTTTTGTTTTCTCAATTGGCTAAGGCATGTATAGCATTATCAACAGCTGTCAGACCCGCACCCAGCAATATGGCTGCTGCTGCTGCTCATTTAATGACTGGGAAGACTATTATCAACGGAGGGAGTGTTTTTTTTTCACAGTGTGTTGAACGAACACATTGGCCATCATGCCTCCCTGAGGATGGTGTGGCACCTATTGCTCCCAGTGAGTTGTGGGGTCACGACACCTCAGTGCTCCATTTTCCATTACAGTTTTCAACCAATCACCCTACCTTAGGTGAATGGAAATTGTCTCATCCCATAACATGATGGCCATACAGACAGCTATTAACTTGAGCTATTGACTTGAGGTGAAGAAATGAGCCCCTTGGCCACCTATTGTTACCACATAAAACATAGGTTACATATGCTGCTGTTGTTGTGTGGTATCAAGTCAGAACTAAGTTACTGTATAATGACCCTCCAGTTCAACCCCCTGCCATGCAGGAACCACCATCAATGTACAGGGGTACCTTGTATAAAGGAATTAATTCGTTCCAAATGAAATTATGTTAAGCAAATTTTCCTTTATACAAATTCCCATAGGAATACATTGAAAATGGAGTGATCCAATTTTTATGTTGTACGGATTCTCCCCATAGGCGATTATGTGAAGCCAATTTCCCCTATCTCCAGAATTTTTATGTTGTACAAATTTTATGTTATACAAGCTGTTTGTTATACGAGGGTCCACTGTAACCACGATGGATGGCGATCCAGCCTCTGCTTAAAAACCTCCAAAGAAGGAGACTCCACCACCCTCCCTTGGGGCAACATATTATTCCACTGCCGAATAGCTCTAACTGTCTTGAAGTTCTTCCTCATGTTCAAATGGAATGTCTTTTCCTGTAGTTTGAAACCACTGCCCCGAGTCCTAGTCTCTGAAGCCATGGAAAACAATCCTGTTCCCTCTTCAATATGGCATCTTTTCAAATATCTAAACATTGGCTATCACATCCCCTCTCAACCATTTTTTTGAAAGGCTAAACGTTCCCAGCTCCACATCAGACCTTTCTTCCTCCAGACCTTTACCCATTCTGGTCACCCTCCTCTGGACCTGTTCAAGTCCAAGTCTCTCACTCTGCCCACTCTGATGCTCTTTTTTTGTAAGCTGTTTAGATCAGTGAAACTGGGAGTTGAGTCATGGCTACTGGACTTCTTTTTGAGAGATAGAAACGTTTCGCTGTTCATCCAAACATCCAGACCGATGAAGCTGTTTGGATGAACAGCGAAACGTTTCTATCTCTCAAAAAAGAAGTCCAGTAGCCATGACTCAACTCCCAGTTAAACGAACCTGGATGACTGAGAATCTTCACAGACGTTTAGATCAGTGGTTCCCAACCTGGGGGGTCGGAACACCTTTGGGGGGGTCAAACGACCCTTTCACAGGGGTTGCCTTGAGCCAGTGAAGAAAAAGGCACCAACGACTTGGGTCTGGAGGAGGAAGGGAGAGGAAAGAGTGAGTTACAGCGTGATAGGTTGGAGGGGATGTCAGTCAATGGCACAGTAGGCTGCGATTGGCTGAGGGTGCCTGTTGAGACTGTAGAGGGGCGTTCTCTATGTCTCCTCTGGCAGTGGGCCTGCCAAATGGGGGCTTGTGGCCTCTTCCAAGCACGGCAAGGGGGTCATAAGAACATAAGAACATAAGAACATAAGAAGAGCCATGCTGGATCAGGCCAAAGGCCCATCTAGTCCAGCTTCCTGTCTCTCACAGTGGCCCCACCAGATGCGTTTGGGAGCGCATGAGACTAGATATCTGTCTCCTGATACCACTCTCCTGCATCTGGCCCTTGAAGTACCCTGGTTTAAACCCTGGAGGTTACACATCTCCATCATGGTTTGTAACCTGTGATGGACTTTTCCTCCAGGAATCTGTCCAATCCCCTTTTGAAGGCATCTAGGCCAGATGCCATCACTCACATCATAAGAACATAAGAACATAAGAACATAAGAAGAGCCATGCTGGATCAGGCCAAAGGCCCATCTACTCCAGCTTCCTGTATCTCACAGCGGACCCACCAGATGCATTTGGGAGCGCATGAGACTAGATCTCTGTCTCCTGATACCACTCCCCTGCATCTGGCCCTTGAAGGACCCCGGTTTTAAGCCTGGAGACGACACATCTCTATCATGGTTTGTAACCTGTGATGGACTTTTCCTCCAGGAATCTGTCCAATCCTCTTTTGAAGGCATCCAGGCCAGATGTCATCACCCACCTCCTGTGGCAGGGAGTTCCACAGACTAACAACGCACTGGGTGAAAAAATATCTTCTTTTCTCTGTTCTTACTCTCCCAGCCCTCAATTTGAGTGTATGTCCCCTAGTTCTGGTATTTTGTGAGAGGGAGAAGAGCTTCCCTCTATCCACTTGACTCATGCCCTGCATTATTTTGTACGTCTCAATCATATCCCCCCTCAAGCACCTTTTTTCCAGACTAAAGAGCCCCAAATGTTTTAGCCTTTCCTCATAAGGGAGGCCCCCCAGCCCAGTAATCATTTTAGTCGCTCTCTTCTGCACCTTTTCCAGTTCCACTGTGTCTTTCTTGAGATGCGGTGACCAGAATTGTACACAATACTCCAGGTGCGGCCTTACTATT
Source organism: Phrynocephalus guinanensis (assembly GCA_037367245.1). Classification (NCBI taxonomy): domain Eukaryota; kingdom Metazoa; phylum Chordata; class Lepidosauria; order Squamata; family Agamidae; genus Phrynocephalus; species Phrynocephalus guinanensis. Next base: position 174,981,964 of record CM074733.1, on the reverse strand, counting down.
GTTTTGTATAATGGCATTATAATGTTGGCTGTTTTATTTTCAATCCCCTTTTTGATAATCCCTAGCATGGAATTGGCCTTCTTCACTGCTGCCACACATTGGGGAGACACCTTCATGGAGCTGTCCACCAACACACCAAGATCTCTTTCCTGATCTGTCACGGATAACTCAGAACCCATGAGTTGATAGATAAAGTTTTGATTTTTTGCCCCAATATGCATTACTTTACATTTGGCTACATTAAAACACATTTGCCATTTCGTAGCCCATTCCCCCAGTTTGGAGAGATCCTTCTGGAGCTCTTCACAATCTTCTCTGGTTTTTACCACACGGAAAAGTTTTGTGTCATCTGCAAACTTGGCCACCTCACTGCTTATCCCTGTCTCCAGGTCATTTATGAACAGATTGAAAAGCACTGGTCCCAGGACAGATCCCTGGGGCACACCGCTTTTCACCTCTCTCCATTGTGAAATTTTCCCATTGACACCTACTCTTTGTTTCCTGGATTTCAAGCAGTTCTCAATCCATAAGAGGACCTGCCCTCTTATCCCCTGACTATGCAATTTTCTCAGCAGCCTCTGGTGAGGGACTGTGTCAAAAGCCTTTTGAAAATCCAGATAGACTATATCCACCGGTTCACCCAAATCTAAATGCCTGTTGACCTTTCCAAAAAATTCTAAAAGATTTGTCAGACAAGACTTACCCTTGCAGAAGCCATGCTGGTTTTCTCTCAGCAAGGTTTGTTCTTCTATGTGTTTTAAGATTTTCTCTTGGATGAGGCTTTCCACCATCTTCCCTGGGCCAGATGTAAGGCTAATTGGCCTGTAGTTTCCCGGTTCCCCCCTCCTTCCTTCACCACTACAACATGAGGAACTGTATTAAAGGCTTGCGGCATTAGGAAGGTTGAGAACCACTGGTTTAGATGTTCTGCAATGGGTCAGTCATTACAAAAAAGTCTTAGAAATAATAGGAGGAATGTAGAAAAAAACCACTTTATTCAGAACCCTCTGGAATGCATTTGAAAGGGCTTCAAATGCCACTTTTGAAACTGACTAAAAATGTTTGTGATTTTACCAATGAACATACCTTTACCCTACTCATTGTATTGCATTTTGAAAGCAATTTTCCATCTTTATTGCACACGCAGCCGTTTGCCCCAATGTAACTTGCAACAGGAAGCCACCTGACTCATCGCTTATTAATTCCCAGGTGTGCATCGACCTCCTCCATAGACCTTAGGGTGACAAGACCGAACATTTTCTGAACAGTTTATTGCCAAAGATCCAAAGCCATTGGGAACCAGCTTGGTAGTAAACAGAATGACTGAATGGTGGCCTTCAGCATCTTTTCTTCTTGCCAAGTGGTGTGACTCTAATGTCCACCCCGTGGTTTTTAATGGCTCAAATAGAAGCACCATCAGGAACTGTCTCGCGTTCCATCCCCACCTTGTTGGAAACGGTCACTCAAAATAAGCACCCTCCATTCTCTCTCGCCCATCCCCACGTCTTTCGCTCGTATTTTAGAACTCTTCACACCAGTTGCTGTGCGCGCTTTCCAGATATAGTGTCAAATGCTGCGCTTAAGGAAATGGCCCCTCAATTCCTCGAGTGCCATCCGCTCTCTCAGTTTAGGACGAGCGACAGGTGCTAGCTGGAGTCTTGAGTTTGATACTATTTACAAACGGCCTTGCAGCAGCAACCTGGGGGGTGGGGGGCATGTGTCCTACCAGCCCAGGGCCTCAGATTAGAATTTGTGCTAATTTCGGCAGAAATGCAAAATATCTGGGTGTGGGCCTCGAAACTTCAAAGGCTCAGCTGCATCGGAGGGGCGTCGTGTCTCTCTTTTGAAACCATCAGCCAGCCTTTCTGGGTTTGCTCTGTGTGTGCTTTGCTTCTCAGTGCAAAGAGGTGCTAGTTTTGTGCAGTCGTATTCACAAGTTTATTTATTTATTTATTTGTTTATTTGTTTATTTATTTATTAGGCTTGTATACCACCCGTCTTCCCGAAGGAACTCCGGGCGGTTCACAACACAAGATACAACAATAAAACAATAAGTGAATCAATATAAAAACAAATTAAGCAGCAATTAGACCAAACAGTCAGCAAGTAGCAGATGGTGGGGAAAGGGGGGGGGGAGGTCACGGAAAGCTTGGTTCAAACTGCTGGCGGAGGCGTTACCGGGTTTTCTTTTTTAAAAAAAAACTCAATGGTTGTGGGGACACATAATTTTGAGCCGGATTACTTGTAAATAAAAAGGGGGTCAAACTGCAAGCAATGTATTTCTGTTGAGACAAAGACAAGAACCCAACAGCAGAAATCTGCCAGATGGATTGCTTGGGATGGAGCTCCGTCCGGATGTCCAAACCCAGTCTTGTAGAAGTTCATAAAATCTAACCCCGGACAGATGCTGACACCTCAGCACAGCCAAGCATACGGCATCCCTCAGTGAGGCTCTAAACGGCTGATCTCCATTTCAAACGCTTGGCTGAGTGGAGGCTCTGAGATCCGCTTCCCGAAGGCGCTCTCCCAACTTGAGGGCAATTCTCAAGCGAGCTCTGTTCCCCGGCACACTGAGCTCTTGTTTGAACAACAAGAACATTTCCTGTGTGGAGAAGGAAACAGTCGGGGCTCAGTCTTGCTTTACGTCCTCCTCAGCCAGGGTTGGCAAATTCATTGGAGTCCTGAAGGCATCTTTGTAAAATCTTGTGTACACACGGAGAGCCCGAGGAAGAGCAGCAATGAGGCAATTGCCAAACACTGGGAGTTCTTTCTCATCCCCAGGACTGACAATGTCCAGAGGTTTGCAGGCTGTTCTGTGCTATGAACCCAGTTTCTGCTCCCCAAAGCGGGGAGGGGGGGAGGGAGGCCATGCCATTTGATGAAGGGAAAGTAAGCAGAGTGGACTGCATGTTTGTCAAGGGCAAATGGGCAGACAAGAACTCCAACAGGGATCTCTCTCATAAGAAGAGCCATTCTAGATCAGGCCAAAGGCCCATCTAGTCCAGCTTCCTGTATCTCACAGTGGCCCCACCAAATGCCTCTGGGAGTGCAGGAGACTAGATCTCTGTCTCCTGATATCACTCCCCTGCTGATACCACTCCCCTCTCGGTAACAGTCTTCCCCATGACTTCTCTTCCACCCCAGATGTACGTGTCAGGAGCCGCACGTGTGGCAAACTGTAGGTATGGGTGCGGTTTACAACCCACGAAGCCTGCAACCCCTTTTTAAACTGGAAGTCACAAAGGGTAAAGCTCCAGTCGGTTGTCTTGTGGCATCTCTACCTGTGTGTACCACCGCATGCAAGTGACTGGAGCAGGCTTTTGGCCCGTGGAAGCAAAGGCTATCCTGAATTGTCATGGGTGAAATCCTAGATGATCGCCATAACTGTGGGCAAGCAGGAAGGCGCACCTCCGTACAGATGTTATAAAAGTTTTTAATGGTGACCAACGACCACATGTAGGAGACAAGGAAGAAATAAATTCATGACAAAGCTTCTGGCCCATTCTGTTCTGTAGCTGGGGGTAGAAAAAGGTCTCTCTCTCTCTCTCTCTCTCTCTCACACACACACACACACACACACACACACACACACACACACACAAATAGTGAATCTCTTGGCGTAATGTATTTGTTAGGTAGCCAACAGCGGCTTATCTTTCCCCATCCTGGTTCTCTCCAGATGTTTTAGATTACAACTCCTGCCACCACCACCCCAACATTTAAAATGCTGGATTTCATCAGCACAACCCCTTAGCTCAATAGCCACCCATTGGCCGTGGGGGTTGTACTGCCCAGCACATGTCACTAGCATCGGAACAAGCAAGGGTTACCCTCTAGCCTCCGTTAAACACCACTGGTTTCCATGGAGCAAGCTAATACTCAAACCTCTCTTGCTGAAACTAGTGGCATTTTAGGGTAGTGGTCAGTTTTTCTTGAATCATGCCACAGAAAGTCACGCTTGTGTGTCCCAGGGACAAGCTCACCCAACCTTCCACTGGTGTCTGGGTGGCCTTACACGCAGCTTCCGTTTTGTGGCTTGGGATTAGAGTTGGGCACCATCCTCGGTGCAAGAATCCCTCCTTGTCTGAGTGGGGCAGCTGCTGGGAGAGGGAAGAAAGCCCTCTTCCCAGGACGGGACAAAGGTGGGAAGAGGAGGGAAAGAGCAAAGCAGCGGCGAGTGTGTTGCTGATATATGATCCCATGGCACTTAAGGCACTCTCTGGAAGGTTTACAATTTAATTGTGCAAGCCACACATTCCCCACCCCACCCCACCCCCACACACACACACAACCACAACACGCAGGATACTCAATTTACCAACCTGGGAAGGATGGAAGGCTGAGTGTCTTTGAGCCAGCTACCAGAGCCCATTGGGATTGAACTCAGGTTGTGAGGAGGGTCTTGTCTGCAGTCCTGCAGTTTTGACCCTTGTGCCACAAGGTTCCTAGAGCAATTCTCCTGGACATGGCCATGTTCTCCTTTGGGGGAACACAGTCTCCCAACCAAAATGATAGGACCTTGTCCACATGCCCTAGCTTGGTGAAAGAACCTCAGCTTTCTATACACAGCAGCTCACATTCCTTGTTTTCTGGGGCACAGTGGTTAAATGCCTATCCTGCGGGTAAAACTGTGCTCACAACCTGGGGTTCAATCCCAGGCAGCAGGCTCATGGCTGACTCAGCCTTCCATCCTTCTGAGGTCAGTAAAATGAGTACCCAGCTTGCTGAGGGTGGGGGCGGTGTGTAGCCTGCATACTGTAATTAAAACTGTAACCTGCCCAGAGAGTGCTTGAAGTGGTATAGGGCGGTATATAAGCAGAACACTTTTTTCCCCTCCATGGTCTACGCTCCTCACAGCTCTCAGTGCCTGGCATTGCAAAACTGAATGAATGTTTGCCTTCACCAGAGTGGGCAAAAAGAAACTCCACAGACAACACATAGCATGCTAATGTTTGGAACAATTATACCCCAGCCTCAATCCCACCCTGGTCAGGCCAGTTGAATGCAATCACAACGCAGGAACGCGAGACAGGTGTGGTGAAAGCCATCTCATTCAACAATGGCGTGAGCCACCCTTATTAAGAAGTAATTCTAGAGGATGAGTAACAATCAGAAACCTTCCAGACATTCTGAAAATAGACTGTGTCTGTTTATATTTTTGGCTCATCGTTGGAGATATCAAGGTGTGGAAATCGTATCTTGTGCCAGACGGCTGTTCAGAAGGTTGTGATTTTTCAAACACTTCATCAGTGTGGAAGTTCCATGGGATCTTTAAAAAACTCTTTTACGCCGATGTTGTTGTCAATTGCAATAGTATTCCGCACACACACACACACACACACAAAGGGGAAACTGAATTTCTTAATGCATCCACTTTTACACATATCCCTCTATCTGCTACCACAACTAGAGATGGGCACGACTTAGCGGTATTCCCGTTTCCGTTTCCGTTACTCGGTTCCGTTACTCTACGGAAACGGTAACGGGAATTACTCCCCCAGACTTCGAGCTCGAACCGACGAACGAACAATTTTGGTCTGATTTGTCGTGCTTGTTCCTTGCATCGCGCGATGCCACGCGGCACAGAAAAAAAGTTTTTAAAAGTTAAAAAAACCCGGTTCCCGGCCAAAAAGCAGGCAGAAAAATGCCTGCCGTGCCTCAGGGCACCTACCAGAGGGGTTGTTTCTGGAGGTCCCCGGCCTCCCCCCATCCCCCGTCCTAGTGGGCTGCTCTGTGGGACTCGCCGCAGGCTCGCAGCCAGCAAAAAGCCCAGGCTCGTCGCTGGCCGCCGCAATTAAAGCGCAAGCAAGCAGCACGGACGGCACAGGGGAAAACTTTTAAACTCTCCCCCCACCCATTCCCGGGCCAAAAAAGCAGGCGGAAAATGCCTGCTTGACTAAGGGCGCAGGGCACCTACCGGAGGGGTGGTTTCTGGGGGGGGGTCCCGCCTCCCCCCCGTCCTGGGCAGCCGGACTCGCGGGTCGCCATCGCCATGCCATGCGGTGGGGGCGGGGGATCCAAAATGGGGCGGCGAACACAATATTGTTTTTGAAATCGTGGTCCAAAAACACACAAGCACAACAGAAACACGCGAAAATTTATAAACTGCCAGATTTTTCACAGTAGCAGTGGGTTTTTTCTTGCAACAAAATGTCTCTCCTCTCCTCCTCTGTCCTCCATTGATTTTATTTTATTTTATTTTAGTTTACACCTGCGCAATGATGGGCTGGCCGAGTGGCCAGCCATGTGGGAGTGGACGACCATGCAAATTTTTGGAGCCATCCCACCAATCGCATGGCCACTTGGCCATGGAGACTTCTGGGATGTGCCAAAAAGCCCCCTAAAACCTGCCCTAGCCCCCTAACCCTAACCCTAATCCTTGACTCCAGTCCTTACCCATACGTCACAGACTGTCTTCTTAGTGGGTCAGAGAGGCACCCAGAGGTGCAACCCACTAGCCCACCGTAACCTTACCCATCACTAGCCTAACCCTAGCCCTTGCACTAACCCACCTTAACCCTAAGCCAGATGTAGTTGCATTGCACTACACGGAAGTACAATTCCCTTCTGTGTGAGACATGGTGGTGCGAGAGCCTTAGTTAGGCATCACCTATGGCTCTGGGTTCACTGCCATCACTAGTCTCACTGTCTGCAACTGGTATGCATATCCATATGGCTATTGCATACCATTTTGCAGCAGCAGCAGGTGAGGAGGGGAGACCCCCATGTAGAGGGGTCTCTTGGAGCCTGCTTCCCTTTCCTAGTGGGTGAGGATAGGAGGCACCCACGGGTGCCTCCAGGAGCCCGCTTTCCCTTTATAGTGGGCCAGAGGAGGCACCCACCCCACAGAGGTGCCTCCAGGAGCCCGCTACCCCCCAAAAAAACCAGTACTAACGAAAACGAAAAAACAAACTGACTAATTTTTGCGAATTTTCGCGAAAAACGGAAACGACCCAAAACGGAACCGGCCCGACTAACGACAACTTGAAAAAATTTTTTTCCAAGTCGTGCCCATCTCTAACCACAACTAGTAATCACCTCAGGCAATCTGATGGAAAACCTGAGCATCAGTGCAGAAACTGGTGCCATATTCAAATGCTTCTGCTTAAGCTGGACAGAGCCCATAGATATTGTACTACTTATTTGTTGGAAATAATGTATTAACTTGTCTGCCCACCAGGATCCTGAAGAAAAGTTGCATGCATGCAGTAAAATAACAGTAAGATAAATGCGCAAAGCACAAAAACCACTGCATTCTTTACGAGGTGGACATAGATACATTTTAAAGCGAAATAAATGGCTCGACAAGACAGATGTTGCTGAAAATTCAACAGCTTCACAGTCCTGCTGCCACTATGTAAAAAGCCCTGCCATATATGACTCATTCCTATTCAGGCGTTCAGCGAAGGATTAAACTGGCCATATGAACAAGGGAGCAGTCCCAGACCCATTGCCTGCCTTCCTCTGTTCTCAGATAGAAAGAAATCATCTGAAGAGGGAAGCCTGCATTAATTTCCCTCTTAAATTGAAAAAGTATTTCCCAAATCACAGTCTTATTTGAACAGGTCACAGGTGAACATAAGAAGAGGAAGAGGAAGAGGAAGAGCCATGCTGGATCAGGCCAAAGGCCCATCTAGTCCAGCTTCCTGTATCTCACAGCGGCCCCACCAGATGCGTTTGGGAGCGCATGAGACTAGATATCTGTCTCCTGATACCACTCCCCTGCATCTGGCCCTTGAAGTACCCTGGTATCTCCATCATGGTTTGTAACCTGTGATGGACTTTTCCTCCAGGAATCTGTCCAATCCCCCTTTGAAGGCATCCAGGCCAGATGCCATCACCACATCCTGTGGCAGGGAGTTCCAAAGACTTACAATGCGCTGGGTGAAAAAATATTTTCTTTTGTCAGTTCTTACCTTCCCAGCCTTCAATTTGAGTGCATGTCCCCTAGTTCTGGTATTTTGGGAGAGGGAGAAGAGGTTCCCTCTATCCACTTTACTCATACCTGCATTATTTTGTATGTCTCAGTCATATCCCCCCTCAAGCGCCTTTTTTCCAGACTAAAGAGGCCCAAATGTTTTAGCCTTTCTTCATAAGGGAGGTGCCCCAGCCCAGTAATCATTTTAGTCGCTCTCTTCTGAACCTTTTCCAGTTCCACTATGTCTTTCTTGAGATGCGGTGACCAGAATTGTACACAATACTCCAGGTGGGGCCTTACTATTGTTTTGTATAATGGCATTATCATGTTGGCTGTTTTATTTTCAATCCCCTTTTTGATAAGGGGTACTGGTTAATAAGGTTACTGTCCCTACTCCCTGGCTGCTTTGTCCAGAGTAGGAGGAGTGAAGACGAAGACACCTTTATCCTAGTCTATATGAATATTGACATCCTTCAACCCAATGCTTCCCCCTTACTTTGTTCTACTCTCTCTGCAGGAAGAGTCCTCCTCCATCAAAGCATTTCACACCCGCTTCCAAAGTGAGCAAGTAAGCTAAAATATTAACCAAGACACATTCCATTAACCTAGCTTTTCACCTTTATTCACTGACTAGGAGGAAAAAACACTTATGGAAGCTCACAGCAACTCTTTCTTTCCTCAACCAAATATATATATAACCATCAAAAGATGAAATCAGGTGCAGGATGCTTGGTGACCTAGAAATCCTCTCAGGGAAATTTCCAGAAGAAAATGTTTTTTTTTTTTAAAAAAAAAAGGTCTGTAGATGAGAGGTTAAATTATGCAGTACTTGGAAGTTGTTTGGGCTTTTATTTTTGCTTGTTGTTTGGTTTTAGTACCGGAAGCCATTTTTCCTTGACGATATAGGCTATCGGGCTTTCCAGTAGATCTCCAAAACTTGTTCTCTCATTAAAGCAACAGTTAGGGTAGGGCCCAATTTGCGAGTATAGTACATGGTATCTGGAAGTTGAGTCATGGCTACTGGACTTCTTTTTTGAGAGAGAGAAACATTTTGCTGCTCATCCAAACAGCTTCATCAGATAAACTCACCTGGATGACTGAGAATCTTCACAGACATATTGCTATGCAATTTGGGGCAGATGCCCTGAAGTTGGTGTGAGAATATGAAAGAACAGCAAGAAAAGTAGCAGACTACAAGAACCACTTACGTTTCAACTTGAGAAGACTGACAAAGCTGTTTGGATGAGCAGCGAAACGTTTCTATCTCTCAAAAAAGAAGTTCAGTAGCCATGACTCAACTTCCAGATTAACTCACCTGGATGACTGAGAAACTTCACAGACATAGTACATGATACTACAGAGCATTGTGTCTGTCTATGTGCATTACAATAATCAAGAAATGTTGGCTTGGGTGGGGCGACCTTTGAGAGGACCTTCATTTCAGGCAGCTTAATTTCATATAGACTTCATTTCAGGTTCCAAAAAAAAAGTTGAGCCAGCACACCTATACAAAAAACAAAACAAAACAAAAAACCTTTAGGAGTCAGGATATTATGAGGAAGTTACAGGCTATATGAAGGACCTTACCACCCCTTATGAGTCTTCTGGGCTTTTAAGATCTTCTGAAGAGGCTCTTCTCGCAGTTCCAACACCTTTCCAAGCTTGCTGAGTGAGGACATGAGAGGGGGGGCCTTGCTTAAATTCCTCTTCCCTGTAAATGTTTATATATCTATATCTATATCTATATCTATATCTATATCTATATCTATATCTATATCTATATCTATCTATCTATCTATCTATCTATCTATCTATCTATCTATCTATCTAGATAGATAGATAGATAGATAGATAGATAGATAGATAGATAGATAGATAGATAGATAGATAGAGCTAAGCTGACTTGAAAGTTTGTTAGTCAACCAGTTGTGGTTTCCTTAGGCATCTCCCATTTTCCTCCTTCTTGTTGGAACCATTTTAAATTGTGCCTTTAAAATCTCTCTCTTTTAAGGAATTCCCATCCATCTTGGACTCCCTTCTCTTTCAGTGCCTCGGTCAATGGAATTACAGCGAATAATTCTCTAAGTTTACAAAAACTGGCTTTCTTAAAGTCCAATATGTTTGATTGGCTATGCTTAGCTTCCCTTTCCCACTGTATAACAAATGAAGCTGCTTGGATGAGCAGAGAAACGGTTCAACCTCTCAGGAACAGAATTCCTGTTGCCAGTTCCTCCTTGCCCCTTTGTCCTGGTTGGCACTGGTTGGTCGCAAAAGAATATGGGGCTTTCTCGAATTCTTATGTGTAGTACTAGAAAGAGGAAAGAGCTGGAGCTTTGGGGGGTGGTGGATGGGTGTGGCAACATCCGATTTGGAGCAGGAATAGCTGCTTAAACTTTTGTTATGTATCAAACGAAATTTCTGTTAACCGTTAAAGTGTTAGACTGGTTCACTTCTATTAACTATTTAACTTTCAGAGCGTGGGCTTTAAGGCATTCTGATCATGTTTCCTTCTTGTTTTGATCTGGTTGAGCTTTCTCCAAAGTGGATGGAGGGGAGCGACCGGAGGTTGTAAACAGAAAAAGAATAAGAAAGCAGGGGAAATTACTACAAATCCTGATTCTTGCTATGAAGGTTTAACATAAAAAGGCAGTTTTTTTTCTGATTGAGAACCTATAAAGAAACATTGTCACTTTAGCAATCTCAGCAAGGGCCCTGAAGGCCAAGCCTGCTATGCAGAACCAGAGAGTAAGCCCAAAGTGGTACGGTCATCTCCTGGACTTCACTTCGTCTCCTTCAAGAACAGCATGATCTTGTGCAAAACAAGCTATGAGAATAAATGGCCCTTGGAAATGTTTTCAGATCAATTTTGATGCTTGCAAAAACAAAACAAAAAAGCGACCTTGGAGATGGGCCAGTAATCATTGGATGGATACAGACCACCTGCTTGCCAAGTAGGCAGCATGGGGAAGTATTACAAATTGATAATGTTTTTATTATAATGTGTGAATACTTTACCATACATTACAAGGGACAGCCAGTCATCCTCATCACATTACTTTTCATTAGATGAAAGGGAACCCTGGTAAAAATCCTTACCACTTGGGAACCTGGGTGCCTGTATTGGTCTACGGTCTGAAGTAGCCCCAAGGCCACTATTACAAAACCTCTGTCTTTGCCGTGTTTTGGAGCAGAGTCAGAACCCTGTGCATATATCCGTGGCAATTTGATGGATGGTTCTTATTTACTTCATTTTGTCTATTTCTAAGCAGCCCCTTAGAAAAGCATTTATTTTAAACGACTACTATAATATATTAACTAGCACACAACGTGTGTTTTCCAAACATAATCACATCTTTTCATTTAACATAATAGTTCCCCCCCCCCCAAAAAATGGACAGAAACAAGACTCATCCAAATTATTTCATACGACATAATTATAAATTTATAAGCTGGGTTTGGGACACCTTCTTGAGACTTTTTAGAACAGTGTTTTGACTCGTAACAATTAAGTCCTAAACCAGGAGCATTCCGCACCGATTCCCATCCGATCTGATCAGCATGGACCAAACGTCAGAAATGCCAGGAAAGTGACATCTAACCATATACAGTAGCTGAGAAACGGGTTTCCATTGCTAGTCCAAATGACATTATAGAGACTTTTAGTCAATGAGAAATAACCCCAAAGATTTGAAAATAATGGGTAAAGTTCATGGGAGTTTCACTATACCATACCCTGTCACCTTTTGTTTCCAGGATGGTGTATCTCAAAGTGTTCACACTTGACCTTCTTTTTCGTCTTACCCTTTCCTGCCATGATTTGTCACCCTTTTGCCTGCCTATTGCATGAATGTCTTTGCCACTTCGTTATAGCAACAGAAGTGGAGGAAGAGAAATGTCACATGACTCATCTGTGCCTCGTGCTATTGGATGAAAGTAATTCAACTGGATATGGGATTTTTTTAAATTAAACATTGGGAAAGATTTCAGTTACTTTTGAGAAACAGATTAAAGAGTTACTGTGGGACCTCTTAAGACAAAATACCTTGTAAGACAAAAAAAACTTGTAGGAAGAAAAAAAGTTCTGGGAATACGCATGTTTTGCATGAAAAATAAACCCTATGGGATGCTTAGCAAGACAAAAAAATGTTCCGGAATGGATTAATCCATTCCCAATGCATTCCTATGGGAAACTATGTTTCGTAAAACAAAACTTTTGTAAAACGAAGCGACCCATAGCCTCCGGAACAGATTAATCCATTTTCAATGCATCCCTATGGGAAAGCGCATTTCGTAAGACAAAATTTTCTTAGAACAAATTGACCCGTAGAATGAATTAAATTTGTTTTAAGAGGTAGCACTGTGCTTTTAGCATCAAATTACAGTTATTTTGGTAGTGAACAAATGTTGTGGTCTCTTGGAAATATAACCTACCTAATTACATTTTTCAAGTAACATCCCCAGCATAGCTTCTGTTCTCAAGATAGCACATAAATCACAATATGCAACCTACCTGTCGTTTATCATATACTGTAACCTAGAGACAAGATTTAATACTTTCTGCCAATGAAACTTTTAAAGAAAATTAGAGTGAGAGGCTGTGTTATAAATCTGTGTCACTCTCCCTATCACATTTCGATAATTAAACACTAATTCCCGCAGCTCGACTGGAAATGAAACAAGGCATCGCAACGCGTGCAACTGCTAGTCATCTGTACTGTTGATAGAGGAAACCATCGGCCATGGTTCAGTGTGATTTTCTTGCTGAATGACTTATTTACACCTTCCTCCTACCAATTTGCGGACTTTTAAGAGTGATAGGCACGACCTCCCCGTTGACATCCTGCAACCCTAATTAGTTTGATTATGAAAAAGAGGCCATTATGTGTCAGGAAGGAGCTCTCTCTGATGCTGATCTAACTGCATTTAGAATGCTGTACTTGGGAAAGTGAAGGGGCGTGGTGGCTCAGTGGACTAAGGCTTCCGAAAACTATCGGCTGCAATGTTGGCAGCTCGGCGGTTCGAATCCTGGGTGCCACACAGCGGAGTGAGCTCCCGCTGATATCCCCAGCTCCTGCCAACCTAGCAGTTCAAAAACATGTAGAATGCAAGTAGACAAATAGGTACCACTGTAAAAAGTGGGAAGGTAAAACAGTGTTTCCACGCAGCCATGCCTGCCACGTGGCCATGGACTTGCACAACACTGGCTCTTCAGCTTGAATACGGAGATGAGCACCGCCCCTAGAGTCGGACACGACTAGCACGCATGTGTGTGGGGAAACCTTTACCTTTTTACTTGAGAAGGTCATGGTCCCATCTTCTTAAAAATAAAAAAGGAAAGGAAAGGAAAAAGGATGTGGTAGAACTGGAACACAGAAATGAGATACTAAGGTGATCAAGTGGGCACAGCAACACCCCATGAGGGAAGGTGACAATGTTAGGGAGATTTTGTGTGTATGTATGTGTGTGGTATGGTGTGTCATTATTGTGACCAACTCTTCGTGACCCCATGTCCATGGAGTTTTATTGGCAGGATTACTGGAGTGGTTTGCCAGTTCCTACTCCAGGTGCCTACAGCACCTGGTATTCCCTGGTGGTCTCCCATCCAAGTACTAACCAGGGCGGACCCTGCTTAGCTTCCGAAATTAGGTGAGATTTTAGCTGATGACAAAAAAGTCTGGTCAAATGAAACAAGTGTGAATAAAAGGAGAGAGAGAGAGAGAGTAGTTCCCCCCCCCCCCCCGTTCTTGAGTTTCTAAAAGCTGGTGTTAGTCAGTGAGGGTGAATGCGAGACAATTCAAGATAGGAAATAGGCCAGCGTTTTTGTTTTTTTCCACACAGGGCAGGCTTAAATGGTGGAATTTGGTACCGCACAAGATGTAATAACAACTGCTTTGGGTGGATGTGGTGGATATGGCAATCCATGGCTACCAGCCCTTGTGATGTAATTGTTTTCTGTGATTGTTGTACACCGCCCGAAGTTCCTTCAGGAAGATGAGCAGTAAATAAATAAATAAATAAATAAATAAATAAATAAATAAATAAATAAATAAAACCCCTGTGATGGCTACATATTACCTCCAGCACGCCTCAGAATACCAGTTGCTAGGGAAACAGATTTGGGAAAGTTTGATTCGACTGATACTCTACTCTTGTATGTTTCTTGTAGGCCTCTCTCTGGCTGTCACCAGAAGACACAGCATGCTGGTCTAGATATGGCTTTGGTCTGAATTGAGTACGCCACTTCTGACATTTCAGATTTTAGTTCTTTCGAGCCTGGTGCCTGAAATTGACCAATAATCAGCTTGCTTAAGGGTTCAAATCTCTAACAGCAAATAAATCTTCACATTGGTTGATGAATTTCTAGTGCATCCTGAATAGCAACTTGTAAAGATTGTCTTTTTAATCATGCCAGCCACCTTGGGGCCTTTTAAAGGGGATATTAAAAATATTTTAAATAAAACAAACAAAACAGCTAGCACTACTTGGCCATACCCAGAGACCAGTTCCAGCTTCCTCTGTCATAGAACTAGTCAGCCTGTCACTCTTTACACAGAGGTTCCGGCAGCTGCGTTTCTGCTGAGGTTTCTGCCAGGTAGACAGGCATAGAACTGGCTCCTCAGAATGCATAAGTATTTGTTCATTTCCTTTGCACTCCCTGGAATGCAAGCCTGATTTGGTATAACGGTGCAGCCCTGTACATTAGCCTACTTTCTACCAGCCATTGGGAAGTCTCGTTCTCGGCAAGGCAGTTAGTAACTAAAGGCAGGATGTAATTTGTGATATTAAGCACAAAGAAGTGCACTGCCTTCTTTCCTCATTTCATCCACACTTCTGCGTCCAGCTGCAGCGAGCCAAGCCAATGACTTTGCTTTATGAACCTGCCACCTCTGCACCCACCTTACCGAGATCCTTTCTGCATGATTTACAGTGCCAGTTCTGCTGAAAGTTAGCACTTAGCCGTTTGTTTACGGATGCTGTTTCTCACTTGGACAGCATGCATTGACTCCCCCCCCAAAAGAGGCTAAGCAATTACATAGGGCATTATTGCTAATTATTTAATAAAGACAGCCTTGCTCATTAAGAATACTTTTTGGCTGCCTAAAACATGATTTATTTATTTATTTATTTATTTATTTATTTATTTATTTATTTATTTATTTATTGAGTTTGTATCCCGCCCATCTTCCCACAGGGAACTCTGGGTGGCTTACAGGGCTGAGCAAGTCAGCAAACCATACAGATAAGAACAGACAATTTAAAAACAGTAAAAAGCAACTGGGCATCATAAAACAGACAAGCTCTGCAGCAGCAAATTGTCGAGCGAGCATTATCGATGGCAGGGGGGGGCTAACATAAATCGCCAGAGGCCTCGCTGAAGAGCAGAGTTTTTAATGCTCGGCGAAAGGCTAGCAGGGACTCTGAAGAGCGCACTTCACTTGATAGACTGTTCCAGAGGGAAGGGCCAGCCACCGAGAAGGCCTGATTGCAGATAGATGTTTTCCTGGCTTCTCTAGGGGTGGCGACCCTGAGCAAGTGCGCTCGCAACTGCCGAACTGGACAGGCTGAGGTTGATCGCTCGACGATTTGCTCTGACAGGTAGTCCGGGCCCAAGACCTTGAATCTGATCCGGGATGCAACGGGCAACCAATGCAGGTGAGCCAGGACTGGGGTGATGTGGTCGTGATGACGCATACCCGCCACCAGCCTGGGTGCCGCATTTTGTACCCACTGCAGGCGCTGGAGGAGAGTCAAGGGCAACCCCATGTAGAGAGCGTTGCAGTAGTTCAACCTCGAGATCACCAGTGCTTGCACCACAGTTCTCAGAGAGTCCCCATCTAGGTACGAGCGGATCTGGGCAATTTAGCGGAGGTGGTAGAAAGCAGATCTGGACACGGCGGCCACCTGGGATCCAAGGCGAGCGCCGGATCCAGAACCACACCCAGATTCTGGACCATAGACGCCAGTTGGAGGGAAACCCCATCCAAACTGGGAAGAGGGCCTCCATACCCAGATGGGGAGCTCCCGAAAAACATCACCTCCGTCTTCTTGGGGTTGAGCCTGAGCCTGTTGGCCCTGGACCATGTCAATACCGCATCCAAGCACTGGTCGAGGGTCTAGACAGCTTGCACTGCAGAGGTGGAAAAGGAGAGATAGAGCTGTGTGTCATCAGTGTACTGATGACAGCAGACTCCAAATCTCCTTATGACCCCAGCCAGCGGCCTTACATAGATGTTGAACAGCATGGGGGAGAGAGACGAGCCCTGCGGAACCCCACAAGGGAGTGTCCACGGGGCCGACAACTCTCCACCATGCTGCACATACTGGAACCGACCATCCAGGAAGGACTGGAGCCAACTGCGAACAGTGCCTCCAATACCTCTACCTCAGAGAGCCGGTCCAGTAAGATACCGTGGTCGACGGTATCAAAGGCCGCTGACAAATCCAGGAGAACCAACAGGGTAGAGCAATCCCTGTCAGCTGCCCGGATTAGGTCATCTTGCAGCACAACCAGAGCTGTCTCGGTCCCCCGGCCAGGCCTGAACCCGGATTGGCATGGGTCAAGGCATTGTTGTTCCTCCAAAAAAGACTGGATCTGGACCGCGGCCACCCTCTCGATTACCTTGCCCAAAAAAGGGACGTTGGCAATCAGACGATAGTTGGTTAATTGGTCTGTTGCCATGCCTGTTTTTTTAAGGATGGGCTTAACCACCGTCTTCTTCAGTCGGGAGGGAAAAACCCCCTCGCTGAAGGAGGCGGTGGCGATGGCAGAAGCCCACTCAGGCATAGCCCCTCCAGCGGCTTTTATCAGCCAGGAAGGGCAAGGGTCGAAGAGGGTGGACGCGGGCCAGCAGTGGGCAATCGCCCTGGAGGCCTCCAAAGAGGAAACAGGCCCAAGCTCATCCAAACGAGGAGAACAGGGGGACGAAGCAACTGGGGGTGGCGAGGGAGGGCTAGTGCAGCTGGAGTTGAAACCGGCATGGATGGCCTCTATTTTAGATCGAAAGAAGGCTGCGAAATTCTCACTACTGAACTCAGTAGGAGGAGGCCCCGCCAGACTAGGATTGGTGAGGTCCCGGACCACCTGGAAGAGCTCCGCCTGGCGGTTCGAGGCCTCACCAATTCTCAGGGTGTAATAAGATGTTTTAGCCTCCCTGATCGCTCTCGAGTAGCACCTAGTCTGGACAACAACCGCAGCCTTATTAATTGCCATGCAGGTACTCCTCCAGATGCTCTCCAGCCTTCTCCATTCCTGCTTCATCGCTCTCAACTCCACCGTGAACCACGGCGAAGGTCGAGCTCTGCTACGGAGAAGGCACTTGGTGGCGATCCGATCGACGGCGCGGACAGTTGTATCAAACCATAGGTCAGCCGCAGCCTCGACCGGAACATCAGCCAGGCCACCAGGAAGCTCCCCGAAGGCATCCCGGAACCGAGCTGGGTCCAGGAGCCTCCGGGGGCAGGCCAACACAGGAGGCCGAAGGTCCCTGTGGGGAGGGGCTGCAACCGACAGGGAGAAGGTCAACAGGTGATGGTCTGACCATGACATAGGCAGAGAACCGAAGTCCCCTACCTCCAGAGAAGAATTCCCCGACCTGGAGGTAAAAACCAAGTCAAGGGTATGCCCTGATCTGTGGGTGGGACATAAAACATGCTGGGATAGTCCCATGGAGGTCATGGAGTCCATGAATTCCAGAGCTGCACTGGAAAGTCCACCGCCAGCTTGCACACTGAAGTCCCCAACCACCAAAAGGCAGGGGGACTCCAAAAGTGCCGCCGCGATGAACTCCGAGAGCTCTGGGAAGGATTGTGCTGGGTTGTGGGGAGCACGGTAGCCCAGCACAATTCCAAATCTATTCCGCTGTCCCACCAACAGGTGAAGGCATTCAAAATACCAGCTTCTAAGTCCGGACTAAGATACCGTACATACTCGAGTATAAGCCATCCTGAGAATAAGCCGAGGGCCTAATTTTACCTCCCAAAACTGGGGAAACTTATTGACTCAAGTATAAGACGAGAGTGTTGTTTTTGTTATACTGGGTGAGCTCTAAAGTGGCTGGGGGTAGTAATTGGCAACGTGTATTGGGAGTGCAGAGGCAATTAGGGAGTTAATACCATAGAGTAAACTCCCTGGTTGCCTCCACAGTCCCTGCACAGTTGCCAATACTACCGCCAGCCCCTTTAGAGCTTCATACCTAAGTCCCCTCACCCACCCCCAATGTTTCCAAATTTCAGGGGGTTCCCTAAAATCGCTTCCTGAAGGTACCCCTGGTACTTTGGAGTCCCAAGGTAAGTAAATTTTGATTGCATATTTTTAAAATAATTTTCAAGTGCGTATTTTTTTTAGAAAAAACTTACTTTAAAACTTACCTACCTTGGGGGCACCAAAATACCAGTGGCACCTTCAAAAAGTGATTTTTAGGGAATCCCCTGAAATTTGGAAACATTTGGGGGTTCAGGGGGCTGAGTTATGAAGCTCCAAAGAGGGTGCCCCTAAACCTTCTCATTGGAATCATATGGGAAGCAGAGGCACCACTATTGCTCGCCCAATCAGGACTTGCCCTTCGCTGCCCTCCCCAAGCTGTCTCAGCACCTGATTTTACACACACACACACCCCCAAAAAGCTAGGAAAATTTATTGACTCGAGTATAAGCCGAGGGCATTTTTTTCAGCCAAAAATAAGGGCTGAAAAACTAGGCTTATACTCGAGTATCTACAGTATTTAGTGGAGACAGGCAAAGCACCCCAGTGCATACTGTTCTGCCCAAGTCAAGATCACAAATCTGAGCCTGAGGCAAAAAAAACCCCACCCACCCAGGAACATAATTATAGAATCTTAGAATAGTGAAGTTGGAAGGGACCTATAAAGCCATCGGGTCCAACCCCCTGCTTGATGCAGAAATATAAACCAAAGGATCTCTGCCAGGTGGTTGTCTAATTTTCTCTTACATGCCTCCAGCACTGGCGCACTCACCCACCTCTTGAAGTAATTAATGGGTGCCATTGTTGTACTGCTCTAACAGTTAATACACTTTTTCCCCTGCTATTCAGCCAGAAGCTGGGTTACCTTAACTTGAGTCCTTTGTTGCGCGTCCTACACTCTGGGAGGAGTGAAAACAGTTCCTGCCCCTCCTCTGTCTGACAGGCCTTCAAAAGTTTGAAACGTGCTATCATTCCCCCCCCCCTCGACCTCCTTTTCTTCAGGCAAAACATGCCCAGTTCTTTCAGTCATTCTTTATAGGGCTCAGTTTCCAGCCCCCTGATTATCTTTGTCGCCCATCTCTGAGCTTGTTCCAATCTGTCAGTACCTTTCTTTGTCCAGAACTGGACACAATACTCATAGTGAGACTGGGCCCAACATAGGAGAGGTAACAGCTCAGGACCAGAATCAGCAGTACACCTCCATTTGAAGGACAAAGGCCACTCTTTCAAAGATGAGGACGTACACATATTAGACAAAGAAGAGAGGTGGTTTGAGAGAGGAGTAAGGGAGGCCATTCATGTTAGCATTGAAAACCCCTCCCTCAACAGAGGTGGTGGGCTCCGGCATAGTCTATCTGCTACTTATCAGGCTGTACTTTCCAAAGTCCCCAGGCAAATCAAGGAGCCTTCACCACCAAGGCCATAGCTAACGACCCATTCTTGATGGGTTTCAGCACCTTAGGCCATTGTTTACCTTAAGGCCATGGACACTAATGTCTCCCTAACGAGCCTATTCAGGCTATTGTTCATCTTATGAGCCAATCAGACCAGGGGACAAGAGGTCAAGCTGACTATAAGAAGGTCTCTTGCACTAGCTGTATTCAGACCGATGAAGCTGTTTGGATGAACAGCGAAACGTTTCTATCTCTCAAAAAAGAAGTCCAGTAGCCATGACAACACCCAGTTAAACGAACCTGGATGACTGAGAATCTTCACAGACCTAGTCATAGTGAGGCCTAACCGGTGCCAAAGAACAATTTGCTAAAAAAGAAAACCATACTATAGGAAACCATGCCATAGGGAACCCTCATCCAATACATCCTTCAGGGAGCAATAAATCCCTCTGCAAATGCTGAGAGCTAGACTAGACATTACATCCAGCACCTCATTAGAAGAGGGGATGTCTTATGTGCTGAAAGCATCTAATTGTTAGAGCAGGGTCTTTTCACATCTCCTTCAGTTCGAAAACTACTGTAGTTTGCTTTCTTCTGTGGTTGGCCCCTGTGAAGTAGGAATCAGCTTTGTCTGCAAAGTGTGATTTGCCAGACATGAAGGTCCAACAGAACCCTGTCTCTGGAACACTAATATTATTTCAGCTTCTAATGATGTGCAGTCTGTAAGCGATAGCCACCTTCCTTTCCCATAATTTATACATTTTATAGGACAAATATACACAAGCAAGATAGATGTCTGATATGTTTGTAACCCAGATTTTTAGCCTGTGCTTAGCCTGATGGGGGTGGGAGAGGGGGAGAAATAGCCAGTAGCTAAATTTCTAATATAACATGCTCATTTGAAATTTTCATGGAAATATTGACATTGTGACTGAAGATTCCGGAGGTTTCGTCGTCTTCTTCTTTGGAGATAAAAGGTGTGCAAGAATTGGCAGGGCATGAAAGATGCATGTCCTTTTGGTAGGAAGTGTGTTTCAGCAGATGGATCCTTAGTTCCTTAGTGGCGGGGAAAGGTCCCCACACCATCTGCTGAGACTCGGAAGAGCTCCTGCACAGGCAGGCCTCAAGCTCTACTCTCTGGCACTGTGAGCAAAATCCATCAGAGCACGAGGAAACGACTCGGCACACGTCGGGTGAGGCTGGAATTCAGTACTTCTTCCAGAGCTTTCTGGCTGCAAATTGTTGCTGTTGTGTCAAAAGAACATAAGAAGAGCTATGCTGGATCAGGCCAAAGGCCCATCTAGTCCAGCTTCCTGTATCTCACAGTGGCCCCTCCAAATGTGTTTGGGAGCGCATCAGACTAGATATCTGTCTCCTGATACCACTCCCCTGCATCTGGCCCTTGAAGTACCCTGGTTTTAAGCCTGGAAATTACACATCTCCCCATCATGGTTTGTCACCTGAGATGGACTTCTCCTCCAGGAATCTGTCCAATCCCCTTTTGAAGGCAACCAGGCCAGATGCCTTCACCAGATCCTGTGGCAGGGAGTTCCACAGACTAACATAACTGTGTCGGTGCAGTTGTGAACGACTATTTGTGACCCCATGTCCATGGAGTTTTCTTGGCAGGAATACTAGAGTGAAATTGTATTGCTCAAACAACAAGCAATGCAAGGGCAGGAGTTTAAGCAGAGACAGCTTGCCTTCAATGTAACACCAGACCTTGGTTTGGAAACGACTTCTGCCTCTCTCTCTCTCTCTCTCTCTCTCCCGGTGAGACGGTAGTAAATGGCACAGCATTCCTTATGAACAGCTGGCTAACATGTAGTAACCAGTCACACAAGAGCTGGACTGCGGAACATGGGGGGGGGGCTTCTGCAGATTTGTTGAATTCCAGTATCAGTGCCCATCGGCTCTCGGCAGCCTGGTCGTACACGGTGGGCATCATTTTCAGGAACACCCATGTTCCCCAGCTCTCTGTAACATACAGGGCCGGCGCTAGGGCTTTTTTTGCGCCCTAGGCGAGGGGTGGGCAGGGGGCAGGGGGGCAGGGGAGCAGGGGGCGGTGGATGGCAGGGGATGGCGATGGGCATGGGGGGGTGAACGGCGACGGGCACAGGGGGCGGCGATGGGCACGGGGGGCGGGGGCGGGGGGCTGGTGGGCGGTGGGGGGACAGATAGCGGCGGCCACCGGCGGGGGGGGCAGCAGGCTGGCTTGTGCCCTCTCTCCATTTTGGCACCCTAGGCAACTGCCTAGTTCGCCTTAATGGACACGCCGGCCCTGGTAACATAGGATACATAACAATGATACCACCTCCTGTTTAAATGACGGGAAAATAATCAGTTGCAGTTTAGTTTATCTGATTAAGCCATTTCGATCATATCAAAATACATACTCCTATAAGAGGCATGTGCTTAGTTAAGGGGCCTTTACACCTGCAGTTCTGCTTCGGACACTTGTCATGGGGGGGTGGGGGGGTGGAACAACGTTTGATTTCCCCGGTTGGTCCTCTGAAATGATTACACTGCAGTCAAGCTGCCGATTAGTTCCACGACTATATCATTTTCCCCAAGTTATTTTTAAAAACTCAAAGCATCCAGGGCAGGTTCCATCTGAACCAGGAAATAGGAAACAAGGATAGGGAAAAGCGGCTTCATTCTCTTCCCTCCCCTCCCCGCTGAATATGGGCTTCCTCTTTCAATTTACCTCTTCAGGCTACTTTTCCGCTTGCAGGGAGAATTCAGTGCGGGAGATCATGGACATTCCAGAAGTGGAAAACAGAAGCGTGGGGGCACCCCGTGGGTGGCGTGGTCACGGCTTTGTTCGTGGCCATGGCCTTGCAAAGCAGTCCTGTGGAGAAGTCGCTGGGAAGGGATGAGCCCAAAGCCCAACCTGCCTGTCCCTTCAGTCATGCCCAGAAATGGAATATTCCCACCCCACCCCACCCAGGTTCCTAGATTACTTTCTTTATGGAACAGAGACACTCTCGGTCTTAAGAAATTACTGTGGATGTGACGGGCCCCTGTTTTATCAAAAACCCAACTATGCATGTTGCAATACACATGCTTCAGTGTCGTTATCCAGCTACCGCTAAACGCAGGTGGGTATCCTTGCTAAACAGATCACCTTGGGGATGGAATCCATGTTGCAATTCTGTGTTGCAATTCCGACTGCTCTGTCTATTCAGAAGGTTTGGGGGGAGGTGGGGGGAGGGGCTTGCTGTCTCTTCTGCAACCACACATTTGTTCACTCTCCCCGTACAGGTCTGAACAGGATGGAGAAATATGGCCCGTGTGCCCCAGATACAGAGAAATGCCGAAACGGATGACAACAAAAGGTGGCCCACCCTCCTCAAATAAGAGTTCCCCTGTACCGGCAAAGTGTACAAACCGTCCGAGAAGCATATAATTAAGGTAGAAACGCAGTCGCTAGGAGCCAGACCATTTCCATTGGGTAACTCATTCCTGACGAGAGTCGTCACATCACGGGGCTGGAACGCGTCTCCTCAGCTGCCCTTCACTTGCCAAACTGCGGAATCAGGTCTGAAGAGAGACCTGTCTCTCGACTCTCCTGTGGCCGTTCCTTGCAAAAGGAAATATGGGATCACCCGCCGGAGCAAATTTCCAGCCCGAACGGTTCCCATCTTGTGTTTCCCCAGCTGCAGAGAATATATTAAGCCGCCTCTTCTTCTCGCAGAGGGCCACAGATTGAATTATAACGTGTGGCATCCAGCATCGCTGCCAGCAGCCGCTGCAATTAGGTGACGTGTGCTGCCTTGCCAGTGGGACTGATAATGAGAAATGAACTCCAGGAAAAGCATGTGACCTTGAAAAGAATATACGTTGCCACTGTACGGAAGAGCTGTGAGGCGGAAACCCAGAGCTGTGTAAAAGGTGTGATGGATTATTCCCGGGTGCACCGCATGCACGCACGCACACACACACAAAGGGCCGATAAAAAGACCCATTTCGTTCCCAGTTTACCAGCTGGGCCCTTCCGTGCTGTGTACATATTTCAAGGACTGCCTGCATACATGGATCGTGCCCACCCAGCCAAGGGAGCAGCACTGTGGGATTAGCCACTCATTGATTTGGGGACTAAGATTATTTTTAGTATCTTGTAGGATCTGAGGGATAAACCGTGTTCCCCTGCTGCGCCCTGCTCGCACCCTGGGGTCGTTTGTTTCAACTAATTGGTTTGCTTGAATGGATCATGCTTCACAGACCAGGCAAGCAGGCAGTATAGGAAAGAGGTGCGCCCTGCCGCTGATTTTCCCGGTGGGGGGGTGTACCTGCCCTGCCCTGGCCTGCTTTTTCATTGCATGCGAGTTCAAGTGCCAAGGGGAGGTCCTGCCTCTGGCTCCTGTGGGCCTCCTCTCCGTCAAATGCTGGCTAGCAGACCTTGGCTGCTGTGGTGTGAGAAACGCCCGCCAGTGGCAGCAGCCGGCCTTCACGGCTCATCGTTGGAATGGCCGAGTCAGGGAGATGCCGTTTTCTGGGGTTCAGGTCCCAAACCCGAGACCTCGAAAGGGTCCCTCTGTCACTTGGGTGGAGCTGGCAAGGGTGGTGAGGAGCATCCAGATGTTTGTCTAGAACCCTTGGTTGGAGAAACGGGCAGAAGGGCCACCTGGTTTAAATGGCTCCAGAATCTGTGTAGAATCCAGCTAAGTGGACATCCCAGGGCAGGTGGAGGTGGGGGAACCTTTCTCACTAGCTGGCCAGCTGCCGAAATGTGCCCAGAAGCTACACTGGTTGCTCTTCTTAAAATGGAATCTGGGAATTTGCATCCTGAGCACCTTCTCTGGAGCCCACATGACCCATGGAGAGTTCCTCCCGGTCCTGTACCGCTGCTCGCACTTGTGGAAGGCTCTGCATAAGCCTATAGGAAGGATTTTCTTCCGGACTCTGTGCTGCTGCTGCTGCTGCTGCTGCTACAGCTTGTGCAGCAAGAAGGCTCACAAGAAGCCAAGATGCCAGTGCTCTGTTCCCTATGGCACCCTGGACTCAGATGCCTGCACCCACCAGTTCTGTTTCCACCCCTCCCTGTGGCTTTTTGATGCGTTCACATTGGGCAAGTGAAATGCACATGCAATCCCTTTCGCACAAAAAGACAGCGAGTCAGTCAGGCCAGCTGGGAATGGGTTAAATGGGTTATGGGTGAAAATGGGTTGCATCCCATCCATTATTTTCCTTCCTGTGGTACTATATGCACTTGTTAGAAGGGTAGGGGGAGGCCCAAGCAGCAGCTCCCCTGATCGGAGGATTCAGCCTCTGAACACCACAGGCTAAGCACAGCACATGTCTTGCAACAATGAGTTGCTTGCAACCCCACTTCTTATTCTAGGAAATTAAGAAAACAAGTGCTTTTTGGAGGAATCCTTGGAGGTAGAAAAGATACCAGGGATCACCACTTGAGCTAAGCCATGGGCGCCACATCACCTCTTGAGAACTCAAGGGCCAAAGGAGTTCTCAAGGGGGGGGGATGGTAACCATGACTCCCTGCATCTCTAGCTTCCTGGCTTATCATAGGCTGTCCAGTTGGAACTGAATTATTAGCCACCCTAATAGGGCTTTCAACGTACTGTAAGTGAGGGATTTCAGGGACAGTTTTACCAGTTCCGCATCCCCAGTGAGTTTCCATGGCCGAGTGGAGATTCGTATCCAGACCTCTTGAGTCCTAGTCCATCCCTAAATCCACTGTACCACACTGGGTTCCTTAATAAGCTGGAAGTAGGATCATCTTTTCTACCTCAATGGATTTCTCTAAGGAAATAAACTCTATTGTGCTTTCCATATGGAAAAACTGACATTTAGCAAGTAGAGATGGGCACGACTTAGCGGTATTCCCGTTTCCGTTTCCGTTACTCGTTTCCGTTACTCTACGGAAACGGTAACGGGAATCACTGCCCCAGACTTCGAGCTCGAACCGACGAATGAACAATTTGGTCTGATTTGTCGTGCTCGTTACTTGCATCGCGCAATGCCAAGCGGCACAGAAAAAAAGTTTTTAAAAGTTAAAAAAAAAACCGATTCCCGGCCCTAAAAGAAGGCGAAAACTGTCTGAGGGCACCTACCAGGCCAGAAGGGTGTTTTATTTGGGGGGGGGGGTTCCCCGCCCCCCTCTCCTTGGCTATTGCTACTGCTGCGCTGCTGGTACCAGGCTGGGAGGGCGCATCCATTTGCCATGCAGTGCGGGGGATCCAAAATGGCGACCGCAATATTTTGTTTGAAATCGTTGCCCAAAACCCCACCAAAGCACCACAGAAACATGCGAAAATTAGCTATTTTAAATGCTTGAATTTTTACAGTAGCAGCAGTGGGGTTTTCTTGCAAAAAAAAGTCTCCGTTGATTTTATTTTATTTTATTTTATTTTATTTTATTACACCTGCACATTTGCAATGATGGGCTCGCCCATGGGAGTAGACCATGCAAATTTTCCACCAATCGCATGGCCACTTGGCCAGGTTGACCACAGAGACTTCTGGGAGGTGCCAATCGGGCATAAACAGCCCACTAATCGTAGCCCAAACCCGAACCCTAAGCCTAACCCATACGCCAGTACACTGTCCTTCTAAGTGGGTCAGAGAGGCACCCAGATGCACCCCAATACTCACCGTAACCTCACCCATAACTAGCCTAACCCTAGCCATTGCGCTAAGCCGTCTTAACCCTAAGCCAGATCTACTTGCATTGCACTACATGCAAGTACGTGAGACACAGCGGGTGCAAAGAGTCTGTCAGTCCGTCACTTGTGGCTCTGGCTGACTCCTGCAGCTCCCTCCAGGAGCCCGCTACCCCCTCCCCAAACCAGTACTAACGACAACGAAAAAACGAAAAAACGAACCGACTAATTTTTGCAAATTTTCGCGAAAAACGGAAACGAGCCGAAACGGAACCGGCCCGACTAACGACAACTCGAAAAAAATTTTTTTCAAGTCGTGCCCATCTCTATTAGCAAGTCAACCCTCTCAAGTGTCACTTGTTACTTCCAAGCTGCTGAGGGCACCAGGACATGATTTAGGGTAGAAGCACAACTCATACAGCAGGGTAGTTTGGTTTGGGGGCTTTAGGGCAGTGGTTCCCAACCTGGGGGGTTCAGAACCCCTTTGGAGGTCAAATGACCATTTCCCAGGGGTCGCCATGAGCCAGTGAAGAAAAAGGCACAAATGGCTTGGGTCTGGAGGAGGAGGAGGGGGAAGAGGGGGAAAGAGTGAGTTACAGCTTGATAGGTTGGAGGGGATGTCCGTCAATATGACCGGAGGCTGCGATTGGCTGAGGGTGCCTGTAGAGGGAAGTTCTCCATGGCCCATGCGGCATACTGGCCTGCCAAAGGGGGGCTTGCGGCCTCTTCCAAGCAGGGCAAGGGGGTCACTCACCACATGAAGACCCGTATTAAAGGGTCACAACATTAGGAAGGTTGGGAACCACTGCTTTAGGGTCCCCTAACACCGACTCCAAGAGCTTACTCAATGCGGTTTTGGAAGCCTAGTTTGCCGAAGGAAACCGCCAGTGTTTGGCCAACATTTTGGGTATTGGGTGAAGACCCGTCTGCCAACTCTGAGGCCTCACGGAGGCTCTTATGGAGGAACCTCTCATGAGTTTCTAAGAAATACCAAGCTTCCTGGGGTGGGGGTGGAGGGCGGTTTTACATCCTGCTGGCTTAGAGAAGTTGTGTTTCCCAGGAATTTTCACATTACTGATAACGCCTGTTTCTCATTCTGCAATTACCTCAATTTGTATGCAATCAAATGTAATCAGTCGTAATCCTGCCTTGCCCAGACAGTGCAACAAGTGTCCTTGAGTTGGGGTTTTTTTTTTTTTTTATGGCTTGCCTCGTTGCCGGGAGGGTTGCTGTGACAGCGAATCTCGGATGAATTAAATATACATCTTTGCATGTGGATCTTGCAGACCCCACAGCTTGCACTTTTACAGTCCATAACTTATCAATGAGTGCGGGAGGTGGAGGGAGACTGTTTTGTGCCATGCCAGTTAATCATCATCTCCGGAATGAGCTTCGCATTTCAAGCGAGAGTTTAATCCCTCTAAAAAGCAGGAACAAAAAGGACTTTCGCTGCATTTAAATAATATGAATGAAATCCATTAAAATGGAGAAAGTGAAGGACTCGAATGAAGGAAATCATGATTAAGGCCATAATAAATGCACGGCCTGCTGTTTTAAGGATCTGCGGGAAGGATGGCAGTAACCCGTGACTCACTGCACCATGTATTACTAACGATGGCTCGTGGATTGTGTGTTCTGTTGTTGATCAGTTGACATGCAGAGCACCTTGTACTCTCGAAGCGAAATGTTCCGTTTCGGTATTTTGATTAGATCAAATAAATAAATAAATAAATAGGAACAGTGGTGCCCTTATTGGACATCTGAAAACTATGTCGACACATACTGTACTCAGGAGTGGGCTTTTTTCAGCTTAGGGGAATGAGTTGATTGTGTTGTAAGATAGGAAAAGATAGAGAGCAATGATAGCTTTCTCTTCTTCTTTTTTCAGAACTGAAAGCTACTTTTGGTATGTTCACTCCTGCCAGTTGGTCAGAATGGTGAGAAACCAGTCAAAGTTCAGCCACCTGGAAACTTCTCTCTGTTCTCTTTCCAGCTATTTCTGAACTCTGAAGACGTCACCAAGGAACCTCTTGCCTGCCATCAAGAGACTTTTCATACTCCTGTGGGTCGTAGACAGATCTTCATGAATTATGTAGTTAATTAATAACTTAACAAGTAAAAATAATTAATCCTGTTTGTAAGACCCCACAACACTTAAGAAGCATGTGTCCGGGGTCCCCTTAGTATCCATGCTAAGTTTCGGGAGTCCTGGAGCTATGGCAGACACACCATACACACACACACACACACACACACACACACAGAGAGAGAGAGAGAGAGAGAGAGATTGACTATAACTGGCAACTAGAGATGGGCACGACTTAGCGGTATTTCCGTTTCCGTTTCCGTTACTCGGTTCCGTTACTCTACGGAAACGGTAACGGGAATTACTCCCCCAGACTTCGAGCTCGAACCGACGAACGAACAATTTTGGTCTGATTTGTCGTGCTCGTTCCTTGCATCGCGACATCGCGCGATGCCACACGCGGCACAGAAAAAAAGTTTTTAAAAGTTAAAAAAAACCCGGTTCCCGGCCAAAAAGCAGGCGGGAAAATGCCTGCCGTGCCTCAGGGCACCTACCAGAGGGGTTGTTTCTGGAGGTCCCCGGCCTCCCCCCTCATCCCCCGTCCTAGTGGGCTGCTCTGGTGGGACTCGCCGCAGGCTCGCAGCCAGCAAAATGCCCAGTCTCGCCGCCGCCCGCCCGCAATTAAAGCGCAAGCAAGCGGCACGGACGGCACAGGAAAAAACTTTTAAACTCTCCCCCCACCCGTTCCCAGGCCAAAAAAGCAGGCGGAAAAATGCCTGCTTGACTAAGGGCGCAGGGCACCTACCGGAGGGGTGGTTTCTGGAGGGGGGGGTCCCGCCTCCCCCCCGTCCTGGGCAGCCGGACTCGCGAGTCGCCATCGCCATGCCATGCGGTGCGGGCGGGGGATCCAAAATGGGGCGGCAAACGCAATATTGTTTTTGAAATCGTGGTCCAAAAACACACAAGCACAACAGAAACACGCGAAAATTTATAAACTGCCAGATTTTTCACAGTAGCAGTGGGTTTTTTCTTGCAACAAAATGTCTCTCCTCTCCTCCTCTGTCCTCCATTGATTTTATTTTATTTTATTTTATTTACACCTGCGCAATGATGGGCTGGCCAAGTGGCCAGCCATGTGGGAGTGGACAACCATGCAAATTTTTGGAGCCATCCCACCAGTCGCATGGCCACTTGGCCATGGAGACTTCTGGGATGTGCCAAAAAGCCCCCTAAAACCTGCCCTAGCCCTAACCCTAACCCTTGACTCCGTACCCATACGTCACAGACTGTCTTCTTAGTGGGTCAGAGAGGCACCCAGAGGTGCAACCCACTAGCCCACCGTAACCTTACCCGTCACTAGCCTAACCCTAGCTCTTGCACTAAGCCACCTTAAAGCCTTCTGGGAGTTGCAGTCCAGGAACATCTGGGGACCCGCAGGTTGAGAACCACTGAGGTAAATGATACGAAAAACCATGGATCCCTCAGACAATCATTGCTACCTCTGCAGGGAAGAGGATAGTGAAATTTGGCATGGCTATGGTCTGTTGTTGAACACCAAGTAGTTCTACCGGGCCTATCTCCAGAGAATGACGTGCACTCCACTTTGGCCGTGCATCAATCCAAAATAAGGACTCCAAGTTCCATGTTCCATATTAAGACCATACCGGATTCATTATAAATAAATAAATAAACACACCCATACACACACCCATGAGTAGGACCTAAAAAAGAAAGCATGGCTGGGTTGCCTCTAGTGAAATGACACCTGTATATATTTATGGCACCTAAGAAAGAACTTAATTTTCCTTCACCCCCTTTCCTGTTGCGATGGCATAACACCAGAGTCAACCTAAGATAGCTTAATGCAGTGGTTCTCAACCTGTGGGTCCCCAGATGTTCCTGGACTGCAACTCTCAGAAGTCGTCATCACTAGCTGAGCTCTCCAGGATTTCTGGGAGTTTTAGTCCAGGAACGTCTGGGGAACCACAGGTTGAGAACCACTGGCTTAATGCCTTGGTCAGAGAACACCCACACTGTCATGCACAAATGCCAGCATCCATGGCATGGGTTTGCTATGCAACTGGATTTTCAGCACTAGTGACAGGATAGCTTCCACAACACCATCTGGCCACTTCAAGTGGTGCACGGTAGTAGACACGTTCCTCTAAGTCTAACACCTTGCTACTGCCTCCCAGCATCTCTTGCCATAGATAATGGAATCTTTCTACCTAATAGTACAGCTGACCCTGCAGAGTTCGAAACGATTGGGTGGAATAATAAAAATTGTGAAATATAATGAAATGGAGTGCAAATGACTAATCACGATGGCATCTGCTGCAATACAAGGAAATCTAAACATATAACCTTGTACTGATATGGCACATTTTCCATTAAAAGGGCCAAAGGTGATGACACTTCCAGGCCAATGCTCGCACATGGCTTGGTTTCAGAGAAATGGTTTGTTTAGTTTAGAGAGGCCAGCATCTTTCCTGACTCTGATAAACACCACAAGTGACTCGTTATGTTAGCATGATATACATTTCCTGTTTATAAGCAATAGTTCAAGCAGTCTCTTTTTTTAAGAGACAGGTTTTTCCAATTCTGATAGAGCTCTTTTCCATATGAAACCCAAGTTCCACCTCTTTCCCAATGCTTTTCTTCTGACCCAAGAATTGCAGTTTTGTTGTACTGTGGTTGTTCTTTTTACTCCCTGTATGTGGAACAAATGAGTTTCATTTAGCTTGCACTTGGGGAGATGAGACAACTCAGTATATAACATCACAGTTTAAATTTAAACCCATTCCTTTGGATGTCAAATGTAGGTCATTGCACGCCATTGCACCCATGAGGCCAATGTGGCACTAAACATATGACACTACCTTATATTGCCTCTAAACAAGGTCCCAGCTGCTGGAGCATTTTTCGTACACATGCACGGGCATGCATGCACGTGCGTGTACACACACACACACACACACACACACACACATACACACACACACACACACACACACACACACACACACACACACAAGCTTGGAAATATCTGTATTACAAGTCTAAGGATTTCCTACCCAATATGACTAGTCTTGGTTTATTCCAACTATTCAAGACGGTTACAGGAGATATCATCTCAAAATACAGGTCCCACCTCTGTATTTCAATATAAATAATGTATTTGTTCTCTTCCCTTGCTTTTTTGAGGGGGGGGGGGGGGGGGAGGGGGGGCACAGCCATGAACATAATAGGAACAAAATACATTAGTGGCTGAATCAGGATTGTATAAGTTGCATAGCAAACCTTATAAGGTGCTATATGAAGAGCTGTTTCTAATATATGTCCCCCTCCCCTTTCAAGTGTGCCAGGGCCTACCGGGGGGGGGGGTAGATGGCTACTCTAAAGGGAGGGGAATCAAGAGCGCTGGAAGCCAGTCAGGAGAGGAAGCGGGGCACTTTGGCCAGCGAGAGGCAGAAGCAATGATGCCAAAAAGAGTTGATTACAAATTTGTTGACTGCAGCTAGATTAATAATTGCTAGAAATTGGAATTCAAAATATGAACTACAGTAGGACCCTGGTATCCACTGGGGATTGGTTCCAGGCCTTCCCATGGATAATGTAAACTGTGGATAAGAGAGAATGCCTGCCCACTCAACCCCAAACTGCTGTTTCCTGAGAGTAGCTTGATTTATGACTGCTGTTTTGAGACAGTAGCTTGCTTTATGGTTGCTGTTTGTGACAGCAGCTTGCTTTACAAATGCTATTTGTGACAATAGCTTGCTTTACAGCCGCTGTTTGTAACAAGAGCTTGCTTTGTGGCTGCTGAATTATTTCATTTTTCCCTCTGCCAACCGTGTATAACTGAATCAGTGGATATTGAATCAGTGGATACGGGGGTCCTACTGTATGCTTAGATGAATGGTACAATGAAATATGGGATATTGCTTTAAATGATAAATTGACATGTACTTTAAAGATTTAAAAAGGAGAGTTAAAAAGAGATATTTTCTATGATCTTCGGGGTAGATTTATTGGATATGTGCTCGTACGAGATAAGGGTAAAGGCTTCCGCGCAACAATCGATTTTGTTCTGGAGGGGAGGATAATGACTGTAAATAAGAAGAGTGATCCTGTTGGTGAAGGGGTGCACTGTTGTTGATATTTTGTCTTTTTTTTGTAATTTGTATTGTGTATTTTTTTTTGTATTCTGTGTAAAAAGAACAAATATTTATATTGGAAAAAAAGAACGAGAAAAACATCAGTTTAAAAAAACCCAAAACAAAAGTGTGTTCCTCTGAAAATACCAAAAAGTCTGTTCCTCTGATTCCATGAAGGCTCAGAAGGCAACAAAATTTTGAAATCTTTGCCGCTGTGGCAATATAGGATGTAGCTCATATTTGGAACTCAGATCTACCATCTTAACCCACCACAAACAGGACATGGTTATATCACAATTTGCCGTCCTTTGCACAATCAGCAACATTTGGCAAGAGGCTGTCCCCCAGCAAATGTGGTTCAATCCTGATGAACCACAATTGGCCGAGGCGAATGTTTGCCTGTGTCGTTGTTATCATATGGAGACATAGTTAATGTTTCTCTGACTGGCCCCGAGTTCATTTCAGAGCCACATGGGAGGTT
The DNA here is from genome assembly GCA_037367245.1 of Phrynocephalus guinanensis. Classification (NCBI taxonomy): domain Eukaryota; kingdom Metazoa; phylum Chordata; class Lepidosauria; order Squamata; family Agamidae; genus Phrynocephalus; species Phrynocephalus guinanensis. The sequence continues at coordinate 174,949,167 of CM074733.1, read as the reverse complement.
CCGGTAAGGGATATAGGACTACAATACAAAGAATTGCTCACCAAATCTCTCCTTCCTGTGGCTCTCCAGGTTATGGCACTCTTACATGCATCCTCATTTCTTTAGGGAAGACAGCCCAAACGAAATCCATCTCTCTTCTGAAATGCTAAGGGGCTGACAGGAAAAGATAAACCAATTCTTGTCGGCATCCATAAACTTCTTAAATGTGTAACTGGCTTCTATCACTTACCTTAAGATACTAGAAACATTCTAGGTGAGACCATTCGGGAGCCATCTGCTAGGAAATGACTAGAATCACCAAGTGCCGTAAGGCTGTGCCCTCCCCCTCCCCCCTTTTAATACGCTCAGAGGGTCAAACAGGGCTTTTTGCGGCTACTAGTCCAACGTCAGAGCTTGGGATAAGCTACTCTTAGGACTCTCTGGAAGTTGAGTCACGGCAACTGGACTTCTTTTTCTTGAGAGATTGAAATGTTTCACGGCTCATCCAAACAGTTTTCTCAGTCTTGTTTGGATGAGCAGTGAAATGTTTCAATCTCTCAAGAAAAAGAAGTCCAGTTGTCGTCGTGACTCAGGTTCCAGATAAACTCACCTGGATGACTGAGAATCTTCACAGACATTCTGTACTCTTAGGATGATAACTTTCAGCGTTTCCCCTCATAAGCTCGGTTGTTGGAAGAGCAAAACTTCTGGGATGTGAGATGCAGCCACCTTACAAAGGGACTAAAACTTCTGAGTAAAAGCACCTCACCTTTTTGGCGGCAGAGCTCAGTGGTTTAGATATCTGCCTGCAGAGCGAGAGGTTGGGATGGAGTTCAATTCCCCACTGTCCCTCCTCTGAGTAGAACCAGCCTGTGCAGCCTTGAGCCAGCTGCATAGTCTCAGAATGCGCCCCCCCCCCCCCCGGCTCCAAAAAAGAAGGGAATATAAAACTATTTCTGAGTATCCTCTACTACAGGAAAAGAGATTCCATTTGAACTTTAGGAAGAACTTCATTGATGGCTAGAGCTGTTCGGCAGTGGAATAATATGTTGCCACAAAGGAGGGTGGTGGAATCTCCTCCTGTGGAGGTTTTTAAGCAGAGGCTGGATGGCCATCTGTCGGGAGTCCTGTGATGGGGGGCTTCCTGCATGGCAGAGGGTTGGACTGGATGGCCCTCCTTGAGGTCTCTTCCAACTTTAGGATTCTATGATTATATACCTGCAGGACCCTGAAAATAGGCCACCCTAAGTCAGAACCGACTTAATGACACATGATACCATATTTATCGAAAGAAGAAGATAATCAGTTAATATGGTATCAGCCAGAGGACACCAAGTACTTAACTTGTTGTAGGTTGCCCAGAGTGGCCATAAGGCCAGACGGGCAGGGTATAAATATGATAAATAGCAAATAAGCGACTCTGTACAGTGGAAACACTCTTTGCCGTGTTAATACATCTGGATCATTGGACTGTGCCACACGTTGTGCACCAGTGTTGAAGCTTAGAGGTGTATAAGAAGGTAGGGTTCACATGAACCTAGCAACGAAGAGGTTAACTCAGAAAGGGCTGCTTTTAGCAGTATAATATAATATAATATAATATAATATAATATAATATAATATAATATAATATAATATAATATAATATAATAGTATCTCTATCCTCTCTAGCTGGATGATCACCTGAAAGCTTATTACAAACTGGGGCTGCATGAACAGTATGTTATAAACTAGCACAATTTGTGCTGTCCCACAAAATTATTCCTCATCCACAAATACAGTACAGCGGACCCTTGTATAACATAAAATCTGTACAACATAAAACATTCCGGAGATAGGGGGAAATTGTTTAACATAATCACCTGTGGGGCGAATCCGTACAACATAAAATGGTCGCGATTAGGGATCACTCCATTTTCAATGCATTCCTATTTATTTATTTATTTATTTATTTATTTATTTATTTATTTATTTATTTATTTATTTATTTATTTATTGAATTTATATCCCACCCATCTTCCCGAGGGAACTCTGGGCGGCTTACAAAGAGCTGAACCAGTCAGCGACATAACAACGAAATACAACAAAACAATAGGACAACAATTCAATACAATCATTAAAAACTGTAGCACCCTTATCATAAGAACAAACGTAGCTCAGAAAGCAGCTTGTAGTATAGCTTGCTAGTGGCAACAGATGGTGTGTGTGTGTGGGGGGGGGGAGAACTAGTTAAACACAAGTTAAACCTGGTCACCAAAGGCCTCGCAGAACAGGATGGTTTTCAGGGCTCTGCGAAAGGCCAGCAGGGACTGGGAAATTTGTATAAAGGAAAATTTGCTTAACATCATTTCATTTGGAATGAATTAATCCCTTTATACAAGGTACCACTGTACTTCCAAATTGTTTGCTATGTGAAGCTCAAGTCAACCTGAGGAAGTTTTTTTTTTTTAATCAGAAGTGTTGTGCTATGGTAAAACATAAGAATATTCCTATCTGGTCAGAATTAAGTCTCCTTGAGTCCAACAAGGAAGTATTGCTTTTGGCTGCCTATGAAGGTTGTTGTTGCTGAATTCAGTGGGGATTAGTGCCTGGTAAGTGGGTAAAGGATTATTTATTTTATTTTATTTATTTTAGAGTATTTTTACCATGCCTTTCTCCTTGGAAAAGGACCCAAGGCGGCTTACAGTAATGAGGGATAATACCCAGTCCAGTACAATGAAAACATGTTCAAGTATTTGAGAACAAGGAATTGAGGGACATCTTACAGCATCAATAGACAACATTACATTAAAGCTACAAGGTTCTAAGTAGTTATAAACACAAAGTCTATGTGAAACTATAGATCCATATAAAAGACACATGGTAGTCCATCCTTCAGGGAAAACTTGCCTGAAGAGAAAGGTCTTTGTATGCCTTTCATTTCTATTGACCCAACTTTTCAAGGGGTTCTAAAAGAGAGAAACCTTTGTGTTCTGTTTCCTTCAACACCCAGCATTCCCAGCCTTCAGGACCGTCTGAAAAAGAAGAATGTTTCAGCAGCACGTAGACTGTTTTTAGAACCTGCAGGTGAGCCGAGTTAAGACGCTGCTCCAGTCAGTGCATATGTGGAGAGAAGGTCTGTTTCTAGAACATGATTAACTATTCATCTGACGCTCTTGTTCCTTCACAGGTTTACTTTAACCTCTGGGCAGAATGACAGAATAGCCGAAAATGGCAAGCCGGTGTCCTTGTCCTTTTTCCTTTTCCACTTCATGGAGTAAGAAAATACACAATGACCTTGGGTTGTCCTTTTCCGTCACCCCTCCTCACTGTGGTGGATGAAAAGATGAGGGGAGGAGGGCAGAAAATGCATGATGTGAGGACACGACATGCCAGGCTTTTGTTAGCCACAAGGTACCACTGCATTCACTGTTCCCTGGAAGGACAGATTTTGAAGCTGAGGCTCCAGTACTTTGGCCACCTCATGAGGAGAGAGGACTCCTTGGAAAAGTCCCTGATGTTGGGAAAGATGGAAGGCAAAAGGAAAAGAGGATGGCAGAGAATGAGATGGTTGGATGGTGTAATCGATGCAACCAATATGGATTCGACAAAACTCCAGGAGGCAGTGGAAGACAAGAAGGCCTGCCGAGCTGTGGTCCATGGGGTCACGAAGAGTCGGACACGACGGAACGACTGAACAACAACAACAACAACACTGCATTCAGATTGAGAAACAGGGAATTGAGGTTAAGGTTATATATATATATAACATTCATTATATATATAAAACGTTATTTCAGGATCCATTTAAACAATTCATTTCAGGATGCTGTTTGAAATATCTTCCCATCCAGGGAATGGAACCCTACTCAGTCAGAACTGTTCTATAAGCAATTGTTTAATAATAATAATAATTTAATAATTTACAGTTATATTTCAATGGCTACCAGAGTGGTTAGTCACCTTACTTTATATTCATAATTTCAAAAGTAACTCCTGTATTTTAGAAGTATAAAAATGGCAAGTTATCTTGAACACCTGGATGCTGGGGGCTGCTCTAAGCATCCTCCCCTCCCCTCTACCTCACAATTACCTCAGCGCCCACATCAGACAATGGTCCTTGATTGGAATCATGACCTCCGTTGCTTATTAGTGAGGCCACACAACCTGGAAAAGTAACTGGAAAGTTACACTGACACCACAAAAGGAAGGAAGCTATAATTTGTTATATTACAAATGTACTGTTACTTAATTACGCCTTGGTTGTCACCTAATTACAGTATGTTTCCATGAATAAGACTATATTTTGTCTAAAATTGTTAGACTAAAAATTGAGGGTCGCTTTACACATGGGAACAAGCCAAGGAGAGAACCACGGCACACAGTTGCAAAACTGTAATTTTGTGTTGAAAAAGTAGGGTTTGTCTTCTACATGGAGGCATCTTATAAGACAGAAAAATATGGTAAGTGTGGGGGAAAACAACAACAACATCCCATCAAGTCCATTCTGATCTATGGTGACCTTTTCCAGGATTTTCCAGGAAGTGGATACTCAAAAGTGGTTTGCCATTTCCTTCTTCTTCATTGGATTTTCCATCTTGCTCAAGGCCAAACAGGCACAGCAGGGAATCGAACTCCCAACCTCTGGTGCCAAACTCTAAAAGGAATCATGCAGTGTTATGTTCCTCACTGGCGATATAGCCTCCTTCATATCGCTGATGGACCCACGTGAGCTTTAAAAGAGAAAGAGGACTGGGACGCCTGTCAAGGCTCCCACGTTGAGGTCCTCCCATAATCTTGGCGTATGTTCTACACAGGTTTAACATGAACATCTGGAAGAGGATTCTAATCATGTTCCAATGAATACATGGAGAGGAATCATTTCTGTGATATGAACTAGACATGGGCACGACGAGAAAAAATGACGTCTCGAGTTTTCATTTGTCGGAACGGGTCCGTTTCGGGTTGTTTCTGTTTGGCTCGAAATTTTTCAAAAATTTGTCGTTTCCGTTTGTCGTTTGTCATTTCCACCATGACTTAGCGCGATTTGACTTCCCAGAGCATAGGGGCGTCCCGCAATCAGGGCCGGCGCTAGGTGTTTTTGCACCCTAGACGGCGGGCGGGGCGGGGTGGGCGAGTGGGCCATGGGTGGGCGGCGGCCATGGGCGGGCAAGTGGGCGGGCAGCGGCGCGGGCAGACGGGCGAGTGGGCAGTTAGGATATCACTTACGATAGAGGTTCTGTTCTTGGCTTGCACCCCAAATGTGTGTGTGTGCAAGCAAATTGAAGTTGGGAAAATAGAAAATAAATGGTAGTATATAATATATTTTTAAAATAAATCCACACCTCCTACTCCCAGTCGAACCTCCCCCTTTATCCAACATCAGGGAAAAAATCCTCACAAACTGCCAGAGAAGAAATAAAGAATAAACTGCTATTCCCTTCAGCAGACAAAGCTGCAGGGAATCAAAGAAATTATTTTCTAAATTCAATTCCCTCCCTGCCTGCCTAACTTAAATCCTAAAGCCTCCAGCCTCCCTCCTCAATCTCAATCGGATCACACCAGCACCAGCAGCCAGCCCTCCTCCCTCAACCACATCCATACACCCGACTGCGATTTCTGGAAGGTGCCTCGGCTTTTTATGCCCTCCGAGACATTCAGAAGTGTCAGTCAAAAACCTGGCGATGCCATTGGTGGAATGGTTCAAACAATTTTCATGGTCCCATCCCATGCCCAGCCCAAATGGGCAGGTCTAAAAATAAAAAATAAAATAAAATAAAATAAAATCAATACGACGTTTTATTGCTATAAAAAAAACCACTGCTGCTACTATTAAAATTCAGGCATTTAAAATAAATAAATTTCACATGTTTCTGTGGTGATTTGGTGTGTTTTTTGACCACGATTTCAAATGAAAAATTGCGGTCGCCATTTTGGATCCCCCCCCACCGCATGGCATGCAGCGAGAGACAGGCGACGAGGATGACCCCCCCCAGCCTGGTGCAAGCAGCCCAGGACAGGAGAAGAGGGGGGGGAAGGCTGGGGACCCCCCAGAAACCACCCCTCTGGTAGGTGGCAAAGCCTCAGGCAGGCATATTTTCGCCTGCTTTTTTGGCCGGGAGTCAGGGTTTTTTTAAAAAAACTTTTAAAAACTTTTTCTGTGCTTCGCATTGCGCGATCGCCGCGATGCCACAAACGAAAACTAAAAACCCGACCAAATTTTTCTTTTTTTCTGTTCGAGTTCGAGTTCTGACGACTTAATTATCGTTACCGTTTCCGTTACATAACGGAAACGATAACCGAAAACGGAAACGACAATTTCGCCGAGTCGTGCCCATGTCTAATATGAACCCTTGATAGACAGATGAGATACAGAGGATCCTATTTCCAGGGAGCGGGGGTGTCCTCACCATCGTTCCTCAGACCATGGTACGGAACACCCGTTGAACACACTTGGGGCACACTGGAAGGAGATCCAACAGAAAGCTGTGATCGGCATGGGGGGGAAATGTCACTGCAGCCCTGCTGCTACCCACCTTTGAGCCCTCCTGTCCTCATCAGCAACTGGGATTCCAACTCGCTCCATCAAACAGGTTCCGAGCAGGCCCACCTATTAGAGAGAACAGTGAGGGTGTGCACTTTCCACCCTCTGTTGCAAAACCGCGAGGCCTGTTGCAATGTGACTTTAATCAGCCGGCTTTTGCAAGACACCTATTGAGTAACACCGGAGGATATCTTTATCCGTATGTGTACACAGCAACTTTGCCAGTCTGGCTCGCATTAAAAACAAAAAAGAAAAAGGAGAGGAGAAAGAATTTGCCCTTGGACAGACGTTTAGCAAGACACCCAGAACAGAGGGGAAAGAAATCACGCTTGTTGGCAGGTCAAAGAGGTGTAGCATTCCAAAAACGGAAGGTGCCTTGAGTGACACTTTATCCAGCTGCTTTAAATTTGTGTTATTGCAGTTGTGTAACACTGATGATTTCCCTCAGCTGTGCACCTGTGTGAGAGACAGAGAAGGCAAGAGGAAAGGGGACTTCAGGCCTGAAGAACAGCCCCAGGTTTGCTGCCTGAAAGAGAAGAGAAGATGGAGCCTCCTCCCCCATGCATGTATAGAAGCTGACAGGACCGACAGCTGGACTTTATCTCCAGACCGGCAACCAGGCACCCTTTTCAACTGCACTTCAGTGAATTGGGCTTGCTTAGGGCACCGTGTGCGGCACACACGGCTCCATTCTCTGACAAAAGAGCCAATGCATTCAAGAGGAACACTCCGGAGAGACTGCCCCATGTTGCTGCTGCCGCCACCCTCTGAGGAAGCCGTCTCACAGAGCAAAGCAAAAACAAAGTGTGCTGCTTATAACACTCTCGGGGAGGTTAGCAAATCAATTATGCAGGATACACTTTGGCCCCACCCCACACATGCACAGCAAGCTCAGCAATATGTCTGTGAAGATTCTCAGGCATCCAGGTGAGTTAATCTGGAAGTCGAGTCATGGCAACCGGACTTGTTTTTCTTGAGAGATTGAAATGTTTCGCTGCTCATCCAAACAGCTTCATCAGTCTAAAGAAAGCTAGTTGCGAGTCCTCCATTTTATAGTTCACTTTGTCCTCTTGTCACCCTGGTCTGAAATAGGCTCATAAGATGAACAATGGCCTGAATAGGCTTGTTAGGTAGACAACAGTCTCAGTAGCCTTAAGGTGAACAACGGCCTAAGGTGCTGAAACCCATAAAGTATGGGTCATTCGCTGTGGCCTTGGTGGTGGAGGCATGAGGTATTTTTATTTTATTTATTTATTTATTTGTTGTGCTTGTATCCCGCCCATCTTCCAGAGCAAAATTCTGGGCTGCTAACAAAATTTAAAACTACACTAAGAAAAACAAGAATTAAATTAAATTAAATTAAATTAAATTAAATTAAATTAATTTTTTTTAAAAAAATCCAGTAAAACAGCGAGGATCAATATCCTTCAAATCAGATGAGGCGGGCGGCAAAAAAAAAAAGGTGAAAAGGTCACCAAATGCCTCCTTAAAAAGGTAGGTTTTCAAAGTCTTTTTGAAGGCGGGACTCTGTCAGGCGCAGCTCACTGGGGAGATGGTTCCACAACGTGGGGCCCACCACAGAGAAGGCGCGGTTGTGCGTGAGCAATTTCCACGCCTCCCTGGGCGTGGCCACCCTCAGTGAGTGCGCCTGCGCCATTCTCGTGGGCCTGGTCCCAGTTGATCTCTGAGAGATGCACTCTGACAGGTTCTCTGGTCCCAAGATACCCAGATTGTTGAAATGATAAGTAAAGTGTTCTGCTTATATACTGCCCCATACCACTTCAAGTAGTCTCTCTGCAGTTTACAGTTTTTAAATAATAATATGCAGGCTACACATTGCCCCCTCCAGCAAGCTGGATACTCATTTTATCGACCTTGGAAGGATCGAAGGCTGAGTCAAACATGAGCCAGCTACCTGAGATCCAACCCCAGGTTGTGAGCACAGTTTTACCTGTAGCAGATAGACTGTGCCTGAGGCCCCACCTCTGTTGAGAAAGGGGGTTTGACTGCTCACATGAATGGCTTCCCTGACCCCTCTCTCAAACCACCTCTCTTCTCTATCTAATACGTGTACATCCTCATCTTTGAAAGAGTGGCCTTTTTCCTTCAAATGGAGGTGTACTGCTGATCCTGACCTGTTACCCCTCCTATGTTGGGCTATCTCTCCCCTGACAGACTACTATATCTTACTGGTACTTCATCCATTCCTAGGTCCCACCAATCTGCACACAGATTGCAATTTTCAGCCTGCTATCCTTACTCCCTAGAACGGTAGCAGTATGTTCTGACAAAGGAAGATGAAATATTTCATTTCAAAAATAGAAAACGGCATGTTGTTTCATTACTTGATGGAATGTTTGTATTTTATTTCATAATGTTTATAACTGCACAAAATAGCATGGCTATTTTTCATTTTGTGCCCATCTCTAATGCATACACATATGTGTTTATATGCTCATGCATATAGGTGTGAGTGCGCCTACCCCAAGCAGTCTACCAATCTGTAGCAATCTTATTTATTTATTTATTTATTTATTTATTTATTTATTTATTTATTTATTTATTAATCTTATATCCCGCCCATCTTCCCACTGGGAACTCTGGGCGGCTTACGACAATAAAAGCAGGTAATAAAAACACAAACAGAAAAGCAAGACCAGACATAGTTAATGCAGGGGGGCAAGATGGCGGCATAATAAAGCAAGGAAAAAAAAGAACCACACTAATTGAGAAGGTCGCCAAACGCCTCCCTGAAGAGGTGGGTCTTCAGGGCCTTCTTGAAGGCGGGCAGGGACTCTGTCAGGCGCAGCTCACTGGGAAGATGATTCCAAAGCATGGGGCCCACCACAGAGAAGGCGCGGTCTCGCGTACGCGATTTCCGTGCCTCTCTGGGTGTGGCCACCCTCAGTGAGCACGCCTGCACCAGTCTCGTGGGTCTGGACCCGGTTGACCTTTGAAAGATACGCTCCGCCAGGTACTCTGGTCCAAGGCCATGGAGGGCTTTGAAAGTCAAAAACAGGACCTTGAACCTGATCCAGAGGACAACGGGGAGCCAATGCAAGCGAGTCAGGACTGGGGTGATGTGCTCGTATCTACGGGCACCCACCACCAGCTTGGCTGCCGCATTTTGCACCCGCTGTAACCTCCGGACCAGAGTCAAGGGCAACCCCACGTAGAGGGCATTGCAGTAGTCGATCCTCGAGATCACCAGGGGCTGCACTTCTGTCCTCAGGGAGGACTCATCGAGGTACTGGCGGATCTGGGCGATCCTGCGGAGATGGATAAAAGCGGCCCTGGAGGCAGCCATCACCTGGGCTTCCAGGGAGAGGGCTGAGTCCAGGACCACACCCAGATTCCTGGCCCTGTCTGCAGGCTGGAGGGAAACACCCCCCAGTCTAGGGAGGGGGCCATTGTACCCAGACGAGGGTGCCCTGAAGAACAGAACCTCCGTCTTCTCCAGATTCAGCTTGAGCTGGTTCTCTCTGGTCCATTCCAGAACGGCCTCCAGGCACAGATCAAGGGAGCGAACAGCCTCCACTGCAGACGACGAAAAGGAGAGATAGAGCTGCGTGTCATCAGCATACTGATGACAGTGAACTCCAAATCTCCTGATGACCTCCGCCAGCGGCCTCATGTAAACATTGAACAGCATGGGTGACATTGCCGACCCCTGGGGCACCCCACAAGGGAGAGTCCAAGGAGCCGACAAATCATCACCCAGCTGAACCCGCTGAGTCCGGCCGCCAAGGAAGGAACAGAGCCAGGCCAAGGCCTGACCACCAATTCCCGCCTCCGCAAGCCGGACCAGTAGGTTACCGTGGTCGACGGTATCAAAGGCAGCTGAGAGATCAAGGAGAACCAACAGGGAGGAACACCCCCTGTCAGCCTCCCTGAGGAGGTCATCCTGCAGAGCGACCAGGGTGGTTTCGGTCCTGCGAAGAGGTCTGAATCCAGACTGGAAGGGATCCAGGATATGATTAACCTCCAGGAATGACTGAAGTCGGACGGCTGCCACCCTCTCGACAACCTTGCCCAGGAAGGGAACAATGGCAATCGGACGATAGCTGGATAAATCGTCCGATGCCATGCCATGCCATGTGGCTGTTTTGGAATATGCAGCTCATGGGTATGGCACTGGATTCAAGAAATGACAAAACTGTCACATGTAAGCCTGACTGATGCCTTTTTAAAGGGGGCGGGGCTTAATTTGAAAGTGCAATCAGAGAGAATGCTGTACACCCCACCCCACCTCCGTCTCCTGGTGAAGACAGGCAGCCTGGGGGGGGGGGGACATAGTCTACTTCACATTGACTGTTTTGACAAGTTCTCCATGGATCCCAGCTACATTGAGAAGCTTCCATATGCAGACCATCTTCAGAAAATCCTTCTCCAAACAATCCTTTTCTCTATATGGCGACAGTCGCTAGAACTGCTTTAGGAGGGCTTGTGTGGGAAGGCAAAGCAGATGTTGCTTCCAAAAGGCAGGTTTTCGTCCTAAGGCCCTGCTTCCCAACCTTGGGTAACCCAGATGTTCCTGGACTCTTGCATGAGCATATAAACATATCTGTGTATGCATTCGTGATTCCCAGATGCCTTTGCCACCAGTTTCAGGTTTCTGAGAACTGCAGTCCAAGAATACCTGGCTTGCCAAAGGCCAGGAACCATTGTCCAAGGGCTTCTGCAGAGCTCTGGAAACTGTAGTCCAAAAAGAGGTGAGACTCCAAAGATCTGAATATAAAATAGCTTCCTGTGTTCTTATGCAGGTATTAGTATTCATAATCATGTTCTGAAAACTAGCTCCCCCCCCCTCCAAAGCATTTTCATTAAAAATAATCCAGCTTCAATAGGTATCAGAATACTGTCATGAGAAAGACTTATTATAGTGCAAGGAAAGTGAGGGGGAAGCAGCAACCGAAATCTTAGGAGACTCGAAGCAACCGAAGGCAGATGAAAAAGGTGGCCTCTAAAACTTCAGCTAACCATTCGCATAACTTTTGCAGGCTTTGCGTGAGGAAGGAGGGTTACAGAATGGCACACATGGCCTCTTTCAGTTGTCCTCTCTTCGAAAATCTGTCCGTTCGGCCCATGTGTGGCTTACACACAGAGAGCAGCCTTAGAACTGAGACGTCGAGAACCCTTGAAGTGGGTCATCCATAATGAGCAGCTGGATAGAAGTTCAATAAAAGCACCTGGCTACAATTTTCCCTTGATGGCCTACTCAGGTGAGAGGACTGCAATATCCTGTTTAAATTAGAAAAACAGTCCCTTAAGTTTGTCTCTGGATATATAAATCAACACATCTAATGTTATGAAAATTGGCGGTTTCTTATCTTCTGCAGTGGTACCTGTGCTCTTCCTTGGTCAAGTATAAGTCAATACCCAACCTGATTGGACGAATTGTCTAATGAGGGCATCACAGGAGGAGGAGGGAAGCATATTCACTGACACAGCTTGTAGGTTTCTACAAGCCAATATAAATTGGTTCCACGGGGGCCACCTATGTGCGAACGGAGCGGAAGTGTAAGAGCCTACACAAGCCACTGGAAGCACCTTCTTTGCTCTCTTAATGCATTTCCCAGGTTACGAGGGCTAGGCTGAGCTGTAGATTACTTCCTAAGATGGATACGGGAACCTAGTAGTGTGTGTGTGTGTGTGTGTGTGTGTGTGTGTGTGTGTGTGTGTGTGTGTGTGTGTGTGTGTGTGTGCTGTTCTTTGTGACCCCACGTCCCTGGAGTTTTTCTTGGCAGGAATACTGGAGTGGCTTTGCCAGTTCCTACTCCATGCGCCTACATCACCTGGTATTCCCTGGTGGTCTCCCATCCAAGTACTAACCAGGGCCAACCCTGCATAGCTTCCAAAATCAAGCAACATCGGGTGTGCTTAGGGCATCTAGGCAGCTAATGGGAAAGTACCAAGTGCAAAAGAATATAAAAGGAATAAAGATAAAAAGGTGCACCGCCTAAGCAAAGAACAAAAGGGAGAAATAACAAGGCAATGGAGATGAGAGAAATGATTGCTTATGTTTTAAATTCAGAAAGCAGCAGTAATTTAAAGTCAGCAACCAAACGGTAGAACTTAAGAACAGGGAAAGGAAAGCTAGGAGTATAAATGGGAGGGGGGAATTCTGTAAGGGGGGGGGAAATAGATGTTGACAGACGCGCCTACAGGGAAGAAAAGAAATCGCTAACAATGTAGAAAGTTAATAAAATAAAGTCAGCAACCCCCCCACCTCCTCACCCAACGCAAACAAATAAATCAAGAGCAGAAGAGGAAAATAAATGCAATTTAAACACAGTAACCAGGCACTAATAATAGCCCATTAAAGGCTGACATAAAAGGGGTAGAGAGAGGAAAAGGGAAACACTGCACGCATGAAAAAAGCACAAACGTTTCTAAAACATTTGAAACTTTTTTAAAGGTTTATGAGACTATATTGTGAAATAGAGGATGGGGTGGGGGTGGGGGGCTCCAATAATGGATGTTCTTTCACAACATATAAAGAGAAGCAGAAGGAAACCTTAGGATTAAAAAGAAAAAGATGTGGGAGCAATCAATAAGCAACCCAGGAAAGCATAAGTGAGGTTGTTATAATGAATGACGACAGCTACAACAACAACAACAACAACAACAACAACAACAACAACAACAACAACAAAATTAAGAACAAAGATGAAAACCAAGAAAGGAAGGAATCATCAAGTTCACTCACTTTCCCTCAGTAAAAAGTGAAAAATACAGGGTGACTTCATGGTGAATGGAAAAATTAAGCTAAGAGGTGGGTACTAACACATTCCCAAGTCACCCTCACCACTACCACCACCACCCCACACACCAAACACTGTACGAAACTAAATGTACTTCAGAGAAGGAGTTTCTGGCCTTATTGTGCGGAAGATTCTAAGATTTGCCGTCCAAAAGTAACTTCCCCAAGCTTTGATTGTTGTATAAAGAGAAGGTATCGGTCACGGATAGCCTGAACTACCAGTACTCCATCTTATGTAGCAGCCTGCTTGTAGAAAGACATTCAAGTTGCTTATACAGTATACAGCAGGACTAAGGGGGAAATGAGCAAATGCTAAGAAGAAAGAAACGAGGCTATCCAGTGCATCGGCACACACCACAAAATTATGGGTAACAAAGGAAGTCTTGCAGACAAGACAATTTATCATGGAGCTGTTGTTACCATAATGATTTGTATTACTATTAGGCTAAATCTAGTTCTTATTCTCAGCTGGAGTACATGGACTGAATCAGAAAGAATGGACAGAACTCTTCCAGCTAGTGCTTATTCATGATAGTAAGCAGGTCACATCTTTTATTTATTTATTTTTATTTATTTATTTTTACAACTTATATGCCGCCCACTACCCAAAGGTCTCTGGGCAGCTTACAATAAAGAATTAAGACAGTTAAAACATCAAATATCAATAAATAATTAAAACAATAATAAAAACCTTACACTAAAATCATTACACTAAAATTGCCATCAGAGGACCCACAGTCTATGTTGTATCAATTAAAAAGACTTCTGGAACAGGAAGGTTTTTACCTGGCGCCAAAATGTCATCAATGTTGGCGCCAGGCGGATCTCACTTGGGAGGGCATTCCATAGCTTGGGAGCAGCTGCCGAGAAGGCCCTGTTCCTACAAGCCATCCCTCTCACCACCTTGAGGGATGGCTCTTTCAAGAGGGCCCCCTGGCTCAATCTTAATTGCCGGGTAGGTTCGTATGGAAGGAGGCGGTCCTTCAGGTATCTAGGTCCTAAGCCAAAACAAGCACTTTGAATTGGGCTCGAGCAGCAACTGGTAACCAATGAAGGTTATACAGAATCGGCGTGATGTGATCCCTGGTGGCCCCACCACTTACCAGCCGCACCACACGATTCTGAACCAGTTGCAATCGCCGAACCGTCTTCAAAGGCAGCCCCATGTAAAGCGCATTGCAGTAATCAGTACGGGATGTTACCAGTGCATGCGTAACTGTCATGAGGCTCCGTTCATCCAGGCAGAGGCATAGCTGATATATTTTCCTCAGCTTGAGAAAGGCACCCCTGGCCACCGAGTCCACCTGGGATTCCAGAGTTAGACCTGGGTCCAGGAGCACCCCCAAACTGCAGACCCTGTCCCTTAGGGGGAGTGCAATCCCATCCAGGAGAGGAATATGGCCCTCTAATCTGTCCAGCGAAGCACCCACTAACAGCACTTCCGTTTTGTCTGGATTGAGTTTCAATTTATTAACCCTCATCCAGTCCATTATCTGGTCCAGACACGAGTTCAGTACAGAAACCGCCTCACCTGGATTGGTGGAGAACGAGAGGTAGAGCTGAGTATCGTCAGCATATTGCTGACTCCTCAGCCCATACCTCCTGATGACCTATCCCAGCAGTTCCATGTAGATGTTAAACAGCATGGGAGATAGTATTGAGCCCTGTGGAACCCCATGACGTAAACACCATGGGGCAGAGCAACTGTCCCCCAGCACCACCTTCTGGACACGGTCAGCCAGGAGGGAGCGGAACCACAGCAAAGCAGTGCCTCCAACCCCCAACCTGTCCAGCCTGTCCAGAAGGACACCATGGTCGATGGTGTCGAAAGCCGCTGAGAGGTCCAGGAGTATCAACAGGGTCACACTCCCCCTGTCTCTCTCCCGGCAAAGGTCATCATACAGGGCGACCAAGGCAGTCTCTGTGCCAAAACCCAGCCTAAAACCAGATTGAAATGGATCCAGAAAATCCGTTTCATCCAGCAGCGCCTGGAGTTGCCCAGCCACCAACCGCTCCAACACCTTGCCCAAATAAGGGAGGTTCACTACTGGTCGGTAGTTCACCACCAGCCCTGGGTCCAGGTTAGGTTTTTTAAGGAGTGGTCTAATTACTGCCTCTTTTAAGGCAGCAGGGACCACTCCCTCTCTTAATGAGGCGTTTACAGCTTCCTGGACCCAGGTGCGAACCCCCCTGGTAGATCTTTCTTAGTCACCGCACCTCAAAAAAGACGTAGTGGAACTGGAAAGGATGCAGAAGAGAGTGACTAAAATGGTTAATGGGCTGGGGCACCTCCCTTATGAGGAAAGGCTAAAACATTTGGGCCTCTTTAGTCTGGAAAAAAGGCGCCTGAGGGGGGATATGATTGAGACGTACAAAATAATGCAGGGCATGAGTAAAGTGGATAGAGGGAAGCTCTTCTCCCTCTCACAAAATACCAGAACTAGGGGACATACACTCAAACTGAGGGCTGGGACTGGGGGAGTAAGAACGGACAAAAGAAAATATTTTTTCACCTAGCACGTTGTTAGTCTGTGGAACTCCCTGCCACAGGAGGTGGTGCCTTCAAAAGGGGATTGGGCAGATTCCTGGAGGAAAAGTCCATCACAGGATCAGAGGTGTACCCAGGATTTGGAGTGCCTGGGGACAAAGTTCATTTTGGCACCCTTCCTGTCACCCCCTCCCACATTGTACCCACCGAGCAACGGGGGCTGAACTCTGTGTGTGTGGGGTGGGTGCATGGGTGCGCATGTGCCCAGGTGGACGGGCAGATGGGCATGGGTGCACACCTTACAGTTCTCCCACCAAGGCGAGGAAGAGGAAGAGGAGGGTGCCACGGTCACTGCATTCCTTCCTGCCTGCTTTGCCACTTGCCAGTGAGCAGAGGCGGAGGCAGAGAAGGGGGTGCCGTCACCAAGCCTTAGGGGAAAGGAGGACTGCTGGGTGGTGGGAGGGTGCATGGCTTCCTCCTCCTGCTCCCCCTCCAGGCACCCCCGATTGCTGCACCTGGAGAAGATGTAACCTTATGCCCTCCCCCAGATATGCCCCTGCATAGGTTACAAGCGATGATGGAGATGTGTAATCTCCAGGCTTAAAACCGGGATCCTTCAAGGGCCAGATGCAGGGCAGTGGTATCAGGAGACACAGATATCTAGTCTTGTGCGCTCCCAGACGCATCGGGGGGGGGGGGCACTGTGAGATACAGGAATCTGGACTAGATGGGCCTTTGGCCTGATCCAGCATGGCTCTTCTTATGTTCTTAAGTTCTTATGTAGTGGAAAATGTCAACTCAGGCTTGGTTGTGTGTGTGGTTTGTTTTTTTTAACTGTTCTGCAAGCCCAGTGGTTTAGATATACGGGTGCATAGCCAGAGGTTAGAAGTTTAATTCACCACTAGGCCACCTCTTATTACAGCCAGCCTGTGTGGCCTTGGGCAAGCTGCACAGTGTCAGGATGTCTGCATAATAAGAGAATTTAAAAAAACCCATGTCTGAGTACTCTCTACCTGGGAAACCCTGAAAAGTATCGCCATAGGTCAGAGTTGACTTGATGGCATATTATCGTGATGATGCCGAGAAGAAGGAGGATTTACAGTGTGTGAGCTCAGTTTGCACAGTACTCTAATTCTGAACACTGTATGTGGTACTGGGTCATAATGTACCAGCTCATAGTGGTGGTTTGACCACTCAGCAGGAGAGCAAATTTTTCCAAAAAGCCAAATGGCAGAAATGTATTACAGCTTTGGATGGAATCATGTCAAATACTGGTCCAATAGCAAAGGCCTATAAGCAGGCTGATAAAGCAGTCGGAAGACTGTTTTTGACTGTCTATATCCTGAAAATGCAGGACCATTGGTTTGCCAAATTCTGCTGTTGGATATAGCCTCCCAAATGAATAATCATTTTTCTATATTCGAACAAAATCTTGTCAGCCAAGAAATGATTTTGGCCGGGCAAGGGTTCATTTCTTTGCTGTCAGAAAAGGAAAGAAGAATTTGGATAAAACCTGTGGAAGAAATAAACATGTCAAGAAATGGCCAAAAATGTCTGGAGATTATTAAAGCAGTTTAACAATGGCCCGACGTAATGGCCCCTACCCCTGCAAGGATTCCAGCAACCCAAACAGTCCATCAACTTCTCATTAATGGCAGATCCGAACATTTCCACAGGAAATTAAAACTTAAACTTGAAAGAAACAGGCCACTGGAGACCAATGACCTTACAAGCCAATTCAGTTGGAAGAAGCTCTTTGTAGCTGTTTAAAAAAACACACACACAGCAAAGCAGCAGGCTTGAATGATATCCATGTAGAACGATAAAACATCTCGGCACGATAACCGAAAAGGGGGGGGGGGCGTTCTAAGTTTCTCAAATCACGATCTTCGAAAAATCTGGAGAAAGCCACAAGTGATTTTGAGACCTTGTAAAACACCCAAAGATCTGGGGTGGGGGTGGGGACTCTGGGTGATTCATTACTTTGTCGTCTTTATGAAGTTCTGGAAGGAGTGATTTTAACGGTAATAGGGGGACCACTCTTCTATCCATAGCAGACTGGCTTTCAACCTAGCAAGAACCAAACGGCAGTAATCCGACATTATGCACAACGTATTGTAGTCAGCGTCTACATAAATCATGCATCAACTATTTGGCTGCTATCCCGCCTCCCTCCCAGATCAATATCTAGGGAAAGTGGTTTGTTTTTTTAAAAGAACATCTGTGAATCCTGAATATACAGCAGGGAATCACAGGACTATATAATTTATTTGTACCCACCTCTTTACATGGAGGGAGATCTATGAAAGTCTAGCTGCCAGCCAGACAGAGAACTGGGCAGACATTTAAGAAGTTCCGGGATGGAATTGGCAGGTCCAAGGTGAAACTCAGAAAAGCAAGGGAGTTTGCACTGACACAGTTCTCAGCTAGGACAGAGAAGAACAGCCAACTTCAAGCCTACGTCAGGATACTCGATGCCTTTCCCCATTTCCTAGGGAAGATTTGAAGCTGAATGATCCCATTGCTCTTGGTGTTAGAACATAAGAACATAAGAAGAGCCCTGCTGGATCAGGCCAAAGGCCCATCTAGTCCAGCTTCCTGTATCTCACAGCGGCTCCACCAGATGTGTTTGGGAGCGCATGAGACTAGATATCTGTCTCCTGATACCACTCTCCTGCATCTGGCCCTTGAAGTACCCCGGTTTAAACCCTGGAGGTTACACATCTCCATCATGGTTTGTAACCTGTGATGGACGTTTCCTCCAGGAATCTGTCCAATCCCCTTTTGGAGGCATCCAGGTCAGATGCCATCACCACATTGTGTGGCAGGGAGTTCCATAGACTTACAACGCGCGTGTTGTCTGTTACTAGACAAATTTTTTATCACATTCTGAAGGAGACACCACAGTCTCTTATCTTGACCTTGCAACCTTAGTTCTGTGACCTAGTTTCTGTTTGCAGACAGGCTGCTGTCTAATTTTATATTGCATTCTATTAACTGTACAGTATTGTGGTGTTCTGATACAAAGAATAGGGGGCTTTGAGGATTTAATAAATCTCAGAAGCAAGTTGAAAGATAGGAATTACAAGCCAAGGAACAATACAGCCCTTTCCAGTTGTTATGGAGGTGTGCAGAGCCCACACCACAAACACTGAGTAGAGATGAGCATGAGATGAATTTTTCCATTTTGTTTTTCATTTTTCATTTCGTTCCGTAACAAAATGAAAATGAAGTGACCCTTCAAAGAAAAACAAAATGAAATGAAATGGAAATTTTTGTTTCGTTCTGTTATGTTTTTGTTTTTTCATAGGAATGCATTGAAGCAATGCATCCCTAAGGGAAACCGATAAGTCGCAGAGAATCTGTGGGCTTTCTACACTTTTTCCCCGCCCGAACCCCCGCAAGTCTTGCCTGACAAATCTTTTAGAATTTTTTGAAAAGGCCAACAGGCATGTGGATTTGGGTGAACTGGTGGATATAGTTTATCTGGATTTTCAAAAGGCTTTTGACACAGTCCCTCACCAGAGGCTGCTGAGAAAATTGCAGTCAAGGGATAAGAGGGCAGGTCCTCTTATGGATTGAGAACTGGTTGAGAACCAGGAAACAAAGAGTAGGTGTCAATGGGAAATTTTCACAATGGAGAGAAGTGAAAAGCGGTGTGCCCCAGGGCTCTGTCCTGGGACCGGTGCTTTTCAATCTCTTCATAAATGACCTGGAGACAGGGATAAACAGTGAGGTGGCCAAGTTTGCAGATGACACAACACTTTTCCGTGTGGTAAAAACCAGAGAAGATTGTGAAGAGCTCCAGAAGGCTCTCTCCAAACTGGGGGAATGGGCTGCGAAATGGCAAATGTGTTTTAATGTAGCCAAATGTAAAGTAATGCATATTGAGGCAAAAAAATCAAATCTTTATCTATCAACTCATGGGCTCTGAGTTATCCGTGACAGATCAGGAAAGAGATCTTGGTGTGTTGGTGGACAGCTCCATGAAGGTGTCTACCCAATGTGTGGCAGCGGTGAAGAAGGCCAATTCCATGCTAGGGATTATCAAAAAGGGGATTGAAAATAAAACAGCCAACATTATAATGCCATTATACAAAACAATAGTAAGGCCCCACCTGGAGTATTGTGTACAATTCTGGTCACCGCATCTCAATAAAGACATAGTGGAACTGGAAAAGGTGCAGAAGAGAGCGACTAAAATGATTACTGGGCTGGGGCACCTCCCTTATGAGGAAAGGCTAAAACATTTGGGGCTCTTTAGTCTGGAAAAAAGGCGCCTGAGGGGGGATATGATTGAGACGTACAAAATAATGCAGGGCATGATTAAAGTGGATAGAGGGAAGCTCTTCTCCCTCTCACAAAATACCAGAACTAGGGGACATCCACTCAAATTGAGGGCTGGGAGAGTAAGAACAGACAAAAGAAAATATTTTTTCACCCAGCACGTTGTTAGTCTGTGGAACTCCCTGCCACAGGATGTGGTGATGGCATCTGGCCTGGATGCCTTCAAAAGGGGATTGGATAGATTCCTGGAGGAAAAGTCCATCACAGGTTACAAACCATGATGGGGAGATGTGTAATCTCCAGGCTTAAAACCGGGGTACTTCAAGGGCCAGATGCAGGGGAGTGGTATCAGAAGACAGAGATCTAGTCTCGTGCGCTCCCAGACGCATCTGGTGGAGCCACCATGAGATACAGGAAGCTGGACTAGATAGGCCGTTGGCCTGATCCAGCATGGCTCTTCTTATGTTCTTATGTTCTTATGTTCTTATGCCAGCTGATCGGCGCTCCGATGGGAAAAAATGTTTTAAAAGCCCGTGGTTTCCCCCACCCAGCTTTTAAAACTTCCTCCCTCCCCCAAGCCCCGTATGCCAGTTGATTGGCACTGGGGTGGGGGGAAAACTTGGGGTGCTTGTGCATCTTTTTTGTGGGGTGGGGGTTCCCCACGCCAGTGCTGATCAGCTGGCATGTGGGGCTTGGTGGAGGGGGGAAGGTTTTTAAAGTCCTGGGCTCTTAAAACTTTTTTCCCTCTCCCTAATCCCTGGGTGCCAGCTGATCGGCCCTGGGGTGGAGGAACCCCCCCCCCACAAAAAAAGATGCACAACTACCACACACACATACACAGCACACACACATATACATGTTTAAAAATGAAAAAAAATGAAAAAAGTGTAGAAAGCCCACGGTTTCTCTGCGACCTATCGGTTTCCCTTAGGAATGCATTGCTTCAATGCATTCCTATGATAAAACAAAAAATGAAACAGAACAGAACAAAAATTTCCATTTCGTTTCATTTTTTTTCTTTGATGGGTCACTTCAGAGGCCTCTTTACCAAGTGGCGAAAGGCTTTTGTTTTCTACCCAAACTGTATATGAGGATGTTGTAACTCAGAAGGACCAATTCTCCTACTACAGGTATTTCTATAAAATGAATTCTGCAGTGAACACTATACCTTACTTACTATTTCTACCACATGATGTGTCATCAAGTTCCCCGCCCCCAAATGTATGGAAAGCGCAACCTATGGATGAGCACTTTTCAAACTGTTCTATCCTCAGCAGCCCTGGTCCACTCTTGCAGACTCAAGCCCATGGCTTCCTTTAGGGGTTCTGGCCATCTTGTATTTGTTCTTCCTCTTTTCCTGTTGGATAGGGTGCTGTTAGACATAAGACAGACAATTCCAAGACTGGCTTCTTGCATCAGTTGCCTTTGGATGCGCTGTCACTTAATTAAGCGGTTATGTAGTCCCATCACACAATTAATCCATTTCCGGCTGGGTCACTGCAACCTCTGGCCATTATTTTCAAGAGAACATCTTGTGAGGGATGAGCAATTTACTCATGCCGCCACTGCAATTATTCTTCTCTTTTCATACACTTGCTAAGTGCCCGTAGTCTGATCATCTCTGCATGAAGCTATTATACTAGCAGCTGATGTGGGCAGGTAACTTTGTACTCTCACAAAAGAGGGACTGACCTTCTGAAAATTGTGGGAGGCAGAACACACATTAACTAACACGGCTAACTTAGCTTTCATTTCTCATTTATTAAGGGGGCTGAACCTGCACAGTAACACGAAGCTGGTTCCAGACAGGCCAAACACGGCACAGATTCTAAAAAAGAGCGGCATCTGTTTTTTCTCCTCCCCACTCTTTTAGAGCCTTTTCACACGACCTCTAAGATCCGCTGGCCACTTAAATTCGGACCAGAGATCTTGGGGGTTTGTCGCTGTTCCTGTGTTCCCACCCCCTCCGCACTCCTGGCTGCTGGCTGCGTGAGGGGAGGGAGAAAAAAAGGAAGAAAAGAATGCAGGCTCACCTCCGTTCTGCCGTCTCGCTCTGCTCCCGGCAGCATTCCAGTCTCTTAAGTATCTCTTAAAGGGGCGGGGGGGGCAAAACAACAACAAACAGAAGCGAGGAGAGCCCGGCACTCACTACGTTACATCCGCATAAGGAATTTTTCACCCCCGGAGAGCAGGTACTTGAAAAGTGCGCTGGGATGCACTTACGTGGGCGTAGTCGCACTTAATTTTTTGTAAACTCCGGAGCTGGTGGGGAAACAATTTTAAGCTCCGGATCTGGGAGCCATTTGCTGCGGATTTTAGGGGTCGTGTGAAAAGGCCCTTTAGGTAGATAGATAGATAGATAGATAGATAGATAGATAGATAGATAGATAGATAGATAGATAGATAGATAGATAGATAGATAGATAGATAGATAGATAGATAGATAGATAGATAGATAGATAGATAGATAGATAGATAGATATTCTCTTGTGGGTTGTTTTTAATTAGAAATGAGCATCAGCCTAAGAATTCCACTCCGCCACGTGGGTACGTATGAAGCGTATAGTCTTGCTGCCACGAATATTTTATAATTGTATTGCTCAAGAATCCACAAATATTTTATTACCATACAATTATTTTCTCCAAACAAACAGACAGTACAGGTAGTTATGGTGAATGCTGTAGAGATGGGCACGAAACAGAAAAATGGCATTTCGGTTTTTCGTTGGTCGTTGAGAGGTCTGTTTTGGTTCGTTTCCGTTTGTCGCGAATTTTTGGAAAAAATTCATTACTGTTTTTGGTTTTTTTGTTTGTCGTTTCTACCCCCTTTTTGCGTGATTTTTAAAGCATTTCCATCCACAGGCATCCCCCAACGGCCCAGACCAGAGGGAAAACACTAAAAAAATGGATGCTGGCAGAGACACAGTATAGACTAGGTATGCAGGGAGGCTGCAAAGGCAGCGGCGGGCATTGCCCAGGGTGCAAGGCAGCTGCAGAGTGACTGCACTGGGGGGCAGGGGAGGGTACTCACTGAGAGGTACGCAGCATGCACGCACACAGGGAGGTTGCAGGAGTGAAGCTAGAGTCGCAGAGACAGCAATCCCAGCCTAACTCCCACCAGAGACTGCAAGGAGGACGGGGGCTGCCAGACCGTTTTATGCCCTCTGTGGCTGCCAGACCTGCCCGCCCAGTCTGCAACCTGGGCATGCTATTGGTTGAACATGATCCCATCACATGGCTTGCCTCCATTTTGTGGCTGGTGGCGACATCCATTTTAAAGGGAAAAGAAAAATACATCGCGATGGGAGAAGACAAAAACAAATGTTTTAAGGACCCCAACCCCCCCTGGTAGGTATTATCAGACAATATAAATAATTATCGCTGCATTTTTACGGATGTCCAGGGCGTTTTTTAACATTTAAAACAGCTCATTTCATTGCGCGTTGCCATTAATGGAAACGAAGTATAATGACCACAATTTTCGCAGTTCTGTTTGTTTTGTTTCATTTCATCACAATTTTCGTTTGTCGTTTCGTTACGTAACGGAAATGACAAACGATAACGGAAACGAAAAAATGGTCGTTCCGTGCCCATCTCTACTGTAGATGAATAGTGCTGCACAGAGATGGGGATGGACCCAAAAAATGAACCAGAAAGTGTGTCAAAAATCACTGGTTTGTTGGTTCACGTCCGTTCTGGTGCATTCAAATGGAAAAACCCCAAATTTTCCCAAATCAGTGGACGTTTTGAAGGTAACAGACTTCCTAGTTTGCCCCTCCCCAAACCCTTCTCACTGCCCCATTGCCTTACTGCCTTTTCCTTCCGCTGCCTCCACCACCACCACTACCACCACCACCACCATCTTCAGAAGCGCCCAGTGGGAAGCCAGCCTGGCTATCTCTAAAAATAATAATCATTATTATTATTATTATTATTATTATTATTATTATTATTATTATTATTATTATTATTATTATTATTATTATTATTATTATTATTAAGGTACCTCAGTTGAGAGGCTGGCTACACCGCATACTCTGGTTAAAACTGAGGATGTCTACATAAGTCTCACTGACTGTGTCAGCAATATTAAGCAGAGGCCTGAATATTTCCCCGTGGAACTAGTGGAACTTAAAAGTGGCCACACCGTTTGAGTCACCACTTCATATTTTCTCCTACTTCTGTTCCTCAGCTGGCTGCAATCCATGAGCACCACCCCTTCTCTGGAGTTGTTTCCTGCAAAAGTATGGAAAAGGCCAACGTGCAACATATGAACTGGCTCGGGTGCTAAGGTCATCAGGAGAGACCCATCTCTCCATCCCACCCACCACCTTCACAGGTGTGTCTCAGAAGAACACCTGAGAGGGCCTTCTCTGTTGCTGCTCCCAGAGTTTGGAACTCCCTTCCTCTAGAGGCCAGGACTGCCTCCATCTTTGCTGTCTTTCCGGAAACAGGCAAAGACCTTTCTCTTCAGGCAAGCTTTCCCTGAATGAGGGACTACCTATTATGTGACTTTTGTATGAATCTACATGATAACACAGAGTTTGTGTTTATAACCACTTATAACCTTGTGTGCTTACATTGTCACTATATTTTCAATGTTAGTTTCCATCTCTCATAACTTTACACAGAATTTTTACTCTCTCTTTAACTGCTCGCGTTATCTTGTAGCTTTAATGTTGTCTTTTAATACTGTAAGATGTCCCTCAATTCCCTGTTCTCAAACCTGAACATGTCTTAATTGTACTGGACTGTATATTATCCCTCATTACTGTAAGCCACCTTGGGTCCTTTTCCAATGAGAAAAGAGGGGTAAAAATACTCTAAATAAATAAACGTCTCAATTAACTTTCCGCTGGCGCTATCTTAATGCCGAGTGCCCTGCCTTCGCAGCGCTGGTTCTGGCTGGGAAACATATCGGTTCTGTTACTTGCTGGTTCATTCATTTTATGTACTTCTTGCAGACCTGCAGGAATGGCTTGCAAACCTGAAAGAAGAACAGGAGGTGAGCTGAAGCAGGCTGTGACGCAGTTAACACCTTTCTATCTTTGGCCTCTGTGAACTTTGCCTCCGACTAAACATCCTGACTTTTGAATGAACGCAACACTATTGATCCAACGCTATTGGGCTGATAAGGGTTGGAGGTTATGGGAAAAGATAAGCCCATTTATCACATGTAAAAATAAACACGGAGAAGCCTACCTGCCTTTGAACCACACGATAAGCTATCGCAAATGGCAGCGCTATGAAACCTGAGTTTCCATTACAGGCGCCTGTTTCCGCCGTTCAGAGAGCATGCCAGAATTGGTGGAAAGGCGTCCTTTCTTTGCACATCTCAGGTCAGAGTGACAGGTGGATAAGGAAAAGAGCCAAACTGAAGTGACAGAATATCTTGAAAGGTTTGACTAGGAGTGCAGAGTGGAGGGTGCATTTCAAGGGTAATGACTACAGGCATAAATATAGACCAAGGATCTTCTGGAGATTTTTGCACTGTCGGTCTATCCAAAGGATAAGTGCTCCTAAATTGTGGTCTCAAAAACTTCCCAATATTTAAATTTTTTAGGCATGCACACAAGGTCTTCGGTTTGAGGTCCTCTTGGATTTTCCTTTTTCCATCCTCCATTTTTTCGTACCAGAGAAAATCCGATGGGGGAAGTAAGTGGAAGTGGAGACAACATTGCTGTATGCTTTTTGACGAAGATCAGAAGACCTGATCCCCAGGTTCATTTTGTACCTCTTCTGTTATAATGTGAAGAATTCTATGAATAATTTCAAGAACCAGCCAAATGGAAAAAGTTTATAAACACCTATTCACTTATCTATAGGGTCTAAGTTGGCTGGATAGCTCACTGGTTTGGGTATCTGGTTGTGAAGTCAGTGGTTGGGAGTTTGGTTGCCTTTAGGGATGGGCATTTTGTTCCGGAACCAGTAGGTTACAAAACAAACCATGCGAGCCCAGGTGGTTCTTGGAACTGGCTGATACTTTCCAATTTCTTTACCTTTGTCTCGCGCAGGGTTAAAGTCCAACAAGGAAACATGCTGTGACATCATCTGTGCTAGATCTGTGATGCTGGCCAATCAGGCGCTGTGCAGGGACAGCATCGTCCCGCCTCCCTCTCTGATTGGCCAGCAGCATGAAGCAGGAAAGATGACGTTGCAGCGGGCTTCCTCGTTGGATTTTAACCCTGTGTGAGACAGAGAAAGGTAAAGCAATCTGATGTATCAGCCGCTTCCGAGGACCACCTGGGCTCGCGTGGTTTGTTTCGTAACCTACTGGTTCCAAAACGAAATGCCCATCCCTAGTTGCCTTCTTCCCTCCGGCGAGTACCTTGGGCAAGCTGCACAATCCCAGAATGCCTAAAAAAGGGAATGGAAAACTACTTCTGAGCTCTCTCTACCCGGAAAGCCCTGAAAAAGGGTTGTCATCATAAGTCAAGAAGTGATCTGGCCACACACAGTGATGGTGATTATAGTATAAGGTCTAAGACAGATATAAGAAACTGGAGAAGAGACTGGGGGGGGAAAGCAAGACAGCTGATGGCCCAACTGGGATAACAGAGACACAAAGACCGGGGAAATTGTTGTGTTGTTGCAAAACCTATACACCATTCTCTATCACGTTCACAGCAAACATATATATCATGGACTCATTTTTCCTGGGTTGGAGCCTGATCCACAAACGGTGGGCTATATCTTCTGTCCCTCCCGCAATTAACAAAACAAGCACATTCCTTTACAGTGCCTCAGAATAAATGGCATATGTCACATTGATTGCTGAACCGACAATACTGCACATCCTTCTATGGCTGATCATCATTTTACTTCAGCTTTATAGCAACATATTCCGCTTTCATCTGAAACCAAGGTTACCAGCACTCTCTCTTGCAGGAGTTGTGAAACCACTTGTTGTAGCCTCAAAACAATCTGGCGAGATAGATTAGACCTGAATTGCTGCCCTACAGGAAAGGTAACAAAGTCAAAGCAACCTCAGTGTTTTTTTCAGAACAAAGCCACAATTGAGTTCAGCGGGGTTTATTCCCAAGAAAATAGCTAGGGAAAGGCAAATACAAGAGTAGACTAGGTGATACCTTTAGGCTGCTAGTAAAATAACAAAAAAGTTGCTAATATATCAAAGGCAATACCCTCTTTTTCAAAGCTGTACCAAATGATGCAGCTTTACAATATCTCTGCTTCCTGTCTTAACCAACAAGAGACTGCCTGGCAATTATTTTCATCATGCCAAGAACTCAACATCTAAGAACTAACTCCTGGTAAATCCATATTTTAATTGCCATGCTTGAACTTTTACATAAGAACATAAGAAGACCTTCCTGTATCTCACAGCGGCCCCACCAAATGCCTCTGGGAGTGCATGAGACTAGATATCTGTCTCCTGATACCACTCCCCTGCATCTGGCCCTTGAAGGACCCTGGTTTTAAGCCTGGAGATGACCCATCTCCATCATGGTTTATAACGTATGATGGACTTTTCCTCCAGGAATCTGTCCAATCCCCTTTTGAAGGCATCCAGGCCAGATGCCATCACCACATCTTGTGGCAGGGAGTTCCACAGACTAACAACGCGCTGGGTGAAATAATATTTTCTTTTGTCTGTTCTTACTCTCCCAGCCCAAAATTTGAGTGGATGTCCCCTAGTTCTGGTATTTTGTGAGAGGAAGAAGAGTGTCCCTCTATCCACTTGACTCATGCCCTGCATTATTTTGTACATCTCAATCATATCCCCCCTCAGGCGCCTTCTTTCCAGACTAAAGAGCCCCAGATGTTTTAGCCTTTCCTCATAAGGGAGGTGCCCCAGCCCAGTAATCTTTTTAGGGCGTTTATACACGACCCCTAAGCTCCGCTGCAAATGACTCCCAGCTCCGGAGCTTAAAAATGTTTCATAAGAACATAAGAACATAAGAAGAGCCATGCTGGATCAGGCCAAAGGCCCATCTAGTCCAGCTTCCTGTATCTCACAGTGGCCCCACCAGCTCTGGAGCTAACAGAAAATTAAGTGCGACCCTGCCCACCTAAGCGCGACCCAGCGCACTTTTCAGGTACCTGCTCTGGGAGAGTGAAAATTTTTGATGCGGAGAGTGCCGGGCTCTCCTCGCTTCTTTTTGTTTTGTTTTTTTGCCTCCCACCCCTTTAAGAGGAACCAGGAAGTGACGGGGGGTCGGAGCAACTTCCACCGGCACTCCGGAGGTAAGAGTGCATTCTTTTCTCCCTTTTTTTCTCCCTCCCCTCACGCAGACAGAACAAGGAAGTGCGGAGGGGGTGGGAACGCAGGGAGAGCGACAAACCCTCAAGATCTCTGGTCCGAATTTAAGGGACCAGCGGATCATAGGGGTCATGTAAAAAGGCCCTTAGTGGCTCTCCTTTGCAACTTTTCGAGTTCTACTATGTCTTTTTTGAAATGCAGTGACTAAAATTGAGCACAATACTCCAGGTGCAGCCTTACTATCGTTTTGTACAGTGGCATTATAATGTTGGCTGTTTTATTTTCAATACCCTTTTTGATAATTCCTAGCATGGAATTGGCCTTCTTCACCACTGCCACACATTGGGTAGACACGTTCATGGAGCTGTCCACCAACACACCAAGATCTCTTTCCTGATCTGTCACGGATAGCTCAGAGCCCATGATAGATAAAGTTTTGATTTTTTTTTGCCCCAATATGCATTATTTTACATTTTGCTACATTAAAAGGCACTTTCCATTTTGCCGCCCATGCCCCCAGTTTGGAGAGATCCTTCTGGAGCTCTTCACAATTGTTGAAAAAGAGGTATTTCCCTCGAAATATTAGCAACTTTTTTATTATTTTACTATTAGCCTGATGGTATCACCTAGTCTAGTCTTGTATTTGGTTTTTGTGAGGGCTACACGGCTCCCCAACATGTTTTGCTTCGATAGGGAAAGGCAGTGGCAGTGAGAATAGCCCAGATCAACTGGTTATCTGCTCAGCGATGGAAGCAGTTCTGTCAGCAGAATTGGGCAAGGGAATTCACCCCCAATGTATCTCATGGTGCCTCCACATGTCCTCCCAAAGGACTAGAAAACTCATTCTGAGAGATGGAAGACGGAGCTGACATTTTGTTGTACTAGACCAGGATGTTGCTGCCAGGTGACAGCTTACAATGAGAGCTGAGGGCCTGTTAATAATGCCACAGAGAGGTGACTGAGGCAATATCTCTAAGTTGGCGAAACCAGATTTAAGCCCTGAAGGATTTGTCTGACTGACAGACAAAGCAAGTTCATCTCTATCCTCTCGGAGATGAAAAAAGGTCCTTCTGTGACACTCAGCCAGAGGGCAGCTTGTGACTGGCGTGGAGGGGTTGCCCTACAAAATTCAAGGGTGAAGGGCATCCCAGTCGTGGTCCATGAACTGTCTCTGACTCACACGCTCCCATGACTGAAGTCTCTCCGACTTTCAATTCCTGTTTTGAACACCTGTTTCTGGTCTCATGGAAGTCAAACATTGTATGTAGCCACACACACACACACACACACACACACACACACACACACACACACACACACACACACACACACACACACACACACACACACACACACACACAAAAGGGCAGTGGTGAGCTTTACCACTCAACAAAGCAAAGTAAAGCAAAGCAAAGTGTTCTGCTTATATACTGCCCCAGACCACTTCAAGTAGTCTTTGGGCGGTTTACAGTTTTAATTACAGTAATGCAGGCTACAGATTGCCTTCACACACACACCATCCCCCAGCAGGCTGGGTACTCATTTTACCGACCTCGGAAGGATGGAAGGCTGAGTCATCCGTGAGCCAGCTACCTGGGATTGAACCCCAGATGGTGAGCACAGTTTTACCTGCAGTACAGGCATTTAAGCACTGCGCCACGGGGCTGAAGGTCTGAAACCAGAGTCGCTCAGCTCAGTTTCCAGATCCAACCCTTTTCTCACTGAACCAGATTACAAACCTGTTGAAGCAACACAGGTCCTGTTTTTGGTCAGGTATGCCGAAAAAGAGAACAGTGTTATGCTTTCGGCCTTTACTATCGTTATTTTATGTCACCGTAAACGTTTCCCTTCTGGACATAGTCTCCTCCATACTTGTATCTTATCTCCTGCTCTTTCCCTCAACCAACCCCTCTGCCCAAAGAGGTTTCAATCGTACCGAAGGGTCTGCCGCAATCAGCAAAGGCTATTCTGGAAGCTCCCTGCTGTGCGGAAAGATAATTTGGAAAGCAAGACTGCCCAGAGAGCAGTGGCAGATGAGTGATGGCAAGTCATCGTTAGGAGGCCTGCAGAGCTGAGCAGGAGGAGAGCTGTCAGCGGAAAGCTGAATTGCGTAGAGAAGGGGGGGGGAGAGAGAATTACATTGGCCTTCAAAACATGGTAGTGACCTTCCGTTTCCCTCAGGTTGATTAGGTACCTGTAAATGGTGGGCCCGAGGAAGAGATGATGATTGATCATAGATAGGGTGCTCCACCATTACCGTATACATGCTAACAACAGAACACTTGTTTAAAAAATCCACAGACACATATAATCGGTTCTCAAATATGTCTTGTTTCCTGGTGAATAAAAGGAAAACATCCCCTCCTCGACTTTTTATTTCCCTCCATACATCCTTCAGATCTGTATTTATTAATTAATCTTTTCAATATAGTGCTTTCATTTCTCCTTTCCTCTTTTGAATTTTTTTTGTCTTATGCTTAATAGCGTCCATTGTCAAGCTGAAGTCTCCTGCCAGGCTGCCACAACATAACGTGTTCTTGCCGTATCTAATCTTCCCAAATGCTTCCCTCAAGATTTCTTCCTGACTCACCTTAACAGAGTTTACTCCCTCAAGAGTTTTCTGGTGCTTTTAAAACAAGTCTTTATTTGACATAAAGACGCATGAACTGCAGCTCCTGTCACCAGATGCGGAGCGTAATGCTTATGATAAATAGAACTTGGTAGTCTTCAAGGCAATGTATGACTACTCTGTCTTTGCTGAGAGAGACTAGCATGAACACCCTCCTGAAAATTATATATGTCTTATGCAAATCAAAAATCATACTTCTGAACTAGAGATGGGCATGAAACAAACTTTTAGTTTGTTTCTTTATTCGTTATTCATTTCGTTACGTAACAAAACGAATAACGAACCCCAGAGTGGATTTAGAACGAAATGAACTGAACCCCCCAAAAATGGTTTGTTTCATTTCATTTCATTAATGGTGATGCCAGAGATGTCTCCTACCTGGTGCTGGTCCTGGAGGTACGTTCTTCCTGGCTTCAGGGAGGGCGATCAGAAAAAAAAAAGCCGGCGGCCCGTGCTGCAGCTGTAGTGTGGGCCACGTGGTCAGCAGTAATAAATAAAAAAATAAAAAGGAGCACCAACCCAGCCCCAGGGGGGCGTGCAGTCGGTGCTTGAAGAAAAAGAAAAAAAACCTGCGCCACAGCTGTAGCATGGGCCAGGAACCTGAAAGTTTAAAAACAATAAAAATAAAATAAATTGATAAAAATGGAACGCCAACCCAGCCCCAGGAGTGGACGTGTTGGTGCCCTAAAATCAAGGGAAGAAATTAAAAATAAAACCAGTGCCAACCAGGCCCAGGGGGTGCTTGAAGAAAAAAAAACAAAAAAGCCCTGCACTACAGCTGTAATAAAATAAAATAAAAGGATCACCCCGTTGCCACTGCCGCCACCCGGCAAGATGATGATGAGGATGTGGATAATGAGTATGAGGATGCTGCCAGTCCAGTTTGTCCAGTTGCAACTTCTGTGGTTTTTTTGTTTTTTAAATGTTTTTTCCCACCCCCATGCTGTCAAATTGATTAAATCGTGCAAGGCGGGAAAAATGAATAATGAATCAATGAAACAATGAAACAATTTTTTTCTTAAAAGTTTGTTAAAAATGAAGTGAACGAAACCAAACCCTAAAACGAAACGAACCAAAATGAATCACCATTTTTTCAGTTCATGCCCATCTCTATTCTGAAGCAGACTTAGGCTGTGGTCTCACATGGTTTTGATCCTGATATTCTGTAGGTCCAGCTTTTCCTCTTCATCCCACCACGTGATTTATTATGTAGGTCAGGAGTTCCCACGTACAAAGCTGGTTTTTTATTATTTTAAAGTGCAGTTCAGCCCCCTTGGCCAGCAGGTGGCACTAGCATTTGAAATAAACGGACCACTTGGCTGGGGGAAATTAATCAAAGGACACACGAAGGAGCTTCCTTTTTCTCCGGAGTTGCCAGGGAATTTTAAAAAGCAGCGCCGATCAGCCAGTCGGTGCTCTGAGAAAAAAAAGAAGAAAGAAACCCGGATCATCTGCGTGGTCCCATGATGTCTGCCTCAGTAAAAGGTGGATTTTTAAGTGAGGCAGAAAATACCCTACCTCTCCGGTAAGTCAAAGAAACCTCGCTTAAAGGGGCATTACCGGGTTTTCTTTCTTTCTTTCTTTTCAAAAAGCCCGGTGGCCGTGGGGACGGCATTTTGGGGCATGATTTATTTAGGAATTTAAACTGCATTTAATGGGATGTGGGACCAGGGCCTTAGTTAGGAAGAGAGTGGAAAGACAATTCTTGATGAAGTATGGAGGCAGCTATCCCCAATCAGATGGCCACCACATGTGCTCGACTACAGGTCCCAGCGTTCCCAACTAGTCCAAAGGTGATGCAGTCAAGGACATCAGGAAAGAACTGAGATGGGGAAAGAGCCCTAAAGAATATCCAAGAATTATGGACGTATTCACACTAAACCTCCAAAGCAGCTTATGCTGTCTGGTCGGAGAAGGAAAGGATTCTCAAACATGAACATAAACTTATTTATGAAATTATGTCCACCACCACCCAAAGATTCATGTTAGCTAATTGTGTTTGAAGCATATCATATGCAGGATATTAGACTTTCCCTTACTATTAAAAATTGTTGTGTTCCTCATGCTACACAGTCCCCAGTCTTGCATGGTGTCATGAATCTTATGGGCTAAGGTCTTTCCTATAACTACTCTGTCAAGCGATCTCCCCTTTGCTGTGAGTGGGTGTGCTCAGAGGAAGCAGAAGGGATGAATGGTATGAGCTGGGAATTTAAACCTCAATAACTTTCCACCTATTTGGGCTGCATGCTCCTGGCTGCCACCAGCTCCCACTGAGGTCAGTATTACCAGTATAGTATCTGGAAGTTGAGTCATGGCAACTGGACTTCTCTTTCAGCACCTTAGGTTTCAGCACCTTAAGGCTACTGAGACTGTTGTCTACCTAACGAGCCTATTCAGGCCATTGTTCATTTTATGAGCCTATTTCAGACCAGGGTGACAAGAGGTCAAAGTGGACTATAAAACGGAGGACTCACAACTAGCTTTCTTCAGGCTGACAAAGCTGTTTGGATGAGCAGTGAAACATTTCAATATCTGAAGAAAAAGAAGTCCAGTTGCCATGACTCAACTTCCAGATAAATTCACCTGGATGGCTGAGAATCTTCACAAACATACCAGTATAGTAGTTTAACTGAGGCAAGGACTGGGCAAATGAGTACTTCACATCTCCTCTCCAGATGCAGGCTTGAAAAGATTCGTAAAGTTTATTTTAGAAGAAAAGGAAAACTAAGGAAATAAAAGAATATTTTGTAAAAAGAAAGGAGAAAAATTGATCCAGGTTAAAACAGAAACAAAAACAAACACTTTGAGGTACTGTATAAGATTACAGGAATACAAACAGAAGCACCAGAAAATAAGAAAATCTAAACTACTCTTACCTTATTCTACTTAAGCTAAAAGATAGGTAATTCTGGGCTTTCTTTCATGAGCCTAAAAGCCAGCACACCTTCACAAGATGGTGACGTGCACCTTCTGAACTGGTGAAAGAGTCCCCATGCAAGGGGGGAGACTGGTCTAGAATCCCCCTCCTCCAAGGACCAAGCTTGAGACAAAGAGATCACTATCCTCAAGTCCCCTTTATACCAGTGGATAGGCCATTCCTTGATAGCTCTTAATCTTCTTCTCTAATCACCCTGTAGAACCAAGGACATCCTTATACAAGAGTTAGACAACAGACAGGTTCTCTGTCCTTCTGCTTTATTCTGCACAAGTCTTTGAGAAAAACTGGAATCGATTCCTCCAGGGCAGTAATTTTACAGCCAAGGGTGTTAGGGTGCCTTCTGCTAAAAGTTAAGTATGGAAGCACCTGTTCCTGGTTGTTTTCTCCTTTGATGTTCAGAGTAGGAAGTGGGAGGTGTGGATCTTCCATTTACTGTTTGATCACTTGTTTTCTGAGGCCAGGTTCCATGCCCATCGAAGTATGAATGAGTTTATAAGCTGCATTCTTCATTTCATATTTCCCAAGTCCTTAGTTTCTTCACAAATTGAGAAGTAAAACACATTAGAACATTTGTTGTTGGATAGACTAAGGCAGCCACTGCATCCTCCTGATCTGGCACAGGGGAAGGATCCAGAACTTGAGGTGACCTAAGTACCAACCCAATGAAACTCCGGGCCCAGCTTGCTCGCTGAGAGGAAATGACACAGATGGAAGGAAACCAGACACCAGGTCAGGGCAGAGCCACTCTGTGGCTTCTCTGTCGCTCAGGAGTGAAGCTGGACTTCTGCCACCAGGTTTGGCCTGGACATGTTTTGCCTCTGTGGTCTCTAAGCTATTGTTGTTGTTGTTGTCATTGTGTGCCACCAGGTCAACTCTGACCTATGGTGATCCTATGAATGGATGGACTCCAAAATGTCTTAAGGGAGTTACCCCAAAACTAAGAAGCAAGCATGGTGCCAAGTGAATTCAAACCAATGCTCCAAATGGCCTGATCGTGTCAAGACAGAACTAAGGATGGGCATGAAATGAAAAGCGAAATGCTGTTTTGTCGTTTCGTTATGTAACGAAGCAAAACGAAACAAAACAATGAAGCAGCATTTCATTACAGACGAAACAAAACAGTTGTTTTTTCCATTGAAATGAGCCATTTCTTTCTGTCTGTAAAATGGTGGCTTACCTGCAGGTGTTCCGCCACCGCTGGTGCCACCAAGACCACCCAGCCAGGCTAGAGAGGGTGAGTGGCTGGCAGGCCAGCCTAGGCCCGCCGTCAGAGCCCCCACTTCCACCACCGGAGCCGCAGCAGCAGCAGGAGAGGTCAAGCGGCTAGCAAGCCAGCCTAGGCCTGCCACCGCTGCTGCCCGGAGTTGCTGCGGCCACTGCCGGAGCCACACCAGCCAGCTGAGCAGGCCAGCCGTTGCTACAGCCACCGATGGAGTCATCGCCATCCAGCTAGGCAGGCCTGTTTAACCCCCCCCCCGCCACCACCGCCAGAGTTGCCACCAGTGCCACCGAAGGTGGAGTCACTGCCAACCAGCTGGCCAGGCCAGCCTAGGCACAGCCCCTGCCGCCGGAGCCTTTGGACTCGGAGCCACTGCCACAGGTAACAAAATGTTTCATTTCGTACAATTTTTGTTGCAAAAATGCTACAGAGGACACCATCCCGACCACCCACCACCCATCCACCCTCAGCACAACCACCTGGGCAATTGGACATTATTGAAGTGCATCCCCCCCCCTCAAGTAACTTGTCCAGAATCACACATCTCTGTTCTTGAGGTGTTTCTGCCCAGCACTCCTCAAATCAACTTTGGGGAAACGCAACAAAGAGTTTATCATGGAGGGGGGAGGAGGAAGCAAAAGAAACAGTCATAAAACTTGGGTACATAGATCAATATGCTTTCAAATGTACTAGATATGTTTGTCGGTAGGCAGAAGAATTTCATTTCCAAAAAGGAAACTGGGTAGGGGTGAGAAGATTAGTTAAAATAGAGCTGAATGCCATTCCTGGGCAAAAACAGATGCCCTTAGGAAGTGTGGAGGTTATTTAAAAATGCCATAAATGGCATTTATAGGCTCAAATAACATGCACAATCAAATCTCAAAGAATATCGGCATGGTTAAATTGCAGTGACAAGGAGATCACGAGAGAGAAAAAGTCTAAATTTACTGCCACAGCTCACACTTTGGCAAACCGAACATAAATTACAATAAAGCAAAACAAGAAGTCATTTGATAAGACATTAATAACGAGGAGGAGGAGGAATTTGGAAGGCCAAGGCAATCAAATCTTCCTTTTTATTTTATTTTTCCTGTTTATACTTTACCCAATAAAACGTTATCTGGGCCGCTTGAAAGAGGGGGAAAATTGAATCTATAAAATATGGGTATAAAGCGCGACAATAAAGTCTAGCACAGAATAAATGAGGAAGAGATCAGAATGGAGGCAAAGTGGAACATGGGGACAGAGGGAAGCCTCAAAATTATTGGAGAAAAAGTGCAGCAAAGACGCATCTGTGCTTTGGTAGAGCAGATCCACAGAAATCAAGACATGACTCATTTCTGTTCTGTTCATTCTACCGGGATAAGCCAGAGGGCTGCAAGGCAAAGAGCACAAAGAGGAGTTCCTAGACTGTCCTTTTGCCTCTGCTGCCCTCCTTCCCATGGGGTAGTTCATGTCACTGTCTTTCCACATCTCTGCATGAGAAGCAATTTGGGTGAAATGCCCTTTAGCTCAATCTATTTAACTCGCCATGCCCATCCGAGAAGGTAGAACAAAGGCAGACCATTTTGCAACTTGTGCCAAAAAGACTGCCTACTCTAGCCATCTGACAGAAAGATGTGGGCCAGCTCTTAAAGGGGGAGGGTGGGTTATTTAAGTGCAAGCACAAGCACAAGGTCTTTTTCCCCATACCAAACAATGCTATCAGGGTGCCATATTCCATAACTATATGCCAGGGGTGACAGGCTCTCCAATGCAATCAATGAATCTAGAAAATGCAAATATGAGCATCATAAAAGGAGAGGCAGGATCTCCTATTAATCATTCCAGTTACAGGAAGCCAGGTTTGAGCTGAACATGGAGAGAGAGAGAGAGAGAGAGAGAGAGAGAGAGAGAGAGAGAGAGAGAGAGAGAGAGTCGTTACAGTCATGACCGACTCTTTGTGACCCCATGTCCATGGAGTTTTCTTGGCAGGGATACTGGAGTGGCTTGCCAGTTCCTACTCCAGGCGCCTACAGCACCTGGTATTCCCTGGTGGTCTCCCATCCAAGTACTAACCAAGGCCGACCCTGTTTAGTTTCCGAAATCAAGCGAGATCAGATGTGCTTAGGACATCTACGCAGCTGCTATTGTGCTGAATATTTCCCCCTCCCCTCCCCCCCAAAAAAGATGTTCCTGGCTGTTAGTGTAGTACAAGAGTGGAACCCATTATCTCAGGATACGGTGAGCAGTCCAACACTGGAGGCATGCAAGAAAGTTAGACAACCATCCGCCAGACATATTTTGACATGGGTTCTTGCACTGAGCGGGGGTTGGATTATGCTCCTTCCAGCACTGTTATTCTGTGATTCTATGACAGAGCCATGGACCAGGACTCGGGAGACCTAGATTCAAATGTTTTCTCCACCAAGGAAATTCATTGTAGGATGACCATGGTAAAATATTTTTGAACATCCCAGAACCTCTAGATCAGGTATGTCCAAAGTCAGGCCCGGGGGCCAAATGCAGCCCGTTTTCAAATTTCAAGTGGCCCACAGCCTCTTCTCCCCACCGGCTCAGTCTGTTACACATCCCCACCAGCTGGCCCCTCCCCATATCAGATGGAGGCGCCAGCTTGCAGTTTTATGGTTTGCGTGCCCTCCCTGCCTCTGTCCACCCACCCACCCCCAGCCACCTGCCCAGCCTACCCAGCCCCGGCTCCGTTACTGCAGCGTCCTCCCCGCCTCCTTGCATGTTATAGAGACTTGTCCAAAGTCCGATGGGGCTGAATGGTCGGTATAAGCTTGAAGAGACTTAGTGGCAGATAGCATAAAGACAATAAATGGAAAAGTTATTTGCAGCCAGGAGCAGAGTTTCAACAAGATGTCAGCAGCTTTATTGTTCCTTTCCTGTGCTCTAATAAAGCCTTTGATGTATGATAAGAAACCAACATACTGTAGGGTGTGTTGTGATCCCCAAACTTTTTGTTGCCCGGGCTGCTATTGACACTGCCCTGGTTCCATTGTGACCAAAACAAAAACAGTTGTGATGGATATGTGGAGGAGAAAAGCCCTGTGCAGGGTGTGGGGGCGGGTGGGGGGGGACGTGCACAATTCCTAATACGTCTGTTCTGGGACCCAGGGGTTGGGGACCCCTGATTGACAGTGGAATGAAACAAGCATTCCTTCATTGGTTGCCAGCAAGGAACAGGTATATCCAGCTACCTCTTCTAATAGATCTCCAATTACGCAGTCCAGTGTCACTAAGAATAAGCAAACAGTACTAGCAGTCAGTTGGTTTTGTCTCTCATGTTGCCGGTGTCATTCATTTTAAGTCCAACTCCAGGAAGTAAATGCACTGCAGCTAATAATGAACACAAGAAGCACTGGCGGAGGACAGAGATCTTCTTACTCTGGAAAGCAGATGTCACGAGACCTAGAAATTCCCCCAGATCCCGCTTCAGCCGTACATTGTGTAATAATAATGGTGTGCCATCCAATTGGTTCTGTCTTGCAGCAAACCTTTCCCAGGGTTTTGAGGTAGAGAGAGAGCCAACAGAAGGGGTTTCCTCATTCCCTTCTTCTGGGAGTGTTATCGAACTATGTAGCTTGCCCAAGGCTACACAGGCTGTCTCTTCCCGGGTAGGCACAATGGGGAACTGAGCTCCTGTGATGTTTTCATTCCTCATAGGTGATTAGGATTAGAAGATCATAATTAATTGCAACCTCTAGATAAATATGAGGAGTGTTCACTCATGTGAAAAAAGGGTGCCCCTCTCAAATGCCAGACCAGGCTGGGACTGGCTCACGGTTAGTCCCTCTCCCGTTGATTCTCTCACATAGCTAAAATGGAAGATGTCTTCAGGTGCTGGCCTGTGGCAGGAGGCTGACCTATAAGACCCTTCAGTGCCTGTCATTCTTAGAGGTGGTACTGTATCATAGAATGATGTCCTTAGTGGCCTAGGCCCCCTGTTTCCATCCCAGTGGGGAAAAAGCAAAACAGAGACTGAGGTTCTGACCCCACCATCCACCCCCATGGCAAGGAAAATGCTGGGGTTCCATGGTATCGTATCCATTGTGCCTAAATCATGTCACGGTTAGGGTACAGTCCTTGCCTATTTTAATTTCCTTCGGTGATGATGAGAAAAAATTAAATACATGTTAAGTGTAAAGGTTGTTGTTAGTTTAACTGAGTATCTACATTGCTTGCTTAATTTTTTTAATATTTTTATTAAATTTTAAACGACATACAAACAACATAAGAAAATGAGAATAAAAAAACTACAACAAACAATATAAGTGCACCCCATTCCCACGGGCCCATCCATGCATTCTTATTCGTTGCTCCATCTTCTATTCTTCTAGTAATCTTCTTAAAGTTCTCTTCTCCAGAATTGTTGTGAGATATTCGTGGACTCTTTCCCTTTTCCTTCGACTAATACATAATCTAGAAATTTACCCCAGATATCGTAGAAACATTGCTTGCTTAATAATCTAAGTGTCAGCAGAACGAGTTCTTTACAGTTTGGTCATGTTCACCCCTCTCTGCAAGTGTGAAATCATTCTTATAAGGAATAGTTTACTTTAGCTAAAATGCATTCAGTAAAATATTTGCTTTTAATTTTTATATCTTATGGTGCCCTATTAGCTGTCCAAAGATGCTGACAATAGACAGTAACATTGACACATCATACACAACCCACCGTTGGTGCAGAAAGGAAACGTCTCCAAAGCCATGTCTCCCTTTAGGAGCTTGTCCGGCTGTTAAGATCATGGGGGGGGGATGCCTTTTCTTTTGGTCCCACCCCCGTCACACGTGTGGCTGGTGGGGATATGGGAGGGGGCAGGTGATTGGGTCCTTTTGTGGGAGAAAATATTTCAAACAACCAAAATCCATGTTGGGGTTGGGATTCGGTGGTTTAGGTCTCCGGGTTTGGAGCCAGAGCTTGGGAGTTGGAGATGATGATGATGATGATGATGATGATGATGATGATGATGATGATGATGATGATGATGATGATGATGATGATGATGATGATGATGATTGATGATGATGATGTCCCTACCCACACTCACACACAAGAGTCCCAGGTAAGAAATCATCACACTCTCACTTCACAACAACATCATTCTTGGTGCTGGGAATGTTTTCCAACGGACAGGTGGTCCGGGGCTAAGAAGCCAGCAAACCCATACCTCCACCTTCCAGACTGGCTGTGATCCTAAATAAATGTAAGAAGCCATTTCAGAGGGCTCCGTTGCTGAAATGTGCCGTTATAGCATGACGTTATTAAAAAGAAGTTTGGAATTGACTTGGGCAACATTCCAGTTAGAAACAGCACGCCAAGCACACCCAAAGGACTGCTTTTCAAACAAATTTTTTCCAAATGACTTTTAAAAAGAGGCTTAAGCCATTCTTAAAGGTGCTGTAGATATTTGTTTCTACTATATTCCGATTATGCCTTAATCCCAAGCACAAGTTTCTGTTGCCATTATATTTCCTTGCCTGTCCCTTCTTTTTCATTTACTTACTTAACATTATTTCTTCTTCCCTTCTAACACTGTCACACCCAAGCTAAAATTCTAGGTCTCATGAGCCGATATATTTAAAAGAAATAAATGGGCAACATTATTTATTGAATTAAACAGACAATCTGATTAGACCCCTTGAGTCAGTGCCATTTACGTCGTTGTTGACTCACCATTAAACAACTAAGTCAGTGGAGCTGCTACAGAGGGGTAAGAGGCCAGTTCATCCCAGTTCATGAAAGGTGGCACAGGTGCAGCTGCTCTGTTCCCACTGTCAATAGCGGCAAACAAGTCCACCAAGTCCGTTTTTATGGTTCCTCCTTCCCTACATCTATGTTTCTTCCATACCATGTTGATTTTTTTAAAATTGTGTGATTACCGATATGTATTGTGTGTTTTTAAAACTGAATTTTTATCTGGCTAATGGGCTTTCCTTGGGCAGCTGGTTGTTTGCTTGTGAACGGAATGTCAGACTATCTCCATTGTTTATCTGATCCAGAATGGCACTTTTTTGTGTCAGATGGGCAGTATAAAAATCCAATAAAATAAATAAATAAATAAATTTCTTCAGTATTTGGGAGGGGTATTTGTTTTTTTTTGGGGGGGGGGTCGGGGTTTTGTTTTGATTCTGGTATATTTCCAATGTACCGGTATTTCCAAATGTAATTGTTTTCATTAAGTCTCACAATGCCCTTGGAGTCAAACGTGGTGTGGATTTCGGTGCAAAGTTCATCCAACACTATGATCAGTCTGGGAAGGATACCTTTGGGTAGATGCATTTTAAAATACACGCACGCACGCACGCACACGCACACACACACAGATAGAGATCCACTGGACCGTTGTATAACAAACGGCTTGTATAACATAACATCTGTACACCATAAAAAATTCCACAGATAGGGGAAATTTGCTTAACAGAATTGCCTATGGTGCGAATCCGTACAACATAAAAATGGTCACGATTAGGGATTACTCTGTTTTCAATGCATTCCTATGGGAAATTTGCATAAATTTGTTCAACATCTATATGAGGCCGCTGGCTGAGATCATTAGGGGATTTAGAGTCTGCTGTCATCAATACGCTGATGACACGCAGCTCTATAACTGCACCTTCTCAGTGGCCGGCCCCTCGCTCTGGAACCATCTTCCGAGTGAGTTGCGCCTTGCACAGTCCCTGCCCACCTTTTAAAAAGCACTCAAAAGCTTGATTTTTTTAGAGAGACATTTGGTGACCTTTAAGATTTTTTCTCTCTCTCCCTCAGAGCTGCTGTCTTGCCAATGTTTCTTTTGACCACTTTGTCGTGGTGGTGTGGGGGGGTTGTCTCTGTGTGTGCATGTGTCTCGATTGT
The DNA here is from genome assembly GCA_037367245.1 of Phrynocephalus guinanensis. Taxonomy (NCBI): domain Eukaryota; kingdom Metazoa; phylum Chordata; class Lepidosauria; order Squamata; family Agamidae; genus Phrynocephalus; species Phrynocephalus guinanensis. The sequence goes on along the minus strand of CM074733.1, from coordinate 174,907,261 downwards.
TCTATTGATTTTATATTGTTTTATCTCATTCTTCTTTGTAAACCGCCCGGAGTTCCCCTGGGAAGACGGACGGTAAATAAATAAATAAATAAATAAATAAATAAATAAATAAATAAATAAATAAATACAGGAAAATTTGCTTAACAGAATTTCATTTGGAACGAATAAATTCCTTTATTCAAGGTACTACTGTAGATAGCTAGAGAGAGAAAGAGAGAGAGAGAGAGAGAGAACATATAATGGAGTAACTGCCTTGTAGATCCCTATAGTCAGTGATTTTATTTCTACCATACGGGGTTCAGATGGGAATCCAAAGCGCACACTCCGTGATGCTTCAGCTGCACTTATTTTTCAAGAGCACAAGTGCCAGTTTTTGTAGGAAAAATCATTTCCTTATCCTTATAGTCTCCTTCCAGGCTCCCCTGTAAATTAGTAGTACAGTAGGAAACATAAGGCAACTAAAAGGTGAGATGAACTAATATGTACCCCCCACCACTGTAGGAAATTAAACATGGGGGACAGCTCCACGTTGTGTTTCAATCCTTGCCAACAGGTACAAAAGGGACATTAAGACCTCTCGGGGTCTTTACAGATATTCACCAGGGGAAAAGTCTTGGTTTGCTTGAATAATGCTTAAAGAACTCATAAAACAGCCATCAACGTATGCCAGATGCACCGAAAACTCCACTGAAACGGAAGTTATGTGACCTAAAAATTCACCCACCACCATAAAACCAAGGAAGTTACCTGGAGCGGCCTGTAATGCAAAAATGTGTTTGGCATTATTGCAAACTTTGTATAATGCCTGTAAGAGACTTTGGCCAGAAGGGACCTCTCTGGACTGGAGTAACTGTCAATCAATTCTGCAGCAACCAAAAACATATAAAAAGTTTAAAACTGAGCACTAGAGAAGGTGACAGATTTGTCAGTCATGAAGAGCCACATGCAAATCTTGCTAACTCTGTTAGAGAGCTATTGCTTAGTAGGTTGGAGCAACTTGAGATGGAGTCAGAGGTCAGGCTCCATTGTGCCTTCTGAGAGACAATTTGGCCAAGATAGCAAAAGCATGTGTGATTAATATGGTTAAGTCGTTTGCCATCTGTGTAGCCTTCTGCAAGTTGATTACCAGCATAACTCCTATCTCTCGGAAGCAGGAAAAAGACCTTCCTCTTCAGACAAGCTTTCCCTGAATGAGGGACTACCTACTCTGTGAGTTTATAGGGAGTACCATACATCAGGCATGCCCAAACTTTGGCCCTCCAGATGTTTTGGACAGCAACTCCCACAGTCCTTTGCCATTGACAATTCTAAGTTTAGAATTCTGGCAGTTGTGGTCCAAAACATCAGGAGGGCCGAATGTTTGGGCATCCCTGCCATACATGATTGCATTGACTGATTTCATAAGAAATCATAAGAAATTTCCATGGTGCTTTTTCACCCCGCATAAGGGATTTTTCTTATCAATCAATCACGTCTGAGTGTGCTATGGCTAAAAAATATTGTCATACTTTTCACATGTCCGAACTGACTAGATGGCACAGAATGTTTAGATGACTAGATAGTTCAGTGGGCTGGAACACTTGGTTGAGGAGCCAAGGGTCAGGATTGCCTGTTGTGTCTCCAAGGAGAAGAGGCAGTCTAGCCTTGGGGAAGCTGTGTGGTCCTAGAGCACAAACTAAATAAGGGACTGGTGCTCCAGCATGTGGCCTATATCCTCACTGGACGTGGGGGCGAATTTTTAAAAATGGGGACTACTCATGAATTTCAGGGCTGACAAATTGACAAACAGATGAATTTCCAGTGACTAATCAATGGATGAAACGCTATGAAAACTCCACTCTGGAATGTAGAGCCCCCAAATTTACAGGGATGGTTCCTGGGCCTCTTCTTTACAGGTCCTGCAGTGTCCCCCCCCCCACACCAGGCACCTAGAGACTCCGAATTTGCAGACCAGTGTCCCATGACTCTCCCCTGTAATACCTCTAAGTTTGGTGAAGATTGGGTTTCAGACATCTGAGTTATACATCCATAAAATCCAACCCCACCCCCGAAAGTATATTTTAGCTTTTAGCTTGGTTGGGGGAAATCCAGTCTCCACCAAACCTGGAGGGATTGTAAAGAAGAGTGACGGAATGCTTCGCTCCAAAGTGTTATAGTCTCATGAATTAACAAATTTAAAATGGCCAAAAATTCATCAATTTGTGTTCATCGGGGCTTTCCATTTATGACAAATACAATTCAATGAATTTTAACATATTGGCCAAATTCAACCCAAAATGTGATTTGTTTTTTACTTCATATCTCTAACCTCATCTGATCACACCCTACACCAGCCATTATCAACTTGTTCTGATGGCTGGCGATTATACTTTTCTGCTTAGTAGAGTTGAGGAACGTTTATCTGTTTTTTCAAACCGTGCCAATGAAATTAGGTTACCGTCCTTATTTTTTTTCTTTTGGGAGGTTTTTCTTGGGACATTAAGGGGCCATTAACAACTTGGGCACTTTTACATGATCCCTAAGATCCGCTGGCCACTTACATTCAGACCAGAGATCTTAGGGGTTCATCGCTCTTCCTGTGTTCCCACCCCCTCCGCACTTCCTTGCTCCTGTCTGCTTGAGGGGAGGGAGAAAAAAAAAGGAGAAAAGAATGCAGGCTCACCTCCGTCTGCTGGTGGAAGCTGCCCCGAGCCCCGTCATTGTCGTGATTCCTGTCTCTTAAAGAGGCGGCGGGGGGGACAAAAAACAAACACAAGGCGAGGAGCGCGCCCGGCACTCTTACCCATCACTTTTTAAAAAAAATACAAATTACAAAAAAAAGAACTTACCCATCCCTCTTATTTTTTTGCTGGGGGAAAGCTCATTTTTAATAGGGATCAGACTTGTGGCTTGGGACTTGGTACCAAGGACTCTGACTCAAACTTGGGACTTGAACCCCAAGACTTGAAAACACCCCTGATTTCAAACCTTTGTCGAGAAAGGGAGCTGCAGTTTGCTTCAAACACTGGGTGGTTAACAGCATCTTGATTCCCCAACCCCTCACTTTAGTTTTTATGCCCAGTACTGCACCCTGGCTTTGCCCCCCCCCCCCCTGTTCGTGGAGATTTCTGCCTTCCATTGTGGAATCATCCTGTAAAAACGGAGCTGTCAAATATCCCCGTACGGTGTCCTTCGCTTATATAATACAATACCATTGTCTCTTTCTCTCCTTTCCTTTGTGTGTGTGTCTCTTTCTCCATTAATATTTTGAGATGGTTCTTTCTAGCTGTGGCAAGATAATCTTCTGCAGAAATGTTATATAATCAACTTTGGTTATAGGCACAGAAAGGTTTTGATGTTGTTGGGGTGCTGGGATTTTTCCCCTCTGCTGCAGTTGTTATTTTTTAATCACCTCTTGGCCACCACAAACCTAGATGTTCAGCTCCCATGCCATGAATGTAATTCCAATTGAAGGAATATTATTAGGATTTCCCAAAGCGTGCTTATTCCTTTCCTTCAGCTCACCGTAAATATATCGGGTTTAAATTCTGTGGAGGCATGCTCCTTCTCTGGATTAGTGTTCACAATAAACGCCTTTTTATATCAAATGTATGAACCTGTATAATGTCCACTTTTACATCTTCCTCTCATCCTGACATAAAGGGGTCTCAAAGAGGTTCAAACCTTGAGTTTCAAACAGGTTAGTCAAAGAACAATTCCGACAGCCAGGTTCTTTCTGGGAGTCTATCCTGGATTATTTTTGAAAGGGTCCAATGCCATCTTAGAGCCAGTTCCTGGGATAACGTCCGTTGGGCCCTCCTGGATGCCTTCAAGAGGGGATTGGACAGATTCCTGGAGGAAAAGTCCATCACATGATACAAACCATTAGGGAGATGTGTCATCTCCAGGCTTTTAAAAAACAGGGTACTTCAAGGGCCAGAGGCAGGGGAGTGTTATCAGGAGACAGATATCGAGTCTCATGCACTCCCAGAGGCATCTGGTGGGGCCATTGTGAGATACAGGAAGCTGGACTAGAAGGGCTTTTGGCCTGATCCAGCATGGCTCTTCTTATGTTCTTATGTTCTCTCTTTCTCTCTCTGCCCATGCTTTCTCCACTCCAGCGCCGCCGCATCTCCTCATTAGGAAAACCCTTCTTTGTCTGCAGCCTTCCTTCTTGTGTCTCCTTCTTTCCTGGGCACGTATGGGTCTAAAGGTTTCTCTACCCATATCCATTCCAAACCTGGTGATAAGATGTGAGGATTTCCTCTCTCCACTCCTTCTCCTTCTGACACCCCTCTTTCTCCAGTCCCTTGTCTTCTACCCATTCTTCTCCTATTTCTCATTTCCCTCTTTATTTGTCCTGTCCAATCCCCTGCTCTTGTACGTTGATAGGTTTTGGTGGTTCTCAGGAAACTGCCACGCAAGGGATTTGTTCATTCAGTTTATTAGACAGATATAAGGACAGGTATAGGAGCACAGAGTTATAGGCAATATATAGTTATAGAAGACAAGTATCACACACAAGACAAGCAACATACAACCAAGGTATTAGTGGGAGCTCCGTCACAGCATAATCTGGGTCATAGACCCGAGACTCTGCTCCCCTCTCCCAGAGTGGTCTCCTTTTTATACCTTTCTGTAACCGCAGCTTACGTATTTCGTGCGCATGTCATACGTAATCATACCTGGTAAGTTATCATAATTCTTAGAAATGGCTTTTGTTTATTCTTTAGTTCGAGATTGTTTTCCCATTGCTTGCGTGTTGCTGTTAACAAAATGGCGCTTTTGGTGCCATAAAATGGTGCCCACGTATCTGTGTTGTCTTCACTTCCCCGTTGGCTCTATCTCGGTTAACCACAAATATTTGTTACACTCTACAGGCTGGCATCTACGTTTTTTATCTATTTTGTGTTTATGCCAGCATGACCTAATACCCACACTTGGGTTTAACACTTTATAATAGTTTTCAGCTTTATTCTCATATTTATTAATTCTATTAATTCTTATCAACGTCCATCCCTTCTAGCTGTGCCACCACCTCCAGTATCTCCACTCCTGGTGTGTCTGTTACTTCTGGTGGTTCCTCCTTCCTTCTGTCAGGGTCATTCCCTTCCCCTGCCTCGGTTCCTGCCTGTCCCTCTTCCTCCTGGTCCCATTCTTTTTTTTTTTTTCTTTTTTTTTTTGGTGACATGGATAGTCCTAGGGTTATGATTATTAAAAGATAGGCAAACACACCATCTGATAATTATTAAAGGTCCGTGCAAAAAAGGAGCAGCCAACCTCAATTTGCACAATTTGCATTGTTTGCATTTTTTGTGCAAGTTCTTATTTTTGCAGTTCTGCATGATTTGTCTGTGAAGATTCTCAGTCATCCAGGTGAGTTTATCTGGAAGTTGAGTCATGGCTACTGGACTTCTTTTTTGAGAGATAGAAACGTTTCACTTCTCATCCAACCAGCTTCATCAGTCTGAATACAACTAGTGCGTGATTTGTACAAAAATGTTTTCTTCTTTTCTTCTCTTCTTTTCTCAAGAGTGCTACTGTAAACTATCCGGCTTGTGAAGCAAGGAGAATAATGTTCCAGTCCCTCAGACTGAGTCATTGGACTCCCAATCACAGAAACTGCTGCCATGCTTCCTGAGGGCAGTGGTTCTTCTCAAGGTGATCTCGGATATAGTATAAGAAATCAGCAAGATTGCTCAGGAAGCATTGCAGTAGCTTTTCCCAATGAAACAGTAGGACAGGAAATAAGGCCTAGTAGAGGTCTCAGCTTGAAATCAATGTACCTGCAAGCATGGCTTTGTGGGGTGGATCTCCCCCAAATTCTGCCCTGGGGAATTCTTAGAGAATTGTGGCATTTGCAGTCCACGGAATTTGAAAGGCATAGTTACTATCTCATACTAAAAGTAAAACATTATACCCAGTGTGATGTATTGGATAAGAATGATGGATGATTAGACAGAGAAGATAGATGGTTTGCTAGAGGGGTCAGGGAAGCCATTCATGTGTGTATTGAAAATCTCTCAACAGAGGTGGGGGCCTCAGGCACAATCTGTCTGCTACAAATCAAAAGCACTTCACACCTCCACCAGCAAGGCCATAGCTAACGACCCATACTTAATGGGTGTTGGGAAGACTTGCATAGGTAGGACTTTCACAAACACCCTAGGCCATTATCCACCTAACGGGCTTATTCAGATCATGGTCCACCTATGAACCTATTCAAGCTATTGTCCACCTAACAAGCCTATTCAGGCCACTGTCCACCTGATGAGCCTATTCAAACCAGGTGATGTGAAATCAAGGTGGACTATAAAATGGAGGACTCGCTGGTAACCTTCCTCAGGCCGATGAAGCTGCTTGGATGAGCAGCGAAATGTTTCCATCTCTCAAGAAAAGAAGTTCAGTTGCCATGGCTCAGCTCCAAGAGAATGTTGGACTAGGGCTCTGGGTGAACAAGGTATGAATCCCTGCTCAGCCAGGGAAGCTCACTGGGGAAGCAGAAATGACCAAGCCACTCCTAAAAATGCCTCACTTAGCTTGAGAGCACCCTTAGGGTCACTAAAAGTTGGTTCTGACTTGACGGCGCGAAGCAACAACCACAAAAGTGGAACATTCCAGCTATTTGAGTAATCCTAAATAACCTTCTCTAAATGGAGCCCATCACGTTTGTGGCTTAAAAGCTCTTGGTGACCTTCAGAGGTCCAGGTGTTTCTCCTTCTTTTGCTACCCTGCTTATTATTCTGCCCATACCACATCGACGGAAGAGGTTGAAAGTCTGATGGCAGGGGTCACTCTATAATCACCATGATTTCTTTCAAAAGATATTAGAGGCATCAGTCCTCGGCAGTACATTACTGCATAAAAACAGCATTGCTCACAGGCTGTCAGCGGAGGGGGAGCTCTTTTTATTTTACCCACTCTAAGGATAATTACAAGGCAGGAGGAGCAGTGTGTAACTTTGTACAGTACAGTACAGTAATACCTCGGATAACGAATGCCCCTGATAACGAATTTTTCAGATAACAAATCACAATTTCCAGGTATAGGGCTGCCTTGGATAACAAATTTTCCCTATGGGCTGCCTCAGATAATGAATTGCAATTTCTAGGTATAGGTCTGCCTCGGATAACAGATTTTCTCTATGGGCTGCTTCGGATAATGAATTTTCCTATGGGCTGCCTCGGATAATGAATTTTCCCTATGGGCTGCTTTGGATAACGAATTTCCAGCATGCATCAGTAAAAAAGAATTATCCTGGGCTGCATCATATCTGTACCTTTAAAGTGCCCTTTATAAAGAGTTTTGAGCAAAAAACCAGGTGTCTGTGTCATTTTCCTAGGCTCCGAAATGAAATAATTGGTTTCCCATTCATTCCTATGGGAAACCACGTTTCGGATAACAATTTTTTTTCGGAGAACAAATTAAATTCGTTACCCGAGGTACCACTGTATTTGGAAGTGAAGGTACTCTGAAACGACTGTGAAGCTGAGTGTCATGTTGGGTTAACAGTTGCCTCTAAAGCCTGTGAGCTTCAAACATCCTCATCACGTCACCCATCATTGTTACAAAGTTTGTGGTGAGTTTTAACACAATCAGACCTCTCCGTTAAGAACTTCCTGGCTGAAATCCTGTCCATGTCACTCTGCTCCATAAGGCTGGTGGTGATGTTACCAGCAGGGCTGATTATTTTTGGAAATGAAATCCCTCATGCTACACTTGGTAACCTCATCAGCCTTATGCCACACGAGCTGCACAACATGACCTTAGCCACTAAATTAGGCCCGTATGGTTCCACAAGCCCTACAAGCTGTGGGTTTGGGATCTTCCTGGTCCTTCTGCTTTCCTTAAAATATAAAAACAGGTTTGTGTCAGGACTCGTGAGAGTGAACAACACTAGTGGGCCATCATGCATAATTAGATGGTTATGTTTGAGCAGGTGAACCCTTCGTGGGAAGGATGAGTAACACCCTGTAACACCACACGGGAGAGGGCATGTTCCTTCAACACAACTTATGGCCTTGTGTCATTGCAACAGAAATGAAGGTTTGTTGTTGTTGTTGTTCAGTCATTCAGTCGTGTCCGACTCTTCGTGACCCCATGGACCAGAGCTCGCCAGGCCTTCCTATCCTCCACTGCCTCCCGGAGTTTTGTCAAATTCATTTTGGTTGCATCGATGACACCGTCCAACCATCTCATTCTCTGTCGTCCTCTTTTCCTTTTGCCTTCGATTTTTCCCAGCATCAGGGACTTTTCCAAGGACTCCTCTCTTCTCATGAGGTGGCCAAAGTACTGGAGCCTCAGCTTCAAAATCTGTCCTTCCAGTGAACATTCGGGGTTGATTTTCTTTCAGGATGGATAGGTTTGATTTCCTTGCAGTCCAGGGGACTCTCAAGACTCTCCTCCAGCACCACAGCTCAAAAGCATCGATTCTGCGGGAATCAGCCTTCTTTATAGTCCACCTCTCACTTCCATGCATCACTACTGGAAAAACCATAGCTTTAACCATCCTGACCTTAGTTGGCAAAGTGATGTCTCTGCTCTTTAGGATGCTATCTAGGTTTGCCATTGCTTTCCTCCCAAGAAGCAGGCGTCTTTTTATTTCGTTGCTGCAGTCGCCATCTGCAGTGATCAAGGAGCCCAAGAAAATAAACTCTGTCATTGCCTCCATTTCTTCCCCTTCTATTTGCCCGGAGGTGATGGGACCAGTGGCCATGATCTTAGTTTTTTTGATGTTGAGCTTCAGCCCATTTTTTTCACTCTCCTCTTTCACCCTCATTAAGAGGTTCTTTAATTCTTCCTCACTCTCTGCTATTAGAGTAGTATCATCTGCCTATCTGAGGTTGTTGATATTTCTTCCGGCAATCTTAATTCCGGCTTGAGATTCATCCAGACCGGCCTTTCTCATGATGTACTCTGCATATAAGTTAAATAGGCAAGGTGACAGTATACAGCCTTGTCGTACTCCTTTCCCAATTCCAAACCAGTCAGTTGTTCCATATCCAGTTCTGACGGTTGCTGCTTGTCCCACATATAGATTTCTTAGGAGACAGATAAGGTGTTCAGGCACTCCCATTCCTTTAAGGACTTGCCATAGTTTGTTGTGGTCTACACAGTCAAAGGCTTTGGCATAGTCAATGAAGCAGAAGTAGATGTTTTTCTGGAACTCTCTGGCTTTCTCCATAATCCAGCGCATGTTGGCGATTTGGTCTCTAGTTCCTCTGCCCCTTCGAAATCCAGCTTGTAGTTCTGGAAGTTCTCTTTCCACATACTGCTGAAGCCTGCCTTGTAGAATTTTGAGCATAACCTTGCTAGCATGTGAAATGAGTGCAATTGTGCGATAGTTGGAGCATTCTTTGGCGTTTCCTTTCTTTGGGATTGGAATGTAGACCGATCTTTTCCAGTCCTCTGGCCACTGCTGGGTTTTCCAAATTTGCTGGCATATCTTATGCAGCACCTTTACAGCATCCTCTTTTAAGATTTTAAAGAGTTCAATTGGAATGCCGTCACCTCCACTGGCCTTGTTGTTTGCAATGCTTTCTAAGGTCCACTTGACTTCACTTTCCAGGATGTCTGGCTCCAGGTCAGCAATTACGCTATCTTGGTTATCAGGGACGTCCAGATCTTTCTGATATAATTCTTCTGTATATTCTTGCCATCTCTTCTTGATCTCTTCTGCTTCAGTTAGGTCCCTACCATTTTTGTCCTTTATCATATCCATCTTTGCACGAAATGCCCCTTTAATATCTCCAATTTTCTTGAACAGATCTCTGGTTTTTCCTTTTCTATTGTTTTCCTCTATTTCTTTGCACTGTTCATTCAAGAAGGCCGCCCTGTCTCTCCTTGCTTTTCTTTGGAAGTCTGCATTCAATTTTCTGTATCTTTCCCTTTCTCCCTTGCATTTTGTGTCCCTTCTTCTCTCCTCCGCTATTTGTAGGGCCTCGTTGGACAACCACTTTGCTTTCTTGCATTTTCTTTTCTTTGGAATATTTTTCATTGCAGCCTCCTGTACAATGTTACAAGCCTCCATCCATAGTTCTTCAGGTGTTCTGTCCACCAAATCTAGTTCCTTGAATCTATTCTTCACTTCCACTGTGTATTCATATGGGATTTGACTTAGGTTATACCTGACTGGCCCAGTGATCTTCCCTACTTTCTTCAGTTTGAGTTTGAATTTTGAAATAAGAAGCTGATGATCTGAGCCACAGTCAGCACCAGGTCTTGTTTTTGCTGACTGTATAGAGCTCCTCCATCTTTGGCTGCAGAGAACATAGTCAATCTGATTCCGGTATTGTCCATCTGGTGATGTCCATGTGTAGAGTCGCCTTTTGTGTTGTTGGAAAAGAGTGTTTGCAATGACCAGCTTGTTCTCTTGACAAAACTCAATTAGCCTTTGCCCTGCTTCATTTGGAACTCCAAGGCCAAACTTGCCAGTTATTCCTTTTATCACTTGGCTCCCTACTTTAGCATTCCAATCCCCTATGATGAGAAGAACATCTTTCTTTGGTGTCAGTTCTAGAAGTTCTTGTAAGTCTTCATAAAATTGGTCAATCTCAGACTCTTCAGCACCGGTAGTTGGAGCATAAATTTGGATTACTGTGATGTTCAAAGGACTGCCTTGGAATCGTACCGAGATCATTCTATCATTTTTAGGTTGTATCCCAGCACTGCTTTTCTCACTCTATTGTTGACTATGAAGGCTACTCCATTTCTTCTATGGGATTCTTGCCCACAGTAGTAGATGTGATAGTCATCTGAACTGAATTCACCCATTCCTGTCCATTTAAGTTCACTGATGCCCAGGATGTCAATGTTTATTCTTTCCATCTCACGTTTGACCACATCCAGCTTACCCTGGTTCATAGATCTCACATTCCAGGTTCCTATGCCGTATATCTCTTTGCAGCATTGGACTTTCCTTTCTCTTCCAGGCACGTCTGCAGCTGAGCGTCCTTTCGGCTTTGGCCCAGCCACTTCATTAGCTCTGGAGCTACTTGTACTTGTCCTCCGCTCTTCCTCAGTAGCATGTTGGACACCTTCCGACCTGAGGGGCTCATCTTCCAGCGTCATATCTTTTAGCCTTTTGTTTCTGACCATGGGATGTTCTTGGCAGGGATACCGGGGTGGCTTGCCAGTTCCTACCCCAGGAAGGTTTGGTATCACCCATAATTGTAGGAGCCTCATGGCACTGTGGTTAAACTATTATACTGCAGCCCAAAATGTGCTCACATCCTGGGGTTCAATTGCAGGTAACTGACTCAAGGTTGACTTAGCCTTCCATCCGTCCAAGATGAGTAAAACCCAGCCCCCTGGGGAAGCACTGTATAGCCTGCATAATTAAATTGTAAACCTCCCAGAGACTGCTTTAGGTGCTATGGGGGAGTAGATAAGCAGCACACTGCTTTTTGCTTTCAAAATCATTAAAATTTATTACCTGTAGTCCCTTAAAATTCTTTTTGGAGTATTTGCTTCTCTGGAAAATAAGCTGGATCCAGACATTTTACTGACTGAGGCAACTTACTCGAATTAAGGATGCATTGATGCTGAACCAATATTTTGGCAAATGAATTAAAAAAGATCCCATGAGCACATTTAGTTGGCTCTAGATTAAAGACTTATTAAACAATAAACATGAAGGCTGTTGTGGGTTTTGTTTTTTGGGCTGTTTGGCCGTGTTCTGGAAGTTTTTCTTCCTGAGGTCTCACCAGATTCTGTGGCCAGCATCTTCAGAGGGCAGGAGCTCAGGGAACTAGGAGTTCTCTCTGTACTCTGGGTTATAAAGTGAGTGAGATTGTGGGTTTTTAAAGTCGCAGTATAATAGTTTGACCACAGCGCCATGAGGCTCCTACAATTATGGCTGATATCAAATAATCTCGCTCACTCTACCCTAGAGCACAGAGATAACTCCTAGCTCTCCTGAGCTCGTTGCCCTCTGAAGATGAGTCTGGCAAAACGTCAGGAAGAAAATCTTCCAGAACACAGCCAAACAGCCCAACAAACCCACAACACAGCCATCAGATCCCGGCTGTGATAGCCTTCGAGAATACAATAAACTTGAAATTTGTTTCACCTTCATACTATGATGAAGTTTATTATGGCTTATTAAAACTTGTCAGGCGGCAACTCTGTATATTCCACCAAGGTAACATGCACATATATGATCAAGACATTTCCTTTGCAGCTAGCTCGTCTTGTTCTTTTGAGACCTCTTTTTCATTTGTTACATGGCCACCAACTGTGTGGAGTCTAAAAATCCAACCCTACAGATCTCTACTGAGAATTATGCAGTCCTATAGTTGTCTTCTCTGAAAAAAAGAAGGTATACTGTATGATCACAGCGTGAATTTGGTCACTGAGGCTCAACAGATGACACAGGGGCTTTATCTGTTTGTGTGTGTGTGTGTGTGTGTGTGTGTGTGTGTGTGTGTGTGTGTGTGTGTGTGTGTGTGTGTGTGTGTGTGTGTGTGTGTGTATGCATAGAGCTTAAAAGAGCATCTGGGGCAGATGTCTCACCTTTTTGTACACACTTACACAAGTCTTTCATCCAGATAAAATAATCCTGGCCTGTCTTACACAAATCCTACTCATGCATGATTTGAACTGGAAAATGAACTGATGCACAACATTTGAACAAGAAGTGGGAAAACATAAGGGTTTTTCACAGTAGGGTTGGAAGTTCAGCAGGATCCCATCCTGGACAAGGGGGGAGCGGGGCGGGCCCTAATGATGTCACAAGGTGAAACTCTCAAAATGATACAGAAGTGTGTCCTCATAATGTCACACTATGGCAGGGCAGGAAGAGTGGGAGAAAAACAAGTGGAGCTCAAATACAAACTTGCTTATGCCAAATCATTGAGCCCAGGCACCCCCTGGATTTGGAAGGAATTGGATGGCCAGCATTGAAAAACACCTTACACACCAAAGGAAGGTCCCTATTGAATAAACTCTCTGTGGTTGTTGATATTTCAAAGAGGATGATCAGATAATCAGAAGTGGTGTGTGTGTGTGTGTGTGTGTAAGTACAGTACAGTACAGTACAGTACAGTACAGTACAGTACAGTACAGTACAGTACAGTACAGTAATAAACGGGAATCTTTCAACATATTAATGATGCCATAACATCAACTTTTCAGAATTTCTATAGGAAATGAAACTACAGTAGGATCCCGGTATCCGCTGGGGATTGGTTCCAGGCCTTCCCGTGGATAATGAAAACCATGGATAAGAGAGAACGCCTGCCCGCCCACCCCCAAACTGCTGTTTCCTGACATTAGCTTGCTTTACGGCTGCAGTTTGTGACAGTAGATTGCTTTACAGCTGCTGTTTGTGACACTAGCTTGCTTTACAGCTTGCTTCGTGGCAGCTGGATTATTTAATTTTTTCCCCTCTGCCAACCATAGATAACTGAATCAGTGGATAATTAATCCGTGGATATGGGGGTCCTACTGTATTGTTGCAAGTCTCATTGTGGCATTGCAAGCAAAATATTAATAAAAAACACGCAGATGCATTAACAACATTGTTTTGTGGGGGGGAACATACAGTATTTCACATCAGTGTCTTCAAGGAAAAGAGCAACGTTCCTTTTAGCTAATCACTGTACAGCTGGCAGAAATGACACGTTTAATGAAGAAAAGCCACTTTTACTATGTTAGTGTTTGAAGGAGGCTGGCTCTCTGTTGTCCCAGCCATATAGTTACCTCAGAGGAAGACATTTCTGAGACATACCTCACAAAGAAATCATGAGGGCTGGATTCATTTTTTTTCTGTTCTGTTCTTGAAAGTTTCATATTTCACAGTTGGAAAGCATTCTACCTATGGACAATAATACGTGGCCCCCCGCCCTTTTGCGGTTCATATATATTGCCCCCTGGGGTAAGGGGAAAAGGGCCTCCCATACTTACCCCAGGACTGGGGCTGCCCCGAATGGGCCTGTGAGGGCCTTCCCAGACCTCTGGAGGCCCCCCAGTGAATCAGAAGTGACTTCCGGTAAACTGGAAGTCATTTCTGAGGCCCCTGAGGGCTGGGGGGGGGAAGTACAAGAGCCCCTAGTTAGGCCCCCTCAGGCCCAACCCAACCTGCATCCACGTATCACGGATTTTCAATGATCACAGGTTGGGTCCGGTCCCTAACCCCAGCAATAAGTGGAGGGTCACTGTAGTAGTGTACCATCAAGTCAGTTCTGACTTATGCTAAACCTTTCCCAGGTTTTCTAGGTAGAGAATACTCAGAAGCAGTTTCCTCTTCTCCAGACCCCCTGATACTGTGCAGTTTGCCCAAGGCCACACAGGCTGGTTCTAAAAAGAGGAGGTACATCTCTATTCGTCGGCATGGCGTGTTTCGCCCCTTCTCATTCCCTGCCTTAAGGTCCATTGTGATCCATGAGGTGATGTTTTGAACATTTGTGCTGCCGTGGAGAAGAGTGGAAGGACAGTTGTGCGACTGTCCTTTGGGGTAGCCTTCCTTTGCCATGCCAATGAACACGTGGCATTAGAATAAATCAAGCTCCTTATGCAATCAATCCTCTCATAAGATATCATTCCCTAGATCACTCAGAGAGAAGTGCTGAGACAAAGGGGGGGGCGGGAACATCTTACACACACTACGCAACACTACTGCATTTGTATTCTGTTTCCATCCACTCTGAAGTCACAATACACTCCCTTTTGGTGTGTGCTGAAATTGAAGAACCAAATTAAAGGGGGAGCTGAATCTACCCTGATGGTTTTAGAAAACCATTTCCTGTTCTTCACTGGCCATACACGGAGGGGATTCTGGAAGTGAAGCAGATAATCTCTCACAAATGTCAAGAATATTCTTCTGTGTGAGTTTTTCAACTTGCAATTAGAGATATGGAGTCCAGCTGTGGACTGAAGCGAGCTCGGGAAAGTGGCCTTGACAGGAAGGCGAGTGTCCAAGGACAGTAGAGCGTAGCTCAGAAGCGTGGATGAGAGAAGCACTATGACATGTGATGCGAAAGTAAAGAAATGATTGGAAAAGAGATGTTATATATACCTTATGTATTGCAATATGTTCTTGCTGTTTAGCCAGGGCTGTTTAGCCAGTAAGCCTGATGTGATGTCTGTGATCAGGAAGAGTAGCTGGATTGTTTATGCTACTGGATGTAAGTCTGGAAACCAATGGAACCTGTATATGTTTTGTAAATAGACTGCAATAGAAAACCAGCAACGGAGTCTGTCATATTTTTGCTTCTAATCCTTGACATTGCTGCAATTCTGCTAATTGAGGTTAGCTCCTCCTCATGCATTCCTTGACAATAGAGATGGGCACGGAACGAACATTTTTTTGTTTCTGTTACCATTTGTCGTTTCCGTTACGTAACAAAATGACAAACGAAAATTGTGATGAAAATGAAACGAAACGAACAGAACCATGAGAATTGTGGTCATTACGTTTCATTTCCGTTAATGGCGACGCGCAATGAAATGAGCTGTTTTAAATGTTAAAAAAACGCCCTGGACATCCGTAAAAACGCAGCGATAATTATTTATATTGTCTGATAATACCTACCAGGGGGGGTTGGGGTCCTTAAAACATTTGTTTTAGTCTTCTCCCATCGCGATGTATTTTTCTTTTCCCTTTAAAATGGATGTCGCCACCAGCCACAAAATGGAGGCAAGCCATGTGATGGGATCATGTTCAACCAATAGCATGCCCAGGTTGCAGACTGGGCAGGTCTGGCATCCACAGAGGGCATAAAAAGCTCTGGCAGCCCCTATCCTCCTTGCAGTCTCCGGTGGGAGTTAGGGTGGGATTGCTGTCTCTGCGACTCTAGCTTCAGTCCTGCAGCCTCCCTGTGTGCGTGTGTGCTGCTTACCTCTTGGTGAGTACCCTTCCCTGCCCCGCAGTGCAGTCACTCTGCGGCTGCCTTGCACCCTGGGCAACGCCCACCGCTGCCTTTGCAGCCTCCCTGCATACATAGTCTATACTGTGTCTCTGCCAGCATCCATTTTTTTTTAGTGTTTTCCCTCTGGTCTGAGGCGTTGGGGGATGCCTGCGCACGGAAATGCTTTAAAAATCATGCAAAAGCGGGTAGAAACGACAAACGAAAAATGAAAAACGGTAACGAAATTTTCAAAAATTTCCCGACAAACAGAAACGAACCGAAACAGACCTCTCAACGACAAACGAAAAACCGAAACACCATTTTTTTTTTCGTGCCCATCTCTACTTGACAACAATGACTGTCAGACTGAGGGGACTGATCCGGCCATCTTCTCTTCTGAGTTAATATGACTGGCGCTAAGAGTTTATCTGCATCACTTCTACCCATTTGAATTCGAGATATGCTGATGTGATACCAAGGAAGAAAGAGGTTTAAATTGCATTACTAACAATAGGCTAAGTCTTGGCAAAGCTGATTAAATCAGTTACTCCTCTGATAAAATCGTAATGGGGCCCATCTGTATCTATCTGACAGGAAGCATGTCATTTGTAATGTTTTGTGTTGTCTTTAATGACTCCGATTGTCATCTTCCAGAGGGAAAAAAATCACAAAAGGCACCTGTAGGTCTGCATGAAAAGAATCACTTATCGATTCAGTTGTCAAGCCTGTTAGGCACTTAGTAGCGGGTCGCAGCACCATAAAAATCAATGTTACAGCGTATTTATACACCAACTACTAAGACTCATCAAAAGACAGCCTGTATGGACTGCTGGGGTGGCTCATTGCTTCGGCTGACCCTTTTACATTGCAACATAACATTTGTGCTATCTTCCCCCCCCCCCAAAAAAAAAGAAACCCCACATGTTTGCATATGGGTTGAATTAACCCATTAGAAACAGAATCCAAAATACACACATTTCATTCCCAAATAAAATATAAAGCACACACACACACACACACACAGAGAGAGAGAGAGAGAGAGAGAGAGAGAGAGAGAGAGAGATTGTCCCCATATTAATAATCTAGATATAGAGAGGCATACTGGCTGAAATCTAGTAGGGAGCCACCATTAGAGTAAACCCATTCAATCAGTGAGGATATGGGGAGTTGACTGCTCCATATGTTCAATTTATTCAACGGGCCTAATTCTGCATTTCCCCCACTGTTCCAGTATTAAATCAAATCCTTTCAGATTGTCACATTTGTCTTTGGTGCATAGGAAACTGCTTTAAACTGGTCTTGGAACTGGTACAATAAAGGGACGGTGGCTGAACACTACTGTGATATTCCACAGAAGCAAATGCTTTTCTGTTGCCTAAACAAGGGTGAAAATTTCCGGACACCTGCCCTGCTTGCTTTAATTTACCTGTGCAGTTCACTGCTCAGCATTGACAAAAAGCTTCATGTCCACCCACAAAGTGCTGCATGATACCCATCAGCAGTGGTTCCTTCAACGTCCATGAATGGCGCCATGTTTTTCCTCCCCATCTGGTTATATTTCCTTGACCATCAAAATGGGAGGGAGAGGTGCATATCTCCAAGACTTCTGACTTTGCTTTGGACCCAAGTCAGAGCAAATCACACCACAGGAGGTCCGTAACAAAGGCACTCACTATCCCAATGTTGTGGCAGGAAGCAGGGAAAACCTTGCTACTCATGGCGATGTGTGACCATTGTGCCCATCTAGTCCAGCTTCCTGTATCTCACAGTGGACCCACCAGATGCATCTGGGAGTGCATGAGACTAAATATCTGTCTCCTGATACCACTCCCCTGCACCTGGCCTTCAAAATACCCTTTTTTAAGCCTGGAGATTACAAATGGAAGAAACACAATATCCCACATTTATAAACCAGAGGTTTTTGTTTTTTTTTTTGAAAAACTGCATTTATTTATTTATTTCATTTAGTTTCATTTCTATAAAAAAATAACATAACTTAAAAATAGCCTAAAGAGAAAACATATGAGTACCTATTGTAAAGCAGCTTATAAAGTAATTTTAAAAGCAAATACAAGTAAAAGGAGGAAAAGTTATGATATTAAAATTCACTTAGACGCATAATAACTGTAAAAGATGACTAACTGAAAGGAATTTAACACCTTTTAAATATACCCCAGAAAGACTGGATAAGACTTCCCATTAAACCTTCTTTGTTCCAAGCCTGTTTAATTCATTTACAGTATGTATTGAAATATTTATATCCCACCCTGCTTCAAAAACGACCCAATGTAGGCATTAGAGGAGAAATAATATTAAAAGCTAAAAACAATAAATAAATAAATAAATAAATAAATAAATAAATAAATAAATAAATAAATATTGCATGTACAATAGTAGATAAAAACATTACTGAAAGCAAATGAAAACACAAAGAGCCCAATTAAAAAAAAATTAAAATACTGTATAAACTCAAATATATACAGTAGTACTTTTTCAGCCCTTATTTTTGGCTGAAAAAAAATGCCCTCAGCTTATATTCGAGTGAATATAGTTACCGCACTTCCGATGCCTCCTGAGTGTTCGTCCAGCTTGGGAAGGGAGGCGGAGGGCAAGTCCTGCCCATTGGAGAAGGCACCCTTGAGTCAATAAGTTTTCCCAGTTTTTGGGGGGGAAATTAGGTGCCTCAGCTTATATTCGGGTTGGCTTATACTCAAGTGTATATGGTACCTCTCTGTCCACCAGGTGCTGAGAGAAAGCCTGTCAGAAGAGAAAGGACTTTGCCTGCATCTGGAAGGACAGAAAAGATGAGGTCTGCCTGGTCTCCAGTGGGAGGGAGTTCCAGAGTCTGGGAACAACAGCAGCAGCAGCAGCAGCAGCAGCAAATAGTCTTTCTCCTGTTTCTTTCCTCCCACTAGTACACCTGTGAGGATGGTGGAACTGAGATAAAGGCCTCCCGATGACCCCAAAACCTGGGCCAGTTCATAAGCGAAGATTAGAGATGGGCACGACTTGAAAAAAAAATTTTTTTGAGTTGTCGTTAGTCGGGCCGGTTCCGTTTCGGGTCGTTTCCGTTTTTCGCGAAAATTCGCAAAAATTAATCGGTTCGTTTTTTCATTTTTTCATTTTCGGTAGTACTGGTTTTTTGGGGGGGGTAGCGGGCTCCTGGAGGCACCTCTGTGGGGTGGGTGCCTCCTCTGGCCTGCTATAAAGGGAAAGCGGGCTCCTGGAGGCACCCGTGGGTGCCTCCTATCCTCACCCACTAGGAAGGGGAAGCAGGCTCCAAGAGACCCCTCAACATGGGGGTCTCCCCTCCTCACCTGCTGCTGCAAAATGGCATGCATAGCCATATGGATATGCATACCAGTTGCAGACAGTGAGACCAGTGAGTGAACCCAGAGCCATAGGGTGATGCCTAAGGCTCTCGCACCGCCATGTCTCACACAGAAGGGAATCGTACTTGCGTGTAGTGCAATGCAAGTAGATCTGGCTTAGGGTTAAGGAGGGTTAGTGCAAGGGCTAGGGTTAGGCTAGTGATGGGTAAGGTTACAGTGGGCTAGTGGGTTGCACCTCTGGGTGCCTCTCTGACCCACTAAGAAGTCAGTCTGTGACGTATGGGTAAGGAGTCAAGGATTAGGGTTAGGGTTAGGGGGCTAGGGCAGGTTTTAGGGGGCTTTTTGGCACATCCCAGAAGTCTCCATGGCCAAGTGGCCATGCGATTGGTGGGATGGCTCCAAAAATTTGCATGGTCGTCCACTCCCACATGGCTGGCCACTCGGCCAGCCCATCATTGCGCAGGTGTAAAAAAAATAAAAAAAATAAAATCAATGGAGGACAGAGGAGGAGAGGAGAGACATTTTGTTGCAAGAAAAAACCCACTGCTACTGTGAAAAATCTGGCAGTTTATAAATTTTCGCGTGTTTCTGTTGTGCTTGTGTGTTTTTGGACCACGATTTCAAAAACAATATTGCGTTCGCCGCCCCATTTTGGATCCCCCCCCGCCCGCAACGCATGGCATGGCGAGTCCGGCTGCCTAGGACGGGGGGGAGGCGGGACCCCCCCCTCCAGAAACCACCCCTCCGGTAGGTGCCCTGCGCCCTTAGTCAAGCAGGCATTTTTCCGCCTGCTTTTTTGGCCCGGGAATGGGTGGGGGGAGAGTTTAAAAGTTTTTTCCTGTGCCGTCCGTGCCGCTTGCTTGCACTTTAATTGCGGCGGCCGGCGGCCGGCGAGACTGGGCTTTTTGCTGGCTGGCTGCGAGCCTGCGGCGACTGGCGAGTCCCACCAGAGCAGCCCAGGACGGGGGATGGGGGGGAGGCCGGGGACCTCCAGAAACAACCCCTCTGGTAGGTGCCCTGAGGCACGGCAGGCAATTTTTCCGCCTGCTTTTCGGCCGGGAACCAGGTTTTTTTAACTTTTAAAAACTTTTTTTCTGTGCCGCGTGGCATCGCGCGATCGCGCGATGCAAGGAACGAGCACGACAAATCAGACCAAAATTGTTCGTTCGTCAGTTCGAGCTCGAAGTCTGGCGGAGTAATTCCCGTTACCGTTTCCGTAGAGTAACGGAACCAAGTAACGGAAACGGAAACGGGAATACCGCTAAGTCGTGCCCATCTGTCGCGGAGATGTTGTCTTGGAGACAGCTTGGATCCATGCCACTCAAGACCTGCCGAAAGAGAAAAATCTTGATCTGGTGGTTAAAAAGGAAAATTTCACAGAAGACCCAAGAGACTGCTCATTTATTGCACCTCACAACTAGATATTCATGTGCACGGATGTGAAACAAGCTTTCGGTTTATTGAAGAAAAAAATCTTGCTAGGCCACTCAGCTGCACACTTGTGGGGTGCATGGGAAATAAGGCGTTGAGCTTGTTAACCTTACAAATTATTCACCTCCTTTTTACTTAGTATATGATGAAATTATTTTTTTCTTCTCCCAAGATTGGTTTCAGTAAATCTAGTACCAACCGGCAACACATGGAATCCTCTCCAAGAGTCCATGTGTGGTGCTGGAGTGGAGACCAATAAGGACCTGCCACTAGAGAACCAGCTACCTTCCTGGGCTGTTCTAGCAGCCCTATAAAGACTTAAGAAGAGCCGTGCTGGATCAGGCCAAAGGCCCATCTAGTCCAGCTTCCTGTATCTCACAGGGGCCCCACCATATAAGTCCGGAAGCGCACGGGACTAGATATCTGCCTCCTGATAACACTCCCCTGCATCCTTGAAGTACCCCCGTTTTAAGCCTGGAGATTACACATCTCCATCATGGTTTGTATCCTGTGATGGACTTTTCCTCCAGGACCTCTCTCTGGAAGTTGAGCCATGGCTACTGGACTTCTTTTTTGAGAGACAGAAACATTTCACAGCTCATCCAAACAGCTTCATCTGTTTGGATGAGCAGCTAAACATTTCTATATCTCAAAAAAGAAGTCCAGTAGCCATGACTCAACTTCCAGATAAACTCACCTGGATGACTGAGAATCTTCACAGACATATTTTCCTCCAGGAATCTGTCCAATCCCCTTTTGAAGGCATCCAGGCCAGATGCCATCACCACCTCCTGTGGCAGGGAGTTCCACAGACCAGCAATGCACTGGGTTAAAAATTAGTTTCTTTTGTCTGTTCTCACTTTCCCAACCATCAATTTGGGTGGGTGTCCCCTAGTTCTGGTATTTTGTGAGGATTTTGCAACGAGGCCATCCCTGAGACTCAAACCAACATGCACTGGTGCTTGACTGCCAGCCTAAGGAAGCTCTCTCTTGCCATCCCTTCCTCTGCTTTCCTTGAAGTGTCAGTGGTGCCTGAAAAAGGAGCCCCAGTGGAGAGAATCGTCTTGTGGGCCTCAGTAAGCACACCACGTTGGAAGGGAACATTAGAGTGTCTAGACCAGTGTTGGTGAACCTATGGCACAGGTGCCAAAGGAGGCAATCGGAGCCTTTTATGTGGTCATCTGAAATTGCCCCTACTATATTAAAGTTAAATGGCTGTATTGAAACTTTGTGAATAATTAGTGGGTTTTGAATCACAGTTTGGGCACTCAGTCTCTTAAAAGGTTCACCATCACTGGTCTAGACGGAGAAAGCACCCGATGCCAGGTCAGCACAAAAGTGAGCCTGCCATTGCTGAGAGATGATTTGCCCACCCGAGGGTGAGTGCATGTCTCCCCTTATTGATTTCTCTTTGTTTGCCCCAATCAGTGTCATCCTCTCCCATTATCTCCTGATCTATGAACTCACCTCCAGCTTTAACATGAAAGGCTCTGTGATTAAGGAACACATTAGCTTTTGGAATAACGTCGTGAGCAACTCCACTTATAAGTGCAAATGGAGAGAGGGCCGGACTTGGAGTCTAAACTCTCCACCACCATTGTGGGTCCTTTTGGGTTTCCAAACTCCCATTGTCTGCTCCAACAACCCTTTAAAGTCTCCCCTGAGGAATTATAGCTATGTGACATGGATGATAAGTGCATAACAGTTAGGAATGGATCACTGGATATATCTTGACTAGACATAAACACAAAATGAAAAACAACACACTGTTTTGTCATTTACAATACAAAATGAAGCACAAGCAAATATGCTACCAAGTACAGAAACAAAACACCATTTTCTGTTTCAGAAATGAAATGTTTTATCTTCCCTTGTTAGAACATACTAGTACCATCTTAAAATACCCAGAGAACAGGGTGGAAATTGAAATCTGTGTTCAGAGAGGTGGGACCTAGGCATGGACAAGGTACCAGAAGGATATAGTGGTCCATCTGGGAAGAGTTGGAGACTGTCCAATATATCAGTGTGGAGGATGATTTTATGGTGATTGGGAAAGATCCCATGAAAAATCATATGAAACCAAGAAGCTACAGTAAGATCCATCTTCTTTTACCCATAAACCTTTTTTTATTGAAATTTAAAGAGAGAGGTGTGTAGCCACCAGCCAATAATCTCTCCCAATCACCATAAAAACATCCTCCACACGGATATATCTGACAGCTCATCTCTTCCCAGACAGACCACTATATCTTTCCTAGGCCCCACCTCTCTGCATATTAGAGATGGGCACGACTCAGCGAAATTTTCGTTTTCGTTTTCGTTTTTTCATTTCGTTTTGTAACGAAAACGAAAACGAAATTTTTTTCAAAAACCGAAACGGAAACGGAAACGAAACGACCAATTTTGCCATGTTTTTCGTTTTTGTTGTGGCAAATCCATTGGACTGAAAAGAATGCTAACGAAACAGCAATTTTTTGTTTTCGTTTTTGTTTTTTTGTTTCGTTACAAACTGAAAACGAAACGAAAAAAATTTCAAAAACAAAATGAAAACGAACCGAAACGGATCCCCAAACGACCAAACGAAAAACGAAACACAATTTTTTTGAGTCGTGCCCATCTCTACTGCATATAGATTGCAATTCCTGTCATGCTGCTCTGGCTCTTGAGATACCCATGAAAGTAGGTGCTTCTAGGACCCAGGGGAGAAAATCCATGTAGTATAATATTTTATATTTTGTTTTGTTACATATTTTTTTTAAAAAAAGTCTATTTTGTGCCCATTTTTAATCTTGAGTGATTTTATGGTTCTGGATTTCTTGTTGATGGTAAGCCTTATGAGTTCCTTAGGGCATACTGAACATTTTTGTAATTATAGTAGAGAAAATGCTATGAGATGAACTGCTGGATGTCTCCGTGGTTTAGATATCCTGTGGTGGAGCCAGAGGTCTACAGTTCAATTCCCCACTAAGTTTCTTGCATAGGAGTAAGACTACATGTTTCACAGGGTCCCTTCCTGATCTGCAGTACTCTAATGATGGTGAGGGTGTCCACCAGATGGTTCTTGGAACTTTTAGAACACTGAGGAGGAGTGTGTGATTGGGTACCAAGTCTGTTCTAGTGAATTACATTTTCCTAATATAAAAAATACTGATTTCCTATTACGGTTTGGGATGGGCAGATCAGTCATTTTGATGTTTGTCCCTTTTCTAAAAAAAATCATAAATGTCTTACCATCAAAGATAAAGAAATGTGTGGATTTTTGTAACTTCTCATCAAAACAAAAACATAAACCATCATTTCTCAACAGATTAAATTAGACTGGACAAACTGAATAGGTGCAGCTGTTTGCAACATAGTGGATCATACTGTGTTACACTTGCTTGTCACAAAACTTCTACAGACAAGGAATTTTTCAACAACAGCAAAAGAGAGTGTGCGATGGGGTGGGGAGGTAGCAAGTTAGCAACCATAACTATCCAATACTCGATACGAAGGGATTCAGAATCAGCCTTTAACAAAAAGACTCCAGTGCTGTCCACTGCCATTGGCAAATCTGTCAATTCACATTCCGTTAGCCTTCAAAAATCATGTGTTTTTTTCTGACCAATCTATGCACACTTGTGTTAATGTTGTGATGTTCAATCAAAGATTGAAGTGAATAAATAAATAAATAAATAAATGTAATTCATATGCATTATGATTACAATTTATCTCCTCCTTGGTGGTTTTATAAATGCTTTCATTAACCCACAGTATAGCTAAATTGACCTATGTTGACTCTTAATGATTGAATGTGAATTGTGTTTCTCAGAATATCTGCAGCCTTCCCATGATTGTGGACTTGAGAAAGGAGTCTTCTAGCTGAGAATGTAGCAGTGGTAAATGTAAATGTCCCCTTTAATTCACAACTTGGCCCCGGTGTTGTAATGAGGTAGCGAACAGAAATGGTTCTTGGATTCAGCATGTCCCTCCCCTCCTATCGGTCTCCCCACATATCGAGTGGACTGAATGACTGATAACATACACATTTGTTCAATGCATCATACCCATTGCTGCCTGCAACTACTGTACAATCATCCACCACAGGGAGCTTGGAAACAGTGTGTTAGCATTT
Organism: Phrynocephalus guinanensis; assembly: GCA_037367245.1. Classification (NCBI taxonomy): domain Eukaryota; kingdom Metazoa; phylum Chordata; class Lepidosauria; order Squamata; family Agamidae; genus Phrynocephalus; species Phrynocephalus guinanensis. The sequence continues at coordinate 174,882,557 of CM074733.1, read as the reverse complement.
TGTGACAATGATGAGGAGGCAACACCTTTCGTTTTGAACAAGTGTAATGAGTCTGGTAGCAGTGGTGTGGCTTTTTCCACTGAGTTTATGTGCTACTTTTTTTGTCTCACATTGGGAAAGAAATGCTTTGGGGGAGGTTTGCGGAGGCGATCTCCCACATTTTACGCCGTTTTCTTCTTAATCTTATTGATGGAAGTGAAAAAGCAGGCGCTGCTGGTTAGTTTTTTTAAAAAAATGTATGACTGCAACCATTCCTTTCAAAAAGTAACTTTCTGAACTTCCCTTCCCCACTTGCTGAACTGTGGGCTATAGCTTCCTGCATGAACACCTCATAAGAACACAAGAACCTAAGAAGGGCCCTCCTGGATCAGGCCAAACGCCCATCTAGTCCAGCTTCCTGTATCTCACAGTGGCCCCACCAGATGCGTTTGGGAGCGCATGGGACTAGATCTCTGTCTCCTGATACCACTCCCCTGCATCTGGCCCTTGAAGGACCCTGGTTTTAAACCTGGAGATGACACATCTCCATCATGGTTTGTAACCTGTGATGGACTTTTCCTCCAGGAATCTGTCCAATCCCCTTTTGAAGGCATCCAGGCCAAGTCTAAACTGAGTCTAACATTTGGTGCGGCCAGCCAGCATGTTTGGTCTTCACCTCCGTGCATTTGGTGAGGGGCAAACAGCCATTTTGAGCACAAGCTGGAATCAAGTCAGATGATAATCCTCAGAGGACACGGTCGCTGACAAGAGCCAAGAAGGTTTGGCCCTCAAAGCCAAAATTATCATCAGGAAGAAAGAGACTTTTTCTCTTTAGTAAGCAGCGGGTGCTTCCTTTTCCCAATCTTCCCAGAATTCCTGTTCCTGGCCTCTTCTGGCATGGGTGACAATGACGTCTTTCAAACGGCACAAAAAGCCCATCAGCTGGTTTTCTTTGGCGCAGCTGCTTTCTCTGTACACAGTAGGGACTCAGGTTGTTCTTCTTTCTGGTCACCCAATCTGACATGCTCCAGAAAAGGGAGGACACACCTGTGATAAAAGCAGTTGTTTTCCAGCCAAGGGGCAGTGACCCGCATGGGGGTTGCACAGCGTTTTCTGGGCATTCACCTTATATGCGCTGCAACTCTTATCAAATGATTTATTTCAACCTTTTTGAATAGGATTTTAAAGTTAGCTTGTACATGTACGTATGAAAAATGGGGCCTGATGGGGAAGAAAGACGCCTCTATTTTTGGAGAATGGATGACCCAACAACTTTGTACCAAACAGAGAAAAGCCAGGATCAAGATATAATTGCAGCCACTTCCACGAGTAAAGGAATTTAAATAATGACATGGGTCTTCCGGAGACCCCAAATAAGGGGAAACAAAGTGGGGCATCCCCTCTGTAGGAAGGTTTGGCTCCCTCCTTGGGCACTGCAATGTCCTTCCAGCCCCTGGCCCATCTTTGAAGTGCTCTGCCTTCTCTTCTCCCTACTGTTAACCTCCTCCGACTTGTTCTCTCCCAAGTAGAGATGGGCACGACTCAAAAAAATGGTGTTTCATTTATCGTTTGTCGTTTAGGGGGCCCGTTTCGGTTTGTTTTTGTTTTTCATGAATTTTTTGCAAAAGAATTTGTTTTCATTTCGTTACATAATGAAATGAAAAACGAAAATGAAAAATTGCTGTTTCGTTAGCATTCATTACAGTTCAATGTATTTGCCGCAATGAAAACGAAACGCACAACAAAATTTCTGTTGTTTCGGTTCGTTTGTTTCATTTTGGAGACAAAATTCATTTTTCGTTTTGTTACATAACGAAACAAAAAAGGGAAACGGAAAATTGCTCGTTTCGTGCCCATCTCTACTCCCCAGTTTTCAGTTGGTGGCCGCAGAGTCGGCTGCAGGACCAGTCGGGGGTCCAGCAACACCAGCAGCAGCATCACAAATCTTATTCATGCAAATATGGTGGGAGGTCCCAGTTCACTTGGCTATTAAAGAAGGGTGCCGTGACTCACAAAGAAGGTTGGGAATCACAGGACAAAAGTACAGCAGGATTTGCATTATACAGTACCTCCAGTTTCTGGGAAAATGCCATTTCCTTCAGCGACCTGTCTGTTTTTTTTCCTTCATGCCATTGTTAGATAGCTTTGTCCTGGAAACATAATTTAGTCTGTGCTGTGCATCATCATTCATTGATTGCTGTATCACACTTGCTGCTTTGCAGAGAGCTATAAATTGGTTGGGGGGATGGTTGAATTCTTTGTTTCCTCTCACTAGGCATCTGTAAATCATACTCAGCAGGTATTTCCCCTATATTCAGGATATCTTGACATTCTCTTCTATCAGTTCTGCCAGTTTTCAGGTATTGGAATACTTTTAAAATGTGACTCGACTGCAACACACACACGCGCGCAAACACACTCACTCACTCACTCACACACACACACACACACACACACACACACACACACACACAGAGGTGATAGCCGTACAAATTAGTCACCTCTGTGCCTTAACACATCTCAGAAGAACTACTTATATCATGATTATTCTGAACCCACATGAAATAGAGCACCATATTTCTTGAACATTCAGGATGCTCTGGTACTTGGTGTTGTCTTAGTGCACTGCTTATTCCTATTCCTCTGTACAGTACTTTATTTGTACACATTATTTGGGCTTCTTTCTTTTGCAATGGCTTTGGCAAAAGGAAGTACAGTGGTACCTTGTATAAAGGAATTAATTCGTTCAAAATGAAATTCTGTTAAGCTAAATTTGCTTTATACAAATTTTCCATAGGAATGCATTGAAAACGGATTAATCCCATCACGACCATTTTTGTTGTTGTACGGATTTGCCCCATAGGCAATTCTGTTAAGTGATTTTCCCCCTATATCTGGAATTTTTCTCCTTTAAGCGGATTTTCTGTTAAACAACCCGCTTGTTATACGAGGGTCCACTGTATTCAGACACCATGATTGTCTCCATCTGGAATCATGGCCTTGAGAAGGACCATAGGTGGACTGCTTTAAAAAAGGACTACCTTAAAAAAATCCTGTATTTTTACAGGGAGAAATATGTAATGCAGGCCACACCTTAGCCTGGTCTTCTGCCCTGCTATGGATATTGGGAACCTTGGTCTGTAGTCCCATTGTCTTGGACAGACCACTATATGGCGCACTTTAGGTTCACTGTAACTCAAACCGGGGGGGGGGGAGTCAGGCAAAAGCAATAGATCCCAGATGGTTGATGAATCCAGATGGGTTTTTTTTTAGCAACCCTTGGGTAGTTCCCTACCTCTCTGCTGGGTGATTCCATTGAATCTTTGGTTGATCTCCGGAATAGGGAAGTGATCAAAGCCATTGACTGGACTGCTCCTAAGTCTCTCCTTCCTCAAAACAGATCCAAATTGGCTTGGTTTACTGGCGAGCTGGCAGAATTGAAATGGGTGGCCCAAAAACTGAAAGGCGTTGGTGGAAAAAACAGATTGAAACAGATAAAGAAAAGTGGTTCGGCCACAGTGCGGATGGCCAAACCAATGTACATAAGGATGCCAAGTGCGGAACGCGGAGTCGATTCAGCTACCACGTGACCGGGGGAGGGCTAAAGGCGATTCAAAACGAAAAGTGATTGCTGAATTAAATGCGTTAGTGGCCTAAGGCTCATTCCAAGGCAGTGGAAGCAGCAAATAAATCATTTTTCTCTACCACCACTGATTCAGCACAAGATCGCCCAGCGGAACTTTTCCAAATAGTCAAAAGCCTGCTACATGCTGACGCACAGGTGGATAACACAGACCACTCTGTAACTCACTGCAAATAATTTGCACAACACTTTGCAGGCAAAATTGAACAGGTCGGGTCTACCTTGGATGCTGCTATTGATCCAGAGCCTGTAAATAAAAGCCCCCCACACACACACACACCTGTCCTGTATTAATGGATAGGTTTCAGCTCCTACAGCCAGATGATGTGGTCAGGACCCTTGGTCCACATGTCTGCTGCCCCAGTCATGTGACCAAGTAAACCGTCTCTGTCACCGAATTTAAACGGGATGTTTACAGCCATATCCAAGTAAATCTAGTTGGAGTTTGTTTGTGTTTTCAAAATAAATGAGGCAAATGCAAACAAGGCCTAAAGACACCTAAAAGACAATCAAGAGTCAAAATTTTCTCAAACAATCGACGTGTTCTAAAAGTAATGAAAGGTGACACCACCCAGGGAACTGAAACAGCTCCCATTATTATACACCTCCTGTTTTACACCATCTGCACCAGGAGAGAAGAGAGGGAATTTAGGAATACTGAAGCTTGTTCCACAGGGTAGGCACAACCCTGTTTTCTGCCCAGATGGGTGGAAAGCTATCAAAATATGGGACTCAAACAAAGAGAGCTTTGGAAATTTGGATTTTTAAAACACTGCGCTTGGGGTGTAATACCCAGCTCCCTTGAAAACAAAATATTATGCAAATTATAAACCCTATTTAATTGCACAACAGATATGTCGCAGCCGCGACAGAGTTTGCTTCGGGAACAACACGGGCGCTGTTGAAGCATGGCTATTTTCTTGTAATTGTATATTCTACATCTTTATTCTTGTGCTTGTGTTTCTTGTTTTGTGACTTTTTAAAAAATGCAAGTGCATATATAAAATTGGTGCACACTCTTGAATGAATTTCAGGTATCACTGGCCAGATTTGACCGCTGGACCAGCTGTTTCCCTTCCTGGGGAATGTTAATCAGGAAACAGTCTGTTCCTAAAGCCAATAAGGACCTGCCACTAGAGAACCAGCTACCTTCTTGGTCTGTTCTAGCAGCTCTATAAGGACTTAAGAAGAGCCCTGTTGGATCAGGCCAAAGGCACTTCTAGTACAACTTCCTGTATCTCACAGGGGCCCCACCAAATGCCTCTAGGAGCACATGAGACTAGATATCTGTCTCCTGATCCAACTCCCCTAAATCTGGTCCTTGAAGTACCCTGGTTTTAAGCCTGGAAATTACATATCTCCATCATTGTTTGTAACCTGTGATGGACTTTTCCTCCAGGAATCTGTCCGATCCCCTTTTGAAGGCATCCAGGCCAGATGCCATCACCACATCCTGTGGCAGGGAGTTCCACAGACTAACAATGCACTGGCTAAAGAAATATTTTCTTTTGTCTGTTCTCACTCTCCCAACCCTCAATTTGAGTGGATGTCCCCTAGTTCTGGTATTTTGTGAACTCAAAAGCAGACAGATAAGTTGAACAACTGATTGTATTAAGTAGCTGTGCTACCAGTTGTGCAGTGGTAGAACAATTAGTTACACCCACAGGGACATTAATGACTAGCTGCTTGACCATGGCAAAAACAACTGAGCTGCATTCAAGTAACACTTTCATCCATTAGTTTTACATCAGCTTTAAGGCTATGCTTTATTTTCAGATTTGTTTGGGTGGTGGGAATTTTCTTTCGTTCTGTTTACATTTTTATTTTTATTTGCCTCAGACAACACTGAGTGAATGAGCAATTCAAAAATACATACACCAAATTAATTAATACCTTAGCTAAAATGAGCTCCATCAGAAATGGTTGAGATTTGTCACTGGCCAGGTCTGTTTCAGTTTATTTTGGGACATTCCTGGGGAAAACCAGTTCTGGCATTTCAAAAATCCACCGGATGTGGATCCTGAGGGATATGACTAAAGAGAGCCAAACAGAAGAGAAGCTTTGCCTGGACCAATCCTGTTAATAGATGTGAAGTACAAATCTCAAGGGAAGGTAAGCAAGGCACTCCTAATTGGCCTTAACCACATCTTAGCTCAGTAGCATTGTTTACTATAACTGTGAGACACGGAAGAGCCTCTTTAGACATTGTGAGGAGAGCCTTTCAGTGTTGAAATTACCATCATTAGGCAGGAAATGAATGGGTTTTTTTTCCAGCTGATGGACATTGCTTTAATATTAGTTTTAATTATCACCTCAGATCACAGTTTGAAAAACATCAAACAACAATCAATGCTTGTTGCTCTTGTTATCTGGATTGGCCCAAAACATCACACTCTTAACAAAAACGACATGCCTCCCTTTTAAAAAGGAGAGATAGCTATGTTTGTGAGTACAAACGTCAAAAAGACCTTTGAGCAGTAGAGATTGGTCACTGCAGCTTCACGAGGGCTTTGAATCCACTCCAGTTTTTAGTGTGAACTTTATACGAGCCCTCCATGATTCCCCTTTTTTTTTTGTTAGATGGCTCAGCATCTTGTATCACTCCTTTGAAGTTCAAACTGGGTTTTGTCTTCCCCAGCTTGTTTTGCCTGCGTTCGTTGCCTTGTGAAATTGGAGTCACTCCCTTCCACAGCTTCCTATGGGATTCTCGTTAAGATGCTCTTTTCCAGGTTCCCCATCTGTGCAGGTGAGGTGGTCCTGAAAGAGGAGAATGATGCCACGGCTGTGGAATGCATTCTTTAGGAGGGCAGTGACCTCTATGTGTCTTCAGGACAAAATACAGATCTGTCATTTTCCCTGGCGTTAAGAGTTTAAAAAAAGAAAGAAAGAAAGAAACAGGTCTTCTTCCAGTGCAATCCTACACATGCTTTAATCAGGCAACGGTCACACCAGCGAAATGTTGCTGAATTACTCCTCTGGAATCTTGCGTCACCTTTGTGTGTGTGTGTGTGTGTGTGTGTGTGTGTGTGTGTGTGTGTGTGTGTGTGTGTGTGTGTGTGTGTGTGTGTGTCATATGATGTATGGCCATTAGTGATTCTTTTGTGTGTCCATTCCCTACCCTGCCCCCCCATGCTACCACTCCAGAAAATCCAGCCCACCAGGAGGCTGCTACTGTTTTGTTTCACATTTCATTGTGCATATCAACCAACATTTCATTGAATGGGTACCTCTGAATCAATTCGTTTCCAATACATCCTGGCATGTGTTTCCACGTGGTGCTCTAATCATTATATATCTGCACTGAATTACTGGAAGCATGCTATGGGTGGCAGGATAACCAATCCTTCCTCCAGATCCTCAAGACAAATTTGATGGAAGAGGCAGCATTCACATTTGAAAACAGATAGATAGATAGATAGATAGATAGATAGATAGATAGATAGATAGATAGATAGATAGATAGATAGATAGATAGATAGATAGATAGATAGATATGTCTGTGAAGATTCTCAGTCATCCAGGTGAGTTTATCTGGAAGTTGAGTCATACACAACTATGTATGTATGTATGTGTGCTTCCAGTAATTCAATGCAGAAATTGGGAGAAATCAGAAATAACCATACAGTACATGGCCAGCAAGGATGTTGTGCAGTGAAAATTTTTAAAAAGAGAGGTGATATGTCCCAATGATACTCCTTATATCCCTCTCAAAAAAAGGTAGAAAGGTTTAAATATATTGCTATCACAGGATATACACCCCATGAACATATAGGGAGGAATGCTGCTATTATATAGGTATCAAAAGAAGCATGAGAATATTTGGACTTTTCTCAAGTGCGACTATGGCCTCAGAAGCAAGATCCATGGGTTTCACCCAAGCTTATCTCCAGATAAGTGAGGACATTATAATGCAAGGAGACAAGTCAGGGTTGGGAAACATATGGCCACCCAGCTTCTGGACATCTGACAGCACACCTCGCCATGAGCTATGCTGGTTAGGATTGATTGGAATTGTAGTCCAACCACCACCAAAAAGTCACCTGTTCCCTGGCCCTGCTGATGAAACCTTACCAGAAGCAAATACCACTGAATATAGTTGCCCTTGTTCCACCTTATCTTTCTCTTCAGCATTCGGCCTTGTTGAGTTCAATGGGTATTACCCTTAGTTAGGTGTGTGTAGAACTGCAACTAAGCCCTAAGCCTGCTGTCTTAATTTTGTGATTCACTCATTGATTGCCAGAATAAAAAAAAGAAGAAGAAGAAGAAGAAGAAGAAGAAGAAGAAGAAGAAGAAGAAGAAGAAGAAGAAGAAGAAGAAGAAGAGAGGAGGAGGAGGAGGAGGAGGAGGAGGAGGAGGAGGAGGAGGAGGAGGAGGAGGAGGAGGAGGAGGAGGGTTGTGTCTTCTTCATGAAACATTTCCACTCAGCATCTCACAAGGTCCATCAGATACAATTATGATCAGATATCTTTTAACCTGCTTCTTTCTCCTGGACTGAAGTTTCTCAAGATGTTCATAACTTCTGAAATATAAATCGAGGGCTTTCATCAGGGACCAAATAAGGCAACAGAAGCAACAGAGTGGACTCAGCTGCTTTTGGCGGACAGATGACTTGTGTTTTTTTGCCACTTAATCCATACCAGGAACAGAACTGATTTATTTTAAGAGCGCTAGGGCTGCTCTCATATATTCATTTTCATGATGTAAACCATGTTTCTCAGCAGAATGAAATGAAAGGTTTTGTGTTTCTCGCTTGGATATGGGATCTGAATGTACATTTGCAAGTCTTATTTATTCTCTGCAGGAAAAAGAAACAACAATAAAGAATATGTTTGCCTTGCAAGCAAGTCCATCTTCTCTAGAAGTGAAATGGATTTTGCACGTAGCTACACAAGAGGAATGATTCCCAAACAGTAAGATGCCATGCACATCTATTTCCACTCACATTGGCGCCGGATAAGATTTTTGCAGAAAATGCCGGAGCTCATGATCGGTCCTGGTGCATCTTAAGTCGCCTGCAGATTATCCAAACAGCCATGCCTCCCAGGTGCCACTCTTGACTATATGAAAAGGAACCAGATGCCCCAACAAGCGCATTCATTTTAATAGTAAATAAATGAGTCCCCAGTAGTTCTGAATATGGCTAGCAAGGGAGTTAGTTTCCAGCTGCTTGTTTTTGTGCCAACAGCTGAATAAATATGTCTCTGGTACAATATGAATTTGAGAGAGAAAATGATTACTCCAGGGAGACTTCACCTATTGTTGTTGATGTGGAAGCAGATGGAAAGGAGCACTAAAAGTTTCTGAATAACTCCTCCAACTCCTCTGTGTACCCAACAAAAGGGAGAAATAAACAACTTTTAGGGGAAGATGCTGCCAAGACTCAAGGTGATGAATTAAAGATGCTGGTTTGTGGCCTTAGGCGCCTCCACTCAAGATGGGTCATCTTCTCCAGAGGTGGCTTTGCTGCAACTACTCTTAAGCTGCATCATCACAGTTAATGATGATGGTGGGAAATGCATCCTTAAATCTAAAAGAGACATTTGTTCCTTGAAATTTCCGAGCCAGATCTTGGGATGTGGGCCATTCTGATGTCACAGAGGGCAGGCCTTGTGATGTACACAGGAGGCAACGCGACTTCTCAGCCCGTTGACTGGGCCAATGGGCACACAGGGAATCTGGGCCCATAAGCCATGTAAAACCCACCTAGCTTGGATGGCAACCATGTAAAACCTGGCAAAACAGCTTAAGAAGAAGAAGAAAAGGCATGGCTCCAACACTAAGACCGCTACTGCACTTCTGCAAGCAGCCGCTTCCTATTTTGGATCCCCTTTTCTCCTCCCGTGGTCACGTGGTTGTTATAGCGGTTCTGCTGTTCTTACTTCAGCGGGTAGCTAGCAATTTGCTTTCCAGTTCTCAATTTATTGAACCGCTTTAAAACTTGGTTTCAAAGAACCAAGAAAATGAAATTGACAAGCTGAAACTTTTGCATAACGAAGTTGGTAAATTTCCTAGCATGGTGGTAGGATTCTGTTTTCTGTGTTTTCTGAAAGCAAAACGGCTAAGAACTAAGAAGCGATGTAAAAAAAAAAAAAAACCACCACCACCACCCCGTGGCCATCGCAAGAAAAAGCGCCACAGCGGACAAAAATGGGCATGGCCAAGGGGGTTCTTCAGATAAATTGTTTTGAAAACCGGACAGTGATTTTTAAGGCGTTTGTTTTTAAGGAAAAGGTGTTTTAAATCAGAAGTGCAGTAGCGGTCTAAAACAGCTGAAGACATGTGTTAAGTGTTGAACTGAGAGAGACGTGGGTCTGGCCAAAGCTAGTTTCCATTTCTTCATCGTTTGGATTTCTTTGATCATATATTTGTTCCATCCCAGAAAAGACCTTTGTTAAATTGTGGTTAAAAGAGAGCCAAATTGAGATTTTTTTATCTCTCTTCCCTAACTCTTCCCCAGCCAGAGATCCAGAGAGATCAGCAGCCCAGCCCTTCTGACATTTCCTTCCCCGGGAGTTACATTTGGTTTTTGTTGATCCTGGTTGCAAAGAACAAACTCCAAAGCCATGTTTTTTTCCATCTTTGCTTTCATTCCTCACCTGTTGTACAGAGCCTGAAGAATTTCAGCTGCTGGTACTTCTGAACTAATCTGTCTAAACACATGGTTGGATTGCAATTTGCTCACAATTGCCTTTGTTTTAAAACTTTGTGGAAACCACTTGGTCTGGGCAATTTTCCACCGACAGGGTGCGTCTGCGTCATACGCAGTATAATCCTGTAATTATTTACTCAAGAGGAAGCCCCATTGACTTAAAAGGGGTTTACCCTCAGGTGTGCCGATATAGGTTTGCAGCCTCTGTGGAGAAATAAAAATGAGATCCAATGGAGATTCACACTCCCTGCCAAAGACAGTGCCAGCCATGGAGTTTCAATGGAACCTCCATGTGCAGAGGCAGTATACCTGCAAATCTGAAACTGTTCAAAATGAACCACATTGTCATCGTGAAAGGGATCAGACTTCTCTTCTGAAAAAAACATAGTTCCCAAACTTTGGCACTCAGATGTTGTTGGATATCAGTTGCAGGAGTCCCAACTAACAAAGGGAACGGTCAAGGAGACTGGGAGTTGTCGTCCAACTATGATGGGGACAAGGCTAGGCTGTTCTTAGGAGCAGACTTAAGGAGCTTGAAGTATTTGCCCCCTCTTCAGATGAAAAGAATTTAATAGCACCGCTTGCAGTGCTGAATGGGCATAGTTCAGTGTGAATTCCCTAGAGGATCGGATGAAAATTCAAAAAGACCTTGACAGATTAGAGTGCTGGGCCAAAGCTAACGGAATGGATTTCAACAGAGGGAAATGTAGGGTGATACATCTAGGTAAAAAGAATGAATTGCACAGATATAGGATGGGGGATACATGGCTGGAGAATAGTGCCTGTGAAAGGGATTTGGGAGTCTTGGTGGACCACAAACTGAATATGAGTCATCAGTTTGATGTGGCAGCTAGGAAAGCCAATGCGATTCTTGGTTGCATCAACAGAAGCATCGTGTCTAGATCAAGGGAATTCATAGTACCACTCTATTCTGCTCTGGTCAGACCCCACCTGGAGTACTGTGTCCAGTTCTGTGCGCCTCAATTTAAATAGGATGTTGACAACCTCGAGCGGGTGCAGAGGAGGGCGACCAGGATGGTTGAAGGTTTGGAGAGGAAATGTCTTAAGAGGAACGGCTTAGGGAACTGGGAATGTTTCAAAAAGAAGGCGGGGGGGATATGATAGCTATGTTTAAATATTTGAAAGGATGTCATATTGAAGAGGGAACAGGTTTGTTTTCCATGGCTTCAGAGACTAGGACTCAGGGCAATGGTTTCAAACTACAGGAAAAGATATTCCATTTGAACATTAGGAAGAACTTCATGACAGAGCTGTTCGGCAGTGGAATATGCTGCCACAAAGGGTGGTGGAGTCTCCTTCTTTGGAGGTTTTTAAGCAGAGGCTGGATGGCCATCTGTCAGAAATATTGTGATGGGGTTCCTGCATGGCAGGGGCTTGGACTAGATGGCCCTTGAGGTCTCTTCCAACTCTATGATTCTATGATTCTATGTGGTGGCTTCATTCCCCTCCCCCTTCCATCCCCACAGAAGAAGTAACTTCCCATTTCTCTCCATTCTCTCCATTCTTCAGCTGGTGTGAGAAAAAAGTTTATTTCCAGGGAGAGGAGCTCTACCTGTTTAATGAAGGCAACACAGTGCAACAGTTCTGCACCAGCAAGCCGGGGAGGCAGTTCATGGCCCTCATCAGGTGAATTCAGATAATAACAGATAAAAAGACTCAGGCAAGAGTAAAGAAATAGAAGGGGTAGAAAGTAAACAACCGGGCTTGGAAAAGCTGCTACGGATGTGAAAGCTCCCAGAATTATTCAGGCAGCCTCGCCAATTATCATGTTGTCTGGGAGGTGGGGTGGGGTGGCTCTTGGATTTTTATTCCCCCCTCCAAAAATATTTTTAAAAACAATCAAACTTAGCTTTTGTGTACTGTATGTGTGTGGCGGTGGTTGTCAATTTTCTTTCCTGAGCGTGTTTACATAATGCAAATTCTTCTTCCCAAGGAGCAGACTTTTAATGGGTAGCATCATCTTAGTAGACTGATGATGATCCTGAACATGACAGCTCATCTGCCTGTGTGCAAATCGAAATGCAAACAACCAGGATGGAAATTATGAATCACTAAATCCGCCGTTTACGTGCATGTCACCGAGAGCCTGAAAAGCAAACACATTTTTTAATTTTATTTTTTACATTTTATTTTTTCTGCATGGCTTAGGGTTGAAGCTTCCAGACTGTGTTTGCGAATGCAGGCAAAAGAAACCATCTTTAAAGCTGAAAGAGACGGATGACAGCTTGGCAAGATCTCCTGGGATGCCCAGGAGAGAGGCTTTTGTTTTGCCTTGTTTACCCTGTTATTTTAACTTGCTTTATCGAAGGTTGGAGTGACTTTCATTGACAGACCAAATCGGGCCTCAGGTCTGACAATTCTTTTGTCCAACTTGTTCCTTGATTTTCGGCACATCTGAGATAGTGAATGAAAATTTATCGGTGTGCGACAAACCTAGAAGCCTCGTTTCTCTGCGCATTAAAGGAACAAAAACATTAAGAGCCTTTTCTTCTCAGGGTACTAAAACTAGATTCCATAAGGAGAACATGAAAGCACTTTTCCAGCTGAACAATGTTCTGCCAATGATGTTGGGCAGACAATTGTCTGCAGCAAATGATCAGATAACGGGGTCCAAGTGATCCTCAAGAACTAATTTAACAAAAAACTATGCAGTTTATTTAAAGGCTTCATTTTCTCGGTATAGCCCTTCACATTCTTATTGCTTCACATCTTGGACATTGCAGGCATTATAATCAGTAGAAAGCCCTGGGCTGGAACAGCAGGTCTTTCGGTTTTATTGTTTGCATGCCATTCTGAGGCAGCATGACCATGCATGGATAATGATATTTGTTAATGCATAATCAGTTTATGCATTATTTGTATAGTCCCTAGTTATCAGTATATCAGTATATTTATCAGTATATTTTGCAAAAGTTAAAATATCCATGAAACCTGGAACAAATGTGGTATTTGTCCATGCATAAGACTATATTTTTTACTAAAATCTTTAGACCAGGCATGTCCAAACTTCAGCCCCCCTGATGTTTTAGACCACAACTCCCAGAATTCTAAGCTTAGAATGCCAATGACAAAGGACTGTGGGAGTTGTGGTCCAAAACATCTGGAGGGCCGAAGTTTGGACATGCCTGCTTTAGACTAAAAATTGGAGGTCATCTTATACACGGAAGTAAGCCAAAGCACGAAGCCCGTGGTTGAGAAATGGTAATTTTGAGTTGGAAAAGTGGAGGGTCATCTGATGCACGGGGGTGTCTTATAGATGGGGGAAATACGGTACCCCATAGAGATGGGCACGACTCAAAAAAATGGTGTTTCGTTTGTCGTTTGGTCGTTTAGGGGTCCGTTTCGGTTCGTTTTCGTTTTCGTGACGTTTTTTGAAGAAAAAAAATCGTTTTCGTTTCGTTAGGTAACGAAACGAAAAAACAAAAACAAAAACGAAAAATTGCTGTTTCGTTAGCATTCTTTTTAGTTCAATGCATCTGCTGCAACGAAAATGAAAAATACGGCACATTTGGTCGTTTCGTTTTCATTTTCGTTTTGTTTTTTTAAAAAATTTCATTTCGTTTTCGTTGCGTAACGAAATGAAAAACCGAAAACGAAAACGAAAAATCACTCGTTTCGTGCCCATCTCTAGTACCCCACACATGCCATGCCATATGGTCTTATGAATTCATTACTGAAGGCAAGCCAGGAAAAGTAAAGATGGAGTGGCCTAGTTATTGACCTCTGGGGGGGTGCCATTTCAACCCCTTATTTGCTCGTACCCATTATCTTCTATACGCTTATAGTCATTTTATGCTCTTGACCTTTGTCTTTCCAAATACAGTGGAAAACCATGCCCATGAAAGTGCATATTGCTGAATGCTCCCCATATGTTGCTGAACAAGAACAAACAATTTAGAGCAGTACAGCAACGGTCTCATTGACCTTGAGAAGTGGGGAGTGCTCACTCTAACACTGGAGGGGTTCAAGAGAAATGTGGACAGATCTCCTTTGATTCGTATTCCTGCATGGGGCAAGGGGTTGAGAACTCAAGGGCCTTATAGGCTCCTTCCAACTTGATTACTCTACGGGCTCTATCCCATGTCCCTTTAAATGCAGTTTATATTTGTAGATAAACCGTGTTCAAAAATGTCATCCCCACAGCCACCGTGCTTTGGGGGGGGGAGAAAACCCAGTAACGCCCCCTTAAGCGAGGTTTTCAAGACCTACCAGAGAGGTAGGGAATTTTTTGCCTCACTTTAAAAAAAGCCACCTTTTAAAGAGGCAGACATCATGGGACCGCGTAGATGATCCGGGTTTTCTTTTCTTTTTTTCTCATAGCGCTGACCGGTTGTTCCTGTTTTTTTTAACTTTCCCCCACCCCTAGAACAAGTCAGCTGGTCCTCCAGCTGGTCTGGCACTTTTTAATTTTTTTTTAATTCCCCCCTCCTAACGCCAGCCAGCTGGTCAATCGGCACTGTTTTTATTTTTTAACTTCCCCCACCCTTAGCGCCAGTCAGCTGGTCCTCTGGCTGGTCTGGCTCTTTTTAAAAAAATTCCCCCCCTCGTAGCGCCAGCCAGCTGGCTGATCGACGCTGTTTATTTATTTATTTATTTTTAGCTTCCCCCCACGCCTAGCGCCAGTCAGCTGGTCCTCTGGCTGGTCTGGTGCTTTTTAATATATTTTTTCTTTTTATCCCCCCCCCCCCAGCGCTGGTCAGCTAGCCTTTTTTTTAATCCTTGGATGTGGGAACTGCTATCCCACATCTTCAGTCACATGACGGGAGGAAGAGGAAAAGCCGGACCTTCCGAAGATCAGGATCTTCCCCAGGTGAGGATTCTGTGAAACAGCAGGATGCTGGTTTGAGCCATAGTCTTGACATTACGAAAAGAGCTGCTATAGATCAGATCCAAACTGTTCAGCTTTCCAGTCCTGCTTTCCAGAGTGGCCTTCAAGAACTTCATAAAGGTTTCTGGACCAGTCTCCTTCCCGTTTTGATATTGTATCCCACAGGACAGTGCTTTCCCAGTCTTGGGTAACTCAAGTGTTCTTGAACTGCAACTCCCAGAACCCTTCAATATTAGCTGCGCCGGCCAGGCTTTTGGGGAGTCATAGTCCAAGGACACCTGGGTTAGCCAAGGTTGGAAATAACTGCGGAAGGATTTACATTTTAAAAATGTATTAACCTGAGGTTCTAATAGCAGGCCTTTTCCTCTAGGATTCCAAAGTAGCTAGAAATAGGACGATGATGGTAGCAAATTAATACCCAAATTTAAGGCCAGGGCAGAGCGACCTGGCCTTAGAAAATCTCAATAATGATCCCGCTGTATGGAGATCTACCTCTGATTTCATTATCTCGCAGAGCTAGATCTGCAAAGCCAGGAACAATGGACTTTTTCCCCTGTTCCAGAATGTTCAGTTCTTTGTCTTGAGGAGATGACTACCATTGTACGTAACCTCCCTGGACGCTCAACGTGTTCTTGCAGTCAGAGCTGCCAAGGAAGAAAGATGTGTTCCGGGAGGACAAACAATGAGGGGAGGTTAGTAATGTTTCAATAAGATAAACATAGAGTAATCAAAAATTCAATTCCTAACGCTACTGCCAGTTTTTTAAAATGACATTGGTGGTAAATTAAATGTAGCTTCTCGTCATACTTTCATTCCACAATACAAGCCAAGAAATTGCCTATCGTTGCGGTATTTGCTACTGAACGTCCATGAAAAGGCCTTTGAATAAGGAGCAGGACTGTCCATTGGCTTTAAGACGATGCTTGGTCAGACGGCTGGGTTCTGCGATATTCACATACAGTGGTCCCACCGCCCTTTCGCAGTTCACATATTGCGGGACCACAGTATCTGGAAAGGGCTTGAGGGAGGGGGAAGGTTTGGGTTTTTTTTAAACCTTCCCCCATTTCCCCAAACTCTGGGCTCCAGCTGATTGGTGCTGGGGTGGGGGGAAAAATCAGCTGGAGCCCTGGGCTTGCCTCTGGGGGTATTGCACGCCGCTTCTCCCCACCCCTCAGGGTGCTGGCAAGCGGCTCGCGATGCCAAAAGGACTCTCAGCCGCGGAGCCGAGCGCTTGGCTCCGTGGCTGAGAGCCCTTTTTCAAGATCACCCACCGCCTGTCCGCACCCCACCAGGGGGGCGGGCGACCGGCACATGATGCCAAAAGAGCTTTCGGCCACTTTAGATACTAAAGCGCTCAGCTCCGCGGCCGAGAGCCCTTTTTCAAGATCGCCTGCCACCCGCCTGCACCCCCCAGGGGTGCTGGTGAGTGGCATGCAATGTTTAAAATTGTGCCCCCCTACCTGACCTGCATCTGCATATTGTGGGTTTTCAATGATTGTGGGTTGGGTGGGTCCCTAACCCCTGCGATAGGCAGGGGGTTACTGTAATATATGCTCACGGGTGATCTGAAGGAAGACATGCCCTACAGGCAAATCTGGAAGTGGAGTCATGGCTACTGGACTTCTTTTTTGAGAGATAGAAATGTTTCACTGTTCATCCAAACAGCTTCATCGGTCTGAATACAGCTAGTGCAAATCCTCCATCTTATAGGCGGCTTTGACCTCTTGTCACCCCGATCTGAATTAGGCTCATAAGATGAACAGTGGCCTAAATAGACAAACAAGAGAAGTGGTTTGAAAGAGGAGTAAGGGAGGCCATTCATGTGAGCATTGAAAACCCCTCCCTCAACAGTGGTGGTGGGCTCCGGCATAGTCTATCTGCTACTTATCAGGATGTACTTTCCAAAGTACCCAGGCAAATCAAAAAGCCTTCACCACCAAGGCCATAGCTAACGACCCATTCTTGATAGGTTTCAGCACCTTAGGCCATTGTTCACCTTAAGGCTAAGGATGCTATTGTCTCCCTAAGGAGCCTATTTAGGCCACTGTTCATCTTATGAGCCTAATTCAGGCCAGGGTGACAAGAGGTCAAAGCTGCCTATAAGATGGAGGATTTGCACTAGCTGTATTTAGACCGATGAAGCTGTTTGGATGAACAGCGAAACGTTTCTATCTCTCAAAAAGGAAGTCCAGGAGCCATGACTCAACTTCCAGATAAACTCACCTGGATGACTGAGAATCTTCACAGACATACAGGCAAATGTCAAGCAGAAGGGGATGGAGTGTTAAGCTCTAACTCATTATGTTTGTTGACTGCACTGCCTGTTGTAAGCTGATGGGGGGGGAGCCTGACTAACTACTTTTCTTTAAAAAAATATTACTACTTCTTTTGTGTTTTGTCTAAGGAAACTAATTTCTATCAATGTACTATAAAGCACCTTTCCTTTTATGTTCCCCAGTTGATGTCCTTTTGCTGTACTGTATTTTTCTCTCTCTTTCCATACATCCTTGAAATAGGGGACACGTTGCTATTCAACAGTTTTGAGGGAGAGACGGTGAAAGAAAAAGATGCGGAGAGATTCGGGCAGAGGGTGGCCATCTTTCAAGAGGTCGGATCGGTGGTACCATTGATGTGGCCGTCTGTGGAAGTAGTTTTTCCGTCAGCCTCCCGATTATATTCAGTTTGCACATTTGTAAATAAATCTTTGCTGCTGCTGTTACGTGTTGTCAAGTCAGAACCGACCTAGAGTGGCCCGAATAGGGCTCTCAAGGTAACCAAGATATTTAAGGAGTATTTTACCAGTTCCATTGCCCCAGTGACTTTCCATGACTGAGCAGGGATTTGAACTCTGGATTCTGTAACACTGTAATGTTCCATGAGAGCGTTTGTTTGTTTGTTTGTTTGTTTGTTTGTTTGTTTGTTTGTTTGTTTGGAATAGTTGAGTCAATGAGATATATTGCACACATTAGGGGGGGAAATGTACAAAGAAAATGTGCCTGAAATGTCAGCGCAGAAAGAAAACACACCCCAATCCAAAAAAGTGAGGGATGGGGACTGTCGGTAATTTGAAGAATTTGGGATTTGAAGAAACAACCAAATCAAAGGCGAGAGATTTCCACATTCTTGTTCTCTATAACATTTCATTTCATTGCGTGTTGCCTTTTTTAAAAGAGGCCAGCCCCAAAGCTGCTCTGTTAAACAGGTCTGGTTGGGTGGGAGGAAGCAGACAGCGTCTCTCTCGTTTTGGGAGAAGTCGGTGGGAGCAGTTGGGCCCTTTATTACCTGCTCAACCACCAGGTTATTCCTGAGCCTCTGCCGGAACAGGCTTATGTTTTTGTAAAGCCAGAGGTTGTTCCGTCTTTAATGTTACTTGCAGAGATATCCGAGTGTATTGCTGTTTCCCATCTTGGTAGACATTTGGCCCTAACAAGTCCCCCAGGGCAGTTTACAATAACATTTAAAAAAGCCATAAACACCAAAATAGTTAAGCACTCAGCATAATTAGGACCAGAGATTTAAAGCCAATGAGAGTGTGCGGGGTGGGGGGGGGACAGAACTATCAAGTTCGTAATTATAGACAGTTAAAAGCAAGCCAAATAAAAATGTTTTTACTGCCCATCTGAAAACCAATAGGGACAGGGCAGAAGTAACCTCTTGGAAACGAGTTCCATACTCAGGGCTGAGTGCAAGGCAGAAACATTTCTTACCTCCTAGTTCTATAAAGCTGTGCTGCTCAGGCCAGTACTTCTTAAAACTCCCACCCATTCTTTACCCATTCCAGATTTTACGATCGGTTACGGTTAATATTCAGCTGATCTTAAGGACAGGTTTTAACAGAAGAGATCTCTGTTTACCCCTCCATGGAGACCTCTCAGAGTACTAGGAAGTTCCCCTAAAAACATTTAGCTCCTAAAATAATCATCAATGTGTTTTCCAGAGCGGTTCTCACAGAGACTTGCAATAAGCCAGGCCATATCCTCAGAGAAATGGTTCTGAGTGAAGCTGGGATCACACCAGGCAAATGTTACCCTGTTATTCCCCCAAGAACAGTGCAGCCTAAGTTTATGGTCACAGGATGCAAGGCCAAGATTGAAACGTTGTGAAACTGCTATTTATTTCTCCCTCACCATGGAGGGTTGTTTTATTTTGATGAAGCCCCATGGCGCAGTGGTTAAATGCCCGTCCTGCAGCTAAAGCTGTGCTCACAACCTGGGGTTCAATCCCAGGTAGCCGGCTCAGGGTTGACTCAGCCTTCCATCCTTCCGAGGTCAGTAAATTGAGTACCCAGCTTGCTGGAGGAGGGGAGGCAATGTGTAGCCTGCATCCTGTCATTAAAACGCCCAGAGAGTACTTGAAGTAGTATGGGGCGGTATATAAGCGGAACAGTTTTTGTACCTATGTTGTAGCAATTCATTCCTTACCTGGACAGCATGTGTGTGTGTGTGTGTGTGTGTGTGTGTGTGTGTGTGTTGTGTCATTACAGTTGTGACCAGCTCTTTTGAGCCCATGTCCATGGAGTTTTCTTGGAGTTTTTTCTCCATTCCCATGTACAAGGATTTTTTTTAAAGTACCGTTCAGCCCTACGGCAGCAGGTGGTGCTAGGAAAAATGAAATAAAAATTTTAAAAAAACAGCGCTGACAGCCCGAAGGCAATCACTGATTTTATTTTATTTTCTTAGAAACAATTCCAGTCTAATGACTCTGGTATAGAAGGTACTGTGCTTGATGAAAAGGGCACCTTGTGGAATTTAAAAGAGCATGAAAATGTATTTTCATCACCCTGCACAGAAAGAAAACAAGGGACTGAGTGGTCTATTGAAAAAGGGACTGTGATAAATGATACAAAAGCCCCAGATAGGAATAGAATGAATACTCAATGAATTCCTCAATCTGATCTGCTTAGGTGGTCCTAACTGGATGACACACCTTGGTGATGAATTTTCAAGCCCTACAACATTCTTCACCTTCAGCAAGACAAAGAGCCATTCCTTGCCTGTCAAGGGCCTTTTGATTTGAGGACAAAAATCTCCACTGTCTTCTTCCCTTTGAGAAGCAAACAACACATTCACACAGTGGCTACTAGGGATGGGCACGACTAAAAAAATGGTGTTTCATTTGTCGTTTGTCATTTAGGGGGTCCGTTTTGGTTCGTTTTCGTTTTTCGTGAATTTTTTTGAAAAAAAAAATTCGTTTTCGTTTCGTTATGTAATGAAACGAAAAAACAAAAATGAAAACGAAAATTTGCTGTTTCATTAGCATTCATTACAGTTCGATGTATTTGCCGCAACAAAAATGAAACGCACGACAAAATTTCTGTTGTTTCGGTTCGTTTCGTTTCATTTTGGAGACAAAATTCGTTTTTTGTTTCGTTACGTAACGAAACAAAAAATGAAAACGAAAACAAAAAATTGCTCGTTTCGTGCCCATCTCTAGTGGCTAACAAAAGGCTAGAGCAGGGGTCCTCAAAGTTTTCAAACAGCGGGCCTGTCCACCACCACACAGACACCACTGGGGGCCAGACCACAGTCCAAAAGAAAAAAAGAAAAAGAAAAGGACCAACATGGAAAAAGGGGGAGGGGCAAGTGGACAGAGGCCCCCCCACGATCGGCCCATGATCAGTGCATCTCCAGGGGCCCAGCAATGCCTCCTGCTGTGGATCGCCACCCTGAGGTGCCACCACTGGGGTCCCTCTGCTGCGCCTCTTCCTTCTTCTACAGAGGCAGCGGCTGGAGTGGCTCTCCTTCCTTCTTTCATTGCGTCGGAAAGGAGGCAGCAGCCCAGGCAAACTCAGGCCCCTCATCACCTTCTAGGTGGCCACGCAGGATGAGGAGCAGCAGCCGCAGCAAAGGCAGCAAGGCTGGCGCCACTGCACGCAGATCCAGCCATGCGCCCTGGCCATCACGGCCTCACTGCGCCCCAGAGGGAAAGCTGCCTCCTCTCTTGGCCTGGCCCGGTCTGGCCCGACGGTGCACTGTAAGGGAGGGAGGGAGGGAGGGAGGGAGGGAGGGAGCAAGGGCTGGGAAGAAGGAGGGAGGGGAGGCAGAGAGGCCTGCCCAAAGCCACCCGCAGCCCACTCACTGGCCAAGCCCAGCCAGGCTGTGGTGATCTGTTGGCTCGCCAGCCCACCCATCACCAACCAGGGACAAATGCAGCCCCACCAGGCTCTCAGGAACCAGGCTGGGGCCACCATTGGCCTTCATTTCTCTTCTCTTCTATCTCCACCACCTCCTCCTCGCTGGTCTCTAACCCAATGGTGGTGGTGGTGGCAGCCTCAGCCTCCAGTCATGTCTGGGCTCCCTCCTCCCCTCCCTTGCTCCACGGAGCAAGGCAGCAGCTCGGAGAGGGCTGGGCGGGTGGGAAGTAGCTCCGTTTCCCCCTCGGTCACCTGCCAACCATCCCTCTGTTGGTCCACTGCCGTGGCTGCTCCAGCTCAGAATGCTGGCTGGTGCAGCCTCTGCCTGCCCCCTTCCTTCCTCATAACCACAATAACACAGGCAGCGGCCACACAAGGAAGGCAGGCGGGCAGGGTGGAGGAGGAGCAGGGGTGGGGTGTCGGGCCATGGAGGCAGTGGGAGACCTTGCCACAGCCCTCCCATTTTAAATTGCCCCACATGGCTGCAGCCAGTACCCCAACCATCTGGGCGTGGGAAGCAGGGGACCTTGCGGTGACCTTCCCACTTTGAACTGCCCCACTAGCCAGCGTGCCAATCATCTGGGCGGTGGGTGGGGGGAGTGGGGGAAGCAACATAGCCCACCGCTTTCAACTGCCTCAGCAATAGAAGCAACTGTGGAGGCTGGCTGGCTTGCAAAGCAGGGGGTAGGGGGGGGTCTGCAATTGGTTCTGGAGGCTGGATTCAGGACCCTGGGGGGTGCATCCGGCCCCCCGGGCCTTAGGTTGAGGACCCCTGGGCTAGAGAATTGTGAAGAAAGATGCATGCAACCCATCCAATGCTTCAAAATCTTAAGGAGCAGTTGTCTCATTTTTTGCAATCCATACAAATCAGTCAGCTGGGCAATTTCCAGTTTCACTCCCAAAAATGAAAAGGTGTGTGTGTGTGTGTGTGTGTGTGTGTGTGTGTGTGTGTGTGTGTGTGTGTGTGTGTGTGTGTGTGTGTGTGTGTGTGTACATGCGTGACACACATGCACATGCACACACAAATAGTAAGTTTGAGCCAGTGAGAGAACACGATCAAGAGTGCCAAGACATTCCTTGCCATCTCTGTTACCAAGAAGAATATTACAGGCCCTATTTTTCCCGTGCAAGGGTGAGACAAGAGAGGATTTGCGAACCTAGCCCAGATGTGATCCTTACCACCTACAATTAAAAGGATCAGGTAGCAGACCATTGTTCCATTGGTACCAAGAATAGGTCAGTGGCAAAGTACTTATTTGGCAGGTCAGAGATCACGATTCACTATGATCATCTAAAAGGGATCTTAGTGGCAATATTGAAGATATGACTAACTCTCAGCCTTGGATGTCAGAGCAGAGATGGGCAAAACCATGGAGGGGTCCTGGGACTGCTATTGGACTGAATGTCTAGCAACCTTAGCCAACCTGAGTCACTAGTCACCATGGCAATACTTGAGGGCTGCTCCGAACTGCAACCCAGCGAATAAGGACAACCACATGCTACCCAATCCTGCATTAGAGAGCTTTAGGAAGCTGTCTATGTATAGTTTTTGGAAAAGTTGTCCTCATTAGTAGAGTGTGCATCGTTCACTTGCAGAAGGTCCATTCTTAGGCTTTGTGTATCTCCAGCCATCTCGTGGAAGCATCAACCAGTGGGCTGAACTGGTCTAAGTGGGCTGAACTGGTCTAAGGCAATTTCCATCCATTCACTCCCCCCACCCCTCAAAACACCAAAGAAAATACTTCAGTGGAAGAATATTTCTCTTAATCTGTTTCTGACATAAATGATCCATGGAAGTATGAGCAAGCATGTATACATGTCCACCTTAATGGACCATTCAGTCAGCATAAGTGCTGTTGAGGCCTCCAGTCACCACATTCCTTAATAAACAGATGAGGAGGAGCACACGGGTTCTTCTCACAGCCTTTGCCCTTGTCTGCACCAATTCATCTGTGGAGGGAAATCTCGTCTATTAGTGGTGCCAGCCTCCATGGTAGCATGAAGGCATGAAAACCATGGTTCTTGCTCACATGAAGAACCTCCAGAGGCAAAAGAAGCTCTTTTCCCCAGACATATTCCTCTGGTGTAAGCCAGCCAGTCACTGAAGGGCAAGGAGGGTGTTGGTTCAGTCACAAAGAAACAGGTGTGGCTTCTTAGTGCCTGAAAAGGGCTTATTATTAGCCACAAAGCTTGGAAGCCAAAAATGGGGGGGGAGGGGGAGAGGTTAGCCGCTTTTATAGCATTCTATGTTGCTTAAAGCACTCTCTCTGTGGTTTACAATTTAATTTTATGCAGGCTACAAATTGCTCACCCAGCAGGCTAGATTATTAATTTACTGACCTCAGGGGAAAAAATGGAAGGCTGAGTGAACCTTGAGGTGACGGCCTGGGATTGAACCCTGGTCAGGAACAGAGCCCGGCTGCAGTGGTGTAGTTTAAGCACCGCACCCCAAGCTGGAAAAGTTACTTTGGGAAGTAACAATGGCTAGAATTCCCTGTTCTCCATGAGAGGTGAGGAACTGTGGGAGCTGAACTCCATTCCACCACGACCCCCCCCCCCCCCAGAACAACCTTTCAAGCTCTGTAAACTGGCCGTTCACAGCAGTTTAGTGACAGGGTACATTTTTTAAATCCACCTCAGGCCACAGAATGTATGTATCAGAGCTGTCCGAAGTGGTAAATCTGTTTTGTGGATAAGGTTCGGTGCCTGTGATGCCACCTGTCAACCGCTGACAGAAACTCGGAGTGGTTCCACAGCCCTCCCAACACTGAAATCACGGGCTGCCATTGCTCTGTGTGACACAAAAGTCCCACGTTCAGGTCCTGGGTTCACAAACTTAGAAAGACCTTCGAAGTCACCAGAAAGAGCCTTGCTTCTCATGGCTGACAGGATCATTGGAATGACAGCACAGGCCTTAGCCCATGCTCCAATCATCAAGGATCTGACAAAAAGCATCCCTCCCGCCTCTGAGTTTCCGGTTCCTTACGGCTGGACTGCAGCCTCTGGAGGACAGAACCACCTGGGAAGAACATCTGTCAACCTTTTTCTCTGCTGTTCCAGTACATCAAAGACGGGGGGGGGGGGGGGTCAGGGAGGCAGGCATGAGGTATTGCTTTTTCTTCACAAGCCTGACAAAACCAGGCATCTTCTATTAATAATTCCAGGCGTAGGTAAGGCTCTCCTTGGCACTCATTTCAGACCTTGACATTATCCGATCATTTACTGTCTGAGGCACAGTAACGGTTGTGCTTCTCTCATCATTCGTATTTTCTTAGTGCAGCGTTCGTCCACCGTCACAGCAGCATGGCGACAAGCGGCAGTGGGTGTCCCAAATAATCACTTCAAGTTTTTTTACATTGTCCTTTCCTTCTCCTGCTGCTTACTCCAGCACCTAGGTTGTAATGCAATCATATATTTTTTAGAAAGTCTGGATGTTTTTGTTGGTTTTTTGTTTTTGTTTTTGTTTTTGCAGCTTTTTGGCAACATCCAGCCAAACCTGATTGAGATCAGATCTTTGTCTCAGTGGGAAAGCTAACCTTTCCATGGAATACAATAAAATGTGCTTAAATTGGGTTGAATTGTGCCCTAATATCTATCTATCTATCTATCTATCTATCTATCTATCTATCTATCTATCTAGCTATCTATCGAGAGAGATACCTAGATGTCCTGAGCACATCCGATCTCACCTGATTTCGGAAGCTAAGCAGGGTCGGCCCTGGTTAGTACTTGGATGGGAGACCACCAGGGAATACTAGGTGCTGTAGGCGCCTGGAGTAGGAACTGGCCAGCCACTCCAGTATTCCTGCCAAGAAAACTCCATGGACATGGGGTCACGAGGAGTCGGTCACAACTGTAACGATGCAAAACGATGCAAGACACACACACACACACACACACACACACACACACAGAGAGAGAGAGAGAGTCAGATACAATTGACCCTCGTATAACAAACGGTTTGTATAATATAAAATTTGTACAATATAAAAAATTCTGGAGATAGGCGAAATTTGCTTAACATAGTTGCCTATAGGGTGAATCTGTACAACATAAAAATGCGATCACTCCTATGGGAAATTTGTATAAAGGAAAATTTGCTTAACATAATTTCATTTGGAATGAATTAATTCCTTTATACAAGGTACCTACATTATACGAGGTACCACTGTACTTGAAAGGCTGTTGTACAGAGGATCGGGAGGACCCTCTGTACAACAAGAATGCAGGACACATAATAATGGGCCTCTAGGTACAGGAAGCTAGATTTAGGCTGAACATCAGGAAAATGTCTTAAAATGTTAAAGCTGTGTGGCAGTGGAACCAGTTGCCCCAGGAGGTGGTGAGTGCTCCAACACTGGCGGCATTCAAGAGAAATTTAGACAACTATTGGGAAGATCTCTTTTGATTTGTATTCCTGCAGTGAGCAGGGGGTTGGACTCAATGGCCTTCAATATCCTGTGATTCTATGAGTCCCTTGACACAGTTTATTATCTTCCCCTCCCTCATGAATATTTTAATAGAATAATAGAATCACAGAATCATAGACTTGGAAGAGACCTCAAGGGCCATCTAGTTCAACCCCCTGCCATGTAGGAACCCCTATCACAGTATTTCCGATAGATGGCCATCCAGCCTCTGTTTAAAAACCTCCACAGAAGGAAACTCCACCACCCTTTGGGGCAGTATCTTCCACTGCCTGTAGTTTGAAACCATTGCCCCGAGTCCTAGTCTCTGAAGCCATGGAAAACAAACCTGTTCCCTCTTCAATATGACATCCTTTCAAATATTTAAACATAGCTATCATATCCCCCTCAGCCTTCTTTTTGAAAGGCTAAACATTCCCAGTTCCCTAAGCCATTCCTCATATGACATTTCTTCCAGGCCTTCAACCATCCTGGTCGCCCTCCTCTGCACCCGCTCAAGGTTGTCAACATCCTTTTTAAATTGTGGCGTAACAGTCAGTTGTCGTTTTTCGGGACGGGTCCGTTTCGGCTCGTTTCCGTTTTTCGTGAAATTTTTCAAAAATTTGTCGTTTCATGGTGTCGTTTTTTCGTCTGTCGTTAGTACTGGTTTGGAGGGGGTAGCGGGCTCCTGGAGGCACCTCTGTGGGGTGGGTGCCTCCTCTGGCCCGCTATGAAGGGAAAGCGGGCTCCTGGAGGCACCTCGTTGGTGCCTCCTCTCCTCACCCGCTACAAAATGGCCTGCATAGCCAATTGGATATGCATACCAAGTTGAGTGGCAGAGAGGCACCTCTTTTGGGTGCCTCTCTGTAGACCACAGGCCCACTGCTGATCTGGCCGCTCTGTGGTTCACTAAGAAGGGAAGTGTACTTGCGTGTATAGTGCAATGCGAGTACACAGGTTTGGCTTAGGGTTAGGGTTAGCGCAGGGGCTAGGCTTAGGGTTACAGATAAGGTTAGGGTGAGTATTGGGGTGCACCTCTGGGTGCCTCTCTGACCCACTTAGAAGGACAGTGTACTGGCGTATGGGTTAGGGTTAGGGTTAGGGTTAGTGTTCGGGCTACGGTTATGGGCTTTTTATGCCCGATTGGCACATCCCAGAAGTCTCTGTGGTCAACCTGGCCAAGTGGCCATGCGATTGGCGGAATGGCTCCAAAAATTTGCATGGTGACTCCCATGGCCAGCCCATCATTGCGCAGGTGTAAAAAATAAAAATAAAATAACATAAAATAAAATCAATGGAGAGGAGGACAGAGGAGACATTTTGTTGCAAGAAAAACCCACTGCTACTGTAAAAAATCTGGCAGTTTTAAAATAGCAATTTTCGCATGTTTCTGTGGTGCTTTGGTGTGTTTCTGGACCACGACGATACGATTTCAAAAAAAAGATTGCGGTCGCCCGCCCCATTTTGGATCCCCCGCCCGCACCGCATGGAGTCGACGAGGATGCCCCACCAGAGCAGCCCAGGACAGGAGGGGGGAAGGCCGGGGGACCCCCCCCAGAAACCACCCCTCTGGTAGGTGCCCTCACTCAGGCAGGCATATTTCCGCCTGCTTATTTGGCCGGGAATCGGGTTTTTAAAACTTTTTTTCTGTGCCGCTTGAATGGCAGCGGCGAGCCGGCGAGCCGGCGACGTTGGCGGGACGACGAGGATGCCTGCCAGCCGCCACTCCGCCAGAGCAGCCCAGGAAGGACAGGAGGAGAGGGGGGGAGGCCAGGGAACCCCCCC
Organism: Phrynocephalus guinanensis; assembly: GCA_037367245.1. Classification (NCBI taxonomy): domain Eukaryota; kingdom Metazoa; phylum Chordata; class Lepidosauria; order Squamata; family Agamidae; genus Phrynocephalus; species Phrynocephalus guinanensis. The sequence continues at coordinate 174,855,113 of CM074733.1, read as the reverse complement.
AGAAACCACCCCTCTGGTAGGTGCCCTCACTCAGGCAGGCATATTTTCGCCTGCTTATTTGGCCGGGAATCAGGGTTTTTTTTTTTTTTTAAACTTTTTTTCTGTGCTGTTGGCATCGCGCGATCGCGCGATTCCAGGAATAACAACACGACAAATCAGACCCAATTTTTCTTTTTTTCGGTTCAAGTTCAAGTTCTGGCAGAGTAATTGTCGTTCTTCGTTTCGTTGCGTAACGGAAGCGAGGAATGGAAACGGAAACGAGAATATTGTCGAGTCGTGCCCATGTCTAGTCATGATGGTCAAGTGGTTGAGAAAAAGAAGTTTGGTATACAGGGAGGCTTATTGTTATTTTATTTCATATAAAGGCAGTGATGGCAAAATCCTGTAGCTTAAGGCAGTAAATTGCACTAGAAAATGTATTCATTTCTGCAGAGACCCACACAATTAATGCATCTTGGCCGCTTTTCAACTATATCCATGATGTGCTTTTCTGTATCCGTATAGCTGATGAATCATAGCCTTATTCATTCATTTCCATTCTGAAATACTGCTTCATGCCTTTTTACATAAGGATTTCTGGCATCCTAGTTCTTTGTAACAAAATCTCCTTGTAGATATTCTATCTCTCTGTGATGTTGTATGCCAGGATATATTTTTTTCAGATTTCAGTGTATGGCTATAGAAACACTCAGCACGGGAGAGAATGCCACAGTGACATTATGAAAGTGTGGCGTGTATTCTATTCCTCAATGGTTCCTCTTAATAAGGAAGGGTGGTGGCCGGCTGGGGAAATGAATGTGCGTCTTCATCACAACCGTGGCAGGAGCTAAGGATATAGGGGTGCACATGGGGTGAGGCCTTGTGGGTCCCCTGTGTCAAATCTGGGATTCATCAAGCTGTGTGCAGTATTGAAACAGATACAACACAGTTAAAAGCAAGAAAAAGGAATCTGAAATTATCAGTACCTTGTACAGGGGACCTTGCATAGATACCGGCTAAGAAAGGGACTGACATCTTTAACCCCCATAGCACAGTTCTGCTGTTGACCCGCTGACGAGGGTCCAAGGAAGGTGACTAGACTATACTGTATTCTCACTTTTTGCAGCATTTGTTTTAGATGCAGTGTGAAATAAGGGATTTGCAACACATTTCCTGAACTTTGGAACATATTGCCTGAAATTTAGAGCCTTCCTCTCTCCCTCCCTTCCTTTTTGTTCTTCTTGTGCACATGGAGACAAATGTCTATGTGCTAGTACATATTTTGGGGTACTTAGGCTATAAGCATCTGTCTTTCTCCTCCCTCTTGTTCTTGCTGTTGTTTTAAGTTGCTGCTGCAGTGGTTCCACCATAATACCACTACTAGAGATGGGCACGAAATGAGCAATTTTTCGTTTTCGTTTTCGTTTTTTCGTTTCGTTACATAACGAAACGAAAAACGAATTTTTGTCTCCAAAATGAAACAAAATGAAATGAAACAACAGAAATTTTGTTGTACGTTTCGTTTTCGTTGCGGCAAATACATTGAACTGTAATGAATGCTAACGAAACAGCAATTTTTATGTTTTCGTTTTCGTTTTTTCGTTTCATTACATAACGAAACGAAAATGAAAGTTTTTGCAAAAAAGTCACAAAAAACGAAAATGAACCGAAATGCCCCCCTAAACGACAAACGACAAACAAAACACCATTTTTTTAGTCCTGCCCATCTCTTACCACTACCAAAGAGCCAAGCTCTTTGTGTGTGCCTCTGTTTGTATCCTGCCAAAACCCATCCTCCCAGGTTACTGAAGAGAAGAGAGTGAAATATTGCTGCCCGCTGTCTCTTCCCATTGGCCAGTTTCCCTTCAGAAAGCACAGCAATGTTGCTATCCTGAGTTTCCCTTCACCTATACCAGTGGTTCTCAACCTGTGGGTCCCCAGATATTCCTGGACTGCAACTCCCAGAAGTCTTCATCACTACCTGAGCTGGCCAGGATTTCTGGGAGTTGCAGTCCAGGAACATCTGGGGACCCACCCGGTTGAGAACCACTGACCTGCGGCTTTGCTGTGGAGAGGGGCAGCTTCTCGTTTGCCTGTTGCAGCCTGCTCAGTACAGAGCACAACAAAAACCTGCAAACTTGATTGTATGGGGTGTGACTGGACCCGATACATGAAAAGGCACAGCTTTTTTTGTGTAGCCTCCCAACTCAAATGAATGTTGTTTGTGATTATTCTTTCATGCAAATCAGTCCCCCCCCCCGTCACACCCTGCTATTTGGCAAAACACCATTAGGTGTGGAGAAAGTAGTGCAGGCTTGGAGCTGGCAAAAAAAAGTTTAAAAATGGAAGGAAAGCCAAATTAGTATTTTTAATTATTATTTTTTTAAAAAGAAGAAGATGTTAGCATCAGCTAATAGAGCAAAAAAGGGGGAAACCCGGATAATCAGCATCCCCACGTACCTATGCAAGGTTGGAAAATGTGAATGTGAATTTATAACTGGGTTTAAAAAGACCCATCATCATCCCTAGATCATGAAAAACTCGGTTCAACTCGCTAAACCGTTTTTCTTTTTAAAAAAAACTCGATGGTCGTGGGGACACATATTTTTGAGCCAGAGATCCAACTGCTTGTGATATAGCGCCCTTATAGTCTGGAAGTCAGGAACCATATTCCACCGCACGATTAGGTAGATGTCCGTTCAGGGCTGAGCTTACCTTGAAAAAGAAGCAGTCAAGGATTCTGAATGGGGTGACCTACCGGGGCTCTGAATAGGTTTCTGTGATGTTGAAACCTAGTACGTACCGCTATATTTCTGCATGTCTCCGATCCAGTAGCTCACTTGTCCCCTGAGTCATGGATAGAAATGTGTGCACTCCTAAGCATCTCTCTATTTGATTAGTGCATCGGAAGAATCATCTCCCTTCGCAGCAGACATGGTGCTTCAGTCAGGGCCCCTTCTGTTCCTTCCACGCCCCCTCAGCACTGAGTCACAGTAAGATCCTGTACCCTTTCCCTACAAATTGGTTTGTTTTGGCTGGAACTAGGTGGGTGCGTATGTTACCACCTGCTGCAAGCCCATAACTTCCCGACAGCTTGGGTTTTGATCTCCGAACAATTTGTACAGTGGAGAAGGTGGAACCGGCTGAGGAAGTGGAGGGCACAGGGTGCTCTTGGCATGGAGCCACAGGGAAAGCAAAGCAAAGCAAAGTGTTCTGCTTATATACTGCCTGATACCTCTTCAACTAGTCTCTGGGCGGTTTACAGTTTTAATGACAGTATGCAGACTACACATTGCACCCCACCCCCACCCCCAGCAAGCTGGTGGCTACTCATTTTACCCACCTCGGAAAGATGGAAGGCTGAGTCAACCATGAGCCGGCTACCTGGGATTGAACCCCAGGGCGTGAGCACAGTTTTAGTAGCAGTACAGGCATTTAACCGCTGCGCCACAAGGCTTTCCTCTCCAGATAAATCTCTATCAAACATGGCCTAAATGTTTGATAGAGATCCACCTGGCGCCAACGCTGACGACATTCTGGTGCCAGGTTAAAAGCGTTCCTTTTCCAGAAGTTTTTTAACTGATGATTGTGGGTCCTCATGGCGATTTTACTGTAGCATTTTAATATATGGTATTTAATGTATTTAAACGTTTTATTGTCTTAATTTTATTGCAATGTTGACGTTTTGCTTTTCTGAATTGTTTATTTTGATTGTGAGCCGCCCAGAGACCTTTGGGTAGTGGGCGGCATACAAGCTATATAAATAAATAAATAAATTTGTTCTCATACACACTGCAGGCTTTTGAGTTATGCTGGGGATGTTGAATGACACTATCTAGGGGTCATTCTTATGGGCTTTCTTTTTCCTACCTGCTGCTTGGTCTTATGGCTCACTGATCAGGCTCCCCAGAGGCCGAGGGTAACGGTTCTGATTCACTGCCTCTCTGAAGATGCATGTAAGTGTCGCAGGTGCCGCATTGCTCTAAGGAGCGCTAGAGTATTGCCGCTCAAACCAAGTGTTCATATATAAGAACCTCCAGCTACATCACCCACTAAATCAGGGAAGAGAGGAACAGGATGAAGAGCTGCTCTAGTAAACCACTGGCCATAAAGAACGTCAAATGGTTCTCTCCACCTGAAAGTGGTAGTTAAAGGTTGAAGTTGAATTGGGGGGGGGGGGGGAGAGGAGGTAAACCTACTCATTGCTAGAGGTCACAATGCGGCTCTGGACCAGAATGCCAAATGATACTTTTAAACTAAGGGAGGAGCTGAATCAGTTAGTTCCAAGCTTTCAAGGGAGTTTGTTACTGTTCTAGTTTCTTAAAATATGAAATGAGCTATTTGGCTTCTGGTTTCTCAGATATAACCAAACGGTGACTGTTTAGCTCAGTGGTTCTCAACCTGTGGGTCCCCAGGTGTTCCTGAACTGCAACTGCCAGAAACCCCTTCCAGCACAGCAAGTGGTGGAGGCTTCTGGGAGTTGCAGTCCAGGAACATCTGGGGACCCACAGGTTGAGAACCACTGGTTTAGTTGTTCAACAAAATCAGTCTATGTGGTGTATCTTCCTGCCTATACAGTAGTATAAAACATACTCTCCTCCTCAACACTGTTAATACTTCATCACTCACAACAGAGGGTAAAATGACATTTTTAGAATCTTAAAACTGCAGAGCTGGAATGGACCTTATGGATCACTGACTCCAGCTCTTGTCAAGGAAGCAGAGATCCCAACCTCTTGCTCTGCAGTCAGCTACCTAAAATATTGGTTCCGCTAAACCCTCAACAGAGTGTGTGAGTTCTGTCAAGTTGGAACTGATGTATAGTGACCCTAATAGGGCTTCTAAGGTACAGTAGGACTCCGGTATCTGCTGGTAATAGGTTCTAGGCCTTCCCGTGGATAACAAAAACCATGGATAAGAGAAAATGTCAAAAAAACCCAAAAGTGCTATTTTGTGACAGTAGAATGCTTTACAGCTGCTGCTTTATGACAGTAGCTTGCTTTACAGCTGCTGCTTGTGACAGTAATTATTGCTGAATTATTTATTTATTTATTTTCCTCTGCCAACCGTAGATAACTGAATCAGTGGTTAATTAATCAGTGGATACGGGGGTCTTATTGTAATTGGTTTTACCAATTCAATTCCCTCAGTCAGTTTCCATGGCTGAGTGGAGATTCGAACCCAGTTCTCCGGAGCCCTAGTCTGTCACTCTATCCAGACAGTGGGAATGCTAAACCTCTATACTGTATAAAAGTAACTAAAACACTGAAGTTTCTCTATGAAAGGAATAATGCCCTCCCTGTCAAGACACAGTCCTGATGTAACATTGCTGTAATTTCATTATCTGTATCTGCAAACATGATGGCGAGAAAGGAATTAATTAAATTCCTAGAGCCGGCCTTGTTCCAGTCACTATCTTTCCTGAAGACATTTTAAATCAGATAAGCCTTTTATTCTGTGATTCAGGAAATGAAATTGAAAGGGGGCTATAAGACATTGAATCCACCTTCTCCTCAGTGCAGGAATCCAAATCAATATGTGTACCTGACAGATGGTCTTCTCTGTCTTCTCCAATGTGTACCTGATGAAGCGTCTTCTCCGTTGTAGAACTTGCTCCTTGCGTGGTTCAGATGGAGAAAGGACTGGTCAGTATTTAATCAGGCTGCCATTCGTTTACTGACAAGGCACTATGTTTTGGGCAGTCAGGAAGGCTAAAAAATCCTACGCCTCCCTGAGAATTGCCAAGCCTCGAACTGCTAGGCAGAATTGTTCCGGGTGGTTCAAGACCTCCCCTACCCTGGTCGATCTGGGCCTCCTCCTAGTGATTTCACTACTGAGTCATTTGCAGCCTTCTTTAGATCCAAAATTGAGACTATCTGAACCGGTCTAGACTCCGGTTGCTCTAACCTCTATCCCAAGCACTGCATCCCCTCAGTCTCCTCCTCTGGTTGAGTTTGGGCCTGTATCATCAGCTAAGGCTTCTAGGGTGTTGGCCCATTGTAGGTTAGCGGCTTCCTCCTTTGGCCCTTGCCTGTCTTGGCTTATTAAATCTGCTGGAGAGAGCATGCCAGAGTGGGCTTCTGGGAAGGGATTTTCCCCTCTCGCCTGAAGGAGACAGTGGTGAAGCCCACTCTAAAGAAACCTGGCTTGGCATTGGACAATCTGTCCAACTATCAACCAATTGCCAATGTTCCTTTCCTGGGCAAGGGTTATCAAGAGGGTTGCTGCCATCTGCCTCCAGACGTTCCTGGAGGAAGATCACGTCCTGGATCCATTCCAGTCTGGGTTCAGGCCGTGTCAGGCGACTGACACCACCCTGGTCGCTCTGTAAGGTGACCTCCTCAGGGGGGCTGACAGGGGTTCCTCTACCTTGTTGGTCCTCCTGGATCTGTCAGCGGCCTTTGATACCGTTGACCACAGTATCCTGCTGGGTCAGCTATCGGAGGTGGGGATTGGAGGCACAGCTTTTAGCTGGCTCAGGTCCTTCCTTGGTGGCTGTTCCCCTTGGTGGCCTTACCTCTGTATCCCCCCTTTCGGCTGGGGGAAGAGTTGTCAGCTCCTTGGGTGCTTCCTTGTCGGGTGCCCCAGGGGTCGGCAATCTCCCCCATGCTGTCCAACATCTATATGTGGCCCCTGGCTGAGGTCATTAGGGGATTTAGAGTTTTCTGTCCTCAGTATGCTGATGACACGCAGCTCTATATCTCTTTTACCACCTCTGCAATGGAATTGGTGCAAACCCTCAACTCTTGCCTGGATGTGGTCATGGAATGGAACAGAACTAACAGGCTCAGACTCAACCTGGGGAAGACCGAGGTTCTGTTCTTCGGGGCATCCTCTGCTAGGTACAGCGGCCCTCTTCGTAGCCTGGAAGGTATTACCCTTCAGCTGGCAGACAGAATGAGGAATCTGGGTGTGGTCTTGGAACTGGCCTTACCTCTGGAAGCCCAGGTGAGGGCCGTCTCCAAGGGTGCCTTTTTTCACCTTCAGCAGATCGCCCAGATCCGCCCGTACCTGGACGAGGCCTCCCTGAGAGCAGTTGTGCAGGCGCTTGTGATCTCAAGGATAGATTATTGCAACACTCTCTACGTGGGGTTGCCCTTATTCAAAGACTACAGTGAGTACAAAATGCAGTGATCAGACTGGTGGTTGGTGCGGAAAGATATGACAGCACCACCCCAGTTCTGGCTCGTTTGCATTGACTGCCTGGTTTGTTCAAGGTACTGGTTTTGACTTACAACAACCCCCGCCCCCACCGGCTTGGGACCTGAGTACCTGACAGAGCGAATCTTTCAGAGGTCAACTGAGGCCCGACCCACTAGAATGTTGCAGGCGCTCTCACTTCAGGTGGCCACTGCTAGGGAGGCCCGGAAAGCAATCAATTGTAACCGGGCTTTCCCTGTGGCCACCGCTACACTATGGAAGAAACTGCCAAGTGAGATTCGCTTTGCACAGTCCCTGCCAGCCTTCAAAAAAGCTCTTAAGACACTGCTTTTTAGAAAGGCATTTTTGACCATTTGTATTTTTTTTGTATAGCAGCCATCTTGTCTGATGATGATGATGATTGATGATGATGATGATGATGATGATGATGATGATGATGATGATGATGATGATGATGATGATGATGATGATGATTTATTTATTTATTTATTTATTTATTTAACTACACAGCTAACTATGCTGGATTCTATAATACAAATCACTAGTCGAACGCTTCCCAAGCGTTTAGGACTCAGTGATGTATCGGCGAATTATGTGAGCAGATCCCAGTAAGGTGGCTTTCTGCAGCTGACTGACGGTGACTTTGTCCACTCCAATTTCTTGTAAATGCTTGCTTAGCTCTTTAGGCACCGCACTCAGAGTGCCGATTACCACCGGGACCACCTGAACCAGTTCATGCCAGAGTCTCTGAAGTTCAATTTTCAGATCCTGATATCGGGTAATTTTTTCAAGTTGTTTCTCGGTGACTCTACTATCTCCTGGTATAGCAACATCAATGATCCACACTTTTTTTCCCTCCACAATCACAATATCAGGGGTATTGTGCTCCAAAACCCTGTCTGTTTGTATTCGGAAGTCCCAAAGTAATTTTGCATGCTCATTTTCAGTCACTTTTTCAGGCTTATGATCCCACCAGTTCTTTGCTACGGGCAGATGATAGTTCTGATGTAAATTCCAGTGGACCATTTTAGCAACTACATTATGACGCTGTTTGTAATCAGTCTGAGCAATTATTATTATTATTATTATTATTATTATTATTATTATTATTATTATTATTATTATTATTATTTATTTATTTATTTATTTATTTATTTATTTATTTATTGCATTTCTATATCACCGCATCTTCGTATAGGAACTCGGGGCGGTGAACAATAAAAACAAACAAGGAAGACAAGCATAAAAATGAGCAGGAAGCAATAAAAGTGGGGAAGAACCGTACCCCCCCCCACAAGAGATGGCATTGGTGGCGAGGAAAATAAAATAAAAAAGAATAAAATAAAATAAAAATAAATACATGAAAATTAAAAATTAACTGAAAAGGTCGCCAAAGGCCTCCCTGAATAGATGTGTTTTCAGGGCTTTCCTGAAGGCTAGCAGGGACACCGCAAGGTGCATCTCACTGGGAAGAAGGTTCCACAACATGGGACCCACCACAGAAAAGGCGCGGTCATGCGTATGCTATTTCTGCGCCTCTCTGGGTGTGGCCACCCTCAGTGAGCGCGCCTGAGCCATTCCCGTGGGTCTGGGCCCAGTTGACCTCTGGGAGATACGCTCCGACAGGTACTCTGGTCCCAAGCCGTGGAGGGCTTTGAAAATCAAAACCAGGACCTTGAACCTAATCCGGAGGACAACGGGTAACCAGTGCAAGCGAGCCAGGACCGGGGTGATGTGCTCGAATCTACAAGCACCCACCACCAGCCTGGCCGCCGCATTCTGCACCCACTGGAGCCTCCAGAGGAGGGTCAAGGGCAACCCCACGTAGAGGGCATTGCATTAGTCGATCCTCAAAATCACCAGGGCCTGCACTACTGTCCTCAGGGAGGACTCGTCGAGGTACAGGCGGATCTGGGCAATCCTGCAGAGATGGATAAAAGCGGCCCTGGAGACAGCCATCACCTCGGCTTCCAGGGAGAGGGCTGAGTCCAGGACCACGCCCAGATTCCTGGCCCTGTCTGTAGGCTGGAGGGAAACTCCCCCCAGACTAGGGAGGGGCCATTGTACCTGGACGGGGGCGCCCTGAAGAACAGAACCTCAGTCTTCTCCGGATTAAGCTTGAGCCGGTTATCTCTGGTCCATTCCAGTACGGCCTCCAGACACAGATCGAGGGAGCGAACTGCCTCCACTGCAGACGACGAAAAGGAGAGATAGAGCTGTGTGTCATCAGCATACTGATGACAGCAGACTCCATATCTCCTGATGACCTCCGCCAGCGGCCTCATGTAAACATTGAACAGCATGGGTGAGATTGCCAACCCCTGGGGCACCCCACAAGGGAGAGTCCAAGGAGCCGACAAGTCATCACCCTGCTGAACCCGCTGGGTCCGGCCGCCAAGGAAGCAACGGAGCCAGGACCGAGCAAGGCCCCCAATTCCCGCCTCTGCAAGCCGGACCAGCAGGTTATTATTATTAGTTATTTTTGTTTTTTAATTGCTATGAATGTGATTGTTGTAAACGACCTGGAGTTCCACTATTGAAGACGGGCGGTATAGAAATACATAAGTAAATAAAACAAATAAATGGTTCGTCTAATGTTCTGTTGAATTCTTCCAGCACTGAAGCACTCACCATCACCCGAGATAATGGGTTCCATTGTTGTACTCCTCTAAGAGTTAGCAATGTGCAGCCTGCATACTGTCATTAAAACTGTAAACCGCCCAGAGACTACGTGAAGTGGTATGGGGCGGTCTATAAGCAAAACGCTTTCCTTTTGCTTTCTCCCCGATATTCAACTGAAATCTCGCTTCCTGTAACCTAAGCCCATTAATTACATGTCCTGCATTGATTTATAGTTCCCTGAACATCCTTGTTGTCCTTCTCTGAATTTGTTCTAGTTTGTTCACGTCCTTCTTAAAGTCCAGTAGCTGGAATGGGGCACACAGGAGTCAATATGAGGTCTAACCAGTCCTGAATAGGCAGGAACTAGTATGTCGCGGCCATACGTCTATTAATGCAGACTAAAATAGCATTTGCTTTAAAAAGAAACTTGTAGCCACATCACACTGTTGGCTCACATTCAACTTGTTATCTGTAACAATTCCAAGGTCCTGCTTGCTCATAGCATTATCCCCCATTGTGTAATTGTGTGTTTGGTGTCCTCCCACCTCAGGTGTAGAATTTAGCACTTATCCCTCTTAAATTTCAATCTGGTTGGTATTTTTTTTTTAGCCCAGCGTGTGAGCCTATAAATATATTTTTGAATTTTGTTTCTGTCTTCCAGGGTATTTGCTATTCCACCTAATTCTGTGTCATCCCCAAACCTGAGAAGCATTCTTTGTACACCTTCAACCAAGCCATTAATACAAACGTTGAAGAGCACAATACCCAAGATGAAGTCCCACTTGTTAACTCCTTTGATCAGCACTCTCTGAGAATGATTTTCACTTAAAGTAAAAGACTTTAGAGTTCATCAAGGGGCTTTACTACATTTCTGGAGGCTTCCGTGGGAATAAAAGTTTCTTTATCACATAACATGTGTTAATTAATGTGCCTGATGCTAGGCTATCTGGGTTATCAACAACATTAATACCAGTTTTACAAATGGCCAATATTCATAATGTTAATTGTCGCTGTACATAATTTCTGTATTTAATTTCGCTCGAATCCCATCATCGGTAACCACACTCTCAGCCATACAGCGTGTATCACAAAACAGGGATTATATTTCATATGTCTGGGGCAGTGCATGTCGTCCATAATACGTATCCCACAACAAATTTGTCACTCTTTGGAATTCTACAGGAACTCCTTAGGTAGGGCAGACAAAAGGGCAATTTCTAAATTTTCCCTGCTAACCTTTGGGAGGAAACCTGTATGGAAAGAGGTAGTCATCTCTGTCTTCAGTTGAAAATGCTTCCTGAGCAGCTTCCAGTCAAGCAATTAAGAAAAAAGAAAAATTCAGAACGAAGAGGAGAAAGCGAATCCAGATGATTATTTATTTTTACAGTAGAGAAAGCTTAAAATCCATATAACAGGTTGCAGATTTACTGGGACCCCCTAACATTTTACAAATGGGAAGCTTTCGTGATCAGAGTACATGATGCAGGGAAGACGTGGGGAGAGGAGGGCAGAGCTCCCCAATTTTGTTCGGAGGTTAAAGAGTAGCTCTTAGATAGAGATGGGCACGACCAGGAAAAATTACGTTTCGAGTTGGCATGTGTCGGAGCCAGCCCGTTTTGGCTCGTTTCCGTTTTTCATGAAATTTTTCAAAAATTTGTCGTTTCGTTTGTCGTTTTTTTCATCTGTCGTTCGTACTGGTTTTGGGGGGGGGTCGGGCTCCTGGAGGCACCTCTCTGGGGTGGGTGCCTCCTCTGGCCCGCTATGAAGGGAAAGCGGGCTCCTGGAGGCACCTCTCTGGGGTGGGTGCCTCCTCTGGCCCGCTACAAAATGGCATGCATAGCCAATTGGATATGCATACCATTAAGTTGCAGTTGCCCTGCAGTAGCAGGCAGAGGCACCTCTCTTTCGGGTGCCTCTGCGACTCACTGCCTGCAGTGCACTTGGGCTGGGGAACAAAGTGAGAGAGGACCCCTACGGGCGCTCTGTGACTCACTAAGAAGGGAAGTGTACTTGCTGTAGTGCAATGCGAGTACACATCTGGCTTACTGGTTAGGGGTCAGCGCAAGGGCTAGGCTTAGGGTTACGGGTAAGGTTAGGGTGAGTTACTGGGGTGCACCTCTGGGTGCCTCTCTGACCCACTAAGAAGGACAGTGTACTGGCGTATGGGTTAGGGTTAGGGTTCGGGTTAGGGTTCGGGCTAGGGTTAGTGGGCTTTTTATGCCCGACTGGCACATCCCAGAAGTCTCGGTCAAAACCTGGCCAAGTGGTCATGCAATTGGTGGAATGGCTCCAAAAATTTGCACGGTCCACTCCCATGGCCAGCCCATCATTGCGCAGGTGTAAAAAAATAAAAATAAAAATAAAATAAAATAAAATCAATGGAGATGTTTTGTTGCAAGAAAAGCCCACTGCTGCTACTGAAAAAATTCAGGCAGTTTTAAAATAGCTATTTTCGCATGTTTCTGTGGTGCTTTGGTGTGTTTTTGGACCACGCGATTTCAAAATAAATATTGCTGTCGCCCCATTTTGGATCCCCCGCCCGCACCGCATGGCATGGCGAGTTGGCGAGACGACGAGGATGCGCAGCCTAGGAGAGGAGAGGGGAGGAGGCCGGGGACCCCCCCCCCCAGAAACCACCCTTCTGGTAGGTGCCCTCACTCAGGCAGGCATATTTTCGCCTGCTTTTTTGGCCGGGAATCGGTTTTTTTTATTTTTAAAACTTTTGTTCTGTGCCGCGCCGCTTGGCGAGTTGGCGTGGCGACTCGACGAGGATGCACACTTTGCGCAGCCCAGGAGAGGAGGGGGAGGCCGGGGACCCCCCCCCCAGAAACCACCCCTCTGGTGGCTGCTCTCACTCAGGCAGGCATATTTTTGCCTGCTTTTTTGGCCGGGAATCGGGGTTTTTATTTTTAAAACTTTTTTCCTGTGCCGCTTGGCATCGCGCGATCGCTGCGATGCCAGGAACAACCACAACAAATCAGACCCAATTTTTCTTTAGTCGGTTCGAGTTCGAGTTCTGTCAGAGTAATTGTCGTTACCGTTTCTGTTACATAACGGAAACGAGAAACAGAAACGGAAACGAGAATTTCGCCAAGTCGTGCCCATGTCTACTCTTAGAATAGAGAGGGAACTCCACTGAGTTGGTCATTCAAGTAGAGGTGTAGAGAATGGCCCTGATTTCTCTTGCAGTGCGATTAATGGTAGCTGCTAGTGGGAAATGAGAAAGAAGGACAAAAGACTGACCTTTCAGCAGAGCTGAAGGGATAAAAATTCACAAAAATAAATTGGTGGGCAAAGAACCATGGGAACTGCAAGTGTAGAAGTCCTAGCAGTGTGGCTATCACGCACACCCATCCATTTTATTGGCACAGCACACAGAAGACCATCAGCAAACTGAAATGAAGCCAAGACTAGGATCCTGCAAATACAACACGACTTCAGTAGAGCTTGAAATTTCCACCCATTACGTGCCATATATTTTGACGTACTGTTTTGGTTAGAGGGAGTTGAAAGAAAAGGAGTCTTCCAAAACATGATCACGTGAAAAAAGCACGAGTTTTCAATTGTGAGCGGTGCAGTCATGCAAAATTCGCTGTATATGAATATACAGATAACCACGAGGTATTTATGGAATGTGTCCAAGAATGCCACAAGTTTGATTTGTGCTGAAAAGAAATCTGAACATTTCCGGTCTTAGAATAGGAAGGAAGAAAATCTGGCCCTCCAGATACACTTGTGTTATTTATTTTTCTTATTTACAGGCTGGCTTTCTCCTGATAAGGGACCCAAGGTGGCTAGACAGCATCCCCTATCATCCCTCACTATTGGAAATTCTGGCATGGACTTCCATGAACTGCTATCCCACAATATTTATTGAGCAGGGGCACCTATTTCCTCCGAAGTGTAGCCAAAAATAGTGTTTCTGGAGGCCTCGCTGGCCTCAAAAAGAAGATATATAAGTGCGCTTGACAAGTAGTTCCTCATGAAAATCACCACTGTCTATCACGCTTTAGAACAGTGATGGCGAACCTTTTAGAGACCGAGTGCCCAAACTGTGATTCAAAACCCACTGATTTTTCACAAAGTGCCAATACAGTCATTTAACCTGAGTCCAGGTGGCTGCGAAAGGGTCATGTCAGGTGCCCACAGGAAGGGCTCCTTCGAGTGCCACCTTTCGCACCCGTGCCATAGGTTCACCAGCACTGCTCTAGGATATACAAAGGGAGGAGGAAGAGGGAAAGTTTCACAATACCTGAACCAAATTGTTTCTTAATGTCTAGTTAAGCAACGGAATACACTGTCATAATATAGAGTGGCAGCCGCCAACTTGTAAGGCTTTAGAAGAACATCAGTCAAATTTATTCAAACTTAAGGCTGAGTATCACTAACAGTCATGACAGCTACAGTACATCTCACCTCAGGTATCAGACACAGAGTGTGTTTGTGTGCCAATGGTTGGTAATGCAAATGGTGGGGGTGTCATTGGCCCGTGGGGAAAGAATGTGCTGGTGTTAGATGGCCCTTGAGCATGGTCTAGAAGAACTCTCCTTGTGTAACTCCTTTCCGAAATAGGGGGATTAGGCAGTCAGAGAGGCCACAGAGTAATGGAGTGATGTTAAATACAAAGAAAAAACACAGCACTTCTAGCAACTCCATAAAAAATAAGGTACACCCCAACACCCAAAACACCAAAGAAAGACATGCAAGTGAAACTGTAAAGCACGCAGAATGAGGCAGAAAACTCAACCTTATTTTGTGAAGGAGGGATCATCATCATCATCATCATCATCATCATCATCATCATCATCACACAGCAGGCAAGATAACTACGCTGGATTTTGTAATACAAATCACTAGTCGAATGCTACCCAAGCATTTAGGACTACGTGATATATCGGCGAATTATGCGAGCAGATCCCAGTAAGGCGTCTATCTGACTGATGGTGACTTTGTCCACTCCAATTTCTTCTAAATATTTGCTTAGCTCTTTAGGCACGGCACCCAGCATGCCGATTACCACTGGGACCACCTGTGCCTGTTTGTGCCAGAGTCTCTGAAGTTCAATTTTCAGATCCTGATATCGGGTAATTTTTTCAAGTTGTTTCTCAGTGACTCTACTATCACCTGGTATAGCAACGTCAATAGGAGACAAACTGAGACACAGCACTAGTTCACATTGTCAACTCTGAAACACCTGTAAGGCCCTTGGCTCTGCCTCACATATAAACTACTTGCAGAAGGGTGGAGTTTTTTGTGTGCTCCCAGTCACATTATAGTCATTTTACACACAGAGATGCCTGTTGCGTGGAAGTACGTCTCTTATCGCTGCCATGAGGCTGATGGGAGCAGAAGGCTGCTCACTGCTGTAAGACCAACAATTTCCCCCTCCAGGTTTAAAAGAATACACTCCGATTGTGTTTTTAAATGGTTATCCTATTGCTTACATAAACACAGGAGAAATTTTCTTGGGAATCAATGGGCTGATCATCAGAGACAGAAGAAACGACTGCTGTAGCCTGCAATAATATGACTCATGCGTTTGAGCCATCTGGGATTGTGTTTTCCGAACTGTGTCCTTCTTTTCCATCTGACAGGGTTACCTCAGTCCCTTCTGTTCAGGGCATGTGCAATGACATTTAGAATGTTTTGGTGTGATTTTCAAGTTACGAAGGACCTCATCCTAATGGGTATGCCTTAAAGCTAGTCTCCTTTATCTTCTAAGGAAACGGGCATATGATGCGACTCAGCATGAACGGACACATTAGAGAAGCTGAAATACTTTCCTCAATGGCTTTTGATTTGTATCAGTGATTCTCGGGCATCGTTGTGGTTCCAACAGTGGTAGATTTATTTGTGAGAACGCAGTGTAGGGTATCAGTTATGGACCAGAACTGGATCGAATTGTGGACTAGAAGCTTCTATTGGAATCCCTGCTCAGCCAGTGGGGAAGCTGACTTATGAGTGTGGAACGAGGGGGAAACGCTCCTTAAATATCTCATTTATTTTGAAAGCTCTATTTAAGTGCTAGAAGTCAACTCAAACTTAATGGCAGACAAGAACAGGTTTATTCTGCATGTTAGATTTTTATCTGCGCTTGGAAAAGTTACATTTTGGAACTCTTATGTCCCCGAATTCTCCAGACATTCAGGGAATTGTCGTCCATAATAGATTTCAGAGCTCCGATTCGTATGCTGCTTTTCCCCAGTGAGTTACATGGGGCATGGCGTTCCTTGACTCAAGTCAAATGCTCCCCTGCTTAAAACATGCCAGTTCCAGAAGTCTTAGGACACACATGTCCACCGCCCTTCTAAGCACACCCTCACACTCCTAAAAGCTCTTTTTTTTAATTTTAATTTTTAAATTTAAACTGGAAAAGTCTCCTCAAATCCCTAGAGATGGCTTTTAGAAACTGGGGAGGACGAGGGTTTTGCTTTTTGAACTTTTTTTAAAAATGAAAATAAGGATAGGGAAGTTGGAATCTGTTTGTGCCACAAGGTGGCTTTTTGACCTTTCTTTTAAATGAGAATAGAAATAGGGAAGTTGGAATCTGTTTGTGCATGAGGTCATAGGCCCCACTTTGTTCAACCCTTGGACTTCAGTACTTACATTGCACTGGGGCACGATCTATATTTCTGAGCTGTAATGACCTTCAATGACTCACCTGACTCTGTAACCAGGTATATGTTTAATGAAAAGAAAAGAGGCCTATGTCTGGAAAGTGTAAATTCCATGTCCCAAAGAGAGGCTCTGATATCAAGAAAATGGAAATGGCTTTATCCATCAAGAAGGTGTTGCATTTTATTTATTTATGTATTTTTTTTATATTTTACCCACCTTTCTCCTTGGAAAAGGACCCAAGGTGGCTTACAATAATGAGGGGCAATATACAGTCCAGAACAATTAACACATACTCAAATTAAGAACAGAGAATTAGAAGAGGCATCTAAGTACAGTGGACCCTTGTATAACATTGTACAACATAAAAAATTCCGGAGATAGGGGAAATTTGCTTAACAGAATTGCCTATGGGGCGAATCCGTACAACATAAAAATGGTTGTGATTATGAATTACTCTGTTTTCAATGTATTCCTATGGGAAATTTGTATAAAGGAAAATTTGCTTAACATAATTTCATTTGGAATGAATTAATTCCTTTATACAAGGGACCACTAAGGTAATACTAAAGCTACAAAGAGCACGCAAAAAGGAAAAAAAATCCATTGGGGTGGAAAGTAAACACAGAAAACACTATTGTTCTTATGAAATCAATCAATGCAATCATGCATGGTAATCCATATGAAAGTCACATAGTAGGTAGTTCCTCATTCGGGGAAAGCTTGCCTGAAGAGGAAGGTCTTTGCCTGCTTCTGGAAAGACATCAGAGATGGGGCAGTCCTGGCCTCCAGTGGAAGGGAGTTCCAAAGTCTGGGAGTAGCAACAGAGAATGCCCTTTCATGTGTTCTTCTGAGGCGCACCTGTGAAGGTGGTGGGACGGAGAGAAGGGCCTTTCCTGATGACCTTAGCACCCGAGCCGGTTCATACTGCGATATTCATTTTTTGAGGTAGTGTGGGCCCAGGCCGTTTTGTGCTTTTTAGGTCAAGGTCAGCACCTTGAATTGTGCCAGATAGCTGATTGGCAGCCAGTGGAGCTGCTTTAGTAGGGGTGTCATGTGATCTCTGTAACCCACCCCAGTCAGCAATCTGGCCGCTGTGTTCTGGACCCATTGAAATTTCCTGAGACTTTTGATTGGTATCCTCATGTCATCAGCATACAGGTGGCACCCCAAAACTCTGAATACTTTCCCCCAGTGGTTTCATATAAATGTTAAATAACATTGGAGACAGAACAAAACCCCTGAGATTAGCATGAATCCCCTAACACCACTTTCTGCATTCTGTCCTGCAGGAAGGACTGAAGCCACTGGGAGACAATGCCCCCAAGTGCCATTTCAGAGAGACGAGTCTGGAGGATGCTGTGGGTGATAGTGTCAAAGGCAGCTGAGAGGTCCAGTAAGACCAAAAGCGACACCGATCCCCTATCCATTTCCCTGCATGGGTCATCTACCAATGCAACCGGTGCCGTCTCCATCCCATAACCACGGCTAAATCCAGATTGAACTGGATCCAGATAGTTTTTCTGGAAGTTGAGTCATGGCTACTGGACTTCTTTTTTGAGAGAGAGAAACGTTTCGCTGCTCATCCAAACAGCTTCATCGGTCTGAATACAGCTAGCACAAGTCCTCCATCTTATAGTCAGCTTTGACCTCTTGTCACCCTGGTCTGAATTAGGCTCATAAAATGAACAATGGCCTGAACAGACTTGTTAGGGAGACAATAGTATCCATAGCCTTAAGGTGAACAATGGCCTAAGGTGCTGAAACCTATCAAGAATGGGTCGTTAGCTATGGCCGTTAGCTATGGTGAAGGCTTTTTGATTTGTCTGGGTACTTTGGAAAGCACACCCTGATAAGTAGCAGATAGACTGTGCCTGAGGCCACCACCTCTGTTGAGGTGACTATAAGATGGAGGACTCGCACTAGCTGTATTCAGACTGATGAAGCTGTTTGGATGAGCAGCGGAACGTTTCTATCTCTCAAAAAAGAAGTCCAGTAGCCATGACTCCACTTCCAGATAAACTCACCTGGATGACTGAGAATCTTCACTGATCGAGATAGTTTATTTCATCAAGAAACCTCTGGAGCTGTGAATCCACAACCCACTCTAGTACTTTACCCAAGAATGGAATGTTAGATACTGCTTGGTAACTGTTCAGTATTTTCAGATCTAAAGAGGGCTCTTTTAACTGCGTTAGTATTTCTGAACTTGTGATAGTTTTGCTTGTTTTCTTGCTTTTAAAGCAATTTATTCTCTCCCTAGCCCAACGGGTGCATCATGATGGGAAAAAGAGAAAATTCAAAGAGAGACTGTGACATGATGGTGATCTGCCCCCCTCACCCTTTCGTTCAACCCTTAGGGATTGCCATTGATTTGGACTTTCCATTTAAAGTGATTTAATTCCTTGCAACCAAGAGTCATTCACAGCTATGCTTCCATCATATATTTAGCAGCTGAATCAATAGTCATTTCACTGCATTGGACTCAATGGTCTGAAAGCAAATGCCCTTGCAAAACTATAGCTTGACTCACCCACTTCTTTCAGGAATAACACAGGGAATGTGTGTGAGTGTGTGTGGATCTGGTATACGACAGCTTTCTCAGTTCTGCTTGCTTGCAGGCATAGACGTTACTAGAAATAATCAGTTACTTGTACCAATCCATTTTTTTCCAATAATGATGCTCTTTCTGCGCCTCATTGAAAGGAACAGTTTCACTCTTTCTGTAGTGTAACTGAAACTGATTACCTATTCTTAGGGCATAATTCTACTGATAAAAAAACCAACCTATGGGCAAATGTAGAGTACTGCAGAGTACTGCAGAGTACTGTGTCATGTGTGTGTGTGTGTGTGTGTGTGTGTGTGTGTGTGTGTGTGTGTGTGTGTGTGTGTGTGAGAGAGAGAGAGAGAGAGAGAGAGAGAGAGAGTTCTTCGGCTCTTTTGCCAAAGGTCTATTTATTTTGAAGCATGTGAATGCTCTATGCACTTTTTTAAAAAAAAAAAACTCATGCTATCTAGCATAGCACTATACAAGATGGCAGGAATTTAATAAATAAATAAATAAATAAATAAATAAATAAATAAATAAATAAATAAGTAGAGATGGGCACGAAATGCACATTTTTTCATTTCCGTTACCGTTTGTCGTTTCCGTTACGTAACGAAACGACAAACGAAAATTGTGATGAAAATGAAACGAAACAAACAGAACCATGAAGATTTTGTTCATACGTTTCGTTTCCGTTACTGGCGGCATGCAATGAAATTGAGCTGTTTTAAATGTTAAAAAACGCCCTGGACATCCAAAAAAACGCAGCGATAATTATTTATACTGCCTGATAATACCTACAGGGGGGTTGGGGGCCTTAAAACATGCATTTATGTCTTTTCTCAGATCGCTGTATTTTTTTCCTTTAAGGGGAGTTAGGGGACATTGACCGAAAATGGCTCCCAGATGTCTAATATTGATTTCTTGGGTATTAAAACGCCCTGGACATCCATAAAAATGCAGCGATAATGTGATAATTATTTGAAATTATTACCTACTAGGGGGTTGGGGTCCTTAAAATGTTTGTTTTTGTCTTCTCCCATCGCGATGTATTTTTCTTTTCCCTTTAAGGATGACAAAATGGATGTCGCCACTCCAGCCACAACATGGAGGCAAGCCATGTGATGGGATATGTAAATTACTGGACAACTTCAACCAATAGCATGCCCAGGTTGCAGACTGGGCAGGTCTGGCAGCCACAGAGGGCATAAAAAGCTCTGGCATCTCCCAGAAATGCTTTAAAAATCGTGCAAAAAGCGGGTAGAAACGAAAAACGAAAAACGGAAACGAAAATTTTTCAAAAAATTTGTGAAAAACGGAAACGAAACGAAACAGACCTCTCAACGACAAACGACAAACAAAACGCCATTTTTTTATTTGTGCCCATCTCTATAAGTAAGTAAGTAAGTAAATAAGTAAATAAGTAAGTAAGTAAGTAAGTAAAGCCTATGCTCTTGCCAAAAAAGTTGTCATCCACCTGGTAACCCACTTAGGGCGCTTTTATACACCCTCTAAAATCCACTGGCAACTTAAATTTAGACCAGAGATTGTGGGGTTTTGTTCTGCTTCCTTTGTTCCTGTGACGTCACACCTTTCACAGACTGGGTTTTCAAAGGCACAACCGGGTTTATTTCAACATCCCACTGCTGTGCCACCAAATTGTGACAACACCTTCCTTTACATGTGTAATTGTGATGGAAATGGTAATGCTGCCACCTTTTAAAATCGTCGCCTCATGAATTGGGACAGACTCAGATGTAAAATATCAAAACAATAACAAAGTTTATTGAGAAGATAATAAATGTAACAATATCTGAGGATGGTATGCGTTGCCTTTAACATATAATAGATTTCATCAACTCTTCCAGCCCCCCCTGTCTTTAATAACTAGTAAACAGTATAGCCCTCACTGCCTGACAGAACTCTCACAGAGCAGTGCTCTCTCCCAGCCCTCACTCTCAAAGCCTTCAACTTAACTGAACTCAACTCAACTGCCTCAACTGACTAGGCTCCACCCTTTTTATATCATACCATTCCCCGCCCTCCTGCTGGGATTGGCTGATGATTTGTATATTCATTACTCCTGTTTCCAGGGTGTTGTCACAGTTCCCACCCTTCCGCACTCCATTGCTCCTGTCTGCGGTGAGGGGAGGGAGAAAAAAATGCAAGCTCACCTCCTCCTGCCATCGGCAGCAGCTAGTTGTAGGAGGACTGGAAGCCCATCTGTCTGTTAAGGGGTGGGGGGACAACAAAAGCAGACAGAAGACGAAGGAGAGCCAGGCATTCACAAACAAACAGAAGGTGGAGGAGAACCAGGCATTTAAAATCCACATTGGAAAATTTTTTACCTCCTCGAGGCCAGGTACTTGTAAAATGTGCTGGGATGCGCTTAGGTGGGCGTGGTTTACTTAATTTTTTTTAAAGTCCACAGTTGGTGGGAAAACAATTTTAAGCTCCATATCTGCGAGCCCTTTGCATTGGATTTTAGGGGTCGTGTAAAAGCAGACTTACTTCTTTGCCTGGCCACTTGCTCCCTTGCCTTCTTGCCCAATTGCTTTCCCACTCCTCATTCACTCACTTGCTTAATCAACCAAACAAATCAATCAATGAATCAATCACCCCACACCTGCCCTCTTGCTCATCACCTCACTCACCTAATGGTCCACCTGATAACTCTTCTACTAATCCCCCGTCACTTGCTAATTTTACAAAATTCAGCAGCTGTGTACAGCCAATATTCTTCTCCTATACATAATGCCCCTCCCAACAGCCAATATATTAGTGTTGGCTACTACAGGTTATGAAGCCTCTAATAACATAGGGCTACAGGCATTAGATTTCAGAAGCTGGTAGAAAAATAGTGAGATAAACTTGATCACTGCAGATGTTTTGTTCCCTTGCTTAGTTATCTATTCATTCATTTTTTCCAGGCATTGCCAATCTAGGCATCTGAGCTTTGACTTGACAATAGAGGCTACAGCGACCCACCACCTACCGCAGGGGTTAGGGACCTAACCTGACCTGCGATAACTGAAAATCCTTGATATGTGAATGCAGCTCGGGTCAGGCCTAGGAGGTCTAGCTGGGGGCTCTTATACTTACCCCCAGCCTGGTGTTGCCCTGAACGGGCCTGCAAGGGGCTTCCCAGGCCTTCTGAAGGCCCCAAAAGGGCCTCCCTGTGAACCGGACGTCACTTCTGGATCACTGAAAATCATTTCTGAGGCCTCCGACAGGCCTAGAAAGGCCCTTGGAGGCCTCAGAAATAATTTACCAGAAGTCACTTCCGGTTCACAGAGGGCGTTTATACACGACCCCGAAACTCCGCCGCAAATGGCTGCAAGGTCCGGACCTTAAAAATGTTTACCCACCAGCTCCGGACTTTGCAGACAATTAAGTGCGACCCCGCCCACTTTAGCGCGACCAAACAGCAGTTTTCTTGTACCTGCTTTTTGGATGTGACAAATATTTGATCCGGTGTAAGGATAGTGAGTGCGGGGCTCTCCTGGCTTCTGTTTGTTCTTTTCTTGTGCCCCGCCGCTTTAAGGGATCTGAATGCTGCCCGGAACAAAACGGAGGTAAACCGGCAGTCTTTTCTTTCTTTTTTCTCCCTCCCTCACGCAGCCAGCAACCAGGAAGTGCGGAGGGGGGTGGGGACAGAGGAAGAGCGACCAACCCCTAAGATCTCTGGTCCGAATTTAAGTGGCCAGCGGATCTTAGGGGTCGTGTGAAAAGGCCCTTTGATATACACAGGTATATATATTCCACTGAAGTTTGTGCTATAAAAGATGTAAGAACCTCGGTCATGAATAACAATGGTAGAATAACATGGATCTACACATCCTACACGCTCGTCTCAGTGTATAAGTAGTGGCTTTTAGGGCACGGGGGGGGGCGTGGTGGCTCAGTGGACTAAGGGCGTTTATACACGACCCCTAAGCTCCGCCGCAAATGGCTGCAAGGTCCGGACCTTAAAAATGTTTACCCACCAGCTCCGGACTTTGCAGACAATTAAGTGCGACCCCGCCCACTTTAGCAAGACCAAACAGCAGTTTTCTTGTACCTGCTTTTTGGAGGTGACAAATATTTGATCCGGTGTAAGGATAGTGAGTGCGGGGCTCTCCTGGCTTCTGTTTGTTCTTTTTTTGCACCCCGCCCCTTTAAGAGATCTGAATGCTGCCCGGAACAAAACGGAGGTAAACCGGCAGTCTTTTCTTTCTTTTTTCTCCCTCCCTCACGCAGCCAGCAACCAGGAAGTGCGGAGTGGGTGGGGACAGAGGAAGAGCGACCAACCCCTAAGATCTCTGGTCCGAATTTAAGTGGCCAGCGGATCTTAGGGGTCGTGTAAAAAGGCCCAGAGAAGCCCTTTTGGGGCCTCCAAAAAGCCTGGGAAGGCCCTTGCAGGCCCGTTCAGGGCAACACTCCAGTCCTGGGGTAAGTACGGGAGGCCAGGGTAAGTATGAGATGGACACAGCTTTAGGCCCTGTCCAAGGCTAGTTCAGCTACAACATTTTGCTATGAGGTCGCCAAAACAATAGCACATCTTGTGGTGCGTTCAAGAAAATTATGTTTGACGGACGTTTCCATGGGAAGGATCTCCACGTCTTCAAATCCCTGAAGCCAGCATCCACAAAAGGTCACAAGATGACTCAATAAGAACCTAAGAACCTAAGAAGAGCCCTGCTGGATCAGGCCAAAGGCCCATCTGGTCCAGGTTCCTGTATCTCACAGTGGCCCCACCAGATGCGTTTGGGAGCGCATGAGACTAGATATCTGTCTCCTGATACCCACTCTCCTCCATCTGGTCCTTGAAGTACCCTGGTTTTAGGCCTGGAGATTATTACACATCTCCATCATGGTTTGTAACCTGTGATGAACTTTTCCTCCAGGAATCTGTCCAATCCCCTTTTGAAGGCATCCAGGCCAGGTGCCATCACCACATCCTGTGGCAGGGAGTTCCACAGACTAACAACACGCTGGGTGGGGAAAAAATTCTTTTGTCTGTTCTCACTCTTCCAACCCTCAGTTTGAGTGTCTTGTGATAGCTAGATAGAGAATGAATAAACTATATGCCATCCTAGCTAATTTCTCTCTCCCTCTCCCTCCCTCCCTCCCTCCCTCCCTCCTCTCTCTCTCTCTCTCTCTCTCTCTCTCTCTCTCTCTCTCTCTCTCTCTCTCTCTGTGTGTGTGTGTGTGTGTGTGTGTGTGTGTGTGTGTGTGTGTGTGTGTGTGTGTGTGATGTTTCTATCTCGAGAATATCCTTTTAAACGTCATATTGATTTTCTGCTATAAAGTCCTGGAAGTGATCCACCCGTCTTATTTTCTGGTGGCACATTGGGGCCATGCAACTTGCCTTGGGCCACAAAGTTGGCACAGCACACAACCCTCTCAGTAACACACAGAAAGAGCCAAGGTAGACAGGCAGACCAGACCAGACCAGACCAACAGGCCAACAGACAGATACACACAGTATTAGGAACCACACAATGTGTTCAACCGTTTTCCTAATCTGGGCCCACATGTTTTCAATTGAAGGTCGTGCTTATTTATCAAGTATCAACCTGTGCTTCTATAATAGCTTGAGTGAGTTTATTATCATGGAAAGTTCTTCAGTCAGCAAGAAGGAAGGCATGTGGTGGGTATTCCTCAGTGGAAAATGGGCAAAAAAGAGGAGATTTCTGAAAGCAGTCATTGGAAATGGCTCCAGGCTAACAGCAATAATGGATGATAAGGGAGGCTCACATTGTGAGAGAGGTGGTTTGTTTTATATATGAGTATTAATTACAATGCCAAATCAGGCAAGTGACCTGGAAAAAAACACATTCAAATTAGGAAATGGATGGCTGTTATACATTCTGCAAATTGGGCAAGAATGACAAGCGGATTTTTCCTTTCAATTGTACTTGTGGGTTGTTTTTTTTCCTCATGGAAAGGAAAGGAAAGTATGGTCCGCTGACTGCCCGGCTTTTAAAAGGCGAATCAAGCCTGGCAGGAGTACATAATTAAGGCTGGTGGTCCCTGCAGAACCTCAGCTAGAAGTAAGGAAAGGCAGATTGCCATGAATAAAACACTGATAAGAGATTCCCCCCCCCCTCCCATTTACTTTTTCTTTGAATTTTCTCTTAGGCCATCAATTATTGCTTTCTGTGAAAACCATTTTTCTATCTGATGAGGAAATGATGGCTTTGGATAATTTTCTTAGCTTTGAAGGAAATAAAACGGTATGGGGGAAAGGAGCTATTACTGCACAAATCCAGATATTTATATTCCGATAACATCTCCTGAAAATATATTCACAGGCTCGTGGCTGATAAACATTGGTTGAAAGAAAGGCTTTTTCAACCATGATTATGCTGCACTCCTACACTCCAGTTTTACTTCGTAATAAACCCCACCAAATTTAATGGCATATCATCCTGAATTGCGTCCCTAACTATTAGTTTCATTATAGCTGCACAATAGCTACTGTGCAAGAGAGCAAAGCAAAGCAAAGTAAAAAGCAAAGTGTTCTGCTTATATACCGCCCCAGACCACTTCAAGTAGTCTCTGGGTGGTTTATAGTTTAATTAAAGTAATGCAGGCTACCCATTGCCCCTCCCCTCAGCAAGCTGGGTACTCATTTTACCGACCTCAGAATGATGGAAGGCTGAGTCCACCATGAGCAGGCTACCTGGGATTGAACCCCAGGTGGTGAGCACAGTTTTACCTGCAGTACAGGCGTTTAACCTCTGCGCCACTGCTACAGAGCTGTTCTAAAAATGGAGGGAGCCCAAACAAAAAAATCATAACTTTGAAACTGGACTTTCGATCCCAACTGCAGAGGCTGAAATACTGATCCTCAAAAGAGGGCTTTCAAATGGGGAAAAATGTTATTGAGGCTTCATGGGTTTCCCAGGCAGATGGTACAAGGCATGGAAGGCAAGGGCAAGAAAGAATTACAGGTCAACAAAAGTCCACAGCTGTTATGGAAGGAGGTTAAAAAAAACCAGGTTTGTTTAAAAGAAAATAATAGAGCAACAGTCCTCCAGAAAGGGGGTATTTTGCTAGGGAATTAGCATAGAATTGTAAGGCATATTCACAGCAATTCTGCAATGCAAAAGCACTGAGCAGTTGTGGTTTTTTCCCCCAGTAACCATTATCTCAGAATGTTTTCAGTAAACCTCCTCCTGGGATTTGGGAGACCAGGCTTTTCTGACCCAAGTTTTCAAAGGACAGACCACTTCTAGGTCTGGGGCAATCTGAAATTTTGACCCTGTCAGTCAAGACCCAACAGAATGTTTAGCTCCTTCCTGGGCTAACAGGGATTTGTACTCGCAAAAGTATACTGGGTCTGGTTGCATAAATATTTTAAAAGATATTTTAAAAGAGTAAAGAACAAATATTTGGAAGCTCCCTCATTTAAGTTGTAAAATTATTATTATTATTATTATTATTATTATTATTATTATTATTATTATTATTATTATTATTATTATTATTATTATTATTATTTAACCACACAGCTAACTATGCTGGATTTTGTAATACAAATCACTAGTCGAACGCTTCCCAAGCGTTTAGGACTCAGTGAAGTATCGGCGAATTATGCGAGCAGATCCCAGTAAGGCGGCTTTCTGCAGCTGACTGATGATGACTTTGGGCGTTTATACACGACCCCTAAACTCCGGGGCAAATGGCTCCCAGCTCCGGAGCTTAAAAATGTTTACCCACCAGCTCCGGAGTTTACAGGAAATTAAGTGCGACCCCGCCCACTTTAGCGCGTCCCAGCGCAGCTTTCAGGTACCTGCTTTTTGGAGGTGAATATTATTTGATCCGGTGTAAGGATAGTGAGTGCGGGGCTCTCCTTGCTTCTGTTTGTTGTTTTTTGGCTCCCGCCCCTTTAAGAGCTACTTTTACAGAGATGAGAGGCAGAACGAGGTGAGCGGCATGCTTTTCTTTCTCTTTTTCTTCCTCCCCTCACGCAGCCAGCAGCCAGGAAGTGTGGAGGGGGTGGGGACACAGGAAGAGCGACGAACCCCTAAGATCTCTGGTCCGAATTTAAGTGGCCAGCGGATCTTAGGGGTCGTGTAAAAAAGACTCATTGTCCACTCCAATTTCTTCTAAATACTTGCTTAGCTCTTTAGGCACCGCACCCAGCGTGCTGATTACCACTGGGACCACCTGTACCGGTTTTTATTATTTATTATTATTATTATTATTATTATTATTATTATTATTATTATTATTATTATTTATTATTATTATTATTATTATTAGCTTTGTGTTTGGAGATCACCTTACTTGAGGTTAGCAGAGCTTAAGTGTCCATATCCTGTCATGGTTTCAGCCATTTCACCTATCTTGCCATTATGCTGTGATGTGATGTACCACGATGTTATGTGACATGAAGTCACTTCTGATGGGTGGTGACTACATGAGTTCAAGTCCTATCATTAACAGCTCGGCTCAGACCTTGTAAGCCAATACCTTCTCAAATTAGGCTGTTCCCTCTTATGTTAGGTCTTCCAATCTTCCTTCTACCATCCAGTTTCCCAAGCAATGTTGTCTTTTTTTAGTCAGGCCAGTGTTTTTATTATATATGCACGGTAGGATCTCTGTAGCTTTCATGCCACAATCTGAATTCCAGCAGGAGTAATAAGCAGCTTAGGCCTTATCGTGACACTTCCTGTCATAAATATCCACTCTGGTGGGTTGATGATGGGTTCTTTGTACTATGATGAACCCCTGCAAGTGATGATGAAACTGACAACGCTGCCAGAACGAATCCCTGACCATCTAACTCCATGCCCTTGATGACTGTAGTTGCCAACTTCAGTCAATTCTCGTGTCCATTACTCTTTCTTCTTGCACGTGTTTCCACGTGCAATAGAGAAGTGGGTGAATTGTGGACCTTCAGCCATTCTTGAACTTCAACTCTCATTAGCCACAGCCAAGATAGCCAAAGGTGACGAATGATAGGTCATCAGACTGTCATCCAGTGACATTACTCCGTTCTGACAGTACTAGCAGTTTTATCATAGAACCATGTACAGTCATAACGTTGGAAGGGACGGACAAGGCCATTCCGTCCAGCTCTCTGGTCAAGGCAGTAATCCGGATCAAAGGATACTTCCCTGATGGTGGTCTACATTTCTCTTGAATTCCACCAGTGCTAGAGCACTCACCACCTCTGAAGTTGGTTCCATTGTAGCACTGTTAGATCTAAGAGTCGGAACATTTTTCATGATGTTCAACGAAAATCTGGCTTCCTGTAACCTGAGCTTGTTGTTCTGTGCCCTGTCGTTGGGGGGGGGTGATCAAGAACAGATCCTGCACCAACTCTGTATCACAGCCTTTCAAATATTTGGAAAGTGCTATAATTCAGTCTCCTTCTCGTAAGGCTAAACTTTCCTTCTTTGGAGGTTTTTAAGCAGAGGCTGGATGGCCATCTATTGGAACTATTGTGATGCGGTTCCTGCATGGCAGGGGGTTGGACTAGATGTCCCTTGAGGTCTCTTCCCACTCTATGGTTTATTTATTTATTTTATTTATTTTTGCATTTGTATACCGCTCCCATTTCCCAAGGGAACTCTGGGCGGTTCACACAAAAAGCTTAAAAACAAACATCAATAAAACAATATAAAATAGTACTAGGCAAGCGGCAAAAACTTAACAACCATGAGAAGGAAAGAAAAAAAATTGGTACCCCCCCTCCTCATGTAAAGATTAAGCAACAGTGACCTCTCTTACCCTGTTATAGAAAGGATGCTGAGGTCCGGTCATTCCACTGTAGTAGCTGCTGTGAGGTTGCGGAGACACAACACCTGCATTGAAAGGCCCATTAAAGGAGTGTGTTGATGAGCAGGCTGACGATGGCTGACTGAACACTGATGACGCTCTCGGGGCCGCCTCTTGTAAAGGCAGTGTGGGATATGGGATGGCCCCAATGTTAACTTGATCCCTTGCAGCACGGACATCTGAAATATTCAATGCACAAATGAAACCAACAAGAGCACAAATGCAAAAAATTATTTATTTTATTTTATTTTATTTTTGCATTTGTATACTGCTCCCATTTCCCAAAGGAACTCTGGGCGGTTCACACAATAGGCTTAAAAACAGACAACAAGAAAACAATATAAAATAGTAAAGTAGTGCTGGGCAAGAGGCAAAAACTTAACGACCATGACAAAAGAGAAGGTGGGGGGGGGGGACAACAACTTGGTACCACATTAGCAGTCGCCAAAGGCATCCCTGAACATCCAGGTTTTAAGGGCTTTCCTGAAGGATGCCAATGAGGGAGCCTGGCGTATCTCACCGGGTAGTTTGTTCCAAAGCGATGGACCGGCCACCGAGAAGGCCCGTTTTCGAGTAGCTACCCTGCGGGCCTCCCTGGGGGTGGCCACCCGGAGTGAGAGAGCCATAGAGGAACGGGTGGGTCAGGCCAGCTCTGATCGTAGGGTGATACGCTCTGCCAGATAATCAGGACCCAGACCATGGAGGGTTTTGGAAACCAAAACCAACACCTTGAATCTTATTCAGGAGGCAACGGGCAACCAATGCAGGTTCTATGATTCTATTTATTTAGTTATTATTTATTTATTTATTTATTGGACTTATATACCGCCCGTCTTCCCGAAGGAACTCCGGGCGGTGAACAACACAGAGAATAACAGTATCAACATCAATACATAAACATTTAAAAACACTAAATAATCAAAAAACAAAACAAAACAAAATGATTCTATAATTCAGTCTTTCCTCATAGGACTTGGTTTCCAATCCTTGTTGACTTCCTTTGAACTTGTTTCTGTTGTGTCAGCATCCTTCTTGAAAGGTGGTATCCAGAACTGGTGGGAGGACATCTTTCACAACACCTGAATCACAGCTTGGAAGAGACTATTTATTTATTTATTTATTTATTTATTTATTTATTTATTTATTTATTTATTTGAAGGGGGAGAGTTTGATGTTAATAACCCATCAGACAGCATGGGCCCTGGACTTTTCCCATGTTCTTATCCAAGGTGGCAAACTATCTCAGTTTGCCAAGCATGGGCCATGTGGCTTATCCTGTTCTAAGTGAAGAATGATGTGACCAGCAGGTGACCTGTGTGCCTGCTGAGTCTACCATCCCAGGGCTAACTGCAGATTAGGGTCGCTTTCATGGCCCCCGATCTCCCTCCTCATGAGCCCTTCACCTTTAAATCAGGATTGGACTGGGCAGCCCATCAGACAGATGACATAAGAACATAAGAACATAAGAACAGTCATGTTGGATCAGGCCAACAGCCCATCTAGTTCATCTTCCTGTATCTCACAGTGGCCCCACCAGATGCTTTTGGAAGTGCATGAGACTAGATATCTGTCTCCTGATACCCCTCCCCTGCATCTGGCCCTTGAAGTACCCTGGTTTTAAGCCTGGAGATTACACATCTCCATCATGGTTTGTAACCTGTGATGGACTTTTCCTCCAGGAATCTGTCCAATCCCCTTTTGAAGGCATCCAGGCCAGATGCCATCACCACCTCCTGTGGCAGGGAGTTCCACAGAATAGCAACATGCTGGGTGAAAAAATATTTTCTTTTGTCTGTTCTTACTCTCTCTGCCCTCAATTTGAGTGGATGTCCCCTCGTTCTGGTATTTTGTGAGAGGGAGAAGAGCTTCCCTCTATCCACTTTACTCATACCCTGCATTATTTTGTATGTCTCAATCATATCCCCCCTCAAGCGCCTTTTTTCCAGACTAAAGAGCCCCAAATGTTTTAGCCTTTCCTCATAAGGGAGGTGCCCCAGCCCAGTAATCATTTTGGTCGCTCTCTTCTACACCTTTTCCAGTTCCACTATGTCTTTCTTGAGATGCGGTGACCAGAACTGTACACAATACTCCAGGTGCGGCCTTACTGTTGTTTTGTATAATGGCTTTATAATGTTGGCTGTTTTATTTTCAATCCCCTTTTTGATAATCCCATTTCCTAGCATGGAATTGGCCTTCTTCACTGCTGCCACACATTGGGGAGACACCTTCATGGAGCTGTCCACCAACACACCATGATCTCTTTCCTGGATAACTCAGAGCCCATGAGTTGACAGATAAAGTTTTAATATTTTTTGCCCCAATATGCATTACTTTACATTTGGCTACATTAAAACGCATTTGCCATTTCGCAGCCCATTCCCCCAGTTTGGACATCTCCCAGCAGGAGGGCTGTTCTCCATCAAAAAGGACCCACAGCCACCCTGCCTCTCCACACATAGAAAGCTCAGAAGGCACTGTCCCAGGCCGCCTCCATTATCTTCTGGAATCCGCTGCCAGAGGAAGTTTCCCCACCGTGTCTCGTGTCTCGTCACCAGGCCAGCCTGATGCCTGCAGGAAATCTCAGTTAATTATATTACATCTTCTGCTTCAGTGCCTTTCCCCCACCCTTCACCCCCCACCCACCCACCCTCAAACTTTCCTTCAGTCACAGCACCAGCTGTACAGCTTGCAAGCCAAACAACCTCAAAAAAAAGCGGCACTTTTCTCCCACACTTGCAGAAGCTACTGTTACTATTCCACTTATCCTTTCATCCTTTCAGCTAACGAACAACTCGCTTGAAGTACAATCAAAAAGCTGCCCACACATGTACCGGCTGACTTACTTTACATAGACCCAACAACCCTCCTCCACAATAACAGCTCCAGCAAGTCTCTTCTCAGATGACTAAAAGCCAGAAAGAGACACCGTGTGGAAGGCTTGAAGAAGCAGGGAGAACCAAAACAATGGCGTCTCATAAAACAATTTAGAGACATCTCTGTAAAAGAGACGACCTTGGCTAGATGGCTACCACCAGTACTTAGGCAACGGAGAGAGTCTCGCGCAGAAGAGAGCAACTAAAATGATGACTGGGCTGGGGCACCTCCCTTATGAGAAAAGGCTAAAAGATTTGGGGCTCTTTAGTCTGGAAAAAAGGCGCCTGAGGGGGGATATGATTGAGACATACAAAATAATGCAGGGCATGAGTCAAGTGGATAGAGGGAAGCTCTTCTCCCTCTCACAAAATACCAGAACTAGGGGACATCCACTCAAATTGAGGGTTGGGAGAGTAAGAATAGACAAAAGAAAATATTTTTTCACCCAGCATGTTGTTAGTCTGTGGAACTCCCTGCCACAGGATGTGGTGATGGCATCTGGCCTGGATGCCTTCAAAAGGAGATTGGTCAGATTCCTGGAGGAAAAGTCCATCACAGGTTACAAACCATGATATAGATGTGTCATTTCCAGGCTTAAAACCAGGGTACTTCAAGGGCCAGATGCAGGGGAGTGGTATCAGGAGACAGAGATCTAGTCTCGTACGCTCCCAGACGCATCTGGTGGGGCAACTGTGATCTGCAGGAAGCTGGACTAGATGGGTCTTTGGCCTGATCCAGCAGGGCTCTTCTTATGTTCTTATGTTCTTATGCTCTGAGAGGACCCACTGAATCAAGAGTTGGCGGTGAGTCAACACCTACGTCAAGCCCCTTCGTTTTGTATGCTTAGAGTGTGTAGTGGAACAGCACTCTAATTTTGTTGTGCATATTTTGCATATGCATAATGACAATAAAACTCTATTCTATTCTATTCTATTCTATTCTATTCTATTCATTGGGTCTACTACATCAATTCAGACTGTTGGTTGAATTTAGGCCTTCATTTTTTTTCACAGTAGTTTAGGAATGTTCAGTGGCTCCCTCACCACCACCCCCATGTACCATGTACAGCTAAGGAAAAAATTACGGTAAATTTAAATGCCTCATTGGATGGTTCCACACCCACCTCCTTGTAGGCATGATATAATTGTTTGACAGTGCCGGGAATTGGGATTGGTAATTTTTTCTGCCATATTGCAAGCAAGTGCAGTGTTGGAGCACATCACTATGGTTTTAAACTCACCCGACAGTAGTATTGTCACACAACAGTGGCTAAAGTTACAAGCTGAATTAACTTCTGAATTAACATCAGCCACAAAGTGACAAGGCTGCCCCCACTTGCAGTGAGAGGTTGTAATACCAATGGGGTGCCATGGCTTGCCTTACAGGCCTGTGAAAAGTCCATATAAGGTAATCGGTAGGGAGCATTTTGAATACTGAAAGTGCTACATCAACAGTGAACAAGGTAACGTTATCCTCCATTCCATATGCCTGATTGCATGGAGCTTTTCTGCTTTCGAATGAACATACAGAGCAGTTTTATCTCGGCCATGCAGGAGATGTTGTACAAAGAACCATTAACACCGGAGGCTCTGAACAATTCAGAACTCTAACAGGCATTGATATCTATCTATCTATCTATCTATCTATCTATCTATCTATCTATCTATCTATCTATCTATCTATCTATCTATCTATCTATCTGTCTGTCTGTCTGTCTGTCTCTGTCTGTCTGTCTCTGTCTGTCTGTCTGTCTGTCTGTCCCTACTACTTGTTTTATCCAGAAGAATAAATAGGTGTCAGCGACAAGAGAGCATATTTTTTTAGCTATTGAAGAGGATTTAATGAGTTGGGTGCCGGCCAGCCATGTCTTTTAATGTGGTCCTTTAAATTTATTTGAGTCTTGATTGTTTTTAATCAAAATTTTGTTTTCAGTTCCACATTTTAACTGTGAGTAGAGCTTGTGAGAAATGATTTTCACGGCTGCAATTACCTTTGCATTTTCACCTGGCCATGGAATTGTCCCCCACACAGATGGGAGGGCAACAGGAGGCATCAAATGAAATACAGTTGCAATATATCCTTTCTGGAGGCAGATGTCTCTGGCAATTCCGTGTCTGTCTGCAGACAGGTGAATGAGTCATCCGGAGGAACAGAAGCTGTACAGGAAAGAGCGTATTTTATCAAAGGGAAGGAAGTGACTCTAATTACCATTAGATCCACTGGGTACCTGATCGTTAAGAGCAGCAGCACTGGACAAAGGGCATCCTGTCTTCTGAAATAGCACACAAAATGGAGCTCACATTTAACTGATCTTGCCAGTGATGGGAAATAAATCAGGGTGTGCTTTTTTCCAGTCTATCTGTTCTGTCACTAAGTAAAGCGCAGATGACAGAAAACAACAGATGTGTTTATGGGTAGAAGCAGGCTGGGTAAGCAGAGGAAAACAGCGTGCATATGGTCACCCTAAAATAAGGATGCCACTTAGCTTGCGTCCTCAAATAACCCTCGTTAAGGTATTCTAATCAGAACGACAGAAGCTATTGATTGAGATTATTAATTGTTTTACCCCAAAATGTTGTCTAATCATTATAGTGAATTAGTTAAACAGCTGGAAAGGCCTTCCCCCCATTATCTGTAGAT
This sequence comes from Phrynocephalus guinanensis, assembly GCA_037367245.1. Taxonomy (NCBI): domain Eukaryota; kingdom Metazoa; phylum Chordata; class Lepidosauria; order Squamata; family Agamidae; genus Phrynocephalus; species Phrynocephalus guinanensis. The sequence goes on along the minus strand of CM074733.1, from coordinate 174,820,900 downwards.
GTTATCATGTCTGTATGAAGCAGCCAAGATCTACACGATTTTCGTTTTCACTCATGCATGCCTGAATGAGAACAAAGTTTCGCTTGGTTTCCATATCTGGCAACGTTTCAAAATGGAAAAATCTACCTTGTAGGCGTAGCATCTCAAGTTTCATCAATTTACTAAAAAGCAAATTTCAGTGGCCAGGAAGAAAAATTACTATGGCTTGGATGCAACCGTTTTGGCCCGACAGAATAGAACCATAAATCGACAGAGATGAATCCTAGCCGGAAACAAGGAACTGAAAGTAAAGTTTCGCACCAATACACTGAAAAAGAAACTACCAAAAGGAAGGGGGGCAGTATTATGACATTTTGAATGGAATTTTTTTTGTTGGTTCAGCTACAGTAGGACCCCCTTATCCACTGATTCATTATCCACTGATTCAGTTATCCACGGTTGACAGAAGAAAAATGAATAAATAATTTGGCAGCCGCAAAGCAAGGTACTGTTACAAAGAGCAGCTGTAAAGCAAGCTACTGTCATAAAACAGCAGCCATAAAGCAAGCTACTGTTGCAAAACAGCAGCTGTAAAGCAACTTACTATAAAAAAGCAGTTTTGGGGAACATTTTGGTGTTCTGTCTTATCCACGGTTTTCATCATCCACGGGAAGGCTTGGAACCAATCCCCAGTGAATACTGGGATCCTACTGTACTCCTGAATGTAGTCACTGGTCAGCTTACAAACTGAGCCTGAATGGTGATCCCTCACCCTAAAATGTCATGGGACACCAGCTGAGCCAGCCACGAGGTGTCACGGATCCTGAGGAATAAGTAATTGAGGATCTGAAACATGGGAACATTGTCCCTAGCCACTTTAAATAAACCCCCCTCCTACCCCTAGTTTGAAAAAGCTATTTGTGGGGGGGTTATTCCCACCCTGCCACACCCGATCTAGAATGGCTTGTATCTATTCTGATTAGGAGATTCTAGAATGTGTAGTCCTAAAAATAACATTTTCAAAGCCTGCCATTGTGTTGCATCTTGACCAACATTAACACAGGCAGCCATGTGGCTATTGCTTCCCAGAGACATCTGTCGGATACAGCGGACCCCCGTATAACAAACGGTTGGTATAACATAAAATCTGTACAACATAAAAAAATTTCAGAGATAGGGGAAATTTGCTTAACGGAATTGTCTATGGGGCAAATCCGTACAACATAAAAATGGTTGGAATTAGAGATTACTCTGTTTTCAATGCATTCCTATGGGAAATTTGTAGAAAGGAAAATTTGGTTAACAGAATTTCATTTGGAACTAATTAATTCCTTTATACAAGGTACCATTATTTAGTAATCTATTATGTATTAGATGTATTAGACAGGTGTATAAATAAATGTATCTGTACTTGTATGTATTAAATTGATTTCTAAGATGGAGTCTGCAAATGTGCAAAGTCACAGAGATTCATTCTAAAGGTATTTTTTCTATTAGACTGCAGGTGTAAAGAATGGTCTTAAATGGGTTTGGCTGATGCAAGGTGATGCAATAGCCATGATGCAATGTGTTACCTGATTGGACAGACAAATGTATATAAGGTGTCTGTTAATCAGTGTTCAATGGGCCTTTGTGAATAAGGCACCTATTCTTGTCTCTCTGTGTTATGTGCTGATTATGTATGCTATGTATGATGAAATACTGTTATGCTGTTGATTTATGCTCCATGTAACTTCTCTGTGGTTCTGCTTCTGTCTATGTAATTGTTCAACAGGTATTTGCTTCTGCAGGCAGAACAAATTGCAAAATGCTTTGACAACATTGGATCCATCCACCCATCCCAAAAGAGTCTGCCCCCCCCCATACTCTCTACACCAGGAAACAATTCAAATCCTCAAAGGTCCATTTCAATTCACTTTCCTAGATCCTTGCCTAGAAAAGTCCAAGAGCTCCACTAGGACTTACTACCACAGGCAGGCTCTGCTTTCCTCCATAAGAGTGGTTCCCAACCTTGGGTCCTGAGATGTTCTTGGACTGAAATGTCCAGAAGACTTCACCAGTAGCAGTGCTGGCCAGGATTTCTGGGGGTTGCAACATCTGAGGACCCACTGTTTCATAAGATGAACTGTGTTTCTATGGGACGAAAGCAAAAGAAAGCTGTTCAGGAAATCACTGGCATACTATTTATTCCACAAGAGATTTAAAGGTGAAAGAGCATCAGTAGGTTTTCCCATGGCACACTTGTTTTTCTAAATCCGAGCTGGGTAACCTGCAGATTAAGAACATAAGAACAGCCTTGCTGGAACAGGCCACAGCCCAACCAGTCCAGCATTCTGTCTCACACAGCGGCTCACCCACCATTTTCATTGGGGTATTTCCAAGCAGATGTCTTCACCTGCTTACGATTCCCTGTAAATGGCACTGGGAGATATCCTGCCTATCTCTCCAACCCGGAGGTTGTCCTTAGGCATCCATCATGATAGCCATGGATACCCTTGTTCTCCATGAACTTGTCCAATCCTTTCTTAAAGCTGTCAAGGCTGACCGCTGCCACCACCACTTCTGGCAGGGAGTTCCACAGACGAGTGATCCTCTCTGGGTGAAAAAGTACTTTCTCTTATTGGTTTGAGATCTAGCACCCAAAAGTTTCATGGAGTGCCCCCAAGTTCTAGTGTTGTGCGATAGGGAAAACAGTTTTAACTTTCTCTTCCCATTGGTTAGGAGTGTCTGGAGGTGATGGGATGTAAACACTGGGCTGTCTGCAAGGCCACAACTAACCCAGCCCAGGTCTAAAGGAAATCTTCTCTGAAAGCTTCCTATTTCAGTGACTGTAGTGTGTAAATCGTATCCCACTGTACTTAATTTTCATGGTCACTTAGGTTAATGATTCTGCAGCAAGAAGCCATGATTGTTTACATTCTGTGGAAAGCAATACAATGTACTTGTCAAACAAGTCATAACCCTTTTGCATCCTCTGCAGTCACGGGTGAAATGAATCAATAGCTACAGATAACATTTGTCGAGGTACAAAGACGCCAAGTCAAACAGCTTTTAGATGTAGCAGATCTAATAGCTCCGTGGGTTGCTCATTACCATTCTGTCTCCGTTCTAAGCCTTAGTGACTCTGAAAGTAATTGTTTGTTAAGACTATTAGGAGGAGGAACGACAAAACCCAAATTAAGGTGTCTTTGAGAGCTAGAATTTTGACTGTGATCGAAGACAATACACAAATCCTTCTTTGCAATTACACTGAAGGGCCAAAGCAATTCACTGGCCACCAGGGCCCGCCTGGCAGACACATCAGGCAGCAGATTTTCCGACCTCAGAAAAGCATACCCGAGTCTTTCTTCAGTAGATGTTTGCATGTTGGAGATGGGGGGAGGGGAGAGAAGAGCCCCTCAGGCCTGATGCCAAGGTGTCTTGGCATCCGCTTGAGTCGATTGATTGAGAGGTCAAGGAGCTGCTCTGCCTCAGGTAGCAAAATGTCTTGGACTAAGATGGTAGATATGGGAAGGTGGGCTGAGCCAGAAGGAACACGACTGAGACTCTACGCAAGGAAGCAATTGCATAATGGAAGACTTGACCGGGAAGTCGGTGAGGGGAACCATTGTGTGGTTCTCTTACTGACACTGTTGTTGTTGTTGTTGTTGTTGTTGTTGTTGTTGTTGTTGTTGTTGTTGTTGTTGTTAATTGAATTCTGGCCAATGTCTTTTGCCACTTGAAGCTTTTAAATCTTCCCGCTTCTTTAAAATAATCAGCTATTGGTTTTCCTTCCATGAACACTTCCTCAGCCATACGCCCATCCTCTTTGTTTAGAACTGTTTCTGAATGATCCAGCTAAGGTTAAACAAGCCTGGCCTCCCAATGAGGAATATGAACTCATGCCTCAAAATAGGAAAATGCCTATTTCCGTGCCACATACTAGCCCACTGTTTGACCCTTGCACATATTTTGAGGTGGGACAGTGGGGTTTTGTGCAATTGTTCCCTTTTATGGGCAAAACATTAAGTTTGCCTTCAAAACAATCAATGCAAGGTATTTTAATTTGTTTTTGTTCTTCTTGTTGCTGTTGTGACAATTCATGTGACTGAAAAACAACACATTATCTCCCATGAGAGTTTTTACTGGGTAAATCATGTGTCCTTAAAGATTTAACAGCCTTTGTGTCAGAGATGGGGAAACTTCATTGTTCTAGATTTTGATGAGCTGCTATTCAGGGGCTTATCTTGGGGGGGTGGGTGGCAGAAGGGTGCATTTGCACTTGGGCACAGAAATCTGGGGGTGCCTGGAGGGGGAGCAGGAGGAGGAAGCTGTGCACCATCCAGCCACCCAGAACTCCTCCTTTCCCCTAAGGCTTGGCAACAGCACCCCTTCCGCCGCCTCCACTGCTGTGCGCCAGGCGAGTGGTGAAGCAGGCAGGCAAGCAGGAGCGCAGTGGCTGTGGCGCCCTTCTCCTCCTCTTCCTCCCCTTGGTGGGAGAGGTGTAAGGCGTGTGCGCTACCATGTGAGCGTACACATGCCCATCTGCCCATCCACCTGCGCATGAACCCATCCCATGCCCGTAGGGTTCAGTCCCCCGTTGCTGGGTGGGTGTGATATGGAGGGGAGGCAGAAAGGACGCCAAAATGAACATCATCCCCAGGTGCTGCAAATCCTGGCTACGCCTCTGCTGCTACTCCCACCATACCTCGACAGGCTAGTTACGGCTCACAGGAAATCGAGTTAATCTTAGAATGGCAGTGCTGGAAGGCGCTCTGGGGCTCATCAAGTCCAGACCCTGTTAAGAGGGCACTGTGGGGAAATCGAAATCCCAACCTCTCTCTCCACAGCCAGGTAACAATATCTCAAAAACCACTGATTCCTTCAACCTGTTTTTCATTGGCAAATATACAATGAGTTTTGAAACACACACACACAAACACACACACACACAGAGAGAGAGAGAGAGAGAGAGAGAGAGAGAGAGAGAGAGAGAGAGATCTGCATACAGTGGGACCCCAATATCCACTGATTCATTATCCACTGATACAGTTATCCTCGGTTTGCAGAACAAATTAAATAAATCATTCAGCAGCCGCAAAACAAGCTACTGTCACAGACAGCAGCAGTAAAGCAAACTGCTCTCATAAAACAGCAGTGTAAAGCAAGCTACTGTCTCAAAACTGCAGCCAGAAAGCAAGCTACTGTCACGAAACAGCAGGGTTTTGTTTGGGGGGTGGCGTTCTCTCTTATCCATGGATTTCATTATCCACAGGTAGGCCTGGAACCAATTCCCAGCGGATACCGGGGTCCTACTGTATATAATTATCTTGTTTGCCTATGGAGACAACGCTCTTGCATGGATTCATTCACTTCCAAATATGATGTTCACCATAAGAGATCTCTGTTCTTCCAGTATACAAAAATGATAGTCACAGGTGTGACTTTGGGGGGCGGGGTTGTTATAAAACAGTTTAGCATTCAAGTGACATGCCAATCTAGTCATCCCTGCATCTCGGGTGATCAATGTCAAATAACAGAGGACTTCAGAAACCCATCCCACCCTGAAGTACAATCTGTTGTTTTGGTCAGAAAGGTACATGAAGCACTTCCTGCAGTTGGATCTACAGAGGCATAATATGGTGTCACAGCAAGGGGTAATAATACGGTGTCACAGCATGGGGTATTTATGGAACATTGAGAGACCAATGAAAGACCTGCACTCAATTTTCAATTTACACTTCATGGGGCTCTTCTAAGAACACCCATTAAGAGAAGAGCCTTTGAGGAGATTGGCTCAATATCCATTCTGGATCCTGAATTTCTCAAGCTTGTATTTTCTTGTTGCTTTTTTTTCCAGTTAACCTCTGAGACCAAGACATGGCACTTGCTCGATGATAAGGGAACTGTGTTGTGTAGCTATGCTCTCAAAGCAGCCCAGCCCCTATAGACAAAAATGGTAACCCAGACACAGTCAGTGACTTGTGCTGGACTTGCACTGCTACTGATCAAAGCTGCTTGCTTGTCCCCAGTGAACTCAAAACCCAGTAGATATAGATGAGGAAACCAAGTGTTTCAGTTCCTATCATCCCTCAGCCAGGAAGTATCTTGAAATACCTCAAGGTGGGTGTGATGCAAGTCATTTCTAAATACTGTTGCCAAAAAAATATTTTAAAAAATGCTGGGTGTTTCTGAATCAGTTCAAGAAATCACTCACCAAAAGATTATCTCCTATCTGCGGATGTTCAGCCTGTGTGTCAACTAACATCGAATGGCATCGTTTATTAAATGCCTTATATGGCATTAGCTCTGTTGTAGCAAAATACTGAGATTAATCAATTTTGCTCCTAATATTTTTAGAATAAAATTTGGCCTCCAAGCAGACAAAAAGGCATGTTTTTGTTGAGGCTTTTATATTGTCCTGCCGAGAAAGGGCAGGCATTACGTTTGTGAATCATTAGACACCACCAGATGGGAGAAGTCTTCTTAAAACTGGACACGCACACCTAGGAAAAAGCTTCACCACCCTTGATTGGATATACCTCTGATAAAGCTACACAGGATTTGTCCATATTAAAAGCCACTTTGTATCCGTTATTAAGCCTCCTTCCTCTTTACAGTAAGGATCTGAGGTCAAATGAGTCCATGAGTGCAGATAACTTTCCCAAAATTGTCAAAAGACCAGAGACACCTTCTTACGTGGATGGGAAGACCACACCTGGTGGGTTTTTAGAAGCCAGAAAAGAATGCCATCTTTTTCTTCATCATATCCATCAGCTGCTGTAAACCAGGCCTACAGTATAGGGGTAAAAGATCCAGAAAATACCAGGAAATAGATGACTGGCCTGTATAACAATCTGCTTCCTGCATTAAGCAGCCGCTTTGGGATCCAGTTTTACCAAGGACCATTTATTTATTACTGCTTCCATCTCAGCTGCATTTATACTACACTTTTCCTCCAAGGTGCTGAAGCTCCTCTTGGAGTTCCTACTCTCCCCATGCAGCTCTCTCACACTGGCTCCTCATAAAACCATGGTGAAGGGGAACAGGCCGAGAGCTTGTCCTTTACACGTGGGTGGTGACAAATCAGGCGAAGAAAGCCTCTGCTCCCCCCCCCCCCGTGAAGGCTCTATTTTTCCCCAGGGCTCTAGATTTCATGGTGGGCCTCCATTCACACGTCTTCTTCAGATTGTCACCTTCCACGGCCAGAAATGTCCAAAGGAGTAGCTGTGGCAGTCTGTGGCAGCAAACCTAAGATAGACGGTGGCACCTGAAGGGCTAACAAGCTGTATTTGGCACAAACTTTTGTGGATTCTATCCAACCACAGGTGGTCCTCTACATATAGATGAAGGATGACAAGAACAACCATGGGGGGGCTTGCATGCTTCTTTTCTTGGGACACCTATTCAGCCCTCTGAATAAGATGGAACTTTAGCTTTCACATGCTCCCTTCCTGTCTGAAATACTGTACTGTATACCTCATTTGCATTCATTATTGTAATTTAATTCTTAAAAAGAAGCAACCGAAGTGTTTCTTCTGTGAGTAAGCTACTGTGCCTGCAAAAACACAGCAAAACGAACAAAAAAAACAGAACTGCATATTCACTATATATTAACAGCATGACAGGGAATGGGTATAGAGGAAAATAAAGCTTCTTCTGTCATCGCCTCCTGATTTGCCCTCTTCTTCCTATCTCTCTGATCTAAATGGGAACGGATGTCTACTGCTTCTTTCACTGTTGTACTCAAGCCCTAATCTCACCAGCTCTCTCTATCACGAACCAAGGAATTGGTATTCAAGCTGCTTTCCCTCTTTTGATCCCTTTGCCTGGTCTGAAGCCTTCTAAGGCAAGCACCATTTGCCACGATAAGCCTTTCTCTTGAGGAGCCCACAAAGGGTGTTGGCTGCGAAGGCCAGCTCAATCGGAACAATTGGTCTTTGCTGCCGTTTGTTTCACAGCTTGTATTACATCGGAAATTGCAAACAGGACTGATTAGGGGGTTCCCCATTCATGCTGGTTGTGATGCCGGTCACATTCAGCTCATAAACACCCATACCCACTTCCTTCCTTCCTCCCTTCCTCCCTTCCTTCCTTCCTCCCTTCCTTCCTGGTCCCACCTTTGCTGATCCTCCAACAGTTTGTACCCCTGAGGAGTCCCATACCCCACAACTGGAGGAGGTGCAGCTAAGAACCAGTGAAAATGTGGCCTCCACACGAATGCCTAAGCAATGCAGAGAGATTTTGTCTGAGGGCTGGGGTATAGCAGTTGAAACCCGAAAGAACTGTCTCAGAAATCCCCCAGACGGAGTAGGATTCTTATGTGTGCAGCCAGGAAAGAGCCACAGGAGGGTTGGGTGTTTATGTTGCCTGGATGACAGTATGTGGGTGAAGAGTTGCAAGCATTCCCTGATATGGTTCAGGAGGACCCAGAGAGGGGGTTGGTGGCAGCGCAAATGTACCATGTGTTGTTTGCAAACAAGCCAGGTAGAACTTCCCTGGCTCTCAACCAAGTTCCCCCCATAAGAACATAAGAACATAAGAATAGCCATGCTGGATCAGGCCAAAGGCCCATCTAGTCCAGCTTCCTGTATCTAACAGTGGCCCTGCCAGATGCGTCTGGGAGCGCATGAGACTAGATCTCTGTCTCCTGCAACCACTCCCCTGCATCTGGCCCTTGAAGTACCCTGGTTTTAAGCCTGGAGATTACACATCTCCCTTGTGGTTTGTAGCCTGTGATGGACTTCTCCTCCAGGAATCTGTCCAATCCCCTTTTGAAGGCATCCAGGCCAGATGCCATCACCACATCCTGTGGCAGGGAGTTCCACAGACTAACAACACGCTGGGTGAAAAAAATATTTTCTTTTGTCTGTTCTTACTCTCCCAGCCCTCAATTTGAGTGCATGTCCCCTAGTTCTGGTATTTTGGGAGAGGGAGAAGAGCTTCCCTCTATCCACTTGACTCATGCATTATTTTGTACGTCTCAATCATATCCCCCCCTCAGGCACCTCTTTTCCAGACTAAAGAGCCCCAAATGTTTTAGCCTTTCCTCATAAGGGAGGTGCCCCAGCCCAGTAATCATTTTAGTCGCTCTCTTCTGCACCTTTTCCAGTTCCACTATGCCTTTCTTGAGATGCGCTGACCAGAATTGTACAGAATACTTCAGGTGGGGCCTTACTATAGTTTTGTATAATGGCATTATAATGGCCCTTACTTCACGAGGCGCGGCGCTCCGCAGCGATATTGCCTTCGATTTGAATTCGGAGGCGGTCACGTGGCGGTCACGTGTTCTCGCTTCGCTCCCGCCCCTGTTTCTCAGTACTCACGAGCTGCAGTTTTAGGACCGATTCGAGCACAACCTCACGTGCTCCCTTCGCATTCGCATGCCACTTTTCAACGTTCGTTATTTCCAATCCGTCCTTTAAAAAAATTCCTACCGACGGCGTATCGACGCACTGATGCTGGACTGTCAGTTGCAATGGCTCTACTGATTTCAACTGTTTCCTGGCATCATTGGCAGCCCCCCCCCGCCACCGCCGCTACTCGGGGGGAGCCCCGCATGGCACAGCCGCCCGCCCTCCGCCGCTTGCACGCTGCCTGCCCCGGGTGCCCTGCTCTGGCCGGGCGAGGCGGCAGCGGCTCCTCCTGCTCCCGCCGCCGCCGCCGCCGCCGCCGCCGCCCCTACTCGAGCGAGGAAGTAACAGCGCAAAGCGATGAAACGATATAGCGATGCATCGATATCCCTGTTTGCATATTTTTTAAAAAAACTTGAAATAAAAGCCAAAAACTGAGACCACACGTGATGTTGGGAGCGAAGCAAGATGCGAAGCGAAAAGATTCCCGGCAGCAGCCAGGGGAACCACTCGCCCCGCTTGGAGCACGGTAAAGGGGGCGTGGTCGGGGTGGCATTGCAGCCAAAAAGGAGGAGCGTGCGGACTGAAACGATCGATTCGCACAGAAAAGAAGGCTAGCCGCGAAGCGAGCGGCTCGTGAAGTAACGGCCAATGTTGGCTGTTTTATTTTCAATCCCCTTTTTAATAATCCCTAGCATGGAATTGGCCTTCTTCACCGCTGCCACACATTGGGAAGACACCTTCATGGAGCTGTCCACCAACACCCCAATATCTCTTTCCTGATCTGTCACGGATAACTCAGAGCCCATGAGTTGATAGATAAAATTTATATTTTTTGCCCCAATATGCATTACTTTACATTTGGCTACATTGAAACACATTTGCCATTTTGCAGCCCATTCCCCCAGTTTGGAGAGATCCTTCTGGAGCTCTTCGCAATCTTCTCTGGTTTTTATCACATGGAAAAGTTTTGTGTCATCTGCAAACTTGGCCACCTCACTGCTTATCCCTGTCTCCAGGTCATTAATGAACAGATTGAAAAGCACCGGACCCAGGACAGATCCCTGGGGTACACCATTTTTCACCTCTCTCCATTGTGAAAATATCCCATTGACACCTATCCTTTGTTTCCTGGATCTCAACCAGTTCTCATTCCATAAGAGGACCTGCCCTCTTATCCCTTGACTGTGCAATTTTCTCAGCAGCCTTTGGTGAGGGACTGTGTCAAAAGCCTTCTGAAAATCAAGATAGATGGAGATCACACTCAAACTTCACACTACTACATTTCTAAAAAACGTTTCCATAGAAATAGAAAAATGTGAGAAAGGTACTTCATACGCTCAGAATGCAAAACATGAAATGTTATACAGTAACACTAATTTTGCAAAATACATAATGATTCATAACTCTGAATGATTCCATTTTGGATCACCTCCTGGTGTCTTCCCACATATGGTTTTAAACTGGTTTCAACCAGTTTATGTCTTCAGAGATCAGTTATTTCCACATGCATTACCTGAAAATAAGGGGAGTTAATAAGTAATGAGTGATAGGAAGGACATGATCCCAAATGGAATAATTTTCTGTTGCTATGAATCATGAGGTATTTTGCAAAATTACTGTTCAGACCTTTGATTGTCTGTTTTCTGAGACTATGAAGTATCTCTTCCATGTTGCTTTTCTTTGGAACTTTATTTTTTGAAACTTTAAACGAAACAGCAGCCTTTTTGGTTGCTTTGGTTTTGCATGTACGCACGCCCTCTCACAGGGGCGTGGTGGCTCATTGAGCTACAGCGCTGAAACTGTTGGCTGCAAAGTCGGCAGCTCGGCAGTTCGAATCCCGGGTGCCACGCAGCGGAGTGAGCTCCTGCTGATAACCCCAGGTCCTGCCAACCTAGCAGTTCGAAAGCATGTCGAGGCAAGCAGATAAATAGGTCCCGCCGGAAAAAAAGTGGGAAGGTAAACAGTGTTTTGTATGCAGAAATGCATTCAGCCATGGCAGCCACATGACTGTGGACTTGCGCAATACTGGGTCTTTGGCTTGGAAATAGAGATGAGCACCACCCTTAGAGTCGGACACAACTAGCACACATGGGCAAGAGGGAACCTTTACTTTTTATCCCCTCTTGCACATCATGGCCACCCAGCTGGGAAGCTGTTTTTGTTTGTTTGTGGTTTTGTTAGAACAAGAAGTGGCTGATAAGTTAACTCTGGAGCTACAGGCATGCCTCCCACCTTTACAACAACACCTGCCTGGGGTGGGGGTGGGGAGATCCCGATTGAATCCTCCCGTTATGAAAAAGATTGAAGCCCTCTAGAAGCAGAAGGCAGAGAAAGTTGCTTTGAGAGCAAATAGGCTGGACCGATTTTAATAAGCTTTATATGCCATTCAGATACAGCAGTTTACAAAATGTTTTATAAACAGTCCGAATTCCATGGCATTGGGCCATGCACTTTCCCTTTGACTCCATTCAAGTGGAAAGAGGAATTATTTTTGCTGTGCTCTGACACTGTCCACTGAAATGGCTGGAAGCTGCAGAAGAACAGCATATCTTCAGAAGAAAATGGAGGGCAGAGTGAAACCAATGCCTCACACAATCATAAAGAGGTTGCCGACGGTCAGCTATTTACTACTTTACCATTACAGTAATACCTTGGTTTAAGAGTAACTTGGTTTAGGAGCATATTGCAAGACAAGGAAATATTTCTTCTACATCCCGTCTTGATCAACAAGCAATGTATTGATATACGAGCATTGGAGCAGGTCACATGATCACAAGTGAGCCAATAGTGGCTTTCTCTCTTCCTCCCTCCCCTGCTGGATTGTGAGTGACTATCTGGAGTGTTCCATCTCAGGCAGCCACCAAGGCAGAAGGAGGAGAAAGGAACAGAGGCCTCCCTTGCACCAGACAGGAACATTTTCAAAGGAGAATGAAGGTTAGGGTTTTATTTTTCTTTATCTTTTTCTTTAATTTGTTTTCAACATCCTTTATTTTTTCAAACCATTTCTAACCGCGGGGCAGCTAGTCAAGTGTGTATAGGGCTACAAATTGCACTTGATTACTGTCACGTTGAAAATACAAAATAAAATCCAGTTGTTAGTCCCAAGCAGAGCAGATTCCACAGCCAGGTCCCTAAACCATGGTGTGGGCATGGACTTCTAGCCAACTTCTTTTGTGAGTTTGGGCATTTTGTGTGTACAGTATGTGGTCTATGAGACTCCAGAAGGAATCCTCTGAGTTTCCATTATTTCTTGTGGGGAAATTTGCTTTGATATACGTGTGTTTTCATTTAAATGTACTGTATGTTTCCAGAATGAATTACTGTACGTTTTACCAGCAGGAATGGGGAGAAGTGCTTGTGGGGTTTTGTGCCACCTGTACCACTACGAACTACAGTATTTGGTTTGGGGTTCTATGTGCCATCATCCCTTCTAGGCCTCAGGCTGCAAGATATCTTGGGGCACCTGTAGTTGAGCAAAATCTGGGTACAACTTGTATGTTTTCTGATTTTCATGTTATCCTCACAGCTGCTGTGTGAGGCAGGTCAAACTGGATAAGATGAACTAGTCCAAATTCACCCAACAGCTGGAACCTGGGTTTCCCAAGTTCCAGCCCTACACACTAACCACTACACCACACTGCCTGTTCATTTCTTTGTTATAGCTACGTTTGTATCTAAGCTTCTTAACAACTGTGGCAGGTAGATGGAACGAGCATGAGAGACTGACTTGCCCTTAGAGAGAGGGACTTGCCCAAGTAAGCTTAAGAGAACTAAGACTGGGGAATAAGCTAGCATTTATTACCCCTTAACCAGTTTCTAATCTAAGGGCAACATGGAGACCACCTGGTCGCTGCCCAGAGACCACCTAGTAGTGGGGCAGCTTAAAAATCTTGTAAATAAATAAATAAATAAATAAATAAATAAATAAATAAATAAATAAATGGGTCAGAATTCACATTTGCTTTTGTTTTGCTTTTTTTTTTTAAAAAGGCATGACACATGCAGATGGTCGCTTCTACCCATGAAGCTGTCCTTAAAAAGATGCGGGGCCGCCTGTGTTCCTTCCCTTTGCTAGCCTTGCCCTGTTTCATCCAATCCACTCTTGCTTTCTCTTCCTCCCTCTCCTTCCAAATTACTCCCAACATGCCTTAAGAAAAAAATGGCCTCTTTTTCTCCTGTGAAATGCGATGTACTCAGCTCAGATCGTGCTGCATCTGGAGGTTAATAAAAATTGCAGTTGGACATAACAGTGCACGAGGTGGAATAGCTCTTTTGCTCACTATGCACAAGGCTTAAAACAAACCCAAGAATCTCAAGGTCACATCTGAGGCTGTCTCAGGAGTTGCGCTTAAATTTCTGTATCTTGTTATGATTCCTCGCGGTGCAAATGCCCTTCCTCTGCACGGTGCACTTCAACCCCTGCAAGCAATCTTTGTCAGGATTTCTGCTTTCAATATGAATTGCCTTCTCTGTTATTTTGCAGCCTGGATGCTGCACCTTGATCTTATTTGTTGACCCAAATCCAGTTCAGCTCAGCAATGAGTGCTGATAAATTCCTAGTGTAGTTAAAACATGAAGCTCCTTGGATTTTTTTTAATGCATAAGCATATTGGCTAACAAACAGTATAAAACAATAAATGGAAATAATAAATGGAACAATAAATGGAAATGTGAACTGCAAACATCAGTTAAGAGTATTACTAAGCTAATTTAATATTTGCCAAACCAGACAGGTCAGTCTAATGCAGAAATCTGCCCTTTGTATCTAGACCATTCTTAAAATATTAAATGAATAATAAGATGTGAAAATGGAAAAGGGAAGTGAGATTACCCCAGCTTGAAATGTTAATCTGTTAGACCTCCAAGACTGAGGAATATATTAGGCAAGAATAGAAACTTTTAGATGCATTAAAAAACTGAGAGACCAGGATACAACTCCTTTTCTTTAATAGCCCATTAAGTATTAGTCTCATTCACTGAAATTTGATAGAATTTAGGTGAATAGACAAAATATATATGGTTGATGATGTTTATTATTTACTAAATTTTGTAGATCAGACAGGATATCTTAAAAGTCAAATTTGCTACCTTCACTCTTTGTATTAGGTGAAAACAGATATAAATGTATGCTTATCATATATTGAGCTAGGCAAATAGATTTTAAGCTGCTTAGTAAAATGAAGAATTATCAATAACATGGTTAAGATTAAATAGGCTAGCTTAATATTGTACTTTGTTATTTTTACTCTTTGTATTAGATGAAGAAAGAGATAAGTAAGGATGAATATAATGATGGAAATGAAACATGGGCTGAAATACTGGGAAAATACTTGCATTTGAGTTATGTAACATGGCAACAATAAGCAATGTGTAGTGGAACCTTGACTTACATACTGCTTGACTTGCATTATATTTGACTTGCAGCAAGAAGGGGCCTGTTTGACTTGAGTCGCAGGCTTTGACTTACATCTTGGAGCCCCGGCGCAAGGCACCGGAATTGGGCGGCAGCCACAACCCAGCATCGCGGCTGCCGCCTCCCAACTGCTCCTGCCTTCTTCCCCTCCTCTGGCAGTGGCAGTGGCAGCTTTGGCGAGGCCAGCTCCGAGCACCTGGAGATGGTCCTCGGCCTCGTCGAAGCCGCCGCTGCTGCTGGAGGAGGAGAAGAGCCGGGAGCTCGGGGCTGGCCTCGCTGGTTAGACAGTCGGCTCAGTCTTGTAAAAAATCTGGCTGCAGAAGTCTGGTCCACAATGGAAGCATTTTAGTTGGGGAGCTGTACAGTTGTGGGACTCTAATGGTAAGCATAGAATTGTTCAGAACTTGGAACGTCAGGTTAAAAATCAGTAAAACTTAAATGTTAGACATTGTTGCTATGAACATTAAAAAGTGGAGGCATATAACTTGTGGACTATAATTCCACTGCCTCCCCCTCTCTTTGAAGAGACATTTCATTTACATCCCCAGAACGAATCTCCTATCCCAGTCAAATTTGTGTTAAATTGCTGTTTTCGAGGGTCTTTTTGATCATCTGGAACGGATTAATCCACTTTCCCATTACTTTCTATGGGAAAAGTTCGTTTGACTTAAGTCATGTTTGACTTATGTCTAGACCTCTGGAACGGATTAATGACGTATCAAGGTTCCACTGTATTTGTTTTAACTTGTTAGGTTTAGAAAATTCAATTAAATATTTTTTAAAACTGTTTGGACTTGGGTGGTTTTCCCTCTCTAAATTGAAACTGAAAGCCAAATGGTAGCTTTATGGTTATAAAAAAAGTTTGGGATTGGATTCAGTTATACTCAGCTGGGTTACAGCCATGAAAGGCTAGAATGTTTTTATTGGGGCTATGTGCTGTCATGGGACAATTGCTGAAGTGGGAAGATTTTTGAAGCACCTGCAGGGTTGAGCAAAGAGCCCAGGGCCAGTCATGGAGCGAGATACCCCCTTACAGATCTCTTATACTAAACCTGTCATTTGTGTGGATGAAACATATTAAAATTTAAAAAAAACCACACACCATGTGCTTAAGAGTAATCAAAAGGCAGTAAAACGTAGCAATACCTTCTAAGGAGTACACTGAGACGGGGCTGAAGGAGGAGACCAACGGTTGGGCCTCCAATGAAGCCCAAGCCTTCTCTTGCATATTCAACTCAGGCTGCAATTGTGTGAGTTCTCATCACGGTCCTGTTGGTCTTTGCGGTCCCGTGCTGTTTATTCCAGGTTGTGCGTCCCCCATGTGTTTTGGGGTTACCAAGTCATTTCCTTCCAGATCAGTAAGTGCCTAGAGCTTTTTGTTGAAACCATATTTATTTATTTATTTATTTATTTATTTATTTATTTATTTATTTTACTTTTATACCACCCATCTGGCAGCAAGGCCATTCTGGACGGTTTACAACACATGTCAACAACAAACAACATAACCAGCTAAAATAAGCAATAAGCACAACTTACGTTAACATGCAATTTGCAATTTAAAGATGGGCCCCAGACTCACCGGGGGGGGGGGTCACGGCAATGCAGATGTGGCCTCTGGAAGCTCCAGGGCAGCAGTAATGGCGGCCACCACATAGAACAGTGGAAGGAGGAGGAAAGGACAGGTTGCAGCCAGGGATGGCGATTGGTCCGCTAGAAGTAGTGGGTGGGACTTGCAGCCAACAGAAGTGGAAGCCCGTGGGGTTTCCCCACAATGCACTGGGCGCGGAAAACCAGGGGATTTTTAAACTTCTTTTTTTTCTTTTTTCTTTTTGCTGCCCCAAGCGCTGATCAGCTGTAGCGTGGGCTTGAGGCAGCAAAAAATATTAAACCCCCTCCTTTTCCTCCACCCGATGGGGTGTGGTGAAAGGAAAGAATTTTAAACATTTTTTCTTTTCCTTTCCTTTCTTTTTTGCTGCCCTAAACACAGATCAGCTGTAGCTCGGGCTTGGGGCAATTAAAAAATGTTTATAAATCCACCTTTTCGCGTGCCTGAACAAGTTACACAAGCACCACACACAGAGAGAGTACACTAAAAATGAAACAAAATGAAACAAAAAATGAAACATTTTTTTTAAAAAACATTTCAAACGAAAGGAAAGGAAACTGGACAAAATGAAAAATGAAACACAATGCTATTTCCACAAGGGTGGGGCAACAACTGAGAAGGGCTGGTTCCTTGTTTTCATTTTACGGGCCTCTCTTGGCATCACTGGCCTCAAACACTAATTTTATTAGTTCCAAAAAGTTGCGATAAGATCATCCGCATAGGCAGCAATGCATCTAAAAAAATATGCCAAAAAAAGTAGAAGTCTCTGGCTGAGTGATACATGAGCTACTGTTAGCACGCTTGCCAGGCAAATGGTTCTCTAATAGCCATGTGCCATGTGACTACAAATATAAATTGCTACATCAAAGGGGGAGAACTATTAAAAAAAATCATTGGCCAGACCATGACCTAAGTGAGGAGGGTCTGTGCAAGGCAGCCACTGCCTGCAATTTATTTTTTAAAAAAATGTAAAATAGAAACATACAACGCTAAACAAAAAATTGTCATACAAAACACATCCGCAATGTTTTTTTTACTTGTAGTGTAAATTATGTCATTTGATGTAGTCCTTTCCCCGGGCTTTGTACTCCCCCTGAAAAATTAGTTATACTCCGTAGGACATGCCTGTGGATGTACTTGCGGAGAAGTACCTACATCCCTGAATGGATTCTGAACAGCTCACCTTAGGATGCTACCATCTTTCTTTCTGTCCCACCTGTCTGGCATTGGTTCCTCTTTTCCCATTGGTACAGTGGTGCCACTACTGCCCGGGGTTTTATTATTAGGTCCTCCTGGCTGGAGCTGGACAGATCATTCTGCCAGAAATAATTCGGATCGTACTATGTAATCCCACCCCACCCTTTTAGTCACAGCTGTTGGCAATTTCCCAGTTGCTGATACCGCCCCCCCCTCCATCAAGCATCCAAACGTTGTTCAGAGGTAGAAATGCCCCAAATCAAAATATGTCAGTAGGATAATCTGCCGCGACATAGTAACTGCCTGTCAGGGAGTCTTGGGCATTCCTTCTGATTCCAAGTGTAACAAATGACAGCATTTAGTCAGGCCTGGTAAAAAGCAATGTGTGTAACACACACAGAGAGACAGAGATGGGGGGGATAGACATCTCTGACTGACTAGAGTTCAAAAGACTTTGGGTGTGTGTTTAGTCCTTTCTTCCCCCACCCAACATCCCCCCAGGTCTAATCCTTTTCCATTTATCTCTGTAAATTCAGCTTCTGACAGTAAAATACAAAGACATCTCCCTCCTTTCTATGTGAATCTCACATTCTTCAGAGCCATTGTTGGGTGCTATTATTTCCTTTTGTGTTGCACATCACGGTTCCCGGCAAATTTGCCATGCAGTTCCATAGAAATCAGCCGAGTTATTCAAGACATGAATTTGCCTTGACGGTGTGCTAATGGAAAAGCCACATGACTTGTTCTCCTCCTGTGCCTTCCTTAGGAGTGACTCATCTCTCTTTGTTTTAGCTCCAGTGCTGGAACAAAGCAGAGGGAAGGTGTGGGCCGAGGAGGAGGAGGAGGAAGAAGAAGAAGAAGAAGAAGAAGAAGAAGAAGACATGAAGCATCTCAAGTGGCTGAAAAGGCATTACAGTGGACCCTCATATAACAAACAGTGTGTATAACATAAAATCTGTACAACATAAAGAATTCTAGAGATAGGGGAAATTTGCTTAACAGAATCGCCTGTGGGATTAATCCGTACATCATACAAATGGTCGCAATTGGGGATTACTCTGTTTTCAGTGCATTCCTATGGGAAATCTGTATAAAGGAAATTTTGCTTAACAGAATTTCATTTGGAATGAATTAGTTCCTTTATATAAGGTAGGTACCACCGTACTTGATCGGAGCACATATTTCAAATGGATCAGGACAGGGAGGCCATGCTTTCTGCATTCCAACAGCCTTTTTACTTCGCAGCTGAAATGTGTTGATAACCAAATCACCTATCTGCCTGAAAACCCGATTTTCCCCCCCACATCTTAATGATTCTTGTTTTCATCATCACCCTGGCTTCCCAGTCAGAATCACTTTCAGGAAATTGCGACCCCTACCCACAAAACAGCAGCAATTTTTTTAAAAAAAAAATTAAAAAAAACTACACACTGAGACAAACACACACATCGGTTTCCCATTCGTTTCAATGAAAAATGTGTTTCGGATAACGAATTGCCTTGGAGAATTAATTAAATTATCAGAGGTACCACTGTATTCTTCTTATGAGAAACAGCTCTGGTTAGAAGAAATGTGATGGATGCACTAGTGTTGTCCTTTAAAATATAGATTAGGGTGTTTATTAATTCTGCAGAATTAATAAACTTTCTTGATATCAAAGCAAAAAAGGAGGGTGAGCCGCGTGGCCATCACAAAACACAATTGCCAAAATAGGCTATAGGCAATATCTTTTTTGGTCTAATCTAAAACTAAATATATAACAAAGAATTACATTCTAATCACACAGTTATATAAAATAACAGACATATTTAACACACTTAAATATGTCTTGGGGGCAGATATATTTTGTTTCTTTCCCGGTCCTCGAGTTTTGTTGTTTCTGTGCCTGCCTCTTTTCCTCTGCCTGTTGGACAAATGCCTCTTCAAATTTATGTAGACCATGCTGTATCTCTTGCCTCCAGACAGTGCGATCGGAGGTCAGGGTTTCCCATCTGTTGAGGTCCATTCCCAAGGCCTTCAGGTCCCTCTTACAGATATCCTTATACCGCAGCTCTGGTCTCCCTCTGGGGCACTTTCCCTGCACTAGTTCTCCATATAGAAGATCTTTTGGGATCCGACCGTCATCCATTCTCACAATGTGTCCAAGCCAGCGTAGGCGTCGCTGTTTCAATAAAGTGTACATGCTAGGGATTCCAGCTCAATTCAGGACTATGCTATTTGGAACTTTGTCGTGCCAGGTAATGTTGAATATTCGCCTAAGACAGCGCATATGGAAGGTATTAAGCTTTCTTTCCTGTCGGGCATGGATGGTCCAAGACTCGCTGCAATACAAAAGTGTGCTCAGTGCAGAAGCTTTATAGACCTGTTTCTTTGTATGTTCTGTCAGCTTCTTATTGAGCCATACTCTCTTTGTTAATCTGGAAAACATAGTAGCTGCTTTACCTATACGTTTATTCAGCTCAGACTCTAGTGAGAGTGTATCTGAGATAGTTGAGCCAAGATACACAAAGTCATGGACAACTTCCCGTTCTTTTGCAGAAATTGTAATGTGAGGAGGAGAGTCCACATTCTGGCCCATTATTTGTATTTTTTTCAGGCTGGTTTCTAGCCCAAAATCTTTGCAAGGTTTACTAAATGATCCATGAGTTGTTGGAGATCTTCAGCAGAAAGGAGCACAAAAGAAAGATCTCCTTTCACCCTAGGGACCAATATATCTTACTTAATTCCCCCCCCCCAATTATATCCAATCGTCTTTCCATCCTTTAACTGTGCCAATAACTTTTCCAGAAATACATATAGTCTTGGTTTGGCATTCTCCCTTTCCTTTTAACCTATACAATGTTTATAAATTCATCCCATTATCTCATTAAATCTATTGATCTTTAACTCTTCTTTTTCAAACTTAATTTCCAAAGTCAATTTATCATTAATTGCAATACTCCAAATTTCATTATACCATTCATGAAATTGGAAGATCGAGGGGTTTTTTTGGCTTCTGGTTTTGGGGGTGTTTGTTCTCCCCAATGAGCAGCTGTGTTGCTGTTAACATATGCATTACCATCTCTTTTTCTCCATTATTGACATCATTATCTTCTATTAAAAATAATAATACTATTTTGTGAGATGTTTCAAGATTAACTTCCAGCATTTCTCTAATCTCCTCAAAAACCTTATGTTCCACTTTTTGTACCCTTTCACACTCCACTCCTGTACAATGTTACAAGCCTCCATCCATAGTTCTTCAGGTGTTCTGTCCACCAAATCTAGTTCCTTAAATCTATTCTTCACTTCCACTGTGTATTCATAAGGGATTTGACTTAGATTATACCTGGCTGGCCCAGTGGTCTTCCCTACTTTCTTCAGTTTAAGTTTGAATTTTGAAATAAGAAGCTGATGATCTGAGCCACAGTCAACACCAGGTCTCGTTTTTGCTGACTGTATAGAGCTCCTCCATCTTTGGCTGCAGAGAACATAATCAATCTGATTCCGGTATTGTCCATCTGGTGATGGCCATGTGTAGTGTCGCCTTTTGTGTTGTTGAAAAATAGTGTTTGCAATGACCCGCTTGTTCTCTTGACAAAACTCAATTAGCCTTTGCCCTGCTTCATTTGGAACTCCAAGGCCAAACTTGCCAGTTATTCCTTTTATCACTTGACTCCCTACTTTAGCATTCCAATCCCCTATGATGAGAAGGACATCTTTCTTTGGTGTCAGTTCTAGAAGTTGTTGTAAGTCTTCATAAAATTGGTCAATCTCAGACACTTCAGCACTGGTAGTTGGTGCGTAAACTTGGTTTACTGAGATGTTGAAAGGACTGCCTTGGAATCGTACCGAAATCATTCTATCAGTTTTTAGGTTGTATCCCAGCACTGCTTTTCTCACTCTATTGTTGACTGTGAGGGCTACCCCATTTCTTCTATGGGATTCTTGCCCACAGTAGTAGATGTGATAGTCATCTGAACTAAATTCACCGGTTCCTGTCCATTTAAGTCCACTGATGCCCAGGATGTCAATGTTTATTCTTTCCATCTCACGTTTGACCACATCCAGCGAAAGATAGGGTTCCTTTAACTTACGAACGAACCCTATCTTAATGTCTTTGAGCAACTGAGGCAGGCAGGGAGGCAGGCATTAAAAGTATAACTAAAATTAATTCAGAACCCTTTTATTAGAGATCTAGAATAAATAGAAACATGTATTTTGTCCTGGAATTTCACCTCTAACCCCAGTAATAGTTAGAAGGCGTTCCAAGTTGTGGGATAAAGAGACTGAAAAAAATATTAAAAAGAAACCAGATATATAAACAGGAAGATTGGAAGGGAGAAATTAAAAATACAGAACAAAGAAAACAGGAATTTGTGACTGTCCCATGCTGGCCATCCTGGAGAAAAGTGTCATTCAGGTCCCATATCTAACAGGAAATGTTCTTGGGGCAGGACTGAGCGTTCCTGGACTATGTAAACCACATTCAGTTCTGGAATAAAAGAGACGACTGACTTACATCAGCTGGCTTTACTCACCCCTGGTTTTGCAACCATTCCAGTAGAAACCAATGCTCCTCTCCTTATGCCAAACCCACTTGTATGACCACCGCGATGAGCCTTGTAAGTTCTTTAGGAGGGGCAGTGAGGGAGCCCAGGCAATCTGGGGAAGGGAGAAGACCTCAAGGGTCAGGAGAAAACACCCAAGCAAAGGAGCAGGTGAGCTAATGAACGAGGCAGAGCAGAGAAGTGCCCAGAGTGGAGGTCTGAGAGGCCTCCCCAGCAATCAAGGTAGAAAGGGAAGGTGTGAGGAACAAGCCAGCAGCGGTTTTGTTCACAAGGCTCATCGCTTCTTCAGGAACTGAATCCCTGTGTGTGTGTTGTGTTGTTACAGTTGTGACCAACTCTTCTTGACCCCATGTCCATGGGGTTTTCTTGGCAGGAATACTTAAATGGCTTGCCAGTTCCTACTCCCGGCGCCTACAGCATCTGGTATTCCCTGGTGGTCTCCCATCCATGTACTAACCAGGGCCAACCCTGCTTAGCTTCTGAAATCAGGTGAGATCGGATGTGCTATTTTAAAGTTAATATTGAGCCTAATGCAGTGGTTCTCAGCTTGTGGGTCCCCAGATATTCCTGGACTGCAACTCCCAGAAGCCTCCACCACAAGCTGTGCTGGAAGATATTTCTGGGAGTTGCAGTCCAGGAACATCTGGGGACTCACAGGTTGAGAACCACTGGCCTAATGGGAAAATAGTTTTTGGCTGAACAACAGCACACTCTGTCACTATTATCAGGGTACTAACCTAGGGCGTTTATACACGACCCCTAAGCTCCGCTGCAAATGGCTGCAAGCTCCGGAGCTTTAAAATGTTTCCCCACCAGCTCCGGAGTTTGCAGACAATTAAGTGGAACCCCGCCCACCTAAGCGTGACCCGGCGCACTTTTCTTGTACCTGCTCGAGGAGAGTGAAAATCGCCAGGTCTGGATTTAATCTGGTCAGTGCGGGGCTCTCCTGGCTTCTGTGTTGTTGTTTTTTGCCTCCCGCCCCTTTAAGAGAAGGGGCGGGAGGAAAAAAAAGCAAACAAAGAGAAGGAATCAGCACAACGGAGTTGCTCCAGCAGCTTCTCCGAGGTGAGTCTCCCCCACTTTCTTCCTCCCTCCCCTCAGCAGACAGGTGCGGAGTGGTGGGGAGGAAGGAAGAGCAACGAACCCCTAAGATCTCTGGTCCGAATTTAAGTGGCCAGCGGAATTTAGGGGTCGTGTGAAAAGGCCCCTAGTTAGGCTGTAGATACAAGGATGTGCGTTGGTGACTGTCATTAACCCAACGGATTCCCTTGTCTATAGATCAAGCTGTAAGCAGTCTTAGCTTCTACGAGCAAGGGAGTCTCTCTGGAAAAACAGCCATGTTCTCCTTTTCCTCCTCAGGCAAGACCTTGGGGGATGATCTCAGAATACTGCTAACGTCCTTGTACACAAGGGATGGTAAAGAGGTTGGAATGTACATGCAGCCGCTGAGCAAAAATTACACGGAGATAGTTGTATACCTCCAGGCAACAGGGCAAAACTTCATTAATATTACTCTGTACACCAAAATATATTCCTCTGCCACGACGCCTCCATCACAAAAATAAATAATAATCTGTGGCTATAAATTGAAATGCCTTTGCATTAACAACTCTAAACTCATAACATATCACTGAGAATACATGGTCTGTTTCTGCCTTGCATAAACTGCTGGCGAGAGGTGTTTTGACAAGCAAAGCCATCTTCTATGACACCTTTTTGTGAAAGGGTCTGTGTACCTTCTTAAATTCACTCAAGACCATTCTTGATTGTTCTTTATTGCCACAGATAATGCAAGTTGCTATTTTCTTTTGCACCTGAAACAAACAAATCAGAAAGAAAACAAAGGAAAAGCTGGCCTTAAAAAAAAAGATGGGGTACAACTAGACAATGAGGTTACCTTGAACTGGATCAAGCTAAACTGTTTTGCCTGAAAGAAAGGCATTTAGAAGGATTCTTGCACCTACACAGAAGGGTCAGTGCTTTTAGGACAGAAAACAATGCCACACCTCAAAGTGATCCTGTTGAGTGTGTTCTGTCCTCTCAGCTTCCATGCTCCCCCGTCCCCATCCTCTCTTATTGTCGCATTTGCTAGAGTGGAGACAATATTGTTGTTGTTGTTTTTAAAGTGGGAAGAGTGGTTTTTTTAAATGGATAAGTATCATGATTGGGGGATCTCATCTGGTCTGTTACCAGCAATCACTCGTGTCAGAAACAGGTCAGAAACCAAATTAAAATGGACCAAAACTACAGGCACTTAAAAACAAAACTAGCCACTGCCAGGGATCCAGTAAGGTGTAGGTAGCCAAGGATAACATCATGGCCGGGGGTTTAGTGACCAGAATGTTGCATAGTTGCTAAGAAATTGGTTGAACTTGTTAAAAATGGTGCAGGGTAAATTGTTATCTGATCACAAACTCTGCTTTTTTTTAAGCGTGTGAAAGAGTAAGTGAGAAAGAATTTTATCAGGTCTCAGGTTTTCGCCCTAAGCTTTTGGGTTTATTTGGGTCGCAGACTTGCATCTTAAAATCTGAGAAAATTGAATGCTCTTGTTGACCTGGTAATATTATTACTGTAGGTGTAGGCGCTTATCAATGATCATCATGGCCTCGGGACATTCCATTCCATTTCTTTCCTATTGCATTTATGACCATGCCCTTTAAAAAGATCCATCAAAATTACTGAAGACTGGCTGGAGTAGACATGGAGGAGGAACCAGTACTTCTGGGTCATAGTTCAAAATGGAAATGGTGTGTTGCCCGCGTAGATCTAGCTGCTTCCGGAGAAATCCCCTTTTGTCCCATCCATAAGGGTAGTAAACAATATTCTTTTTACATTTATTAATAACACTTCCATCTCACTGGTCTCATGGCCTCCATCCTGCAAGCATTTCCCAAAGGACGCTGAGAGGCAGATACTTGGCGACATTACTTCACCGGCCTTTGTGTACAGCACTGCGTCCCTGAATGTGCCTGGTGCACACGTACCATTTTGCAACTCTTTCTGAAGGCCCCCTGCCAGCCCCACCATGGCATCCCCGCAAGGGTTCCCCCACTAGTGCTCCAGTTTGGGCCCTTCTATCACGGGAAACAGGATGCTGCTCCTGACCTGGCAACTTTACGGTGCATGGGAACAGGCGGTGCAACTCAACTCTTGTACACTTCCTGTCTCACAACCTCTCAGGGAAATCCCTAGTGGCTCTGACAAGTTTCCTTTGTGACAGATGAATCTTTCAGGCGTTCAGAGGTTATACGATTAAGCCCAGGACTGGCTGCCTGACCTTCTGCATTTTTTCTTCCGAAGGCAAACGCAGGAAGGGAAGGTTATGTTTGCTCCGGTTTCCAGGAACATTCCTTTCTTACGACCCCGTTTATCTAACAATGCATCTCCTTCTTTCAAAGGAGGAGTGAATACAAATCTGGACAGACTGCCAAGAGGATACAGTTCCCAGATTTGGCAGTACAGGAGAAAAACCAGCTTCCACATTTCCTGTGCAATGGGTTAGCCATGAGAGATGCTAATGGAAATACTCTGACATGGCCAGAATTATTGCCTCTATTCACCATGAAGGGCTACAGATGTAAAACCTATCACGGATTCTGGAAAACGAATGATTCTAAATTTTATACCAGTAATATTTAATGGTAGTTGGCAAGGCTTAGCAGAATAAATATGATTTTTAGAGCATATATTCCCATGGGCTCTGTATGACCCAGGTCATAGATTACCTTTTCCAAATGCCTTTTCTGTATGCCATGAAATATATGAAGATAATGACAAAAACATTTGCTACTGTGCAATGAAGTGCTTTGTGGGAATCAGGTCTTAAAATCATAACGGCCTAAACTTGAAATCTCAGATAGATCATGCATCTCTGAGCAGGTCTGCACACATGTTGTATTCACAGGATTCTTGGTTTGTGAATGAGCTGAGGGTCAGAATATGTAGACTATTTATTCCGGCTTTGTTTGAGGAGGTAAGCCAACTGGGCAAGGACAGCTTTAAGGGTTGCAATTCCTGGCAGTGGGAGAGAGAGACACCCCCACTCCCCATCCACCAAACTCCAACTCCTCCTGCTCCTCCACACTACCACACTACCACCATGCTATCATCATCATCATCATCATCATCATCATCATCATCATCATCATCATCATCATTAGAGATGGGCACGAAACGAACAATTTTTCGTTTCCATTTTCGTTTTTTCATTTCATTACGTAATGAAACAACAAATGAATTTTGCCTCTAAAATGAAACGAAACGAACAGAAACACCAGAAATTTTGTCGTCCGTTTCGTTTTCGTTATGGCAATACAATGAACTGCTTTAAATGCTAAAAACAAACACAAAAAATTGAAATAAATGGTAATGAAACGGTAACGAAACAAACGAAAATGAAAACGAATTTTTTATAAAAATTCACGAAAAATGGAAACGAACCGAAACGGACCCCCTAAACGACAAACAACAAACGAAATGCCATTTCTTTGATTCGTGCCCATCTCTAATCATCATCATCATCATTGCATGCCATCAAGTCAATTTTGACTGATGTTGGCCTCTTCTGGGGTATTCCAGGTAGAGAATAATCAGGAGTGGTTTCCTTTGCTCTCCTTCTGGGGGTGCCCTGGGACTGAGCAGCTTGCCCAAGGCCACACAGGATGGTTCTACTCACAGGAGGCGCAGTGGGGGATTGAACTCCCAACCTCTATCTACCCAACTCACTGAGTTAGCAAATAACCACCTTTCCCTTTGAAACAAAGTATTCAGACGAGCTGGAAATGTTGCCATGAATGATGTTCATTGTAAGACAAGGTTTTGCCTTTGGGCTGCTAAACAATGTATACACGCAGAAGAGTTAATCCTGTTGACAAGAGTACTTAACTCAACCGACATTGCTATCCACCCATAAATTGTCGCAGGTTCAAGTCTCAGCATTGGTGTTTCCTGTTGTGCACCAAGTCACACAATTCAGAGTACAAGAGCAAATGCCGGCCCTGCATTCTTAACTTGCAGCAATTACATGTGACAAGATTCAAGCCCCTGCCATGTATTGCTGAGCAAATCATGCCAATGATTCATCTTTTGTTGATTTAGTTAATGTGCTGCTCAATGCAAGGGTCAGCAGATTAAATAAGAGGGTGGGTTTTAATGAGCGAGCCCAAGTTTTAATGCTAATGTTATAGTCAGCCTTCTCAATAAATAAGTAAATACAGTGGTATCTTGTATAAATGAATTAATTTGTTCCAAATGAAATTATGTTAGGCAAATTTTCCTTTATACAAATTTCCCTTATGAATGCATTGAAAATGGAGTAATCCCTAATTGTGACCATTTTTATGTTGTACGGATTCGCCCATAGGCAGTTCTGTTAAGCACATTTCCCCTATCTCCAGAATTTTTTTTGTTGTACAGATGTTATGTTATACAAACTGTTTGTTATACGAGGGTCCACTGTAAATAAATAAATAAATGTCACTGTATGTTTCATAAAACTGGCTTGAAGTGTTGATTTTAAAAGGTGGCTGATCTCCCTGAGTGCCGCAGCAGATGGCAGGAATCCGTCCCTGCTAATCAAGGTAACATGCTACAACCACGGCCATTCATGATCTGTCCTTTCCCACAAATTTGCTCTGCCCCATGAAGAAATGGCAGCAGATCTCACTGAGAGTGGTTTGCTCAGCATGGCAGGAAGGCCCAAGGGAGCACAGAGAGACCTCTGCCAAGTTCCACTGCGGTGACGTCAGCTTGTGTTCCTTTCCCAGGGCAATGGAGACGGTCCAAACGGCCTTCTCCCCTTCCTGCCCGGCATTGATGCCTAGGCGATTTCGCTTGTTTCAGTGGAGTGGGGTCAGGGTGAATCTGCCCCAAGTCACAGGGGATGGGGGAGGTGTTATATCACAATCTATTCGTGCATTGCTTTGTGTAATGGGCCATTTGTCATTTGCCTGTGCGCTCTCCACCTAAGCAGCTTTCTCAGAAATGCTGTCATCTATCTCACTTCCTCCATGACTGTGAGGTGTGGTCTCATGCTTTCCTT
The DNA here is from genome assembly GCA_037367245.1 of Phrynocephalus guinanensis. NCBI lineage: Eukaryota > Metazoa > Chordata > Lepidosauria > Squamata > Agamidae > Phrynocephalus > Phrynocephalus guinanensis. The sequence goes on along the minus strand of CM074733.1, from coordinate 174,792,777 downwards.
CGTACCAGTTCGTGGATGTCATTGTAAAACAATGGGATGTAAAAACAATTCCCAGCCGGGGGGGGGGCTGGCAGTGGCGCTGGGGATGTGATTCATCTGCCCTTAGCTTCATCTTCAGGCATTGTCAGGATATCCTGTTCGCTCGAACAAAAAAGACGTTCTCCATTGGGTTACAGGAACTTCTCTTTCCAAAGCCAATCCATAACCACCATGCCGCATGAGGTTATATCGGCAGTTGTTGTTGTTGTTGTTGTTCAGTCGTTCAGTCGTGTCTGACTCTTCGTGACCCCATGGACCAGAGCTCACCAGGCCTTCCTATCTTCCACTGCTGCCTGGAGTTTGGTCAAATCCATATTGGTTGCATCGATGACACCGTCCAACCATCTCAATCTCTGCCGTCCTCTTTTCCTTTTGCCTTCCATCTTTCCCAACATCAGGGACTTTTCCAAGGACTCCTCTCTCCTCCTCATGAGGTGGCCAAAGTACTGGAGCCTCAGCAGTGGGGGCACGCAAAGCACTGTTTAGTCCGAGCCATGCTGTCGCATTGGATCCAGTGGGTGCTCTTGCTGACTATTTGCTTTAGTTTGTTCATTTATAGATTGCCTTTTGGGAAAGCATCTCTCAGCTTGATCAATAAAGGAAACCTTTCTTTCTTCAGCATTGATCTGCTTGTGTTTCTCCATTTTAAAAAGTAAATGCCAAAAGAGAAGGGGGAAACACCTAGCTGAAAGCAAAAATCTGCGTATGAAACCGCACCCTGAAAGCAAAGGAACAGAGACCGCAGCTAACTTTACCCAGTGAAAACACTTGGACTATTAATGCCTCCATCCTTTACATCAACTTTTACTCCAAGTAAACATTACCATATTAAGGTGTGTCATTTAGAGGGCTTTTTAAAAACAAATATTTGCATGTTGTTGCTGCATCCGTTGCGGTTATAGTTGTTGCTGGTACCTGCCATCAAGGCACCTCACAATTATGGTGACCCTATGAATGTGTGACTTCCAAAATGTCCTGTCTTCCACAGCTCTGCTTCATTCTTATAAGCTCAAGTCCGTGTCTTCCTTTATGCAGTCAATCGATCGCATACTTGGTCTTCTTCTTTTCCTGTTCCCTTCACCTCTCCCAGCATTACTTATGGTCTTTTCCAATGAATATTACAATGTGCCCAAAGCACAACAACTTCAGTTTTGTCATTTTTGCCTCCAGAGGTAATTGAGTTACAATTTGCTCTAAGGCTGATACTTCATGTCCATCTCATCGCTGTTCGCGGTCCCGCTGGGGACCGGTACAAAGAAATCTAACCACACATCCATTGTGGGATGAGGGGAGTTCGTTCCGACCATGGCCCCTGAACTGCGATCTAAGCGGGATGAGAGATTCCCCTCCCTGGCCTCGGGAATCTCCTCGTCTTGCTTCTCGTTCCAAGATGAGTGCCCGTGATGAGGTAAGGCTCATCACGCAATGTGCCATTCTCCATCTAGTGGCAGGAGTGTGAAGTGCCATTCACCAGTACATTCCCTATGGAGTCAGCAACACAATGCAGAGAGATTAAAAGACAAATTCCTCAAACTTAGCTCCATAACGCATTGAAGGCAAGGCTTCAGAGAATCGAAACATCGAAAAACGGAAGGTCAGGCTGGGGAAAAAAAGGAGAACCAATGGCATGGAATTTCACATCTCATCACGGAATGAGGACGTGCGGTAACAGTCATGCCTGTGCGTACACGGGTACAGGGACAGAACTGCAAGAAGACCACGTGACCACGACCGACATCAACACCCAACGAAATTCCTCCCGGGACGAGAGTGGAGGTGAAGTAACCATCTAAGACTCACTTGTTCCTCTTTCTGGAAGTCCAGGGTATCTGCAAAACCCTTCTCCAGCATCTTACTGCAAACAAATCTCGCACACACACCCCAACACACACACACTGCCAGCTTTATTATTATTATTGTATGTTCCCAAAATTCTCTTACTTGTACCTATGTGTTCATATGCTGTTTAGAAAGAAACAAAGCAAAACAAAACTCTCCGGATGGAATTCTAGCCACTGAAATCTGTAGTCAGTGTGCTAGCAAATCAGTAACCATAACAAGAACAAAACAGCAGAAGCAGATTGAAGTAAAACTGTAATGCAACTCCACTGATGTTTTTATCTGAATATAATTCTAATCTGTTGATAGAGGTTTATAAAATGATCTTTTAAAAAAAACCATATAAAACACAATATAACAACCAACACCCTAATGGCTTAGACCAGGGGTCCTCACCCCCAGTCTGCATACTGTTAGGAACCGGGCCACTTAACAATTCAGTGGCCAGCAGTTTTTTTCAGAAGGCATGCACCTGAGTGACCATGCATGCTTCTCCCCCCCCCCCCATGGGGTATTTCTTCCCCATGCACCCATTTGGACTGCTTTTGTTTTGTTGGCGAAGGAACTGAACAGGGAAGGGTCCATTGCACTGGCTTAGACAGAGGGACCAGCATGTCACTCAGCAAGACTCATCGCCAGTGTGCCAGTGTGTACCCTGGATCATACTTTCTGACACTCCATCTATCACAAAATCTGCTATTGGTCATTGTGATTGTGTAGAAGAACACTGGGCATGAGAAGAATGGAAGGTCCCATGTTGACTCACTCAGCCTGGATTAGAGTACGGCTACCACTCCTGTCCTAGGAAGGCTGGAAGATGCCTTATCCTGGGACAGCTTTTTGAGTCTGCTTCGTCCTGCACTGTCATCTCTGACTACCAGGAGCAGGATTCCTTTTGTAGCCCAACCTAGAGAGCTGGGTGATATAACTGGAGATTTTCTGCAGAGAATATGTATGCTCCTCTATCATCAGGGCCTGCCTAGCCATTAGGCCAGAGCAAAATGGTTGCCTCAAGCCACAGGGCATGGGTGGCAGTGGCAAAATTGCCTCACATTCGCTACCGTTAGTTCCTTGAACTGTGCCTGTTCAGTGCCGTAGCACTACTAACTCTCTCAGCCAACAGCTAGAATAATGCTTGGCTCTGGGGGTCCTTGTGGCCAAGTCATTGTGAGAGGAATGGCAGGAGCAACTTTTGGGGCCACCCACTCCAACATGGTGGCAATGGAAGGTCATGGACATAGGGGACCTCAGGTGGCACTGTCTACTACTGAGCTACAGCTCCTTCCTCAAAACAGCACCTAATATTCATTTGTCTCCCATCCAGGTACTGACTGGATCCCATTCTGGTCAGTTCATCTGTGAAGAGTCTCATTCATCCAGGTGAGTTTAACTGGAAGTTGAGTCATGGCAACTGGATTTCTTTTCTTGAGAGATTGAAAGATTTCATGGCTCATCCAAACAGCTTCGGCAATCTGAGGAAAACTAGTTACGAGTCCTCCATTTTGTAGTCTACTTTGATCTCATTTCACCTTGGTCTGAAATAGGCAGATAAGGTGAACAATGGCCTGAATAGGGTTGTTAGGTGGACCATAGGCTCATTGGGTGGACATTAATGGCCTAAGGTGCCACAAGAGAAGGTAGGTGGTTTTAGAGAGGGATCAGGGAAGCCATTCATGTGAGCATTGAAAACCCCTCCCTCAATAGAGGTGGGAGCTTCAAGCACAGTCTATCTGCTACTTATCAAGTGGCTATTTCAACCATCCTTAGACGAATCAAGAATACTTCAAAGCCATGACTAACGACTCATACTTTATGGGTGTTGGGAAGGTTGTAAAGGTGGACCATTGAGACTATTGTTCACCTAATGAACCTATTAAAGCCATTGTTCATCTTATGAGCCTATTTCAGACCAGGGAGACATGAGGTCAAGTGAACTATAAAATGAAGGACTCACAACTAGATTTCCTCAGACTAATGAAGCTCTTTGGATGAGCAGCAAAATGTTTCAATCTCTCAAGAAAAGAAGTCCAGTTGCCATGACTCGACTTCCAGATTCTGGTAAGTTGTCATAATCGGGGGGAAACTGGCATGTATGGGGTGGTATGCTGTTGTAACACTTGCTACTGCCTGGCTAACCCACCAGGACCTACTGACACTGGGTGACCACTCTTTCAGAAGCCTCCAAAACCTGCTGCTAGATAATATACATTAAGAACAAGCCAGCAGCGGTTTTGTTCACAAGGCTCATCGCTTCTTCAGGAACTGAATCCCTGTGTGTGTGTTGTGTTGTTACAGTTGTGACCAACTCTTCTTGACCCCATGTCCATGGGGTTTTCTTGGCAGGAATACTTAAATGGCTTGCCAGTTCCTACTCCCGGCGCCTACAGCATCTGGTATTCCCTGGTGGTCTCCCATCCATGTACTAACCAGGGCCAACCCTGCTTAGCTTCTGAAATCAGGTGAGATCGGATGTGCTATTTTAAAGTTAATATTGAGCCTAATGCAGTGGTTCTCAGCTTGTGGGTCCCCAGATATTCCTGGACTGCAACTCCCAGAAGCCTCCACCACAAGCTGTGCTGGAAGATATTTCTGGGAGTTGCAGTCCAGGAACATCTGGGGACTCACAGGTTGAGAACCACTGGCCTAATGGGAAAATAGTTTTTGGCTGAACAACAGCACACTCTGTCACTATTATCAGGGTACTAACCTAGGGCGTTTATACACGACCCCTAAGCTCCGCTGCAAATGGCTGCAAGCTCCGGAGCTTTAAAATGTTTCCCCACCAGCTCCGGAGTTTGCAGACAATTAAGGCAAGGCTTCAGAGAATCGAAACATCGAAAAACGGAAGGTCAGGCTGGGGAAAAAAAGGAGAACCAATGGCATGGAATTTCACATCTCATCACGGAATGAGGACGTGCGGTAACAGTCATGCCTGTGCGTACACGGGTACAGGGACAGAACTGCAAGAAGACCACGTGACCACGACCGACATCAACACCCAACGAAATTCCTCCCGGGACGAGAGTGGAGGTGAAGTAACCATCTAAGACTCACTTGTTCCTCTTTCTGGAAGTCCAGGGTATCTGCAAAACCCTTCTCCAGCATCTTACTGCAAACAAATCTCGCACACACACCCCAACACACACACACTGCCAGCTTTATTATTATTATTGTATGTTCCCAAAATTCTCTTACTTGTACCTATGTGTTCATATGCTGTTTAGAAAGAAACAAAGCAAAACAAAACTCTCCGGATGGAATTCTAGCCACTGAAATCTGTAGTCAGTGTGCTAGCAAATCAGTAACCATAACAAGAACAAAACAGCAGAAGCAGATTGAAGTAAAACTGTAATGCAACTCCACTGATGTTTTTATCTGAATATAATTCTAATCTGTTGATAGAGGTTTATAAAATGATCTTTTAAAAAAAACCATATAAAACACAATATAACAACCAACACCCTAATGGCTTAGACCAGGGGTCCTCACCCCCAGTCTGCATACTGTTAGGAACCGGGCCACTTAACAATTCAGTGGCCAGCAGTTTTTTTCAGAAGGCATGCACCTGAGTGACCATGCATGCTTCTCCCCCCCCCCCCATGGGGTATTTCTTCCCCATGCACCCATTTGGACTGCTTTTGTTTTGTTGGCGAAGGAACTGAACAGGGAAGGGTCCATTGCACTGGCTTAGACAGAGGGACCAGCATGTCACTCAGCAAGACTCATCGCCAGTGTGCCAGTGTGTACCCTGGATCATACTTTCTGACACTCCATCTATCACAAAATCTGCTATTGGTCATTGTGATTGTGTAGAAGAACACTGGGCATGAGAAGAATGGAAGGTCCCATGTTGACTCACTCAGCCTGGATTAGAGTACGGCTACCACTCCTGTCCTAGGAAGGCTGGAAGATGCCTTATCCTGGGACAGCTTTTTGAGTCTGCTTCGTCCTGCACTGTCATCTCTGACTACCAGGAGCAGGATTCCTTTTGTAGCCCAACCTAGAGAGCTGGGTGATATAACTGGAGATTTTCTGCAGAGAATATGTATGCTCCTCTATCATCAGGGCCTGCCTAGCCATTAGGCCAGAGCAAAATGGTTGCCTCAAGCCACAGGGCATGGGTGGCAGTGGCAAAATTGCCTCACATTCGCTACCGTTAGTTCCTTGAACTGTGCCTGTTCAGTGCCGTAGCACTACTAACTCTCTCAGCCAACAGCTAGAATAATGCTTGGCTCTGGGGGTCCTTGTGGCCAAGTCATTGTGAGAGGAATGGCAGGAGCAACTTTTGGGGCCACCCACTCCAACATGGTGGCAATGGAAGGTCATGGACATAGGGGACCTCAGGTGGCACTGTCTACTACTGAGCTACAGCTCCTTCCTCAAAACAGCACCTAATATTCATTTGTCTCCCATCCAGGTACTGACTGGATCCCATTCTGGTCAGTTCATCTGTGAAGAGTCTCATTCATCCAGGTGAGTTTAACTGGAAGTTGAGTCATGGCAACTGGATTTCTTTTCTTGAGAGATTGAAAGATTTCATGGCTCATCCAAACAGCTTCGGCAATCTGAGGAAAACTAGTTACGAGTCCTCCATTTTGTAGTCTACTTTGATCTCATTTCACCTTGGTCTGAAATAGGCAGATAAGGTGAACAATGGCCTGAATAGGGTTGTTAGGTGGACCATAGGCTCATTGGGTGGACATTAATGGCCTAAGGTGCCACAAGAGAAGGTAGGTGGTTTTAGAGAGGGATCAGGGAAGCCATTCATGTGAGCATTGAAAACCCCTCCCTCAATAGAGGTGGGAGCTTCAAGCACAGTCTATCTGCTACTTATCAAGTGGCTATTTCAACCATCCTTAGACGAATCAAGAATACTTCAAAGCCATGACTAACGACTCATACTTTATGGGTGTTGGGAAGGTTGTAAAGGTGGACCATTGAGACTATTGTTCACCTAATGAACCTATTAAAGCCATTGTTCATCTTATGAGCCTATTTCAGACCAGGGAGACATGAGGTCAAGTGAACTATAAAATGAAGGACTCACAACTAGATTTCCTCAGACTAATGAAGCTCTTTGGATGAGCAGCAAAATGTTTCAATCTCTCAAGAAAAGAAGTCCAGTTGCCATGACTCGACTTCCAGATTCTGGTAAGTTGTCATAATCGGGGGGAAACTGGCATGTATGGGGTGGTATGCTGTTGTAACACTTGCTACTGCCTGGCTAACCCACCAGGACCTACTGACACTGGGTGACCACTCTTTCAGAAGCCTCCAAAACCTGCTGCTAGATAATATACATTAAGAACTGGCAGAAACAATTACACAGCTAGTGCAACTCAATAGGGATTGATAGATTAATATGGCTTCTTGCAGCTAAACAATAAATAAACACATTACACTGTTCTTTCTGTGATACTGAATTAATGTTAGGGAGACAAAGAATAACTTCAAGGAAACCATGCATCAATTGATTATTTTTTGTCAGCACACTGCTTCATTTCTATCGTACTGCTTATTGTTTTATATAAAGATAAATGTTTCCTTCCTCTTTCGCAAGAAATGTTAACACATTTGTCATGTTGAAGTCAGCACTGCCTAACAGGCGACTCTGTTTTCCAATTAAAACCACTAGAGCAAATGCAAGCCAATAAAAGAATATATTTTTCTCTGGCACTCTAATAGGAAAGAAGAGATGAAGCAAAAAATTCTTTTTCAGGGAAAGCAAAAGACAAATGCAGGCAAGAAAACCCAGGGGGGTTCTGTAGAGAGTTCTCATAACCTCATGCATAATTTCATATAATCTGTTCTCCAATAGATCTCTGGGTTTTCAATCAGCCTATTCAACTAAGTTAAACCCTTCTGTCATATTCTTTTATGCATCACTGTCATAAAAGAAAGAGAGAAAATCCTATCTTTGACCCAAGATGATTACAAAACACAACGAATTGTTCTCCTCTTAAAAGTAAAACTTCTAAAACACTGTGAGATAGGACAAAAGGGAAAAATCCAAATTTGCGGAGCCTATTAGGGACATGTGTAGTTATACACTACAGCACGTAAATATGTATCTACAAACTGCACACTTACAACAGGTTGATGGCATTATTATATGATGCTGCAAGATGGACTCACAGTATTAGAATAGCATCAACCTGACCTAATTGTGTAGTTAGCTATATCCTTATAGAGACCAATATTCTATAAGGTGGTTAGTCCATGTCCATTTTGTCTCTGTTAGTGTTGTGCTTAGGAGTGGTACAAAAATGTTACTTCACGTCCATCGTGCAACTACTGAAATTTGTCTCAACCACGTCCCCGGAACGGGTGCTAAGCGTGACAATCCTGTACCTGGTGCTGGGGTAGGGTTTTCCCTTGTCACGCTTTGTTCCTGCTATCTGTTCCAAGAAAAGACACTGTGTAGTAACAACTGTCACACAAGAAGCATTTGTTTCTCTCAGAAAACTGTCCGGTTTTTTTTGACTTTTCAGAAGCGAAATATCGAAAAAGAATTTTTAAGCCCCCCCCCCAAAAAAAGGAAAAAGGAAGCTAGACAAATTCAGTGTTCGTCACGGTACAAGACTGTGAGGTAACACTTGTCACGAGACGAGCTCTCACGACCATGGGAACACAAACAGGGACAAAACCACATGATTGTGACCGACCAATGCTGTCATGGTACAAAACTAGTCACGGAACACAGAAGGACGTGAAGTAACCACTTAAGATGAAGCCATAGCAGTCAAAGCAGTATCCAACTCATTTAGCTATATAGTATAGATACACTCTGATCTTAGGTGACATCAAACAGGAGCATAAGCCATGAGCTTAGGAGAGGGACTTTGTGAACATGACATATTGTCTGCTGGAATCACTTCAGTGGGTGGGAGGGATTGGATCATTCTGCCTACCATTTCCCCTGAGATATATGTGGAATCTAGAAAGGATAAAAGTACCCCCTTAATACTCATAAATATGCCTCAAAGCCATCTAATCAGAAGACATTATTAAATCATCAAAAGACCATGACTCCGAGGAAAAACACACGAATGTCTAAGGAAGGTTTTTAACACTGTTAAGCACTTTCTAAATATTGAACGTGATTGTTAAATATTTTAAAAAGTATTCAAATTACATGCCAAGACTTTTTCCTTCTTTTAAAAAGGCTTATCAAATATTTAGCCTCCGGGTAACTTTTTGTTGATTCTCAAACTTCTAGCATCCTCACCATTGAGGACTTGTTCCCCCCCTCCCCCCACAAAGGCTGTCTCCAGGCTCCCCCACCCCGATAGCTTTTTCAGAAAGTCTTGTCTTTAAATTAAAAACTGGGAGTCTGGAAGCAAAGTACAGGCTCCAAACAGCCACTTTACTTCCCAGAATGCCTTTGGGCCTCGCATGGACCCCAAAGGCATCCTTAGGAGATAACAGTTGTGGTTGGCTGGAGTCTAGTACTTCATTTTGAAGCACATAAAAGAGGGATAAGGTGGTGCTGGTGACGCAGAGCAACCTAGAAGGCTAGAGAATGGGGAAAGCATCTTGTAGGGGTCGATGATATGAGAGAGAGAGAGAGAGAGAGAGAGAGAGAGAGAGAGAGAGAGAGAGAGAGAGAGAGAGAGAGCAAAGGAGGGGAACAGGTTAGTCCCCTTCCTTTTATAGGTCTGCCAGAAGGCAAGGGGCATTTCTTTTTGAGGTTGGCCAACTGATTTTGAGAGATATGTAATGCATCATATAGAAAGAGAAAGAGAAAGAGAGAGCCTTTTTCTTCTTCTTCTACAGACCTTATCAGTGTGTATTTTCAAATGGCATTTTCTAATATGATTGTTATCTGTTAAACGGCGTTTAAACACTATGGCCCATCATGTTTTTCAATGAGCTAGCTTGGGTCTCTTCATTCGGAGACTGGTGGCAAAGAAAGAAAAAAAGAAAGAAAGAAAGAAAGAAAGAAAGAAAGAAAGAAAGAAAGAAAGAAAGAAAGAAAGAAAGAAAGAAAAAGAAAGAAAGAGATTGAGGGCAAAGAGAGAGGGGGGCATCACCAAAGAAGCATCTGCTGATTTGCTGGTTTGTTGGTAAGGCGCATTGGGAGCTAAGAAAGCAAGAAAGGCCAAAATGCAGCTCCGTCCAAGACTTTGTCAACATTTGCAAATTTCTTGATACTGAGGATTAGAAGACATTGACATTTGGAAATGCAAAGGTTGATAAAGCAATGCCAAACGATCTTCCCATGTCCAGTCTTATTTAGAAGCACGCACCCCAGGGCCATAACAGAATTAGGCTTCCACGTGTACATCCCTAATAGACATGGGCACGGAGCTGCGAAATGTTTGTTTCCGTTACCGTTTTTTTCGGTTCCGTACGTAACGGAAACGGTAACGGTAATTAAGCCGTTACAACTCGAACTCGAACCGAAAAAAGAAAAATTAGGTTGGGTTTTTTGTTTCCGTTTGTGGCATCGCGGCGATCGTGTGATGTGAAGCACAGAAAAAGTTTTTTAAAGTTTTTTTAAAAAACCGACTCCCTCCCGGCCGAAAAAGCAGGCGAAAATATGCCTGCCTGAGGCTTTGCCACCTACCAGAGGGGTGGTTTCTGGGGGGGGGGGGTCCACGGCCTTCCCTCCCCCCTCCTCTCCTGTCCTGGGCTGCTGGCACCAGGCTGGGGGGGGGCATCATCCTCGCCGTCTCGCCATGCCATGCGGTGGGGGGGAATCCAAAATGGCGACCACAATTTTTCTTTTGAAATCAAGGTCAAAAAACACACCAAATCACCACAGAAACATGTGAAATTTATTTATTTTAAATGCCTGGATTTTAATAGTAGCAGCAGTGGTTTTTTTTATAGCAATAAAACATTGCATTGATTTTATTTTATTTTATTTTATTGTTTTTTTTAGACCTGCCCATTTGGGCTGGGCATGGGATGGGACCATGCAATTTTTTTGAACAATTCCACCAATGGCATGGCCAGGTATTGACTGACACTTCTGGATGTGCCAGAGGGCATAAAAAGCCGAGGCACCTTCCAGAAGTCGCAGTCGGCTCTTGGATGTGGTTGAGGGAGGACTGTGCTGTGCTGGTGGTGGTGCTTGTGCACTGCAGAGATTATTCGAGGAGGGGGGTCTGGAGGCTTTAGGCTTTAGGCAGGCAGGGAGGGAATTGATTTTTTATTAGAAAATAATTTCTTTGATTCCCTGCAGCTTTGTCTGGCGAAGGGAAGCAGTTAGGGTTTTTTATTTGTCCTCTTCTCTGGCTGTTTGTGGGGAGAGGAGGATTTTTCTGATATTGGATAAAGGGGGAGGGTCGACTGGGAGTGGGAGGTGTGGATTTATTTTAAAATATATTAGGTGCAAGCCAAGAACAGAACCTCTATCCTAAGTGGAGAATATTTTACAATATTATTTAGTTTACTAATTACTTACTTCATTGTTTGTTTTTAAACTTGTTATGCTGTGTGTGTGCCCTTGAACACACAGACACATTCCATTTAAGTGGATCAGAAGAATTTAGAAAATTATTTTTATTTTATTCCCTGACTACAACTACTCATTGTTTGTTTGTTTGTTGTGTTGTTGTGTGTGCGCTTGAACACACAGGCAGGCACATTCCATTTCAGTGCATCAAGTTGAATCCAGAAAATTATTTCTAGGTCATTCCCTGATCTACAACTACTAAACTATATTGTACTTACACTCCGATATCTTTCTGGGGAGGCATAGTAACACACTACTGTCTTTTCACTTCAGGGTTATTTTTGGGGTGTGGCTGAAGCCACCTGTCCAGCTGCACACACATACACACACACACACATTTGGGGTGCAAGCCAAGAACAGAACCTCTATCCTAACTGGAGAATATTTTATTATAATATTGTTTAGTTTACTAAATAATTACTTACTTCACTGTTTGTTTATAAACTTGTTGTGCTGTGTGTGTGCCCTAGAACACACAGACACATTCCATTTAAGTGGATCAGAAGAATTCAGAAAATTATTTACAGTTTATTCCCTGACTACAACTACTCATTGTTTGTTTGTTGTGTTGTTGTGTGTGCGCTTGAACACACAGGCAGGCACATTCCATTTCAGTGCATCAAGTTGAATCCAGAAAATTATTAAACTATTTTTATTTTATTCTCTGAATGTGCCTGCATGCACTGCAGTTTTGCTGACTCAGTGCTGAAGAAGGGAAGAGCAGTTCTTCTGGACTTCCGGTCTGGATTTAGTTTCATTTCAAATACTACCATTTGTTTTCTAGTTTCTCCTCCATTTCAGTGGATCAAGTTGAATTCCAAAATTAGAAACTTATACCAAGGGCCAGCAGGGCAACATTGAAAGGTCGTACAAAAGAACACAGTTTGAGAGTAAGCTTGTTGGTCAAAAGGATAAGTTTATTAGAATAGTTTGTTACTTAACACAAATATAATAAGAAAATATATTTCTAATACTTTTGAGAAATAAAAAAATTAAGGAGGGGTGGCAGAACCAGAGGGAAGGGAAGGGGGACCCCACTAAAATAAATAGGGGCACATTTCTGAAGGAAGGCACAGGAAGTAGTGCAGATAGTGATATTGCTGCCACTCCCTCTCCAAGCAGCAGCTGCACAACCAGCACCACCGTTCCATCTTCTGTCACTGAGGGAAGCATGGATGACTGCATGCGAGCCCCATCGCCACCAGGCTTTGACATGGACACCCTCCCCCCCATTTATCAGGAGGAAGACGAGGATTTGGAATCAGAAACGGTCTCTTTGCATCTACATATGCCGGATTCTGAGGACCTGTTGGCAGGAACAGACGAAAGGCAGGCTTCAGGCAGTGATGGAAGGAGCAGCCCTCTTTCCACCCAGGACCAGAGTACCACCAGTGACAGCAGCAGTCAATTGTCCCAGCAGGGCACAAGCCACACCACCACCAGCACAGCAGCGACAGGCAGTACCAGAGGGGGCAGTATTTTCCATAAGCCTCGCGGGTCTCTCTCATTTTGATAACAGCCCGGAAGACTCAAGGCTTGCGGTGTGCAAGAAATGCGGGGTGGTCGTGAGCAGGGGGAATGACCCCAAACACCTCTCCTCAAGTGGCTTGCGCAGCCACCTCATGCCAAAGCACCCTGGGACTCTGCCTGGAACACTGTCAGGCCCTGGTTCCTCAGGGAGGAAGAGAGGGGAAGAAGTCATGGGGAAGGACAGAGACAACTCCGCTGAGAGTGGGAAGAGGCAGGCCACTCTGCAGGAAGTGGTGCTGCTGTGTGGGAGTTTTGTCAGCCAACGAAATAGGGCCAAGGCACAGGAGACCACCACTCGCATGGTTGGTGAAATGGTGGCCATGAATGGGTTGCCCCTCCTTTCCGGAGTCATCAGGCTTCAGGCACCTGATGAAGCACGTGGCTCCATGGTACGAGCCTCCATCCCAGCGTACCTTCAGCAGGCGGGTGATTCCCTCCCTTTTTGAGTCCATCAGGGACATGGTCCGGGCCCTGCTGCAGGCGGCCAGAGGAAGGAAGATCCACTTCACTTCCGACCTCTGGACCGGTGGGCACCATGGATACCTCTCTCTGACGGCTCATTGGTGGCAACCCAAGGAGGTCCTTGACACTAGGGCATCCCATGAACAGCTGCAGGAGGAGCCACAAGGGAGCACCCCAAGAGGGTACAGGGTGGTGCTTCTCCAGGCACAAAACATGGAGGACAGTGCCAAAGGCATCCACATTGCTGAGGTCCTCAAGACAGCACTGCGAGAGTGGGCACCCGAGGGGGAGGTCAATCGCGGATTCATGGTTACTGACGCAGGCCGTAACATGATCAACGCGGTTGATAGGGCAGGGCTCCGTGGCATCGTGTGCGCAGCACACAAACTGCACCTAGTGGTGGGCGATGCCATTGGGCTGGGAGCACCAAAGGACTCCTCGGATGAGGGGACCCTGGAGACCAAGGCCTTGCTGGACAAGTGCAGGAAAATAGTCGGGCACTTCTCACGCAGCGTCAAGACATCCAGGATGATGTGTGAGAGGCTGGCGGAGACAGGCTGACCAGAGCACGTCCTGATCCAGGACATGACCACCCGGTGGAACTCCACCTACGAAATGGTCAAGTGCCTGGTGGAGCAGAGCCAAGTGGTGGAATACGTCATGTCCCACACTCCCGTCCTGCCTGAGGGAAGGGTGTTGGACATTGGTGCTACCGAGTGGCTCGCCCTCTCCCAGATGGTGGGTATCCTGCAGCCTTTTGAGGAGACCACCCACGTCCTCAGCAGCTACAACGCTAGCCTGGGCCACATACTCCCCAGGTAAATGCCCTTCGCCAACGCCTAGAGGCCAGTATCCGGGAAGAAGCCGATCTTCTCCCAAAGAGCAGGGCCTTGGCAGACAGGCTGTTGACCGGCGTGGATACCCGCCTTAGCCCACTGAGGAGGGGAAAGGTGTACCAGATGGCATGCCTCTGCGACCCTCGTGTCAAGGATTCCCTGGCGGGCAGCGCTGCCGACCTAAACTCCTGGAAGACGGAGCTATGCCCTCAAGTCCGCAGGGCTGCCTCAAATCAGGCCCAGGCGTTCCCGAGGGTGCACGGAAGCCAGAGCGATGCAGAAGAGGAATCCTCGCAAAGGTCCTCCTCCTCCTCTACTGCAGGAGTGTACACCCACAGACCAGGTTCCTTACCAGCAGCAAACTACCTGGCCTCTGCCCTAGCCATGGCAGTCTCCTCCTCAGTGGAGGCAAGGGAGGAAGAAGAACTGGACCCCGCTCTGACCATGGTGAGGGAGTACATGGCAGAGCCCCTCCAACCCCTCACCTTGGACCCACTCCACTACTGGGCCAGAAAGGCAGACATCTGGCCCACTCTTTCGACTCTGGCGTTGGACCTCTTGTCCATCCAACCCACCAGTGTCCAGAGTGAGCGTGTCTTCTCCCACATGGGAGATGTCCTGAGGCCGCGCCGCTCTCGTCTGGACCCGGAGACCGTGGAAAGGTCGACTTTCATCCGCTTCAACCTTTCCACGTTGGGATTACCCCAACACTCCAAGACCTAGGTCCACAGCCGTTCTTCCACCGGTTCCTTCCAAACAGGCCTCCCTTGCTCTAACATGCACTACCAGAGCAACATTTATGTCTCCTGGGTTGACGAAACTCGGTCTCCTGGGGTGGAGAAACTCTGCCTCCAAAGGCAGAAGCAATCCTCCCTTCTGGCACTTTGGCTTTGCGCCTTCCCTAGCCTGGGTGGATACCCTGCAAGCCTGCCTTCCTACCTGCAAGCCAGACTTCCTGCTTCCCTGCCTGCCTGGCTGCCTGCCCGCCCCTCTGCCTACCTGCCTGCCTGTCAGGCTCCCGTTACTCCCGGCTTGGAGGAGGCCTTCCAGGTGCTTCTCCTTCAGCCTATCAGTGGTTCAGTGTTTCAAGTTCAGCCTCCGAGCCGACATGTGCCCTGTCGGCCACTCTCCTCGACTTCCCCAGGCAGCAACCCCGGCTGCCCCCGCCTCTAGGCGGAAAATCACTTGAGGAGACCAATTTAACAGGCACAGTCTTCATCAAATATTTGGTTTAGAGTTGGGGTACTCTGTCCTCCAACATGGGGGGGGGGTTCATTCCCACCGGTTACAGTCCAGGTTTGGAAATCCCTTTGCAGAAGGAGGGGAGATTCCTTCCAACTAGCATTCCGGCTTCCAAAGGCGGAAGAAACAATCCCTCCCAAACATTTGCACTCTGGTTTTTTTGTGGCTTTCCTGGGTGGGCTGTGTCTCCACTGGGCAGTCAAAACTCTGGCTTGGTGGCATCCAAAGTAGGTGGCTGAAAGAATCCCTCCCCATTGTTCCCCACCGTTCTGGCTTCGTGGTGGCTTTGCCACGTGCGTGGACTCTGTCTCCACTGGGTTGGTGGAAGTGGTCTCCTGTTTTGGAAAAACTGGCCTCCAAAGTAGGTGGCTGAAAGAATCCCTCCCCGTTGTTCCCTGCCGTTCTGGCTTTGTGGCTTTGCCGTGTGTGTGCGTGGACTATGTCTCCACTGGGTTGGTGGAAGTGGTCTCCTGTTTTGGAAAAACTGGCCTCCAAAGTAGGTGGCTGAAAGAATCCTTCCCCGTTGTTCCCCGCCATTCTGGCTTCGTGGCTTTGCCAAGTGCATGCGTGGAGTCTGTCTCCACTGGGCTGGTGGAAGTGCTCTCCTGTTTTGGAAAAAACTGGCCTCCAAAGCTGGTGGCTGAAAGAATCCCTCCCCGTTGTTCCCCGCCGTTCTGGCTTCATGGCTTTGCCGCGTGCGTGCGTGGACTCTGTCTCCACTGGGTTGGTGCAAGTGGTCTCCTGTTTTGTAAAAACTGGCCTGCAAAGTAGGTGGCTGAAAGAATCCCTCCCCGTTGTTCCCCGCCATTCTGGCTTTGTGGCTTTCCTGCGTGCGTGCATGGACTGTGTCTCCACTGGGTTGGTGGAACTGGTCTCCTGGTTTGAAAAAACTGGCCTCCAAAGTAGGTGGCTGAAAGAATCCCTCCCCGTTGTTCCCCGCCGTTCTGGCTTCTTGGCTTTGCCGCCTGCATGCGTGGCCTGAGTCTCCACTGGGTTGGTGGACGTGGTCTCCTGTTTTGGAAAAACTGGCCTAAAAAGTAGGTGGCTGAAAGAATCCCTCCCCGTTTTTCCCCGCCATTCTGGCTTCGTGGCTTTGCCGCATGGACTCTGTCTCCACTGGATTGGTGGAACTGGTCTCCTGGTTTTGGAAATCTGGCCTCCAAAGTAGGTGGCTGAAAATATCCCTCCCCATTGTTCCCCACCGTTCTGGCTTCGTGGCTTTGCTGCGTGCGTGCGTAGACTGTGTATGCACAGTGCAGTCAAAACTCTGGCCTTGTGGCCTCCGAAGGAGGCCCCTGAAACAATCCCTCCCCAACCAAGAAAATTTCCCTTGCGCTCTGGCTTCGTGGCTTTGCTGCGTGGACTGTCACGAATCGGGATCAGCTGCCTGCACCCCAACCGTTCAAGGCAGTAGGTTCAACCCCACCACCCGTCCTTCCTGCTCTCTGAATGGCTGCCTTTGCCAATCAGTTCTTGAAAAACCAGTGGTCCCTTTTTTGCTGGCAGTCCCGGGGGGTCCTTTTCTTCCCAGGTGGCCCTTCTTGCAAGTCGGCCCCCAATGAAAACAGTTACAGCGTTAGGGATAGGGTTAGGGTTAGGGTTAGGGTTAGGCCACATCCGGTGACACGGCAGGGAAGCCGGACGGGGTGGAGGGCAGCAGAGTGTCTCTGCCCTGGAGATGGGCCTCGAGATGCGCAACATGGTCGTGGTCAAGGAGAGAGAAGGTCTGCTACTCTGATTGCTCCATGAGTGAACCAGTCTCCTCGGGATACTCCAGCTGGCGATGATTGCCCGAGAGATTGAGGGGAACTCATCAGGATGAGTTGGGGGGGAGCATCTGAATCTCTGACCGCTGGGCAGTCAAAACTCTGGCTAGGTGGCCTCCAAAGTAGGTGGCTGAAAGAATCCCTCCCCGTTGTTCCCCGCCGTTCTGGCTTCGTGGCCGCTTTGCCGCGTGCGTGGACTCTGTCTCCACTGGGTTAGTGGAACTGGTCTCCTCCCTGAAAGCTTCGCTGAGAGAGAAAAGTACCAAGCTGAAAGAATCCCTCCCCGTTGTTCCCCGCCGTTCTCGCTTCGTGGTGGCTTTGCCGCGTGCGTGGACTCTGTCTCCACTGGGTTGGTGGAACTGGTATCCTCCCTGAAAGCTTCACTGAGAGAGAAAAGTACCAGGCTGAAAGAATCGCTCCCCGTTGTTCCCCGCCATTCTGGCTTCATAGTGGCTTTGCCGCGTGCGTGGACTGTGTCTCCACTGGGTTGGTGGAAGTGGTCTCCTTCCTGGGACCTTCGCAGAAAGAGAAAAGTACCAGGCTGAAAGAATCCCTCCCCGTTGTTCCCCGCCATTCTGGCTTCGTGGTGGCTTTGCCGTGTGCGTGGACTGTGTCTCCACTGGGTTGGTGGAAGTGGTCTCCTTCCTGGAACCTTCGCTGAGAGAGAAAAGTACCAGGCTGAAAGAATCCCTCCCCGTTGTTCCCCGCAGTTCTGGATTCGTGGTGGCTTTGTCGCGTGCGTGGACTGTGTCTCCACTGGGTTGGTGGAAGTGGTCTCCTTCCTGGAACATTCGCTGAGAGAGAAAAGTACCAGGCTGAAAGAATCCCTCCCCGTTGTTCCCCGCCATTCTGGCTTTGTGGCTTTGCTACGTGCGTAGACTGTGTCTCCACTGGGTTGGTGGAACTGGTCTCCTGGATTTGAGAACTGGCCTCCAAAGTAGGTGGCTGAAATATTCCTTCCCCGAACTTCCCCGCCATTCTGGCTTCGTGGCTTTGCTGCATGCGTGGACTCTGTCTGACTCTCCACTGGGTTGGTGGAACTGGTCTCCTGGGTAGTCAAAACTGGCCTCCAAAGTAGGCGGCTGAAAGAATCCCTCCCCGTTGTTCCCTGCCATTCTGGCTTCGTGGCTTGGCTGTGTGCGTGGACTGTGTCTCCACTGGGTTGGTGGGAGTGGTCTCCTCCTCAAGGCTTCCTCGAGAGAGAAAAGTACCAGGCTGAAAGAATCCCTCCCTGTTGTTCCCCGCCATTCTGGCTTCGTGGTGGCTTTGCCGTGTGCGTGGACTGTGTCTCCACTGGGTTGGTGGAAGTCTCCTTCCTGGAACCTTCGCTGAGAGAGAAAAGTACCAGGCTGAAAGAATCGCTCCCCGTTGTTCCCCGCCATTCTGGCTTCGTGGTGGATTTGCCGCGTGCGTGGACTGTGTCTCCACTGGGTTGGTGGAAGTGGTCTCCTGTTTTGGAAAAACTGGCCTCCAAAGTAGGTGGCTGAAAGAATCCCTCCCCGTTGTTCCACGCCGTTCTGGCTTTGTGGTGGCTTTGCCGCGTGCGTGGACTGTGTCTCCACTGGGTTGGTGGTAATGGTCTCCTGGTTTGGAAAAACTGGCCTCCAAAGTAGGCGGCTGAAAGAATCCCTCCCCGTTGCTCCCCGCCGTTCTGGCTTCGTGGCTTTGCCGCATGCGTGGACTGTGTCTCCACTGGGTTGGTGGAACTGGTCTCCTTCTCAAGGCTTCCTCGAGAGAGAAAAGTACCAGGCTGAAAGAATCCCTCCCCGTTGTTCCCCACCGTTCTGGCTTCGTGGTGGCTTTACCGCGTGCGTGGCCTGAGTCTCCACTGGGTTGGTGGAAGTGGTCTCCTGTTTTTGAAAAACCAGCCTCCAAAGTAGGTGGCTGAAAGAATCCCTCCCTGTTGTTCCCCGCCATTCTGGCTTTGTGGTGGCTTTGCCGCGTGCGTGGACTGTGTCTCCACTGGGTTGGTGGAACTGGTCTCCTGGTTTGGAAAAACTGGCCTCCAAAGTAGGCGGGTGAAAGAATCCCTCCCCGTTGTTCCCCGCCGTTCTCGCTTCGTGGCTTTGCTGAAAGCAGACAAGAGCAGCTGAAGGTGGGCCCACATGTCCTCTGGATCATGCTGAGCGGGAGGGAAGCCTCCGCCCGCGGTTGCCTGAGATAACACCGAGACCACTTCCGCTCCATTAGCGAACCGGGCTCCTCAGGACACTCCAACTGGTGATGATTCCCCGAGAGATTGAGGGGAACTCATCCGGATGAGTGGGGGGGGGCCTTTGCCGCGTGCGTGGACTCTGTCTCCACTGGGTTGGTGGAACTGGTATCCTCCCTGAAAGCTTCACTGAGAGAGAAAAGTACCAGGCTGAAAGAATCGCTCCCCGTTGTTCCCCGCCATTCTGGCTTCATAGTGGCTTTGCCGCGTGCGTGGACTGTGTCTCCACTGGGTTGGTGGAAGTGGTCTCCTTCCTGGGACCTTCGCAGAAAGAGAAAAGTACCAGGCTGAAAGAATCCCTCCCCGTTGTTCCCCGCCATTCTGGCTTCGTGGTGGCTTTGCCGTGTGCGTGGACTGTGTCTCCACTGGGTTGGTGGAAGTGGTCTCCTTCCTGGAACCTTCGCTGAGAGAGAAAAGTACCAGGCTGAAAGAATCCCTCCCCGTTGTTCCCCGCCGTTCTGGATTCGTGGTGGCTTTGTCGCGTGCGTGGACTGTGTCTCCACTGGGTTGGTGGAAGTGGTCTCCTTCCTGGAACATTCGCTGAGAGAGAAAAGTACCAGGCTGAAAGAATCCCTCCCCGTTGTTCCCCGCCATTCTGGCTTTGTGGCTTTGCTACGTGCGTAGACTGTGTCTCCACTGGGTTGGTGGAACTGGTCTCCTGGATTTGAGAACTGGCCTCCAAAGTAGGTGGCTGAAATATTCCTTCCCCGAACTTCCCCGCCATTCTGGCTTCGTGGCTTTGCTGCATGTGTGGACTCTGTCTGACTCTCCACTGGGTTGGTGGAACTGGTCTCCTGGGTAGTCAAAATTGGCCTCCAAAGTAGGCGGCTGAAAGAATCCCTCCCCGTTGTTCCCTGCCATTCTGGCTTCGTGGCTTGGCTGTGTGCGTGGACTGTGTCTCCACTGGGTTGGTGGGAGTGGTCTCCTCCTCAAGGCTTCCTCGAGAGAGAAAAGTACCAGGCTGAAAGAATCCCTCCCTGTTGTTCCCCGCCATTCTGGCTTCGTGGTGGCTTTGCCGTGTGCGTGGACTGTGTCTCCACTGGGTTGGTGGAAGTCTCCTTCCTGGAACCTTCGCTGAGAGAGAAAAGTACCAGGCTGAAAGAATCGCTCCCCGTTGTTCCCCGCCATTCTGGCTTCATAGTGGCTTTGCCGCGTGCGTGGACTGTGTCTCCACTGGGTTGGTGGAAGTGGTCTCCTTCCTGGGACCTTCGCAGAAAGAGAAAAGTACCAGGCTGAAAGAATCCCTCCCCGTTGTTCCCCGCCATTCTGGCTTCGTGGTGGCTTTGCCGTGTGCGTGGACTGTGTCTCCACTGGGTTGGTGGAAGTGGTCTCCTTCCTGGAACCTTCGCTGAGAGAGAAAAGTACCAGGCTGAAAGAATCCCTCCCCGTTGTTCCCCGCCGTTCTGGATTCGTGGTGGCTTTGTCGCGTGCGTGGACTGTGTCTCCACTGGGTTGGTGGAAGTGGTCTCCTTCCTGGAACATTCGCTGAGAGAGAAAAGTACCAGGCTGAAAGAATCCCTCCCCGTTGTTCCCCGCCATTCTGGCTTTGTGGCTTTGCTACGTGCGTAGACTGTGTCTCCACTGGGTTGGTGGAACTGGTCTCCTGGATTTGAGAACTGGCCTCCAAAGTAGGTGGCTGAAATATTCCTTCCCCGAACTTCCCCGCCATTCTGGCTTCGTGGCTTTGCTGCATGTGTGGACTCTGTCTGACTCTCCACTGGGTTGGTGGAACTGGTCTCCTGGGTAGTCAAAATTGGCCTCCAAAGTAGGCGGCTGAAAGAATCCCTCCCCGTTGTTCCCTGCCATTCTGGCTTCGTGGCTTGGCTGTGTGCGTGGACTGTGTCTCCACTGGGTTGGTAGGAGTGGTCTCCTCCTCAAGGCTTCCTCGAGAGAGAAAAGTACCAGGCTGAAAGAATCCCTCCCTGTTGTTCCCCGCCATTCTGGCTTCGTGGTGGCTTTGCCGTGTGCGTGGACTGTGTCTCCACTGGGTTGGTGGAAGTCTCCTTCCTGGAACCTTCGCTGAGAGAGAAAAGTACCAGGCTGAAAGAATCGCTCCCCGTTGTTCCCCGCCATTCTGGCTTCGTGGTGGATTTGCCGCGTGCGTGGACTGTGTCTCCACTGGGTTGGTGGAAGTGGTCTCCTGTTTTGGAAAAACTGGCCTCCAAAGTAGGTGGCTGAAAGAATCCCTCCCCGTTGTTCCACGCCGTTCTGGCTTTGTGGTGGCTTTGCCGCGTGCGTGGACTCTGTCTCCACTGGGTTGGTGGTAATGGTCTCCTGGTTTGGAAAAACTGGCCTCCAAAGTAGGCGGCTGAAAGAATCCCTCCCCGTTGCTCCCTGCCGTTCTGGCTTCGTGGCTTTGCCGCATGCGTGGACTGTGTCTCCACTGGGTTGGTGGAACTGGTCTCCTTCTCAAGGCTTCCTCGAGAGAGAAAAGTACCAGGCTGAAAGAATCCCTCCCCGGTGTTCCCCACCGTTCTGGCTTCGTGGTGGCTTTACCGCGTGCGTGGACTGTGTCTCCACTGGGTTGGTGGAAGTGGTCTCCTGTTTTTGAAAAACCGGCCTCCAAAGTAGGTGGCTGAAAGAATCCCTCCCTGTTGTTCCCCGCCATTCTGGCTTTGTGGTGGCTTTGCCGCGTGCGTGGACTGTGTCTCCACTGGGTTGGTGGAACTGGTCTCCTGGTTTGGAAAAACTGGCCTCCAAAGTAGGCGGGTGAAAGAATCCCTCCCCGTTGTTCCCCGCCGTTCTCGCTTCGTGGCTTTGCTGAAAGCAGACAAGAGCAGCTGAAGGTGGGCCCACATGTCCTCTGGATCATGCTGAGCGGGAGGGAAGCCTCCGCCCGCGGTTGCCTGAGATAACACCGAGACCACTTCCGCTCCATTAGCGAACCGGGCTCCTCAGGACACTCCAACTGGTGATGATTCCCCGAGAGATTGAGGGGAACTCATCCGGATGAGTGGGGGGGGAAGCATCTGAATCTCTGACCGCTAGTTGACCAGGGTGGCATTTGCTTGGCTTTACAAGGAGTGTCATGGGGAGGGGACATTGAGAGGAGTAGAGTAGACCCTCATCCAGATTTGGGGAAGGAACGGAATACTGTGTCTCCTGCTGCCTCTGAGAGGTGGAGGGGAAATGGGATGGATAAAGGCTTCAAAACAAAACAAAAAAAGTATAACAGGCAGCCAGACCAAGTAGGGTGGCCGGTTCAGTCAGCGTTGACCAAGAGAAAAAAAGAATATTGCATTCTGCCCACTTTGTTTGCTTTATTGCATAGGATGCAGTCTTATGCTATGATATATTTATTAAATATCTTATTCATCACCCAGTTTAAAGTGTTTTCCACCTACTCTGGGTCATTGCGGGACGCCCTCATGCTCTGGGAAGTCAAATCGCACTAAATCGCGGTAGAAACGACAAATGACGAACGAAACATCGAAACGACGAATTTTTGAAAAAATTCGCGACAAACGGAAACGGAAGGAAACGGACCCGTTCCGACAAACGAAAAATCAAAACGTCATTTTTTCTGGTCATGCCCATCTCTAATCCCTAATCACATGAGAAATCACGTTTGGCATTGAAATAGACATCATGAGCCTTTCTTCATTCCAGCGTTTGATGCTATAGGTGTATGTGAGCACCTAACCGTAAAAAACAAGAACAAAACAAACAAAAGCCAGGATCACATGACCTACCAGAAGAAGTGGCACAGAAGAAGGCTGAGGGGGCATATGATAGCTATGTTTAAATATTTGAAAGGATGTCATATTGAAGAGGGAACAGGTTTGTTTTCCATGGCTTCAGAATGGTTTCAAACTACAGGAAAAGAGATTCCATTTGAACATTAGGAAAAACTTCATGACAGTTAGAGCTATCCGGCAGTGGAATAATATGCTGCCACAGAGGAGGGTGGTGGAGTCTCTTTCTTTGGAGGTTTTTAAGCAAAGGCTGGATGGCCATCTGTCGGAAATACTGTGATGGGGGTTCCTGCATGGGAGGGGGTTGGACTAGATGGCCCTTGAGGTCTCTCCCAACTCTAAGATTCTATGATTCTATGATTCTATGAGTTACTTGCTGCTGTACACATATAAGGTCTCTCTCCTTAACCGCTGGTTGATTTGTATCTAAGACCAATATTAGTCCTATCTGGGATAGACCCCTGGAAGTCTATGTGATTCCAGTTACGGCTTGGTCAAGCAGGCCTTTGGTTGGTCTGTGGCAGGGATGGGTTGGTTTGCTCTTTTTTCCCCAGCAGTCTCTGCACTATGTAGTTGCTGGAGCAAACTAAACCATCCCAAGACCATTCCTACCCACACCTTTCTGCTTCCATCAGTGCGAGGAAAAACAGGTTAAGCAAAGGACATGTAAGAAGCACACACAGCCTCAAATGTCTCTACACCAATGCACAGAGCATGGGGAACAAACAAGAGGAGCTGGAACTCCTTATACAGCAAAATAAATATGACATAATTGGCATCACTGAAACATGGTGGGATGAGACGTATGATTGGAATGTAGTCATTGGAGGGTATAACCTGTTTCAAAGGAATAGGACAAGTAAGAAAGGAGGAGGTGTAGCTTTGTACATTAAGGACATTTATACTGCTGAAGAAATACAAGATAAACAGCAGAGGAACCATGTTGAGAGTATTTGGGTGAAAATCAAGGGTGAAAAAACCAGGAGGGATGTCACTGTGGGGGTATATTATAGACCCCCAAGCCAGTTGGAGGAGTGGGATGATGCCTTCTTTGAGCAGATGGCCACACAGTCAAAAGGGAGCGATGTAGTACTAATGGGAGATTTTAACTATCCTGATATATGCTGGCAATCCAACTCAGCTAAGAATGCAAGGTCTAACAAATTCCTTACTGCCCTTGCAGACAATTTCATGGCCCAGAAGGTAGAGGAGGCAACAAGAGGCAAAACCATTTTAGATCTGGTCATTACCAATAAGGAGGACCTCGTAAATGGGGTCGAAGTGGTGGGATCATTAGGTAAAAGTGACCATGCCCTCTTGGAATTTGTTATACAGTTGGAAGGTGAAGTTAAGCATAGTCAGACAAGAATCCTGGACTTTAAGAAAGCCAATTTTTGGAAACTTAGGGAATTATTGGCTGTGATTCCATGGACTGACACACTGAAAGAGAAGGGAGTCCAAGATGGATGGGAGTTCCTTAAAAGTGAGATATTAAAGGCACAATTTAAAACTGTTCCAACAAGAAGAAATATAGGAGAGGTCTAAAGAAACCGCAATGGTTTACTAAAGAACTTTCAACTCAGCTAACTATAAAGAAAAACAAGTACAAGGAATGGAAAAGTGGGAAATGCACCAAAGAGGAATATAAGGAAACAGCTAATATATGCAGGGGGATGGTAAAAAAAGCTAAAGCGCAAAACGAACTTAGACTGGCCAGAGACATTAAAGATAATAAAAAGGGTTTCTTTAGTTATGTCCGCAGCAAAAGGAAAAATAAGGAAATGATAGGCTCTCTGCGTGGCGATAATAACCAGTGACTAACAGGAGACAAGGAAAAGGCAGAACTATTCAACACCTTCTTTGCCTCTGTTTTCTCCAAAAAGGAAGAAAGAGATCCACTGGGACAAAGACTAGATGAGGTAGGATGGGAATTACAACATAGAATAGGTAGAGAGCTGGTACAGGAGCACCTGGAAACATTAAATGAATTTAAGTCTCCGGGGCCAGATGAATTACACCCAAGGATATTAAAAGAACTGGCGGAAGTAATTTCAGAACCATTGGCAATAATATTTGAGAAGTCCTGGAGAACAGGAGAAGTCCCCATTGACTGGAGGAGGGCTAATGTTGTCCCCATCTTCAAAAAGAAAAAAAAAAGAGGACCCAAATAATTACCGCCCAGTCAGCTTGACTTCAATTCCTGGAAAGATCCTAGAGAAGATTATTAAACAGGCAGTCTGCAAATATTTAACAAACAATGCTGTCATTACAAGAAGTCAACACGGGTTTCTTAAAAACAAGTCATGCCAGACTAATTTGATCTCTTTCTTTGATAGAATTACAGGCCTAGTGGATGAGGGGAATGCTGTGGATATTGTTTATCTGGACTTTAGTAAGGCCTTTGATAAGGTTCCCCATGGTATTCTTGCTAAGAAGTTAGTAGGAAGTGGGATAGATAGTGCCACTGTTAG
Source organism: Phrynocephalus guinanensis (assembly GCA_037367245.1). Classification (NCBI taxonomy): domain Eukaryota; kingdom Metazoa; phylum Chordata; class Lepidosauria; order Squamata; family Agamidae; genus Phrynocephalus; species Phrynocephalus guinanensis. The sequence goes on along the minus strand of CM074733.1, from coordinate 174,767,222 downwards.
GTGCATTTGTAATTGGTTGACTAATCGCACCCAAAGGGTGACCATAAATGGCCTCTCTTCAGCTTGGAGAGACGTGACCAGTGGGGTGCCCCAGAGTTCTGTTCTGGGTCCAGTGCTGTTCAATATCTTTATTAATTACTTGGAGGAAGGAATAAAGAGTATGCTAATTAAATTTGCAGATGATACCAAATTGGGAGGGGCTGCAAATTCCCTAGAGGATAGGATGAAAATCCAAAAAGACATTGACAGACTAGAGTGCTGGGCCAAAGCTAACGAAATGGATTTCAACAGAGGGAAATGTAGGGTACTACATTTAGGTAAACAAAATGAATTGCACAAATATAAGATGGGGGATACTTGGCTGGAGGATATTACCTGTGAAAGGGATCTGGGAGTCTTGGTGGACCACAAGTTGAACATGAGTCAGCAGTGTGATGCGGCGGCCAGGAAAGCCAATTCGATTCTTGGTTGTATCAACAGAACCATAGTGTCTAGATCAAGGGAAGTGATAGTACCACTCTATTCTGCTCTGGTCAGACCCCACCTGGAGTACTGTGTCCAGTTCTGTGCGGTCAATTTAAAAAGGATGTTGACAACCTCGAGCGGGTGCAGAGGAGGGCTACCAGGATGGTTGAGGGTCTGGAGGAAATGTCTTATGAGGAACGGCTTAGGGAACTGGGAATGTTTAGCCTCTCTAAAAGAAGACTGAGAGGGGATATGATAGCTATGTTTAAATATTTGAAAGGATGTCATATTGAAGAGGGAACAGGTTTGTTTTCCATGGCTTCAGAGACTAGGACTCGGGGCAATGGTTTCAAACTACAGGAAAAGAGATTCCATTTGAACATTAGGAAGAACTTCATGACAGTTAGAGCTGTTCGGCAGTGGAATATGCTGCCACGGAGGGTGGTTGAGTCTCCTTCTTTGGAGGTTTTTAAGCAGAGGCTGGATGGCCATCTGTCGAAAATATTGTGATGGGGGTTCCTGCATGGCAGGGGGTTGGACTAGATGGCCCTTGAGGTCTCTTCCAACTCTATGATTCTATGATTCTATGACTGTTCTGGTTTGGTCTGTTTCCAGTGTGAGAGATCACCAGAAATAGACCAAAAGCAAGCCTTCCTGGCTATCAAGGTCCATTCTGGATGGAATTTCCAGTCATGTGAAACAGTGAATAAGCAAGCCACTTCAGGATATCAGCAAATAGCACATTTCCTTTGCTCCTTGGCAGAAGGGTAGCTGTTAAATATTGACGTGGGATGTCTGCTTTTCCTAATAATGCTGGTTTTTGTAGCTCTGGTGGTGCTATTTCTGAAGTCTGTAACCGCTTATAATACTGTGTGATATTTTCTTGATATTGTTCCAAAAACTCGCAATGACTATGGAGACCACAGGACTTTTATTATTATTATTATTATTATTATTATTATTATTATTATTATTATTATTATTATTATTATTATTATTATTATTATTATTATTATTATCCCTTCTGTGCAATAATTGATGCTAAAGACTGTGCAACAAAACTCAAGCAATTTTCATGGATGTCAACAGTAAGAGTGAATTGAATATTCCTCTGTCACAAAAAATATTCTTCATTATTTATGTCTAGCACAGCTGAAGCAACCCTGTGACCGTGATATTCTGTGGCTAACAAAATGCCACCTTCAACTTTGAAAGACAGGGGGAGAAGAATTGTAACCTTTCAATGAATCATTCATTTTTTATAGCAGTGAAAAAGCTCTCCTGCAAAAGGAAGTCATATTCTGTATAAAAATTGTGAAAAGAGCACAATTTGGAGAAGTGCTAAAGAAAAAGGTACTATTGTCAAGTTAAATAAAAGGGAGAGGGTGTGGTGGCTCAGCAGGCTAGAGCGCTGAAACCGTCGGCTGCAAAGTCAACAGCTCGGCAGTTCGAATCCCGGGTCTACACAGTGGAGCGAGTTCCCGCTGTTAACCCCAGTTCCTGCCAACCTAGCACTTCGAAAGCATGTAAATGCAAGTAAATAAATAGGTACTGCCATAAAAAACGGGAAGGTAAAATAGTGTTTCCTTGCAGCCATGCCAGCCACGTGGCCATAGACTTGCACAACACTGGCTCTTTGGCTTGAATACGGAGATGAACACTGCCCCTAGAGTCGGACATGACTAGCATGCATGTGTGTGGGGGGGGGACCTTTGCCTTTACCTTTTATAATTTATATGAAGTAAAATATATACAATAGGTGTGGTGGCTTTGGTATGAAAGAATGACAGGTATGTCTTCCATGACATTGCAACCTCCATTAGAAATGTAACATGGTTTTTATTTCTGTTTGATATTTGAAGCATTTTTACTCATTCCAGTCCAAAACATTCACATTTATTTCTTCCATCCACCCCACGGTTGTCCAGGGACAGGGATGGTGCAAGGTGTCCTGTCACCTGAGATGGGGTACACAGCCACATCCAAGTATACCACAGCCACTTCCCTGCTGCTTTTCCCCTTACCTTCTACTGCAGTGGTTCTCAACCTGGGGGTCAGGACCCCTTTGGGGGTCGAACGACCATTCTACAGGGGTCGCCATGAGCCAGTGAAGAAAACGGCACAAACAACTTGGGTCTGGAGGAGGAGGCGGAGGAAGGGTGGGGGAAAGAGTGAGTTACAGCTTGATAGGTTGGAGGGGATGTCAGTCAATGGCACCGGAGGCTGCGACTGGCTGAGGGTGCCTATATAGAGGGAAGTTCTCTCTGGCCCCTGCGGTATAGTGGCCTGCCAAAGGGGGGCTTGTAGCCTCTTCCAAGCAGGGCAAGGGGGACAACACCACATGAGGAACTGTGTTAAAGGGTTGTGGCATTAGGAAGGTTGGGAACCACTGCTCTACTGGGTTCTCCTTCCCAGCGGTGTGGTAGGATGGCTCCCTGGAGGGTCCTTCTGACTGTATATTTTCACGGCAGCTGGAAAATGGATGGCAAAGCTTTCCTGGGGTGGGGACACCCTTGTTTGTGTGCAGGCTTTGGAACTCCCTCCGGCTGGAGGCCAGGACTGCCCCATCTCTGCTGTCTTTCCAGAAACAGGCAAAGACCTTTCTCTTCAGCCAAGCTTTCCCTGAATGATGGTCTACCTATTATGTGACTTTTATATGAATCTGTTATACATGAACACATAGACTTTGTGTTGATAGACTTTGAGATTGCATTGGCACTATGTTCTCAATGTTAGTTTCCCTCACTCATAACTTCACACGGAAGTTTAGTCTGTTTTTAACTGCTCACGTTCTCTGGTAGCTTTAATGTAATGTCTTTTGATGCTATAGGATGCTATAGTTCTCAATATGTGAATATGTCTTAATTGTACTGGACTGTATATTATCCCTCATTACTGTAAGCTGCCTTGGGTCCTTTTCAAGGAGAAAGGTGGGGTAAAAATACCCTTAAATAAATAAATAAATAAATAAATAAATAAATAAATAAATAAATGTTGGGACATAGATTCCATATCTATGTTTAACCTGATATATTTCTGAAATGTTTTTATACTTACATATGAGTATACATTTAAATGCCACATAGCATGCAAAATAATCACACAATATTGCTGATAAGTTCTGATATGGAATCTCAAATACGCATTGAATATCCAGGAAATATGTGTACACTGAGAGAATTTCCTTCAAAATCTGTAGAGGAGACTACTGAGGAAGTCCTCAGGGCAGCTGTGGTTAAATTCTAGAATGTGTTTTTCTTTTAATTTCCCAGAAATTCAGAACTGCTTGTGACAACAGTTCAGGACAAGCATAGCTTTCAAATAATTATGTGTGAAGAATAACATCTTCACCAGAGCCTCGGGATCCACTGGTAGTTTTTCTAAACCTTACAACACGTTCTTTAGAGTCTGTGTATGTGTTTGATCTGCATGTAAACTTTATTTATGGTTCGTTTTTCCCTTGGGTATTATCAGCATTATTCATGGTGACCAAGGTCTTAGGAAGTGTTTCTGGAAACTAATGTTTAAACAATGATGCAAATTCCCTCTGGAAATTTGTTTCTCATTAATTACTCTTTGAAATAAATGTGAGGCATAAAAATGAGTTCATGCCACAAGAAATGAGAACCATTTATCCTCCTGCAATAATTAAAAATCTGCTCCACAGGTATTGCATAATTGATTATAATTTTATTTTATTCTTTACTTCATATAAATAAGTACTTTATGACACTGTTCTGGACTTTCAATGGCAGATGATGGCAGAAAATCCCTTAGTTCTTCCACAGCTCTTAACACTTTTTTAAACTTTCACTCTGAGGATAAAAGAGAACAACTAGTTATTTATTTATTATTTATTTATTTAAATACTTATATCCCGCTCCATCTTCCCAACGGGAACTCTGGGCGGCTAACAACGCAAAAAGCTAAAAAGGCTAAAAGCTAAAAATAGCAAGGCCACCAAGCAAGGGCAGCGGAGGGCAAGATGGCGGCAAACGGTTAGGAGCAAAGAAAAGGAAGAGAAAGGTGGTGATAGTTGATTTGGGGAGATGTCTTAATTCAGCTCCCCAAATTCCCAGCTAGCATAGTGATTCCATTGTTCATCTCTTTTCAGATCATTTGACTTATAATTTAAAACGGCGACCCATGTGGCTACTGCCACAAAACAGAAGTTCTGGGGATTTTTTGCTGTTCTCTCTTATCTACGGTTTTTATTATCCATGGGGAGGCTGGAACCAATCCCCAGCGGATACCGAGGTCCTACTGTATTGTAAAGAAGAGTCAGGAAAGTTCCCCTGAAATTCTGGTATCCCTAGGTGCCGGAGGGGGGTGGATTTTATTGTCCAATAAATCAACAAATCTAAAATCACTAAAAATCTGTCAATCCATATTTGTTTGGGGTATCAATTCATATGAATACTAACTGATGAATTTGAGATTTTTGAATGAATTTTGTGATTCATTTTTAATTCAGGACCTTCTGTATTCAAGACCGTCTCTGTCGGCTCAGGCAGAGGAAAATGTGGCCAGAAAGAGTCCACTAACAGCATTCTCAGCTTCTCTCATTTTGAGAAAGGTCTGTAAGAGTCTTTTGATTCTTTCATTCAAAACTACATAGGTGAGTTGTATTGAGGGATCCACCTTACCAAAAGTTTTATTTTATTTTATTTGCCGAGTTTCTACAGATTTTGCACTATAGCTCACCAGCCTCTCTTCACCAGGGTCATCCAGACATTTGCATGCAGTTTTTGTGCAGCTGGAGGGGCTGCCACAGTGGGAAATTTCCATTCCTTCAGCCAAGTTGCATACTTCTGTACCTGGATCAAACCAAACTCCAGATAGAGACTGGAAAAGATTCCTCTTTAAAAATCCTGGAGAACTACGGAGAAACAATGTAGACCAGGCCTGCCCAAAGTCCAGCCCGGGGGCAAAATCCAGCCCATCAGGCCGTTCTGAGTGGCCTGTGGCTGGCTGGCCTGCCCCTCCCACCTCCTTCGCCCCATGTTTTTGTTTGTTTGTTTGTTTTATTCTTCTGCCAACACTGACACCGCTGGAAAGTTTGGGCAAATGGGCGGACGGGTGGTCTGCCACCACTGGCACCGCAGGGGAAAGTGTGGGGTTGGGAAGGCCAACGGGCCTCTGCCACCGCCAAGGAGCTTTGGGGTGGGCTGGCGGGCAAGCTGTCACCACCGCTGGGGAGCTTGGGGGGTGCAAAGTCGCACAGATCACCTCTTCCAAGGGGCGACCTGTGGCCAGGGCCGGCGTGCCCATTAAGGCGAACTAGGAAGTTGCCTAGGGCACCAAAATGGAGAGGGAGTGCTGGCCAGCCTGCTGCCCCCCCGCTGCCCCCCCCGCTGGCCACCGCCATCCATCCCCCCCGCTGGCCGTCGCTGTCTGCCCGCTGCCCCTGTGCCCATTGCCGCCCACCCCCGTGCCCGTCACCGTCCGCCCCCCATGCCCGTCGCCGTCCCCGTCATCTGCCACCCCCTGCCGCCCTGCCGCCGCCTCCGCCCTGCCCTTCCCCCACCGCTGCCCCCGCCCCCGCCCCCGCCTGCTGCCTCCCACTGCCCCACCCCTCGCCTAGGGTGCAAAAAACCCTAGTGCCGGCCCTGGCCACGGCTCCCTGTGTTTCCTTTGGTCCCCACCTTCCTCCCTCCCTCCCTTGGTCCCTGCCTTCCTTCCTGTGGGTGGGGTTGCAAGGGGTCAGTGGGTGGGGCTTATGGGTCAGTGGGTGGGGCTTGCAGTGGGGTGGGGTGGCAGGGTCGGGGAGCAACCGGCCCCTGACACATTCTCAGCCACCCAATCTGGCCCTCCTTACAAAAAGTTTGGGCACCCCTGATGTAGACAATGATGGAGATAAGTTGATGAGTAGCCTGACTCTGTAGAAGGATGGAACTTTGTGGTTAACGTGGTGGCCTTGCGACCCTCGGGTCAATTCTGGCATCCCTGACATGGTGGTAACAACATGGTGATGTCGTAGGAGAGCCTATGGGAGAAGCAGTTGTCTAGCTAGGATCATGCTGGCTGATCCGGATCAGCAGCATGCCTGTGGATGACTTCAGGCTAGCAGATCCAAGGGGTGGGGGTGGGTGGGGGTGGGGTGGGGTTTTTCTATCTGGTTGGCTGCGGTCGCATAAAAATACCAGTCTGGGCCTCGGTTGATGCAGAGGCTGCATTTTCCCCCTCCCCCGCCCACCCTATTGGTTTTGTTTTGTTTTTACAGCTAGCCTTGAATTTAATTTGTTTTAGGGATGTAAAATGATTATTTTTACAGCAGGGTTGTGTGTTATAACAGATATTTGTTTTAACGCATGCCACTGCTTTGTTGGCGGTTTGGAACGTTGGGAGTGGAGCCAGAGAATATAAAACAGTAGGCGGGCTCTGCTTGGCCTGTTGAGTGCAGAATCCCTGCCGGGGACCCAGAAGGCAGGGTCAGGGAGTGTCCTAGGTTGGGGGGAGTCGCAGACAGGAGCCTGACCTTGCTCCCTAAGTGGCAGGGAGCCATGGAGTGGCATACGCCCAAGTGGTTTTCAAAGATCTGCCATTTGGGGTGGCCTCCCAAATGCACCTGGGAAGGTGAGGGTTCACGCCAGGGAGTGTTTGCGTCTCTCGTTGGAACTGCATCCCATCCCAAAGCTAGGCCAGGGAAAATGCTGCTGTAATCCCCAAAGCTGTGGCCTCAAGAAGACTTCCCTCCTTAGTTGGTCTACTACTACCCTGGACAAGCCAGCTGTAGCTGAGATACGTATATGTAGAAGCTCTGCACCCATACCACATACGTCTACAAACTGCCAGCTAGGATGTATAGTAGTTTACATTTATTTACGTTATTTGCTGGGATGTAAACCAAAATACTGACATTGTGGGACAGTAACAGCAAAACAGTTAATAGAAGGATCTCTTCCCCTTCCTTTTATTTTGCTTTGTTGGGATTAAAAGGGAAATTCCTAATATGAGTCAGCGCCTGTCCCAACTGACTGGCTGGTAAGTATCCTAGGTCAGTAAAGGATGTGAGCTTGTATATTGATTTTATTTGTGTGAACATTTAGTACTGTGGCTCTTCAGCACCAAAGGGCTCCCAGAGCGACATGATGTTATTTAATCACAGCAGCTGAACAACAGAATAATTTGAAACATTAAAAGCAGGGCACGTTATAATTCTAGCCATGAAAGACCAAAGGACTTGATTTTTTTTAAAAAAGTCCGCTTCATACTACTACTACTACTACTACTACTACTACTACTACTACTACTACTACTACTACTACTACTACTACTACTACTACTACACTCAGTCCAAGGCACAGATCCATACGGAGAGGTTCTGGAGAGTTCATATTGCATCTTGCATTTCCCCAGTTGGGATATGAGGGAGACTTCTAAGCCAAACATTGGAAGCTTACATTAAACAAAAAATCAGTATAATAGCATGATGGAGCCACCCATAACTGAATAGTGATGGGATGAAGAGATGATGCTCCTCCTACATCAGTGATGGCGAACCTTTTAGAGACTGGGTGCCCAAACTGCAACTCAAAACCCACTAATTTTCTGCAAAGTGCCAATGCAGCGATTTCACCTGAATACAGGTGGCTGTGAAGGGACAATGTCGGGTGCCCACAGAATGGGCTCCTTCAAGGGCCACCTTTGGCACCCGTGCCGGAGGTTTGCCAACACTGCTCAGATGCAGCTGCTTCATCATGTCATCCTTCCACATCATGCATTCTTCTTAAATGCAAGCTCCAAGCTTTCCTATAAGGATGGCCATCCACAGGAGCATGGCAGTAGCTCAGACAGGACGCAAAGGGTGAGGACAAGCAGAGCCCCTTCCAAGGCAGATGGGTTCCTGAGAAGATGGCAGAGTCATACTTCAGGTGGACAGAACTGTGCCCCCACAGAGAGCAGTTGCAAAGACTCTCTCTTCCTAAACACTGAAGACTAAACCATCTGAGCAGGGAATGGACACAGCTGGTCATATTAAGGTGCTGTGGCCTAATGTTCCTTCTGTCTGTCTTTTCGCTTTGTTATTTTGTGTTTTGTTTCTCTTTATTGTGAAATTCTATAGACCAATTGCTATTCACAGGAAAGCAAGAATTTGAGACAAGAATGCAATAATTAAAAAAAAATGGGTTGGGGAGATGCCAGTCCATCGGTGTGTCTATAGTTTTCTCCAACTGATGCTCTGTGACAACACTATGCAGTCTGATGTTTCTTCCCATGGGAATTCAAAACGTTCCCTCAAAATGACTTCAATAGCCCAGAGTGAGTAATTTCATGCCCTCCAGATGTGTCTGTTCCATTCTATACTTTCTAGAGCGCCCACCTGAGCATTTCTGGAGGTCCACAACTTGCCCATTTCTAACATTCACCTTCTAGAATGGCTGTTGTGACAAAAGAAGCACTGCTGTGGTCTAGGTCAAGGTTCATGCATGAATGTGGCCTGTGGTCCTCCAGATGTTTGGACTACAACTCCCAAAATCCCTTACTGCTGACAATGCTGGAGAGAATGGTGGTAGTTGGAGGTCAAAAAGTCTAGAGGTCCAAAGATTCCCTATCCCATACTCTGGGCTCTACCCTGGAGCTAGGCCTGCAATCCTATCATTTACACGCCATTTTAAATTACTCCCTGAGGTACCAAAATTGTAGGTTATTGATTCCACATACATGTGTGAATGAATGTGAGAGAGAGAGAGAAAGTGAGAGAAATACTAGGCTTTAGCAATGGACGGACCTGGTTTCCTTGGTGATATTTTTATAACCCAAACGGTTCCTTTCCGTGAAATAAAAAGTACGTAAGAAGTATGACTACTTATAACCATGTTGCTTTAATTGTAATGTTGTCTATTAATGCTGTAAGATGTCCCTCAATTCCTTGTTCTCAAATACTTGAACATGTCTTCATTGTACTGGACTGGGTATTATCCCTCATTACTGTAAGCCACCTTGGGTCCTTTTCCAAGGAGAAAGGTGGGGTAAAAATACTCTAAAATAAATAAATAAAAAATATCTTGCCCACTGGCTTAAGCAAGAAGTCATGTGCTTAAATCACTTTAAGCTGTTTAATATATTCATCTTCCACACATTCTGCAACAAATCAAGGCCTCCCCTCCCGAGGCTCCTGGCTAATTTTCAAGCTGCTGTCCTGATTTGGGGCCGATTTGGGTTGATCCTGAGTGAGCAGGAAGTTTAATGCTTGATCACCCCATTATCTGGTCCTCAGGGATTTCTCATGATGAGAGGGGAGTGGAAAACACAAGTATGAGAAAGAGAGAGGAAGCGGGGAGCAATACATTCTCTTAGGCCGTGCTTTCTGTGCATTTTTACTGCGGTGAACTGCAGAGTAAAAGATTCCATCCTAATCGCGAAGGGAAGTAATTTGGTGCCCCGACTGACCACGCCCCCGGAAATGCACTTTCACTGTTTTTTTTAACCACTGCAAGGGGTTGGTTTAAAAAAACTTCCCTTAAAGATGTGCAGTTCTTTGCTACTCTAGCGAGGTGCGACCCCAGAAAATACGCAGTAATTCGCTTCGTACCCCTTTTCCTGCCACTTCCTGCAAATTAGAAAATCGACCCAAAAAAAGGGAAAAGATGCACAGTAAGCAAGTAGAGACGGGCACAGAGCAGTAAAATACTACCCTGCCGACAGGACACTAACTGCACATCAAACACCACGTGACTGCCCGGAAAAAAACTACGCATCAAATTAAGATGCACAGAAAACTTTAGTGAGACCAGGTTGCTAGGCACGTGGCTTTTTTCCTTCCTAGCAAAAGCACCTTGGCCATTTCCCAGAGCTGGGCCTCAGGGTCAGAGAAACAGCAGGGCCAGGTGGAATAGCCATGGCAAGTGCCTGTTGTCATCAGCCAACGATGTCTCCTGTGAAACTCTTGGGCTATCGCCCTTACAACGAGATCCTGACCTGTGTTTTCCCTCTCCCTGTCTCATACCAGGTCAAAAATCAATTATCTTTTCATCAAAATGCCAGAGCAAAAGAGAGTTGATATTTTTGTGGATTTATTCAGAAATTACCCGGTGGTAACTTGAAGCTTTTTGCTGAAAGGTGCCTGTGGATTTGTGCTGAAGGGCTGTGACAAGGCCCTGAAAAGCTAGTGAGAAAGTTCGACCGGGAAGTAAATATGGAGGTTGGCAGCCCTGAAGCTGTGCTGAATTTCAACTCCCATCTTTCACTTCAAGGATAATGACTGTGAACTCCGGGGCAGGCTTTCCTTACAGGGAACTAATGGGTTTTTGTAGTTCCTCAGAACATCCTGTACCTCCTGCTGAACCTTGAATTAAAATTATGCCGGAATGAAAGTAACCGCCATCCCTCCAGCAGTCTTCCAGTCAAACAAGTTATACGACACTGTTTTGTGCCAGGTTGTTGGGTCTCCACCTGCTATCTATGGGATCTTATCAGTTCAGATAATAAATCAGAACAGGTCATGTACTCATCTTGCAAAGATGTAAAATGTAGCTATAGTGATTTCTGCTAGTGATATCAGTTGCCTAGTGGACTGGCTCTCGTTGTCTCTCTTTCATTAACCAGATCTTGGGAAATGCTTTTCTTAAAATTACCAAGCCCCAGAATCCTTCAGCCGGCTTCCTCTCAGCCTGCATGAGGAATAGAGACAGCCAAAGAGAAGAATGGTGCGACACAACAGAGGCTTGAAGGTAGTAGTTCCTGAAGCCCTAGATAGAGAAGGAGTGAGGCCTGTTCCCTTCTTTTGCTTGCTGAATTTATTACCTGCGGATCCACCAAGATTCCTAACTGACACCACATTCTCATCTTCTTTTAAAAAGAGAGAGAGAGAGATGTGAATAACGATTGGGTTATGAGAACAGATTGTGTTGACATTGTTGCAAATTATTTCTAAGTATTATAATGCAAAGTATTCTGCTCCAGGAAGAAAACAAGATAGATGGGGACAAAGTGAGGAAATGCTGGTGTCACATAACTTTATAAAGTTGTCATGGCAAAACAGCCCCATAATGTATTTATTTATTTGCCATTCTTTAATCTGTGCACATTTATGAGAGTGCAGAAAACCAGCGTGGTGTCACAGTGGCCCCTATCCCATGTCCCTTTAAATGCAGATTAAATTTGCAGATAAACCGTGTCCAAAACTGCCGTCTCCACGGCCACCGGGCTTTTGGGGGGGGGAGAAAACCTGGTAATGCCCCCTTAAGCGAGGTTTCCAAGACTTACCAGAGAATTAGGGAATTTTTTGCCTCACTTTAAAATCCACCTTATAAAGAGGCATACATCGTGGGGCCCTGTAGATGATTCGGCTTTCTTTCTTCTGTTTTTTTCATAGCGCCGACCGGCTGTTCCTGGGGCTGATCTGCGCTGTTTTGTTGGTTTTTTTTAATTTCCCCCCACCCTCCTAGCAACAGGAAGCTGGATCGGGTGCTTTTTTTAAAAAACTTCCCCCACCCCTTGTGCCAGCCAGATGGTCCTTTTTTTAATCCTTGTGACACCTGCTGGCCATGGGGCTGAACTGCGCTTTAAAAAAACACCTCTGTATGTGGGAGCAGCTATCCCACATCTTCAGTCCCGTGACAGGAGGAAGAGGAAAAGCCAGACCTTCAGAAGATCAGGATCTTCCCCAGGTGAGATAGCAGCCAAAGAAAATGATAGACTAGGACTCAGGAAGTCTAGGGTTGAATCGTCATTTTGGTTGCTGGGCCCTCCATTTTTTCCATGGCGAGTGGGACCCCTAATTCGGCAGCTAAGCATTCAAATGTCTGGAGGAGGGCAGTGCACTCGTGTGTGTCCCATCTACCAATCAGGAGGTAGTCATCTAAATAGTGGGTAATAGCTCCCCCCTGCGCTCTTTGTTGGGCGGCCCATTCAATGAAGGAACTAAATGTTTCAAATGCCGCACAGGCAATGGAACAGCCGAATGGCATGGCTTTATCTATGTACAATTCCCCTTCAAATTTGCTGTCTAGCAGAGCAAATCATCTCAGTGGACTGGCAGGAGGTGGAAGGCCGATTGAATGTTGCATTTTGCCAGCCATACCCCTTTGCCGTGGGCCCTGATAAGGTTAATGGCCTGGTCAAAGCTGGCATACTTTACTGAGGATAGTTCCAGGGGAATTGCATCGTTTACTGATGACCCCTTGGGATATGATAAATGCTGAATTAGAGGGTATTCCCCAGGGGTCTTTTTTAGGACTACTCCCAGAGGGGAAACCCTCAAGTTTGGCAACGGGGATGTGTCGAAAGGTCCGGCCATCCTGCCTGCCATGATTTCCTTATTGATTTTTTGCCTAACAATGTGGGGGTGGTCCCTAGCTGATTTTACATTCGGGGCATCGAATGCTGTGCGCTGGCTTACAACTGGTATCCTAAAGCTCTTGATGAACCCCACCCACAGGTAGAGAGCCTCTTTTCTCATGGGGTAAGCCAGTAGAAGTGGTGCAAGGGCTGCAGGTTTAACCGGGGTGCTGGCCAGGTTTGCGAGGCTGCCCGGTAGGGCGGCCTCATTTTCGACTAGTGACTGCTTGGGTTTGGGGGGGGGTAGCTGATGTGGCGGTGTCGCCTGCGATATTTGGTTTAGAAGGGGGCCTGGCTCCCCGAAAGGACTGGTGTGTGGTTTTTTGCTTGGTGCAGGATACCCTGGGGTGGGGGCCATAACATATATCACAGTCATGATCGAATTTGCATTTGCCCCGGTTACACTTGCCCACTTGGTACTCCCAACACAACCTTTTCGAGGGTTCTTTCTTGTACCCACGGGCGGCCCGGGAGCCCTCTTGCCTGCCTTTTAGGTGCGGCCCCACCTCCCATAGCCAGAGTTTGCTATGTACCACGTCCCATCTAGTGTGTGCACTTTTGGACGCTCTTTTCCTGAAACCTTCATCATACGCCAATGCGGCTGCCTCCCCTGCCTATCTGCGTGCACATAACACGTTCTTAAGGTGGTTGTTTAAGTGCCATGCCCTTTCGGGGTAGTCAGCCTGTACAATGCCTGCAAACTCTGCAAAACCCTCGAGCCAGCTCTCAAAAGCCCTCTCAACCCTCTGGTGTCGGTATTTCCTTCTGTTGCTGCCCCTCGATTTAATTTTACCCTCTTCCTCCTCGGGTTTTAGCAGCGTGAACACATCCACGTAAAACCCCTGCAGTATGGCCTTCCTCACCCTTCTGCTTATGTGCAGCCTGGGGGGGGGTCCTCATCATCTGTGAAAGATGGGCCTTGCCAACCCTCCTGTCCCTGGGGTGCTGCCCTTTCCCACCCTTTGGATTTAAGGAACCAGGCTCTAGCACGGGTCGCCCACTGCGGCAGGCCAGGGGTATCAGCAGCAACCCCCCAGTAATCCCTGTCCCTTTCCTCCTCATCAGAGGAAGACTCACTGGTAGAGGACTCAGTGGATGACTCCCTTCTGTGGCTCCTGCTGCTCCTGGACCTGCTGGAAGCCCGCCTTTTCCTCTTGCGTTGTGGTCTTGTTTCCCCTTCTGAGGCTGCCTGGCTGGCGTCGCTGGTCTCACCTGATGCTGAGGGTGCTGTGTTAGCCTGCAGTGTGGAGTCCGAAGTGATTACCTCCCTGCTGGACCCAGGGACCTGTGCGAGATTCACTCTGCGGGTGGAAATTGAGGCTAGCGCCTGGCCAATTAATAGCAAGCTATCCTGTTGAGGGGGTAGTGAGAGGGTGGCCTGGTTAAGCCCGACGGGCTGTTGGGCTGGACCCTCAGCAGCCTGTTGCCCGTCCCCATTGGTGCGGATAATCGGTGATTGGGGCTGCTGCTCTGTCTGGTGCCCAATGCAGTCGGTGCAAGCCCGGGTCAGCTTTGCCCAGCGCTTGGGGGCGGCTGTATTAGTGGGTGTCTTAGCGGGCTGGGCAGTAGCCTTATGCTGTGGTGGCATTTTTTTAAAATTTACTTATTTATTTAGATTTGTTTATTATTATTATTATTATTATTATTATTATTTATTACTCAGTTGTTATTAGCTATAATATATATATATATATATATATATATATATATATATATATATATATATATATATATATATATATATATATATATATATATATATATATATATATATATATATATATATATATATATATATATATATATATATATATATATATGCATGTTAGGGTGGATTCGGGTTTCTTCCCGTGTAGAAATCTGGTTGTTTTGGCAACGTTTCGACGAGGTCTCACTCGTCATCTTCAGGCTGGTGTTCTGGCTTCTTTCTTCTTGAAGCAAAGCGTGATCTCAGTTGAAGTCCTTCTATAAATACTGCTGGGGGTGTGTGGTTTGCTTGCTCTGTTGCTGATTGTAGGTTCGTTTGTTCTTTTGTGATCTGCTGTGTGGCTGAGGCGATCGTTAAGGGCTTAACTGCTGGTGGGTTAGATGGCTGTTTAGAGACATCCTGTGTGGGTGAGGTGCTGGATGTGTGTCTATTAGCCTTTTGTTTCTTAACGACCTTGGTGATGGGTGTTCTGGCAGCATCCTGGGCTTTGGTGGAGTGGGGTCCTGTGTCTTGTGAATTCATTTTGGTCTGGCTACGTGTCTGTGGTCTCCCAAAGTTTTTTTGGCGTGTGTAAGTGTGCTCCATGTGGTGGCTGGAGTGGGGAGTAGCGGTAGATGGTGCAGTCGTGGTTTTGTTATTGGATGGTGGTTTCGTTTCATCTGTGGGAAGGGTCTGGGTTTGTGTTTGGTGTGGATGGAAGGTGGTGGCATCTTGTGTCCTTTTGGACCTGGTGTCAGTCTTTGTGACAGAGGCTCGTCTGTTGACCAGGGCTAGTTTCCAGATGTCAGGCAAGCGGGAGGTGTCATCACGTTTATTCATGTTGTTTGGGTGTTTCTCTATTTCAATGGCTTCCATGATTATTCGACTGTTGAAGTGTTCAGTTTTGGAGATGAGTTTGGTTCTTTTAAAATCAATTTCATGACCTGTTGTTTTTATGTGCTGGAAGAGAGAGGAAGATTTTTCTTCTTTTTTGACTGCGTTCTTGTGTTCTGCGATGCGTGCGCTTATTCTCCTGTTTGTCTGTCCGATGTATGTGGCTGGGCAGACTTTGCATGGTATTTCGTAGACTCCTTGGTTTTCTAGCTCAATCTTGTCTTTGGGGTTTCTTAAAATGTTGGCTATTTTTTGTTCGGTGCAAAAGGCTGTCTTGATATTGTGTTTGTGGAGGATTTTGCTTATTTTGTCTGTGGTGCCTTTGATGTAAGGGAGGAGGGCAGTGCCGTTGTTCTCTTCTGTTTCTTGGTTCTTGGGGGGTGTTTCTTTTTGGATTAGTTTGGTGATGGTGTTTTTTTGGAATCCGTTCGCAAATATATATATATTTGTTTTCGTAGATTTTCACGGGTATAGGTATGCATGTTAGGGTGGATTCGGGTTTCTTCCCGTGTAGAAATCTGGTTGTTTTGGCGACGTTTCGACGAGGTCTCACTCGTCATCTTCAGGCTGGTGTTCTGGCTTCTTTCTTCTTGAAGCAAAGCGTGATCTCAGTTGAAGTCCTTCTATAAATACTGCTGGGGGTGTGTGGTTTGCTTGCTCTGTTGCTGATTGTAGGTTCGTTTGTTCTTTTGTGATCTGCTGTGTGGCTGAGGCGATCGTTAAGGGCTTAACTGCTGGTGGGTTAGATGGCTGTTTAGAGACATCATGTGTGGGTGAGGTGCTGGATGTGTGTCTATTAGCCTTTTGTTTCTTAACGACCTTGGTGATGGGTGTTCTGGCAGCATCCTGGGCTTTGGTGGAGTGGGGTCCTGTGTCTTGTGAATTCATTTTGGTCTGGCTGCGTGTCTGTGGTCTCCCAATTTTTTTTGGCGTGTGTAAGTGTGCTCCATGTGGTGGCTGGAGTGGGGAGTAGCGGTAGATGGTGCAGTCGTGGTTTTGTTATTGGATGGTGGTTTCGTTTCATCTGTGGGAAGGGTCTGGGTTTGTGTTTGGTGTGGATGGAAGGTGGTGGCGTCTTGTGTCCTTTTGGACCTGGTGTCAGTCTTTGTGACAGAGGCTCGTCTGTTGACCAGGGCTAGTTTCCAGATGTCAGGCAAGCGGGAGGTGTCATCACGTTTATTCATGTTGTTTGGGTGTTTCTCTATTTCAATGGCTTCCATGATTATTCGACTGTTGAGGTGTTCAGTTTTGGAGATGAGTTTGGTTCTTTTAAAATCAATTTCATGACCTGTTGTTTTTATGTGTTGGAAGAGAGAGGAAGATTTTTCTTCTTTTTTGACTGCGTTCTTGTGTTCTGCGATGCGTGCGCTTATTCTCCTGTTTGTCTGTCCGATGTATGTGGCTGGGCAGACTTTGCATGGTATTTCGTAGACTCCTTGGTTTTCTAGCTCAATCTTGTCTTTGGGGTTTCTTAAAATGTTGGCTATTTTTTGTTCGGTGCAAAAGGCTGTCTTGATATTGTGTTTGTGGAGGATTTTGCTTATTTTGTCTGTGGTGCCTTTGATGTAAGGGAGGAGGGCAGTGCCGTTGTTCTCTTCTGTTTCTTGGTTCTTGGGGGGTGTTTCTTTTTGGATTAGTTTGGTGATGGTGTTTTTTTGGAATCCGTTCGCAATTAAAGCATTCGAGAGAGTGTGTAATTCAGTTTTTAGGTGGTCTTTGTCAGCGAGGCGTTTGGTTCTGGAGATGAGGGTTTTTGCTACGGAGTTGATCTGTGCAGGGTGGTGGTGTGATTGTGCATTTAAGTAGCGGTTTGTATGTGTTTTTTTCCGGTAGATGGTATGTCCTAAGGAGCCGTCGGGTTTTTTGTAGATTAGGACGTCCAGGAAGGGAAGTTGGTTGTTGGCTTCTATTTCCATAGTGAATTGTATTTTGGGGTGTAGGCTGTTGAGATGTGTGAGGAAGTTGTTCAGTTTGTCTTTCCCGTGTGGCCAGATAACTCATCTCCAAAACTGAACACCTCAACAGTCGAATAATCATGGAAGCCATTGAAATAGAGAAACACCCAAACAACATGAATAAACGTGATGACACCTCCCGCTTGCCTGACATCTGGAAACTAGCCCTGGTCAACAGACGAGCCTCTGTCACAAAGACTGACACCAGGTCCAAAAGGACACAAGATGCCACCACCTTCCATCCACACCAAACACAAACCCAGACCCTTCCCACAGATGAAACGAAACCACCATCCAATAACAAAACCACGACTGCACCATCTACCGCTACTCCCCACTCCAGCCACCACATGGAGCACACTTACACACGCCAAAAAAAATTGGGAGACCACAGACACGCAGCCAGACCAAAATGAATTCACAAGACACAGGACCCCACTCCACCAAAGCCCAGGATGCTGCCAGAACACCCATCACCAAGGTCGTTAAGAAACAAAAGGCTAATAGACACACATCCAGCACCTCACCCACACATGATGTCTCTAAACAGCCATCTAACCCACCAGCAGTTAAGCCCTTAACGATCGCCTCAGCCACACAGCAGATCACAAAAGAACAAACGAACCTACAATCAGCAACAGAGCAAGCAAACCACACACCCCCAGCAGTATTTATAGAAGGACTTCAACTGAGATCACGCTTTGCTTCAAGAAGAAAGAAGCCAGAACACCAGCCTGAAGATGACGAGTGAGACCTCGTCGAAACGTCGCCAAAACAACCAGATTTCTACACGGGAAGAAACCCGAATCCACCCTAACATGCATACCTATACCCGTGAAAATCTACGAAAACAAATATCCGACCTCTACGGGGAGGAAACCTTCCAGCTGACCAGAACCTACGAGAAACTAGAAGTCCGAAGAGCCACCATCTTATGTGACATTGCATTCCTACGCAACTGCCGAGATAAAAATGTGATCCCCACAAGCTTCCAACTGAAATTCCACTCAAAAAAACCCATCCAGCGAAAGGATCCTGAAAAGAACAGAACTAGCCCTAATCAGAAACGAACTACACAAGAAAAGATACCTACTAGATCAAACCAACAAAGACCTACTCACTCTCCACCTCAAACTCAGCAACAAAATCCACCCAACACTCTGGAACAAATCCAAGCAACTCGCCGCCTGGAGAGCTGAAACAGAGACCACCCACAAGACAGACACACACACCAACAAACTCCACAAACTGGAAAAACGCCAGAAGCCCAACCCCCCACAGCAGCCCATGAAACAAACAGTTCACAACATATCAGACAGGACACTCACCATCGCAGAGACCAAAGTCCTGTCCAAAGGATTCAACTTTGCAGTCGCCCCCAGACACATCCCCACTGAAAACATCATATGCGGAGTGGAAGCCAGCCTAACCAAAATCAACCCAGATGAAGCCAACAAAATCAGACTCGAAGTCACCAATATCCTCTGCTCCAGCAAACCACCCAGAAGCAAATTACACAAAGAAGAACAAAAAGCCCTCACCAACCTGAGGAAAGACAACAACATAATCATTCTCCCAGCAGACAAAGGCAATGCCACAGTGGTGATGAACACATCTGACTACCAAGCCAAACTATCCAACCTACTACAAGACCCTGCTTACATACCTTTGAACACAGACCCCACCACCTACCTGGAAAAAACCACCAAAGCCAAAATAAAAGCCTCACCCTTAAGTGAAGAAATCAAGCCAAGCATCATCCCCAGAGAGAAATCATCCAGATGCCCCAAGCTCTACGGCCTCCCCAAGATTCACAAAGAAGGAACACCTCTCAGACCCATAGTCAGCTCCATAGGCTCACCCCTACAAAACCTCGCCAAATTTCTTGCCAAACAACTCCAGCCCTATGCAGAATCCATCTCTTCATACGTACAAAACTCGTTCCACTTCATAGAAATTATAAAGAAACAAGACCTACAACCCAATGACCTACTCGTGAGCTTCGATGTTGTTTCGCTCTTCACACAAGTGCCCATTCAAGAAGCCTTGACAGCTATCCACAACAAATACAACCCCCCCAAGCACATCCTAGATCTGACCAACCACTGCCTAACCAACACATACTTCATCCACAATGGACAAAGATACAAACAGATAGAAGGAGCACCCATGGGATCACCCCTCTCACCGGTCATCGCAAACCTATATATGGAACACTTTGAAACCAACGCGTTACAGAAGTCCGAACATAAACCCAAACTCTGGCTCAGATATGTTGACGACACCTTTGTTATCTGGCCACACGGGAAAGACAAACTGAACAACTTCCTCACACATCTCAACAGCCTACACCCCAAAATACAATTCACTATGGAAATAGAAGCCAACAACCAACTTCCCTTCCTGGACGTCCTAATCTACAAAAAAACCCGACGGCTCCTTAGGACATACCATCTACCGGAAAAAAACACATACAAACCGCTACTTAAATGCACAATCACACCACCACCCTGCACAGATCAACTCCGTAGCAAAAAACCCTCATCTCCAGAACCAAACGCCTCGCTGACAAAGACCACCTAAAAACTGAATTACACACTCTCTCGAATGCTTTAATTGCGAACGGATTCCAAAAAAACACCATCACCAAACTAATCCAAAAAGAAACACCCCCCAAGAACCAAGAAACAGAAGAGAACAACGGCACTGCCCTCCTCCCTTACATCAAAGGCACCACAGACAAAATAAGCAAAATCCTCCACAAACACAATATCAAAGACAGCCTTTTGCACCGAACAAAAAATAGCCAACATTTTAAGAAACCCCAAAGACAAGATTGAGCTAGAAAACCAAGGAGTCTACGAAATACCATGCAAAGTCTGCCCAGCCACATACATCGGACAGACAAACAGGAGAATAAGCGCACGCATCGCAGAACACAAGAACGCAGTCAAAAAAGAAGAAAAATCTTCCTCTCTCTTCCAACACATAAAAACAACAGGTCATGAAATTGATTTTAAAAGAACCAAACTCATCTCCAAAACTGAACACCTCAACAGTCGAATAATCATGGAAGCCATTGAAATAGAGAAACACCCAAACAACATGAATAAACGTGATGACACCTCCCGCTTGCCTGACATCTGGAAACTAGCCCTGGTCAACAGACGAGCCTCTGTCACAAAGACTGACACCAGGTCCAAAAGGACACAAGATGCCACCACCTTCCATCCACACCAAACACAAACCCAGACCCTTCCCACAGATGAAACGAAACCACCATCCAATAACAAAACCACGACTGCACCATCTACCGCTACTCCCCACTCCAGCCACCACATGGAGCACACTTACACACGCCAAAAAAAATTGGGAGACCACAGACACGCAGCCAGACCAAAATGAATTCACAAGACACAGGACCCCACTCCACCAAAGCCCAGGATGCTGCCAGAACACCCATCACCAAGGTCGTTAAGAAACAAAAGGCTAATAGACACACATCCAGCACCTCACCCACACATGATGTCTCTAAACAGCCATCTAACCCACCAGCAGTTAAGCCCTTAACGATCGCCTCAGCCACACAGCAGATCACAAAAGAACAAACGAACCTACAATCAGCAACAGAGCAAGCAAACCACACACCCCCAGCAGTATTTATAGAAGGACTTCAACTGAGATCACGCTTTGCTTCAAGAAGAAAGAAGCCAGAACACCAGCCTGAAGATGACGAGTGAGACCTCGTCGAAACGTCGCCAAAACAACCAGATTTCTACACGGGAAGAAACCCGAATCCACCCTAACATGCATATATATATATATATATATATATATATATATATATATATATATATATATATATATATATATATATATATATATATATATATATATATGTGTGTGTGCTTTTCGCCCTTTTTCGGACCTCTGAAATGAATTAATTGGTTTCCTATTCATTTCAATGGGAAACTATGTTTCGGATAACAATTTTTTTCAGATAACAAATTGCCTCTGGGAACGAATTAAAAGAGACATCGCCAAAAGAATTTGAAATGAATGAAATACAAAGATTTCATGCATGTCCCTAATGACTAAAGGTTCCCCTCAACCATTATTTCTATCTACATGAAACAGAGCTCATCATCAGTCATAACCTGAAGAGCCAGTGTTTGTTCATAAACGTATTTCGTAGGAGATAAACATATTTAACATATACATATGTTAAAACTCCAGGAGACGATGGATTGGGACCAGAATTCTATAAGATATTTAAATCAATGTTAATACCTAAGTTAAAGAAGCTATATAATGAGATACTGGAAGGAGAACAAGTGCCCACCTCCTGGAAAAAATCTTAATTCTCAAGCCTAACAAGGACCCAACAGATGTTGGATCCTATAGACCAATATCACTTATAAATCAAGATGCAAAGATTTTTACAGCAATTTTAGCTAAAAGAATGTATACATTTATAGATAAATATATCAAAGAAGATCAAACGGGATTTATTAAGGGTAGACAAATGTCAAACATTATAAGAACGTTGAATGTTCTTTATGAGATGGGAAGACACAAGATAGAGCATGCATTTTGTCCTTAGATCTATTTAAAGCTTTTGATTGTGTTCAATGGTCTGCGTTAAAACTTATATTACAGAAATGGGGATTTGGAGAAAAATTTTTAAATGCAATAAATCAACTCTATTCTCATAGCACCTCGTCGATTATTGTTAACGATGGGATGACAGAACAGATCATCTTAGGCCATGGAACGAGACAGGGATGTCCTTTATCACCAGTTCTGTTTTGCATAGTTATGGAGTTAATAGCTAACAAGAAGACCAACTAATTAAAGGTATGGGTAAGGAGGGTAAGATTAAAATTAGTTTATTTGCGGATGACGCTTTATTAACAATAAAAAATCCACTAGAAAACATACCAAGAATAAAAGCACATTTAAAAGAATTTGGCGAAACAACTGGATTATGTATAAACTGGCAAAAATCAGAAATTATGCTCTTTAATCATGATAATCGAGACATGGAGGTGATTTCCAACTATGGATTGAAAGTTTGCAAACATATGAAATATTTAGGAATACTTTTAGATAAAGATATTTACAAGACTAAAGAAAGAAACTTTATAAAAATAAAGGAAGAGATCAGAAATAAATTACAAAAATACTCTAAACTAAACTTATCATGGTTTGGTAGAATAGCAATGGTAAAAATGAAAATACTTCCAAAAATTAATTTTCTTTTCAGAATGCTACCTATTCAATACACAGAAGCCGAAATTAAAGCCTATCAAGATCTTATAAATAGATTTTGTAATGGCGGCAAAAAAGCAAGAATAAGTAAAACCTTATGGTATAGATCCCAAAAAGATGGAGGTATAGGTATTCCTAATCTTAGAACTTATCATACAGCTAATCAGCTTAGTTCTATGGGAGAAGTTTTATTTAAACCTGAAAAACTAATATGGTGGGAACTTGAATCAGACGAGTTAAATGGCGATATAAACAAATGTTTGTTCACCCTCCCCCCCCAAAAAACACTTAATTAAAAATCCGCTGTTGAGTTCCCTATTACTCACTTGGAAAAAGTACGGAAGGAAACTGACATCAGAAGGCTCCCCTTTAGGTTTGGTGATAGATCAGATAAACTTTCCCACGAATATGAAGAAATATGGAGAACTATTTAAAATAAGGAAAGTGGCAAGATTAAAAGATTGGATCAAAAAGATGAGAACAAAGCAGGAAATTAAACGCATATTGCAAGTCCAGGAATTATCCTGGTTGAATTATGTCCAATTGGAAAGTTGGACAAAAGAATGGATAAGGAGAAATATACAACTCAGGGGATACACAAAATTTGAGCAATTCCTGTTAACATATGAATCAGAGAAAGGAAATATAGGGAAAGGAGCAGTAGGCAAAATATACAAAATAATTCAAGATTCACTTGAGAATAGGGAGCTGGATACAATAAGGGAGATATGGAAACAAGACATAGACAAATAAATAAATAATGACGAATGGAAAAGAATTTGGAATTTGAGGATTTTACGCTCATTGTCAGTTAGAATAAAAGAAAATTATTTTAAACTAGTTTTAAGATGGTATATGACACCAGTAAGACTGAGCAGAATGAATCCAAGATATTCCAAGTTTTGTTGGAAATGTGAAAAAAAGTTAGGTACCTATTTTCATCTGTGGTGGGAATGTGAAATAGTTCAAAAGTTTTGGCAAGAGATTTTTAATGAGACAAGAGAAATATTACAAACCAATATTAAATGTGTACCTGAAATTGCACTGCTATCATTACCACCCATTAATGAATATGATGTGAAAACAAAAGAATTAATTGCAAACCTTATGACAGCAGCAAGATTGATTATAGCTAAAAATTGGAAACTAAAATCAGATTTTACAATTGCTGTCTGGTATAAGGAAGTGTGGGATATAGCTTTAAATGAAAAACTATCTTGTAATATAAAAGTTTTGCGTGGGGAAATGAAAAAGGATATTTTTATGACATTTGGGGGAAATGTATAGAATATGTATTACTAAAGGGGAAAGGAATACAACCGACTTATAATCCAACACAATTCTGGAGAAAAGGACCCTAAGAAGTTGACGAAAAAAGAAAGGAAAATATGAAGAAGGAAGAGAAGATTTATGAATACCGAACGGTCCCGGGGGGTGGGGGCACTTTGTAGTCTTTATTATTGTTTATTATTGTTTATTCTATGTTTGTATGTCTTTTATTTTATAAATTAAAAAAAATAAAAAAACATATTTCCGTGTTCGTATGGCTGGCATTACTACACGATACACGCAACTGCACAGAATGTCCACCGAAGTGATACCTATTTACCTACTCACATTTTTATGTGTTTTCTTGATTAGGTGCTACTAAAAGCAAACTGTCAGTGGGCCCAACTGAGGCACTGAGCAGTCAAAGGCAGCAATATTATCACTCCAGGTATTAAGTGGAGCAATCTGTAATATTTATGCAAATATATGTGTTTCTAGCTGTTACGTTACAGAGATCTTTCAGAACAAACAAACACATTTCTTGATTCATCATATCAAAGATGTAGGAGCTTATCTAGCATATTTAACAGAAAAATCCAGCAAAAATGTTAAGCACTACTAAAATATGATTATCAGTGGATACAACTGGGGCCCTAGAGATCTGGTGTGGAGATATAAACCAACCTGTTATGTAAGTTAGCATACCTGTAGTTTCTGTGCACAGTTTTGCATTTCTAGCTTTTATGATTTAGGGAGTTTTCTGGGAAAAGAAGGTAACAAATAGACTTCGTTTCAAGAGGTCATCTACTGAGTTATTGAAGTTGAGACATCAGTTGCACATGCCACCTACACCTGCTTAATCAGCTGCAATTCATTTGATTTCAATAACTCTGTGAAAGTGACTCACGTGGCTTTACATGATTTCACTTACTCTGGAGTAAAGTCTCAACGGGATTATGGTCATTGATCCATGCAGAGAAAATATTTTTCTTCTCCCTGTGTTATAGAAAAAAAGCACAGTGCCAGGTGTTTTTCTTCTATACTTAAAGATCTTCGAGGTGTTTTAATTGTGCTGAATAGAGATGGGCACGACTTAGCGGTATTCCCGTTTCCGTTTCCGTTACTCGTATCCGTTACTCTACGGAAACGGAAACGGGAATTACTCCACCAGAATTCAAGCTCGAACCGACGAACGAACAATTTGGTCTGATTTGTCGTGCTCGTTACTTGCATCGCGCAATGCCAAGTGGCACAGAAAAAAAGTTTTTAAAAGTTAAAAAAAACCCGATTCCCGGCCCTAAAAGTAGGCGAAAACTGTCTGAGGGCACCTACCAGGCCAGAAGGGTGTTTTATTTGGGGGGGGGGGTTTCCCCGCCCCCCTCTCCTTGGCTATTGCTACTGCTGCGCTGCTGGTACCAGGCTGGGAGGGCGCATCCATTTGCCATGCAGTGCGGGGGATCCAAAATGGCGACCGTAATATTTTTTTTGAAATCGTTGCCCAAAACCCCACCAAAGCACCACAGAAACATGCGAAAATTAGCTATTTTAAATGCTTGAATTTTTACAGTAGCAGCAGTGGGTTTTTCTTGCAAAAAAAGTCTCCATTTATTTTATTTTATTTTATTTTATTTTTTTACACCTGCGCATTCGCAATGATGGGCTCGCCCATGGGAGTGGACCATGCAAAGTTTTGGAGCCATTCCACCAATCGCATGGCCAGGTTTTGCTGAGTGTACCAGGCTGGGAGGGCGCATCCATTTGCCATGCGGTGGGGGGGGAATCCAAAATGGCGACCGCAATATTTTTTTTTGAAATCGTTGCCCAAAACCCCACCAAAGCACCACAGAAACATGCAAAAATTAGCTATTTTAAATGCTTGAATTTTTACAGTAGCAGCAGTGGGTTTTTCTTGCAAAAAAAAGTCTCCGTTGATTTTATTTTATTTTATTTTTTTACACCTGCACATTTGCAATGATGGGCTCGCCCATGGGAGTAGACCATGCAAATTTTCCACCAATCGCATGGCCACTTGGCCAGGTTGACCACAGAGACTTCTGGGATGTGCCAATCGGGCATAAACAGCCCACTAATCGTAGCCCAAACCCGAACCCTAAGCCTAACCCATACGCCAGTACACTGTCCTTCTAAGTGGGTCAGAGAGGCACCCAGAGGTGCACCCCAATACTCACCCTAACCTCACCCGTAACTAGCCTAACCCTAGCCGTTGCGCTAACCCGTCTTAACCCTAAGCCAGATCTACTTGCATTGCACTACATGCAAGTACGTGAGACACAGCGTGTGCAAAGAGTCTGCCAGTCCATCACTTGTGGCTCTGGCTGACTCCTGCAGCTCCCTCCAGGAGCCCGCTACCCCCTCCCCAAACCAGTACTAACGACAACAAAAAAAACGAAAAAACAAACCGACTAATTTTTGCAAATTTTCGCGAAAAACGGAAACGAGCCGAAACAGAACCGGCCCGACTAACGACAACTCGGAAAAAAAAAATTCAAGTCGTGCCCATCTCTAGTGCTGAATAACAACCCAAGACGGTTAACCAGAATTGTTGCATATTTACACATTTATTGTCAGTTTTTGCTTCCCACTGTGTGGAGTGGCAATTCAAAAAGACATGAGGCAGGTAGATAGACAGATCAGAAATACTCTCTTCAAATTTTTATTTTTCATTGGCTGCAACAATCAAATTGATGATGTTCTCTTATTCATTAAATGTGTGAAACTGAAAACAGTGGCATTTCATTTTTTCATAAACTTCTCCTTATGCAAACATGGATTTTAACATAAACCTTGACATTGCTCTTTTCTTTGCAGACTGTACTAAGTACTTACGCTAATGAGGCAGTGGAGTTAAACAAATAGTGAAGCAGAGCTTGAGGTGTGAAAATGAAAGAAGAAAGCTACTCTTATTAAAGTTCATGTCAGCCCTTTCCAGGTAATATCAAAAAAACCCAGCTTAACCTGTTATCCTTTAGCTGGAAAGCAAGAACATATGCTGGTTCACGTGTGCATATCCACCACATGCTAACTGTGGCTTCCAGTGATGAGTCCCATATGTAGACGGTCCATTGCAGTTCAAAAATATCTCCCTGTATTTGTTCAAAGACAATGGCTTTCAACAGAGTTGAAATACAGCTGCTAGTCATCTCATACAGAAAGATCAAGAGATGTGCATGTGCACCTACAGTAAATTGTCAACTCTGGGGCAGTGTGTGCCCCTCTCATTCTTGGAGTCGTCGCTCAGATAATTTGGAATACGGTGCAGAGCCCAGCAGTGTTTGTGGTGGGTAAAGATACTCCAAAGACACATGACCTTCAAAAAAAATCTGCACGCCCAATGGACCATTAGGTGTGGAGGACAAATAGGAGGGAGATGGAAAACCTTCCTTACTAATGGGGAAAATAATGCCATACCAGTAGAACAGAGTTACAACCTCAGTTACTACTGGAGTACCCCATAGAACTGTCTCCTCCCACATCTCCTTTTTTTGTCATAGCCTTAGAACCATTCACTTGCTTGATTTATTCTAAGATTTAAAAAATAAGTATGAATGCTAAGGCCCACAGTGCATAACATTCATTTCTATGTAGACAACACACTTGGGGTCATCCACCCCACACAGATAACCTTAAAGCAGCCATTCCATCCTTAAAAAGAATGTGCATCTTTCTTTTGATTATGAATCCAGGATTTGAACTGCCCAGCTCCACAGAGATTGGAGAGACCAATTTGCTGAACATTATGCCATAAAATGCCTAGATGCCCTAAGCACATCCAATCTTGCCTCACCTGATTTCGGAAGCTAAGCAGGGTCAGCCCTGGTTAGTACTTGGATGGGAGACCACCAGGGAATACCAGGTGCTGTAGGCGCCTGGAGTAGGACAACTGACAAACCACTCCAGTATTCCTGCCAAGAAAACTCCATGAACATGGGGTCACGAAGAGTCAGTCACGACTGTAACGACACAACACACACAACACATGCCATAGAATACTAAGTGGAATGACTAATCATGAGGGCAGGCTTGTTGATTCAGTCTTTGTCTCCGGAGGGGAACTGAAATCAACTACGTGGGGTACTAACTTTATTACTTCTGTTAGTCAAAAGGAATCAAAACTTCAGTTCCTTCAGCGAAGGATATGCTCTTTGACAAAACGTAGATTTGAATTTATGCTGCTTTTGCTGGCTATAAAGTCCTTCCAATTACCTCCATTCACTTTATTTCCTCATCATCTTAATTAAAGCTGGAAAGAGAATGACAAGGTTACTGAAAATACACATTTCTCTTCCATAAACTGATCTTTTGTCCTCCCATATTACATGCACAGATAATTTGGTGAAGTTAACTACATTACTAAATCTGGAAATTGAGTTATGGCAACTGAACTTCTTTTCTTGAGAGATTAAAATGTTTTGCTACTCATCCAAGCAGTTTCATCATTCTGAGGAAAGGTAGTGGCGAGTCCTCCATTTTATAGTTCACCTTCATTTCACATCACCCTGGTCTGAATAGGCTCATAAACTGGACAATGCCCTGAATAGGCTCGTTAGGTGGACAATGGCCTAAGGTGGGTGAAAGTCCCACATATGCAACTCTTCCCAACACCCATTAATTAAGTCTGGATTGTTAGCTGTGGCCTTGCTGGTGGAGGCATGAAGTGCTTTTTATTTGTCATGGAATCGATAAAAGGGCAGCATTATAAGTGGCAGATAGACTATGCCGGAGCCCACCACCTCTGTTGAGGGAGGGATTTTCAATGCTGACATGAATGGCCTCCCTTACTCCTCTCTCAAACCACCTATCTTCTTTGTCTAATATGTGTACATCCTCATCTTTGAAAGAGTGCCCTTTGTCCTTCAAATGGAGGTGTACTGCTGATTCTGGTCCTGACCTGTTGCCCCTCCTATGTTGGGCCATCCTTCTGTTTAATGGCTGTTTAGTTTCTCCAATGTAGAGGTCAGAACACTCCTCACTGCATTGGACTGCATATACTATATTGCTCCTTTTATGGTTTGGTGTCGGATCCTTTGGGTGGACAAGTCTCTGCCTTAGTGTGTTTGTGGGTTTGAAGTACAGTGGACAAGAAAAATGCTCTCCTTGTAAGACAAATGACCCATAAGATGAAAAACTTCTAAGACGAATGAAATTTCCGGGAATAGGCATGTTTGTAAGGTGATCTTTCCCCCCTATGGATTAATTTTGTTTTATGAGGTATCATTGTGGCTAGGGAGATCGGGTGCTGCAGACCGAGCAGTGTGCAACTGCTAGTCCCTGTCATCAGGGGAGGTTTCTGAGGGAAGCGGCAGTGACGGCGGTAGGGCTGGGCAAGGATCACTGGTTCCCTGTTTCACCCACCAACTCGGTGGGCAAAGCAGGGATACAGTGATCCTTGCTCAGCCTGGGCTGTTTGCAAGGGAAGCTCTTCCCCTGCCCCAACCCAACAAAGAGGAGGAAAAGCTTCCTCCCTTTGCTGGGTTCACTGGCAGCGGAAGGCTGCTCCTGCACAGCCGCAACAGCTTGGAGCTGTCAAAATCAGCTGTCTGTTGGCTGCAGGGGGAGCAGTCTTCTGTTGTTGGGAGAGCCTTCCCATAGGAATGCATTCAAAACATATTAATCTGTTCCCCCCAGAACGGATTAATTAGTTTCCAATGCATTTCCATGGGAAATGGCACTTTGTAAGACGAATTTTTCACAACACGAATTGCCACATGGAATGAATTAAATTCATCTTACAAGGTACCACTGTAAACAGGGATGTGGTGTTTGCCAAAAATCATTTAAAGCTTTTCAGACACTTTAGCTGTGTAAGGAATGACCAGGTTCTTCCGCCGGGTCTGGGTCTCAGACTGATCCTTTGTTCTTCTGGGTCGGCCCAATGCTTTATTGAAGACTAGAGATGGGCACGACCAGAATTTTTTTTTTCGAGTTGTCGTTTTTCGGGACGGGTCCGTTTTGGGTCGTTTCCGTTTTTCGCGAAATTTTTTAAAAATTTGTCGTTTCGTCGTGTCGTTTGTCGTCTGTCGTTACCGCCGCCGCGATTTCGCACGATTTGACGTCCCAGCGAGTGGCGTCCCGCCGGCGCTAGGTGTTTTTGCGCCCTAGGCGGGTGGCGGGGTGGGGCCATGGGCGGGCGGCGGCAGCGGCAGGGGGGAGGGGCGAGCGCGCGGCAAGCACGCGGGCGGCGGGCGCGGGTCCCGCAATGACCCAGAGCAGGCGGAAAACACTTTAAACTGACTTGCTGCACAAGACTGCATCGAATAAAGCAATTGCAATTTTTATTGCAAACAAAGTGGGCAGTGCACCCACAGCAGAGCTGCAGGCAGGGTATGAAAGGGCCTTGGCTTGCCACCAAGCAAATGAAATTTTTAAAATAAATCCACACCTCCCCTCCCACTCAAACCTCCCCCCCTTTGAAGCACTATCAGAAAAGAAATCCTAACAAACTGCAGGAGAATAAAAAAGAATAAACTGTGTTGCTATTCCCCACAGCAGACAGAGAATGAAAGGAATTATTATTATTTCCTAAAAATTCAATTGAATCAATTCCCTCCCTGCCTGCCTAACTGAAATCTAAAGGCTCCGCGAAATCAAAACTAGTCTAGCACAGCAGCCAGCTACACACAGCCCTCTCCCACCCATATCCAAGCCCGGACTGCGACTCTTCTGGGAGTGCCTCGCCTTTTTATGCCCTCTGGCACATCCAGAAGTGTCAGTCAAAACCTGGCCATGCGATTGGTAGAATGGGTCCAAAAATTTGCATGGTCCCATCCCATGGCCAGCCCATCATTGCGCAGGTGTAAAAAAATAAAAATAAAAATAAAATAAAATAAAATCAGTGCGACCTTTTACTGCTATAAAAAAACCACTGCTGCTACTATTTTCGCCTGCTTTTTTGGCTGGGGATCGGGGTTTTTTTATTTTTAAAACTTTTTTTCTGTGCCGCTTGGCATCGCGCAATCACCGCGCGATGCCAGGAACGACAACGACAAATCAGACCCAATTTTTCTTTTTTCGGTTCGAGTTCGAGTTCTGACAGCTTAATTGTTGTTACCGTTTCCGTTACGTAACGGAAACGATATCCGAAAACGGAAACGATAATTTCGCCAAGTCGTGCCCATGTCTGTTGAAGACCCATTTTGGATATCCACAAGTGCTGTCTTCAGGTGCCTATCTTCCTCCTTCTTGGCTTCTGTGGAGGTTGGGATGCTCTCTGCTCTGTGGTTTAGGGCCCTGATGACTCCTAGTTTGTGTTGTAATGGATGGTGGGAGTCAAACAGTAAGTATTGATCTGTGTGGGTGGGTTTCCTGTAAACTTCTACTGCCAGGTCATGGTCAGGTCTGATGACGACTGCACAATCCAGGAAAGCCAGCCTGTTGTCTTGGGTGTCTTCCCTGGTGAACTTAATATTAGGGTCCACCACATTGATGTGGTCTGTAAAGGCCTGTACGTCCTGAGTCTTGATTTTCACCCAGGTATCATCTACATACCTGAACCAGTGGGATGGTGTTGTCCCTGGGAAGGTGTTGATTGCCTTCTTCTCCACTTCTTCCATGTATAGATTAGCAACATCCCTGTTTACTTCAAACCCACAAACACACTAAGGCAGAGACTCATCTGCCCAAAGGACACGAAAAGTTGCTACGTTACTAAACCAAATGTCTTTCTGGGTCACAGATTCATTTTGCTACAATAGGGACTTTGGCACTTTTACGTTGTAAACTCTCTACTGAATGGACAGCCCACTCTCTTATTTAATGTAGTATATATTATTCTACCTTGCTGAAACTGATTGGATGGCCTTCTGCACATAGTACAGAATTCAATGCTATTCTTGGTTTAATGTTAATTCAGCATCTAAGAACAAAGCAATTTTTAAAAATCCTTTAAATGTACTGTGCTGGTTGATGGGTGCAGGACATAGAGAAGGGAGAGGAGATGCCATTTGCAGGGAATCATCAGCAGGTGAAGACATCTGCTTGGGAATACCCTGAAGCAAATGGCGAGCCACTGTGTAAGACAGAATGCTGGACTGGATGGGCTGTGATGGCCTATTCCAGCAAGGCTGTTCCTATGTTCTTATGTTCTCACTGGTCTACCCCCAGACTCTTCTAAAACGTTTCACAAGGCA
The DNA here is from genome assembly GCA_037367245.1 of Phrynocephalus guinanensis. NCBI lineage: Eukaryota > Metazoa > Chordata > Lepidosauria > Squamata > Agamidae > Phrynocephalus > Phrynocephalus guinanensis. The sequence continues at coordinate 174,735,252 of CM074733.1, read as the reverse complement.
CACCCCAGTATTGGCACTGACTCCCCCACCCGCACTCCCCAACTGGTCTTTTACTGAAGACAGTCACAAGTAGACTATGGGCTCGGTCCCACGTCCCTTTAAAAGCAGTTTAAATTACTAGAAAAACCTGTGTTAAAATGCCATCCCCACGGCCACCGGGCTTTTTGAAGAAAAAAGAAAACCCGGTAATGCCCCTTTAAGCGAGGTTTCTGTGATTCACCAAGGAGGTAAGGAATTTTTTGCCTCGCTTTGATAATCCACCTTTTAAGGAAGCAGACACCGTGGGACCATGCAGATGATTTGGGTTTCTTCTTTTTTTTAACTCATAGCACCAACCGGCTTTTCCTGGGGCCGATAGGCACTGTTTTTTTTTTTAAATTGCTTTTCATCTTCGGAGAAACAGGAAGCTCTATCCGGTCCCACAAGTTTTCCTTTCCCCCAGCCAAGTGGTCCATTTTTTTTCAAATGCTAGCGCCACCTGCTGGCCAAGGAGGCTGAACTGCACTTTTAAATTAAAAGCCAGCTTTGGACGTGTGAACTCCTGTCCCACTTATTCAGTCATGTGATGGGACAAAGAGGAAAAGCCGGACCTTCAGAAGATCAGGATCAAAACCCAGGTGAGATAGCAGCCTATAAGACATGAGGGAAAATGCTCTGTAGGGGAGAGGGTGCTGTGTCATCACTGGATTGCTGTCTCTATGCTAGTGATATCTATACTGTACATAGCAATGTAGAAATCCTGATTGTGTGGGATGTTGGTGGTTGTGTTGTTTCTTCTGTGACATCCTTACCCTTGGCTGCTAATGTGGGCATTGGGACACATCTGTCTTCACTGATAGCAGGGCTGTGCATCTCTTCCCTCCCCTCAACTCCAAAACCAAAGGTCTCTGCAAAGGATTTGGGGAATGGTCATCAAGGGTTCAGCCCATTTTAGGGCTGACATGGCTACTGTACAAACACCTGGTGTGAAAAACCCACACAGTAGCTCCATGCCTTGGTGTGCCCACTCCAGTCTAGAGATGGGCATGAACCAACACAATGGTGGTTCGTGATGGTCTGCGGTTCATCGGTGTCCACAAACCATGCCGCATGTTTTTAAAAAACGAACAGGCTTATGGTTTGTTCAGTTTGGTCTCATCTAACTGAAGGAGGCCTCGGCTAAACAGAAACAGAGAGCTCAACTACACCTTGGAGACTTAGCAGAACTATCCTAAAACGTGCATCTCTCTTTGGGGTTGCATCAAATTCTGGACCGCAATCAATTACAGTTGTCAGCTGTAGTCCAAAATATTAGCTACATGTGGCCAGTGCCCTGTCCTCCCTACCGCCAATCCCAAACAGTGACACACACACACACACACACACACACACACACACACACACACACACACACACACACACACACACATATACACACACACACACACACACAGAGAGAGAGAGAGAGAGAGAGAGAGAGAGAATTTGGAATAAAACAAAAGAACAAAAAGAAGGAAGAAATGAAAAGAAAAAAAGGAAAGAGAAAAACTGAATGTGACACACATCTCTCTGAGGGTCTTACTAGACCCTAAGAGGTTGCAAATGCTGTTATTGTTATGTGCCATCAAGTTCAAACCGGGTTATAGTGAGAGATTTTAGGGAGTGGTTTTACCAGTTCCACTCCCCCAGTGAGCTTCTACGGCTGAGCAGGAATTCAGTCCCAGACCTCCTGAGTCCATTATTCAGCACCACACTGAGTATCCAGAATTTAACCCCATATTAATTGAAATTTATGGTCTTTTTTGAGGTTTGCTATGACAGGTCTTTCCACGGGCATTTAAAATCCTCAAGTCCTGCATCTGTTAATACTTCGGCTGTATGACATCATTACTGGGATGGGAGGAAAAAGTATATTTCTTATGTCCTTTGTTTTATATTATCCTCTGCTAAACAGGCCTGCTAAAACAACAGTAGCCAACCCAGAGGGAAGTGCTTGTAATCTTCTCACATTTCAATACTCGATAAAGTATTTCTGAAGAATAAAGACACGTGGTCAATGCCATGCTAAAATATCCTTTGCCGAGACATCTGTTCCAGTTACAGCAGATCAAAGCTCAATAAATTTGATTCCCCCCCCCCCCGTAACACTGGATCAAAATAAAGTTTCGCAAGTGACATGGTAGATTTCCAGAAAGGATGTCCATATCTATGAGATAATATCAAATTAGACCCAGGAAGAACGTCGACAAGATATATTTTTTCGAGGCTAATTCTATCTCTTGCTCTCTGCTTCTTTCTTTCATTCTTTCTCTACAGCGTGTACAGTCGCGGTTCTAATGCCTGTGTGAAACTGATATCATCTATGAGTCAAATGCTCTAACGAATGACTCACCAGTACTGAGAATAGCTATCAAAGGATCACTTGGGGGCTAGAAGGAGCCTTTCAGGAAACAGATGGAACAAGCATTCATAAGCAGTTCCGGCCTTCCCTGATGATGCCTTCCACTCTTAGGGTGAGATTCGTCTTTAGATACTGCGTTTAACATGAAATTACTCCTACTATTCATAAAAGGTCCAAATCGCAAAGGCTAGGAATACCCCGGCATTTCTTTCAGAAGAATAATTATGAATTGGTACAGTACAGCGAGAGAGTGTGTTGTGGATTTTCTTCCAAACCAGTTTTTTATTTGCTTCTTTGTTTTTCTGTTTTATGCAAACAAGGGTTTCCTCCCACAGGGCAAACACTGTAAAATATATGGAATAGATCTGCAGGGTGCTGTGTGTGCAGTATTGTGTGAGTTTCTGTCTTGGGCAGCATCCAAACATACTATATCCTTCTGGAATCTACAGAGAAGGAAGGAAGGAAGGAAGGAAGGAAGGAAGGAAGGAAGGAAGGAAGGAAGGAAGGAAGGAAGGAATTGGTCTATATTCGATGGATATAGACCAAACTCCATCACAGGTTACAAACCATGATGGAGATGTGTAATCTCCAGGCTTAAAACCAGGGTACTTCAAGGGCCAGATGCAGGGGAGTAGTATCTAGTCTCATGCGCTCCCAAACGCATCTGGTGGGGCCACTGTGAGATACAGGAAGCTGGACTAGATGGGCCTTTGGCCTGATCCAGCATGGCTCTTCTTATGTTCTTATGTTCTTAACCGCCTTCATCCGGCCTACAGTGTGAGGAGGAAAATATCTAGAAAGAATCCATAGGGTAGGCCCACATTGCCACTCAGTTCAGGTCCCTGTAGAAATAACCACAGGAAACAGTATTTTATGGAAATAAAATAAAACTGGGTTAAGGAAGTACAAACCACTCTGAATGCCGTTTGGAGTCAAAAGACTCCAACTTCTTCGTTGTTTTTTCAAATTACTTTAAAACACAGACACACAGACACACACACAGACACACACACACACACACACACACACACACACACACACACACACACACACACACACACACACACACACACACACACACGAGAGAGAGAGAGAGAGAGAGAGAGAGAGAGAGAGAGAGAGAGAGAGAGAGAGAGAGATTATATACACAACTTTCCTTAACATACCACTTTTGTATGCATCTTGCCCATAGATAGATAGATAGATAGATAGATAGATAGATAGATAGATAGATAGATAGATAGATCAGTGATGCTGAACTTTTTAGAGACTGAGTGCCCAAACTGCGATTCCGAACCCACTAATTTTTTGCCAAGTGCCAATACAGCAATTTAATCTGCATACAGGTGGCTGTGAAGGGGCAATGTCGTGTGCCCACAGAAAGGGCTCCACAGGCTACTTCAGGCACCCATGCCATAGGTTTGCCGGCACTGCTATAGGTGATGTATATTATTATGGCTTTAGAGTTAAGAAATATAAAGCAAAATTTGGAGACACGTACCAGCCAAGGATGATTGTTCTGATCTCCGTGTTCATTGAGGAAGTCTGAATTCAGTCAGTGCAATTAAAAATGCAGACCAAACGAAAGAGTGGGTCAAACCCTCTTGGTGTAAAGTTATGCCACAGAACCGGAGTGGGGAGGGCGGTAGGAAAAAGAGAATAACTTAACATAAGGCCTTGATAGTTTGCAAGATCTAAGCACAGGTATTAACGGGAGGACATTTGGGAGGACATTCGCTCATCAAGTTACCACACATCAGAAGTGACTTGATGGCAAATAACATCTTTGGAGTGTTTTCTTTTTTTAAAAAAAGTTACAAAGCATTTGTATCCTGACAACTTGGGTGGAATGGAAACAGGAGATTATGACAGGATATAGGCACCAAAATGCTGCTAACATCAAGTAGGACTACCCCAGCCCAAAGCAAACCAGGCACTTTCACGTCTTAAACAAGTGAGCTTCTGAATATGTATGTATGTATGTATGTATGTATGTATGTATGTATGTATGTATGTATGTATGTATGTATGTATGTATGTATGTACGCAACATGGCTGTTTTTCCCTTTTGAAAGACCTTTCTGAGGATCAGTATTTCATCCCCTACAGCCTAGATTCCTTCCAAATAAACAAAGTAGGTGGATCCAATCCTTCTCTTTCAAGATCAACAAGATTGGTCTATGAGTTTTGAGTCTTGGGTCATTTGGGGCTGCCTGTTTCTGAATGGAGGGAAACAGATTTAGTTTTATAATAACTTGAAATCACTTCTTCCAAATTTCCCTAAATTTGGCTCAAAGCAAAAGCCATACATGTACCAAAATTCTGATATGAAGCCTAGTTAAAAATTATAATTTCTTATTTCAGCAGCCCCATTTTTTATAATTTTCTGATCAGATGTTGATTTGCTATGCTACCATAAGATCATTGTTCCACTCTCGTCTAGCAATAACGAGAGAAGAAGTAAAACATGTCCCTGTCTACTTTCTGTAAAGCATGTGTAATTTTATATCCTCCCACCTTCACTTACCTTAAGTTATAAAGCCACATGTCTCAAACACTTTGGTGCTCACAATATCACTGCATAATAAAACATGCCTCCTATGACTGAGCTAATGAAAAATACTGTAATTACAGTCCTGATTGTGTTTACTTAAGAGGAAGTTTCACTAGGGCTGATGTCATAAAACAGTTTGCCTTTGTTCCAGTCAATGCACTCAAAAGCAGCATTACCAAGGTAGTGAAATGTTGCATTTTTAAAACAGAATTATCTTTATCAAATGTCTGTATTTCTGTTACTATCAACGCAACAGAACTGTTTAGTGGGGGGAAATGCTATATCCAGACTGTATCAAAACAAGGTGTAACTACTGTGCATACATCACATACCTTCCCTTTTAGTGTCACTCTTTTCAAAGGCTCATCCTGTGTGCTCAATAATTAGATTGGGATGGCTGACAGCTCATGGTCCTTACTGTCTAAGTGCAGTAGAACTGTCTGTTTTGCTTCTTTCCAATCCTATTCTTAATGTTATGTCTGAGACCAGGCTAAGCAACAAAACACACCATGACATTCGCTATTACTGAAGTACTCAAGGATCTTTGGGCAACTACGTTGGCTGGTTGGTTGGTTGAACTTCTACACCACACCGTCTAGCAAAAATTGTTACTCTGGGAGGTGTACAAATTAGCAATAAAAATATACAATAAGAGTATAAGGAAACGTATATAACATAAATCTAGAAAACTCAAAATTGCAAAGATAAAAAACAATCATCATTAAACCAAAAATTATCAATATAAATAATCAGTGATAAGACCAGTCAAGGCATAGATGGGAATTAATGCTAAGTTAAGCATATACTAAGGCGCCAACAAAGATCAGAATTGAGGGAAAGCTTGCAACTCAAAGCAAGAGGGGGCACGGAAGGGGAGAGAGACATTTTGCAGTCATAAGAACACAAGAAGAGCCATGCTGGATCAGGCCAAGGGCCCATCGAGTCCTACTTCCTGTATCTCACAGTGGCCCCACCAGATGCCTCTGGGAGCGCATGAGACTAGATATCTGTCTCCTGATACCACTCCCTTGTATCTGGTCCTTGAAGTACCCCCGTTTTAAGCCTGGAGATGACACTTCTCCATCATGGTTGGTAAGTAACCTGTGTTGGACTTTTCCTCCAGGAATCTGTCCAATCCCCTTTTGAAGGCATCCAGGCCAGATGCCATCACCACATCCTGTGGCAGGGAGTTCCACAGACTAACAACATGCTGGGTGGAAAAAAAATTCTTTTGTCCGTTCTTAGTCTCCCAGCCCTCAATTTGAGTGTATGTCCCCTAGTTCTGGTATTTTGGGAGAGAGAGAAGAGCTTCCCTCTATCCACTTGACTCATGCCCTGCATTATTTTGTACGTCTCAATCATATCCCTCCTCAGGCACCTTTTTTCCAGACTAAAGAGCCCCAAATGTTTTAGCCTTTCCTCGTAAGGGAGGTGTCCCAGCCCAGTAATCACTTTAGTCACTCTCTTCTGCTCCTTTTCCAGTTCCGTTATGTCTTTTTTGAATGGCAAGCTGCACACTGAAAGAGCCACTTAAGGGAAAGGGAAGGAAATATAGTTTAAGAAGCACCAGAGAACTATAGATAATAAAGAGATGTATGAAGTCACCACCACTGTAACTTTCATACATCTCATAGAATTGGTGAGTTACTGCACTTTCCTTAAAAAGTGGAATTATAGATCCAAAGGGAGGAGACCTGTGGTGAAGCTCCACAGATATCTCATTCCTTTGGATCTTTAATCATAGGGTTTTCAATACCCCATTAAAATGATATGTTTAAGCCAGCTATCCCGCTAAATTCATATTTGGCTGTCCTACACTGACACTGCGGTGAGAAAGGAAAGATTTAAACTCCCTTCAACACACAGTGTGAGATCTCAATTAAAATGATCTTCCGCAAATACACTTGGTATTGTTTATTCAGAATTTGATGCGTGCGTGCGCACACAAACACACACCGTCCATTAATGGCCAGGATTTGAGTCTTTGACCAGACGATTGGCACTAAGTAAAGACTATTGTTTCCCCCCCCCCACATACATACACACACACACACACACACACACACACACACACAATGTTGTGGTGGTGCACAGCTCTCACGCAAAGAGATAGCCTCTCATGTGTCTTGAAAAAAGGAAATCTTAATCATTGGCAATCTGTCCCTCTCTGGGGCTGAAATCCTGTCATGTAATGTCATGCTGCACAACAAGGATGATATCATCATAGAAATGTTTAATTTAATTCAAAACATCCTATTCCTTCCCAATTTCAAGGCTCATTAAAAATAGAAAGAAAGACAAAACTTTTGCCCTGGGAAAGTCTTTGGGTGCCTCAGGATGGTGGGAGCCGTCTTTCCTGTTGCAAATCAGTTGCCTAAAGAGAAGAGAGAGGACGTTTTAATGAGTTAAAGATTTGCGCTGCATAATATAAAGGTACACCAACTGGATTTCAGCCATCATCCCACCATCATGTTAGGGGCAGCAGAACTTACCTAACAGGATTTCAGGAAATAAGTTCAGCGCTGCAAGTAGTTGAGAACAAAAGAATGAAATGGAAGGAGAGCTACCCCTCTGTAACCAAGAAGACAGTGTTAAAGCTGTAATTTTGGATTTAAATACCCAGAATCCCCCTTCTAGCATAGTTATTGGACATGCTGAGGTCTTCTGGGAGCCTTACCCCCCAAAGGCAGTTTTCCCAAGCTCTGAATTCAAGTGCTGGTCCCTGTAACACAATTGAGGGAGCAATCACACAAAAGTTTGTCCCAAGTCAATGTGAACTTTTTTATGTTGAGCCCTGGCATTTGAGCCGCTGCTGAAATACACACACACACACACACACACACACACACACACACACACACACACACACACACACACACACACACACACACACACACACAGAGTTTAATTATCCTTGGAAGGTGCATTTCAAGTGTCCACGTATTGCAAGACCCTTAGAACATAAGAACATATGAACATAAGAAGAGCCATGCTGGATCACGCCAACGGCCCATCTAGTCCAGCTTCCTGTATCTCACATTGGCCCCACCAAATGCATCTAGGAGCGCATGAGTCTAGATCTCTGTCTCCTGATACCCCTCCCCTGCATCTGGCCCTTGAAGTACCCCAGTTTTAAGCCTGGAGATTACACATCTCCATCATGGTTTGTAACCTGTGATGGACTTTTCCTCCAGGAATCTGTCCAATCCCCTTTTGAAGGCATCCAGGCCAGATGCCATCACCACATCCTGCAGCAGGGAGTTCCACAGACTAACAACACGCTGGGTGAAAAAATATTTTCTTTTGCCTTCTTCTCCCTCGCACTTGCTGCCGTTAACAGCATCCTCTTATCCACCCCTTTCATTGGCGATGTATGTCATCTGGACGTGCCTAGCCACAACTTTAGCACTTAATGCAGATTCTCACAAAAGCCAAAGGCAAGACAAACCAATGGAAATGGTGCAATGCACACAACCTTTTGGCCAAACAAAACATACGGTGTACTCCAGGTTATGAAAGCCGGGGGGGGGAACCAAGATCTTATTCTGGAGCCCTGGGTAATCAAACCAAAAATATGCCATCATTCTAGGGTTGGGTTAAGAACAGGGTCAAGAGTTTGGGTGCAGAAGGAAATTTCAGTAGGTGTACCTTGGATTGAAAACTGGGTTGGCCAAAATAGCCTCTTCAAAGTCCAACAGCCCTGCCATCTTTCTCACCTGGTCACCCTCAGCATGCCCAATAGCAGTGAATTCTGCCAGCACTATCTAAACGGGTGCACTGGAAGTGGGTCCTTCACATTCATATATCCCTGGCGATACAAAAGATGAATGGCAGCAGCACAGGTACCAGGGAGGCCCATTCTCTACCCTCCGAACTGGCCAGTCTACTTATCCCTCACCACAGCGCCAACCATTCCGGCAAGGAGGCAGAACCACAAGCCTACCCATTCAGCCGTTGACGGGTAGAGCCAGGCGAGCAACTTCCGTGATTGGCTTGATCCTCACAGTGACGGACACATGTGCCCTGCAATGAATGCTACTGTAAGTGGATCAGCTGGTTTGGGGAGGAGGGAAGAGACCTCTCTGGCCTTTGTGGTGCAGCCGTTCGTATTTGTATCCCCAGGGGTATGAAGCATCATCCATCATCCATATTTGTATATGGCTCCTTTTAGATCAGGCATGTCCAAACTTTGGCCCTCCTGATGTTTTGGACCACAACTCCCAGAATTCTAAGCTTATATTGCCAATGGCAAAGGATTGTGGGAGTTGCTGTCCAAAACATCTGGAGGGCCAAAGTTTGCACATGCCTGTTTTAGATCTTTTTTGTTATTTAAAGATACTTTTTTAAAAAAATATTTCACGTATTTTAAGTGGAGTTAATGCTGATTTGTTTTTGCATTTATAGTATCCTTAAAAAAAGGTAAAGTCCCCCCCCCCCGCACATGCATGCTACTCATGTCCGACTCTAGGGGCAGGGCTCATCTCCATATTCAAGCCGAAGAGCCAGTGTTGTGCAAGTCCGTGGCCACATGGCTGGCGTGACTGCAAGGAAACACTGTTTTACCTTCCCGCTTTTTACGACAGTACCTATTTATCTACAGTACTTGCATTTTACATGCGTTCAAACTGCTAGGTTGGCAGGAGCTGGGGTGAACAGCGGGAGCTCACTCTCCTGCGTGGCACCCGGGATTCAAACCACCAAGCTGCCAACTTTGCAGTCAACAGTTTTCAGAGCCTTAGTCTGCTGAGCCACCATTCCCCAATAATAAGACTTCGGTATAAGTTTACCTGGTTTGTGCTAAATCCAATATCTGGCTAGCTCTTCCTGCCTCAAGACACATCTGAGAAGTTTCTGCCTCCTTGTTCTGAGAGTGAGAGAAAGCCCATCTCCATCCATCTATGGAATGACCCCTTACCCCACTCCACAACCAAGAGAAAACTGCCTGGCATCATCATGGTTAGAATTTGAATGCCAGGCTGAGATCTTCCTCTTCAGTTCTGGATGTGCATTTTGATCTTAGTTTCTTTTGGATTTAATTCTGACTTTTGATAGTCCAATAAAAAGATCTTCCTTGGGAATGTAGTTTTAATGTCAATAGGTTAGGCGCTCTGAATGATTAAAATCCATCCTGAAACTAGGAGCCTCGTGGCCCAGTGGTTAAATTACTGTACTGCAGCTAGAATTGTGCTCACAACGTGGGGCTCAATCCCAGGTAGCCGGTTCATGGTTGACTCAGCCTTCATTCCTTCCAAAGTTGGTAAAATAAGTACCCATCTCGGGGGGGGGGGTGTACCCTGCTAATTAAACTGCATATGGCCCAGGGAGTGCTTTAAGCACTACGGGGCGGTATATAAGCAGGACACTTTGCTTTTGCTGTGCTATTTCTTTCTGCTGCTCTTTGTTTCCAATCTGTTCCAAAAAGGAACACACACACATACACACATATACATACACACACACACACACACACACACACACACACACCAGCCCCAGGGTTTGATGCATAATAGCCACGTAGCTGTAGCTGTTCAGGTATGTTATTTATTATGCCACAGAGAAGGTAGCGTATGTGGGTCTGATAGAATCTGCCATTTTTTAATTGGTGGTGAAATGAAATTGTTTGAATGTGAACCACCTGAGGTCCTTTTGAGTCTTCCACTGGGCCTCAGCTGGTACGACCATTCTCAGTCTCTTTCTCTATTCGGAGCCACCCCTGCACCACCAGTTGCTGGAACTCATCAAGTTAGCAATCTAACTTGCAGTCAATAACTGGAGCTCCCCAAGAAGTCAATAGTCTGGCTCTGAAAGCATTTTCCACAGTGCGCAAGAGATGACTGCATGGCTGAGTGCATGCACTGCAAAAAAGCTGGGCAGGACCTGGGCCAATGTTACAAGAGAGAATTATCCTCAGCTACCGGCCCATGAGCTACCAGTCTGTGGAAGCAGGGAGGTAGGCTGGCAAAGAGCAAGAGATGGGAGATAGCAAATCCGGGATAAATTCCAGGCTACCCTGGAGAAGCTTGGAGGAGGGCAGGAAAAAGCTTCCTGCAACTATGAAAAGGCCAGGATAGCCCTGGATGACCAGCCATTGTCTCTGGTGTAGAACACCAGTTCCAATGGGTTTGTGGCAGAACTGCCCTTCCATGAGTAACTGGTGCCTTGGCAGTTGACCACGGCAGAGGTAGTACATTTGACAAGCGACCAGTGGAGCAATCATGGTAGCAAGCATGCTGCTGATCTCTTCCTGACAGGATACTGGTGGGAGGTGGAGGCATCAGGCGTAGAGTAACACACAAGGGCAGGATTACACGGTGACCCTGTTGAACAGAGCTTTCAGAGATGGGAACCACATAGCTCAAAGCCACATTCAAGAGGCTCTGAGGGACCCTGAGGGACGCCTGGAAATATCAACAAAGTAACAAGCCTTCTCGGTGGTCGCACCTCACCTGTGGAACCAGGTTCCCCAAGAGATTCACCTGGCGCCCTCACTACAAGCCTTCAAGAAATCACTGAAAACCTGGCTTTATAGGTTGGCCTTCCCTGATCATTCTGTTTCAACCACCTTATATAAATAGGACGCTGTTATTTTCCCCACCTTATAATAATTTTCTATTAGTTATTCATTTTTTCCATTTGTTCTTATTTTGAATTGTCAAATCATTTTGATTTATTGTATTTGTGCTTATTTGCTTATTTGTTCTCTTTATTATGATGATTTGATTTTTTGGTCTAATGGATTAGTTTTTATTTACTATTTTAAGTTGTTTAATCTGTTTTTGTATTTTGTATATGTTTGTAAACCTCCCAGAGTAGCTTTTTTGCTAGATGGTTGGGGTATATAAATCAAATAAATAAAATAAAATGATGTTGCATCAGTGGAGGCTAGCTGCAGAAAGGTAAGGTCTGTTTGCCACAGACCAGTGGTGGCAAACATTCAGCCCTCCAGATGTTTTAGACCACAACTCCCACAGTCCTTTGTCATTGGCAATATAGGCTTGGAATTCTGGGAGCTGTGGTCCAAAAACATCTGGAGTGCCAATGTTTGGCCACCACTATCATAGACAATGGAGCAAACATGGTGGCAACACGTCAGGCTGAGAAGGTGAAGGGGCAGTGATGCATGGCCCGCACATTCAGCCAAGCAATGCAGGCATTTTGCAGGGCCAGAATGGTGGCTGGGCATTTTCACCACAGTGTCCAAGACAATGAGCTGTTGCTGCAGAGGCAAGGAAAACCCTTTAAATATCCTTTTCCTCTTTGTGCGTTTTTTTTTTAAAAAGGGGAAAGTATTTGTATTGACTGTGATGGATATCCAGAAATTCCCTCTTCCCCTCCTTACTGAATAACAGCAATAGTAAAATAAGACAAAACCTCATAAGGAATTGACTCAGGCTCAGCTCGGGGGGGGGGGGTTCTGGGGGAACTCAGAGCTTGACTTGTGACTCCCACCCACCAGGGGCGTAGCTTGGGGAGGGCAAGGGGGCGGGTTGTCCTAGGCGCAGCAATTAGGGGGTGCCAAATTCCCTAACGACCCCCCGCCGCTGCAGTGTAAAAACTGACTGTTGCCCCGGGCTCTAGAAGCCCTAGCTACGCCTCTGCGACCCATGTGCCCAAGTCACGTTGTTGAATCCCTACGGATGGCCCGCTGCCTCTGCCCGCACATGCATGCGCAGTCTGAATCCAAACCTTGGGGGGGGGGGCAAAGATTCAGAAACTCACTCTTGGGACACGGTCCTAAAGACTCAGCGACACCCCTGGCTTGTACTCAATCATTGGCCGTTACTTCACGAGCCGCTCGCTTCGCGGCTAGCCTTCTTTTCGGTGCGAGTCGATCGTTTCAGTCCGCATGCTCCTCCTTTTTGGCTGCGATGCCACCCCGACCACGCCCCCTTTACCGTGCTCCAAGCGGGGCGAGTGGTTCCCCTGGCTGCTGCCGGGAATCTTTTCGCTTCGCATCTTGCTTCGCTCCCAACGTCACGTGTGGTCTCGGTTTTTGGCTTTTATTTCAAGTTTTTTTTAAAAATATTCAAACAGGGATATCGATGCATCGCTATATCGTTTCATCGCTTTGCGCTGTTACTTCCTCGCTCGAGTAGGGGCGGCGGTGGCGGCGGCGGCGGCGGCGGCGGCGGGAGCAGGAGGAGCCACTGCCACCTCGCCCGGCCAGAGCAGGGCACCCGGGGCAGGCAGCGTGCAAGCGGCGGAGGGCGGGCGGCTGTGCCATGCGGGGCTCCCCCCGAGTAGCGGCGGCGGCGGCGGGGGGGGGCTGCCAATGATGCCAGGAAACAGTTGAAATCAGTAGAGCCATTGCAACTGACAGTCCAGCATCAGTGCATTGATACGCCGTCGGTAGGAATTTTTTTAAAGGACGGATGGGAAATAACGAACGTTGAAAAGTGGCATGCGAATGCGAAGGGAGCACGTGAGGTTGTGCTCGAATCGGTCCTAAAACTGCAGCTCGTGAGTACTGAGAAACAGGGGCGGGAGCGAAGCGAGAACACGTGACCGCCACGTGACCGCCTCCGAATTCAAATCGAAGGCAATATTGCTGCGGAGCGCCGCGCCTCGTGAAGTAAGGGCCTTAGTTGTCAGCGGAAGCAAACTGAGACCTCATCCTCTCCTCTCCTCTCCTCTCCTCTTGCTGCCTCTCAAGATTCCTCTGACAGGAGCAGCAAAATGTGAAAGGGCATTTTTTTCCAAGTCCAGAAGCCGTAATTCTCAGTAAAGCCCATCCCTAAGGTAATGTGATAGGCAGAGACACTCCACTGTTTCCCATGATATAATGTGGCTTAAAACAGCACAATCTGAGCGGTTGTTTTCTAAAATCAAGGGTGGTTCCGTGCCACATCCTTCACAGCTTTGTATGAACAGCACAAAAGCCAAATCCTCCATGGTAGAACCTAATACACGGTCCCAGGGAAAAAAAGAAAAAGCAATCTTTTGCTGTGATTAAATTAATCCAGACAAATCAATCGCTCTGCTATTAAAAAGACTTTAATGCAAAAGATTACCCTCTTTCAAAATTCATTTGGCCTTTTTGCTATTGACAGAAATTGATTTTGTCACACTTGCCTGAGAGGGAGAATGAGAGAGCCAAAGCTCATGCACCCGCATCTCGTGTGCAATGATACGGAATAAATTTTTTTCACTCCTTCCTCAGAAGATTGAATTATTGATAATGGGAGAAAAGGAAGGAGACAGAGACCATCGCCATCTCAGTCGGCAGTCTAAAACACATCCCAGAAATGAAATTCCCAGCGGTGTGCCAGCTGCAAACAGCTGAGTGAGAAACTGAGTAGGCCGCACCAGCCAAGGCTGCAGAAGATTCTGGAGGGACAAAAAAAGTCCTTAAGGCTTGTCTGTTGTTTGGCAATCCCAAGGTGTTACACTGCAGTCGGCCATAATGGTGACAACAGACATGTTAATAATAATAATAATAATAATAATAATAATAATAATAATAATAATAATAATAATAATAATAATAATAATAATAATAATAGTTTGCAACCATATAAACAATAGGAATCTCACATTAGCACTAGAGATGGGCACGAAACGACCATTTTTTCGTTACCGTTCTCCATTATTCATTCCGTTACATAACGGTATGAATAACGACTATCGCAATGGGGCAGCCTCGAACCGAACAGAACCACGAAAATTTTCTTCGGTTCTTTTCATTTCCGTTACTGGCATCGCGCCACTCGCGCGATGAAAAATGGAGCAGCGGAAGGCAGCGAGAGGGGGTTGGGCCTGGTGGAGCCTCTTTGCCCCCTCCCCGTCGGAGCAGATGACGCGAGACTTTGCCGATCTCGCAAGAAGAGGTGGGATCCGAGCCCTTATGGGCTGGGCTCCGGGATCTCGGCCACGTGGCGAAGCGGCGACGGTGCAGCCGGCTCGGAAACCGGAGTGGAGGGCATTGTTGGAGCACGGGGAGGGGGAGTGCAGCGGCACCCCCCACAAGTTTCCCGGGCCTAGGCCGGGGGGGGTGCAGGGCAGCGGTCTGCACCCGCAGTGGCAGCGTTGCGTGGAGCTTCGGGGGTAGCGACCCAATGGGGGTGGCGGATGGCGCGGTGGATCGGTCCTTGGGGAGAGGGCCCAAGAGAGGGTGGTGCTCGGCGGTGCTCCGGGGGTGGCGGCCTGTTGGGGGTGGTGATTGGAGCAGCGCCCGGCTCTGGGAGGACTCCCCGTGGCCACGAGATCGCTCTCCCGGCAGGGATGGCTCTCCCAGGAGGCTTGCCCCGGCCCCGGGAGGGCTCCCCGCGGCCGTGGGAACGCTCTCCCGGCCTGCGTGGCACCGGCTCCGGTGGCGCCCGGCCCTGGGAGGGCTCCCTGCGGCCGCACCTTCCGCACCCAAAAAATGAAGAAACGAAAACAAAGCGGGCCCCGAAAAACGGAAATGAAGCGGGGCCCCGAAAAACAGAAACGGAACGAAGTGGACCCCAGGGCCTGAATAATGACCACGAAACACCATTTTGGCATTTCGTGCCCATCTCTAATTAGCACTCACTCCTCTCCATCTGTTTCTCTCTCCCCCCTCCTGCTGCCAGGAATCCTGCCGTATCATTGGGCAGTGTTTCCAGACCAAGTGTTTATCATTCTTGGAACCATATAATTCCTTATCTTGCCTTTCCAGACTTTTTAAGGGTCGGGCTTTTTGTCCCTTTCTTTAATCTGAGGCTGTGTGATCAATAATCACCTGTTATTGAGTCTCCTGGCGCAGTGGTTAAATGTTTGCACTGCAGCTAAAACTGTGCTCACGACGACCTGGGGTTCAATCCCAGGTAGCCAGCTCTAGGTTAACCCAGCCTTCCATCCTTCTGAAGTCGGTAAAATGAGTACCCAGCTTTCTGGGGGAGGGGGCAATGTGTAGCCTGCATAATTAAACTGTAAACCGCCCAGGGACTACTTGAAGTGGTATGGGGCGGTATATAAGCAGAACACTTTGCTTTTTTTTTGCTTTGGTTACCTGTATAGATCTTTCAAGTGTCCAAATATAGCTTTATATAAACTACCGACTTCCAAGAAAGGTTTGACTCCCTATTTCCAAGCACCCACCCCATGGACACCAAAAACCCTGGAAGTATCACATTCAAATTCTAGGGCTTTTCCAGCCCCCTCTAGTGGTCAGTTCTGTAAACCCGCCTTGGGAATGCACAAAAATATGTCTTTATGAGGGTTTTATATTTTGTATTTTCAGGCAGCAGATAAGCAAATCAGCTGATACTGATACAATAGATAATATAGATAACAGACAAAATAGATAATCGCTGTGTCAATAACATTCAATATCACGTTATAAATCAAGAAACATGGCAAGTTTTATTTTAAAATACAGTGGTACCTTGACTTACGTCATTAATCCGTTCCAGTGGTCTAGACTTAAGTCAAACATGACTTAAGTCAAACGAACGTTTCCCATAGAAAGTAATGGGAAAGTGGATTAATCCGTTCCAGATGATGAAAAAGACCCCCGAAAACAGCAATTTTACACAAATTTGACTGGGATAGGAGATTCCTTCTGGGGATGTAAATGAAATGTCTCTTCAGAGAGGAGGAGGCAGTGGAATTATAGTCCACAAGTTATATGCCTCCACTTTTTAATGATCATAGCAACAATGTCTAACATTTAAGTTTTACTGATTTTAACCTGACGTTCCAAGTTCTGAACTACTCTATGCTTACCATTAGAGTCCCACAACTTTACAGCTCCCCAACTAAAATGCTTCTATTGTGGACCAGACTTCTGCAGCCAGATTTTTTTACAAGACTGAGCCGACTGTCTAACCAGCGAGGCCAGCCCCGAGCTCCCGGCCCTTCTTCTCCTCTGGCAGCAGCAGCGGCTTCGGTGAGGCCGAGGACCAGTTCCAGGTGCTCTGAGCTGGCCTCGCCGAAGCCACCGCTGCCAGAGGAGAGGAAGAAGGCAGGAGCAGTTTGGAGGCGGCAGCCGCGATGCTGGGTTGTGGCTGCCGCCCAATTCCGGTGCCTTGCGCCGGGGCTCCGAGATGTAAGTCAAAGCCTGCGACTCAAGTCAAACAGGTCCCTTCTTGCTGCAAGTCAAATATGCTGCAAGTCAAGCAGTATGTAAGTCAAGGTTCCACTGTATACAACGTGGTGTCAGACTCTCTTATACACATAAGTAAAGTGATCCAGGAAACTGGTGGTGGCCGCAGGAATATTACAAATGTGTTACACAAGGTGAGATGTCTGAGGAGGTAAGGCATGGAACAGAACATCATCGGAACCTTAACAGGTGACCGGCACATCCGTTGACTTGCTCGACGCCATTCTATGACTGAACGTGGTTTGTTTTCTCTTTTTACCTTTTGCTCTTCCACCTGGAACGCTCCCTTACTTCAGCCTTTCAGAATCACAGCTCCTTCCCCAGGCCCGGCCACGGTCTTTCGAGCTTCCTTGATAAAATATTGGTATTATCAATGTCCTTAATTAGTGTTTAGCTGTTAATTTTGAAGTGCCTGGGGTGAACTGAGTCCCAAAAAAAGAAAGAAAACCATGCTGGGTGTGAACCACTTCCTGGCTGCTAATGATTTGGGTGGCTGAGGCTTGCGTGCCGCAGGAACGGATCGCTAATGCCCGTCAAGAGCTGGCGAAGCGGCTGGGCTTCTGTTCATTGTGAGTGCCATCCCCACTGGGATCAATTTACTTCTTCATTCACACACCACACAAAAGAATGTGTCAATGGCTCTGGGGATGACGTCAGTGCAGTCAAGCTGCAGAGCGCTGGGAAGAGAACTGAGTTCTTGTAAATGGAAATAGCCGCCGGCAGGGCACTTGCCTCTGCAATTGCAATATTTTCATCCACATTTACAAGGCTCGCTTTCTTTCTCCCTTTCAGGGTATATTAATGAAAGGCTTAATGATTTCCCATCTCATCACGATCTACATGAGAAAGGTTAATTGAAGGATGTCTGTATTTTTTTAAAAAAAATATCTTGCAATATGGTCGCTTATTTTTGCTCTGATTATGCAATTCGTCAATGAAGACTCCCAACCAGACCAAGCTTAGTCTTTTGCAGCGGACTGATTAATTAGCTCAGTGGTTTGAGCTAAGGGATCTGGGAGTCTTGGTGGACCACAAATTGAACATGAGTCAGCAGTGTGATGCGTCAGCCAGGAAAGCCAATGTGATTCTTGGTTGCATCCACAGAACCATAGTGTCTAGATCAAGGGAAGTGATAGTACCACTCTATTCTGCTCTGGTCAGACCCCACCCGAAGTACTGTGTCCAGTTCTGTGTGCCTCAGTTTAAAAAGGATGTTGACAACCTCGAGCGGGTGCAGAGGAGGGCGATCAGGATGGTTGAGGGTCTGGAGGAAATGTCTTATGAGGAACGGCTTAGGGAGCTGGGAATGTTTAGCCTTTCAAAAAGGAGGCGGAGGGGGGGATATGATAGCTATGTTTAAATATTTGAAAGGATGTCATATCGAAGAGGGAACACGTTTGTTTCCCATGGCTTCAGAGACTAGGACTCGGGGCAATGCTTTCAAACTACAGGAAAAGAGATTCCATTTGAACATTAGGAAGAACTTTATGACGGTTAGAGCTGTTTGGCAGTGGAATATGCTGCCACAAAGAAGGGTGGTGGAGTCTCCTTCTTTGGAGGTTTTTAAGCAGAGGCTGTCGGAAATATTGTGATGGGGTTCCTGCATGACAGGGGGTTGGACTAGATGGCCCTTGAGGTCTCTTCCAACTCTATGATTCTAGGTGATTCTAGGTGATTCTATGATTCTATGATTCTGCGGAGCCTGGAGGTTGGGAGTTCAATTCTCCCTCTGTGCCTTTGGGAAACCGAGGCAGCCTGTGAGGCCTTGGGTCAGCTGCACAGCCCCAGGATCCCCCTGGCCACAAAGGAATGGTAAACCAGTTCTGAGTACTCTCTACCTAAACAACCCCAAAGAAAGGATGAATTGGCTTGATGGCACATGTTTAAGTCCTTCGTACGGCTTGAAAATTCTGAACAGGCTGCTGTATTCCAGGCAGCATAAATCCTTCTGATGCTTTCTCCTTCCAGCTATTCATCCCACAGTAATCTGTCTAACACAGGAATGAACTGTTGTAGCTTTCCAGTTGTTTTTGGCTTGTCAGTCCCATCAATATAGCCAGTGGGAGCTGTTAGAGAGAGAAAATTAGGGAGACTACAGCAGCCTGCCCCATTTGTCGATTAAGAAAGACTGTATATCAAAACCACTGACAAATCTTAAATTTGTATCACTAATTCATGCTTGATAACCGATAATAATCAATTTCCTTCAAAAATATTGCATTCCTTGTACAATAATACCTTGGATAAAGAATGCCTCGGATAACAAATGGAAATTTCCAGGTATAGGGCTGCCTTGGGTAGCGAATGTTCCCTATGGACTGCCTCGGATAACAAATGTTTCATGTTGTTGTTCAGTCGTTCAGTCGTGTCCGACTCTTCGTGACCCCATGGACCAGAGCTCACCAGGCCTTCCTGTCTTCCACTGCCTCCCGGAGTTTTGTCAAATTCATTTTGGTTGCATCGATGACACCGTCCAACCATCTCATTCTCTGTAGTCCTCTTTTCCTTTTGCCTTCGATTTTTTCCCAGCATCAGGGACTTTTCCAAGGAGTCCTCTCTTCTCATGAGGTGGCCAAAGTACTGGAGCCTCAGCTTCAAAATCTGTCCTTCCAGTGAACATTCGGGGTTGATTTCTTTCAGGATGGATCGGTTTGATCTCCTTGCAGTCCAGGGGACTCTCAAGACTCTCCTCCAGCACCACAGCTCAAAGGGCATCGATTCTGCGGCGATCAGCCTTCTTTAGAGTCCAGCTTTCACTTCCATACATCACTACTGGAAAAACCATAGCTTTGACTATCCTGACCTTAGTTGGCAAAGTGATGTCTCTGCTCTTTAGGATGCTATCTAAGTTTGCCATTGCTTTCCTCCCAAGAAGCAGGCATCTTTTAATTTTGTTGCTGCAGTTGCCATCTGCAGTTATCAAGGAGCCCAAGAAAATAAACTCTGTCATTGCCTCCATTTCTTCCCCTTCTATTTGCCAGGAGGTGATGGGACCGGTGGCCATGATCTTAGATTTTTTAATGTTGAGCTTCAGCCCATTTTTTCACTCTCCTCTTTCACCCTAATTAAGAGGTTCTTTAATTCCTCCTCACTTTCTGCTATCAGAGTAGTATCATCTGTGTATCTGAGGTTGTTGATATTTCTTCCGGCAATCTTGATTCCGGCTTGTGATTCATCCATACCTGCCTTTCTCATGATGTACTCTGCATATAAGTTAAATTGGCAAGGTGACAGTATACAGCCTTGTCACACTCCTTTCCCAATTTTAAACCAGTCAGTTGTTCCATATCCATTTCTGAAAGTTGCTGCTTGTCCCACATATAGATTTCTTAGGAGACAGATAAGGTGGTCAGGCACTCCAATTTCTTTAAGGACTTGCCATAGTTTGTTGTGGTCCACACAGTCAAAGGCTTTCACATAGTCAATGAAGCAGAAGTATATGTTTTCCTGGAACTCTCTGGCTTTCTCCATAATCCAGCGCTAGAGATGGGCACGACATGAAAAAAAAAATTCGAGTTGTCGTTAGTTGGGCCGGTTCCGTTTCGGGTTGTTTCCGTTTTTCGCAAAATTCGCAAAAATTAGTCAGTTCGTTTTTTTGTTTTTTCGTTTTTTCGTTTTCGTTAGTACTGGTTTTGGGGGGGTAGCGGGTTCCTGGAGGCACCTCTGTGGGGTGGGTGCCTCCTCTGGCCCGCTATAAAGGGAAAGCGGGCTCCTGGAGGCACCCGTGGGTGCCTCCTATCCTCACCCACTAGGAAAGGGATGCAGGCTCCAAGAGACCCCTCAACATGGGGGTCTCCCCCCCTCACCTGCTGCTGCTGCAAAATGGTATGCAATAGCCATATGGATATGCATACCAGTTGCAGACAGTGAGACTAGTGATGGCAGTGAACCCAGAGCCATAGGTGATGCCTAACTAAGGCTCTCGCACCACCATGTCTCACACAGAAGGGAATTGTACTTGTGTGTAGTGCAATGCAAGCAAGTAGATCTGGCTTAGGGTTAAGGTGGGTTAGTGCAAGGGCTAGGGTTAGGCTAGTGACGGGTAAGGTTACGGTGGGCTAGTGGGTTGCACCTCTGGGTGCCTCTCTGACCCACTAAGAAGACAGTCTGTGACGTATGGGTAAGGACTGGAGTCAAGGGTTAGGGTTAGGGTTAGGGGGCTAGGGCAGGTTTTAGGGGGCTTTTTGGCACATCCCAGAAGTCTCCATCATTGCGCAGGTGTAAAAAAATAAATAAAATAAAATCAATGGAAGACAGAGGAGGAGAGGAGAGACATTTTGTTGCAAGAAAAAACCCACTGCTACTGTGAAAAATCTGGCAGTTTATAAATTTTCGCGTGTTTCTGTTGTGCTTGTGTGTTTTTGGACCACGATTTCAAAAACAATATTGCGTTCGCCGCCCCATTTTGGATCCCCCACCCACACCGCATGGCATGGCGAGTCCGGCTGCCCAGGACGGGGGGGGGGGGGGAGGCGGGACCCCCCCCTCCAGAAACCACCCCTCCGGTAGGTGCCCTGCGCCCTTAGTCAAGCAGGCATTTTTCCGCCTGCTTTTTTGGCCCGGAAATGGGTGGGGGGAGAGTTTAAAAGTTTTTTCCTGTGCCGTCCGTGCCGCTTGCTTGCGCTTTAATTGCGGCGGCCGGCGGCGAGACTGGGCTTTTTGCTGGCTGCGAGCCTGCGGCGAGTCCCACAGAGCAGCCCAGGATGGGGGATGGGGGGGGAGGCCGGGGACCTCCAGAAACAACCCCTCTGGTAGGTGCCCTGAGGCACGGCAGGCATTTTTCCGCCTGCTTTTCGGCTGGGAACCGGTTTTTTGTAAGTTTTAAAAACTTTTTTTCTGTGCCGCGTGGCATCGCGCGATGCAAGGAACGAGCACGACAAATCAGACCAAAATTGTTCGTTCGTCGGTTCGAGCTCGAAGTCTGGCGGAGTAATTCCCATTACCGTTTCCGTAGAGTAACGGAACCGAGTAACGGAAACGGAAACGGGAATACCGCTACGTCGTGCCCATCTCTATCCAGCGCATGTTGGCGATTTGATCTCTAGTTCCTCTGCCCCTTTGAAATCCAGCTTGCACTTCTGGAAATTCCCTGTCCACATACTGCTGAAGCCTGCCTTGTAGAATTTTGAGCATAACCTTGCTAGCATGTGAAATGAGTGCAATTGTGTGATAGTTGGAGCATTCTTTGGCGTTTCCTTTCTTTGGGACTGGGATGTAGACCGATCTTTTCCAGTCCTCTGGCCACTGCTTGGTTTTCCAAATTTGCTGGCATATTGCGTGCAGCACCTTTACAGCATCCTCTTTTAAGATTTTAAAGAGTTCAATTGGAATGCCATCACCTCCACTGGCCTTGTTGTTTGCAATGCTTTCTAAGGCCCACTTGACTTCACTTTCCAGGATGTCTGGCTCCAGGTCAGCAACTACGCTATCTTGGTTATCAAGGGCATCCAGATCTTTCTGATATAATTCCTCTGTATATTCTTGCCATCTCTTCTTGATCTCTTCTGCTTCAGTTAGGTCCCTACCATTTTTGTCCTTTATCATATCCATCTTTGCACGAAATGCCCCTTTAATATCACCAATTTTCTTAAATAGATCTCTGGTTTTTCCTTTTCTGTTTTTTTCCTCTATTTCTTTGCACTGTTCGTTCAAGAAGGCCGCCCTATCTCTCCTCGCTATTCTTTGGAAGTCTGCATTCAATTTTCTGTATCTTTCCCTTTCTCCCTTGCATTTTGCATCCCTTCTCTCCTCCGCTATTTGTAGGGCCTCATTGGACAACCACTTTGCTTTCTTGCATTTTCTTTTCTTTGGAATAGTTTTCATTGCAGCCTCCTGTACAATGTTACAAGCCTCCATCCATAGTTCTTCAGGTGTTCTGTCCACCAGATCTAGTTCTTTAAATCTATTATTCAATGTTTCATAATGCCTTGCAAAAATGTGTACCCTACATGCATTGCAGGATGCATAGTTTGTGGAGGGGTGGGAGGAGTTAGAGTGTTTTTAATGGTGTTTTGGAGCCATTCTGGACATGGTTTGCGGAGGGATTTGGAGCTTTTGAACTTGGTATTAGTCTTTGCACTGTTTTTATTTGCATTTTTGGCTGGAAGAGGCTGGGGTAGTCTTGCTGGTTTCATTTCTCCATGTTTGCAGTCTTTTTCATTGCTCTGCGGGCAAAAATGGGTTGGATTTTTCTTCCTGCTTATGCTTGTTTGTTTGCAATTTTCCCCTTTGCACTTTGGGTGGGAACAGGCTGGGGTAGTCTTGCTGGTTTCTCTTGTCCATGATTGCATTGCACTGCAGGGGGATGTTCTGGAGGGAGTTCCAACACTGCAAGCCTTTAAAGTGCATTTTATAAAGAGGTCTGGAACACACACACCCCAGATTTTTTTTTGCCTTTTTTCGGACCTCTGGAATGGATTAATCGGTTTCCCATTCATTTCAATGGGAAACCACGTTCGGATAACAATTTTTTTCGGATAACAAATTGCCTCTGAGAACAAATTAAATTCGTTATCAGAGTTACCACTGTATTCTCGAAGGCTTTTTGCATTTTATTGCATTTCTTACTTATTCATCGGCTGGGTTATCTGGATCAGTGTGAGAGGGGTTTTATTTTAGGCTTTTCATAAAAGCCTCAACATGACTTACAATTAAAAAATACATTTAGCATTATTACTGTAAATAAGAATATTCAGTATTCCTAAATCTGATGATTAAAAAAGATATCGGAGATTGCTTCCGTTGCAGTGGACCCTAGCTTCTTCAGTGTGTTGCTTGAGCTTGCTCTCCACGTACTGTGAGGAAAACCAGAGAGTGAAATATTTATTTTATTTATTTTATTTATATAGCTTGTATGCTGCCCACTACCCAAAGGTCTCTGGGCGGCTCACAATCAAAGTGATTTTAATTTAGACAATTAAAACATCAAATTGCAATAAAATTAAAACAATAAAACATTTAAATACAATAAATACAATATATTAAAATACAATAAATACAATATATTTTTCACCCACAGACCTCGAGCATCATCCACAAAAGCTGAATGGAGGGGGGAAATGTTCACCTTTCTTTTCGATTCAACTTCAGGAGGAGCCATTCTGAATCTCCTTGTTAGGAAAAGCTCGGGGGAGTGGGAGAGGAATCGGAGAACTACATACATAGATATATTAAACCGCTGATCCGATTTGCTTCTACATGTAGACAGAACTGGTAGGAAGGATGGCATTTGATTCTTTGCCTCCAGAAGCAGAATCTGGTCTTGATTGAAGATTGAGTTGTTTTTCCTGACCTATATCCTTCCCAGAGCTGTGAGGGAAGAATACCGGATATGACAAAAAGGAGGGGCGCGCACAAAACATTCCCCTCTCCACCTTCACCCACCATGTAATTATTTCCCAAACAAACGAACGGCCCATTGGGGCCAGCTCGGACTCAGATCAGTTCTGGTGGCTTTTGATTCCTGCTCTTTGGATCGCCTGGATCTCTTAGCCCCCGTGAAGAGGGAGGCAAAGTCATCGCAATTACAGGAGCCACGACAATAGAAAGAGTCAAGATGGGATCCAACCCGAATGTCTGGACTTCATAACCAAGTGCCTGCATCTAAGACATTTCCTCTTTTAGGTCTCTCAGCCCTTTAGGCCATGTTTAAATCATTATTTTGAAACTAGTTATTCTCCAAATCCTACGAGCGGTTCTTTTGATTTTAATGGCACCTGAACTCTGCCGCTGAAAATCCCATGACAGCTGCTGCTGTCCAACTTCCTCCTCCTCATCTGTTCCTCTTAAAGCTCTCCATGGAGGCCTGCTTTCCCCTCTGTTACGTTGCCCAAAAGCTGCAGAAAGAATTCAGTTTAATGGTTTGATTATTTTTAAAGGCAGGAACACAGGAATATAATTTTTTTTTTTTTTTGCTTTCCCGCTTCGTTTGGTTGGAAGCCCCTGGTTTGCACTGAGCCAAAGCAGTTTTTAAAATTATTTTTATTTTATTTTATTTTATTTTATTTTATTTTAGTTAAGGGCCTTTTCACACGACCCATAAGATCCGCTGGTCCCTTAAATTCGGACCAAAGATCTTAGGGGTTCGTTGCCCTTCCTTCCTCCCCACCAGAGAAATAGGGGGAAAAATGCAGCTCACCTGGAGGAGCTTCCCGGAGCTCCGTTTCTCTTCTGTTTCTCTTCCGTTTCTCTTCTGCTTGCTTTTTTTCCTCCCACCTCTTCTCTTAAAGGGGCAGGAGGCAAAAAAAACACAAGCAGAAGCCAGGAGAGCCCCGCACTGACCAGATTAAATCCAGACCTGGGGATTTTCACCCACCTCAAGCAGGTACAAGAAAGTGCAGCTGGGTCGTGCTTAGGTGGGCGGGGTCGCACTTAATTGTCTGCAAAGTCCGGAGCTGGTGGGAAAACACTTGTAAGGTCCGGACCTTGCAGCCATTTCCTGCGGAGCTTAGGGGTCGTGTATAAAGGCTCTTAGTTTAGTTTAGTTTAGTTTAGTTTAGTTCAGTTTAGTTTAGTTTAGTTGCAAAGCGAAGGCTTGCTGAGTCAGGATATCATTCATCCTCCTGATTCTTTCTCCTGCTGGTCTAGTATTTTAAAACTGGATAAACTATTTGTGCAGTGATAACCCAGGAAAATGTCTGCCCTTATGAGTTGCTTTGAAGCTCAAGGGCAGCCATTTTCAACGTTTTTAGGGGGGGGGCAAGGAGCTGTTCTCAGGCTCCAGGGCTCCCTGTCCAACAAGGATCCTGCACAACGCAAACAGCAGTCTTTCAGGAACATCTCACATTTTTCAGTCGGAACCCCCCCCCCTTTCAAATGTGCCAGGGTCTCTCCAGGGGTCCATATGCCCTCTGCTGAAAATGGCTGAATTCCAGGGTGTCCTTTTTTTAATCTCCAAAAAAGGCAAATAATGGGTTGGAATGTCCCCCATTATGAACCAGCTTCTCAGCTGGAAACAGTACCAACCAAAGCTGGCAAGTCCATTAAGACCAGTAAGGCACTGCCCTCACTTCTACTCACCCCAACTGTAGCCTGCTCTCCCCCCCCCCCCCGAGACAATGGCCAAAGCACCAGCTCTCCTGTTCTTCCATGTCCCTACCAAGCACATTGAGTGCCATCCTCCACTGGTACCAGTGTTGGATTGTATCTTCTTCACATTTTATATCTCTACATTTTTCATTCCATCATGAAGGTCAACGTGGAGTGTTATATTCAGGAAAGTTGTTTTCCACCCATTGATTTACTTTCTGGGGAAGCCTTGTGCCCTCCGATACTTTGGACTTCAGTTCCCATCAGCTGTGCCCAACAAGGCCAAAGGAAAGGGATTGTGGGAGCTGGAGTCAAACATCTCCCCAGGGTCAAAGGTTCCCAACCCTGGACTTAACAGCATGTGTATGGCATGTGCAGTATTCAGAGATAAAGAGAGACCGACACCATAGGCTTATAGTTGGCGTTTGTCATGGTTTCCCCTCATTATATCTTGGTAAAAGAGCAGAACATGCTTTTCCACAGAGGGACCGAGCGCTCCCCACGACCACCCTTCTGCCCACAAAGGCTGACGTTGTTAGGATTCCCTGTGGAATATGGCCTGGTTTGCATCCTGGTTTGCCCTACAGAGCTGTGGTGATTTATTAAATGATATAAGCGAAGGTCTTTGAACTCCCCAACATTCAGTGCTAGCCCTGCCATTAGGGGAGAAAAATGAAGGGTCTCAAGCACCAAAAGCGTCGTGTGATGAAAAGGCAGAAAATTATTAGTTATTCTGCTGGTCAGGAAGATAAGAGGTCGGCGTTTATGATTCACGTCTCAGAATACAGTCCTTGGCTATCTTAGGACA
Organism: Phrynocephalus guinanensis; assembly: GCA_037367245.1. Lineage (NCBI taxonomy): Eukaryota > Metazoa > Chordata > Lepidosauria > Squamata > Agamidae > Phrynocephalus > Phrynocephalus guinanensis. The sequence goes on along the minus strand of CM074733.1, from coordinate 174,708,416 downwards.
AGATGTACTTCCAGTTGAGTGAGGGATTACCATTTACCGCTTCGCCTCAGGTTACAAAATAGTAGTATTTTTCCATGCATAAGACTATATTTTTCTCCAAAACTGTGAGACTGGAAATTGATGGCCGTCTTGTTCCAGATGTTTTTTTAAATTGACACAATATAGATTGTGGGTCCTCTGATGGCAATTTTAGTGTAATGTTTTTATTATTGTTTTAATTATTTATCGATATTTTATGTTTTTAACTGTTTTAATTCTTTTGATTGTAAGCTGCCCAGAGACGTTTGGGTAGTGGGCGGCATATAAATTGGAAAAATAAATAAATAAATAAATACACAGGAGTAGGGCAAGGAGAGAAACGAGCAGTTGTGAAACTGTAGTTTTGGATTGGAAAAGTGGGGGTTTGTCTTATACATGGGATGGCCTGTAGGTGGAAAAATACGGTACCACGTGTGAGTCACACAGAGAATGCAATATTAACATAACAGTATAATCCTACCCCACCCCCACCCCAAGTAAGGCTTACTCCTAGGTGAGCGTGCATTACAGATATGACAAGAAGTTACAAAATTTATCTTCTTCAGCAATTTTGAGAGATTTCCCAGTGCCCTGTGAAATTGAACCCCTGGACTCACTTCCCCCTTTTTTCGTTGCTGTTGCTATTGCAACATTATTATACTGATCCTCCGAAGGAACTGTAATAATTCTGCACAACCAAGCATTTTTGTCTGAAGGTGGGTGGGATTAGCACCAGAGAAACCTTGGACCAAGAAGCTTAATTGTACTGGACTGTGTATTATCCCTCATTACTGTGAGACGCCTTGGGTCCTTTTCCAAGGAGAAAGGTGGGGTAAAAAAAATACTCTAAAATAAATAAATAAATAAATGAATACGCTCCTCTTCCTACTGACGATAGGTCAGGGTCACCCATATAGATTCCCAAGCAAGTGCTGGGCCGCTGAAAAGCAGATCGGGGTCTGCGTCTAAAGGATGTTGCTTCAGTACTCTCCCCTCCCTATAAACAATGTCAAAGGAAATCAAGTATGCCTTGTTGGTAAACCAGTAAATGGTGCGTAAAAGGCAAGCACCTGCTTGTTTGCTCAAAATATTAAGCTGTCAAATGACACGGATGTTTGTGCTCAACGACTTTCTTCCCATGATTGATGTAGGTCAGGCTTTTGTTTGAGAAAGACCCGGGTTCGTTAGCCGTCGGCGAATGCTCTTCGGATGTGCCCTTCGGAATAAGCGTGCACGGTCAGCAGGGAGGGACCGTGGCGCAGCCTGCAATGATGGCCACTCATCTCCCTTTCAGAGGAGCTCTCTTTCCAAGCAGAGATGTCTGCTGAGGCCAGCGGAGGAACTGGTGGTCCTGGGCACACCGAAAGCTAGCAGGTCAGGCAAAAGGGTCTAGCAGCACAGCTCTTCTCAAGAAAATGTGCTGAGGAAAAGCATGGGAAGCTAATTGTATTTTCTCTGTGCAGAGAATTCCCCCAAGGTTCTACTGCCTACCTTTTTTTTGGGGGGGGGATTAGATAACATTAAGAAGAGCTTCAGAAATGTCAGATTTCTGAAGCTAGGGCTCAGCGTGTAGTTCCATCTAGTTTTATAAGGTGGGTAAACAAAGTTCCAGGTTACAGATAACAAATGGATGGATGGATGGATGGATGGATGGATGGATGGATGGATGGATGGATGGATGGATGGATGGATGGATGGATGGATCTTGCTTGGCAGGAGAGGGCAATAACTCAACAGAAGTTATTTGTCCTTTCTGACTGAATCCTTATAGATAGGACTGGCTGGATCTAGGATAAATGCCACAGTAGTGATCATGGTATCTGGAGGCATCTGCCAGATAAGTATTAATGTATATCGTATTACGTATTATACTCTGTATTTTGCAAAGGCTAAGCAATAAACCTGTTGTGTGTGTGCACGCGCGCACACAGGAGAGCCTTTGGGCACCTCATCCTGTGGCCATCCTGCTGGGAGCCCCGCTCACTCCCGTTGTAAAGACTTATGTATGTGTGTATACAGAGCTTTCTTCCACTATTTTTCAGCTAGTGCAAATGACATTGTACTGAAACTGAGGATGTGACTGGACAGCATCTAACGGTGTGGCTTCACTGAGACCAATCTCCCTCAAAGTAACCCTTCCATCCTTCCAAGAATTGCTTCACCCAGGGCCATACATTCTGCTATACAGCTGCTTATTATGACAGTCCATGTTTTCAAGAGAAAATGTAAAAAGAAAAGAAACAAGACAGGGGTGGTTGATTTATTTATTATTATTACTTTCAATTTCTATAACACCCATCTGGCAAAGAGCCACCCTGATCCATATGCACAGTCCAATTCCACTATTTTCCCACCTCCATCAGAAGCAGAGCTCTTGTAAACTTAAGAGCCCTTAATAATCCACTCAAAACCACACACTTGCTCCAAATTCCAGTTTTCGCGAGGACTGCAGCTAAATTTCTTGGAGACACAGAGGCCAGAGGGGTGGTCCTCTGAAATTTTATCACATTTTTTTTCAACAGATATAAGGAAGCTGTCTCTGTTCGAAACTGGTGTCTGGAGTCAGTGACAAGATGGAAGAGAGTGAGACAAACTGAACTTAATCCAGGGGAAGACGGAGGTGCTCCTTGTCAGTCAGAGGCAAAGCAGGGAGTAGAGATTTATCCTGTGCTGGCCCTGAAAACACACGTGCATGGCTCAGAGCCTGGCCTGCCAGTTCTCAGCAGTGAGTAGGAGGGCACTTGCCCAATGAAAACTAGTTTGGCAGCTGTGTCTATCCTGGAAGAAATCAACCCCGAATGTTCACTGGAAGGACAGCTTTTGAAGCTGAGGCTCCAGTACTTTGGCCACCTCATGAGGAGAGAGGAGTCCTTGGAAATGTCCCTGGTGTTGGGAAAGATGGAAGGCAAAAGGAAAAGAGGACGGTAGAGATGGTTGGACGGTGTCATTGATGCAACCAGTCTGGATTTGACCCAACTCCAGGAGGCAGTGGAAGATAGGAAGGCCTGGCGAGCTCTGGTCCATGGGGTCACAAGGAGTCGGACACGACTGAATGACTGAACAACAACAACAACAACAAAAGTTGTGTCCATTCCTTAAAAAAAACTGATTTGGCTATAGCAATACACACCTTGGTTACCCCCCACCCACCCACACATTCGGATGTTCGCAATATGCTCCATGTAGATCTTTCTCTGAAAATGTTTTACAAACTTTAGTTGACGCAAAGTTCTGCAGGCAGTGTTCACTGGGGCTGATGAGCGAGAGCCTGTGACCACCCCTACTTTGACCCCATTCTGGCAGCTTAATCAGCTCCCAGTCAATTTCCAAGCCTTGTTCAAAGTCCCAGTCATGACCTATATACAGCCCTTTTAGCTTAGTTCAGAGTCAGACTACAAGACCTCCCTTGTACGAACCATCGTGTGTATTAAGAGGATGTGCCTCCTTTCCATCCCACCTCTTTCACCTGCATGTCTGGTGAGAAGGACCCAAGGCAAGGCCTTTTCTGGGGCTCCTCTCAGAGTATGGAACTCTCTCCTGGGGGAGGTGCAATTGTCTCCTTCCCTTCTCTTGTAGCTGCAGCAGAAAACCCTCCCTCTTTAGAGGAGCTTTTGGGGAGTCCACAGGCAACTGAGACAGGAAGGTCTTTTAAATTTTTTGGTTTTCAATTAATGTTTTTAACTACAGTAGTACCCCCGTATCTGCTGATTCAATATCCACTGATTCAATTATCCAAGGATGGCTGCCAATTTTTTTAAAAAAAAAAAATAACTATTAAATCAATTGCTGGGGCAAAGGGGTGCCACAAAGCAAATTGCTGTTGCAAATAGCAGCTGCTATTGACTTTTGGGGGTGCTGACAAGGTGTTCATTCTTATCCATGGGTTTCAGTATCCACTGTGGCAATCTGTACCAATCCCCTCTGAATATGGTGGTACTACTGTATTTACATATCATAGTTTTAAATTAGAACCAATATGTTCAATTAGATGTTGATTCTATTTTTTTAGTGTTTTTTAAACATTTCCTTTGTTCCCACTAGGAAGAAAAGCAAGATAGATATCAATTAAATAAATAAATAAAATACTGGGCGTCATTAGTGGCCAGTTCAACAGTCATCTCCCTCCTGAAAGATACACCTACTGAAAGATAGAACTGGGTACTTGGGTCCAGGTGAGCCGACATTAGGGGTGATCAAGAGGTAACAAGTCCCAGGACCAAAATTTAGAACTTAACAGGGTCAAAAGGTAGAACCTTGCATCCAAGATTGATGTCTGAAAGTGAAGGAGCAGAACCCACAAAAACAGGAAATGTTCATCAAACATCATCTGCTTCACCCCCATACATGGCTTTGATGCTGATGTCACCTGTTTAACTTACAGCATCCAAACAACACTCCTTTTGTCCCAATTTCTTTTGAGCAAATTGCAATGAAATTATGATACTTGTAGATAAGAAGGTTTGTTTCTTTTTCAAAAAAAATACATAATTACTCCACTTCTGTCATGTGTTTCTATGTACCAATATGCTGTATGACAGCAATAGATGTGCCCTCTTTGATGCATACAATGATGTGAACTGAGGCACCCTTATCTCCTATTGATCTTTCTTTCTGATTTGGGGTTGTTGTTCAATATTTTATAGTGCCCTGTGGTGCTAGAGCACTCTAGATAAACCACTGTCATTATTTTGAAAAACATAGCATCATCACAGAGTCATAGCATCATAACCCTGGTGATGCAGCAACAATATCTAGGATTCATCACAAAGGAGGAAGGGAGATAAAAAGATTGTTCAACTTTTCTGTATTGAAGGCACACTTACAATCTGATGCTGAAAGGCTATATTATTTGGGTAAAGCAAAGCAAAGTGTTCTGCTTATATACAGTACCACCTCATAGCACTTAAAGCACTCTCTGGGCAGTTTACAGTTTTTAAAATTACAGTATGCAGGCTACACATTGCCCCCCCCCCAGCAAGTTGGGTACTCACTTTACCAACCTCTGAAGGATGGAAGGCTGAGTCCACCTTGAGCCTGCTACCTGGGATTGAACCCCAGGTCGTGAGCACAGTTTTAGCTGCAGGACAGGCATTTAATTACGGTGCCACGGGGCTCATTCCTCTTCAGTTTTAATTGGCCAGGGGAGAGAAGCCACAATAAGTAACATTGTGTGACCAATGAGAAAAGCCTATCAATATGCAGGGAAAACTCCAAACAGTAAGGATGGGGGTCCTTTTGTGCTTTAACTACTTCTCACTTTCGGAGGTTGAGGGTGCTAAAAATATTTCATAATGGCAGTTTACAAGCCTCCGCATTCTTGTCATCTAAATATCTTCCTAGGGTCCCAGAAAGTTGGCAGTTATATATAGCAATAACAAATCTATGAGAAACCTGATGAAAAAGATAAAGAAATCACACAGTTTTGTTTTTGCTTTGTTTCCCTTTTGGGAAACCTTCTCGTCGTGCTTGTCAGTTGTAATTTTAATGTTCAAGAGAGTGCCATTTACCGTCCTATAAATGAAAATGAGGAGAGCTAAATATTAAAAACTATGCGCCACAGAACAGCTCTGCAGTGATCCTCCTGAGTCCTGGCAATCTCCAGCTTGCATTTGCCTTTGCAAGCTGGAGACTGCCCTATGTGTTAAATGATTGCAGTGGTTGCTAGATTCTTCCTTACTCCAGGGACTGGGGAGGAGGAACCACACAAAGAATGGGACTGTTCTGGAGCCCATTTGCAGTTGAAAGAAATGGTGGCATTATGTATCTCTATCCAAAAAAGACAGAGGTGGTTACTTCTCGTCCGTTTTGTCTCTGTAAGTGTTGCGCTTCGGACCAGCACAAAAAATTCTTACTTCACATCCATTGCATGAGAGCTGAAATTTGTCTTGACCACGCCCCTGGAGCGGGATCAGAGCGTGACAATACTGTACCTGGTGCTGGGTTGGGGTATTCTCTTGTCACGGTTTCTTCCCGGTTCCTGTTCCAAGACAAGGAACCGTGTGGTAACAACTGTCACGCAACAACCAGTGTCCACCTAGTGGTCAGCGGCTGAAGCGGCATTCGACATTAGTTTCCCTATGGGGAAACACCATGCAGTGCAAATGTTTATTAAAGAAAGTACTGAAAACTCTGTAGCATTGACGTGTAAATCCCGGAAGACCAGTAAATATCGAAAGACCAGTAAATATCGAAAAAGTTTTATTTACAATATTTTTAAAAGGGTTAAGAAAGCAAGACAAATTCAGAATTTGTCACGGAACAAGACTGTGAACTAACAGTTGTCACAAGACAAATTATCATGACTGTGAGAAAACAGAAACAGGAACTAAACAGGGACAAAATCGCATGATTGTGACCAACGCTGTTACGGTACAAAACTAGTCGTGGAACGAGGAAGGATGTGAAGTAACTGCCAGAGAATGGGACTCCATTCAGCCTAGAGATATGGAAAGTACAAGGAAAAGAAAAGAAAAGAAAAGAGAAGAAAAGAAAAGAAAAGAAGTCTCATTTCCAGGTATCATTATGCTCCTCACAGAAACTTCCTGTTTCATTCTCATCTGTCCTTTTGCACAAGAAATTGTTGAATTCTGTGCAGCTCAATTTTCTTTCCAGGGACTCTTACGAAGAAAATGTGACGTTTTATCAAGGAATGATAATAATTCAGGACAGATTAATATTTCTTCCAGAAGAAAGGCAGTACAAACCGTTTAAGAAAGCTCACACAATTTCCTCTGAGATTTCTCTAGAGGAGAAAATCCATGCAGAACTATCTCTGTGGAGAATTTTTTTTCTTCCCATTTCTCGCAGAGAATGACAACTGGTGAGAATTGAATCCTTGCTGAAAGCCTTCTGAAGGTTTGTGTTTCGCTCAGGGAAAAATGAACTTCACTTCAGCCAGGCTCATCCAACACTCTATTGGCTGAACTGGAGCCAGCCAGCCCTTCTGAACAAGGCTTCCCTCCGTGTTCTGTCCTCTGGACCACTGAGTTCCTCCTGTACACTGGCCACCTTGAGCTATCCCCCTTCTGCAGACAACTCAACAATGAATCCAACACCCAAAGGACCCAACACCAAAACACAAGTAGAACAATAGTATATGCAGTCCAATGCATTGAGGAGTGTGCAGACCTCTACACTGGAAAAACTAAACAGCCATTAAACAGAAGGATGGCCCAACATAGAAGGGGTAACATTTCAGGACCAGAATCAGCAGTACACCTCCATTTGAAGGACAAAGGGCACTCATTCAAAGATGAGGATGTGCACATTTTAAACAGAGAAGAGAGGTGGCTTGAGAGAGGGGTCAGGGAAGCTATTTGTGTGTGTACTGAAAACCCCACTCTCAACAGAGGTGGGGGACTCAGACACAATCTGTCTGCTACTTCTCAAGCTGCTCTTTCATCAGTCCCAAGACAAGTCAGAAGCACTTCACACCTCCACCAGCAAGGCCATAGCTAATGACTAGAGATGGGCACGACTTAGCGGTATTCCCGTTTCCGTTTCCGTTACTCGTATCCGTTACTCTACAGAAACGGAAACGGGAATTACTCTGCCAGAATTCGAGCTCGAACCGACAAACGAACAATTTGGTCTGATTTGTCATGCTCGTTACTTGCATCGCGCAATGCCAAGTGGCACAGAAAAAAAGTTTTTAAAAGTTAAAAAAAAAACCCGATTCCCGGCCCTAAAAGTAGGCGAAAACTGTCTGAGGGCACCTACCAGGCCAGAAGGGTGTTTTATTGGGGGGGGGGGTTCCCCGCCCCCCTCTCCTTGGCTATTGCTACTGCTGCGCTGCTGGTACCAGGCTGGGAGGGCGCATCCATTTGCCATGCAGTGCGGGGATCCAAAATGGCGACCACAATATTTTTTTTGAAATCGTTGCCCAAAACCCCACCAAAGCACCACAGAAACATGCGAAAATTAGCTATTTTAAATGCTTGAATTTTTACAGTAGCAGCAGTGGGTTTTTCTTGCAAAAAAAGCCTCCGTTGATTTTATTTTATTTTATTTTATTTTATTTTTTTAAATATGCGCATTCGCAATGATGGGCTCGCCCATGGGAGTGGACCATGCAAAGTTTTGGAGCCATTCCACCAATTGCATGGCCAGGTTTTGCTGACTGTACCAGGCTGGGAGGGCGCATCCATTTGCCATGCGGTGGGGGGGGGATCCAAAATGGCGACCGCAATATTTTTTTTAAAATCGTTGCCCAAAACCCCACCAAAGCACCACAGAAACATGCAAAATTTAGCTATTTTAAATGCTTGAATTTTTACAGTAGCAGCAGTGGGTTTTTCTTGCAAAAAAAAGTCTCCGTTGATTTTATTTTATTTTATTTTATTTTATTTTATTTTTTTACACCTGCACATTCGCAATGATGGGCTCGCCCATGGGAGTGGACCATGCAAATTTTCCACCAATCGCATGGCCACTTGGCCAGGTTGACCACAGAGACTTCTGGGATGTGCCAATCGGGCATAAACAGCCCACTAATCGTAGCCCAAACCCGAACCCGAAGCCTAAGCCTAACCCATACGCCAGTACACTGTCCTTCTAAGTGGGTCAGAGAGGCACCCAGATGCACCCCAATACTCACCCTAACCTCACCCGTAACTAGCCTAACCCTAGCCGTTGCGCTAACCCGTCTTAACCCTAAGCCAGATCTACTTGCATTGCACTACATGCAAGTACGTGAGACACAGCGGGTGCAAAGAATCTGCCAGTCCGTCACTTGTGGCTCTGGCTGACTCCTGCAGCTCCCTCCAGGAGCCCGCTACCCCCTCCCCAAACCAGTACTAACGACAATGAAAAAACGAAAAAACGAACCGACAATTTTTGCAAATTTTCGCGAAAAACGGAAACGAGCCGAAACGGAACCGGCCCGACTAACGACAACTCGAAATTTTTTTTTTCAAGTCGTGCCCATCTCTACTAATGACCCATACTTAATGGGTGTTGAGAAAGTTTGCATAGGTGGGACGTCCACACACCCCAGGCCATAGTACACCTAACGAGCCTATTCAGGCCATTGTCCACCTAATTAGCCTATTCAGACCAGGGCGATGTGAAATCAAGGTGAACTATAAAATGGAAGACTCACCACTAACTTTTCTCAGACTGATGAAGCTGTTTAGATGAGTAGCGAAACGTTTTACTCTCTCAAGAAAAGTCCAGTCCAGTTGCTATGATTCAACTTTCAGATAACCTCACCTGGATGACTGAGAATCTTCACAGACAAATTGGAAGTGGAGACATTACTAACTGTTGCCAATATGTAATATCGGAATGTGAACACAGGTTCGTCATGTATGCCAGTGTTTTTCAACCTTTTTTGGGCCAAGGCACACTTGTTTCATGAAAAAAATAACGAGGCACACCACCATTAGAAAATGTTAAAAAATGCATGGGGGGGGCGGCGGACCCCGTGCAGGTGCCAGGTAAGGGTGCCCCTCCCCGGCTCACCCCCCTCCGTGTCTGCCGGCCCTCCTCTCCCCTCCCTCTTTCCCCGGGCAGCCACAGGTGGTCGGGCGGAGGTGGCCACGGGGGTGGGGGGAGGGAGTGGGGTGCGCTGCTTGGCCTGGGGCGGAAGCTGCCTTGGGTCCTTTTCCAAGGAGAAAGGTGGGGTAAAAATACTCTAAAATAAATAAATAAATAAATTTGTGGTGGGGAGGGATGGCATTGCGGGGTGGGGGCAGAAAACAGACCCCCCCTAGACCAACCCAAAATGCTCACCCCATTTTAAATAAGAATACACGTACAATGTTTTCTTGAAAGCATGACCATCATGGTGACTTACATTGATATAGCACTAGAATTTCTGGCCTATTTACTTTGATGGTTGGGTATTTCTCTTCCAGTTCATAACAAAGAACCCTTGGTATCCTTAGAACTGGGGTGAAAGACTTCTGCCTGATTCTGTCACATACCACACGAGTCTCCACTGGAAGCTGCTTTCTCCACTGATGCAAAAGGCAAACCAGCCGTAGCTTTGCAGCTTCATTCATTCATTCCGTCGTTCGGAATGCTGGCGCACCATCCCCCACCCCACCCCCACCCCAGTCGCCCACCCCTCCTCCAACCATTCATGGCACATCTGGCTGTCCAAGCATCTTCTCTCCCCCCCCACCCCCAATCCATCGTTTCCCACCGCCTGGGTCCCCTTCACTTCACCCGCACCAAGGGGGTGCATGTGTGTGTGTGTGTGTGTGTGTGTGTTCTGCTTATATACCACCCCATACCACTTCAAGTAGTCTCTGGGTGGTCGGCGGCGAGATTTTTGGCTGCTCCGGATGTGCGGTTTGTCTGCTCCAGCCGGCGCCCCCCCCACCCCTTTTGAGGCTCCTTTGCCTTACCGGGGGAGGGCTCCCGGCTCCGTCCGCGCAGCCGAGGATCGGGGCCTTGCCCAGTGAGGCGAGCGGCAGCGGACCGCCCGTGACCGGCAGCAGCAGCGGCGAGGCTTGCGGCCTTGCTGCGCTCTGGCCGGTCTCTCTTTGACAGGCCGCCTACCAGCTGGGCTCTTCGATCGGAGCCCTGATAAGGGCTCTGGCAGGGGGAGCGGCTTCGGCGGCGGCGGCTGGAGCGGCCTGGGAGGCGGCGCTGCGGCACACCAGCCAACATCTCGTGGCACAGTAATGTGCCGTGGCACAGCGGTTGAAAAACACTGATGTATGCATCTGAGTAAAGCTTCTCCGTGATCCATTTTAGAGCACCCTCAGCCTCTGGGGGAAAAAACACTTGGGAATTAACATCCGGTATGGTATGCTTTCCATGTTGGAAAATGTTACAGCATGGTAATTTAATTGCAGTACTTTTCACATGATTAAAAAGAGCACGGAGCATGAGGATCATTATGTGTATTCCCATGTACAGGCAGAAACAATTCATAGCAAATGCCGCATGTTGAAAGAATAGCAATATTGTGACAACAAAAGGATATAGTACTGCCAGAGAAAAGTTTTAAGGACACCAAATAACCATGGGGGGGGACATGTACAGCCTACAAAGAGCCTTGACCTCAAGTCATTAGTAATGGAAAATTACCATATGAGAAAAAACAGACTTGGTCCAACTGAAGGGTCAGCTAAGTCCTGCTCCACACAATGTTCAACCAGTGGGAAGCCCACAAGCAGGACCTGACTATCCCAGTACCCCCCCTCCATTCATGTCTTCAGGACAGGTATAGTGAGAGGCAGCCTACTACTCTCTGTTTAGGTAATATATACTGTAAGTACTCCCCTGTTTATCGCAGTAGTTAGGTGCCAGACCCACCGGCGATAAAGGAAAATCTGTGAAATGCAGACGCCTTAACAAACTGACCTTGTGCTGCTTCTGCTGGCTTGTGCTTCCAAAGAGAGGATTTTAACTCCCTCCTGGCACCTCAGCAAACAGATCTGGGGTTGCTGCTGCTGGCAGGAGGGGGTTAAAATCATCTCCTTGGAAGCATGATTCCCTCAAGAGAAAATCAGCGATATACTGGGACTGTGATATATGAACTGCAATGTGGCGGGGGACTACTTATGCAGCTATTTTCCCTGGTAACCACTCTTCACCCCATGACCTTATTTAACTCCCAGAACTTTGAAATCATGGCTGAAAGCCTGTTGCTTTAAGCATAATCAGCCATATGAGTGTAGACTCATTGAATCAGCAGGGATTTGGGGAACCAAAGAAATCCAATAAATAAATAATAAACCAGATCCTCCACAAGTTCCACTGATTCAAATGAGCCTACCTTAGTACCCTGATTCAATGGGCTTATTCTAGTGCAGTTTACTATGTTAAGCACAAGGCACTGGAAATTACCATGTTGAAGTTAACTTTGCAACTTTGGGACCAGCATCATAAATCTAGTTCTTAAAAACATTAATTCATTTGATTGCATAGACACAGGATGCAAGGGGAGGGATGCTTTTGATGGATACCTTTTTCATGCCCAACTGAATTACTCAGATTCACACCATGAAGTATTTTGTTGCTTTCCTAGTGTATGTGTTAGGGTAAGAGCGAGGTTTCCAGAGGTGTGTAGTCACTGGGGCAATCAGATTATGTTTGGTGTTGTGTTGTGGTAGATGGAGGTGAGAAGTTGAAGGAGGCAGAGAAGCTTTGCTTTCCTGGATCTAAGGAAGAAGTATCCCCACAGCTATTTTTCTGTTGGGCATTCAGTTCTGCATATATTTATGAGGTATGAATCAAAGGGTGTTCTCTTGTTTCTGCATTTTTTTTTCAACCACCCATGAAAAAATGGGTGCTCAGCTGGATCTTCAGCTATAGGTTAGGTCTTCTTCTCCTGGCTCCAGAGAGAACTTTAGAGAAGGGTCCATGGACATTAGGCTGGGTTCATCTGGCATAGAGAATGCCAGGCTCTGGCTTTGCTCCAAGAAAACATTATTTTTACAGACCTGGCTGACTGGAAACTGAAGCCAACTCCCCACCCCCACCCCCCGGCTTAAATTTAGGTAAATCTAGCCTTTGAGCTTTTGTTTCACTAAACAAATATTTTTAAATTACGAATGTCATTGTGTTCTGTAGAAGAGCAAAACTTGCCATATTCTCATAACTCATTTATGAAAACATCGAAATTGCACACAATATCAACAGGGGTTTAAAAAAACTTGAAAACATGGCACACCATAAATTCTCAGAATAGTCACGGCAGTGGTTGAATCCTAGGACAGGCAGTCCAGCCACCTGGCCCACAATTTTAAGGACACTCAGGAGCAATGGGGGAGCCCACACAAAACCAAGATGGCAACCCTGGAACAGAATGCCTTCCCTTTCCCCCATCCTTCATGGTCTCTCCCTGCCTTTCTCTCATGTTTCAGTGACAATGAATGCAGTATAAACTGAATAGAATATCAATAAATGTTCCATCGACCCGATGCTGAAATACATCCAACGCGACGTTATTTTTAGATTGCACAGCACGCTAGGCTGGAACAATGCAGGCATGGATAAAAAGGAATGGAAGGCATTCGGAGGAGAACACAGGGAACCGTTAAGCTTTTTGTTATTGTTTGGAGAAAATACAATAAAGAACCAGCTTTTCTTTAGAGCATTGACCTCCCCTGGAATCCAAATGCGACTTCATGTGGGGAATGAGGCTTGTGAAGTTGTGAGGGGAAAAAAGATCACAGCCATTCACAGAGCAGATATAATTATTATTTTTAAATGACACACTGTTAGTTTTGCTTTGTTGTAAAATCCAGATTCCCAAATGAAGTCGCAAGCAGATAAAAGTACATAGAGTCAATTAAGTAAGTCTAGTTCTCAAGGGAATTACATTCTAAAGCCCTGTTCCTCAACAGGTGCACCGAATATCACATCAGACACACACACAAAAGTCCTCTATTGATTTATTCAGCTGTTGGTTTTTTCCATCCCTGCTTTTACCTCCCAACTGTTCTCAGTGGGTACTAAGCACATAAGATGAATTGCAGCTGAGCACCGCTCAGAAACTTTCCTTTTTTCTGGACAACAGCCCAACAGAATTTTCCAGCCAGGATGGAAACTGGCAGAACTGGCCAAAGATGCTGGATACTGTAATTCCAAAAAAGGACCTTTTCTGAATTTTGCAGGCCAAGTCTAGGGCAATGGATAAGATCAGTGGTTCCCAAGCTTGGGTAACCCAGAGGCTTTTTTGGACTGCAGATCCCAGAAATCCCAGCAGGAACAGCCAGTGGTGATGGTTTCTGGGAAATGAAGTCCAAAACACCTGGGTTACCCAAGGTTGGGAATTACTGTGTAAGACAAACATACCTCATGGTTTTATTGTGGCATGTTTTTCTTGGCCCTCCTTTCTTTAGATCTTGGCAAGGATCCTGGGCCGTAGTGCCTGGGAAACCTCTCAAACACCAAGAGCCCACTGGTGAGGATTGTGTACCAAGAATGTTGAGCTTCAGCATGCCTTCACCCGCTTGCACCCCCCCAAAAAATTCGTTCTGTTATCCATTATTCGTTCCGTAATGGAACGGAATGAATAACGGAGCCCATAGCAATTTGGGAACGAACCGAACAGAACCGGAACAAATTTGTTCGGTTATGTTTGGTTCGTTCTTCCCTGCTGGCGATTACAACCCGGCTGTCATTGCCGGCGGGGACGACTGTCAGAGAGAGCCCCGTTCTTGCCTCGCAAGCAGAGGCGGGACCGGGGCTCCCTCTCCAGCGATCTCCGCCGCGGGTGCAAGACAGCCAGCGCAGCTGTCATCCCGGGCGGAGGAGATCGGCCTGAGGCTCGGCTGTGGTCTCGCGTCCGCGCGCAGAGGTGGGATCACGGCTCAATCTCCTCCACCCAGGGTGACGGCCGGCGCAGCTGTCACACTGGGCGGAGGAGACCAGCCTGAGGCTCAGCTGTGGCCTCGCATCCGCGCACGTTTTGTGCCCATCTTGGCATTTCATGCCCATCTTTAATCGTGAGCAGAGATGGGCACAAAACAAAAAATATAGCATTTCATTTCATTTCTTTCGTAGTTTCATTTTGTTTCATTGCTAATGAAGTTCTAACAGAATTTTGGAATAAACAAATCAAAATGCTATATAATGGCTCCCAGGTGTCCTAGAGGCACCAAAATTGCAGGGTGGCTTCTTTGGCCTCTTTTCTGTAAGCCCCCCAAATTTGGAGATGTTTGGGGTTCAAGGGGAATGAGTTATTAAACTCTAAAGGGGGTCTCCCTAGTAGAAAATCATTTCTAATTGGGTTGGGAAGCTGCTAATAGCTCCCCCCCCGGATGCTGCTGCTGAGGACCCAGGCTTGGAAGGGCAAGCTGACGAGGGAAAGCGAGCCCCCCCTGGGCCTCCCCCCCTCCCCGCTGTGCCACTGCCAACCAGGGTGAGCAAGGCCACCAAGAGCGCCTGTGGCGGCTGCCACCAAATCCCAGAAGGAGGGAGAAGAGGAGGGAGGGAGTACAAGCCCCCAGAGGAATGAAACATTTTGTTATTGTACAATTTTTTTCAAAAGTTCCTATGAAATGGAACGGAACGAAATGTGGGGGGGGGAACGAAAGCAAACAGAACGAAACACTGTTTTTCCGTTTCGTGCCCATCCCTAACACACACACACACACACACACACACACACACACACACACACACACACACACACACACACACACACACACCTCAATGTTGTTTACAAGGCAGTAATTAATGGAGCCATAATTAAACCTTTCTAAAGCATTTGAATCCCACCATTTTCATTCCCATTGTGCTTCTCTGCCTGTTGCTAAATAGGACCGCTCTTTCAGCCAGGTCTCTCCCTCTTCTGGAAAACACTGCCTGTAGCAGCACAGGTATCACCAGCTGCAGCTCTTGGAGATTAAGGTGATAGGGGAGGTCTGGCATACATCTCCTTCCCTAGCACTAGTTTGCTGATGTCTATTTGTTTATAAGAGGGGTGCCTATCTCACTCTTCAAACAACTCCCTGACAAAGAAGCTTGCAGAATTTATAGCTCTGAGCGCAGGCATCACATTTTACAACAATAGCATCACCATAAATGAGAGAGAACAGCAAAACCGTGGCACGAATCCTCTTGGCAGAACTGATGCCCTGGGAGCCAGAAGACGGGAATATTTAATTTAAATATATAATCGAAAGCTCCCTCCCCACATCTTTCAGATTCCGAGGCTCTCCAGGGCTCCTTTTTTCCTTTGGGGAGTATGAGGGTAGGAGCTGGGGGTGAGGGGAGAGAGAGAGAGAGAGAGAGAGAGAGAGAGAGAGAGATTTTCACAGCCAAAGGCTGCTCAAGGGAATTCTGGCCAATAAATAAAGAGAGCAACAAATTACTATCTAAGACCACTGATTGAGAGGTATTTGAGAGATTGAACCTTGTGCATTCTGCACCAAATCGGCAGATTCCCCAGTATGGATGAATGTGCAACTTGAAAATGTAGCTATCCATTAGTTTTGTCCTGTTGCACTCTTTCCTTAAAGGTCACATTCATATATCAGAATACCAATTTAAGTATGATTTTGAAAGAGAAAAATTATCCCTTCAAATACAGTGTGTGGGTGTTCTCTCTCTCTCTCTTTTTAAATGACAAATTGATGAAGAAGCAGAATGGAAATGGATTGTGGATTAGGAACGGGCCTTTCATGTTTGAAAAAAGGATGAAAACATGAAATCTGTGACTTTTCAGCAACTGCTGAAAGAGAACCTCGTAAGGTATAAATGATTTGTGTTTATAGAAGAAGGGTATACAAAGAATGTGTGTTTCTTTCGTGTTCAATCTGTCATGTGGCTGTTTGGTGTCCTTTCACCTTTTATCTGGCAAATTACCTGAGTTTTTGTTCCTCATCGAAGAGTGTTGGGGGGGTGTTTAGAGTTCTGTTTAGAAGATAAGCGGGATATAAATATAACAATAAAATAAATAAATAAATAAATAAATAAATAAACATATGGGGTGTGGTAATTTTGAATGTGTAAAATGACCTGGAGCCCTGCAAAGATTGGTCTTTGCTTCAGTCATTGGTTTTAGCTAAGCTTCTGGTGTCCTCCATCTTAGATTAGGCGGCTGTGCCTCCATCTTGGCTCCTTTCCTTTTCTTCTCCTTTTCGTCATTCTTTTTGGTAGAATTCTACCCCCACCTTTTCTCTCTTTTTTTGGATTATTTTTGCTTCTGCCGGATGGTGTGTCTGCTCCAATGTGCCCCTACCGGATTAATTTTTTGAGGGTTTTTTTCCTCCTGATTTCTTTGGGAATTCTCCCCTGTTGCTGTTTTTGTTTGTTTGTGGGTTGGTTGGTTTGGTTTTGCTTCCATCTGGTTTTTAAGGTTGTACTATTCATGGTTGCTTTGATGTGTGGGTGTCTGTGGGTGCCAGTCAGCCAGGGCTTGGTTGGCTGGATGCTTACATGACTTACGTGCAAGCTCAGAGGGTCTGTTGTACTAGGTCAGTGATGGTGAACCTTTTAGAGACCGAGTGCCCAAACTGTGATTCAAAAGCCACTAATTTTTCGCAAAGTGCCAATACAGCCATTTAACCTGAATACAGTTGGCTGTGAAGGGGCGATGTCGGGTGCCCCACAGAAAAGGCTCCGAGGGCCACCTTTGGCAATGGTGCCAGAGGTTCGCCAACACTGTACTAGGCGGTTGCCACGCTATTGTTTTGTTTTGTTTTTCTCATGCATCGTTGCCTGCGTTCCAGGTAGTTTGATTCTCTGTCGCCTTGCCCCTGCTTCTTTGAGATAGTTTTAAAGGGCTCCTTGGGGCTTTTGTAGTGCCAAAAAACACAAATGGGGCAGCACAAAACCCCAAGCAAATCCAAAAGAGGCATTGCTTTCATATAAAGTGAAAGGATTGGCACATGAAAAATACCAAAATAAAAGAAGCACCTTCTGAAAGAATCCCAAATGAATAATACATGGAATTTTTGCCTTACACATTACATATGGATAAAAAGCCACAAAGCTAACAGACCAGAAACAGCTTCCTTGAACAAGTCCTCTTTACATGTGCCACTGTTTGCTGAGTACAGTGCATGGCAGTGCACTAGAGAACCTTCTCTGTCGTGGCCCTGGCACCCAATATGTGGAACCCCCTGCCACATGAGGTTTCTTCCTGTCTCTGTTTATATTCAGCCATCACTGATCATATTTTGATTCACAGCTTGGCTTTTCTACTGCTTTGATTTTTCCAGATGCTAGAGTGCATCCGAGTTAATCTGTGGCAACTAACATAGCAAAAAAGAAAAGAAAGAAACCCTTATGGCACTGTTAAAACTGTTAAGTTTCATTTGGGCATAAAATTGTACCGCAGCTCACTGGTGTGTCTGATGAAATTGGCAGGGGTGCCTGAAAGCAGATGCCAAAATGAAGCTTTTTACCATTGGAGGTCACACTGTACTCTTAGTTGTTTCTCCTGCTTTCGTTTTTCTGCATGTTTGCATTAAGGTTGCTCCTTGCTGAATACTAGTCATCCAGTGTTTTATTGCAGTCCTTGGTTCTTCTGCTTCACCCAGGACCCCAACCAGGTGGAAACTTCAAGTCTTCGTTGGCCAACAGAAGCAGAAACTGGGAAAATTATTGGGGGGGGGGTTTGATAGCATACCCCAAAATTCCTAACCAGCCTGGCCAGTGGGACACTTCTGGCAGGCAGATTTGGGAAACTATAATATTTGAAAAAGTAAAATTTCCTGGCTGTATAGAGAAGTCCCATTTGTAACTTCTCCACCGATACATGTGTGTGTGTGTGTGTGTGTGTGTGTGTGTGTGTGTGTGTGTGTGTGTGTGTGAGAGAGAGAGAGAGAGAGAGAGAGAGAGAGAGAGAGAGAGAGAGAGATGGCACTCTAGACAGACATGACCACGAGAGACAGGGCGTGTTTGAATGCTGGTTTGACCAATGGTGTATGCTTGTCTATTTCAGGCATGTCCAAACTTTGGCCCTCCAGATGTTTTGAACCACAACTCCCACAGTCCTTTGCCATTAGCAATCTAAGCTTAGAATTCTGGGAGTTGTGGTCCAAAACATCCGGAGGGCCAAAGTTTGGACCTGCCTGTTCTATTTGTTTGTTTGTTTGTTTGTTGCTGCTGAATCAACAATACCTCTAGCCCAAAGGTAATAACAGAAAATTAAAAAAAAACTGACCACCAAAAGTAATGTTCCATTATTAAAATTGGTCAAAACTGAGGATCACCGCCCAGTTTCCAGTTTCATAACCTCATTCAGAAACAAGCCGAGAAGTGTTTCTTATGTTTTTTCCTGTGAATGAAGGCAAATGTTCTTGGAACTCACACATTTCCAAATGCATTGTATTTTAAGCAGCAAGATGTTTTTTTTTTTTAAAAAAAGAATGGATGGGCCACAAGGAACACTGTGAGCCAGCTGGACGCTTTTCATCTGGAACCGCTTGATCTCTGAACGCATTAGAGTTCTCTCTCAGTCCATTTCCATCCCTGTGAGTCACCCTCATTAGATTCAAAGGATACCAGAACATCTGTGGAACTGTAAATGGAATTTTGACACTCAGATGAACAGCGACCAAATGCAGCCGTCTGGGTGTTTTGTGAAAGCATTCGTGTTTGTGTGTGAAGAGAACAAGTGCTGGTGGGCTGGGGAAAGCGGCCGCTCAAACTGGACAAGGAAACCTGATTTGAGTTAGATGTGGCAGATGAAAGAGGTCTGAAATTTAATTTCTAGCACCTGATTAAAAGGCAGACCAAATGCCTTTCTTTGCTTCTCTATATCTAAGAGCAGTAAAAAAAATTAAATTGGGGCCAAAGTGATTAAACACTTCACAAAGGCACCATACTTTCTTTGGCGGCAGTGGGGGTGGGGGGGTGGGAGGGGACAATAGATATTAGATAATATAGTAAAGAGATTTCTTTTTGGTTCAGTTGTAGACATGGAAAAATGAGGTTTCAAAAGCCAGTGAGGTGCAGGGACTAGAGTACAGTGGTCCCTTGTATAAAGAAATTAATTCATTCCCAACGAAATTCTGTTAAGCAAATTTTCCTTTGTACAAATTTCCCATAGGAATGCATTGAAAATGCATTCATTCCTAATCGCGACCATTTTTCTGTTGCACGGATTCGTCCCATAGGCGATTCTGTTAAGCGATTTCCCCCTATCTCTGAATTTTTTTCCTTGAAGCGGATTTTCTGTTAAACAAACCGTTTGTTATACAAGGGTCCACTGTATTGGGCTGGGACTCAGGAGCCCTGGGTCCAAATCGCCCATTGGGCCATGAAAACTCAGTGGTGGATGTGTGTGACAATGTTAAACCACACCTTGATGTCATGTGCCTTAAAAAACCCTATCATGGGACAGAAGCTACTTTGGCGCTATGTAATGGAGTATGAACTGGCAAGCTACTCCAGTATTCCTGCCAAGAAAACTCCATGGACATGGGGTCACGAAGAATCGGTCACAAATGGAACGATACAACAGCAACAGCAACAAATCTGAGATTAAAACCTCACCCAGACCTTTCTGCCCAGCCCATAGAGGGCACCAGAAACACCACCGCATGAAAAAGCAGCACAGGAATTAGAATATCAAATTAAGGATACCCAATCAGCCATGACAGCTGTAGGATGACCTTACACCACCATCTCTCTCTCTCTCTCTCTCTCTCTCTCTCTCTCTCTCTCTCTCTCTCTCTCTCTCTCTCTCTCTCTCTCTCTCTCTCTCTCTCTCTCTGTCTCGCTATCTGACCTGAGGACCAGGAGGAAAGACCGCACTTATATGACAAGAAGGATGAGAAGGAACAGTACCAATGATAAATATGGTGATACATTGCACTGATCTTTCTCTTTCATATTTTGAATATTTTTAAAAAAAGAAAATAGTCACCAAGTGGTGAATTATAACAACATATTCCAGCTGGTGTGGCAATTTTCAGCTATAATGACTCCATTTCGCTAGTTGATATTATAGGAAATGGGGTACAGGAGGAGGAATCTGTCAGATTATTTTATCCATTATCTGTGATAAACTTCTAATACTTGCAGAAGGATTCTCACATCTGGTGACTTAAGACCTGATTAAACAAAGAAAGGTAAAAAGCATAACTGTAGAGCAGGTTTTAAGGGTGCTTTTTAACCTGTTATGGATATAATAATGGACACATTCCTTTTTTTTAATGCCCTACTTATTACTGGTATTAGAAATGACATGACTCTTAATCAAAAATAATTTAAAAGATCATATTGGAATGAGTGTCAGCTGTATTAAAATCCCAGAGAGCTGTAATTAACTATAATATAAGTACATAAAACATTACTTAATGGATGAGCTTGTTGCTCATTCTGATACAACGCATTACGATAAAATCTGTGTGCCTGATGATTATATCATCAAGGGAGATTTATATGTTCATATATGCCACTTTTTCTCCAAATGGAGGGAATCGGGGCAGCTTAGAACCTATGAAAACAATACAATCCTGCCCAATCAGAAGCACAATGAAAATATATATTAAAATCAACAGAATAGGTAACAGTATTAAAAACTGCAACTTGAAGCATTTTTTTTTAAAAAATTGCATCCTGTAGGAAAAAAAGCAACTACTTTCTCAGATCAGTTAAATGGTTGTTATAATGGTGTGCCTTCAGGTTGATCCTGATTTATGACCACCCCTAAAGATTTCTGTTGCTGAAAGGGAATTTGCCATTCTTTCCTTCTAGGGCAGGGATGGCGAACCTTTTAGAGACCGAGTGCCCAAACTGCGATTCAAAACTCACTAATTTTTTCATAAAGTGCCAATACAGCAATTTAACCTGTATACAGGTGGCTGTGAAAGGGCGATGTCGGGTGCCCACAGAAAGGGCTCCGAGTGCCACCTTTGGCACCCATGCCATAGGTTTGCCAACACTGTTCTAGGGTTTGCTCTAGAACTCGGCAGCCTTCTACACTGCCTCGCTCTTCTCCGGGGAGACCTAATGGGGCGGTTGTTGTTTGAAGTGCAGTAGCGGCCTTACAGATACCCTGGACCACCAGAAAGTTGTACAAGTGGGTCCTACAACAAATAAACCCTGAACTATCTATCTACTGAAGGCAAAATGACAAAACTGAGGTGGTCTTCCTTTGGGCACATCATGAGAAGACAGGACGCTCTGGAAAAGACAATAATGCTAAGAAAGGTCAAAGGCAACAGGAAAAGCAGAAGATCCAATATGATATATCTGTGAAGGTTCTCAGTCATTCAGGTGAGGTCCAGTTGCCATGACTCAACTTTCGGATAACCTCACTTGGATGTCTGAGAATCTTCACAGACATGGCAACTGGACTTCTTTTCTTGTGAAATTGAAACTTCACGGTTCATTCAAGCAGCTTCATCAGTCTGAGAAAAGTTGGTAGCAAGGCCTCCAAATTATAGTTCACCTTGCCTTCATGCCACTCTGGTCTGAATAGGCTAGTTAGGTGGACAGGGGCCTGAATTGGCTCGTTAGGTGTACTGTGGATTGAATAGGCTCTTTAAATGTACAATGGCCTGAGGTCCATGAAGGTCCCACCTATTCAACCCTTCCCAACACTCATTGAGCATGGGTCATTACCTGTGCCCTTCCTGGTAGAGGTCAGAAGTGTTTCTGATTTGCCTGGTGATCAATGAAAGGGCAGCATGATAAGTGGCAGACAGATTGTGCCCGAGTCCCCCACATCTGTTGAGAGAAGGATTTTCAATACACATATGAATGGCTTCCCTGACCTCTCTCTCAGACCACCTATCTTCTCTCAGCTTTCAGTGAGTGCCCTTTATCCTTCAAATGAAGGTACACAGCTGATTCTGGTTCTGAGCTGTTGCCCCTTCAGTGCTGGGCCATCCTCCGGTTTAGCGGCTGTTTGGTTTCTCCAATGTAGAGCTCTCTGCACTCCTCACTGCATGGGACCACATATACTACGTATATTGTTTGTCTTTCTCCCCATTCTGGGACCCAAGGTGAAACCTGGTCAGTCCCCTGCTGTATAATGGGTTGTGTATTGTAATTTACCTAAAGTATAGTAGATATGTCTGAAAATATTTTTTCACCCAGCACATTGTTAGTCTGTGGAACTCCCTGCCATAGGAAGTGGTGATGGCATCTGGCCTGGATGCCTTCAAAAGGGGGGATTTGACAGATTCCTGGAGGAAAAGTCCATCACAGGTTACAAACCATGATGGAGATGTGATATCTCCAGGCTTAAAACTGGGGTACTTCAAGGGCCAGATGCAGGGCAGTGGTATCAGGAGACAGATATCTAGTCTTGTGGACTCCCAGAGACATCTGGTGGGGCCACTGTGAGATACAGGAAGCAGGACTAGATGGGCCATTGGCCTGATCCAGCACGGCTCTTCTTAAGACTATGGAATATCTGCATCTACTAGGTGAAACCCCCACATTCAGTTATAAAGCAAACCTGTTCTTCTTTTTGATAGGGTGGTGGTGTTTTTTGGTCAACTGTGTACTCCTTTTTTTAGGATGCTGCAGTGGCCACCCTAAGGGAAGCATCAGTGGTCCTTCTATCCCATGGTTGTTTACTCTGAGTCACAGGCAATGGCTCACCAAGGAACAGGGCTTGGCCCAGACCTGTTCCACTGGATAGCAAGGTCTGAACCTGGGGGTTGGTATGAATGCACAGCCTGGTGTTTCCTCCCTAACACAGAGCTGTGGTTTCTCCTGAAGCATTTCGGGGACCTTGGGAATAGCTGGCACCGTGATACCAAGTGCCCAGAATGACCCAAGGCAAAGGACGCGAAGGTAGGAAAGAATTACTGCAGACCATCTTCTGTATTTCGCCAGCCTGCAGACACCCACTCTTGGAAAATTGGCTGCAAAACGCAGCTTTGGGGCAAGCCTGTTTTCTCTGGAAATACTTGCATACGTGGAAACATGAGGCTATACCAATATTGGTGATATTACAAGGACAACATTTTTTTTATGAAAGTGTGACGCATGGGCCTTTTGGCCAGGCTTACGCACACACAACCCTCTCCAGCGCCAGCTGTATAGGGTTCCACTTGTGTTTTTTTTTTTAAAAAAACACACATAGAGTTATTCCGAAGGACAGCAAGTCAGGTCCCACAACACCTTTGCTGTCTGTGGTTGGACCCCTCTGCTATTGGACTCCAGATCCTTTTACCTTACTCGGTTCTTACATAATTAATAACAAGCCTGTTGAACTGGATTAAGCCAAGGGATGTGGTCTGGCACAAAGCAGGCCTGAGGAGGCCTATTATTGCCTTTGGCAAGATGGCCACCGAAGCGGATTGTTGCTGGAAGCTAGAAGCAGAACAGTACAGCGGACCCTTATATAGCAAGCGGTTTGTTTAACAGAAAATCTGCTTAAAGGAAAACATTTCCAGAGATGGGGGGAAATGGCTTAACAGAAGCGCCTATGGGGAGAATCCGTACAGCATTCCTATGGGAACATAAGAACATAAGAAGAGCCATGCTGGATCAGGCCAAAGGCCCATCTAGTCCAGCTTCCTGTGTCTCACAGTGGCCCCACCAGATGCGTTTGGGAGCGCATGAGACTAGATATCTGTCTCCTGCTACCACTCCCCTGCATCTGGCCCTTGAAGTACCCTGGTTTTAAGCCTGGAGGTGACACATCTCCCTCATGGTCTGTAACCTGTGATGGACTTTTCCTCCAGGATTCTGTCCAATCCCCTTTTGAAGGCATCCAGGCCAGATGCCATCACCACCTCCTGAGGCAGGGAGTTCCACAGGCTAACAACGCGCTGGGTGAAAAAAATATTTTCTTTTGTCTGTTCTTACTCTCCCAGCCCTCAATTTGAGTGGATGACCCCTAGTTCTGGTATTTTGTGAGAAGGAGAAGAGCTTCCCTCTATCCACTTTACTCATGCAAAATTTGTACAAAGGAAAATTTGCTTCACAGAATTTCATTTGGAACGAATTAATTCCTTTATACAAGGGACCACTCTATTTCCTCCCTTAAAACCATTTGGCACTCACCGGTCGAGGCCAGCAACACAAAATTGTGAGGAAGACGTGCATTGGGATGGTGTGAGCACTGGTTGCTTAGCAGAGGAAGGTAAGGCTTTCTCTCTCTCATCCTGTCTTTTTAGCTCCCTCCAGGACAATTTTGGGCAAGGTAGTTCCCCAAAGCTGGGAAGCTCTCTGCTTGTTCAATGGGTGTTTTGAGTTCCTACTCGCATGTATGCTCAGTGTGCAAGGAGCCCTCCTGAAAAAAAACACAGGACAGCCTACCTGTGAGGAGGAACCTCTCCTTGTAAAAAGATGGCTGTCCCTATGAAGAACATGGTGTCAGAAGGGAGGGCAACAACTGAAGAGGTTTCTGCGCGCAGAGCAGGCGATATGCCGCCAGAGATGAGAAATGGCTCCCTCTTTTTTCCACTTCCCATTTGTTGTGGTAGCAAAGGGCAAAAGGAAGCAATGTGCCATAGTGAAACATTAGCCTCCTCACCGCACATTATGTTTGTATTGGAAAAGCCACCACACGGCAGAGGATGTGGGAAGGCCGTTCGGTATGAAGAAAGACCCACAAAAACAAGTGGTTCCTTTTATTCTAGTTCTGTAATTACAGCGTGCGACAAACAGAACTTCCTACCTCTTACAATCTATATCATTTTAAATCAACATCACAAGTTAAAAATGGGAAGCTGAGCAAGATACGCATTCATTTGTGCAAGTCTGCACTGGCAGGATTTGGTTGTTTGGCTTTGGAAATAGAAGTTCAGCCTTTGAAACAATGCAAAGAGAGAAAACACAAATGAGCACTTTCTTTTGAGCCACAGGCCAGCATCATCGGGCACCTGTTGAGGGCCACATACTGGGGGGGGGGCATTGCCATGTTCTGTTTCTCTATTTTCTTTTTGTCATGGGATCCCCAGGGGTAGCTGTTGTTGTTATTGTTCAGTCGTTCAGTCGTGTCTGACTCTTCGTGACCCCATGGACCAGAGCTCGCCAGGCCTTCCTATCCTCCACTGCCTCCCGGAGTTTTGTCAAATCCATGTTGGTTGCATCGATGACACCGTCCAACCATCTCATTCTCTGCCGTCCTCTTTTCCTTTTGCCTTCCATCTTTCCCAACATCAGGGACTTTTCCAAGGACTCCTCTCTCCTCGTGAGGTGGCCAAAGTACTGGAGCCTCAGCTTCAAAATCTGTCCTTCCAGTGAACATTTGGGGTTGATTTCTTTCAGGATGAGTATGTTTGATCTCCTTGCAGTCCAGGGGACTCTCAAGACTCTCCTCCAGCACCACAGCTCAAAAGCATCGATTCTGCGACGATCAGCCTTCTTTATAGTCCAGCTCTCACTTCCATACATCACTACTGGAAAAACCATAGCTTTGACTATCCTGACCTTAGTTGGCAAAGTGATGTCTCTGCTCTTTAGGATGCTATCTAGGTTTGCCATTGCTTTCCTCCCAAGAAGCAGGCGTCTTTTTATTTCGTTGCTGCAGTCGCCATCTGCAGTGATCAAGGAGCCCAAGAAAATAAACTCTCTGTCATTGCCTCCATTTCTTCCCCTTCTATTTGCCAGGGGGTGATGGGTCCAGTGGCCATGATCTTAGTTTTTTTTTTATGTTGAGCTTCAGCCCATTTTTTTCACTCTCCTCTTTCACCCTCATTAAGAGGTTCTTTAATTCTTCCTCACTCTCTGCTATTAGAGTAGTATCATCTGCGTATCTGAGGTTGTTGATATTTCTTCCGGCAATCTTAATTCTGGCTTGTGATTCCGGCTGTGCTCGAGTTTAAAAGGCTGTAAGGCTCTTTCTTGGTTTGGCTGCAACAACCGAATAGAGGCATGGTGGTAAAAGCTTTCATGGAAGGGTCTCCTCTTTGTTAGGAGGATCATTCTCTGCGGTCAAGTACGTATCACAACATTGGGGGTGACAAACGTTCATGAAGTGCAAAACGTAACCTGAGTGCTTTTTCTACATCTGCAATAAAAGATGGCAACACAATAGTCCTAGCGCAAGGGTGAGCAACTGCGCCCTCTTTCGCAAGGTTTCAATAACAAAGAGGTACAGTACACATCTTGGACAGAGATGATAAGTGGTTCGAGAGAGGGGTTGGGGAGTCCATTCATATGTAGAAAATCCCTCTCTCAACAGGGATGGAAGACTTAGGGACAATCTGTCTCCCATTTATCATGCTGCCCTGCCATCTGTTCCCCAGGAAAATCAGGACTGCTTCACACTTCCACCAGGAAGGCCGCTGCTAATGACCCATGCCTAATGAGTGTTGGGAGGGGTTGCAGAGGTATGATTCACACACACATGCACGCATATGACCATTGTCCATCTAACGATCCTATTCAGACCTGGATGAAGTGAAAGCAACGTGGAGTATAAACTGAAAGTCTCCTGCCAACCTTCCTCAGACTAAAGAAGCTACTTGGATGAGTAGTGAAATGTTTTGATCTAACTATGAAAGAAGTCTAGTTGCCATGACTCAACTCCTGGATAACGTGACCTGGATGACTGAGAATCTTCACAGAAAACTCCGGTAATCCCTCCTCTGCTAATTAATTCATGCTGCTTTTATAGGCTTCGTTCTTTCCAATGTGCTAATGCTACAGAACACTTCTTATGGAGAAAGATTTTGTAATAGAGAACATGAAAAGTCTTCTGCTAGATCAGATCAAGTCTTCATAGAGCAAAGTGCTTTTTCCCGTGTGGCCACCCAACCACTTTGAGGCCATCATATGAAGAATGTGAAGTACAACTGCCCTGTCATTCTTGCATCTTTTTAATGGATAAGATGTGAAACTGAAAAGTGTCATGTGCAGAAGTGAATAGCATCTGAATCTGAATTGAAACTTCAGAAACTTACAGAAACTTACTTAAAAACATAAGAACATAAGATGAGCAATCACAGAAACATACTTAATAATAGAGATGGGCACGAAACGACAATTTTTCGTTTCCATTTTTGTTTTTTTGTTTTGTTATGCAACGAAATGACAAACAAATTATGACTCTAAAATGAAATGAAACGAACAGAAACACCAGAAATTTTGTCGTCCGTTTCGTTTTCGTTACAGCAATACATTGAACTGCTTTAAATGCTAAAAAAATCACAAAAAACTGAAATAAATGGTAACAAAACAGTAACAAAACGAATGAAAATGAAAACGAATTTTTTGCAAAAATTTGTAAAAAAAAAAAGGAAATGAACCGAAACGGACCCCCTAAAAGGCAAACGACAAACAAAACACCAATTTTTTATTCATGCCCATCTCTACTTAAGAACATAAGAACACAAGAACATAAGCAGAGCCATGCTGGATCAGGACAACGGCCCATCTAGTCCAGCTTCCAGTATCTCACAGTGGCCCCACCAGATGCATCTGGAAGCGCATGAGACTAAATATCTGTCTCCTGATACCACTCCCCTGCATCTGGCCCTTGAAGTACCCCGGTTTTAAGCCTGGAGATTACACATCTCCGTCAGGGTTTGTAACCTGTGATGGACTTTTCCTCCAGAAATCTGTCCAATCGCCTTTTGAAGGCATCCAGGCCAGATGCCATCACCACATCCTGTATCAGGGAATTCCACAGACTAACAACGCGCTGGGTGAAAAAAATTTTCTTTTGTCTGTTCTTACTCTCCCAGCCCTCAATTTGAGTGTATGTCCTCTAGTTCTGGTCTTTTATGAGAGGGAGAAGAGCTTCCCTCTATCCACTTTACTCATGCCCTGCATTATTTTGTACGTCTCAATCATATCCCCCCTCGGCCGCCTTTTTTCCAGACTAAAGAGCCCCAAATGTTTTAGCCTTTCCTCATAAGGGAGGTGCCCCAGCCCAGTAATCATTTAAGTCAATTTCTTCTCCACCTTTTCCAGTTCCACTACATCTTTCTTGAGATACTGTGACCAGAATTGTACACAATACTCCAGGTGCGGCCTTACTATTGTTTTGTATAATGGCATTATAATGTTGGCTGTTTTGTTTTCAATCCCCTTTTTGATAATCCCTAGCATGGAATTGGCCTTCTTCACCACTGCCACACATTGGGTAGACACCTTCATGGAGCTGTCCACCAGCACACCAAGATCTCTTTCCTGATCCGTCACGGATAACTCAGAGCCCATGAGTTGATAGATAAAGTTTTGATTTTTTGCCCCAATATGCATTACTTTACATTTGGTTACATTAAAACACATTTGCCATTTCTCAGCCCATTCCCCCAGTTTGGAGAGATCCTTCTGGAGCTCTTCACAATCTTCTCTGGTTTTTACCACATGGAAAAGTTTTGTGCCATCTGCAAACTTGGCCACCTCACTGTTAATCCCTGTCTCCAGGTCATTTATGAACAGATTGAAAAGCACTTGTCCCAGGACAGATCCCTGGGGCACACCGCTTTTCACCTCTATCCATTGTGAAAATTTTCCATTGACATCTACTCTTTGTTTCCTGGATCTCAACCAGTTCTCAATCCATAAGAGGACCTGCCCTCTTATCCCCTGACTGTGCAATTTTCTCAGCAGCCTTTGGTGAGGTACTGTGTCAAAAGCCTTTTGAAAATCCAGATAGACTATATCCACCGGTTCACCCAAATCCACATGCCTGTTGACCTTTTCAAAAAATTCTAAAAGATTTGTCAGGCAAGACTTACCCTTACAGAAGCCATGCTGATTTTCTCTCAGCAAGGTTTGTTCTTCCATATGTTTTAAGATTTTTCTCTTGGATGAGGCTTTTCACCATCTTCCCTGGGACAGATGTAAGGCTAACCGGCCTGTAGTTTCCCGGGTCCCCCCTCCTTCCTTTTTTAAAAATTGGTGTGACATCTGCTATCCTCCAGCCCTCCAGCACTGTGGCCATTTTAAGAGACAAGTTGCATATTACCGTTAAGAGATCTGCAATTTCATTTCTCAGTTCCCTAATAACCCTTGGGTGGATGCCATCTGGGCCCGGTGACTTGTTAATCTTCAATTTATCAATTAGTCCTAAAACATCATCTCTTTTAACCTGTATTTGATTTAATTCTTTAGTCGAGAGGGGCCGTTCAGGCAGCGGAATCTGCTCAAGGTCTTCTGTCATGAAAACAGATGCAAAGAACCCGTTTAATTTCTCTGCAATTTCCAAGTCCTCCTTAACCTCCCCTTTTCCTCCCTCACCATCCAGAGGGCCAACTGGTTCTCTGGCAGGTTTTCTACTTCTAACATATTTAAAGAAGCCTTTATTATTACCCTTTATATTGCTAGCCATGCATTCCTCAAAATCTTTCTTTGCCTCTCTTATCATCTTCTTACATTTCTTTTGCCAGAGTTTGTGTTCCTTTTTATTTTCCTCATTTGGGGAGGATTTCCATTTACAGAAAGACCTCTCCTTGCGCTTTAGAGCCTCTCTAACTCTACTCACGAACCATACCCGTGCCTTCTTGGACTTAGGGCCTTTTTACACGACCCCTAAGATCCGCTGGTCCCTTAAATTCGGACCAGAGATCTTGAGGGTTTGTCGCTCTCCCTGCGTTCCCACCCCCTCTGCACTTCCTTGTTCTGTCTGCGTGAGGAGAGGGAGAAAAAAAGGGAGAAAAGAATGCACTCTTACCTCCGGAGTGCCGGAGTGCCGGTGGAAGTTGCTCCGAGCCCCGGTCACTTCCTGGTTCCTCTTAAAGGGGTGGGAGGCAAAAAAAAAAAAGAAGAAGCGAGGAGAGCCTGGCACTCTCCGCATCAAAAATTTTCAGTCTCCCAGAGCAGGTACTTGAAAGGTGTGCTGGGTCGCGCTTAGGTGGGCGGATCCAGAGTTGCCTGTTCTCGGGTGGGCTCCATGACAAGTTGCTCTAAGGCACAGTCATTCAGCAAGTCGAGAAACCCAGTTTCTCTTTCTTGCCCGGAGCTCACATTGGCCCAATCAATATGGGGATAGTTGAAGTCCCCCATGATTACTATCCTATCTCTCTTAGCCACCTCCATGATTTCTCTCCTTGTTTCAAGGTCCCCGTCAAGTTTTTGATCTGGTGGACGATAGCATACCCCAACTATCACATCACTCCTTGGACCTGGTAGTTTAACCCACAGTGATTCTGTGGTGGAGTCAGACCCTCTGTCAATCTCCATTCTGCTGGATTTTACCCCTTCTTAGGTGGGTCCCACAACAACAGCTGCTGCCTTGTTCTTTTCCCAGACAGCTTTTATTTTCAGTAGACAAACTGTCACATTCCGTTATTCTCCCAGTGCTAATACCTGCTATGTCATCTCTATGTGATTCTCTACTCTCTCCAACCTCGTTCCCCGAGGATGAGGTGTTCCGAACCGGATGCCACTCAGCTCCTGTCGGCTTTCCCCCAGTTATCAGTTTAAAAGCTGCTCTGCTGCCTTTTTGAGGTTGAGTGCCAGCAATCTGGTCCCATCATGATTCAAGTGCAACCCATCCCTCCTGAACACCCTTCCGGCCGCGCTCCACTCCCAAGACAGACGGCTCTCCGCACCGGGCCGGGCGGCCCGGCTATCCGAGGCCAACCGAGGCTCCTCGGCGCTGCGGTATCCTTACGTTTAGGGGGGATTCTGACTTAGAGGCATTCAGTCATAATCCCACAGATGGTAGCTTCACCCCATTGGCTCCTCAGCCAAGCACATACACCAAAGGTCTGAACCTGCGGTTCCTCTCATACTGAGCAGGAACAGGATTACTATCGCAACAACACATCAGCAGCAGGGTAAATCTAACCTGTCTCACTACTTTGTGAATCTTAAAACCTTTCTGCGGATTTGTGTATCTTGACACCACGGGCATCTGAGGAAGAACAAGAGGTGGGGGCTGGAAGCTGAATTTTCTGTATTGTTTCAGTTTAAACAGAATGCAGTATATTTTAGTGCGTATGCACCCACATTATGCTAATGTGGCATTGTGCCATTTTCCCCTGGTGGACAAGTTCTTGCAAACACCTTTGCCTGAAACAATTCCATTTTTTCCTCAGTCCTTCTGGTTCCAAATGTAGGAAGAGATGTCTTTCCTTTGCCTTGAGTATCTTCAGGACAGTCACAAGACCCACTTGCTAGAATAAACCTTAAGCCAGTTTTTCTGTCCAAGCAGAAGGGAGCAAAAGGAAGATGGAACATTGCAGTAGACAGCCAAGAATTTCAACTTTCAACAGCAGAATCACGGAAGGTTGAACAAACTGAGCAATCAGGTTGATGCAATTAGGAAAGCCCAGAAGAAAATAAAGAGTAGATGGGTTGTGTAGAAGATTTCTGTATCATTTCCATTTGATGAGCTTTGCTTCC
The DNA here is from genome assembly GCA_037367245.1 of Phrynocephalus guinanensis. Lineage (NCBI taxonomy): Eukaryota > Metazoa > Chordata > Lepidosauria > Squamata > Agamidae > Phrynocephalus > Phrynocephalus guinanensis. The sequence continues at coordinate 174,676,769 of CM074733.1, read as the reverse complement.
TGCTGCCCCATCAGAAGAGTGCCTGGCTGATATCATCTGGCCACAAAGAATCTCAGCATCTGGCAAACTACATCTTTTGCCAAGACTGTACTTTTGGTACAATGCTTTGATAAAGATGGCTTGCCATCAAAAGCTCAGCTTGCATTTTTTGTTTTACAGTATGACCCCGGTATCTGCTGGGGATTCGTTCCAGGCCTTGCGTGGATAATGAAAACCGTGGATAAGAGAGAAGGCCTGCCCACCCACCCCCAAACTCCTGTTTCCTGACAGTAGCTTCCTTTATGACTGCTGTTTTGAGACAGTAGCTTGCTTTGTGGCCACAGTTTGTGACAGTAGCTTGCTTTACAGCTGCTGTTTGTGACAACAGCTTGCTTTACAGCTTGCTTTGCAGCTGATGAATTATTTAATTTTTTTTCCTCTGCCAACCATGGATAACTGAATCGGTGGATAATGAATCAGTGTATACGGGAGTCCAACTGTATTAGTGACCAATAGAGGTATCACCTAGCCTTGGCTTGCATTTGCTTTTCTCGTCACACGGCTCAACCCCCTTGTTACTTCTACGTATTCATGACTGTGCGTCAGCGCAAGGACACTTTGTTCTTTAATTAAAGCTTTTGCCACTGGTTCTGGCTAGCAAATCTAAGGGTTCTACTGGAAAACAAAGCTGATCTCGCAAACCCCAAGTCCACCTTCACCCTTTTTGCTTGGATGTTCTGGACAGGAGAGCAGGTGTGCACTCTGTCATGCTAAGTGGCTGTGCTGGTACTCCCAGAATGGTAGATCAGTAAGCACACTCTTCCATTTTCTTGTTGGATGGTCACACTCTTGGATTGTTGTTTTTAAAAAAGCAATTTTAAGAATGGCTTTGAACTGATTTCCTCCACTACAGTAGTTTTTAATGTTATGTCTTTTTAAAAATGTGGGAATAAGTGGCAAATGGTAGTTTTTAAGGCTCTAGAAAACTTTCTTTGATGTTTTGCTGCTACAAACAAGTATGATTATCATACTGTCTGGAGCTTAAGGAACATTAATTGCTGCTAGGAACTTGCCTATCTAATGTTAGCATGAGATGCAGATTACAATTTCTTTGGTTCTTAAACATTTACTAAATTCCTTTTCCCTATTTACAATTGTACCATGAAACATGATTGGTCATGCTTGGTTACAGCACTAAACTATTAATTTTGAAAATGAGCCCAACTGCTGAAACCCTGTTAGACCAGAGTCAATTGATTCAATTGTTGGATGGACCATCAATGCATCGGTAAATGCCACAGACTCCATTAATCTAATCCAGGTGGGTCAAGCAATTGGGTGTGTGTGTGAACATAAAAGGGCTCCCGTTGAATGAAACAAAAGTCCTGTCCAAACCAGCCTTCTTCATTAGCGGTGGGCAAGCAGATTTGTATGAGAAGCCCACAAGCAGGACGTGAGAACAACAGCACACTCTTGGTTGTCCTCCCAACAGCTCATATTCAGAGACATATTATCTGTTACTGGAGAGATAATATACAGCCATCAGGCTTTTGGTCAGATGAGTGGTATAAAAATCAATCAAACAAAGAAACAAACAAACAAAAGTCTCATCCTCCATCTCACCCATAGCATGCAATCTGTGACTGAAACTCTGTTGCTTAACATAGTGAGTCCCAACTAGAACAGGCTAATTAAATCAGTAGGTATTTGGTGAGTCAACTCCTCTATAAGTTTCATTGATTCAAATAGGCCTGTTCAATTTATGAATTCCTGTGTTAAGCAAGATTCAACTAGAATAGACTCACTGACTGAATAGCTCTAACAGAGGGGTTGACTCACCAAACCCCTACTGGTTTAATAGGTCTATTCTAGATGTGACTAACTACGCTAAGCAACAGGATTATCTCAGCTTGAGTTTTGTCTGTTCTGGTATTTGCCACTGGAACACATAGCTTTCTTCCCAAAGTCATGGCCAAATGTTTGATTTTGAAGCTGAGAGCCTTAATGTTATAGTCCTTTATGCCTGCAAGAACATACTTTATTCTGATGAACAGAAAAGGGGCAAGGCGTGTACGTAGCAGGAAAACAGGCTCACCACCAATAATGAATTGGCGATCTAGGCAAATTCTACCTGATGACTTATGCTTAATTGGGTGAAGCGTGAATCCCATGCACAGGTTTTTCGTGCACCAATAACAGCACACATGTATGAGAAGGTGTGGTTTTTTTTTAAAAAAAAGCACGTTTTGTACTTAATGCTTATCCAGCCTCTGCTTCTTGTTGATTTGAAAAAGGACCTGCAAGGCAGGCAGAACTCAGAAGCCTCAATGCGTGGATGAGGCGATGGTGTCGAGAGGAGGGCTTTAGATTTGTCAGGAACTGGAGAACATTTTGGGACAAGCCAATCCTGTTCAGGAGGGATGGGTTGCACTTGAATCATGATGGGACCAGATTGCTGGCACTCAACCTCAAAAAGGCAGCAGAGCAGCTTTTAAACTGATAACTGGGGGAAAGCCGACAGGAGCTGAGTGGCATCCGATTCGGAACACCTCATCCTCGGGGAATGAGGTTGGAGAGGGTAGAGAATCACATAGAGAAGACATAGCAGGTATTAGCACTGGGAGAATAATGGAATGTGACAGTTTGTCTACTGAAAATAAAAGCTGTCGAGGAAAAAGAACAAGGCAGCAGCTGTTGTTGCGGGACCCACTGTACAGGTGCTTCTACGCCAATGCTCGAAGCCTACGAGCAAAGATGGGAGAACATTTGGCAGCTAGGGATAACATAGATATAATAGCCATAACAGAAACCTGGTGGAATGTGGAGAACCAGTGGGACACAGCAATCCCAGGCTATAAACTCTATAGAAGGGATAGAGAGGGGCGGGTTGGAGGAGGAGTGGCCATCTATGTCAAAGAAGGGGTAAAATCCAGCAGAATGGAGATGGACAGAGGGTCTGACTCCACCATAGAATCACTGTGGGTTAAACTACCAGGTCCAAGGAGTGATGTGATAGTTGGAGTATTCTATCGTCCACCAGATCAAAAACTTGAGGGGGACCTTGAAATGAGGAGAGAAATCATGGAGGTGGCTAAGAGGGATAGGATAGTAATCATGGGGGACTTCAATTATCCCCACATTGACTGGGTCAATGCGAGCTCTGGGCAAGAAAGAGAAACTGGGTTTCTCGACTTGCTAAATGACTGTGCCTTAGAGCAACTTGTCATGGAGCCCACCCGAGAACAGGCAACTCTGGATCTAATACTGTGCGATACTCAGGACCTGGTCAGGGATGTGAATGTCACTGAGCCTCTGAGGAACAGTGACCATGCTGCAATTTCCTTTGCCATGCATGTCAGAGGAAGAGTGTCAACCAAATCAGACATAAAAACCCTTGATTTTTGAAGGGCAAACTTCCCTCAGATGAGGAAACTAGTTAGAGCGAAATTGAAGGGGAAGGTTAGAAGAATCCAATCTCTTCAGAGTGCATGGAGCCTCTTTAAAACAACAATAATAGAGGCCCAGCACAAGTGCATACCACAAAAAAAGAAGAGCTCATTTAAGTCCAAGAGGACACCGGCATGGTTAACGAGTGGAGTTAGAGAGGCTCTAAAGCACAAGGAGAGGTCTTTCTGTAAATGGAAATCCTCCCCAAATGAGGAAAATAAAAAGGAACACAAACTCTGGCAAAAGAAATGTAAGAAGATGATAAGGGAGGCAAAGAAAGATTTTGAGAAACGCATGGCTAGCAATATAAAGGGTAATAATAAAAGCTTCTTTAAATATGTTAGAAGTAGAAAACCTGCCAGAGAACCAGTTGGCCCTCTGGATGGTGAGGGAGGAAAAGGGGAGGTTAAGGAGGACTTGGACATTGCAGAGAAATTGAATGAGTTCTTTGCGTCTGTCTTCACGACAGAGGACCTTGAGCGGATTCCGCTGCCTGAGCCGCCCCTCTTGACTAAAGAATTAAATCAAATACAGGTAAAAGAGAGGAGGTTTTAGGACTAATTGATAAATTGAGGATTAACAAGTCACCGGGCCCAGATGGCATCCACCCAAGGGTTATTAGGGAACTGAGAAACGAAATTGCAGATCTCTTAACGGTTATATGCAACTTGTCTCTTAAAACGGCCACAGTGCCGGAGGACTGGAGGATAGCAGATGTCACACCAATTTTTAAAAAAGGAAGGAGGGGGTCCCGGGAAACTACAGGCCAGTTAGCCTTACATCTGTCCCAGGGAAGATGGTGGAAAGCCTCGTCCAAGAGAAAATCTTAAAACACATGGAAGAACAAACCTTGCTGAGAGAAAATCAGCATGGCTTCTGTAAGGGTAAATCTTGTCTGACAAATCTTTTAGAATTTTTTGAAAAGGTCAACAGGCACATGGATTTGGGTGAACCGGTGGATATATTCTCTCTGGATTTTCAAAAGGCTTTTGACACAGACCCTCACCAGAGGCTGCTGAGAAAATTGCACAGTCAGGGGATAAGAGGGCAGGTCCTCTTATGGATTGAGAACTGGTTGAGATCCCGGAAACAAAGAGTAGGTGTCAATGGGAAATTTTCACAATGGAGAGAGGTGAAAAGCGGTGTGCCCCAGGGCTCTGTCCTGGTACCGGTGCTTTTCAATCTGTTCATAAATGACCTGGAGACAGGGATAAACAGTGAGGTGGCCAAGTTTGCCAATGACACAAAACTTTTCCTTGTGGTAAAAACCAGAGAAGATTGTGAAGAGCTCCAGAAGGATCTCTCCAAACTGGGGGAATGGGCTGAGAAATGGCAAATGTGTTTTAATGTAACTAAATGTAAAGTAATGCATATTGGGGCAAAAAATCCAAACTTCATCTATCAACTCATGGGCTCTGAGTTATCCGTGACGGATCAGGAAAGAGATCTTGGTGTGTTGGTGGACAGATCCATGAAGGTGTCTCCCCAATGTGTGGCAGCGGTGAAGAAGGCCAATTCCATGCTAGGGATTATCAAAAAGGGGATTGAAAATAAAACAGCGAACATTATAATGCCTTTATACAAAACAATAGTAAGGCCCCACCTGGAGTATTGTGTACAATTCTGGTCACCACATCTCAAGAAAGACATAGTGGAACTGGAAAAGGTGCAGAAGAGAGCGACTAAAATGATTACTGGCCTGGGGCACCTCCCTTATGAAGAAAGGCTAAAACATTTGGGCCTCTTTAGTCTGGAAAAAGGCGCTTGAGGGGGGATATGATTGAGACATACAAAATAATGCAGGGTATGAGTAAAGTGGATAGAGGGAAGCTCTTCTCTCTCTCCCAAAATGCCAGAACTAGGGGACATACACTCAAATTGAGGGCTGGGAGAGTAAGAACTGACAAAAGAAAATATTTTTTCACCCAGCGCGTTGTAAGTCTATGGAACTCCCTGCCACACAATGTGGTGATGGCATCTGGCCTCGATGCCTTCAAAAGGGGATTGGACAGATTCCTGGAGGAAAAGTCCATCACAGGTTGCAAACCATGATGGAGATGTGTAATCTCCAGGCTTTAAACCAGGGTACTTCAAGGGCCAGATGCAGGGGAGTGGTATCAGGAGACAGATATCTAGTCTCATGCGCTCCCAAACGCATCTGGTGGAGCCGCTGTGAGATACAGGAAGCTGGACTAGATGGGCCTTTGGCCTGATCCAGCATGGCTCTTCTTATGTTCTTATGTTCTTATGAAAGGAATGGGAGCGGTCATGAGCCTTTCTAAGAATTCTAGCTCTTTGGGAGGTGCCCTTGGACAATCTAAATGCTTAGCAAGACTACCACTTCCAGGAGACACTGTCACTGTTTGGCCATGTTCTGGAAGTTTTTCTTTCTGATGTTTCACCAGTCTCTGTGACTGGCATCTTGAGAGGGCAAGGAGCTAAGGAGAACTAGGAGTTCTCCCTGCGCTCTGGGGTAAGGAGTGAGTGAGACTGTGGGGTTTTAAAGTTGTGGGAAAGGGGAAACTTGTCCTATGTAGGAGAATAGGTGATAGACATTGTATTGTGATGGAGGGATTAAGAAGTTTCATTGCAATCAAGGGTGGCAGGGATCCTTCTCTGTGGTTGATGGGTGTGATTAGCTGTTCTATTGCATGGACTGGTGCTCATTGTGCCTGGGTGGGAATCACTGAACTTTGACCCTTTGCAAACTGTAGTTTTCAGTACTGGAAGCCAGGCTATTTGTTTGTTTGTTTTATAGGCCTCCTTTTAACTGATAAGGAAAGTTCTGATAAATTCCTGATAAGGAAAGTTCTGATAAGTTCCTGATAAGGGAGTTCCCTTGAAGTAGAGTTCCCTAACCTACCTGCTTTCTGAACTGGAGATCTTGAGTACTGAATTTTCCTCATGAATGATTCTGTAATTCCTCTGGCAAGAGTTCAGAAAAATTACTCCTTTGAATCAAAATCCCCAGAATCTCCTAACCTGCATATTTTCAATCGCATATTTAATCAGACCACTTCATTCTATTAATAGTGGCACATTACAATTTCTGGTACAAGGAGTTTGCTGTGGTGATGCTTGTTAACAATTTATTGCTAATGTATTTTGTAAAATGTTCCAGACTAACTTATTAATGACTCAAGCTGTACCAAGTCATTATTCCATAAATATTAAATAAAGCATGCATTGATTATATATGAATACATAATCTAAAAATGCCACTAGAAGACCTAACAGTCTGCAGGAGACCCACAAGAGGCGCTTCATAAATGCAGGGCTCTTTGACGTCTGTCCTTCATTGGCAAAGCACAGGAAATATTAATTTGGAACACTGTTATTTGTCAACATGGGAAAGGGGGTTGGAAAATGCGGTTGGTTTTGACAAAATCCTTAGACTAGACAAATATCTCTTTACATGTACCCAAAACTATTTTCTTCATAAAAAGAAACAAAACAAAGTAAGGATTTGATTAGTGCCTGACCAAATATAAGGAGGAAATTCAATTCTTCAAAAGAAAAAAAAAACTCCAGTTTATAAATGTGGAATATTGTGCTTTCGTATCCATGACTCAAATTGCAGCAGCAAAAAGGGTGCCAAACTTGACATAGCAAAGGGCAGCCTGAATGTTGACTAGACCAATAGTCACAGTCAAAATGTACAAGATACCCTCTTGTGCTCACTACCATTCACAAAGTGACACCAAGCAAGGGAAAATCCCAGATGTTGACTTCATTTTTTAGCAGTTAACAACTTCCTACCCAAACATGAATTGCCAGGGATTTTTTCAACACATGTGAATAGTAACCCCCAATAGACCTGGTCAAGTGTCCATTTTTGGCCGGGACGTTCTCGGATCAATCATTCTTTCACACTGCCGTCCCTGATTGGTTATTTTCTTATGACCCTGACAACCGAGAATACCAACTTACGAGTGGACTTCTGGTTCACACACACCCCACTGCCACCTTACAATTAATATAGGGTTTCCCCTGAGTAATGATGGCGCGTTGGGGGGGGGGGTGGCAGTCATTTAAAATGACTTATATCCATTGAGGCAAGGGCTTGCCTTGGTGGATAAAAGTCATTATAAATTGTGCTTAATGTTTAAATGTCTTTTAGCCAAGAAAGCAAGTGGCTAAAAGTCATTTTTAAACATCGTGCACTGCTTCTCCCACCCCACCTCACCCCATGGGGTGCAGGAGAATGGTGTACAATGTTTAAAATGACTTTAAGCAGCCAAGCCAAGCGCTTGGCTCAGTTGCTTAAAGACATTTTAAACATAGTGCACTGCTCCCCCGTGCCCCGGGGGGGGGGAGCGGTGGGTGGTTTAAAATGTCTTTAGCCATAGAGGCAAGCTGATCTTCTTCCAAAATCCTTTGGGACCCTTCTGTAGCCAGTGGATATTTGCAATATGATCTTGAGTGTCTCTTTCTTTTTAGAATAAATCTTTAAAAACCAGGCATTTTTCACTTCAGATAATGTAAAAGGCTGCAACGCCCAGGGCGTGGGTGGCAGCTAGGTAGGGTATCAGCAAGGAGGCCAGAACCAGGGTGTTCTCAGAAGCCAGATGGGGTTGAGACGGACAGTGTGGTCAGCCAGTCCAGGTTCAAGTTTCCCAGAGACAGTAGTCAGCCAGTCCAGGTTCAAGATCCACACAAAAACAATCGAACAGGGAGGGGGTGCCAAACTGCAAAACTTACAGACCAGCTGAGTTCCAGAAAATTTCAAGGTAACCAGCTCAAAGCTTCAAGAGTCCACGGATCTAATGTTGCTGAGGCAAGGAACAGGGAGTGCTAGCAGCTAGCTTTATGCTGGGAGCAGGCTCACCAGCTGCACTTGTGCATTGCCTCAGCCTGAGAGGGCCCTGACTCTGCAAGAAGGCAGAGTCCTGAAGCCCCAGTCCTGACAAAGCCATTGTTGCAACATTTTGAGCATCATTTTGCTTGCGTGGAAAATTAGAACGATGGTCCTATTGGTACTGCACTCCTTGGCATCGCCTTTCTTGGGGATTGGAATGCATATGGAATGTTTCCAGTCTATGAGACATTGTTTTGTTTTCCATATTTGCTGGCATATATTTGTTAGGATTTGGATGTATTTGATCTCTTGGGCTTGTAATTAGAGATGGGCACAAATAAAAAAATGGCATTTTGTTTGTCATTTGTCGTTTGGAGGGTCCGTTTTGGGTCGTTTCCGTTTTTTGTGAATTTTTGCAAAAAAATCGTTTTCGTTTTCATTCGTTTCGTTACCATTTCGTTACCATTAATTTCAATTTTTTGTGATTTTTTTAGCACTTTAAGCAATTCACTCATATTGCAGTAACGCACGACAAAATTTCTGGTGTTTCTGTTCGTTTCGTTTCATTTTAGAGACAAAATTTGTTTGTCGTTTCATTGCGTAATGAAATGAAAAAACGGAAACGGAAACGAAAAATTGTTCGTTTTGTGCCATCTCTACTTGTAATTGCTCCATCTGTATCTCATCTACTCCTGGTGATATATTTCTTCCAGGTGCTTTCAGAGCAGTTTTCATTTCACTTTCTAGAACTGCAGGTTCTTTATTATAGCATTCTTCTTCAAATGACTCTCTCCTGACCTCATTTTTTTCTGTATAGGTCTTTCCATACTTTATCTTGGTTTGGGTATATTTTTCCTTGTTGTTCTTTCACTATTCCTAATCTAAGCTTAAACTTCCTTTTGAGTGCTTGTATCTTCTGGAATAGATTTCTTGTTTTCCTCTTTTCTTGTTTTCTACAGTTTATTTTCACTGGCCATTGCCATATTTCTCATTGTCTCTACATGAGAGTTGCAGAAAAAGCTGCATTCAGGATTCTGACCCCATTTATATCACCTTTTGCTTCTTCCCCTTCCTTAGCATTTTTAAGTGTTTCTTCCACCATCCATTTATGTTGTTCTTTCCTTTTTATCACAGGTATTGTTCTTTTTGAATTCTAAAAATATCTCTGGTTTCAACCCACAGTTCTTCTGGTTCACGGACAATTGAGTTTAGTAATGCAATTATGTTGCTTATTCGGCATTGAAATTCATCAGAAATGTTGTCTAAATTATATTTTGTCACTTAAAGGAATTATATTCCTTCAGTTTTAATCTAATGTTTGATATTAACCATGCATGATCAGTAAACACCCAGTGTGGTGTAGTGGATAAGGTGACAGACTAGGATACTGGAGAACAGATTTCAATATGCACTCAGCCATAGAAATTCACTGGGGTGTGTGTGGGATGTGGAAGTGGTAAAACTACTCCTTAAATACCAAATGTCCCTTGAAATTCATGTCAGAGTCACTATAAGTCAGTTTTGACTTGATAGCACGCAACACACACAATCTGCACCTACTTTTGTTTGGCAAAGCACAGCTTTTCCAGTTCCTGCTTCCAGTTACAGCGTCTATTTGATTTCTGCATCGATCACCTGGTGATGCCCATGTACAGTCACTGGTTCAGTTGCCTGAAGCATGTATAATATTTCCAATAAACATATTTTTGTTTCACAGGACTCAATGTGTTTTTCTCCCGCTTCACCGTTGACCTTTAAACCAAATTCTACAATAATATTTGGTTCTGCTTTGTTTCCTATGTTTCCTATGCAGGAAAGTTAAATAGAAAAACTTCCCTTCTCTTCTAGCTATTTCCAGTTCTGGCGTTATGAAAGGCGCTATGCCGAACACCCTAATTGCTGCAGCAGTATAAAGGAAGGAATATCACTGATACTATTGTCTTTGTGTCGGATGCTTCCGGGTGGTGGATGGTGATTTGTGGATGGTATGGCATACTTTTTTCAAGCTTCTGGAGGTCATTTATTCACAGTGTCACTGTTCCATACCAAACCATAAAAGGAGCAATATAGTATATGCGGTCCAATGGAGGGGCAACAGGTCAGGACCAGAATCAGCAGTACACCCCCATTTGAAGGACAAAGGGCACTCTTTCAAAGATGAGGATGTACACATATTAGACAAAGAAGAGAGGTGGTTTGAAAGAGGAGTTAAGGGAGGCCATTCAAAGCCATTTCCAAAGTCCCCAGGCAAATCAAAAAGCCTTCACCACCAAGGCCATAGCTAACGACCCATTCTTGATAGGTTTCAGCACCTTAGGTCATTGTTCACCTTAAGGCTAAAGATACTATTGTCTCCCTAATGAGCCTATTTAGGCCACTGTTCATCTTATGAGCCTAATTCAGGCCAGGGTGACAAGAGGTCAAAGCTGACTATAAGATGGAGTATTTGCACTAGCTGTATTCAGACCGATGAAGCTGTTTGGATGAACAGTGAAACGTTTCTATCTCTCAAAAAAGAAGTCCAGTAGCCATGACTCAACTTCCAGATGTTCCATTGAAAGTGACTTGACAGCACTTAACTACAAGAGCTCTATAAGAGAGATCCTGTAGCCCAGTGGTAGAGCACCTTCTTGGGGTGCGGGAGGTCTGGGGTTCAAATCCCAGCATGGCCAGGGGCGGGGGCACACACACACAAAAATCCTTCCTGAAAGCCAGGGCAGGCTCTGCTGATCAGTGTTCACAAATACTTGGGCTGATGGACCAAACTTCTGACCCGGTCTTTCCCCCATTCCTAAAAATAAACCTTGATGCTCCCACAAATTGGTATGCGGAAGCAGTGGCTATCCACGTGGTACACTGGGTCAGGTGGTTCCTCTCTCATAGTGGTGCCTATATTGAAGGTTAAACGACGAATCACCCAGCAGTTGAGGACAGAATGAGGCAGGCGTCTGGTCTCATGGGACTGGCAAGCAGGGAGCGTTTTCTTAGCCAGACACAAAATACTGCATCTCCTGAACATGAACGTGATTTCAACATGAATGGAGGATTACTCGTAGCATGTATTTTGCAAAGGATTTCCATGTGGCATCTGAATCCAGCCTAGGACTTTAAGAATAGTTCAGTTCCTCTTCTGACACATAAGGCATTTGCTTCACTCAAGTTGCTAACTGTATGAGTAGTTGATCAAATTCCTTATAGTTTAAAACTTTAGTTTTAAATGAAAGTTGTTATTTCTGAAAAATATAGGGCAGTAATGGCAAACCTTTTAGAGACCAAGTGCCCAAACTGCGAATCAAAGCCCACTCATTTTTTCGTAAAGTGCCAATACAGCAATTTAACCTGAATCCAGGTGGCTGTGAAGGGGCGATGTCGGGTGCCCACAGAAAGGGCTCCGAGGGCCACCTTTGGCACCCGTGCCATAGGTTTGCCAACACTCCTACAGGCTAAGTCTTCTTTTTATCCATAAAGATTTTTTCTGGTGTGATTTAGAACAATACAATTAGTAGATGCTCCAGCTTCACTTTTTCCATGCTGCTATCAGCTAAGACACATCTGATCTTCGTAGGTCTTCCTTCCAAACAAATTTCAGTGCTATGAACTCTGCCCATTTATCACAGTCTAACATGCTAGCTTCTTCTGTGAGGTTGCCTTCTAGTTTATCTTGTTCTTTTAAAAGATCATTTAAGAAATGTGTATCTAACCCATGAACAAACAAACATACAGCAAATGACTTTTTTTTTTATTCTGAGCACCTAGCGGATTTTTTGATGACTAACCTGAAACAGCCCACTGAAATATTGGACATCAATCCTCAAAATATAATGTCCAGTTTCTCATCCAAATTACTGGCCTCCATTTTAAAAATATAAACTGCTGCCTTGTTGATTTTGGCATGAGGAAAACTGTGGAATGTCAGTAATTTTTGCTGTATGTTTTGTCTGCCAAGCCACTCTATACCTTGTATTTTGGTCGTCTCTAATTCAGGCGTCTATGAAGGCCTGGTTTTAGTTAAGCTTAATAGATGGTTTTGTACAAGGCAAAAAAAAAGAGAAAAACCTAGAAGGATTATGAATGATAGTGGAAAATCCATTCATTTCCTGATGCCACAAACCTATGTAGATGTCCAAACCAAAGTTAATCTTCTGAGTTCCAACAGATAGGCGAAAAGTGGTTATTTTAAACACAAAAGTCTTATCTATAAATACATGCCGTCTCATTCCAAAATACTGAGGCAAAGAACATCATATATATTCCACCAACTCTTTTGTTTCCATCCATAAACTGTTTCTAACAATGGGGATTTAAAAGCCAGCTGAAAAAATAAGGAGAGAAAAAAATCATACCATTAATCGTTCCTTATCCCCCCCCATACGCTGGTTGCATTTGGGATAATCCAAAGACAATATAATATTATAAAAGAACTTAAACTGCTCAAGAATGTTCCATGAAACTCTATTATTTTTTTCTTTAAAGGTGCCTTTTGTACTTTGCCCTGTGTCAGTCACGAAGACTGCACTTGGAAAAAAAAATCCTCAATTAAAATGCTGAAGTCTTTAAGATCACACAGGATTGAACCGGTACTGGCACTGTTCTTCTTACCATTTCAGTGTATTGGTTAGTATTGTTGTTGATAATTGACATCAAGTCACTTCTAATATATGGGTGACCCTAGGACAGGGATGGCGAACCTTTTTGACACCGAGTGCCCAAACCCGGTGATGGAGACGGTGACGGTGCCAGTGGTGGTGGTGGCGGGGGGGCAGGGGGCGAGTACAGTGGCGGGAGGCAGCGATGGTGCAGGGGGCTGAGCCATGGGGGCAATTGGGGCTGATTTTGCAGCTTGGGGTGGAGAAAGTTAGTACCCGTTGCCCCACCGCTCAGTAAGAGGAGGGTGTTTTGTCATCTCCACCCCCCCCCGCCAAAATCTCTTAGCGCCGAGAGCCGAGGGCAAAAGAAGACGCGGAGCCTCCGACGGGGCGGGGAAGCCACGCATCCAGCCGAGAGCTCTTTCGTTTTTGGCTCCTTTCTCTCCCCCACTGCCTGCTGCTCCGCCTGCTCCCTTTTTTGCAGGCCAGTGAAAAAGCCTGGCCGGCTCTTCCCTGGAAGACAGGCGCCTAGCTGGCTCCAGCAAATGGGGTGGGCGGTGTGTTGTGTGTGGGGGGGGATGTCCTCACCCCTCGTGGTTTCCCCATGGCAGGGGAAGAGACGGGCCACCCGCACCCTCTTGCGCGGACTCAGGGAGGTGGCAGAGGAAGAAGGCAGAGCAGCTCCAGGAAGAGGGAGGTGGTGAAGGGAGGAAGAGGAGGGCCGGCGCTGCTGGTGGTGCTGTTGTTGCCACTGCCGCCAGGCCCTTGCCCTGGTTGGGCCTTCCAGTAGCTGCCTTGGAAGCGGGCGGGGAGCCGTGGGGGGGGGAGAGAAGAGGGGGGAGCCGGTCCTGTGTGTGAGGGGAGCACCCGGGATTCCTCCTGCTGCTTGAGGGCCAGGAAAGGAAGGGAGGGCGAGCGCGGAGCAGCCACTGCAGCCACAGGAACTCCTTCACTCGGCCCCTGCACGCGCACACGTCTGCCCTCCGTCCCTCCCCCCTGACTCGCCCCCTTTTTTCCTTTCGCTGCTTTTCGAGCCTGGAGCCCAGCGACTTGGCCACTTCCCCTCCCTCTTTCTTCCCTACTCCTGTACCTCCCAAATTCCCCATGGCTGGTCCAGCGGAGGGGGAAGTGGGGGGCAGGGAGCATGTCGCGTGCCAGGCGAAACCTCTCTGCGTGCCATCTTTGGCACACGTGCTACAGGTTCGCCATCCCTGCCCTATGAATTAGGGACCTCCCAAAGGTCCTGCCAAGAAGAGCCCTGCAAAGGTCTTCCAGACTCGAGGCTGTGACTTGTGGATTTAATCCATCTCATATTCGATTACCCTCCTTCCCTCGACTTTTCCCAGCTGTATTGTCTCAGTTAATATAGATACATTAATACAGGTTAATTAAATTATCTGCACTGTTCACTAGAAAGGGAAAATAAAAAGTAAGGGAAGCTGGGATATCCCACTCTCCTGCAAAAGGTTTCGAGCCCTTCAAGCAGGACTTGCTTAAATCATTTCTCCATCTGAGATAAAGAGGAAGATGGGACACACACACACACACACATACACACACACCAACCGTTCAACAAACAACATACTAAATCTTAAGTAGATGCTGCTGACGGGACAGTGAATCCAAAGGACCTGCCAACAGCAAGCAAGATTTAGGAACCGTAGGGCAGGGTTTGTCCATTTCTTTTATTTATAGGCTGCTTTCCTCCCGATGAGGATGTGACCTGCAGAGCAGACGTTCTAGTCTCCCATGCTTCACTACCTCCCCATGATCCACCAGCATCTGCCACATAAGAGCAGTTGCTTCAGCCTGCCTAACGGTAGAACCGGCCCTGATTCCCAAGGTTGTGTGGACAAAATCAAGAGTGGGAATGGTGTGCATGCAGCTTACCAAGGTCACCCAGCCATGGTTTCATGGAACCACCTGCAGAATCAGCCAGAGGTGTCTGACATCTCCCATCTCTGAAAAACAGGCACATGTACATTTTAACATAGAAATTGACACCGGCTTCTCCATAAGACTCCAGGGACACCTTTGTCAGTTTTAAGGCCATTTAATTCTGTCTGCATGAGCCTCTTTTCTTTTTTTTCTTTTTTTACCAGAAGAGATATTTCTGTTTTGAAGGGAAAGGGGCAGAGAGAGGCTTCAGAAATCTGGGTGACTAGTGGGCCATTTGCAGCCAGAGACTCTCCATATGATTGTGGAGACTACTGGCCCTGAAGCTACAAGTAAAATGCTTCAATCCAGCATCCAGGTAAACAGAGAAGATTGTGAGAAAGCATAATCCTTTTGCTGATGTGAATGTAACTTGGAATGAACACAACATCTCTGCTTTTGGCAATGGATTCCATAACATCAAAGGGGCATCGTATGGCTTCCACTGGGTTTTTTTTTAACTTAAAACATGATTTTGCTTCCATCATCATCATCATCATCATCATCATCATCATCATCACCACCACCACCACCACCACCACCATCACCATCATCATTAGCCTGCCTTATATCTGAGGAAGTTGAGTTGTCCACGAAAGCTTTTATTTTGCTTTGCTTTTTGGCCTGATTTTCTTTATTAAGTTGGCTTCTCTCCGCTCTGTGCATGCATGGGTATGTGGTGTGGCATTTTTGAAGTTTTTTGCTTCAGGTGCAAAATGACCTAAGCTGGCACAGTTTCCTGTTTTAAATTCCTCCGTTCGTCGTGGATTCGCTATAACTCAATGTCCTACACTGAGTATTTTTAGCTGACTTTTTTATCTCTCTCCATACTCGCATGACTGGGAAGCCAGATTTAAATCGGTCACATATGGCTGAGCGAAGCTGCTCTCTTTCTGGTTTACCTCCTGCATAAAAAGACATTCCTGTATAAATATGTTCTCGGTGAGCTGCTGGAATACAGTTTGGTTTAAAGAAGAATCACTTTTATTTTCTTTGCTGTCACTAATTGGGAGTAAAAGAAGAGGAGGAGGAGGAGGAGGAGGCACTCTAATTTTACACATGGCATTTCAAAATGTTGCTCCACCACCTTCTCAACACTCAGACCTATACAGTATTCAGAGGTACAATTGATAAATGCATAAAATGGCAAGCACTGTCTGCTGGAACTAGACTATTCTTTGTCCCAGAAAGAGATTTTAAAAGTACAGTACATGTTCAGTCCGTGTGTGCTTTTTGCTGATAAGCTTCCCAGTGGCTCTAGGTTGGGTCAGAGAAGATTTTCATCATGGAGGAGTCGAGAATAGAGATGGGCACGAAATGAATTTTGTTTGTTTCATTATTCATTATTCATTTCATTACGTAGCAAAATGAATAACGAACCTAGGGGCAAATCTAACACGAAATGAAACGAAATGAGAAAATTTGGTTCGGTTAGGTTCGTTTCATTAATGGGGGGGCAGAGATGTCTCCTACCTGGTGATGGTCCAGAGGTCCTTTCACGCCAAGCTGCACGGAGGGAGCACGCACCCCGTTGGTGCTATCAAGGGATGTGGCGGGCTTGAGCCTCAGCCCTGCCCCGGGAGGAGATGTAAGAAGCAGGCCACGTTCAGGCGGCCAGAGCAGCGTGGCTTCGAAGCTGGCCCCCTTGCGCCTCCCTCCTGCGGCCCATCATCGCAGGGCCGATTGGGAGGGGATATAAGGAGGCCATGCTTAGGCGGCCAGAGCAGCATGGCTTCAAAGCCGCCGCCCCTTATGGCTCCCTCCCGCGGCCCGTTACCGTGGGGCCAATCGGGAGGGGTGATAAGAAGGAGGCCGTGCAGTGGGCACTGGGAAAATAGGGTTAAAACAAATAATGAATTAACAAAATAACAAAATGAATTTTTTCAAAAAAAAAAATTCACGATAAACGAAACAAAACAAACCAAACTTCTTAACGAAACGAAACAAAATGAAACACCATTTTTTCGATTCGTGCCCATCTCTAGTAGAGAACGAAAACAAAGTAACGTTATAGAACAGTAATCAGAGATATTTCTGCACCCCTTTCAATCTTTCCTCAATAATAATAGTAATGATAGCAACAACTGTAATTATATTGTTGCCATTATTCCAGCTGTAGCAGAAATGGTAACAATCTAGAGCAGGGGTCCTCAAAGTTTTCAAACAGCGGGACGGTCCACCACCACCCAGACACCACTGGGGGCCGGATCACAGTCCAAAAGCAGCTGCGGAGGCTGGCTTGCTCACAAAACAGGGGGTAGGTGTGGGGGGTTGCAATTGGTCCCAGGGGCCGGATTCAGGACCTTTGGGGGCCGCATCCGGCCCCGGGGCCTTAGGTTGAGGACCCCTGATCTAGAGGGACCACATTTCAAATTAAATATGCAGCTCGACAACCAGTTACCTGCTGACACTGTAACAGACAGCTCAGTGATTTAGAGCCAGAAGTTCAGAGTTCGATTCCCCACTGGGCGTTATTCACAGGGGCTGGACCTGATCATCCAGAGGGTCTCTTCCAGGGCTATGGTTCTAAGATTCAAAGGCTGGCATAGATGTCACTATAAAACAATGTTATAAAATAATATACAGTAACTCTAAATATAGATGGCAATGTGCACCATGAGAGAAAGATATTGGGCAAGTATGTTCGGAGGATATGAGCAGCAGAACTTTTGAGATGGCACGTGAAGTGTATTGATTTTCCCTTCCCTGCCTCTCAGCTTCTGCACAATGATGTCAGCATAATACCATCATTTCACCCTTGGAAAGTTTCTTGATCATAAACTCCAGGGATGAGGCGCAGCCTGTAAATAAATGATGAGTGGAAGACTGCCAGCGATATTCTGGGAAGATGCGGTGGAAGCCTTCTGGCGTGAGGGATGTGACCCCTGGTCTCGTCCTTGAAATGGCACAGGGATTTCATCCAGTTCCAAAGAGGAGAAGCATTGCTTAGAGCACAGATCAGGGCGGGACACTGGAGCACACATCCCCATGTGTGTGATGGCTGATAGACAAACGGCATCAGACTGCTTCCCCCAGTGGTCCAAGTTGTGGTCTTTTTCCCAGTGTGATCACAGCCTGGTCAAGTTCCCGTCAGTCATATCAAGTAATATCTGCAGCACAGGCAAAATCAATTCATCACTCGCTTCAGTTTCTTCAGTAACCCCAGCACAACGAAATAATCTCCTACAGTAAGAATTGCAGGCCATTCATCACAGTCAAGTCCTCAACAGAGATTTCCTAGGAGCATTCACTGGGTATCCTCTGGGCATCGTTCAGAGTGTGCTGCTTTCTAAGCTAGTTAACTGAGGGGTGGGGTAGGGAGAATTAACTAGGGCAACTGTCCCCCCCCCCCCGCATTAATGTGTGTGGTGTTTTAAATTATTTAATTGTTGTTTTTAATTGTATGTACTTTATTTGATTTCCTTGTTTCACATCTTGTTCTCAAAAGATCTCTGCGCAAAGCTAGCATCTTTTTTTTTTTGAAGCTAAGTATGTCTGTGTGAACATAGAAATGTGCATGCACACACACACACACACACACACACACACACACACACACACACACACACAGAGCCATACATGAAACAGGTACAGAAGGAAAGCTGGTTGTTGGCAAAGAAACAAACAACCCATTCAGTGCTACTGCTTTTTAATACTCAGTGTCACGAAACAATGGTTATTGCTGCTAAAAAATGCATTTAAAAGTCATTAAAAATCAATCTCAAAAATGTGTACAAAGAGAAAGAATCACTTTTGCAAAAGAGGGCAATTTTTTGCATAGTCTTGTTTGCTGCATAAGGATGAACTGAGCCAGTGTTTCATTCGTAGTATTGTGTTTGGTGGACAAGAAAAATATGATTTCGAGATGTTACCTCACAATCTCAAAAACTGTGATATTTTCCCAGTTATTACATTGATCAAACACAATTGCTAAGTTATTGAATTTGCAATACAACTTGCCCTGGACCAAATTACTTCAGCCAAGACAACAATCAGCAATACCCTTAAGGAGGTGGTGGGGCAGGGATGTCTACAAATGTAGCATGAACACACTTTGGGATAAAGCCAAAGTCTCATCTAATACTCTGTTTCTGGGAGTGGCCAAGAAGATGCCTCTTAGGGGCCCATGAATGGGGGGGGGCATGAAAACCACAACCTTTCTCCATTTTTTGGCACAGCCTCTGGTCTTCCGATGGCACACTGCGACGGAACACGGAGGCTCTATTCAGGCAGGGAAAACTGGCCTTTTATTTTTCAAAAGAAGCACCTTCTAGAACGGCCATGAAGTTGTAGCACCAAATCTCTCTTCTAGTCCATTTCCAGCTGAAGCTCATGGATAGGCCTATCAGTCCGATGTGATTCCAAAGCCATCTGGACTGGCAAAACATCCCCATCTCTCTTGGGGTGATAAATGCCTTAAGTCTGTGGTCTTTGCTTTACCTGCCAGAGCTCTACTATCAATCAGTTTTGCAGACTGAAACGAAACCCATGCAGTTTTGTTTCAAAAAGTCTCCCCACCTTCTCTCATAAACACACATTCTCTCTCTCTCTCTCTCTCTCTCTCTCCATCTTTCACCCACCCATTCCACCACCATGCTGTTGTTCCTCCCAAGAACATCTGCTCAGGTGCAACTAAGGGTCTGGGATCCATCCAGGAATAGGAAATAGGAATCTTTATTGTCATTGCCCCCTTGCAGGAACAACAAAAATTCACGGTTGCTCTATTCAACTCATATAAAACATTCCACATAGATTTAGAAAACAGCTACAACACATAAAATATGACATATAAATTAAGCTGACTTCAAAGTCCAGAATTTCTGTTTAAGGCCAATATAGCTTTTAAAAAGAAGCTCATTTTGAGACGGTTTACGTGCCTTCGTCCCCAAGCCTCAGTTCTTGTAATCCTCATTTATCTCAAAAAGAATCCCCCTAAATTGATTGTCCACTCATTATTAAGCTGGTCACTGTCAGCCCTGGGTCTTTCCAGGGAACCCCTTATTCCCTGCTTGTGAACGGACCATTCCCCACCTTGTCAAATGCAAGGGCTTCTCTGCATACAGAGCTCTCGGTGCATCTAAGAGGGGCCAATCCTGCACACCACAAGAGTGTGTAAGGGGAAGGAGGTTCAGGTTTCCTCAGTGGAGCCTACTTCCAAGTAATGCATTTAGAGGAAGATCATTCTCAGGTGGGCCACAGTTGGATTTCTGCATGAGTCATATATCCTGTCAGTGTATTTAATTCTATTTTCCATTTCCATTGGAAAAAAAAGCTGTCTTGTAAAACAACATCAGGGAAAGCTCTGCAAAAGTACATTATGTCATCTTAATGCATTTCAGGTCCACCACCTTCAACTGCCTTCCGTTTCAAACTTGTTTAATTGAAGTTTGCAACCTTTCAAACAAGCGCAGTTCCTGTACTGGATGCCAGGTTCTAAGCCGTTCGCTTTTATTATTAATGTGATGCGCCATGAGATGTCTCCCTAAAAGCGTAACCAAAATATCAGCCCAGCCATATGGTTCAAAGCTAATGTTTCAGATCATTACATTTTAAAGACTACAAACATCCAGCTGAGTGCTGATTACTGTATAGAGTCGACTCATGTAGGAGTTAACACAGTCTTAACTTGATTTTCAGAGGGGCTGATAGAAGGCACACTGAATGCTATATATAGAGAGAGAGCGCGCAGGTAAAGGAAGATGTATTTTCACATATGACTAATATTTGTTTTAAGTCCAAATCAATTCTCAATAGGCTTTTGCCGCTATTTAGCACCTGTGGGTACATACACAGGACCAGGTAGGGAGGAAATGGAGGCAGCGGGAAGGGGGCAAGCAAGTGGCAGTGGGGTCAAACCTGCTCATTTTTCCAGAGGGTTCGTGGTTCATGGGTAGCCACGAACCACAAAACATCTCATTTTTATCGTTTTTCTGGTTCATGCCCATCTATAGTCATGCACCTTGATGGCTAGTTATGCCTGCTGAGGTTGCTTTAATCATTACTGCTTCTCTGTAGCAAAGGAAAGCCATATTGCATCTTCCTGCATCCTGTAGGGCAGTGGAGAATTTGTGGAGCTCTTTCCCAAGGGAAATCTATCACCGTTCGCTATAGAACATTGGCCACCTTCTCCTTCCTTCCAGACTCCATGGAATCTCGGAATTAGAGGGAGGAGGGTTCCTATAAGGCCATTGTGTCCAACTTCCTGCTCAAGGCCAGATACCCAAATCAAAACAGATCTGACAGGTGGTTGTTGAAATTACTTTTGAATGCCTCTGGATTGGAGCACTCCCAAGGTAAATGGTTCCGTTGTCACACTGCTCAAACAGTTAAGACGTTTCCCCTGGCATTCAACTTAAGTCTGGCTTCCTTTTGCTGCAACCCCTTTTACGGCTCCTGCTTTATCCTTGTTAAATATCAGTATTATTTTATTTTCTGCCTCGTTAACCCTCCTCTAATTATCCAGCGTTTCACCTATTCTCACCTATTCTCCATGACTTTAAGAAAATAATACTGTTTCTGAGAGTTCTTCAGCCAGGTCCTTTAATATTCTTGGCTGCAGTTTATTTGGCCTTGATGATTTGAACTTGCTCAAGGTAATAAGGTATTTCTTAAATCTTTGTTTAATCAATCTCAAGCTTCAATTTTGCTCATTCTACATCAGGCATGCCCAAACTTCGTCCCTCCAGATGTTTTGGACTACAACTCCCACAGTCCTTTGCCATTGGAAATACAGGCTTAGAATTCTGGGAGTTGTGGTCCAAAACATCAGGAGGGCCGATGTTTGGACATGCCTGTTCTACATGCTTCACATTTGCCTAGACGTTTATAGACTTTTTGGGAAAAGACTAAGGTGAAATAGGAATTTAACACTTGTGCTTCCCCCCCCCAATCTCTTATCATTTCTCCATCCCCACTGAGTAGCTGAGCCACTATTTCTTTTCTCTGTCCTTTGCTACCTGAAACATGCTTTTTTGTCTTTGTTGCTTTTAGCATCTCTTGTGAACCCCAGCTTGTTGAACTAGACATGCTTCTTACCTCCTTTTCCTCTGGTGCCACTTCTGGCTTCTCCCTCCTCTGAATTCTGGACAGACAGAAAATGGCTGCCAGCAGACATCCTATGCATGGAAGCTACCTAGTTTGTGTATCCAGGTTTAGATACTGTTGTGTATCCAGATTTAGGTACTGGTTTTGATTTACAAAACCCTCCACAGCTTGGGACCTGAATACCTAGCGGAGCAGATCTTCCAAAGAACAGTTGAAGCCCAAACACTGCAGGTCTTCTCACTTCGGGTGGCCATGCCCAGGGAGGCTAGGAAATTGATTACAATGGTACCTTATATAAAGGAATTATTTCGTTCCAAATGAAATTATGTTAAGCACATTTTCCTTTATACAAATTCCCATAGGAGTGCATTGAAAATGGAGTAATCCTATTTTTATGTTGTACGGATTCTCCCCATAGGCAATTATGTTAAACAAATTTGCCCTATCTCCGGAATTTTTTATGTTGTACAGATTTTATGTTATACAAACCCTTTGTTATAGGAGGGTCCACTGTACTTGAAACCAAGCCTTTTCTGTGGCTGACCCCTTGTTCTGGAACCATCTGCCAAGTGAGATGCACCTAGTACAGTCCCTGACTGCCTTTAAAAAAGTGCTTAAGACCTTGCTTTTTAGAGAGGCATTTGGCAACCTTTAGGGTTTTGTTGTTGTTGTTCCTTTTGTTCCACCATCTTGCTGAATATTTTTATTTTTCTCTCTCAATAAGAAGCTGACAGAACATACAAAGATACAGGTCTATAAAGCTTGTATACTGAGCACACTTTTGTATTGCAGCGAGTCTTGGACCATCCATGCCCGACAGGAAAGAAAGCTTAATACCTCCTAATACTGTCTTAGGTGAATATTCAACATTACCTGGCACGACAAAGTTCCAAATAGCATAGTCCTAAATCGAGCCAGAATCCCTAGCATGTACACTTTATTGAAACAGCGACGCCTACACTGGCTTGGACACGTTGTGAGAATGGATGACCGTCAGATCCCAAAAGATCTTCTATATGGAGAACTAATGCAGGGAAAGCGCCCCAGAGGGAGACCAGAGCTGCGGTATAAGGATATCTGTAAGAGGGACCTGAAGGCCTTGGGAATGGACCTCAACAGATGGGAAACCCTGACCTCCGATCGCACTGTCTGGCGGCAAGAGATACAGCATGGTCTACATAAATTTGAAGAGGCATTTGTCCAACAGGCAGAGGAAAAGAGGCAGGCACGGAAAGAATGAAACTCGAGGACCGGGCAGGAAACAGAATACATCTGCCCCCAGTGCGGTAGAGACTGCCATTCCCGAATTGGTCTATTTAGTCACACTAGGTGTTGTTTTTAAGATCTCTACTCCAGGCATGATACCATAGTCTTTCGAGACTGAAGGATGCCAATGATGTGTTTGATTTAGTTTTTCTTGTTTTTCTATTGTTGTTAACCGCCCAGAGTTCCTTTGGCAAGATGGGTGGTATAGAAATAAATAAATAAATAAATAAATATCTTTTCCCTCCACCCCCCCCAAACAATCTTAAAATTATAACCTCATATATACAATAAGAGGTTTCCTTCTTGCCATAGTATCTGTTGCTAAAATTATTATTTCTCTGCATTAGACTAAGGCGAGCACTCGACCCTGTATTTTGCCAGTAAATCCCGGTTAAACCTAAGGCCTATCTTCCATGTATTCACATTTTCCCCATGTTGCAGACTCAAATTATAATAGGAGGAGAAGGGAGTCTTTGACAAAGATGTCCCACCTTGCAGTGATGGTTCTACATGGGATGCAGGCTAGACGGAAGACCCGATTCAGTCCATGCAAAGTGCCTGAGGTATATGATTTAGACCATATACCACTGATGGAATTGCAAATACAAATTGCCGAAAATGCTGTAGGGCAAAGCACAATGTAGTCACAAGAGAGTGGAAACACTCAGTTCATTCAAATTCGTAATTAAAAACTATCTCCACCCTCAAAAACAACTGTTGTGTTGATTTTAAATTGCTAGACAGAGGGAGAAATGTACATAAAGATTTCTGCCATGTTCCTTGATGCCTCCTTTCATTGGGCAGCCTTTTACTACTGTAAATCCAAAAAAAGCTTATTTAATTTTAGTTTGGATCATCTTTCTTTCTTTCTTTCTTTCTTTCTTTCTTTCTTTCTTTCTTTCTTTCTTCCTGCAGAGCGGAAGGAGGATGTTTGTCTGTTTAATGACCGCCTGCTGGATCCCATCCAGCCATCTGCCTGAGCGAGCCAGGGAATGTTCCGCCATTTGCCTGCTGTGCGTCTCATCTTCATGGCAACTGAGAACGTGGCCGTGAGGCTCACAGCAAGTGAAGTGACACAAAACGAGTGAAGTGACACTGCATGAAATGTGGCCATGAAAAACAAGTACACCATGAGTCATCCATCTGCCGGAGCCAACACTGTCCTTTAATGGGGATTCTGACTCTGAGCAAACAGCTCCTAAGTAACAGCTGAAGCTCAAAGCGCCAGTCTTTCCACCGAGTTTTTCCATTCTTCCTTTTCGGCTCATCTCCCATCTCTTATGTCCTTCCAGAAACAGGCAAAGACCTTTCTCTTCAGGCAAGCTTTCCCTGAATGATGAACTACCTACTATGTGACTTTTATATGAATCTTTCGTACATGAACACATAGGCTTTGCGTTTATAGGCTTTGTGATCACACCAACATTATGTTCTCAGTGTTAGTTTCCCCCACTCATAACTTTAAATGGAATTTTACTCTCTTTTTAACTGTTCGCGTTCTCTGGTAGCTTTAATGTAATGTTGTCTTTTGAGGCTGTAGGATGCTGTAATTCTCAATACTTGAATATGTCTTAATTGCACTGGTTTGTGTATTATCCCTCATTACTGTAAGCCAACTTGGGACCTTTTCAAGGAGAAAGGTGGGGCAAAAATACCCTAAAATAAATAAATAACGTGCTGTATGGAAGGGTGGAGGTGGACAATGATAAACCAGGGGGGGTGGGGTGGGGACACACGAGGTAATGCCCAGTGGGCCCATGATAGCACCGTTCAAATCCTGACAGGGACATCTGATGGCCAGCATGCAATTCAGTATGAAGTTCACATCCTACATCTAGTTTGCAATCCTGTTGCTGCAGATTATGTTGCATAAGGCTGACGATGACAGCAGCAGCAGCAGAGCAGCAGCAGCAAGTTTTTAGACATTAAACATTTCTGATTTCTCCTCTGAAGATCCCGGGGACCCTATGCAATTATTTCTGCTGCAGAGTACAAAGAGGGGGAGGAGTCTTTAATTCTCAAAAATCACCTTTCCCAGAATGACTTTACTGTTAAGCAGCAGTTTTGGGTCATTAAAGACTGTCCCTTCCTGTCCCCATGGCTTCCCAACGATGAAAATGGCTACACGGAAGCCTCGGGACTTTCAGTTTTGAAGCTGGAAATGTCTGGATCAACACTGCCCCTCCTCACATCATCAGCTTTGCACAGAGTAACTTATGCCAACAGCATTTCAGCCCTATACTCCACTCATCCAGCAACCCCATGGGGTTTACTTGCTGGAGGCAATACTGGCCGTGGTCTTACCATAGTTTTCTGCGTATATAAATTTCATGCGTATTTTTTGGGGGGGCAGTCACGTGGTTTTTAATGTGCAGTCAGTGTCCTCTCTTCTGTGTCACATTTCCCTATTCTGATTCGGTCTCTACCTGTCTACTTTTCCCTTCTTTCCGGCTCTACTTTCCAAGCCTCCGTGGTGTTTAACCTCAGGAAGCTGCCAAAAAAGGGGAACAACTGATTTTACTGGGTATTTTCGTGGTCCTGTCATGGTTACAGAAGCAAATAAGTAAGCATTTTCGAGTGAAGTTTCTAAATCCAGCCCTTGGTGGTGGTTTAGGAAACTTCACTGAAACTGCTGTTCCAGGGGTTTGGTCGGCCGGGACCGGAATTTACTTCTCTTTGCAGTTAGCATGCAATCTTTTTCTGTGCAGTTCACTGCCGGGAAACGACGCAGAAAACGCTGGTAGGACCGCGGCCACTGTCTCCTTCTTTCCCTCCCTACTGCCTTCCTTGAGTGCTCCCAAACAAGTTTCGCTTGCTTGCTTACTGGATCCATACAGCTACCAAGATGCAGTCTCAGCCCTTCTCTGGTCACTGAACACTCACAGTTAAAGAGGAGGTGGCAAGAGCTTGGAATTCCCAGGCAGGGCTGGTTAAGAATCCAGTTCAACCCCCTCTTGTTGCCCTGTGTGTTTGTGTGTGTTGTCCCTCGGCATTACATTCTGCCCCATATGCTCGTCAATAAACCACAAGTCAACCTCTCTTTCCCACCTAGCTTCAAGGGAGCTTTTTTCTTCTAGACCAGGGTCTGATGCCAATTATGGACTCGCTGAAGGTCAACAAAACTGACAATCAGTCCACGCAAGAAGAAGAGATGCTTCTGAAAAGTGAAAAGGTGGATCGAGCCTGTACTGTACTGGATAAGGTCCAAAATGCGGCAGCAAGAGACAGATGAACTGTCTGAACTGTGAGAAGTACCTAACTCCCCGTTGGCTGCCAAACTGTTTCCATATACAGTTCAAACAGCTGGCTACAGTGCAAGAAGTCCTCTGCAGTGTGGGTTACAGGGCTACGGTGCATCACCTTAAGAGCCCTCCCAGCTTTTAAGACCTTCAGCAGAGTCCCTTCCTTCAGGCTCACCACCTTCATGGGCACATTGGAGCCATGAGACCGTTGGGTGGTGGGTGGCTTACAAGTTGGAAACTAAGGACTCGGTCCCACGTCCCTTTAAAAGCAGTTTAAATTACTAGATAAGCCGTGTCTAAAAATGCCGTCCCCACGGCCACCCGGCTTTTTGAAAAAAGAAAGAAAAGAAAACCCGGTAATGCCCCTTTAAGCGAGGTTTTTTTTTTACTTACCCGAGAGGTAGGGAATTTTTTGCCTCACTTTGATAATCCATCATTTAAGGAAGCAGACGCTGTGGGACCACGCGGATGATCAGGGTTTCTTTTTCTTTTTTTCTCATAGCACCCACTAATGTTTTTTTTTTCTAATGAATTTTTAACCGGGACTACTAGAGAGAAAGAGAAAGAGGGTGGGAGAGAGAAGGAAAATCAGGGACCATTTAGGTCTATTATGACCTAAATGGCTTAGAATGCACACTATGTATCTTTGGAGCCAGCCAGCATTTATAGAATACTTTTTAAATATACTGTATAGATGGAACACTGATGGATGGATGGATGGTCAGTTCTTTCCTTTAGAGTATGAGTCTCTTAGCGACTTTAAAGGTGACATGCAGGACCTAATCATGCTGACCATCAATTAAGGTCCAAAATAGCACTATACTTTAAAAGGACATGCACACCAAAAACAAAGCAAAGTGTTCTGCTTATATAACGCTCCATACCACTTCAAGTAGTTTCAAGTAGACCAAACCTGCATCCACATATCGCGGATTTTTAATTAACGCAGGTCAGGTTGGGTCCCTAACCCCCGCAATAGACGGGGGGGTTACTATACTATGTTTTACAGCCTGACCAGCTCACGAGTGGCCATTTTAACCTGGCTTTGCAAACATACTTGGAGTCCAAGTATTGTGGAAGAGAGAGCCAAAAAACAACCTAGGCCACCACAGCACAGGTCGGTTTTTTGGTAACCCTTCTGATAATGGTGCATTGGCTCCTTGCACGCTCTCAGAACTAGGCTGTTTTGAAACCAAGCTGGCAGAGAGCCTAGCCAGGTTGTGAAGGCATCACACGGGACTGACTCTTTCCAGCTCAGGTGGCATCGGCTGCAGAAGCACACCATGCAGCAGCACAGCTACTGTGGGTGCTCCGCCTCCCGCCTTGATGCCCCTGGTTCTTGAAGACTAACGCAAGAGCAGCAGTCTTTCTAACGGCATAGAGAAGGATGGTTTGGGTGATTATGCTCACATATGCCGACATTGAAAAGGCATGGTACGATTCTGGCTCTTTTGGCCCATTGTGCACGGAGGGGCGCATGATTCAGCCTGTGTGGCCAGATCTCAAGGAGCAGAATACAAGTGCAAGCAAGAACTGGAATGACTGGGATGGCAGCAAATAAGTTACAAATGGGCTTCAAGGTTCTTGAAAAAGCAACACAAATCTTCATTAGAGAAGTAATGAGCAATAATGCACTGTAACTAAAATGGTCTGCTTCCTTTCCTTGTTAGACTCAAGATGATTGATGGAAACCATTTCCACCTTCTGATTGCCACTGTAGTTCTAATGGGCCTGGTGAATAAAGCACGTAGTTGAAGCAAACAGAGGGAACGGCAGCACATGGCAACAATTTTACAAATTGCCCCTCCCACCCCTTCCTCTAATTTCCTCCATCCGCCAGTTCTGAAGATGATTATGCCGTTGCTACATTGTGTGAGGATAACAGAGTTAAACTCACTCACTCACTCTCCCCCCCCCTCGCTCGCCTGTTTCTGTTGTTGTTTTCCTTTGCATCATCAGAACAGTGGCGTAGCTATAGGGGGGGACAAGGGGGGACATCTGTCCCTGGATGCAGCATCTGGGGGCACTAATTTGGTTGCCAAACAGGTCCCCGCCCAGGAGCCATGGGAAGAAATGTCACAACTTACCTGCCAGGGCCGGTGTGGAGGGCTCCCTGGCCACCACTGCCCCCTCTATGTGGCACCTTAGCCCCTCCCCGTCCCTTGTGGGGCATGAAAATTGACTTTGTCCCCGGGTGCTGAAAACCCTAGCTACACCTCTGCACCAGAAGCACAGCGATTTCCTGATACTTCAGGCAGTGCCCTGAGACTCAAAAAAAGCCAGGCCTTAGGTCACATTCTGGGAAGTCTTAAAGACTCCTGGAAGAAGCATCAGAACAGCTTAAGGACAGACGAACGGGTCAGCCATCCTAAGCAGATCCACCTGGAAAAAAGCTGCTTGACAAATAGAGGGGATTTTGCCCTGAGAAAACATGGCTTGGCTTTGATAGCCAGAAATCAAGAGTCCCCAACCCATTGTTGTTGTTTGAAGGTTCCTCGTGAGGTTTTTACAGATGATTCCCTAGTATTTCTGGCATCAATCTCACATTGAAAATAATTGCCACCTCTGCTGCAGATAAACACCCTCTCACCATCCTGAATACCCTTGATGCATTTTTCAATTGCTAGTATCAAGCTAACAACATCCCATAATCTGTCACGTGATTTAAATTTACTCACTGCTACAACAGCGGTCGCTTACTCTCTGTTGGGCCCATGCTGTGCTTAATTGGTCCTTTTGCTCTGATTATCATGAATAGGAGATGTGAAGGAAGGAAGGAAAGAAGGAAAGAAGGAAGCATGTAAGAAAGTTCAAGGGAGGCTACAGCTTACTCACACTTTTGAAGTACACAACACTTCATAGTAATTGTGCACAGACCAGAGTAGCCAATCGACTAGATGGGCAGCATTTAAGCCAAATAAATAAATAAATAAATAAATAAATAAATAAATAAATAAATAAATAAATAAATAAATGGAATGAGTGTCTCTGTGTTGCTCCCCGCATCTATCTTCTTAAATGTCTGATTCAAGCGGTTTAAAGCAATAGACAGAGAAATGGTGGGGGTTTCACTCCATCAACAATGCTTGATCATGTATTCACCATCTCCATACTGTATAACCCCAAAACTAGTGACTTTGGGAAAAAGTGACAAAGTCTCTCTCTCTCTCTCTCTCTCTCTCTCTCTCTCTCTCTCTCTCTCTCTCTCTCTCTCACACACACACACCACACACAGAGAGAGAGAGAGAGAGAGAGAGAGAGAGAGAGAGAGAGAGAGAGAGAGAGAGAGAGAGAGAGAGAGCTGTGTCCCTAAATGAAGGAGGTAAGCCATCAAATGGAACTGAATCTCCTGCCCCCAAAATGATACACACATATACACATACACATATTGTAGCTTGGGGTTAGTGATTCAGCAGTGATTTCAGCTCTGAGACAAAGAAGGCTGGAAACAGCTTCTAGTGAACAGCTCTTTAATCAAGGAGAGACAAGACTGAGGACTAGGGAGAGGAGGTTACATTTATAGGGGCCAGGACTGGCTAGGAAAAGATACATTTTGGAGGGAACAATTACAACCAATCACAAGGCTGCCTTTTGGTGGGAACCAATAGGATTGAATATCCAAAATCAGCAACTATAATCAACCAATAGGCCTGTTCCCTTTTGAACAGGGAGGCAGTTACTTCAACCAGCAATTACAGATCAATACACAACACCCCTCCCCCCCGGTGGGCACAGCACACGTAATCCTTTAGATATTGTGGGCCCCTGCGACTTCTAGTTGATCTCCTGACTACGGGTGGTGCAGGGGCTTCAGCAGGCAGTGTCTGTGGTGGAGAGTCTACTGTAATCGTTTTGTCTGACACGGAGGGGGTTTCAGACAGCTCAGTGTCCCTGATCTGTTCCTCGGCGCCATGAGGACCTGCAGGAGTAGATTCATTTGCTGACGCCACTGGTACCTGCATTCCTGGGGCATCTCCGCTCTGGTCTTGCAGCTGTGACTCATTCATGGGGGTAATGTCACTCTCAGGCTGCAATTCACCCATACCGGTACCCACTCTACTGGGCGCTCTGCGCCTCAGTTGGTCCACGTGCCTACGCCAGACCCTGCCATCTTCAATGGTCACATAATAAGAGACTGGCCCAGATGCTCTGGTAATCACCCCTGGCACCCACAGGGGATCTCTGGCATAATTCCTCACCCAGACCAAATCTTCAGGAGCAAAATACCTTGTAGAGTCGCTCTCTGCCTGTGGAGGTGCTCTAGCCTTGCGGTTTGGCATTTTGTCTGGGTGGACATAGTCCAGCACCGTCACCAGTCTTCTACCTAGAAGCAGCTCTGCTGGCGACTTGCCCGTAGTAGTACATGGCGTCGCATGCTGCAAGAACAACATTCGGGCAATGCGCATTGACCAGTCACCCTCCATCAAGCGTGCAAGGGATCCTTTGGCTGTCTGCACCATGCGCTCAGCCTGCCCATTGGATGAGGAATGAAAAGGAGCTGAGGTGACCCCTCTTATGAAATTATCAGCCAGAAATGCCCTGAATTCTTGGGATACAAAGGCTGCTCCATTGTCTGAGACAATGGTCTCGGGCAACCCATGGGTTGCGAACAGCTGTCTCAGCACCTTGATGACTGCAGCTGACAACATGCTGGGAACCATAGCCACCTCTAACCATTTAGAATACACATCAATGATAACCAAAAAAACCTTTCCTTGGAATGGCCCAGCAAAATCTAAGTGCAGCCGGCTCCAGGGAGTCCGGGTCTGCTCCCACCAGTGGACTGGTGCTCTGGCCACTTCTGGGCGTACTTCCTGACATGCCTTGCACGTCCGTACCCATCGTTCAACCTCTTGGTCCATCCCAGGCCACCATACATAGCACCGGGCCAGCGACTTCATCCTGACCATTCCCGGATGCCCCAAGTGCAGTGTATCCAGAACCCTGTTTCTCAGTGGTGCTGGGATGATCACCCTGTCTCCACATAGGAGACAGCCCTTATGCAGGGATAGCTCATGTTGCCTTGTTGCAGCTGCCACTGACCGACAGACCCGGCCGATGTGTCCTGTCTTACCGCAAGCCCTGCACGTAGCATCACGAAAACGGCAGCTCTTCCGCTCATGGTGTCCGCCACAGCCTGTGCAAGCGCCTCGGCGATCTTTGGGCCGTGCATCCGCCTGACGCACCAACTCGACACCCCGGACTGGGCTCTGGCTTGGACTAGCCTCTGGCTCATCCATGGCATGGGCAGCCTCTACCCGCAGCTTTGTGGTCTTGCCACTGGCATTGAGCTCTTCCTGCTCATAATTCTCTGTGGCAGAGGCCTCTTTCAAGGCGGAGGCAAGGGTGACATCTTCCTTTGCCACAATGCGCCTTCGGGCTTTTTTGCTGCAGAGCCCCCCAACAAATTGATTCAAGAGAGTGTCTTCAAGATTTGGGAAGCCACAGTGCTGAGCAAGCTCCCGGAGTCCTGCCAGGAATGCAGCCACAGATTCTCCGGCTTGCTGCTGCCTTTTCTGGAACTCCATCCGCCAGGCCATCTGGCTTCTGGTTGGTGCCAAGTGGCTTGTCAGCCGGGCGAAAATGTCTGTGAGTGCTGTCTCACTCAGCTTTGCTGGGGCGAGCAGTGCCTTGGCCAACATGAAGGTCTCCCGCCCACAGCAACTCAGGAACGTGGCCCTTCTTTTGCTGGCATCTGTGATTCCTTGAGCCACCGCGAAGAACTCAAAACGCTCAACATAGTCCTCCCAAGTGTGCGGCTCGGACGGCTGGAAGGGCTCCAAGACCCGTGGACTTTCCATTCTCCAGGCGGGCAGAGTCGTCTTCTAGCCAGCAGGTGAGTCTTGTCTCTGCTGCAATCCGGACTCTGAGTCAGCGTAATGAGCCTCTGCTACTCAGCATTCCGGATCCCACCTTCGTCGCCAGTATTGTAGCTTGGGGTTAGTGATTCAGCAGTGATTTCAGCTCTGAGACAAAGAAGGCTGGAAACAGCTTCTAGTGAACAGCTCTTTAATCAAGGAGAGACAAGACTGGGGACTGGGGAGAGGAGGTTACATTTATAGGGGCCAGGACTGGCTAGGAAAAGATACATTTTGGAGGGAACAATTACAACCAATCACAAGGCTGCCTTTTGGCGGGAACCAATAGGATTGAAGATCCAAATGCAGCAACTATAATCAACCAATAGGCCTGTTCCCTTTTGAACAGGGAGGCAGTTACTTCAACCAGCAATTACAGATCAATACACAACAGACACACAGACACACAGACACACAGACACAGACACAGACACAGACACAGACACACACACACACACACACACACACACACACACACACACACACACACACAAACCTTTTATTCCTACATGGGCGGGCTATCTACCTATTTTATTCCTACATGGAATATCTATCTATTTTATTCCTACATGGGCGGGCTCGCTATCTATCTATCTATCTATCTATCTATCTATCTATCTATCTATCTATCTATCTAATATGAAAATATGCTCGCTCTCGCTCTCACACACACACACACACTCACTCACACTCACACTCACACATTCGGGGTGTGTGTGTGTGTGTGTGTGTGTGTGTGTGTGTGTGTGTGTGTGTGTGTTTTGCAGATTTTCACATTAAAGGGGATGCAGGTTGGCTCTAATGTAAACTTTTAAAGTGATGGTCTATTGAGACTAAAGGCTATCAAGTGGCTTCATTTGAGAACTCCATTTTTTTCTCCTTGGAACACGGAGATGGCTAATAACAGTGATGCGGAGAGGCATACAAATATTGCCTTCAAGTTTACTTCTAGGATATGTCCCAAATTTCTCTTCCATGTTCCAGGATTAATTTTTCTCCCAAGTAAGTGATTCTTAACTGAGAACATTTCCATAAAAGCATTATCAGTTACCCAATTAAGCATGGTGTTAATGACATCAACCCTAACATATGAATTATCAAGACATTTATGCTGAGCATAGGAAACATTCTGCCTCTCTTCATAATTGCTTCAAAATCTAGAAGTTAAAGCATGTTCTTAAACACTCGACAGATTTGAACTTTTAAATATAATTGTGCGTGTGTTTTCATGTACTAAGTGCAAGCATAACAGCATGGGAGATATAGCCTGCTCTCTGTCTATCCTGCCACCCACGGGTGGCATTTTACTTCCTATAATGAAGAGAATTTCAAAAGATAAAATTAGCATTTAGGTGCCTAGCTTCTGCCTATGGATAAATGCAAACTGACGGCTGAAGCAACATTTTTTGCCTTTAGAAAAAGAAATCCCTGCTTCTGCCATTTGAATACCTGGCACTGTCTACAGTCAAAATATTGGAGGAACACTGTTATTTCAGGGCAATCTCATACCAGGGACAAACAGCCTGCTGTAGCATAAAGATGGCTTCCTGTGCCTCTGCGGTAAGGGTGCATTCTGTAGCAAAACAACCAGCCCTTGCTACGGACCCTCTTCAGGCCCTCCAGAGATTATTAACCTGGATGCAAGTGGAGAGGGAGCAAGGGAGCGCCCCCCACCACACACACACACCTTCCATATCACTCTTTTCACATGGAGAAAAATAATCTGCAAGTGAGAATTCTGATAGGCAGGAAGGCTCTCTCTGAAATCCTGAAGTTTATTTAAAAAAGCAGGGTTCTCAACAGCAGGGAGAGGCTTCCTATGCTTACACTGTTCTGATGACCTCGAGGTATCGAGAACTCTTTCAAGGCAAGACGAGAATGCCCTTTTCTTCAGATCACTGTCCTCCACATGCAGAGAATAACAATAAAATAAGTAATCAGGCTTCCGTCTTCGTATGGCCAGCTTTACCCTCTCCTGCAGATCCAAATATGGGTTTTCTAAAATATGGGCAGTGTCTTTCAGCTAGAATGTTTTCCCACACTCACCTAGAGCTGGGGACAAAGGCGACACTCAAGGGCATTGGCTATCACTCAGAAACCACATTGTGCAAGGAGGAACTCCCTACGACACCAAGCTAAGCCCAGGTTATTTTCTGATCCCCTAACCCAATTTCCAAACCGCCGAGCCCAGCCTAGGCAGCAGGGCTATGTTTCAAGTGTGGAGCACCTGGACAGAGGAGGGCAAGCTGTCCCCCCACAATGCTTCCAGCCAGGCTCCAGTTTGTCGGGATGCCTATAGTCCCTGCTGTCAACACCATACATTATCTCCAAACCACAGGGACACTGAGCTCGTGGGGAGCAAGAAGGTTACAGCATGGCCGTACAGGGGGCCGTCTGAGATTCATCTGTCTCTAGTAGACCCTGGATTCATAGAACTTTCCAGTTCCAGCCTATTGGCTCATTTCCACTACCGATCAACGAAAGGGAATAGGCAAAGGTCTGCAAGTGTCTCGTCTGTTTGGATTTATTCTCATATTGATGAGGAAGGATATAGGTAACCTTAGGAAGGGCCCTTGAAGGGCAGCAGGAGTTACTGCAGCCAAGGTAGGCCAAAAGTGTTCTGTTTAAATACTGCCCCATACCACTTCAAGTCATCCCTGGGCGGTTTACAGTTTTAATTACAGTATGCAGGCTACACATTGCCTCCCGCCCCACTAGCAAGCTGGGTACTCATTTTACCGACCTCGGAAGGATGGAAGCCTGAGTCAAGCATGAGCCTGCTACCGGGGAATGCACCCCAGGTTGTGAGCACAGTTTTACCCGCAGTACAGGCATTTAACCACTGCGCCACGGGGCTCCTAGGCAAAGGTCAACCTGTACCTAGTCCTGAGAACATCAACCTAGAGGTGCCAAGGGAGGTGGGAAAGATGGCCGAAGAACCCAGAGAGGGGCAGAACCCTCAGGCCAAGGCCATTGCACCTACTGAGAGATACTCCACAGGGGGACCCAGTTACATGAAAGGTTAGCCTGAAGTCCCAGGTAGCAGCAGTCCAAGAAACAAACTAGGTGGAACAGCAAACTAAGTGGAGCAGTCAGCAGAACCAGAGCTTGTGTTTATTCCAAGGCCATCTTAAACACATTTGAGTCCCCCGGGCAAAGGAGTGCACTAGGCTCTTCTCTACACAGCCACTCACAGGGATAAAAATTCTAAATTATTGATAAAATAAGCCAATATCCATTGGTACCTCTCACAAAGTCAGTGTTTTGACATTTAAAAAAAAGACATCAAGCACCAGCAAAGATTAATCAACGCAAATATTTGGAGAATATAACTTGAAGTTTCCTTGAACTTGGAGAAACAAAAATCCCAACATAAAATGTAAAAATGGCCCTTAGCAGCTAAATCACCCTGATGGAGACGGCACAGGCACACAGTAGGAAATTACCATGAATTATTTATTATCAAGCACATGTTTCACACAAGCATTTTCAGAGAATTTATTTGCTGAGAATTCCTTTATGATTGGCTTGAAGTCAATGGTTGTCAGGGTGTCACTTCCCATACACCTGAATGAAAGCCAGTTCATATATGTGTGTGTGTATATTTTATAACAGAAACCAAATTAAACCCAACCTTGTAGAGATTTAAATATGTGCCCTTTCATCTGAGAAACAAGCAGGCATCTCAGAAACTTCAGATTACCAGGAAGGGTATCTAAGTAGATTGTTGTCCGTCCCGTTCCCCCCCCCCCAAAAAAAAACTTACATGTTACTTTGGATCATGCACTGAGCTATAAGAAGCGCTATACTTCTTAAAAAATAAAACAAAATGTCTCTGAAAGGAACAACGTTCAGCCAAAGCTATCCAGGACCAGATGTGGGCACACAGCCTCAAGGACTAAAAATCGCACCCTGGGCCACATCCTTGTCCTCAGGGGAATGCATGGGTCGAGTGCCACATAGTTCAGACCATGGAAAACAGACGCAACCTAGTACTCAGTGAAAGCTGTAGAATCCTTATTGCAGTGGTTCCAAACCTCCCTAATGGCACCACTCTTTGATACAGTTCCTCATGTGGTGGTGACCCCCTTGCCCTGCTTGGAAGAGGCCACAAGCCCCCTTTGGCAGGCCACTATACCGCAGGGGCCATAGAGAACTTCCCTCTACTACAGGCACCCTCAGCCAATTGCAGCCTCCCTTGCCATTGACTGACATCCCCTCCAGCCTATCAATCTGTAACTCACTCTTTCCCCTACCCCTACCTCCCCCTCCTCCTCCAGACCCAAGCCGTTTGTGCCTTTTTCTTCACTGGTTCATGGCGACCCCTGGGAAATGGTCATTCAACCCCCCCACAAGGGTCCCAACCCCCAAGTTGGGAACCTCTGCCTTATTGGGTGCCAGAAACCAATCCCTATCAATAAAACCAGCGATCAAGAGACATTCCGAGAAAGATAGCAGCTAATAGTGAACGACGCAGAGCATCAGCATCAAATGAGCACCTACTCTTTGGCTACCATCCCTTCCCTCCTATAAGGAAGGTACTCCTATGATGCCAAGACGATCCTATGGAATGAACGACCTTGAGATGGAAGGACTCTCGAGAAAGCCTAGAACCTGCTCACACCGAGAACTGGGTTACCTGGAAGTCACCTGATTGGCTAAAGATTGCAGTTGGCAGAATCACGGGGACCATAAGAAAAGGGTTTTTTTCACCCTAGCCTTCCATGTATTGGCCAAAATCCTATTGCGTAGCTCTTCTAGCACAACGGAATCACATCGCCCATGGTAGCAGAGCGTTGCTAATTAATCCCATTAAAAATGAGAGAAAACACATGTGCCAGTCATAGAATCATAGAGTTGGAAGAGACCTCGAGGGCCATCCAGTCCAACCCCCTGCCACGCAGGAACCCCCATCACAATATTTCTGATAGATAGCCATCCAGCCTCTGCTTAAAAACCTCCAAAGAAGGAGACTCAACCACCCTCCGTTGGGGCAGCATATTCCACTGCTGAACAGCTCTAACTGTCATGAGGTTCTTCCTAAGGTTCACATAGAATCTCTTTTCCTGTCAAATATTTGAACACTGCACGTCTCCCTGTGCATACCGCATGGGAATGATTAGACAGTGGATGCAGAGAAAAGGCAACAGGATGCCCACAGCATGTCAGTATGTCCTATGCTGCTCACAACTTACCATGGAAGACATGGTGTTCGTTGTCCCCCCCCCTCCCAAATATCCTTGACCTTGTCCCTGATTTAACCTGGTACATCTACTAATTGTCCCATGGTGCTTCTGGGAAGAAGAAAGAAGGAAATCTGGAGGACGGACACTGTGTGTACCCACCTCCCACCCACCCCCCATCTCTCATTTCCTGATTTGAAATTGTGTTGAGGTTAGAAATGTGAAAAATGCTCACCAAAGTGGCCTGTCTTCAATGAAACAGCAGGATGAAAAATCACCAAGTCTTAAGAAATTGTTTACCTTGAGTATGACAGGAAGACAACAATTTCTTGGGGGAGGAAGTCATTTCTGTAATGTCCACAATTTGTACACAATGTCTCAGTGTAAAACTAGTGAAACAAAGCATTCTCTCTCTCTCTCTCTCTCTCTCTCTCTCTCTCTCTCTCTCTCTCTCTCTGTGTGTGTGTGTGTGTGTGTGTTGTAAGAGAGAGAGAGAGAGAGAGAGAGAGAGAGAGCCGAGCAGGACTGACTTTTTGATTAAGTCTTTTTGATTTTTGTCTGAAGAAGCGGACATGTCCACGAAATGTTACATCAAAATATGAAAGTTAGTCTTTTTTTGTCTTTTGTATCTTTTGTTTTGTTTTATTTTTCATTGATTTTTTTGCCTGGAATTTTTGATTAAAAACAGACCAACATACAATTCGGGTGAGTCGAACAGCCCATGTAAACAGGCAGCATCGGTCACAGTTTTGTGCAACTGGCACATTTTGCATAAAAAGCATTGTCGCCCAGAAAAGAACTCATCCCTACTAACAGAGGAACTTCTCAGCATACTGCTGAGGCACGGATTTAAAATGTTCAGCTTCTCATTCCTGCAGATGAGAACAAGAAAAGCAAGGATTCACCATCCCAAGCTGAGATGACTTCAGGAAAGGGGGGGGGGCGAGATTGTAATTGGCAGCGTTAGAACAGGAAACCATAATGTCATTATGTGACTAGCCTGGGTCCGGCTGAGATAGAAGCATGCATTAACTTTATATTTGTTTTCATTTATTCATTTTGAGGAGGTACCTGCCAGCTGGTCTTGTAAGTGCATATGTTTCTTATTTGGTATGAGAATGTGTGCCATTGTATGTGATAAAACAACCACTTTTCTCTTTAAAAAAAAGAAAGAAAACTTTGCTAGGCTATAACCTCTTTGTCGATGGCTTTAGGTGCTAAAAGGATGTGCCTGGATAACATCTCCTGTCAGATTATATTGCCTTGACAATCACAGATGCCTCCAGCAGACCTCTTCCTGACAGCTCCAAATGCTTTTTGGACACATTTCACTCAAGCGGCAGACCCTGCTTTACTCTTAAACAATCATTAAATCAGAGCAGCCTTCCCCACCCTCGCCCCTTTCCACATGGAAGGCATTGTTTCATTCAGCACATGAAGTAAATATTGACATCATTTCAGAACCATTACACATGTTCTAATTTAGGCAACTTTAATATCCAATATTTTATTATCTAGCGAGCAAAGCAAATAGATTCCACCGTTCAGTAGGCACAGGGAATCTGTCAAAATAATCTGTCCTTAAAAATAATTCTTTGAGACTTGTACAATTAACTCTTTCCTTCCACTGCACACACACGCATCCACCACCGGTTCCTTTTCCTCAGGGAGAAAAATAAAAAGGCCTCCAGGGTCTTTTTTCCCCCCTCACCGTGTCAAAAAGGAAAGCTGAGCTCTGTTTCCTTCAGGCCGACAAGGCTCTGAATGCTGCTGTGTTCTTTCTGCCAAGGCTGAAATCACTGGTTATTTCTCTTGTTCACCGAAGGGATTGGAGACCCTCCGGAGCAACCTAGCTGAGACCACCTACTATGAGCCTTTCCTGCTAAGAAAGCAAGCATTTCATTTTCTGGAAATACCCGTATATACTCGAGTATAAGTCGACCCAAGTATAAATCGAGGCTCCTAATTTCACCCCCAGAAACTGGGGAAACGTATTGACTGGGAGTGGTGTGTGATGTTTAAAATAACTTGTAGCCACTGATGCAAGTGCTTGGCTCAGTGGCTAAAAGTCATTTTAAACATCATGTGCCGCTCCCCTGTGATGCAGAGGGGGGTCATGAGAAGTGGCACACAATGTTTAAAATGACTTTTAGCCACAGATGACTTGCCTCAGTAGCTAAAAGTATTGACCCAAATATAAGCTGAGGGCCCCTTTTTTCAGTCCAAAATTAGGGTTGAAAAACTAGACTTATATTCGAGTATATACAGTACTTCATCTCTATATGTGAGAACAACATTGCCCGTGATGGCGGGAGTTGTGGCGTGGGGTTTAGTGATTTCAGCAGTGATTTCAGCTCTTAGACATAGCAGGCTGGAGACAGCTTCTATTGTAACAACTCTTTAATCAGGGAGAGACAAGACTGGGGACTGGGGAGAGGAGGTTACATTTATAGGGGCCAGGACTGGCTAGGAAAAGATACATTTTGGAGGGAACAATTACAACCAATCACAAAGCTGCCTTTTGGCAGAGACCAATAGGATTGAGGATCCAAATGCAGCAACTTGAATAAACCAATAGGCCTGTTCCCTTTGGAACAGGAAGGCAGTTACTTCAACAAAAGCAAGTACAGATGATAGGAATACAGATCAATACACAACACCCCTCCCCCCCTGGTGGGCACAGCACACGTAATCCTTTAGATATTGTGGGGCCCTGCGACTTCTAGTTGATCTCCTGACTACGGGTGTTGCAGCGGCTTCAGCAGGCAGTGTCTGTGGTGGAGAGTCTACTGTAATAGCTTCGTCTGACACGGAGGGGGTTTCAGACAACTCAGTGTCCCTGATCTGTTCCTCGGCACCATGAGGACCTGCAGGGGTAGATTCATTTGCTGACGGCACTGGTACCTGCATTCCTGGGGCATCTCCGCTCTGATCTTGCAGCTGTGACTCATTCATGGGGGTGGTGTCACTCTCGGGCTGCAATTCTCCCACACCTGTACCCACTCTACTGGGCACTCTGCGCCTCAGTTGGTCCACGTGCCTATGCCAGACCCTGCCATCTTCAATGGTCACGTAATAAGAGACTGGCCCAGACGCTCTGGTAATCACCCCTGGCACCCACAGGGGACCTCTGGCATAATTTCTCACCCAGACCAAATCTCCAGGAGCAAAATACCTTGTAGAGTCGCTCTCTGCCTGTGGAGGTGCTCTAGCCTTGCGGTTTGGCATTTTGTCTGGGTGGACATAGTCCAGCACCGTTACCAGCCTTCTACCTGGGAGCAGCTCTGCTGGCGACTTGCCCGTAGTAGTACATGCTGCAAGAACAACATTCGGACAATGCACATTGACCAGTCACCCTCCATCAAGCGTGCAATAGATCCTTTGGCTGTCTGCACCATGTGCTCAGCCTACCCATTGGATGAGGGATGAAAAGGAGCTGAGGTGACCCCTCTTATGAAATTATCAGCCAGGAATGCCCTGAATTCTTGGGATACAAAGGCTGCTCCATTGTCTGACACAATGGTCTCGGGCAACCCATGGGTTGCGAACAGCTATCTCAACACTTTGATGACTGCAGCTGACGACATGCTGGGAACCATAGCCACCTCTAACCATTTAGAATACGCATCAACGATAACAAAAAAAAACCTTTCCTTGGAATGGCCCAGCAAAATCTAAGTGCAGCCGGCTCCAGGGAGTCCGGGTCTGTCCCACCAGTGGACTGGTGCTCTGGCCACTTCTGGGTGCATTTCCTGACATGCCTTGCACGTCCGTACCCATTGTTCAACATCTTGGTCCATCCCAGGCCATCATACATAGCACCGGGCCAGCGACTTCATCCTGACCATTCCCGGATGCCCCATGTGCAGTGTATCCAGAACCCTGTTTCTCAGTGGCGCTGGGATGATCACCCTGTCTCCCCACAGGAAACAGCCCTTATGCAGGGATAGCTCATGTTGCCTTGTTGTGTATGGTCTAAATTTTTCTTCATGCGGGCCACCTGGCCATCCCCTCCCCACCCAAGTGAGCACACGGGAGAGAGCGGTATCTTTCCTCGTTCTCTCAGCTATTTCAGTGGCAGTTACAGGGGGCCCCGGGAGTGTTTCCAGCATCATCACTCATTCCACTGGGACAGGATCCGCATCGCTCACACCAGGAAGGGGCAAGCGACTTAGTGCATCAGTGTGGCACAACCTTTTCCCTGGAACATGGGTCAGGGTGTACTGGAACCCATTCAGGAATATAGACCATCACAACATTCTGGGGCAGAGAATCTGCAGTGTCTGTTTGTTCGGGTTGAACAATCCTAACAGAGGCTTGTGGTCAGTTTCAAGGAAGAAGTGGCAACCGTATAAATAGTCATGAAACTTTTTAATCCCTGCCACTATTGCCAGGGCTTCCTTGTCAATTTGTGCGTAGTTGTGCTCCGTTGGCGAACGAGATGGGCTTTTCTGACCCATCCGCTTCCCTATGGCTCAGCACAGCTCCGAGCCCATACTGAGAGGCATCACATGCCAGGACAAGAGGTTTTGACTCATCATAATGAGCAAGGACGCTCCTGCTAGTCAGCATGCCCCGCAAGGTGTCAAAAGCCTTCTGCTGTGCCTGAGCCCAATGCCACACACTCTTTTTCTTCAATAGTTCATGCAACGGTTCCGCTATTGAAGCTTTCTGAGGTAGGAATGAATGATAAAAGTTAATAAGTCCCAGGAATGACAGTAACTCTGTCTTGTTCCGTGGGCGTGGTGCCTCAGAAATGGCTTTAATTTTAGAGTCAGTGGGGTGGATGCCCGTTGCATCAATTTTAAACCCCAAGAAATCCACAGATGGCACCCCAAAACTGCATTTCTCTTTTTTTAGCTGCAGCCCCACCTCTTTAAATTTGAGTAACACAGCACAGATACGTTCCCGGGGGTCTTTCCCAGCAATCAGAACATCATCAAAAAATGGCAAGACCCCTGGCAGACCCCTTAACAGGCGCTCCATTAGTCCTTGAAAAATCCCTGGGGCCACACAAACTCCAAACTGTAACCTGTTTACTCGGAAAGCCCCTTTGTGTGTCACGATAGTCTGTGCTTCCGCAGATTGCGGAGTCACTGGCAGCTGCTGGTAAGCTTGTGCCAGGTCAAGTTTGGCGAAAATTTCCCCCCCAGCTAGTTTTGCCAACACCTGTGAGACGACTGGAATGGGGTATGAATTTCCCCTGAGTGCCTTGTTGATAGTACATTTGTAATCTGCACAAATTCTCACTTCCCCATTTGCCTTAAGGGGTGTGACGATAGGAATCTCCCACTTAGAAGAGTCCACAGGTGAAAGAACTCCCTGTTTGACCAATTTGTCCAGTTCCGCCTCAATCTTGGGTTGCAGCGCAAATGGCACTCGCCTTGGCTTGAGTTGGATTGGGGAATAACTAGCAAAATCACTAATTGATAGACTCCTGCCCTCAACCCTGAGATAGGTAGATGATATATTTTCTTTTTAAAAAAAGAAATTAAAACCAGCTCTAGTTTGTGAATGTGGCCCAGTATTTCTGCACAATATTGTGCTTGTGTTGCCAGCAGGAAGAGGGATGCCAACGCTTTACATAGCAAAGGGCAGCCTAAATGTTTGTGCTTCCAGTGGAAG
Source organism: Phrynocephalus guinanensis (assembly GCA_037367245.1). Taxonomy (NCBI): domain Eukaryota; kingdom Metazoa; phylum Chordata; class Lepidosauria; order Squamata; family Agamidae; genus Phrynocephalus; species Phrynocephalus guinanensis. Next base: position 174,633,806 of record CM074733.1, on the reverse strand, counting down.
CAGTCTGCATGGATCTAGATCTAGTCTAGATGGTGTAGACCATTGGTTCTCAACCTGTGAGTCCTCATATGTTCCTGGACTGCCACTCCCAGAAATCCCTTCCAGCACAGCGAGTGCTGGAGGCTTCTGGGAGTTGCAGTCCAAGAACATCTGGGGACCCACAGGTTGAGAACCACTGGGTCTACAGCATCCCCCTCTTGTGCCCACTGCCAATCACAAAGCAACACCAAACAAGGGGAACATCCCAGTATCTGACTCCTTTTTTCATCAGTTCACCTCGTTGTGTCAGAGTTAATTATATTCAACTGTTACTTTGTGCAGTTTTCCTTACTTTGCACTTTCCTCTTCCCCCCACCTAAAAAAATAATAATCCTCTTTTCCTCTGCTGTCGAGAGTGCCACAAAATACATACCTTGCTCTTTTGCAAATGGGCAGTTCTTCATCCTTCCCTGTGAGGACGAGGACAACGGGGATTTGAGCATCCTGGCAGCTACTCACCAACCAGGTTTCTTTCCCAGGCCTACCTGGGGCCTCGTCTGTGCAAAGTACTTGCCCTACCATGGAGCTCCTGCTTGGTTATCAATGTCATCATTTTCAATGATGTCCAAGATTGCAAGCCATTCCATCAGTGACCTGTCTCATTTATTTCTTCAGGGGTGCTTGGTGGGACTGTAAGCGCTCAACACATACACATTATTTACCTTTCTTCCTTGTCTTTCCATCAGGGCTAAAATACAGATTGTAAGAGATAGAATATAAGAAAACAGCCCCATTCCCCTCATTTATTTTTATTTATTTTTGAATATTTCTACACCCCCCCTCCTTTCTCCTTGGAAAAGGACCCAAGGTGGCTTACAATAATGAGGCACAATATACAGCCTAGAAAATTTAAGACATATTCAAATTAAAAACAGGGAATTAGAAGAGGCATCTTAGAACATTAAAATGTAACAGTAGAGCTACAAAGAGCACGCAAAAAGAAAAGTCCATTGTGAGGGGTGGAACGTAACTTGGAAAACAAAGGTATACTTATGAAATCAGTCAATGCACTCATACATGGTACTCCATATAAAAGTCACATAGTATGTAGTCCCTCATGCAGGGAAACTTGCCTAAAGAGGAAGGTCTTTGCCTGCTTCCGGAAAGACAGCAGAGACGGGACATTCCTGGCCTCTAGTGGGAGGCAGTTCCAAAGTCTGGGAGGAGCAACAGAGAAGGCCCTTTCATGTGTTCTTTTGAGGCGCACCTGTGAGGGTGGGGGGGATGGAGAGAAAGGCCTCTCCTGATGACCTTAACACCCGAGCTGCTTCATACTGTGAGATTTGATCTTTGAGGTAGCTTGGACCCAGGCCGTTGTGTGCTTTGTAGGTTAACGTCATCATCTTGAATTGCGTCTGCTAGCTGACTGGAAGCCAGTGGAGCTGGTTTAATAGGGGTAATGTGATCTCTGTCACCTGCCCCAGCCAGCAATCTGGACACTGTGTTCTGGACCCGTTTAAGTTTCCTGAGACTTTCAGTTGGTAGCCCCATATAGAGCGTAGTCCATCCGGGAGGTCACTAGGGCTTGTGTCGCAGTGGCCAGAGCAGCTTTCTCAAGAAATGGGCATAATTGGCGTATTAGTTTTAATTTTGCAAATGCGCTCCTGGCCGCAGCTGTGACCTGGGCATCTAGGCTCAAGGTTGAGACCAGGAGCACCCCCAAGCCACACACCTCTTATTTCAATTGGGGGCTAAATCCTATCCAGTACAGGTTGCACCTCTGTCCCTTGGTCTTCTTTTTGACGGACCAGAAGCACCTCTGTCTTGTCTGGGTTTAGTTTCAGTTTCTTCTTCCTCATCCAGTTCCTTACCAAAACTAAGCACTGATCTAAAGTTGAAATAGGTTCCATGGAAGCAGAATATCAAACATTTGGCATTGCCTGAGTGATACTTTTTATTCTATCTCAATTACCAAAAGGCTCTGCCTGTCTTTTGTTTCATATTCCAGAAATGTTGAGAAGAACATTCCCATGTGGCAACATTTTTCTGCATGAATGCCTTTTGGAGAAGCAAATGTATTTTTCCATTCCTTATTGCATGGAGATCTACTATTTATCTTGACTTGTGATAAACTGTTCCAATGTTGCTCCCCTACAGCACAGGAAATCCTGAATAGACTGCATTTTAAAGTTTCCATAACAAATACCCGGAAAGCTCGTGAGTAGCAGAACAGAAAGACGCCCACCCACCGCCGCAAGTTCCTGTTACTCATTCCTGGGTTGAGCAGAATCAGGATTTGTTAAACTTTACCTTTGGGGAACTACGGGTTGCAGAAAGTCCCCAGCGAACATGGCTAACTGGAGATGCTGGTTAAGTGGTTGTGGGAATATTATCCCAAACAGGAGCTTTTATGGCCTCTAAAATTATAAATGAGTGTGTACATTCTGCACAATATCCATGATGATGATGACGACGACGACGATGATGATGATGATCATTCATCATCATCATCATCATCATCATCATCATCATCATCATCATCATCATCATCATCAATGTTTTGTGTCTGTTACATAATGCCAGTCAGTGTTTTTTATAATTTTTGTCAATTTTTGACAGTGTTTCATATTTGCAAATATTTTTAGAATGTGCTATTAGTTTATGGAATCAGTTTATAGAACCTACTTAATAGCAGTTGATCATTCCCTTCAGAATTAGTGTATTTTTCCCTTCTTCTGGTGAAAGCACCTTCATAAGGCTCCATTGCTCTCCATACGTATCACAATTTCTGCCACTGTTCACTTCACAGAATACATCCATTGAATAGATTCTGTATCTCCATCAGCTCCAATCAACCGTGGCAGAAAATGTATGGCACTGTCTCAAGATTCCTTCACTCTCATAAATTACAAATTATTTTGGGTGAAATACAACCATTTCTAGAAGCCATTGAGACTTCAGGAGATCCATCTGTTTAAGTCCAATATTCATTGACTCGGTTGTTTGGTCAATATGCAAATCTGACACACATCACAGTTCTTACCAACTGAGCAGGAAAATCTAGCATCAAGGGTGATCCAACTGCCATTCTTTATTCGTATTCGTCCCCTTAAAATTAGCAAGTCTCGTTAACAGAAGTTGGCGCAAAGAAATCTGGCTGGCATTGCCAATGTTTCTCTTGTCAACCGGGAAGTATCTGCATAGTTTATCTTCTAATCAGTGCACAAGCCATTGTAGTACCTAAAGTACAAACCAAGCCTTTTACTGGGCTTTTTTCACAAGCATAAGAAGCGTTGCAGAAGTTGTTGCTGGTTGATGAGAGGCTGGTTTCCTGCAGGTTGCATGGCTGCTCATGCATCTGGTTGCATGTTCAGCTGGCACTCAGCAGGGACATGGCAGCTCATCAATTAGCTCCAATTGACCGCAGCAACCTCCATGATTCCCCTTGCATGGACATTTAAAAAAACAAAACACCAACAGGATTCTGCCCATGATCGGCATTAGCCACCAGTACCACCTATTATTATGTACTAGAAAAACATCCAGAACTTTGATGAACGGTGTGTCTTGTATGGACTGACCTTTCAGCAATGGCTTAATAGTAATTAAATACTAAAGATATTTACCTGCATCTCCTAGCTTTTAATTGCCACATGCTTAACAAGACTATGACAACTACTATAGTAAAATAACTGAAACAAACACATTTCGTTTGAAATGTATATCTTCTTTTGGCCTATGTTTTACCAGATATTTTATTTCAAGATCAAAAGTAGCGTGATTCCACCAGGTCATGGGCAGGACAATCTTATTTAGATGCAAATACTACAGTTCCTAAAAGAGTTTCTTTCTAAAGAATGCTTGCAGGAGAGCAGTACTAGCAGACTTCTTATTTTCTAGTGAAGGAAAGAAAGAAAGAAAAACAGGTGCATTGTGCTTTATATACACTGTTCTCCCTGAAACAGGAACAAATACATTGCCAACCTGTGTTTTATATTTTAACAAATTACGCTGCAGAAACATGAAACCATGAGGAGAAATTTGAGCGAAGGTTAATTTCCTTTCCCACAAACTGCTGTGGATTTTTTGTTGTTGTTGCCTAAGTGTTTCTCACCTTTATTACTGTGCTCTTGGGGAGCAGGCACATGGAAAAGTAATCCATCGACTGTTTACCATCTTTCCAGGCTAAATGGCTAATGAGTTTAACACATTCATTTTTCAGGACAAATTAAGCCTGTCAGAGTGACTCACGTGCCGGTATACAGGAGAAGTTTGAAGCATATCGAAGGGGAAATTTACCTGTCAAAGCCAGTTAGTTTGCTGAAGTCTGAGCAGTCCCATGCTTTGTGGGAACGTTACAGAAAATGATGTGTTTGGCACATGAAGGTCAGCGCGTCAAAGGCATTGTTTAGCACGGTAGGGAAGAGAGAAATATATCAACAAGAAAGCATAAAAAATATAGTAACCTGAACTTGGGAACAGAGGGGCGGCTTTATGGAAGGTAACACCTACTCTGCTCTGCGCCGTTTCATGAGGTGTGCCTGAGCAAACAGGACCCAGCATCTGCAAGCAGGCTTTGGAGTGCATGTCACTTGTTACCTACGGAGCCGCGTGGATACATCTAATGTGTATGAAAAGGTCTCTCGGGTGTCATGCATTCATCTGGGCTGGATTCATTTCAACTGAATGTGAATCCCCCCCCCAACTTCTGTTTGCAGTGGTGAAGATGGGTGCCTACCCCTTTCTCTAACTCCTGAACAACCCATCAATACAGTGTCTTTAAACCTTGGGTAACCCAGGTGTTCTTGGGCTACAACTCTCAGAAACCCTGGGCAGCACAGCTAGGGATGAAGGATTCTGGGAAGTGGAGTCCTAGAACACCAGGGTTACCCAAGCACTGGAACTGCTGCATGAATGTATGCATTCTGCAGGTGTTCAACTCATAGCACATTTTTTCTCCAGTGAGTCTAAAGCTAGGCAAACAGCACTGATCCAGATGCAAGTTCATCATCCATAAAACACACCCAGCAATCTTGGGCTGGTCACTTGGTTCCACAAGTGAGGGGCGACAACCGAGAGGACCCAGTTCCCTGCCGATGCCTTTCAGGCCTCACTCAGGGTTGGTGCCCTCAAATGCTCAGACTGACAGCTCTATCACACATCCTTTAAAATGCTGATTAAATTTCAAGATAAAGCGTTTCCAAAAATCTTGTCCCCACAACCACTGGGTTTTAAAAAAAACTAGTTATGCCCCCTTTAGAGAGTTTTCCAAGACCTACCGGAGAAGTTGGTAGTTTTTGGCTCTGGTAAAAAAAAATGCAAGCCAGAAGTCTGTGGGAGCTGGCATATGATCCGGTTTTCTGCCCCCCCCCCCCCCCAGTGCCAGCCAGCTCGTCCTGGGGCTGGTTGACACTTTTTAAAATAATAATAATAATAACCCCCCCCCCAGCACTGAGCAGCTGGCCTTCGGGCTGTCAGCACTGGGTTTTTTTTTAATTTTTGTATTTTTCCCTAGCGCAGCGCATCCTGGGGCTGGTCAGAACTTTTTAAAAATAATAATAATCATTTGTTCTCCCCCCCCCCCCCCCAGCACTGAGCAGCTGGCCTTTTTATTTATTTTTTTCATTTTTTCCTAGTGCCACCTGCTGGCCCTGGGGCTGGTCAGCACTTTAAAAAAATCTTTGTACGTGGGAACGGAGATCCCACATCTTCAGTCATGTGACCAAGAAAGAACAAAAGTCGGACTTTCACAATATCCGGATCTTCCCGCAGGTGAGATAGCCGCCTCTGAAGAACAAGCAGTCCAGACAGATATCTGTGGGAGAAGCCGCTCTGGCAGATCCCAAGGTCCCAAGCCATTTAGGGCCAAAGGGAGACCGTCTTTAGTATGAATTCTCCTGAGCAACCTGCTTCATGGCAGACCTCTTTGACAAATGATTAAAGGCCAGAATTCTACGGGCATTTGCATCAGGATTGCTGTGGCTAATTGCAGCTAACTGATGGGATGCTGGAGCACCTCTTGATTCCACAACCAGGCACCTTGTCAATTCGCTGCAATGGACTGCAGCAAGTTATGCAGACCTGATGCCAACACAAGTGGAATTCTTCTGGCCATTGTCCGACAGCCTGACAGCATAGCAGAATAATGGACAAATGTGAGCTAATACACTCAGCCAAACTTCATTATGCATGTCTAGTTAAGCTCTGGAGCTCAATGGCTGCAAAACCCAGGAATCTGTCTCAGACGGGGCACAGCAGCCCATTTGCTCCAGGGTAATTCCCCCCCCCCAAAAAAATGGTGGAACCAATTTCCTCATTGGAAGTAGCATGGATGGGTCCTTGCCTATTTTGAGCCGTCATCGTTTCCTACGTATATAAAAATATTCCCGCTTTCTTTCCTCTTACTGTAAATGCGAATGCAAGTGCCATTTAGTGCAATCAAAATTGGCATCAATGCCATGTATCAATAATAATGTGCATTTGCAGCTAACCAGATGGAGCAGGAATTTCCTGCTGTGAGTACCTTGGAGAGAACAGAGAGACGTGTGTTCACTTATTTCGTTCAGACCTGGTGAGTTGATATGCCAACAACAGCAAAAACGCTGCTACCGAAACATATCATGTAGGAAATGTGCATGTTCAAAAAAGCACAATGGGTCATTTCACTCTGTTCAGCTCTGTGCTTCTCCACCCGTCCTGCCCCCCCCCACCGCCCCCCCCTCCATCTGCTTGTGTGAAGTCACAATGATCAAACACGCGAAGCCTTCAGAAACGAGTGTGAGCAGCGATCAAGCACAGGAAATACAGTTTGTTCTCTGGGACCCAGAACAGCTGGTAAGGAAGACGACACGCCTGCCAAAGTATGTCTGATCTCACTTGACACGTTGGCCTCTGACTCCTTCGGCAAGGCTGTGATTTGTGACCCGGACACAACATGACTTCGAGATGCCTGCCCGTCATCCTCGATGCTATTTATGCGTCATGGAAGGTGCAAAGTGCCGTCGGAAAAAGTGACTCACCGCCTTCAGCGCAATGGCGTTGGGCTTGTTTGAGAGCCCGTTCATCTTCCCAACGAGCACAGCAACAGGTTGTGTGCGTGGCACATGTGCCTTTGCTTGTAGAGGATGTCCGCCCAGTAGGGACAGAGATATTGTGCTGTGAGTCATTTGTGTTTAGCACACTGCCATGCACCCTCCAAGGACATCGTTACGTGTTTGTTTCCCTGGCCAGACAAAACAGCAAAAGCACCAGGGACCCAGAAACATCCCCTGGACCCAAATGCCCAAAACAAGGGGTTCGTTACACTTTAGGGCTGCCCCAATGAGTTTGTGCCCCATCCATAGGCAGCCTTTGTCAGGGACAATAGTTCTACCATGTATCATGCAGCTCAACCAGGCGAAAAATAATCTGCAGGACACATGGCAAAATTGGTGCCCCCCAAAACTGCAACAAATCAATTTTTTGTAACATCCAGAGATGTTGCCTCTCTCTCTCATTTGGACCAAGAGAAAATGGCAGCTGTATAGGACTAATGGCAAAAGAGGTGGGTTTAAGGCAGTGGTGTCCAAACGTTGGCCCTCCAGATGTTTCTGGCCACAAGTTCTTTGTCACTGGGAATCTAAGCTTGGAATTCTGGGAGTTGTAGTCCAAAACATCTGGAGGGCTGAGGTTTGGACACCCATGGACTTTAGGGGATTCCACAAAAGTGAGTTCTATACATATTTTTCTACTTCTGTCTCCTGAATGAAGAGGCGATCCTTGCTTGTTCTCGGGTGGGTTGGAGGTGCTGTTTGTCCTCCCAAAATCTGAGATCGTGAAGTGAGATCGTTTTAAGTAGTGGGCCTAGTGAGCCTACAGGGTAGAGGTGCTGTGGAGATGGCACACTGCAAAAAGGAGCTTGGGTTTTGTTTTGTTTTTTTCCCAGGAGGTGTTTCGCCGAATGGGCTTTGAAGTCCTCACAGCCAACATGTTGCTGCAAAGCATAAGGGAACAGCCCTTCTTGCTGCTCCATTTCCTCACCTTTTTTGGATAGCCTGTCTTAGGATCACATGACTCTCTGGTGCTTCCAGGAGCCCATAACTACGGGAATGGTGTCACGTGGTTGGATGAAACCCAGGATGCTCTTCTGGGGACTGTATGGAGTAGTTTATGCAATCCAAAAGCAACGTACCACAAGCAAGCTGCCCCTGATTTGGGTGAAACCTCACATGCAGCCGGCAAGTAGTCACCGTGGTTCGCTTGCTAAGCAAGCATTTCCAGCTGTCTCTAGAGAATGAGGTGACCTACGTAGGGATGGCAATTGCCCCTTAACATCCGTATGCCATTTTCAACTATACAGAGCATTTTGGGTTCATTATCTTGTTGGGACAGCCATACTGTGTGGTGAAAGAAAAGTTACAATCTGGGGTGAGGCACGTGAGTCTTATGGGCAGTATGAGAAGAAGACCCTCTGTTGCTGGTGATGACTCCTCCAAAAGTTGATGGGAGTTTGTGTTTCATGGCAAAATTAACATTTACATTTTGTAGAAACCATGGACTGAACCAAATGAGATGCTAACTTTGTAATTAGAAGGTGATAAGACCTTTTCTTCCTAAGACACAGCTCCTCTGAAAGTTACATGTCTGCACAGCGAGTTCCCAAATGATGCCTTCTTTTGTTTTTTCTTTGTTTCTTTGTTTCTTTGTTCGTGGGGTTATCTTTGATGGGGATACCAAATTGGGAGGGGTTGCTAATTCCCTAGAGGATAGGATGAAAATCCAAAAAGACCTTGACAGATTAGAATGCTGGGCCAACGCTAACGGAATGGATTTCAACAAGGGAAATGTAGGGTGCTACATCTAGGTAAAAAAAATGAATTGCACAGATATAGGATGGGGGATACATGGCTGGAGAATAGTACCTATGAAAGGAATTTGGGAGTCTTGGTGGACCACAAATTGAACATGAGTCAGCAGGAAAGCCAATGCGATTCTTGGTTGCATCAAGAATAGCGGCAATAAAAATGAATGTATTACCAAAACTACTATTCCTGTTCCAAACAATACCGGTCCTTAAATCAACTAAATTAATACAAGAATTAGATAAACAAATAAGGAAATTCATTTGGAATGATAAGAAACCTAGAATCAAAATTAAAGTATTGCAGGACAAAAAGGAAAATGGAGGCTTCACGCTACCAAACTGGATTTTATACTATAAAGCCTGCTGTCTGACGTGGATGAAAGAGTGGATGACCCTTGAAGATAATCGACTACTTGCGTTAGAAGGATTTAATTTGAATTTTGGATGGCATGCATATCTATGGTATAGGAAAGCTAAAGCCCAAAAAGACTTTGCAAACCACTGCATAAGAAACGCCTTGTTGAGGGTTTGGGACTCAGTGAAGAACTCTATCTATACAGCAATGCCACTTTGGGTTTCCCCACAATTGGCACATACAAAACCCTCCATAATAGAGGACAAAAAAACTCTGAGATATAAAGATATGTTAACAGAAAAATTACAACTAAAATCAAAAGAAGAATTACAGTTACAAGGATTTAGAATAGATTGGTGGTTGGAAATGCAAATGAAATCTTGGTTTAGGAATGATAAAAAGCAATTTAGTTTCTCAAATCAAGAAGTTGCAGTGGATAAAATCATTTTTTTCTTCTAATGAAAAGTTAATTAAAAAAATTTATAGCTGGTTATTAGCCAGACAGGTAGAAGATGAGATGGTAAAAGAATGTATGATAAGCTGGACACAGGATCTAAAGTCAGAAATTCAGTTAGAGGAATGGGAAAAACTATGGAAGGTTAATATAAAGATCACTAAGTCAATAGCATTTAAAGAGAATCTCTATAAAATGTTTTATAAGTGGTATTTAACACCTGATAAGCTGGCTAAAATGTATAAAATATCCGATGTTTGTTGGAAATGTAACAAAGGACGGGGATCTTTTTTCCATATGTGGTGGGTGTGCAAGAGGGCTAAAAATACTGGTGTATGGTACAAAAATTTATTTTACAAACTATGTTAATTAATCTTGAGTTAAAACCAGAGATTTTTTTATTATCTATGATACAACAAAATATTGGTGATAGCAAAAAAATGTAATAATTCATATTATCACAGCAGCTAGAATGTTGTATGCACAATTATGGAAGACAGACAATATTCCAGACAAAAATCAGTTAATTATGAAGGTGTTAAACTGCGCAGAAATGGACAAGATCTCGGCACTAATGAAACCAGAAGGATGCTATGAAGACTTCGAAGAAAGATGGCATGATTTCTACAAATTTTTAGACGAATATTACAAGACAATTAAGTTTCCTGTTTAAATTATGAGTAATTGAGATAGTTAAGGATCATACATTGTTAAGATGAGATGCAAACTTTGTTTGAGAAGATTATAATCGCTCCAATGTTTTTTTTTCTTTTCTTTGATTGATAACTTTTTTGTTTGAAAACTATAAATAAATTGCAAAAAAAAAAAAAAAAAACCAGAACCATAGTGTCTAGATCAAGGGTGGTGATAGTACCACTCTATTCTGCTCTGGTCAGACCCCCACCTGGAGTCCTGTGTCCAGTTCTGTGTGCCTCAATTTAAAAAGGATGTTGACAACCTCGAGCGGGTGCAGAGGAGGGTGACCAGGATGGTTGAGGGTCAGGAGGAAATGTCTTATGAGGAACGGCTTACTGAGCTGGGAATGTTTAGCCTCTCTAAAAGAAGGCTGAGGGGGGACATGATAGCTATGTTTAAATATTTGAAAGGATGTCATATTGAAGAGGGAACAGACAAAAGAAAATATTTTTCACCCAGCGCATTGTCAGTCTGTGGAACTCCCTGCCACAGGATGTGGTGATGGTATCTGGCCTGGATGCCTTCCAAAGCGGATTGGACAGATTCCTGGAGGAAAAGTCCATCACAGGTTACAAACTATGATGGAGATGTGTCATCTCCAGGCTTAAAACCAGGGTCCTCCAAGGGCCAGATGCAGGGGAGTGGTATCAGGAGACAGAGATCTAGTCTCATGCGCTCCCAGGGGCATCTGGTGGGGCCACTGTGAGATACAGGTAGCTGGACTAGATGGCCCGTTGGCCTGATCCGGCATGGCTCTTCTTATGTTCTTATGTTTTTATGTTAACAGGTTTGTTTTCCATGGCTTCAGAGACTAGAACTCGGGGCAATGGTTTCAAACTACAGGAAAAGAGATTCCATTTGAACATTAGGAAGAACTTCATGGCAGTTAGAGCTGTTCGGCAGTGGAATATGCTGCCACAAGGGTGGTGGAGTCTCTTTCTTTGGAGGTCTTTAAACAATAGTAAGGCCGCACCTGGAGTATTGTGTACAATTCTGGTCACTGCATCTCAAGAAAGACATAGTGGAACTAGAAAAGGTGCAGAAGAGAGCGACTAAAATGATTACTGGGCTGGGGGGGCCTCCCTTATGAGGAAAGGCTAAAACATTTGGGGCTCTTTAGTCTGGAAAAAAGGTGCCTGAGGGGGGATATGATTGAGATGTACAAAATAATGCAGGGCATGAGTCAAGTGGATAGAGGGAAGCTCTTCTCCCTCTCACAAAATACCAGAACTAGGGGACATACACTCAAATTGAGGGCTGGGAGAGTAAGAACAGACAAAAGAAAATATTTTTTCACCCAGCGCGTTGTTAGTCTATGGAACTCCCTGCCACAGGATGTGGTGATGGCATCTGGCCTGGATGCCTTCAAAAGGGGATTGGACAGATTCCTTGAGGAAAAGTCCATCCCAGGTTACAAACCATGGTGGAGATTTGTAATCTCCAGGCTTAAAACCGGGGTACTTCAAGGGCCAGATGCAAGGGAGTGCTATCAGGAGACAGATATCTAGTCTCATGTGCTCCCAAATGCATCTGGTGGGGCCGCTGTGAGATACAGGAAGCTGGACTAGATGGGCCTTTGGCCTGATCCAGCATGGCTCTTCTTATGTCTTATGTCTTATGCTTATGTTTAGAGCCTGGATGGCCATCTGTCGGAAATATTGTGATGGGGTTCCTGTATGGCAGGGCGTTGGACTAGATGGCCCTTGAGGTCTTTTCCAACTCTATGATTCTATGATCTCCCAATGACCAGTCACCAAACAAAATAAGTCAGCAAGTGTCATTTTGCCTCTTTATAAATCTATGGTGACGCTCCCATCTGGAGTACTGTGTACAGTTCTGGTCACCATACCTCCAGAAGGATATTATGGAAATGGAAAAAGTGCAGAGGAGGGCAACCAGAATGATTAGTGTGCACTGGAATACCTTCCTTACCGTCTGAGGCTGCAACGGCTGGGCCTCTTCACTCTTCAACGACAACGCCTAAGAGGTGACCTGATTTAAGTTTATAAAATCATACACGGTGTGGACAAAGTAGATAAGGAAAAACTGTAGCAGTCTTAGTTATAGTTATACCTGCAGTGTTAGAAAGCAACTCTTTAGTTTCCTTTTACTTAAAAAGATTAAATGGCTACTTTAATTCTTTTTTTAAAAAATTGAAGTAGCTATAATAAACAATGTGCTATGTCATGAAATGCACTGTTTACCTTGCTGCTGCTCTAACGCCCCCAACCAGAGAATTTAAACTATGAAAGACTCCTGCTTCCACCATTTTGTAACTCTGCTCCCATAAGTATAAAAGTATGAACATGGGGTCATGAAGAGTCGGTCACGACTATAACGACACAACACACACACACAATTTTAACACAATTTTATAGTGTTGTAAACCGCCCAGAGTTCCTTCGGGAAGACGGGCGGTATATAAGCTCCAAAATAAATAAATAAATAAAATAAAATAAAATAAAAGTAACAATTGCACTATGAAATTAGTCCTCAATGGGATACAAGCATATACCTTCTTTACTGGGCAAAGCAAATTCCATGTAACTAGCTATTTATTTTAAAATATATAACTAGTTACTTGTAAGTTTTGTGACACTTATCTATTCCTCAGCTCATACTACAGACTCAAGACTAGTTCATAATTTAAGTTTATGGTGGATTGTGGTGACACACTTGTGGGTCACCTCCACTGTGATACCTAGGCTTGTGGATGCCCTGCAGATAGAAATGGGGGTATCACTGCTATATTTTCCGACATTGTTTTGATTTCATCACCAACAAATCCTGAGGCTGAATGTGTTGATGGTATCATATCACAAGAGATGGGTTTTTTAAAAAAATGAACAGCCTTATAAATGCCCTGAAGATAGAAATGAGGGGTATCACAGCCAAAAGATAAACGAAGTGCCTCCTTAGACTAATCCTTCAAAGGAACAAGTTACAGTATTACTGTTACATGCAAGCTGTGGAGCACATATTAATAGCACTTTCTTTGAGTAACGGATTCCAACCCATTGCCCAGTTGAAATGGATGAAGGCCTTTAAGACCCAAAGAGGAGGGAGCGTCAAATGTCCTGTGAAAATCGCAGGCAATATTACAGTTCTAATCACTAGTCTGGGGTTCTGCTTCTCCTTTGGTTTTCTGCTAAATGCTTGCCAGGATAGTGATTTACTACGTTGCAGGGGGAAATAATTGGAACCAACGCTTGATGAAGCGGAAGTCTTAGTATGCATCAGGAGATGGTGTGCAGGGGGGAAAATCACAAGGCATCTCGTCAACTTATTATCGGCATTAACCCCAAGGTGTTGGATCTTAGAGAGAACGCAATCCAAACCAAGGCAGGGAGGACCATAAAGAAAAATGTCCATTGCCATTCGGGCAAGCACTGGGAGCGTCTGGGGAAGAGGGTCAAATGGTTCTGTTCTTGATTATGTCATCGCATAAGAACATAAGAAGAGCCATGCTGGATCAGGCCAAAGGCCCATCTAGTCCAGCTTCCTGTATCTCACAGCGGTCCCACCAGATGTGTTTGGGAGCGCATGAGACTAGATATCTGTCTCCTGATACCACTCCCCTGCATCTGGCCCCCGAAGCACCCTGGTTTAAACCCTGGAGGTTACACATCTCCATCATGGTTTGTATCCTGTGATGGACTTTTCCTCCAGGAATCTGTCCAATCCCCTTTTGAAGGCATCCAGGTCAGATGCCATCACCACATTGTGTGGCAGGGAGTTCCATAGACTTACAACGCGCTGGGTGAAAAAATATTTTCTTTTGTCAGTTCTTACTCTCCCAGCCCTCAATTTGAGTGTATGTCCCCTAGTTCTGGTATTTTGGGAGAGGGAGAAGAGCTTCCCTCTATCCACTTTACTCATACCCTGCATTATTTTGTATGTCTCAATCATATCCCCACTCAAGCGCCTTTTTTCCAGACTAAAGATGCCCAAATGTTTTAGCCTTTCTTCATAAGGGAGGTGCCCCAGCCCAGTAATCATTTTAGTCACTCTCTTCTGTACCTTTTCCAGTTCCACTATGTCTTTCTTGAGATGCGGTGACCAGAATTGTACACAGTACTCCAGGTGGGGCCTTACTATTGTTTTGTATAATGGCATTATAATGTTGGCTGTTTTATTTTCAATCCCCTTTTTGATAATCCCTAGCATGGAATTGGCCTTCTTCACCGCTGCCACACATTGGGGAGACACCTTCATAGAGCTGTCCACCAACACACCAAGATCTCTCTCCTGATCCGTCACGGATAACTCAGAGCCCATGAGTTGATAGATGAAGTTTGGATTTTTGCCCCAATATGCATTACTTTACATTTGGTTACATTAAAACGCATTTGCCATTTCTCAGCCCATTCCCCCAGTTTGGAGAGATCCTTCTGGAGCTCTTCACAATCTTCTCTGGTTTTTACCACACGGAAAAGTTTTGTGTCATCGGCAAACTTGGCCACCTCACTGTTTATCCCTGTCTCCAGGTCATTTATGAACAGATTGAAAAGCACCGGTCCCAGGACCGAGCCCTGGGGCACACCGCTTTTCACTTCTCTCCATTGTGAAAATTTCCCATTGACACCTACTCTTTGTTTCCGGGATCTCAACCAGTTCTCTCAATCCATAAGAGGACCTGCCCTCTTATCCCCTGACTGTGCAATTTTCTCAGCAGCCTTTGGTGAGGGACTGTGTCAAAAGCCTTTTGAAAATCCAGATAGACTATATCAACCGGTTCACCCAAATCCACGTGCCTGTTGACCTTTTCAAAAAATTCTAAGAGGTTTGTCAGACAAGATTTACCCTTACAGAAGCCATGCTGATTTTCTCTCAGCAAAGTTTGTTCTTTTATGTGTTTTAAGATTTTCTCTTGGATGAGGCTTTCCACCATCTTCCCTGGGACAGATGTAAGGCTAACCGGCCTGTAGTTTCCTGGGTCCCCCCTCCTTCCTTTTTTAAAAATTGGTGTGACATCTGCTATCCTCCAGTCCTCCGGCACTGTGGCCGTTTTAAGAGACAAGTTGCATATAACCGTTAAGAGATCTGCAATTTCATTTCTCAGTTCCCTAATAACCCTTGGGTGGATGCCATCTGGGCCAGGTGACTTGTTAATCCTCAATTTATCAATTAGTCCTAAAACCTCCTCTCTTTTAACCTGTATTTGATTTAATTCTTTAGTCAAGAGGGGCGGCTCAGGCAGCGGAATCCACTCAAGGTCCTCTGTCGTGAAGACAGACGCAAAGAACTCATTCAATTTCTCTGCAATGTCCAAGTCTTCCTTAACCTCCCCTTTTCCTCCCTCACCATCCAGAGGGCCAACTGGTTCTCTGGCAGGTTTTCTACTTCTAACATATTTAAAGAAGCTTTTATTATTACCCTTTATATTGCTAGCCATTCGTTCCTCAAAGTCTTTCTTTGCCTCCCTTATCATCTTCTTACATTTCTTTTGCCAGAGTTTGTGATCCTTTTTATTTTCCTCATTTGGGGAGGATTTCCATTTACAGAAGGACCTCTCCTTGCGCTTTAGAGCCTCTCTAACTCCACTCGTTAACCATGCCAGTGTCCTCTTGGACTTAAATGAGCTCTTCTTTCTTTGTGGTATGCACTTGTGCTGGGCCTCTATTATTGTTGTTTTAAACAGGCTCCATGCACTCTGAAGAGATTGGATTCTTCTAACCTTCCCCTTCAGTTTCTCTCTAACTAGTTTCCTCATCTGAGGGAAGTTTGCCCTTCGAAAATCAAGGGTTTTTATGTCTGATTTGGTTGACACTCTTCCTCCGACATGCATGGCAAAGGTAATAGTAGCATGGTCACTGTTCCCCAGAGGCTCAGTGACATTCACACCTCTGACCAGGTCCTGAGTATCACACAATATTAGATCCAGAGTTGCCTTTTCTCAGGTGGGCTCTGTGACAAGTTGCTCTAAGGCACAGTCATTCAGCAAGTCGAGAAACCCAGTTTCTCTTTCTTGCCCGGAGCTCGCATTGGCCCAGTCAATGTGGGGATAATTGAAGTCCCCCATGATTACTATCCTATCCCTTTTAGCCACTTCCATGATTTCTCTCCTCATTTCAAGGTCCCCCTCAAGTTTCTGGTCTGGTGGACGATAGAATACTCCAACGATCACATCACTCCTTGGACCTGGTAGTTTAACCCACAGTGATTCTATGGTGGAGTCAGACCCTCTGTCAAACTCCATTCTGCTGGATTTTACCCCTTCTTTGACATAGATGGCCACTCCTCCTCCAACCCGCCCCCCTCTATCTCTTCTATAGAGTTTATAGCCTGGGATTGCTGTATCCCACTGGTTCTCCTCATTCCACCAGGTTTCTGTTATGGCTATTATATCAATGTTATCCCTAGCTGCCAAATGTTCAAGTTCTCCCATCTTTGCTCGAAGGCTTCGAGCATTGGCGTAGAAGCACCTGTAGAGTGGGTCCCGCAACAACAGCTGCTGCCTTGTTCTATTCGCCCCACAGCTTTTATTTTCAGTAGATGAACTGTCACATTCCGTTATTCTCCCGGTGCTAATACCTATACCTGCTATGTCTTCTCTATGTGATTCTCTACCCTCTCCAACCTCATTCCCCGAGGATGAGGTGTTCCGAACCGGATGCCACTCAGCTCCTGTCGGCTTTCCCCCCAGTTATCAGTTTAAAAGCTACTCTGCTGCCTTTTTGAGGTTGAGTGCCAGCAATCTGGTCCCATCATGATTCAAGTGCAACCCATCCCTCCTGAACAGGTTTGGCTTGTCCCAAAATGTTCTCCAGTTCCTGACAAATCTAAAGCCCTCCTCTCGACACCATCGCCTCATCCATGCATTGAGGCTTCTGAGTTCTGCCTGTCTGGCAGGTCCTG
This sequence comes from Phrynocephalus guinanensis, assembly GCA_037367245.1. Classification (NCBI taxonomy): domain Eukaryota; kingdom Metazoa; phylum Chordata; class Lepidosauria; order Squamata; family Agamidae; genus Phrynocephalus; species Phrynocephalus guinanensis. Next base: position 174,616,622 of record CM074733.1, on the reverse strand, counting down.
CACGAGGAACAGGTAGCACTTCTGAAAATGCTACCTTGGAAGCCCGGGTCTTCAATCTTCTACTTAGCAACCTGAATTTGGCTTCCAAGACTGACCGCTTGGCCTTCCCGACATCATTGGTACCGACGTGTACCATGACCACTGGCTCCTTCCCAGTTCTCTCTAACAAGCTATCTATATTTCTGGTGATGTCTGCAACCTTTGCACCCGGCAGGCAAGTGACCATACGGTTATCATGCTCCTCACAAATCCATCCCTCCGTATTTCTAATTATAGAATCCCCTAGTACAATGAGCTTCTCTCCTGCAGCCTGGTCATCAACATGTACCTGATCTTGTATCTCATCAATAGTGATGAGGGAGAGATCCTCCGGTGGAACCAATTCTTCCTCTATGTGTGCCTCATGAGGTGTGCTGAGGGAAAGAGCTTCAAACTGATTGTGCAAGATGAGACTCTCTGAGCGATGCCTTGGCCTTCTACTCCTTTGAGTCACATTCCTCCACCCATCCACCTCCTGAGTTGCGGGAGTGACTTCCTCCTCTGAAGTTTGCCCTGTCTCCTCTTGGACCTGAGTAGTCTGTTCCGCTCTGTCCAGGAACCGCTCAAGCTCCTTAATATGTTGCTGGTCGGATATGCGAGCCTCCAGCTGCTGGACCTTCTCTTCCAATATCGCCACCAGCTTGCACTTGCAGCAGATGTAGTTCTGCACACGCTCTGTCAAGATAACAAACATGGCACAAGTACTGCAGGTAACTACAGCTGCTCCCTGCAACTCCATTTTAACAAGTGCAATAAAATGTATTGAAGGTCTCAAAAATGTAAACTTGCACTAATTTAATTTTTTTTAATCTAGTAAGACTCTTTACTTCTTTTGTTGTTTATTGAAAATCTAACTGTGTAGGGGCTGCTAAAGCACCTCTACTCCAACTGCAATCACGTCAGGAAGTTTCCAGTGCTAACTTGCTAATGTGTGTAGGACTTCCTCAGGAGTAGCTTGGCTTTAGGAACTCAATTATACCCAGAAGAAATTATAAGGGTGTTTGTTTGTTTTTTGCTGCTCTGCCAGAAAAGGACTGAGGGGCTGCTGGGAGCAAGTATTTAAAGCTAAAACTCCGCCCCTTGCTCCTGCAAGAACAGGAAGTTAGCTCTCTGCCCTTTGGCCGTGTGCTCCTCTCACTGCCTGCTTCCTCTCTGCTGCTCTGCCAGAAAAGACAAGAGTCAAATCCGAGGGATTAGGCGGCACCATGAGGTTCTTCGGCTGGCTTCCTGATCCAAAACCCATTGGGTCAAATAGCTAGCCAAAAGAAGGCTTCCGAGATGGGTGTTCAACAGGAACAGAATCACACGTTTAAACAATAAAGATCAAAACTACCCTTGTCAATGCCACCATGAAATAAGAGTCCACTCCATGGGTCAAAGCCATCCAATTGACTCTGAGCTATGATTTTTAATCCAAAGTGCAGTTGGACTAAATCAAAGGAACTTTTAAAAGCCAACACATATGTCGATGTCATGGATTCAGTCGCTGAAATCATCTTGCCTTAGCATAGTAAGGCCACGGTCACACCTGCAAAATGTCCCCCTGTGGTTTGTGACTTTAATCACACTCCTGTCATGCTTTGTGGTCACATAGTATTTATTCCAAGATGAGTGTCCCATTGTGTTTTTTTGTTACCGACTCCTTTGGTCCCATATTATTATTCACCTTTCTTTCTTTCTTTCTTTCTTTCTTTCTTTCTTTCTTTCTTTCTTTCTTTCTTTCTTTCTTTCTTTCTTTCTTTCTTTCTTTCTTTCTTTCTTTCTTTTTCATAGTGTATTGATATGCCATGATGGTTCCCCTTTTTACGTGTCCCCATTGGTTCTGAAAACAATGCATGGCTGTCAATGGATCCTCCCCCACTGCCGGCTAAACGTCCAATTTAGTAAGTGCCTAAAGCTTCTTGTTGAGAACCCTTGACAGAAGTCAATAAACATTTTTTTTAAAGGACGTGCACCATGACAGGAATTCAAGAAAGTTGGGAAAATATCATTCACACATGCAGCAACACAACATTTCCCCCCCAACAGCTTGGCAACAAAATAACAACGTCGGAGCCTCCGGCCAAGCGAGAAACGACCCTCAACTGGCACGCTCGCTGGGTAGATTATTTGCTAATGCCCGGGCATCATGTGACACCCCCCCTAAATTTATGGTACGAACTCAATGGGGCATAGGAAGGCAACGTTTTGCTCCTATGACCGCAGCCTATGGCCCCGGTCTCACTACTGTTAACTGCACGTCTTAATATGATGCGTACTATTTTCGTGGGCGGTCACATGACATTTGATGTGCAGTTAACGCCCCGACGACAGGGGAGTATTTTACTTCTCTGCTTCCATCCCGACCTGCTAACTATGCATCTTTTCTCTGTTTTCCCAGCTGTTTTTCTCTGTCACCGTAACATATATTTTTTTTAAAAAAAATATTTGTTGGTTGATTACTGGCATGTCAGCATTCTAGCACTACTCAATGTCCTCACGTGGAAGTGTCGGGTTTACACAAACGAGCAATGTCAATAACCGCCATTGGGTGTCACTGCTGTTTAGTAATTGCCGGCGATAAAAATTGTGCCAGCATGCCAGTATGCCACCAATTCAGTACCACAAATGATTACCAAGGCAGAATGACAGGAAGTGGCAGGAAAAGGGGTACGAACTTATTTGGTTGAATTTTCACCAGTTGCACCTCGCTTGCTGCGTTAAAAACTGTGCATCACTAACAGGAGTATTTTAATACATCCCCTAGCAGGGGTGCAAAATGCTGCAGTTGAAGTGCGCTTCCGGGGGCGTGGTCGGCCAGGGGTGCCAAAATGCTGCGCCTCGGAGTGGAGGCACGATCTTTTGCTGAATCAGAATCAGAATACTTTTATTGGCCAAGTGTGGCTGGACACACCCAGAATTTGTTTTGGTAAAATATGCTCTCCATATATAAAACAAAATATAAGAATCATATAGTCAACAATAAAAACACAGTACAACAATACAATATAACCTATTATTTAAAAAGGAAGAAGAGAACTAAAAATTAATTATTCAACAGTTTGATAGCACTTGGAAAGAAACTATCTTTATATCTAGTTGTCCTAGCGTGCAATGCCCTAAAACGTCGCCCTGAGGGTAACAATTCAAACAGGTTATGTCCAGGATGTGTGGAATCTGTATATATTTTCATCGCCCTCTTTTTAGCTCGTGTGGTATACAATTCCACAATAGAATTGTGGCAGTCTTTCGCAGCAAAAAGAGCAGCAAAATTGTCGTGAGACCGGAGCCCATGTTTCAACTAGAGTAGGACCAAGGGATCAATGGAACACTGACATCAAAGCTGATTCACCCAATCTCCTCTGATTCACTGGGCAATCTTGAGTGGAGGTTTACTATGCTAAGGGATGGGATTTTAGCCAATGAGTCTAAATTTAGTTTGGACTAATAATTGGAGTTGCCATTCTGTGTTGACTAACTATAAGACAATAAGCCGTATTGTGCTGAATCACATCTCATTGATTTATTGTGTATACTTTCACTGAGATTATCAAATGGAGTTAACCTACAGATGGCCCACTGCTCACCTGAGTCTCAGGCCAATTATTTCCCTTGCTTGGCTTTTGCAGAACCACATCCTCAAGATCATGCTATCCTCTAATAATGGAGTTGGAAAAGGGGCCCCTGGGGCCCCTGAGAGCAAATCCTTGCTCAATGCAGCAAGAATGCAAGTTAAAGTATATGAGACAGATGGTGGCAGTGACATTGCGCACACCCGAGGCGAGGCAAGTACTGCGCACACACCCACACTTATATGCCTTCCTCACAATAAAAGGAGTGGGAGTAGCAATCCTTCCTATTCTCTGCCACCACCACTCTGGCTGTCCAAAGTGGTGTTGATGCCCCTGGAGAGAGGCTCTCTAAAAGTCACTCCCCTGCCCGAATTCAGGCACATGCACCTGTGACCGGAAAACAGCACAGGTGCCCAAGAGAGCAGTTCTGCTGGCCCACCTCTGCCACCTTAGCAAGGGAGTCCTCGCTAAGGCCTTGAGAAGGGATTGGGGTTAGGGTTAGGGTTAGGGTTAGGGTTAGGGTTAGGGTTAGGGTTAGGGTGTGCCTCGAAGAATGAATTAAATTCATTATCTGAGGTACCACTGTATTTCCACTTCGTGCCCATCTCTATCTACAACAATCCCAAAATCCTTCTCGCATATAGCATTGCTGAGCCGAGAGTCCACCATCTTGTAACTGTGCCTTTTGCTTCTTTTTCCCAGGTGTAGAACTCTGCACTTGCTCCTGTTCTCAAGCCTGTTAGACATCAAGGATGGAAGCTTAAACATGAAGGACCCATGCAGTATCACATAACTAAGCTATGGCCCTTACCTTATTAGGCCTAGGCTTTGATCCATGTTGCTTTTTGCATACTCTGGTGAGCTTCTGAGTGCATCAAAGCAAGAAACAGTACAATTTGCCCAGAGTAGTGGGTGAGCCAGTAAATAACAAGGGCGGTTTCTTCACATCCTTCCTTGTTCCACGATTACATTTGTACCGTGACAGCGTTGTTTGCGGTCACGTGGTTTTGTCCCTGTTCAGTCTCTGTTTCCGTTTACTCACGGGCATGATTACTTGTCTCATGACAACTGTTACTTCAATATCTTGTTCCATGACAAATTCTGAATTTGTCTTGCTTTCTTAACCCCCCCTTTTTTTAATATTGTAAATAAAACTTTTTCGATATTTCGATTTACTGGTCTTCCGGGATTTACACGTCAATGCTACAGAATTTTCAGTACTTTCTTTAATAAACATTTGCACTGCATGGTGTTCCCCATAGGGAAACTAATGTTGATTGTCGTGTCAGCCGCTGACCACTAGGTGGACACTGGTTGTTGCATGACAGTTGTTACCCCACGGTCCCTTGTCTCGGAACAGGAACCAGGAACTAACCGTAACAAGAGAATTCCCCAGCCTAGGGGCAGGTATGGCTTGTCACGCTCTGTTCCCGGTTCTGGGGGCGTGGTCGAGACAACTTTTTGCTGTCACGCTATGGACGTGAAGTAAGGCATTTTTGTACTGGTCCCAAGCAGGACAGCAAGGAGGGACGAACAGGACATGAAGTAACCACCAAGGGCTGACAAACAGTCTTGTGTGGACTGAGGATCAGCATATTTAAATGGAACAGCTCCTTCATCCTTCTTTTTCAGAGTCTGAAATTATTATAATCATGGAAGCGTAAACAGGATATATGTCATATGTTTTCACTTAGGTTTTGGACACGTTATCTTTGGCAGGGTAAGGCCGGGAGGCCTGTCAGACGTGTGTTTTAGATGCAGATTCTGAGAGGGCAAAATGGAAGCCCTCCCAGGGATGATGCACACTCACAACCGGTTGATGATGGCTGATCCTATCAGCGCCTCCCTCCCCTCTCCCCCTTTTCATTCTACATTATTTATTCCTTCAAATGAGGAAAAACTGTGGCCTGAATGAGCAATAGGAATCTGTTCAATCTGCCAGTGGCATTAAGTAATTTACAAGTGGTCAGGAAAGCAAACAAAGTGGTAACTTTGAAAGGCGCTTGATGAAAGAGGTGCCTTCTTGTGTTGCACAATGTGCTTTTCATTATTTCCCACTGCCTCAAATGGACCCAGAAAAGCTGACGTTTAGTTGTGAGAAGCCCAGGTGGCTTACCGTCCCTCACATTCATAACAGTAAAAGTTCCAACCACCAAGGGCAGACCCGTCTAAAGAGGCAAAAGATGCTCGGATTTATTTATTTATTTTCGGGAGGGCGTAGGGAGAGCGCAGACTTCCCCCTTCTCTCCAAGCCGGTTTGCTTGGAAATGCTCCAGCCCTCGACCCACTGGGTTCCTGTTCATATAGGTAGCGGTCCACGTGGGTGGCCACTGGCAACACAAGCCACGGGTCACGTCCTTTATGAATCCGTGCATGGGTCCATTCCTATGGATTTTCAGCACGCTGAGACAATCTTCGTAATAAAAGGGGCAGCTCAGACAGCTTCTACCGAAATGACCTACTGTGTTGCGGCTGCTGCGTTAGGACCAGCCACTCATGGGGCCTAAAATTCCAGAGGAATGCAGATATCTCCCTTGGCATCACACTACTCTCCATTTGAGCAACTATTGTTCATTGTCCATTGCCAGCTCATCAGCTCTGTGCCATGCTGTCCCGCTACACTCTCCAAAACTACTTCTACAAAAACCAAGTACATCAGAGTATTTCTAATCATCAGCTTTGCCTGGAATAACACACACACACACACACACACACACACACACACACACACACACACATATGGGGAGTATTTCATGTGTTGTTTGCATAAATGAGCAGACACCAGAAATTATTCACAAGCCAGAACTTAGTCCAAAGTATGCAGTCACTGCTTCTCTTTGATCCGATCCTAGGGCCGGATCGGAGCAAGGGCTGAAATGACCCAGAACTAGACAACCAAAGCAATACAAAGCTCAAGTGACTTGACATCCATCCCTGGCTGCTCTTCCAGAAGGAGAATGAGCTTCCCTTTAATGGGTTTCTCAACTCTGATGTCTCTCCACTGTTTTTGGAACCCATGTGCTGGCTCAGGGATCATCAGGGGATTAAGCCCTGTCCTAAAGCAGATTGCACCTGAGAGCCCATCACCATAATGAGATCTTTTTGGTAGGGAGTGCTTTTTCAGAAGACAAAAGCAGAATGGGCAGGTCAGAACCTGGGTGAGTGATAGATTCAGCAGAGCACAACTCTCAGGGGTTGTGAAGAAATGGGCTCTAGTTGCAACTTATTTTTGTATACCAGGTTGCAACTAGAGAAAGCCCATTTCAATCAATGAAAATTGAAGAGAAGTTAATCCCATGGATTCAATAGACGTACTCTAGTGCAGTTTATTACACTAAGGGCATTTATACACGACCCCTAAACTCCGGGGCAAATGGCTCCCAGCTCCGGAGATTAAAAATGTTTACCCACCAGCTCCGGAGTTAAGAGGAAATTAAGTGCGACCCCGCCCACTTTAGCGCACCTTTCAGGTACCTGCTTTTTGGATGTGACAAATATTTGATCCGGTGTAAGGATAGTGAGTGCGGGGCTCTCCTGGCTTCTGTTTGTTCTTTTCTTGCGCCCCGCCCCTTTAAGAGATCTGAAGGCTGCCGGGAACAAAACGGAGGTAAACCGGCATTCTTTTCTTTCTTTTTTCTCCCTCCCTCACGCAGCCAGCAACCAGGAAGTGCGGAGGGGGGTGGGGACAGAGGAAGAGCGACGAACCCCGAAGATCTCTGGTCCGAATTTAAGTGGCCAGCGGATCTTAGGGGTCGTGTAAAAAGGCCCTAAGATTAAGCAACAGGATTTTGGCCAATAAATCGCAGTTGACCAAATCCCTTCTTATGGAATTGAAGTAGGTCAGGAGTAGGGAACATTTAGCCGTCTTGATGTTTTGGTTTGGTTTTCCAAAAGGCCCATTTGGCATGGTCAACGGTAAGGATTCTGGAAGCTCTTGATTCTTGTTTACAAATATACAGAAGGCAAACGTAGACAACTGGCATATTCTTTTGAATTGCTTTTTGAGAGAGTGGAGAATAGTGTTGGGATATATTAATGGATTGGTGGGAGATTGGTGTATTATTTGATATTATGTGCTGCGGTCTGATTAAGGAGGAGTCGTAGACACAAACGTATATGAAAATGTACTTTATCTCTATGTTCTAAAGGGGAAAAGGTAAACGGGATGGTCTATGAAAATAATAAAACACTCATTGAATATCTGTACAGATAAATATATAAAATAGAAAATAGGGCAACAGCAGTTGTGTTAGAGCTCATAAAAGGAAATATAAGGAGCTATACACATATATACTGCCTTGCTTATTAAAATACAAAAGAGTAAGATACAAGCTTACATAACAATAAAATAGTAGTAATTCTCCAAGTCTCTCTATCCCTCTGGAGACAAACGTCAGGCAGGTCAGGGCGTGGCCGAGGAGAGAGAGTTTGAGGCTAGCACCATTACTTAAATAGTGAGGTCTTAAAGAGATATACAAACTGCTGACTCATACTGAGATTAGTTTGCCATATGTTTGGATGTAGGCCTTGCTATGCCAACAAATAGGGGATAAAGCAAAATGAGGACTGAGTAAAGAAGAGGAAAGGGTTAAAAAGAAGAACACAGAGGTACATAAGCATACCTATTTTTATATATCAAGGGTGGGCAGCTGTGGTCCTCCAAGCATTTCTGAACTGGGTTGCCCAGGAACCCTCATCATTGCCTGTTAGGGATGAGAATCTCACTCTTGGAAACCAAAAAGAAGGTCACTCTTTTCTTCTTGCAGCAAGATTTATCTCCTATTTTAGACCACCCACCCACCCCAGGAAATTATGTGGGAAATCTCTTTGGACATTGCATTGCCATTATTTCCCCCTGGAAGAAATAGCAATATGTGTAGCGCTGCTACTATTCCTGTAGAGAATGTACACAAAAACTCAGAGAGGAACTGAAAACAAAACAAAAAAATGTATAGGAAGTAGAAAGAAGGTCAGGCCAAAAAGCGTACCAGCAAGTTGCAAGGAATTGCAGGGATGGCATTAGGAAGGCAAAAGCAGAGAATGAGCAGAGGTTAGCTAGAGAGGCACTAAAAGCAACAGCAGCAGCAGCAGCAGCAACAACAACAACAACACAAACAAACAAACAAACAACCACCACCACCACCACCACCACCACCACCACCACCACCACCACCTTCAGGTCTGTGTGTAGAAAGAGACAAAGAAAAGAAACAGTGGCTCAGCTACTCCGTGGAGATGGGGAAATGATAACAAATGATAAAGTAAAGGTAGAAGTACTAAGTTCTTATTTTAGCTTGGTCTTTTCCCAAACAAGAGTCTATGATCCTCCAGACAAGCTGAGGGGAGAGAACTGCAGCTGGAGATTGATAAACAAACCACCAAGGAATACTTTCTTACCTTGAACGAGTTCAAATCTCCAGGCCCAGGTGTACTGCAATCGAGAGTACTGAAGGAACTGGCCGCAGACCTCTCAGAACGAACCATAAAACACAAACCATAAAACCTGTTGGTCGCCACGAAATCACGGCAGATGGGTGAGGGGCCAGATGATTAGAGTAGGGCTAATGTTATCCCTGTCTTCGAAATGGGCCAAAAGGAGGAACCTGACAACTATAGACCAGTCAGCCTGGCGTCACTCCTAGGGAAAATTCTGGAACAGATTATAAAGCGATCACTATGCAAGCACCTAGAAAATTATTGCAGTAGTCATAACTAGAAGCCAACGTGGATTTGTCAAGAACAAATCGCACCAGATTAATCTGATCTTGCTTTTTGATTAGATAACCTCCCTGATAGATAAAAGGAATGCTATATGCATAGTATAACTTGATGGCAGCAAAGTTTTTGATAAAGTGCCCCATGGTATTCTGATTAATAAGCTAACTAGGTGTGGGATGGATGAATTGTTAGGTGGGTACCTAGCCGGCTACCTCGAGAGGTGGTGAGTGGTCCAACACTGAAGGCATTCAAAAGAAATTTAGGCAGCCACCTGGCAGATACTGTATGAGCTGGGCACGAATCGGGGGGGAAATGACGTTTCATTTCATTTCGTTTCATTGAAAGGTCCGGTTTTTGTTGTTGTTTTTTCCTTTCAGCGCCGACTGCGCGGCCCCTGGGGCCCGGTCGGCGCTGGGTTTTTTATTATTATTATTTTATTTTTGGGTGCCGGCCAGGAGAGAACACCTTCCGCTCCCCCACCCGCCCCTGCGCCGCATCAGCCCGGTGGGTAGGGGATCCCTCCTCCTTGGTTCCCCACACAGCCTCCCTCGCTGGGAGCCTGAACTCCAAAAGCTTTGCCATCACCGACCTGTTGGGCTTGGAGGTGGAGCTGCAACCAGAAGTTTTTTTAATTGATACAGTATAGACGGTGGGTCATCTGAATGGCAATTTTAGTGTAATGATTTTAGTGTAAGGTTTTTTATTATTGTTTTAATTATTTATTGATATTTGATGCTTTAATTGTTTTAATTCTTTGATTGTAAGCTGCCCAGAGAGCTTTGGGTAGTGGGTGGCATATAAGTAGTATAAATAAATAAATAAATAAATAAAATAAACCTTGGCTGTCATGGCTCGGGCTGCGAAGGCAGCGGGGCGGCCGAGGCAGCTTCAGTGACAGCGGGGCTCAGAGGCGGCAGCGGTGGTGGCCCCTCGCCGCTGGGCTTGGGCTTCCTGTGCGGGGAGGCTTGAGGTGGGCGCTGCGGCAGCAGGGTTCCCCCCACTTCCGGGTTCAGGCCCCGCGCTACAGCTGTAGTATGGGGCTTTTTTGTTTTGTTTTTGTTTTCCTTTCAGCGCCGACCGCGGGGGCCCTGGGGCCCAGTCAGTGCTGGGTTTTTTTAATTTTTAATTTTTTATTTTAGGGTGCTCCTTTTTTGTTTACTGTGCTGACCACATGGCCACGCTACAGCTGTAGCGCGGCTATTGTCGGCTTTTTTTTTTCTGTCACCATCCCAGAAGCCAGGAAGACCAGATCTCTGGACCAGCACCAGGTAGGAGACATCTCTGCCCACCATTAACGAAATGAACCTAACCTAACCAATTTTTCGCGGTTCAGTTCGGTTCGTATTAAATTTGCCCCTAGGTTCATTCTTCGTTTCATTATATAACGAACCGAATAACGAACAACAAAACAAAAAAATCGTTTCGTGCCCATCTCTATAATTGTATTCCTGCTTTGAGCAGGGTGTTGGACTCAATGACCCAGCAGGCCCCTCCCAACTGCATGATTCTGTTCTATTCAGGATGACATCCATTCTACACAGGATTCATCCAGAAAGGGCAGGATGAAATTCAACGATGAGTCTTATAATTTCTGCACACAATGACTTATTTCCTGCCCAGGATTCACTGGAAGGGTTGATAAGTTCCACAGAAGTCGCCAGTTTGCTGAATACACCAATGGATGGGAAATGGGGGAAGAGGGAGGAAAAACAAGTCTCAAGATCTCATTTTTGTGGGAAGCCCCCCCCCCATTTTGATTGTGCAGAGACAATGTCTGCCACTAAAGATGGGCATGAATAGGAAAAAATGGTGTTTCATTTTTCGTGAATTTTCACGAAAAAAAATCCATTTTGTTGTTTCGTTAATTCATTATTTGTTTTTTCCCGGTTTTTCCCCAGTGCCCACTGTGCGGCTCCTGGGGCCCGGTCAGAGCGGCGTGGGAGGAATAAAGAGGGGGAAGTGGCGTCGGAGCCGCGCTGCTCTGGCCACCTAAGCGCAGCCTCCTTCTTATCACCCCTCCCGGTCGGCCCCGCAATAACAGGCCATGGGAGGGAGGCACAAGGAGGCGGCTTTGAAGCCGTGCTACTTTGGCCACCTAAGCGCAGCCTCCTTATCTCCCCTCCTGATCAGCCCCGCAATAACGGGCCATGGGTGGGGGGGCGCAAAGGGGGCATCTTCGAAGCCACGCTGCTCCGGACGCCTAAACATGGTCTGCTTCTCATCTCTCCTCCCGGGGCTGGGCTGAGGCTCGAGCCTGCCACATCCCTCGATGGCACCGACAAGGTGCATGCTCCCTCCGTGCAGCTCGGTGCGAAAGGACCTCCAGACCAGCACCAGGTAAGAGACATCTCCACGCCCCCCCCATTAACGAACCGAACTGAACCGAACCAATTTTTCTCAGTTTGGTTCGGTTAGTGTTAAATTTGCCCCTAGGGTCGTTATTCGTTTCGTTACATAACAAAACGAATAACGAATAATGAAATGGAAAAAAATCATTTCGTGCCCATCTCTATCTGCCACATGCAAAATGACACCTTAGAGCTGACCTTGAAGCAAGACTCTTTTGAAATGTCTAAGTGTGTGGGTGTGGGGGGTGAAGGTGGGTGGGTAAATGTGGGGTGCTGAGGCCAGACTCTGCAAGGTCCACCTGGAGAGAAAAAAGCCGTATGGTCCTGTTGGTGAGGCCAACCTCCGAGCTGTCATCCAAAGAGTAAGGTTCCTATACTGTGGTCAGCATACTCCCCACTCAAGACAAATGCTGTGTGGATTTACAGGTGGGGGGGGGGACAAATTGGGGGGGGGCACAAGCAGGACATATGTCCTGGGTGCCACTCTAGGGGTGATGTACTCAAATGGCAAGATAGTATTTGTACTCTCCCACGCTCCCCCCCTTACAAGGCCACGTCGAATCCATTTTTCCCCTGGGTGACACTGACCCTAGTTGTGGCCCTGGGTAACGGTGACGAGCAAGACACCAGAAATGCCCATTAAACTAGGGCATTTACATCCCAGTGTTTTGCCAATAAACACGCCCAGGAGAACGGCTCGAGGAAATGTTGTGTTCCTAATCTAGGCCCAGAGGCGGCGTTGGGCATGCCAGTGGAGGGGGCGGGGAGCTGGTGGCCGGCTGTTTCTCTGGCCTCTTTTCTAATAATTAGCTAGGCAGCAAAGGCCTCGGGTATCACAATGGGGATGCATATGCTTTTGGTGGTGGCATATCCGGAGTGAGCGCTAACGAGAACCACAGGATATTGTCAGTCCTTGCAGGGAGAAAGTGGGAGGAGGAGGAGGAGGAGGAGGAGGAGGGAAGCAAGCAAACCGTGCAATGGAAAGTGACTGGAAGCTCTCCAGATTCCTGGGGGCCAGTCAGTCATGAATATCCTGCCTTGGCCACAGAAGGCCTGCAGAGGAAGCAGCCGAATAACAATTGGGAAAGGCTTATAACCGCAGGAATTGAGTGCGCGCAGCCAAAAAGGCCAGCCGAGTGATGCAACTCTCGTGGAAAAAAAAGAAACCACCCAACAACCAGCATCTCCCGTTCCTACACAGGAGCGTTCATCGTTTGCTGTGACCTTCCAGGAATGTGCTGACAGACACAAAGCTGTTCTGCAGGACCTTCTGCCAGTGAACTGGAATGACTGCTGGGCCGGCTGGCCGTTCCCTAGCAGCACGGCGCCCTCTTGTGGACGTTGCAAAGAACAGGCTCTGGAGCACCTGGGAAACCCAAGGCAGGGTCTTCCTTTGCTTCACCAGAGCTCATCGGACGGACGAAAGGTCAGGGTAACCCCAGCTGCACCGTCCCAGGGCGCTCCCGGAAGAAGGAGATAGGAAACCACGTTCTGAGTATCTTCTACCTGGGAAACTCTGAAAATGGGTCACCATGAGCTAAAATTGACTTCAAGGCTCCTGGTAATTATTATACAAGGGCTGCATCTATGTTAAATGAAGGCAAACTCAGTGTGTGTGTTTTTCACACTTGATGGCATGACTAAGTTGAAGCATGGGTTTTTCTGCAACTCCCGTAAAGCCCTACATTTTAAAGGCGACACTCAAGTCGTCTCTAAATAGCAGCTTTAGATGGTTCTAGGCCAGGGGAGTCCAAACTTCTTGCAAGGAGGGCCAGATTTTGTGAGGTGAAAATGTGTGAGGGCCAAACAATGAGCAGCAGTTGGCCCGCGGGCCAGACTTTGGACAAGTCTCTATAACATGCAAGGAGGCCGGGAGGACACTGCAGCAACGGAGCTGGGGGGCGGGTAGGCTGGGCCAGTGACTGGGGGCATGGATAGAGGCAGGGAGGGCAGGCAAACCATAAAACTGCAAGCTGACGTCTCCATCCACTATGGGGAGGGGTCAGTTGGAGGGGATGCGTGACAGGCTGAGCTGGTGGGGAGAAGAGGTCGCGGGCCACTCGAAATTTGAAAACGGGCCGCATTTGGCCCCCGGGCCTGATTTTGGACATGCCTGTTCTAGGCAGTAGTGGCTTGTGAGTCTTCCTCCAGAAACTTTGTCAATCCACACCAGATTTTAGGTTGCCCTTTCCAGCAGCTGAATAAGATGCCCAACTGTACCCCCAAAGTAGATCCTATTATCTTGGATAACTTCCGTAAAAGTGCCGGCCAAAAGCTGAAGTGAACTAGCAGCACCTTCGAAACGGGGGTCATCAGCTATCACTGGGTCCTGCCATCTTGTTGATGCAAACAATAAAAATAAAAAATAATAAATAAAAATAAAAATACTCAGACTAGACACAGCCACTTACTTTTTGACCATTCTTAAGAGGAGGAGCAGAGGCTGTATGGTGGACAGGAATCACACACACACATTATTGTATTAGAACAGTGGTGGAAAACGTTCAGCACTCCAGATGTCTTGGACCACAACTCCCACAGTCCTTTGTCATTGGCAATGCAGGCTTGGAATTCTGGGAGTTGGGGCCCAAAACATCTGGAATACCAAAGGCTCACCACCACTGTATTAGAACGTTCTTAAAAGTAACGGGGGAAACACAAACCATAAAACCTGTTGGTCGTAATCCAGCATAAAAAGTGCTCTGCTTATATACCGCCCCATACCACTACAAGTAGTCTCTGGGCAGTTTACAATTTTAATTACAGTGTGCAGGCTACACATTGCCCCCCCAGCAAGCTGGGTACTCATTTTACCAACCTCGGAAGGATGGAAGGCTGAGTGAACCTTGAGCCTGCTACCGGGGATTGAACCCAGGTCGTGAGCACAGTTTTACCTGCAGTACAGGCATTTAACCACTGTGCCACGAGGCTCAAAAGTAGCAAACTTCTTCTCTGAGTGTTTTCCCTCAAGAACAGCAGCAACAATAATGCGCCCTCAAGTCAATTCTGACTTATGGAGTCTCTTTTCAGGGTTGGGTTAGGGTTAGGATTAGAGTTAGAGTTAGGCACAGCTTGCCCCAAGTTTCCACAGGCTGGCTCCTCTCTCAAGAGGCGCTGTGAGGAACCCAGATAGCTGACATGGTGCTCCCCATGCACACTTGAGAGGTGTCGGGAGGCTCTGAGGGACCCTAAGTTTTGTAGAACAACAACAAAAACAAACGGGCAGTGACTCATAAGAGAACACAGAAGAGCCCAGTAAGGACTGAGACTGCTTTGAGATTAGGCCTAACTCTGTGGGGAGTGGCTGGTTTTCATACTAGCCATTTTGTTGCAGGATCTGCTAAATACATACATGCATGCCCACCGAAAATAAAACCTAGCATGTACAGTATATAATATATTTCAAGTAAATAAAGAACCTGTTGGACATTATTTCAGTGGCAACTCAACGTCAGGGCAGGGGACGCTCAAGGCACGGAGCGATTTCCCCTTGAAAAGAAGACAGGTGGTGCCTTAAATGTTTCTTGGACCACACCTTCTTTGTGTCTTAGAACCTCATTGGTGGACAAGTTTGTGGTGTCACCCTGCAGCCCTCTTTTGCAGGGTTCTCTAATTCCCAGCGAACACAGTGGTACTTAAACAAAGGACATCTGTATACAATGAATGGCTAATCTATTATTAAACCAGGGGTCCCCAACCCCCCTGTCCGTGGCCCATTCCCAGTCCGTAGCCTGTTAGGAGGAACTGGCCTTCACAGCTAGCAAAGTTCCCTGGAAGGCACGGGCCCAAGTGGGAATATATGTTTCTCCTGCCCCCCCCCCCCAAGCACAGGGCTTTTCTTCCCTTGCACACCTGTAGCAACCATTTTTGTTTTCATGGCAATAGAACCAGCATCCGGGGTGGAGGTGGGGGAGGAGAGAGTAGTGTAATTAAATAAAAATGTGCGTCCATGAAGAAACCCATGCAGTGACAAAACTGACCCCTGGTACTAAAAAGGTGCTTTAAAAGGTTGCATTAATCTATGTATTACGTGTGATGGAAATAGAGTTGAGATGTGTTATTCCAGCATGGCTCTTCTTGTGTTCTTATGTTCCCAGTTGAGCATACCCACACCAAATGAGTCCAAGGTTTGTTTTTTTGGGGAATGAGTCATTTTTAAGTGACTTTTTTTGATGTGGTAATTCCTCAGTGCACATTCTTGGTTGCTCCATTATATAAACTCTGTTTTTAATGAAGAAGTAACAGCAAGATAATGGGATACTTGATAAAGAAATACTAATGGCATATCATCATCATAATTTAAAAAAAAATAAAACAATTTTTTTAGGTTTCTATACCCACTGTTTTATCATGTTTTATACTGTAAACCATCTAGAATCCCCTCTGGGGAGATGGTTGGTGACAAATATAAATATATAAATATATAAATATATAATAAATAAATAAATAAATAAATAAATAAATAAATAAATAAATAAATAAATAAATAAATGTATTTATTTTAGGTTTTTGTTAGAACTGTTAGTATCCCACACTTCTTCCTAAAAAGACTCACTGACAGCTGCTTATACATGCTATTTTAAAAGAAGCAAACGGTCTAAACCCATTTTTTAAAAAATACACATCCTGTGCTGATGGGAACCAGCAGATAGTATGATACGTCAGATTTACATCATGGAGTCATGTAAAAAGAAACCAAATATCCAAACAGACGAATGCCTGTGGGAATTAAAACGGGCTTCGTCTTTCAGAGGAGGGGGGTAACAGGAAGGATGGAAAAATTCAGCTGCAAGGCAAGGCCCTCTGTAAGCACGCCAGCAAAGAAAGCTCTAGCGTACATTCCCATCAACCTGACTTCAAACATGGGTGGACCAAGGCAGAGTATGGAAAAGTTACTTTTAGGGACTTCAGCATCCTGAATCCCCCCCTCTCTCCCCGACAGCATAGCTGTGCTTTCTTGGGGCATTGGAAGAGTTGCCATTATTCCAAAAGTAACTTTTTCAAGCTCTGGAACTAAGGCCAAGACCCATAAACTGCCATATGCGGGGGGGGGGGGGAGCACACATCAGGAAACCAAAGACGTCTTGGCAAAGCAAGTCCAACATTTGTCTTTATAGAAATCCAGTTTCCTCACAGTTGAGGTACTCCATCTAAATAACCACGCTTTCTCTTGGACAATATTGATAGGCCCACTTGACTGCATTAAGAACTGAGCCAAGCATGCCACCAAAGGGCAAAAGGAAACACACAGGGATGTCCCATTTGTAGTGTTGGACACAAACCTCCCAGAGTTCTACAAGAATTCAACAGGTAGAATTCTGGGAGTTTGAGCTCACATATCCACATTCACAGAAAACACCTCCATTTCACTCGCCTGGAAAATGGCCTAATTTAAAGGCGCCACGGCCCACCTCCGCCCTCTTAGCTTTGTTTGTGTTAAAAAGGGAAGCTGTCCAGGGTTACCTGGGAGTCTTAGGGCTCCCTGAGATGGATAGTAATTCGGAAGCCGTCTGCCGTCGAACTTTATGGCAAAATGGGAAATGCAAGTTACTTGGACAGCACTGTGTCCTCTAGTCTTGAGAAGGCCAAGATTGAAGACTCAAAGTAGTTGGGAGACACGATTCACCAGGGGCAACCCCAGATTTTATAAGCAATAGCTCCCAGAGTCACCACTGCTCATTTCCTTGACCTCTCTCTCTCTTTTTTTAGCCCTAATCTACATGAGAGAGAGAGAGAGAGAGAGAGAGAGAGAGAGAGAGAGAGAGAGAGAGAGAGAGAAAACAAAGAAAGTGAAGGAAAGATCCTGCTTTGACTCTAAATAAATAAATAAATAAATAAATAAATAAATAAATAAATAAATAAAATATCCAGTTCTGGAGTCTCTATGTCTGTTTTGGTATGGCCAGCCCTCTTAGGCGACACATGCTGAAGGGCAAAGAGATGTTGGAAACAGAGAGAGCTATGTACGCCACTTGGCCTGCCCCTGAGCCCTTTAAACGAGCCTGTTTCCCCGAAAGGCAATCAGAATCAATGGGCTGTTGCCAGTCCTGAAATGAGATGCCACTGACAGTGTGGCCAGCCTCTGTCCATGAAACGAGGAGGGGCGCCATTTCCTCTTTTCCTTAGTAGGTACCATATTTTTGTCTGGCTTTGATAACTTGGCAAGGTCAGAGGAGCAGGCAGGAGCCCTTGATAGGGGTCCAGCAATAATGACCCACAACATCAGGGCTGAGGCAAGTAATAAAGTGTGTGTTAGAATCATCACATTCAAGGTGAGCTTCTTTCTGCTAGTTATTTTTTTTCCATTTGTTCCTATTTTGAATTGTCAAACCATTCTGATTTATTGTATTTCTGCTTATTTGTTCATTTGTTCTTTTTATTATGATGATTTATTTGGTTTGATTGATTAGTTTTATTTACTATTTTAAGTTGTTTAATCTGTTTTTATATTTTGTACATGTTTGTAAACCGCCCAGAGTAGCTTTTTGCTAGATGGGTGTGGTATATAAATAAATAAATAAATAAATAAATAAATAAATAAATAAATAAATAAATAAATAAATAAATAAGGTAAGCTTCCTAAGCGTAGGACCAGAAAAGCCACCTTATTTCGGGTTAGCAAAGAGGAAATATATAACCACTCTGGTGAAGGGACACAGCTTGAAGTCATATTTTCAGATGACATGTTCCAGAATCCGCCAGCCACCATGACCAGTAACCATGAACAAACGAGGGCTACTGGGAGTGGCAGCTGAAAATAAAACAGCTTCTCTAAGGTCTGAATGATATGTGTGAAGGATGGGTAATGCAGGAGCTTTGAGATGCTTTCTTACACACCGCCTCCCAATATTCCTCACGGTTGGCTGTACTGGTGAAGGCTGGTGGGAGTTTGGAAATATTTGGAGGGGCATATTTTGCTCATTAGGTTGCATTAGCACGGTGCAACGGGGATTCAATGATAAAATGTTAATCATTGAATTTGTCCCGAAACAAGTCTCCCAATTTGTTCAAATTTTTGCAAAGCAATCTGAGCCGGTGGTTTCTTAGCCCACAATCTGGATACCATCAGAATGATTTATGGCACGATTTGATACCATTGAGTGTGACTACCCAATGAGAAGAAAGGTGAATGGATTGGTTGTGAATTCGCATCTGGGAAGCCGGGATTTTCCCAGATTAATTTGCTTCTGTCCACCACAGAGGATAGAGGGAAGGGACTTGGCACTCAAAAGCCTTGTTTGCAGCTGGTTAAGGTCTCTCCCCCCCCCCCACTCAGCTCTTCAGATTTACATGAGGCATGGTTTGAGTAGAGCTACCTTAACAAGCTGTAAACTAGGCAGGTTGATAATTTCCTCCTCCCTTTCTTGCACTCTCCCTCTCTTTGATCCCCTAGCTGCCTAGGGCGGCAAGCCTTGAATAGAAAAAGAAGAAGGTGCGATGGGACAGGCAGATGTATATACTTGAATATGTCCAGTTTTTGCAGCCCTAATTTTGGGCTGAAAAAAGGGGCCCTTGACTTATATTTGGGTCAATATTTTTAGCCACTGAGGCAAGTGCTTGGGTCAGTGGCTAAAAGTCATTTTAAACATCGCATGCTGCTTCTCCTGACCCCCCCCCCCTGCATCACGGGGAAACGGCACACAATGTTTAAAATGACTTTTAGCCACCGAGGCAAGTGCTTGGGTCAGTGGCTAAATGTCATTTTAAACATCGTGCACTGTTCCCCCAGCTCACAAAGGAGCAGCTGCCAGGCCCTGCTGCTTTTCCCACCCTAAACTTATACTCAAGTCAATAAGTTTCCCCAGTTTGGGGGGGTTAAATTAGGGGTCTTGACTTATACTCAGGTCGACTTATGCTCGAGTATATACGGTAATTAAAACCTTGGCATCATTTATGTAAAGGTGGTACAAACAGCAGCCAGTTCCCCCACTGCCCTGCCTTTCTCACAGTTGCTGGAATCAAAACAGCTACAAATACCCTCCCTACCAGCTCAAGTGAGCACACAATAACCTTACAAAAAGGAGATTATTTCACCTCATGCAAATTACAAATTAGCAGGTTTGCTTTTGCAATTGGTCTTCCGAACTTAGCCACAGTAAGTACTTTGGCGTCTGATTTCTCAGACATAAAAGGCTGCCGGAAGCTTGTCTCTCCAACACTAAATAATTTTTTCAGCTTTAATGGTGGGCATGGGCCTCCGTTTCTGAGCTGCTTGCACCTGACTCTTAACACCTGTGAGCTTTGCCCCTTTAGACCTGTTCCAATTTTGAAATGGGAGTTGTTTCGAAGCAGACCTGCGTGACTCTCTTTAGCATCCTTAAAGGAGGCTAGGCAGGTGGCCGAGTGCCTACTGGATGCCTTTGACCTTACAGCTCCCTTGAAGGCAGGCCCAGCTGATGGCCAACAGTGATGGCCATGGGAAGCCAAACATTTGAGGGTCTTGAGGTTGAGCAAGGCTGCCATCTGCTGGATAGCTCAATGGCTTAGAAGATTCTTAGAAGATCCCCCCTGGCTGTGGACCCTGCTGTATACCCTTGGGAGTTGCTGGTCGAGAGGTCCCTTCCAGGTCTGCAGCTCAAAGGTTAAAGGTTATTATATCATGCTTTTGTTCACAAGATGAATAACAACCTCTTTGCCTGCTGGACCCAAAATCATCTTACAAGGCACATCTCTGGGAGTTCTACAGACTTACATGCTGGGTCAAAAGAATATTTTCTCTTATCTATTTTCACTCTCCCAACCCTCAGTCTGAGTGGATGTCCCCCTAGTTCTGGTATTTTGGGAGAGGGAGAAGAGTGTTTTTGGATCCAGGCCATTGTGTTCCGTG
Organism: Phrynocephalus guinanensis; assembly: GCA_037367245.1. Lineage (NCBI taxonomy): Eukaryota > Metazoa > Chordata > Lepidosauria > Squamata > Agamidae > Phrynocephalus > Phrynocephalus guinanensis. The sequence continues at coordinate 174,596,139 of CM074733.1, read as the reverse complement.
GGGCTCAAAATTAGTTGCCTTCATGAGTTTTTAATTAGTGAAATGTGGATATACAGACAAATTCTGAAGATACCTTGGGCAGCCAGAGTCACTAATGTGGCCGTATCACAGAGCATGAATAAAAAGCTAGAAATTATCGATACCATAAAGAAAATTACAGCATTTTGGTCACATAATGTGCAATAGCAAATACCATCTGCTGCAGGTTATCCTTCAGGGAAAAATAGATGAGAAGTGTGGCCCAGGGCACAGAAGAACATTCTCCCTTAAGAATTTAACCCAAGGGTTCGCAGTGAGCACAGGGTCTCTGTCTAGTATAATTTTAGATAAAAACCGGAATGTGCTACTGATCGTGAACGTTCTACAAGGACATGGCACTTGAAGAAGAAGAAGAAGAATTAGTTTTCCAAATGAATATTGTCAATGAGATCTGGTTCAGGCCTGATTTGGGGCCAGCTTGTGGTAATATTATAGCTTTCTGGATAGCTCATTGCATTAGGCATCTGGGGACAGAGCTGAGGTGTTGAGTTCAATGTCCCCACTGTGCCGCCGTGAGCAAACTGCTGAGCCCCTCAGTAAACCCCACCCCCCGAGAGGAAGGGAAAGGAATACAGTTGTCCCCTGACCTTTTGTGGTTCATAAACTGCGGTCCCAGTATATCGCGGGTCCACAGTATATGAAAAAAGGCCCCCTGGGGTAAGGAGGAAAGGCCGTCCCAGGCCCGTTGGAGGCCCCAAAAGTGCTTCCCCGCAAACCAGAAGTGACTTCCAGTAAACCAGAAGTGACCTCCAGATCACTAGAAAGCACTTTGGGGGCCTCTGGGGGACTGGAAAGCCCCTTGCAGGCCCGTTTGGGGCAGCACCAGGCCTTGGGTAAGTACAAGAGCCCCCAGAGAGCCCGCCCAGTCCCGACCTAACCCAGCATCCGCATATTGCGGATTTTCAATTATCGCAGGTCAGGTCAAGTCCCTAACCCCCGCGATAGGTGGGGGTTTACTGTACCACTTCTGGGTACTCTCTACCTAGAAGATCCTGGGAATGGTTGCCATATGCCAGACTTGACTCGACAGTATGCAATTCTTGTTAGTAGCAAAATATCCAGAACCTATGGCTACAAAACAGTCTTAGAATTGGTATTTTGTCGTTAGTTATAAACCACAAGCGCTGCAGAAAAATCTGTGATGCATCTATGTATGTGTGTTTATTAAAAGCTCTCTTACATAACTGGCCCATCTCAGCTCAAAGAGACCTTCCTGACTGTTGGGCAGAGAGGATGTTTATGCTGCTTGCTAAAGAAATGTCGAGTGGCTGTTCTAGTCCTTTTTCCTTCTGCATCTGCCAAAAAAAAACCCCACCCCATCACCGCTTCTGAAAGGGCTGCAGTAGACAAAGGAAGAAGCATTTAAGGCTCACGGTGTCTCTCCTCCCTCGCCACGAAACGGAACACCACCGCGGGCTCCCATTCAGAAAACGATGAAGGGGTAAACAGGAAGGTGCCACTCGCTTGTTGTCCAGCCAACATGGGCTTCTGGAATCGATAAGCAGACCTCTCACGGCAGAGACAACACGTGACATCGCAATAAGCTTTTAAGAACCCTGGGAAATCCGGCCTCTGATGACTCAGAATAACTACTGAACTGAACCACTCTGGGAAGGCAATTTAGCTTCCTTCATCTCCTTCAATTATCCGTGACGAGAGTTACCGATGGAGTGATGCAGGGATCCCTCCCTCCCACACCGTTTTGCCTGTGGTTCGTTAATGTCAATTGTGCTAATGGAACACATCACTCATCTTGCTAAAAGCCACATAGACTGAAAGTGTGTCGCACGCACGCACGCACACACACACACACGCACACGCACACGCACACACACACACACACACACCTTAAAATGTAGAAGCGTTTCTGTGGCTGAAATCCAGAAATAGGTTGCAACTCATGTAGGCCCACTGAACCAGCACAGGTTACATAGGTGTTGACTCACCAAATTCCCACAGATTCTATGGGCCTACTCCAGTCACAATTTCAGCTACGCCTCCTCAGTATGACTTCATGAGGGGAGAGGAGGTATACATATCACAGAGAGCTCCCAGCCACAGAAAAAGAGGTAATTCACACTTCTCAAACTTGAGAACGGCAAATGACGCAGTGTACACTATGGTTCATGTTGTGAGTGCGCGCATGTTTTCTGTTAAGAACACAAGCCCAGAATGTAACCTTGCATCAATTAGGATACAATCATAAATACTAAGGAGCACCCATGGTCTAAGCAAGAAACACGGGGAGTTACTTTGAAATTTCAGGGCAATGCGAGCTCATGGGGTTCAGTCCATAAGCAGCTTCTGCTAAAGCGTAAGTCATACTCAACTCAATGGAATGTGTAGAATCTAAATAAATATGCTTAGGGCTGCACAGTTAAGGACATCCTGCCCAGTTACATGTAGATGCTTCAGCTTCTGTTAATATCTCTCTTATGGAATTAAACGAAGCTCAAACCCAGCTGCCTTCAATCTGGTAGCTCACCAAAGATATTTTGATGGCCGCTCCAATAGCATCCGTCCACCAGCACGTTTGCAGCACAGGGCTTCCGGAAGGGAAAGCCTGGCCACCTGCATGGCATTGCCCAGGGGACCCCTGAGTGTACTTGCCATGGTTTCCCACTCTCTGGGGAGGCTCATTCTGTGTCCCTCAAACAAGTGGATGTAGCTCTGAAGGAATTGTGCAGAATTATTACTGGCTGCCTGAAAACTACCCCTATGGGGAACGTCTATTATTTGGGTGGTGTTGCCCCTCCCAAAGTAAGTAGAGAGATGCTAATAAATAAGGAATAAGTTAATAAGATTGCCAAACCCACCCACTTCGTGGACACCAACCCCTGCCTAGATGGTGGCTGAAACTTCAGTAGAACTTTTCTGCCCACACCTCAAGCTCTAAAAATATTAAAACCAGAACAGGCTAGGCTAAACCTACAAAGAACAAAAACAACACAGCTTGCGGAATGTACGAATGCTGAGAGGTGTCTCCCAGCAGGACAAGGCGCTTAGAGTACACTATGTAGATAAGCGGGGTATCAATGCAACAAATAAATAAAATAAATAAATAAAGGCTCTAGTTGGACCATCTAGGCATCACTTAATAGGCCTCAAATGCAGTTATCTCACTGGGGGGAAGATCCGGATATTGTGAAAGTCCAGCTTTTCTTCTTTCTTGGTCACGCGACTGAAGATGTGGGATCTCCATTCCCACGTACAAGGATTTTTTTTTAAAAAAAGTGCAGACCAACCCCCAGGGCCAGCAGGTGGCACTAGGAAAAATAAAAATAAATAAAAACAGTACTGACAGCCCAAAGACCAGCTGATCAGCGCTTGGGGGGGGGGGGTTAGGGGAAATTTAAAAACATTTAAAAGCACCAATGAGCCCCAGGACGAGCTGGTCAGGGCTGGGGGGGGGAGCAGAAAACCGGATGATATACGAGCTCCCACAGACTTCTGGTTTGCATTTTTTTACCGGAGCAAACAATTTCCAACTTTTCCGATAGGTCTTGGAAAACTCACCAAAGGGAGCATAACCGTTGTTTTTTTTAAAGCCCGGTGGCCGTGGGGACAACATTTTTGGAAACGCTTTATCTTGAAATTTAATCAGCATTTAAAGGACATGTGATAGAGCCCAAAGTGAAGTAGGAAGATCAATGAAGAATCAAGTAAAATGGGGCCACTTGGACACAGGAGAAATTCAATCGGGGCAGCATTTTATGAACACACCATTTAGGCCTCCTGTACCAAAGAAGATTTAGTAAATGGCCAAGATAATACAACTGAAGAACTGTAGCTCGTTTCTGGTCAAACAATCATCTATTCTTAACATTTTATTTTTTTATTTTTAAATTGTTCCTATATGCATCTATTTACCAGGCTGGCCCAGATTTATAGGAGTTGCCATCTAAAACATCTGGAGGGTACCGGATTGGGAAAGTTTGTTCTAAAGAGATTAAAAAGGTTGAAATTGTGTGTGCATGCAACTTTTTGGTGTGTTTTTTCAACTCACACCTCACAGCTTGTTGTTTTTCCAGAATATTTTAATTGGATTGCATTTATTCCAATATACATATCATTTGCATACAGATCATTAACAAAACAAGATGTTCTACTGTTTTCTTTAGTTCACTGCACTGTGCATACGTTCAGAGGAAGGAGCTTCCCTGACTTGTTCTTATTAAGAATCCAAGAACAAAATCAAGTCCTCCCCTCATACACTCTGGCCTTCAGTTTACATCAACATTATATGACCTGCAACACAATGAATTTTTCTCTCTCCATGTGGCACGTGGAGCACGATGGCCATCAAACAGACAAATCAGAGCTTATAGAGGCTTTGTCTTTGTGCATTCAGAGTGCATTAGAAAAGGTACATTTTTCTGTAACAGAAAACCACCAGTTCACTGAAAGCAAAGTCTTCATAAACTGACATATAGATACATACATAGATATAATTTCTTTTTTCTTTCACAGAAAGAGTAAGGATTCATTTGGCCATCTAACGTTTATGTCGTTCTTTGGGATTTCAACAATGCCGTTTAAAAGGGGCCCATAAAGAACTGTTCAGCCAAAGTGGAAATTATTAAGAAACTGAAGAGCGGTTGCTGTTCATCATCTTAAACAACAGCAAAGCTTTAAAACTACCTGTCCCTTGCGACAACAGTTAGCCAACGTTGCAAATATTAGTTCAGTGCAATTCACCACAGGCCTTCTGTCCACCTACATTCAAAAGATGGAGTCAACGCCATCTTCAACAAGAGCCTAGGCAAGGCGGGTTCAGTTTGGCTTTGAAGGGTAACTTAAACCTTCTGTTGTACGCAATGGAACTGCAGGTTACTTACCTGTAGGTGGAGTTCTTCGAGTGGACATCTGTGAATACACACATAGGGGTCTTCGTGCACCTGCGCGCGATTCTCCGGTCCTTCCAAGCTGAAAAGGCAAGGCCCCTCCCCTCCATTGCGCATGCTCCCCGCTCTTCCCGCCTTACCACTCAGTTCCCCTCAGTCCGTCGCTGCCGTTCGATAAGCGAACAGGCCATGATGGAGAGAGGGGAGGAGGGCGGGAAGTGTGTATTCACAGATGTCCACTCGAAGAACTCCACCTACAGGTAAGTAACCTGCAGTTCTTCTTCGTGGACTCTGTGAATCCACACATAGGGTGATTAACAAGCCGACTTACCGGTGGAGGGCAGTCATGGCGTGACAGCAGTAAGAACCGCTTTCCCAAAGGCAGCCGATCGGGCCGAGCGTACGTCCAGCCTGTAGTGTTTGAGGAACGTGGACGGACAAGACCAGGTAGCTGCACGGCAGATTTCATCCAACGGCACCCCTTTGAGGAACGCTGTGGATGTGGAGATGGCTCTCGCAGAGTGTGCCTTGGGAGTCGCTGGGAGTGGAACATGCGCCAGATCATATGCTATCTTGATTGTGGTGACAATCCATCTGGAGATGGATTGGGGTGACACCTGTGAACCCTTGGAGGGAGCACAGGTCCTCACAAAAAGTCTTTGTGTTTTTCTCACAGGTGCAGTCCTCTTGGTGTAGAAGAGGAGGGCCCTCCTGACATCAAGGGCGTGCAGTCGCCGTTCTAGGTGAGTAGACGGGTTAGGAAAGAAGGTGGGTAGTACAATGGGTTGGGAGGCATGAAAAGTAGAGGTTACTTTCGGTAGGAAGGAGACATCAGTGTGGAGCACCACTTTGTCATGGTGGAATTTGAGAAAGGGAGGATCGGCCCGGAGGGCCACGAGTTCAGAAGCCCTCCTAGCAGAGGTAATCGCCACCAGGAATGCTGTCTTGATGGTCAAGAGATAGAGGGACGTCACTGCTAAGGGCTCGAAGGGGGGCCCTGTAAGTGCGTTGAGCATCACGGTCAAGGACCATTGTGGAGTGGGAGGCCTGCCACAAGGCCATATGTTCCCCAAGCCCTTCAAGAAATTCTTAAACCGGGTGTGTCGGAAGATACCCGCAGCAGCGGATGTTGGGGGCTGGTGAGCCACCACAGCTGCGGCGTAGACTCGGATGGTGGCTACAGACAAGCCCCTTTGGAAGAGAAGGAGCAGGAAGTCCAGGACTACTGAGATGTCAGTAGGCTGGTACAGGTAGGAGTAACGATGGGCGAAGGAGACGAACGAGGCCCATTTTCTAGCATAGAGAGTCGATGTGGAAGGTTTCCGGGAATGGGCCAGGACCTCATCTACCGAGAGCTGATGTACCAGGCGGTGAGCTGGAGAGTGGCAACGGCCGGGTGTCTGATCAGGCTCTCGCTCTGGGTGAGCAGGTTGGGGTGTAAGGGCAGCCTGAGGCAGTCCTGGGCCATGGCCTGGAGCACTGTAAACCAGGGCTGCCTGGGCCACCACGGCGCAAGAAGTATGACCTGGGCCCACAGGTGTCTGATTCGGAGGAGAGTCCGCTGGATTAGTGGTATCGGCGGAAAGGCATTGAGAAGGGCTCGTGGCCATTGGGTTGAGAGGGCGTCTCCCCTGGAGCGAGCGCCTAGTCCGGCCCTGGAGCAGTAGTGCTGGCATTTGGAGTTTTCCTGGGTGGCAAATAGGTCCAACTTCGGGGTTCCCCACTTGGCGCAGAGGCGGCGAAAGATTGTGGGGGAGAGGGCCCACTCGTGGTTGTTGTGATGCAGTCGACTGAGGTGGTCCGCCCGAGTATTGTCGTGCGAGGAGATGTGAATCGCCACGGGGTGAATCTGTCTGCGGATACACCAGTGCCAGATCCGGATGGTGAGTCGGAGCAAGGACTTTGAGTGGGTGCCTCCTTGCTTGTTGAGGTAGTACATCGATGTAGTATTGTCGGTGGTAACTTGGACCATACGACGTGCCAGTAGAGTCTCGAAGGCCTTGAGAGCTTTGAATATGGCCAACAATTCGAGGTAGTTGATGTGGTGGTGTTGCTCCACAGAGGTCCACCGTTGGTGAATCGAAAGGTGTTTGCACGTGGCGCCCCATCCTGTCAGGCTGGCATCCGTCGTAACCTGAATAGACGGATAGCGAGGTTTGAACGGTCTGCCTATTCTCAGGTTGGAGCGGGAATACCACCATTTGAGGCTGTGAAGCAGCGAAGCGGAGACCCGCAGGCGTTTGTGAGGCGGGTCGCTGTGGGGTCGGAAGCGCTCCAGGAGCCAAGCTTGTAGTGGGCGGAGGCACAGTCGGGCGTGGGGCAAGATGGCCGTGGTTGAGGCCATAAGACCTAGGAGGTGCTGTGCTTGTCGTGCGGAGACAGCAGAGAGGTGCCAGAAGGGATGGAGCGCCGCCCTGATCTTTGTAAGACGGTCTGGCGCAAGGAAGGCCTTGGCCGCTGTGGCATTGAGTAGGGCTCCTATGTATGGTACGGAACGGCGAGGTGTCAAAACCGACTTTGCCTCGTTGAGTCGAAGGCCCAGAGAGGTAAGTATCCGGACGGTAAGGTCTCTGTGCTGTTCTGCTTGTTGTCTCGTAGGCGCCACCAGTAGCCAGTCGTCGAGATAGGGGTAAAGGTGGACCCCTCGAAGTCTGAGGAAAGCTGCCACCGGGGCCATGCACTTCGTAAACACCCGGGGGGCAGCGGAGAGCCCGAAGGGCAGGGCTTTGAACTGGTAAGTGGAGCCCCCAATCCTGAACCGTAAGTACTTCCGATCTTGAGGCGCGATGGAAATGTGGAAGTAGGCGTCCTGAAGGTCGAGGATGACAAACCAGTCGTTCCTTCGTAGCATGGGAATGATGGTGTCCAGGGTTGCCATGCGGAACTTTTTCGGATTGATGTAAGTGTTTAGATTCCTTAGATCCAGGATGGGTCGCAGACCTCCATCTCTTTTGGGTATAGCGAAGTACCGAGAGTAGAACCCTGAACACTCTCCTGATGGTACTGGCTCGATGGCATCCTTTTGGAGTAGCGCAGCGACCTCGGCTGTGAGGATTGGCGAGGCCGGAGTGGTGATGACTCTCCCTAGCGGGGGGCGCTGTTGAAACTGAATATGGTAACCGCTCTTTATGGTGGACAATACCCAAGCGTTGGTCGTGAGACGTTGCCATGCATGTCGGAAAGGCCAGAGTCGGATGTCCGTGGGTACATAAGGGGGGTCAGGACAACTGCTTTGGCTTTCGGTCGTAGCGCCTGGCAGAGTGTTGTGATCGTTGCCTGGGCGGTTGCGACGGGCGCTGGTAAGGTGCGGAGGGATATGGCGATCTATACCTCCCTTGGGGTCGCTGACGGTTGGGAGTGTATTGGCGTCTCCATGGCTGGTAAGGAGGCCTGGATGATGAGCGAGATGAGGCGCCCTGGTAGGTGTATGAACGGGCGGCTCTTCTCATCTTTTGAATATTGTCGAGAGAGGCGTCGGTGGTGGTCGCGAACAGGCCCTCTCCGTCAAAGGGGGAATCTTCTATACGATTCGTAGCGTCATCCGTAATGTTTGCCGTCCTTAGCCAGGCATGGCGGCGAAGGTGGACTGCTGTGGTCAGCTGTTTGGAGGAGGCCTCGGTCAGGAGGAGGGATGTGATCATCTGGTAGTTGACCAAGGAAAGCACTTCTGAGAGGGAGGCTTGGGCCTGAGCTCTGTGGTCCTCAGGAAGCCTGTTGATGAACGACGGAAAGGCTAACAACAGGTGCCGGGTGTATGCCTCCATGGCACATAAGTAATTCAGAGCTCGAAGGGAGAATGAGGCCAGAGAGTAGTGGCGCCTCCCGATGAGATCCAACTTTCGTGCTTCCTTATCGCTAGGGGTAGTAGCAGTATGCGATTTCCCCCTATTTTGTGTAGCATCCACTATGACAGAGTTCGGTAGTGGGTGCTTTGCTAGAAATTCTGTCCCTTGACCATGGGTCTTGTAGAAATTATCGACCCGTCTAGGCATCAGGGGGTTAGAGGAAGGCTTGGACCAGGCTTCCTTAGCTTTGTCCAGCATTGATGGGATGAAGCCCATTCTGAGTGGCGGCTGCCGAGACTTATGCAGATGACCAAAGAACTTGCATGACTCGCTCGTTGATGGCAGCTGGACTTGTAGGCCCATAACATGGGCAATTTTGTGGACCATTTAAGCATAATGCTTAAAATCCTCAGTAGGAGTGGTAGGCAGTTGGTCCGTGGTATCCACCTCCGAATGCTTAGACTTTGAGGTTGTGGAGCGATGTGAGACTTGAGAGTCGACATCCATTTCAGACTCTTCCGTCAACGGACGATCCATAGTAGCGGGAGAGTCTGGTGAGTGGAGTTGATGCCCTTGCTTCTGTATGGTGTGGGGTGTGAGGTCTGGAGCACCAGCTACAGCATGGAGGGCGACGGCGTCATTGCAATTTTCAGCCAGCAGAGGGCGCCCTTGAAACGATTTCGGACGAGGCCGACGTTTCTTTGGCCTGGGCGATGGCGTCGAGGGGGAGGAGGAGGAACCTGGTGACGTGGAGGATGAAGCTGTTCTCTCCCGCTTATGGTGCTTCTTCGCCCTATGCTTGCCGCTATGGCGTCGTGGGGGCAAAGATGAGGTGGAGGAAGAATGACGTCGTCGGTGTTTTTGACGGCGGTGACATGGTTTGCCTTGTCTGGCAGGCGAGGTCGAGGGGGAGGAATCGGATGGTTCCATGCGTCCCCTCTTCCTACCACGGCGCAGTGGCGCGTCGTCCTGCTGAGCTCGCCCACCGCGTGTAGCCTGGGTACGCTCATCAAGGGCGGATAGTGATGGAAGCATAGCCTGCCGCTCTCCGAGATGGCATGGGAGCCTTCTATCATCCGTGTTGGAAGGGAGGTGGTTCGAGCTGGAAGCGACCGCCTGTAGAGATTGAATGCGCGCCAGCGGGTCGTAGCTAGTGTGGGCGAGGTCTGAGTTCAAGACCATTTGCCCCGCCGGCAAGCCCGATGACAATCCTGGGCTAGAGGGGTGATTGTGGAAGGTGCTGGACTGTGCCAAGCGCGCAAGCCACTCCTCCTCATGCCAGGCGTCCCGAGATGGGATTTCCATCTGAGCCGAGGACAAGGTATTGTCGACCTCGTGAAAGTCTGCAGCCGTTAGCTGAGATTGCTGCGTGGAGGGCGCCGTCGGAGCAGAGGAGCATAAGGTGGTTGCTCCTAAGCCTGTGTCTTGGAGCCTTCCTGAGGACATAGCGGCGGGGGGCTGCTTTTTCTTTTTGCGCTTTTCAAGAGGCTTAGCCGTAGATTTGGAGGAGGTTGAAGGCTTAGAAGCCTCTGCGGCGGTTTGATTGTCCATGGGCTGTAGGGACTTTTCCCAAAGGTAAACTTTAAGGCGGCCCAGGCGATGTTTCAGCGCCGGTTTAGTGAATTTTCTGCAGTTCTGGCAAGTCTCTGTCTGGTGAGATTCGCCCAGACAATATAGGCAGAGGCTGTGTCTGTCGACAATTTGGATTTTGTTCGGACACGCCGTGCACCGTTTAAAAACGGGCGCTGCTGCCATAAACCGGGGGCTGGGCCGCCTAAGCAACTGGCGTTCCCGCTCCGTGGGCGGGAGCGAAAAGAACTACACTAACAATAAGAGAGAGAGGGGAGGGGGGGAAATTAACTCAAAGAAATAAAAGGGGAAAGAAAAAGTCTAAAGACACTTTCCTTTTCTCGTTGCAGGAGCTGGAATGGACACGTCCGATCGCAGCGGCGGCAAAAAGGAACTGAGCGGTAAGGCGGGAAGAGCGGGGAGCATGCGCAATGGAGGGGAGGGGCCTTGTCTTTTCAGCTTGGAAGGACCGGAGAATCGTGCGCAGGCGCACGAAGACCCCTATGTGTGGATTCACAGAGTCCACGAAGTAGAACTCACCCTTCCACAACCCGCTACATGCACAAACTTGGGGAAACTCACAGATTCAGTCAGGTAATTTCACTTAGTGCTATGGAGATAAATTCATTTCAGCAAACGGTGTTGACCCCATTTATTTCCAGGCCAGCTAGAAGAAAGTGGGACTCATGAAAACATTTCTTCTTCTTGCACGCAAGAGCATTCTGAAAATAAAACCAAGGGCAAATGGGATACATGATGCAGAATTTCCTCATAAGAGTTTTAAGAACAAGGGTGCACAGACTAGCCCAGGTGACGCACAGCATCTCACTGATTTGTAGTCGAGTTAAGAGACTTTAAAAACATGAATGGAAACTGGAACTGGCTGGCCCAAGATGTTCTTCATCCCTGGGAAATCAAACAGGGAGTTGAAGGAGCATTTGTGGTGTTCTTGTTTTGCATACAACTTGTGTGAAGCACTGACAACCTTAAAGAACATACGGGCCAAGCTAGAGCAGCCTCCAGTAGGAGTAGAACGGGTGCAATAATTGTGCCATCGGTTCTTCGGGGGCGTCACTGTTTTGGGCTAAAATCCATGTCGATAAACTATGGCCAGGCCTTGAACCCTGGTCTGAGATGTGAAAACCTCGAAAGGCATTCCTTTCTGGTGACGTTGTCTCAATGGGTTTCCACATCTCAAGGGACTGTAACCGTTAACAAGCTCATTGTTGGTAAATTAATTTCACAGTCATTCTCAATTTTAAGAACTGGGGAAAAGATTTTTCTGAGGCAAACACAACCAACAATTGAGGAAAGGGTTCAACAAGTCCCTTCTATTCCCCCACCAAACCCCTACATTCAGCTTATTTATTTTTTCCTGTGATAACTCTTAGCACAGCTGTGATATTTGTTACTATGCTATTTGGATTAGTCCTTAGTTTAGATTGCTAACCTCTAAAAATATTATTTAAAAGAAACAACTTTCTTTTTAAACTTTTTTTTTAAACCCCTCTTTTAAAAATCATTTAGAAAGCACTAACTTGTAGTGCCTGGTATGAAATCTCAGTCAAACACACAACAGCCAAGGAAGACTTTGAACTCTTCCCACTATGCAGTACAGAGAAACATCAGAATTTGGCTGCATTGTATCCCCTTAATAAAAAGTTGGGGGTGGCGGAGTGGGGGCCAGGGGCAAGCAAAACCACAAGTAGAGAAATTCCAAGAGGATCTGCAACCAGAACAAGGTTCATATTACAACCACACACCTAGTGCAAATAATCTCTGCTGACCATCAAGGCAGCTTCCCCTCAAGGTCACGAAGCAAACAAAGGCTGCTTCCAGAAACACATCTTTGGTAACTAAGAAACCCGCATAGTTTGACCACATCTGCTAAGAGCATCCCATTGGCATGACATTGCCCCCCCCCACTCCTCTGAGTGGATGATGACAAGCAGTCCTTGGGAAGGAATCCCACTGGAGCAAAAGCTGTGAATGATTTCTCATTCCCACTGATCTACCAGGAGATTCTTCATACCCAGCTGACTCAAGGGTTCATATTACAGGTACAGCGGTACCTCGACTTACGGCTTTAATCTGTTCCAAATGCATGCTCTTAAGTCGAACTACTCTTAAGTTGGGGTACCTATCTAAAAGATTGAAAAAAATGAGTTTAAAAATGAAAAAATGAAAAAAAATGTAAGTCAAGCAGACCATATCTGAAATTTGTAAGGAGGCAGTTAAAACACCAATAGTTTTTCGCTCTTAAGTCGAGCTGCTCATAAGTCAGGGTACCACTGTATTATATTATATTATATTATATTATATTATATTATATTATATTATATTATATTATATTATATTATATTATATTATATTATATTGTATCGTATAGTATATTCAAGTTACTATAGCTTAATCTCCCCAAAGAAGCAAAACATGGCATTAAACCAAACCAATGTAGCCCTCAAGGGCTTTTTTTTTTTTTGGGACTGTAACTCCCATAATCCTGCTCTACGAGCTCGACTGACAAGGGCTAATGGGAGTAGCGGACCAGCATCTGAAGCTGCCCACCTCCTGCCTTACAGTCAATGCAATGCATCAACATTCCTGAACCCACTGCTGGCATCAAATGCATACCTTGAATGAGGTGCAATTTGTTGCCCAAAAACCGCAGCAAACTCACAACTGCACGGTTCCCTCCCATGTGACAAATTATTGGCATGAGCCTGAGGCATAACACCCACACCCAAGCAACTGGTAGCATCAATGCACTCCGTGGTGCTCCCTTCTCCAAAGGAGGCTGCATGTTTAGAAGTCAGCTGGTCAGTTCCAGATTGGTGTGCAGAAAGTAAGGGAATCGTGACCCAACCTGGTGATGGCTACGACACGTGCTATTTAAAATGTAGGTCATCTGGAGACTGCAGATGGGTTTGCCTTCAGTTCAATCCACATGCTCGTACTTTGTTGATCAAACGTGTATAAGGGAAAGGATCTGGCAAAAAGATGTATTCTAGCTCAGAAATGAACGTCACTCAGCTGTGCCCAGAATATAGCCCCAAGGGTGCCTTAAACTGGAAATCTATTCCGCAGCAGTACGGAAGGGAGCGCGAGGAAAACCAAACAAGGAGTTACTACTGAAAAGCCCAGTATCGTGGCACTCAAATGTCTTCCCGGAATAAGATTATACAGTTTGTGGCTGAACTGGAACATAATGGCGGAGAAGAGATTCAGAAATATTACTTTCAAGGACAAAGAGAACATTCTGAACCGGTCTTTAACAAATGTTCACTACACCCCAGAGTCCAGGTGAACCGTGAGCAGGGGGGGTGGGACCCCCATCCCCATCATGGAGGCACAAAGCAGCTGGCCAAGTTTCAGAAGGCGTTATGTTGCGTCAGGATGCATCTCTTGGCTCTCAAACGGTGGCAACGGTTCTCTCCAGTACGTGAAGCGGCTGTAGGTGTCCGAACACGGGAAGTCTGAAGAATGGCTTCTTTTCAGCAAGGGAAATACGTGATCTACTACTTCACAGAGCCTCACGTACCTGGAATATAAAGGGGGGGGGACCAGACCCATTACCAATATAAGCCCAGGAATCAACATGCTTTTAAAAAAAGAATAATCACATGCTGTATCAATATAACTAGATTTGCCCACATTTCACTAGAGGAGAATTACAGAGAATGCTACAGTAGAATTTGTGTGATGATGCTGGAAAGAGAATAGCATTATGTCCCTGCTGCAGACCAAAAGACTGAGGCTGAGAAGCAGGAGCTCCCCTGTAAACACAAGTAGCTTTCGCAGCCACATGGGTTCTTGTTGAGATGTCTTTATAGGACTGACACCCAAGTCATCAATCCGTCAATGCAACGCCAGGATATCGGTGTGCAAATTTCTGAAGCTGGGGCGCATGGAAGCCATTTCCAAAAGAGGTCTTTTAGAAGAGGTTGGGTCTTATATGCAACCGCACAGCAGTAAAAATGCCTATCAATAAACCTTGCAGCCTTGCCCCCACAGGCCACAGAGGGTCAGGCACTGCCTTTTCCGCAAAAAACCAAGCCCCTCCACGGCACTGGTTTCACTTTGCAGCAGCGAACGGGTGAATGTTGTGACCCTGTCCCTCGACGCAACCATGAGCTCTTCTAAGAGAGGGAGGGATGACATGGGTACAATGGTTACCTGTCATGCCGTGGTGGTCTACGAGCAAAAGAAAATGCTTATGGCAGGCATGTCCAAACTTCGGCCCTCCTGATGTTTTGGACCGCAACTCCCAGAATTCTAAGCTTAGATTGCCAAAGGCAAAGGACTGTGGGAGTTGCGGTCCAAAACATCTGGAGTGCCGAAGTTTGGACATGCCTGGTTTATGGGAACCCCTCGGGAAGAGAAACACTTTCCACGGGTCAACAAGTGTTTCTATCCGGTCCACACTCCCACCTCAACTCACATCCACGAGCAGCACAAGGCACAGACTCTGCAAGGTTTTGCAAAGGCTTCAGTGTCCGCTCACTGCCTCAGCCACCCCCTTCTCCGGTCAACACTTGAGCTAAGCAATTGGAGCTTCCTCAAGAGTCTCTAAAATTATTTTAAAAATTCATAGTCTCCAGCTTCTTATTCTTACCATTGCTATCCCTAAATAGCAAGGCCAGAGCATGGTTCATATGTTTTAGGTGCTAGAGAATTTACTGATTGGCTCTTTCCTTCTTGATTTTATGCGACTACCTTCATTACAAAACAGCTTTCATTTTTCTTCCGTAGCAATAGCCATGTTCATCTGTTACACCCCAAAGCCACAGAAGGCCCCATGGCGAATACTTGGATGGATTGCAGCTCGCTCTTTACTACTGCTTTGCACTGTTTGTGAACTGCTCTGGGCAAACTGTTTATAGCAGGGGTGGGGAACCTTCGGCCCTCCAAATGTTCTGGACCGCAACTTCCATTGTCCTTTATCACTGACAATATAGGCTCAGGATTCTGGGAGTTGCAGCGTAAAACATCTGAAGGGCCAAAGGTTCCTCATCTCCGGCTTATTAAAAGGTCAGATGCAAACAAAGCAACAGGTTGACGAGAAGTACCACAAAGACTTCTTTCCTCCCCCCCCCCAAAAAAAAACCTCACTATTTTAAAACCATAACAAAAATCTATACTTTAAAAATAATATACAATATCAAAAACATAAAACAAAATACAAACATAACTCAAGATTACTGTATTACACCATGGGATTTTTTTTGGGGGGGAAACTGCTAAGTTTCATATTGTGTGCCCTGTATCTTTCCAGAAATATAATGATTCTTGTATTGGGGTATAACTTTCATGTTTACAAATACATGTGTTAAGAAAGCAATCCAAATCTCATTAAAACAATTTTCTTTCAGTGTTCCTTTTCTAAATTTCAATTCACAGGTTAATGTATCATTAATAGCTAAATTCCACATTTCATTGTACCAAGCCTCCATATTAAACTGGTCATTATTTTTTCCAACGCCTTGCAAATACCAATCTTGATACTGTCAATGTAATGACAATTAATTCCACTTTCTCCCCTTCTAACTGAATATTTCCCTACATATTTAGCAAAGCTATCACTGCCCATATTTGTATATCAAATCACGGGGACCACTTTCCTTTGTTTTTTGAAATAATTTCTTTTCAGAACCCCCTGATGTGCCCCGTCCACCAAGCATTCTTCTGAAATCAACCACTCAATTACATCATGAGTGCACAATGATGCAGAATAATAATATGGTTAAAGGAGAGCCCGGTTTTATGTGTTAAGAGATTCTGTTTGAGAGTTTCGTCATATGAGGCTGACCAGCATGATTAAGTGCAGAAGAAAACCTGTGGGAAGATTGCTGCGTGTGAGGGGTTGAGAGACAGAAAGAAAGAGAGAAGAAAGAAAGAGTTCCTGAGGGAAAATTGGGTGATTAACAAGTACATGATAGATAGATAGATAGATAGATAGATAGATAGATAGATAGAAAAAGGAAAAGGGCTTTAAAATAAGTTTAAGATGGTATTTGACACCTGTGAAATTGAATAAAATAACTGCTAATTTTTTCAAGTTTTGTTGGAAGTGATAATGAGATTGGTACCTTTTTCCATTTGTGGTGGGAATAAATGACATATTAGAAATGAACATAGAGCCCAATTCTGAAATTGCTTTGTTATCAATATTTGTTGATAATATTTATGATTTTGAAACTAAAGAGTTGATTACAAATTTGTTGACTGCGGGTAGATTAATAATTGCTAGAAACTGCACATCTAAATATGAGCTATGCTTAGAATGAATGGTACAATGAAATATGGAATATTGCTTTAAATGATAAATTGACATGTACTTTAAATATTTAAAAAGGAGAGTTAAAAAGAGATATTTTCTAGGATATATGGGGTAGATTTATTGAATATGTGCTTGTACGAGATAAGGGTAAGGCTTCCGCGCAACAATCGATTTTGTTCTGGAGGGGAGGATGACGAATGTAAATATGAAGAGTGGTCCTGTTGGTGAAGGGGTGCACTGTTGTTGATGTTTTATCTTTTTTGTAATTTGTATAATAAAATAAAGTTTAAAAAAAGCAAAAGCAAAAGGGCTGGAGGAATGCCAGGGAGGGAAGTGTGCCTTTCTCCATTGTAATTCCACGAAAAATCCATCTTTGCAACTTCTTACTCTAATGGGTCTAGTGCATGAATAAGTAAATTGACATTTTAAGATTAATGACAAATGTATTTCAGCCATGGCAAAGGTTTTTTTTCAAACTGTCCCTTTAAAAATACAGAATTATAGACAGTGTGATAAATCAAAGACAAAGATTACCCTGCACATTGTGAAGGTAAACCTTGTTAATATGGAACACACCCCTGTAGCCAGATTTGAAAGCCACCCACTGAATTCCCTGGTTGTAACTTAATCTAAAGGTTGACAGACTGAACTCCACCTGGCCTGCGAGGCCTTAGAAGCAAAATGGATACTCACGAGGAGATGTTGGTCTTGGCGTGCTCTTGAATCAGCTCTCCTTTAGGATTGACAGTGAATATCCTGTTTAACGAGACTCCCACTTGCTTGTACGAATACACGTCCTAGGCAAGAACAACAAAAAAGCGGGGTTCTCCTTAAAATAAACCAAAAGCCATTTCCTTTTTTTCTCTCAAGATATTTATGCAAGTCAGGGCTGAGGGAGCCTGAGGCCCTCCAGATGTTGCTATGAGCTATCAGGTTTTGTGCCGTTTATGCCAACTCAAATTAAGTGTCTCAGGTATGGAAGACCGTCAAGGAACAGCTGACCATTTTCACCCCACCCCAAGTCTCCATGTCTGGGCGGAGATCGGATCCCACATTCCCCGAGTCCCAGTCTGACACTTGAGCTCCTACAAGGCCACACAAGGCCCTCCAGGTGTTGCTGGCGTCATTCTTCCACCTGAGCCGGCCAGCGTGGCCACCGCAGAGTTGTGATAAAAAGGTTGAGTTCAGCACTGTTTTGAAGGCACACAGGCTACCCCCGATTTCGATGCAGTTCATGAATGAGTTGTACATACTTACTTAGACAACCTATAGGACTACCCAAAGGTCTCTGGGCGGCTCGCAGTCAAAGCAATTAAAACAATTAAAACGTTAAAATACTTGGAGACACCTGCTGGATTATCGGCCAAACAAAATATACCATCTGTACAAAATTAAGGGCTATTCAGCCATCATGCTGATGCAGATTTGGTCAACCTGTAAAAAAAAGCTCAACACCAGACCATTTTGTCTCCCCCCCGATCTAGAGCTGTTTTGTACCATTCTGTGACCAGACTCAGCTAACATAAATTCTATTTTAGACTTGGGCCTCCATTCTTTTCCTCCATCCTCCACTCATGCTATCCAACTTCCTCATCAGCTGACTATCTTCTGACTAACTTTCAGGAAAGGATGAGGACTCTCGGTCAGGTTGGATTTAAGCTGCACCAGTCACTGGACTTGGACTCAGGGTTGGTTTGTTTTTCAATGACTTGGACTTGACCCGCAACTTGGAATCCAAACACCCCTCTTTTTTTGGGGGGGGGGAGGAACTTGTTTCTAACTGGGACTCATGACTTGGGACTTGGCACCAAAGACTCAGACTTGGGACTTTGGGCCCCAACATCTCTGGCTTACAGGAGCTGTAAAGGGGTATGACTTAAGAAACAGCCTTTTACAACTGCCCTTCGTGCCTCTAACAAGACTCCTGCCCTGGCTACAACATCTCCTAGCCATGGATTTTAAGAACATCATCTAACTAAGGACTTTAAAAGTAACCTCCAGGTGAAGAACATCTTTCACCCTGTCTGAACTTCTGGGACCTGCTTTGAAGAAGGGTGATTGAGTGCACTCGAAAGCTTACAACGTTCCTTTTTTATGATTTTTAATAGTGGCCTATGAAGGTATCGCCTGTAACCTATTTTTGCAATTGTGTTTTGTGATGGCCACGCGGCTCAACTCCTTTTTGCCTTGATAGGAGCTGGCCTTGGCTCTGATGACTCAGGGGCCACTATGGTTTAGGTCTGGTGAGTGAGTGTACGGAGATGTTTAAGAAACTGAGCCAATAATTTGAGGAGGGATCTTTCAGGGAAATGGCCAACTCTGTCTTTATTCCACTGCCAGTTTCATGGATTTGTGCTTCCTGGAGAGCTCAGAAATGAACTAAGACAAAGCCAGGCTGCTTCCTACGGTTACCCAGGCATGAGGAGGTGCTCCACCTAAGGATGACTCAACAACGTAGGAAAAATACTGCAGATGCCTATGTTTATACCGGAAAATTTGAGGTAGGTTTTGCATCAGTGGCAGATTTGATATGTGATACAGTACTAGTGTATGCTTACATCTGTCTTATTGTATTATTGCTACATTTATTTGAACACATTGCTACTTATTATTTTAACTCATTTTTGTTCAGTGTCATCATCATATATGTTCCTTTGTAAGCCACCCGAGTGGTTTGCCACTAGATGAGTGGGGTGCAAGTCCAAAAAATAAAATAAATAAAATTTACAATCTTCGTCAACACAGGGGGCCTTACAAATATGACTGTCTGCAGTGAGGAGCACCCGCACCGTCTGCCTTGAATTTCTGGTTCTACAAGGGTTTAAAATTTTCTATTTTTAACAAAAGAGCAGACATTCCAGGCCACCTAACGGTGCACATGGGAAAAGGAGGGCATGGCCAGAACCCAAGGGAAGATAACGGCCAGCCTTATCAACCTGCTTCCCGTATTGAGTGGGGGGGAGGGGACATTTTTTTTTTGCTCCAACAGCTGCTGTCTTTTTCTTATTCATGCAGCCACTGAGCTATGCAATTGTTTTGTTCCCTGTCAGTCCCTGAAAAAAAAAAAGAAGAAAGGAAATTCCAGACAGCATATTTTGAGGCGGCTAAAGTAGAAATGGCACGGTCATTTGGGGCTAGTTCGACTAAGATCGCCATTAAAACCTGAACCAGAAACCCATTTTAACGATGGAGCATGAAGGACGGAAGCAATAGCCAAGCCGTAATTTGCTCGTGGTAGCCAAACCACATCCACCCTAAGTTGTGAGAAAGACCTCCGTGCAACTCTTACTCATTCATTCTCCCACATTAAAGGATTTTAATGTGGGATTAATTGATTTTCTCTTCTGTGATTTTTTTTCACAAAGGAGAAAAAAATCCCTAGCATGCACAACATTTGCGCTGCGACTGCACAGGTAAGTAGCACAGCGTTTGCTGTGGAAATAAAACAAATGGATTACGGTAGATTTTTTTTTACCAAACCACATGATTCAAATGTCTCTTCTCCCTAATACTGTGCAAGAGACGAAAGAACCTGCTGGCTTTTCAAGGAACCGCAAAAGGATTGCTCAGTATTGGCCAAGGGTGAGATCAAAGGAAGGCGTGGATCAAACCACATCAGATGAAGAGGCCAGTGTGGACAACAGCAGGGAAACAATCTACTGTTTTCATGTGATCGCCTAGTCCAGGCATGTCCAAAGTCAGGCCCGGGGGCCAAAGTTTTCAATTTTTAAGCGGCCCACGGCCTCTTCTCCCCTCTGGCTCAGCCTGGCACACATCCTGCCAGCTGGCCTTTTCCCATACAGGATGCAGACATCAGCTTGCAGTTTTTATGGTTTGCCTGCCCTCCCTGCCTCTGTCCACCTCCCCACCACCAGCCACCTTCCCAGCCTACCCGCCCCCGGCTCCATGGCTGCATCATCCTCCCCACCTCCTTGAATGTTATACAGACTTGTCCAATGTCCGGCCCGGGGGCCAAATGTGGCTGAATGGTCAGCCCCCCCACACACATTTTCACCTCACCAAATCTGGCCCTCTTTGCAAAAAGTTTGGACACCGCGGCCTATTCTCAACAGAAGTGTAACACAGGCCACAGATCAAGCTACAGCCAGTGCGGTGGCAGCCTTAGATCGGGCTCTGCCTGCTAATAATCACACACAGAGACAGGAAAGAGAGCTCTGAGCAGCTGACACAAGCGAGGTCCACAGACCGTGAAATGTTTGTGTGACTCCTGTACGATACTTCACCCTTCAGAACAAAAAGGCTAGGTGAAGAACTGACACAATGGTAAAATCCACATGCACCAACGTTGTACAAACCCCTCATGGAGACAGGAGACATTAGCATGTATTAGCAGACTCTGAGATCTCCATTTCTTCTTCATAAGTACAACAGGCACCCAGCAGAGCCAAAGGGCCCCTTCGGTGAATAATAAATATCACAGGGCAGTACTTACTGCAGGCCTGTTGCCAAACGCAGCGTAAAAAGGCTCCATGTTGGGATAAAACAGGTTTTTGATGTCGGTAAGACACTGGACTTTAAACTTCTCCGGCTTCTTCTCTATCACTTCTCTGAAGCAAAGAGTCCACAGAAAGAGAGTGTTTAGCTCCATAAATACAACACAAGAGGGTTCGTCAGGTTATATGAAAGAATTCAGCTGAGTGGATTCCTGTTCACCACTTCCATGGACTGACAGAAATTTAATGGAAAGGCTCCAGGCTAAATTAGGTGGACATTGATAAGTAGGCATGGGCTTTTGGGGGGACTTTAAATCCCTTAATTCTCCCATTCTTGGGGTCATAGAACCATAGAATCATAGAGTTGGAAGAGACCTTAAGGGCCATGTAGACCAGTGATGGCAAACCTTTTAGAGACCGAGTGCCCAAACTGCAATTCAAAACCCACTCATTTTTTTTGCAAAGTGCCAATACAGTAATTTAATCTGTATACAGGTGGCTGTGAAGGGGCAATGTCGGGTGCCCACAGAAAGGGCTCTGAGGGCCACCTTTGGCACTCGTGCTACAGGTTCACCATCACTGATGTAGTCCAACCCCCTGCCATGCAGGAATCCCCATCACAATATTTCCGACAGATGGCCATCCAGCCTCTGCTTAAAAACCTCCAAGGAAGGAGTCTCCACCACCCTTTGTGGCAGCATATTCCACTGCCAAACTACTCTAATTGTCATGAAGTTCTTCCTGATGTTCAAATGAAATCTCTTTTCCTGTAGTTTGAAACCATTGCCCTGCATCCTAGTCTTTGAAGCCATGGAGAACAAACCTGTTCCCTCTTCAATATGACATCCTTTCAAATATTTAAACATCGCTATCATATCCCCTCTCAGTCTTCTTTTTGAAAGGCTAAACATTCCCAGTTCCCTAAGCCGTTCCTCGTAAGACATTTCCTCCAGACCCTCAACCATCCTGGTCGCCCTCCTCTGCACCCGCTCGAGGTTGTCAACATCCTTTTTAAATTGAGGCGCACAGAACTGGACACAGGACTCCAGGTGGGGGTCTGACCAGAGCAGAATAGAGTGGTACTATCACTTCCTGAGACGCCCACACCTACAGACAACCAAACGTTGCTCACCTCAAAAAGAGGCCCAGCTGGGAGGGGCTCCAGAGCTTTATAGGAATATAGCTTCGTATTGCCCTGGTTTTCTACTCCTCTGTCAATCCCCCACAGCTAGCTGGGACTTTCCTTTCTGAGCAGGAAAAAAAGGCCTTTTGCCCACTGAGCCACCTTTGGGAGTCTTTTTGTCGTGGATCTGTCCAGTGTGACTCCTAAAATGGAAAAACTATGGGATCTTTAGTCCAAAAAAAGGCAAAAAATATATATCCCATGCTTGTGTCAGCACCTTCAGGGAAAGAAGCAAGAGCTAATTCCCATTTTCAAAAAATGATCAAATTGTGCCTGGCAGACATCATGGCTGTAACCTTTGGCCTGATTTTTGGACTTGTTCTCTAAATGTGCTCTTCTTCACCAGCCTCTGCATTTTATACTAAAGAGGCTGCTAAAATTTTCTGGAGAAATCAAGACGTTTTCCGTTCTTGTGGCATCTTACTTGGTCGTAATAAAGACATTACACGCACGGATAAAACGTGGGCCCAAATTGGGGTTAAATTAGCCATGAATATAGTCCATCAAAAATGTTGGGCAGGTAAAACCAGGTGTCACGGCAATTCACAATTACCTTATGCTGGACTCAATGCCCAGGCTGCTGCCACACTAATTTCCGGTACAGGTAAAACTGAATTATACTGAATTATATTACCACTTATGAAAATAACAAACAGACCATCTCTACCACCATCGCGTGAAATTCCTACCATGGCGAGATTTAGTCTCCATTTACCTGTGGAAAGCTGAGAACAAGCTGCTAGGACTCAGTAAGACGGGGCCTTGAGGTAGTACCGTTCCCCGTTCGTTGACCCAGTGCAAATAGCCACGGGTCATGTCAGCCATCCCAATCGCACGCGCTGAGCAGTACAGGAATTTGTATCCATTTCTGTTTGAAACAGAGAGAATGCATTACCACCAGTGTCAGACTTACTAAAAAACATTTTCATGATCAAAGTGTAAGGGCATTCCCCTCACCCCACCAACAGATATAGTCAACTATATGGTTATAGTGAACTATATATATATATATATATATATATATATATATGTTTTCGTAGATTTTCACGGGTATAGGTATGCATGTTAGGGTGGATTCGGGTTTCTTCCCGTGTAGAAATCTGGTTGTTTTGGCGACGTTTCGACGAGGTCTCACTCGTCATCTTCAGGCTGGTGTTCTGGCTTCTTTCTTCTTGAAGCAAAGCGAGATCTCAGTTGAAGTCCTTCTATAAATACTGCTGGGGGGGTGTGGTTTGCTTGCTCTGTTGCTGATTGTAGGTTCGTTTGTTCTTTTGTGATCTGCTGTGTGGCTGAGGCGATCGTTAAGGGATTAACTGCTGGTGGGTTAGATGGCTGTTTAGAGACATCCTGTGTGGGTGAGGTGCTGGATGTGTGTCTATTAGCCTTTTGTTTCTTAACGACCTTGGTGATGGGCGTTCTGGCAGCATCCTGGGCTTTGGTGGAGTGGGGTCCTGTGTCTTGTGAATTCATTTTGGTCTGGCTACGTGTCTGTGGTCTCCCAATGTTTTTTTGGCGTGTGTAAGTGTGCTCCATGTGGTGACTGGAGTGGGGTGTAGCGGTAGATGGTGCAGTCGTGGTTTTGTTATTGGATGGTGGTTTCGTTTCATCTGTGGGAAGGGTCTGGGTTTGTGTTTGGTGTGGATGGAAGGTGGTGGCATCTTGTGTCCTTTTGGACCTGGTGTCAGTCTTTGTGACAGAGGCTCGTCTGTTGACCAGGGCTAGTTTCCAGATGTCAGGCAAGCGGGAGGTGTCATCACGTTTATTCATGTTGTTTGGGTGTTTCTCTATTTCAATGGCTTCCATGATTATTCGACTGTTGAAGTGTTCAGTTTTGGAGATGAGTTTGGTTCTTTCAAAATCAATTTCATGACCTGTTGTTATTATGTCAGCTCCATAGGCTCACCCCTACAAAACCTCGCCAAATTTCTTGCCAAACAACTCCAGCCCTATGCAGAATCCATCACTTCATACGTACAAAACTCGTTCCACTTCATAGAAATTATAAAGAAACAAGACCTACAACCCAATGACCTACTCGTGAGCTTCGATGTTGTTTCGCTCTTCACACAAGTGCCCATTCAAGAAGCCTTGACAGCTATCCACAACAAATACAACCCCCCCAAGCACATCCTAGATCTGACCAACCACTGCCTAACCAACACATACTTCATCCACAATGGACAAAGATACAAACAGATAGAAGGAGCACCCATGGGATCACCCCTCTCACCGGTCATCGCAAACCTATATATGGAACACTTTGAAACCAACGCGTTACAGAAGTCCGAACATAAACCCAAACTCTGGCTCAGATATGTTGACGACACCTTTGTTATCTGGCCACACGGGGAAAGACAAACTGAACAACTTCCTCACACATCTCAACAGCCTACACCCCAAAATACAATTCACTATGGAAATAGAAGCCAACAACCAACTTCCCTTCCTGGACGTCCTAATCTACAAAAAACCCGACGGCTCCTTAGGACATACCATCTACCGGAAAAAAACACATACAAACCGCTACTTAAATGCACAATCACACCACCACCCTGCACAGATCAACTCCGTAGCAAAAACCCTCATCTCCAGAACCAAACGCCTCGCCGACAAAGACCACCTAAAAACTGAATTACACACTCTCTCGAATGCTTTAATTGCGAACGGATTCCAAAAAAACACCATCACCAAACTAATCCAAAAAGAAACACCCCCCAAGAACCAAGAAACAGGAGAGAACAACGGCACTGCCCTCCTCCCTTACATCAAAGGCACCACAGACAAAATCAGCAAAATTCTCCACAAACACAATATCAAGACAGCCTTTTGCACCGAACAAAAAATAGCCAACATTTTAAGAAACCCCAAAGACAAGATTGAGCTAGAAAACCAAGGAGTCTACGAAATACCATGCAAAGTCTGCCCAGCCACATACATCGGACAGACAAACAGGAGAATAAGCGCACGCATCGCAGAACACAAGAACGCAGTCAAAAAAGAAGAAAAATCTTCCTCTCTCTTCCAGCACATAAAAACAACAGGTCATGAAATTGATTTTGAAAGAACCAAACTCATCTCCAAAACTGAACACTTCAACAGTCGAATAATCATGGAAGCCATTGAAATAGAGAAACACCCAAACAACATGAATAAACGTGATGACACCTCCCGCTTGCCTGACATCTGGAAACTAGCCCCGGTCAACAGACGAGCCTCTGTCACAAAGACTGACACCAGGTCCAAAAGGACACAAGATGCCACCACCTTCCATCCACACCAAACACAAACCCAGACCCTTCCCACAGATGAAACGAAACCACCATCCAATAACAAAACCACGACTGCACCATCTACCGCTACACCCCACTCCAGTCACCACATGGAGCACACTTACACACGCCAAAAAAACATTGGGAGACCACAGACACGTAGCCAGACCAAAATGAATTCACAAGACACAGGACCCCACTCCACCAAAGCCCAGGATGCTGCCAGAACGCCCATCACCAAGGTCGTTAAGAAACAAAAGGCTAATAGACACACATCCAGCACCTCACCCACACAGGATGTCTCTAAACAGCCATCTAACCCACCAGCAGTTAATCCCTTAACGATCGCCTCAGCCACACAGCAGATCACAAAAGAACAAACGAACCTACAATCAGCAACAGAGCAAGCAAACCACACCCCCCCAGCAGTATTTATAGAAGGACTTCAACTGAGATCTCGCTTTGCTTCAAGAAGAAAGAAGCCAGAACACCAGCCTGAAGATGACGAGTGAGACCTCGTCGAAACGTCGCCAAAACAACCAGATTTCTACACGGGAAGAAACCCGAATCCACCCTAACATGCATATATATATAAAGTCCATCACAGGTTACAAACCATGATGGAGATGTGTAATCTCCAGGCTTAAAACCAGGGTACTTCAAGGGCCAGAAGCAAGGGAGTGGTATCAGGAGACAGATATCTAGTCTCATGTGCTCCCAGACGCATCTGGTGGGGCCACTGTGAGTTGGACTAGATGGGCCTTTGGCCTGATCCAGCAGGGCTCTTCTTATGTTCTTGTGTTCTTATGTTCTTATGTACTTAACTATGGCTTGGATCCTAGCTTACCCTCTCTTCAACAGGGTTCCACTCATGGAATGTTTCAGAAAGCAAGAGACTAGTAAATGGTTCCTCCTATCCCCTATGGCCCCACTGTTTGCACATTAAAGCTGTCTCAATGGGCTGGATGTCCATGAGAACAGGGAAAGAGGGGCGTAGGAGGAGTCGGGCAAAACAGCTTCTTATGCTCCACTTTGTCCTCATGGATGCCATTTCAGACCCTAGACGCTGCATTTTGATATCTGTCACCTCCTAGGTCAGGGGTCTGCAACCCACGGCTCCGGAGCCGCATGTGGCTCTTTGGAGCCTTTGCCGCGGCTCCGGGAGGTGACTGTGACAGGTTCGCCGCTCCGCTCCACACTGCCCGCCCGGTGATGTCGCAATGGTTTTGCGGCTCCCAGTTTTTCCCCCCGTCGGAAACGGGTCCAAGTGGCTCTTTAGTCTTAAAGGTTGCAGACCCCTGTCCTAGGTCAATGACATTGTCGTGTTTCCTTTCACTACAAACAGTGTGCTGCTTCTAGACCACCCCATAGCATTTAGAGTGCTATTGGAGAGGTTCATAAGGTAATTACGCAAACAACGCACTGCCCCCTGCCAAAGAGCTGGGTAGTCACTTCACCAACCTCAGATGGAAGGCTGAGCCAACCTCAAGCCAGCCACCTGGGACTGGATGGAAGCTTGAGTCAACCTTGACACAACTTCCTGGGACTGAACCCCAGGTTGGAAGCAGAATTTGGCTGCAGTACAGAAGTTGAAACACTGTGCCATGAGGCTCATTTCCTCCACCACAGGGAGGAAATCCATCCATGGACACAAAAGAATGGAAGGGAACGGGTCCCCCTCACCCGGCAGAGCTGCATTCCCTAGAAAAAAAAAGTCCTAGAAGCTGAATAGCAGCAGTGGGCTGAGCTGGAGCCAAGGGAGGGAAAGGACCAAGCTCCACACCCCACCCCATCTTTCTTATCTTAATCCAGGGGTGTCCAAACTTTTTGCAAGGAGGGCCAGATTTGGTGAGGTGAAAATGTGTGGGGGGCCAGCCATTCAGCCGATTTGGCCCCCAGGCCAGGCTTTGGACAATCCTCTAGGTCAGGACATGCAAGGAGGTGGGGAGGATGCTGCAGCAAGAGGCAGGGAGGGCAGGCAACCCGTAAAACTGCAAGCTGACGTCTCTATCTGGTATGGGGAGGGGGCAGCTGCTGGGGATGCGTGACAGGCTGAGCTGGTGGGGAGAAGAGGCCGCGGCCTGCTTGAAATCTGAAAATGGGCCGCATTTGGCCCCCGGGCCTGATTTTGGACATGCCTGTCTTAATCCATCTACCCCTCCGTTTCACCCTCACACAAAAAGAGAGACACACACGTGCATATACTCCTGCTTCCTCTTTCCCTGGCATCTCTCTTCCTCCTCTTTTTTTTTAAATAATAATAATAATTTATTGTCATTGTGTGTATATACACAGTATACACATACAACGAAATTCAGACACCCAGAGACCAGATTCAACACACGCACACACACAAATCTCCAAACACTCTCACACACATTAAAAAAAAAAAACCTTCAACACACACACATAAAAATCCCCGAACACTCCCCCCCCCCCCCCCACCCCCCCCCCCCTTAAAAACACAAGCATCTACACAACCGGCTAGGTAATCCTGTCCAAGGGCTCACTACTGGTGGTTCTTGAGTTCATTATTAAGTGCAATTATAGCTCTGGGATAAAAACTGTTCAGAAGACGTGTGGTCCGAGTTTTAATTGCCCTGTATCTTCTGCCAGAAGGCAACAGTTCAAAGAAATTGTGAGCAGGATGAGAAGAGTCCCTCAGAATGTTGTGTGACTTCCTCAAACAGCGAGATGTGAAGATGTCATCCAGGGTTGGTAGCTGGAGCCTGGTAACATTCTGGGCAATTTTAATTATTCTCTGTAGAGCTTTTTTGTCCGCTACAGAGCTGCTCCCATACCATGATAGCATGCCATAAGTTAGGACACTCTCAATGGTGCTGTGATAGTAAGACAGAAGTAGATGCTGAGATAAATTCATCTTCCTGAGCATTCTCAGGAAATACAGCCTCTTCTGTGCCTTCTTCACAACCATATTGGTGTTTGCAGTCCATGAGAGGTCCTCTGAGATGTAAGTGCCCTGATATTTAAAGCTACCAACCCTCTCCACCTCCTCACCATTTATGTACAATGGTAAATGTACCTCTTTCTTCCTCTTCCCCCCTTCCCAAGCTACTGCTGCTCCTCAACCCCACCCATCCCTTGCAGTACCTAGAGATCGGAATAAAAACTGGGAACCAGTGGGAACTTTGCTTCCGTGCATCTTATGGGGTGCTCGAGGGTGGGGTGGGCTGGAGCGGCAGGGCTAAACGCCATGGACCCACCCTCTCTCCCCATCTTAATCCCCCACCCATATCGCAGTGCATTATCAATTATGGCCTAAATCCCATTTTTAGCTCTAACCAGAGGAATCCCACTAAATCATCTCCTGAATGGTGAGGCGTTGTGCACATAGAGAGTACATCACCTTGATTTAAAGAGCTATGTGTGTG
Organism: Phrynocephalus guinanensis; assembly: GCA_037367245.1. Taxonomy (NCBI): domain Eukaryota; kingdom Metazoa; phylum Chordata; class Lepidosauria; order Squamata; family Agamidae; genus Phrynocephalus; species Phrynocephalus guinanensis. The sequence goes on along the minus strand of CM074733.1, from coordinate 174,567,324 downwards.
TGTGTGTTGTGTCGTTACAGTCGTGACCGACTCTTCATGACTCCATGTCCATGGAGCTATACTCTGGGCTAGAAACTGAATTGAAAACCCCTCCCTCAACAGAGGTGGTGGGCTCCGGCATAGTCTATCTGCTACTTATCAGGCTGTACTTTCCAAAGTACCCAGGCAAATCAAGGAGCCTTCACCACCAGGTCACAGCTAACGACCCATTCTTGATGGGTTTCAGCACCTTAGGCCATTGTTTACCTTAAGGCCATGGACACTAATGTCTCCCTAATGAGCCTATTCAGGCTTTGTTCATCTTATGAGCCAATCAAGACCAGGGGACAAGAGGTCAAGCTGACTATAAGAAGGTCTCTTGCACTAGCTGTATTCAGACCGATGAAGCTGTTTGGATGAACAGCGAAACGTTTCTATCTCTCAAAAAAGAAGTCCAGTAGCCATGACTCAACTCCCAGTTAAACGAACCTGGATGACTGACAATCTTCACAGACGTAGAAACTGAATCTACGCCCAAGCTTTTGCAAAAAGTGCCGCTGGTACCAAAAGAAAGGCTGGTGGTGGCCCACGATAGAAAGAGAAGAGGGGAAGGTTTGCAATGCACGCCAAGGGGTGGGGAGACATGAGCCCTGCCCTTTCTAGCTGTGCCTTTCCCCCCCCTCCAATGTACCAATCATTTTTTAAAACCTTGCACTGGCATCAAAGGGACCTTGAAGCAAAGCGTGACTTAGGTGGGGAAGGCAGGCTACATTCATACCCTTCAGCTCTGGGCTCCTTACCCATGACATAAAATTCAAACACTCAGGACCCCATTAATGTATGTGATGTATGCTAATTTCAGACAGCTGATTTCTATAAAATTTACTCCTGCACAACTATGGACGGAAAGGGGGCAGAGGTGGCTCTATCATTATGCAAGGCCAGTAGCCACCTCAACCTTCGGATTTGAGGCGCTCAATTGTTAATTAGGATAGAAAGGTGCTACCAGCTCCGTTATCTCCAAAACAAAGAAATTTGTGTTTGCTTTAGACTCGTGGTGCTCAACCGGTGGGTCCCCAGATGTTCCTGGACTGCAACTCCCAGAAATCCTGGCCAGATCAGATGGTGAGGAAGACTTCTGGGAGTTGCCGTCCAGGAACATCTGGGAACCCACAGGCTGAGAACCACTGCTTTAGACTATTCAGGATACTCTGTTTTTCCTCCCCATACAAAACAGTTCTGTTCTGGCAGATGCACTAGAAGCAAACATTCTTAGAAAACTCGGGGTTTGTGGGCAAACGAACGAAAACACTTACTGGTGCACTTTATGGTAGAGCTTGGCGATGCCCTGGTGTGTCCAGTCCTTACCCAGCGTGGGCAAAATGTGACCTAAAGTATCTGACCTGGAAAAAGAAAGGAAGGAATGAACAAACAATGAGAAATAACTCACAATATTCAGATACAGAATAAGTTTGCATATCTTCATGTGTGTTTTGTAAAAAAATGCTATTACGATAGACCATGTCTGTATGCTGGCTTTTCAATGCAAATACTTCTCTGTTGCCTTTCAGTGCAGGCGTCTCCTTTGACAAGGTCGGAAAAGAGTGACTCCCTTATTCCCTTTTTCAACAGCTCTGCTGAATTTAAGTGGGCGTGGGTGGGGGAACCATTATAAGTAGGATCCTGTGGAGCGGCTTCCAATACTATTGATATTACTACTAAGAATATTTTATTATTTATTATTAACCCTTTTTTTCCCTATGGGATCACTGCATGCAGCAATGTAAATCGCTTGTCCTCGCAAATCCATTATGACTCAATGGCCAAGAACACTTTCGACTACTGAGGAATGAAAACAAGCGGGCAACAGACCAGAGGGTGATGAGGGGCGAGCAGACAAAGGCTTCAGGTGCTGCAAAGCGCACACACAGAAAAAAAAATTCTATCTAGAGGTGCTGCACTGTGCCATCTCTATCGGGGCAGGACCTGCTACGGCTCCTGAGAATTGCCGTTGTCTGGTTGACAAAAGCCAACCAAACTCACAAAAGAACACAGAGGTGTCCCGCCCCATCTCTCCCCACCCGTCGGAGCGGAAGAATCATAATGCCACTCTGACATAGAATCATAAGGGGCTTTTGTCGTATTGTCGCATCGCGGGAGGGACACAGACGTGTGCCATCCAGAACGATGCAGTCATGGAGGAGGCTGCTTAAGAGGTTGAACTGACCATTGGTCCTGTCTGCTGCCGTGTCTGGAGCGTTGCTTTCCTCATCCTGCCTGGAAATGCTGAGATCTGAGCTTGGGACCTTCTTTCTGGATGCAAAGCATTTGCTCTCGGCTGCTATGAACCCCCCCCCCCGGGGCACTGATCTTACACAGACCCTCTAACTAAGAACCCAACACTCCTGTACAGCCAAGAACCATGCTGGGCCGCGAAGATCCACAAGATTCGATCCCACGGCTTCCACGGCCTGGGCAAGGCACTCTTTTGGGCTGCCGCTCCCAGAATCCCTTCAGCCACCAGGCTTCTTTTTCGTCCCTTCTCCTTCAAACCGTGAGATTAAATCAGTGTTCAGGGGAAATATGAAATCCCTTCCTTCACTTCCCCCAGGCATGTCCAAACTTCGGCCTTCCAGGTGTTTTGGACGACAACTCCCACAAAATGATGTGCCATTGGCTCCCCTGGGTCCTAGACGGCACCAAAATCGCAGGGTAGCTTCTTTGGATTTCTCCCTGTAAGCCCCTGAAATTTGGAGAGTTTTGGCTTCCAAGGGGCAGAACCCCGTGGGGGGGGGGCTATTATTGTCTTCCGATTCAATTAGAAATGATTTTTTTTCCTAGGGGATAGATACCCTTTGGAGTTTAATAACTCAGCCCCCTGAAGGCCAAACCTCTCCAAATCTTGGGGGTTTATGGGGAAGAGTCCAAAGAAGATCCCCTGCAATTTTGTTTCCACTAGGACAGGCATGTCAAAAACTGGCCCTCCAGATGTTTTGAACCGCAACTCCCACAGTCCTTTGCCACTGGCAATCTAAGCTTAGAATTCTGGGAGTTGTGGTCCAAAACATCAGGAGGGCCAAAGTTTGGACATGCCTGCGGGATGGCTTGTGTTGTCAGAAAGCATCCCCGAAACCCAAACTTTATGTAAGGGTAACTCACCTTGTGATCGTGCCATCAATGTCGGAAATAATGACTTTGTCATCCCAGTCCCATAAATAGATGGTGCCCTCACAGCGACACGTTCCTTGGTACTGCGTGGTAACACTGAAAATCACATCGTTGGGACCACTCTTTAAGTTGAGACTTTTCTGTTGGAAAAGAAATTCAAAGCCTAAACTAGCATTCAAGCCAGGGATGTTGACAAACCAGGAGGCTCAATCAGACACACGGGCTTATATCTGAAGACCGACAATGGGCAGCCGTGCTAGTCTAGGCAAGCATTCTAGGAGAAAAGAAAAGAAAATTTAAAAGGAAAAAAAAAGACAAAAACAATGTTGACACTTTCAAAACTAACCTTTTTTTTAAAATGTGAGCTTTCACGGACTTGGCTTTTTTAATGTGAGCTTTCGAGGACTCATTCATGAAAGCTCACATTAAAAATATATATAAAAGTTAGTCTTTGAAGTGCCAGCACTTTTTACTTCCTTTCTTTTTTTCTTTTCTTATCCTTGTCTTTAAATCTATGTGCCTACAGCACATTCTTGAAGTGTCTCGATCAATTGTTTTAGTCATGTGTGTTTCAATCTCCTCTCCTACAAATGAACAAAGAAAGCAGAGCTGAACCTTGCTTTGTTTTCAGTGTACAACCCATCGCTGAAAGTAATGAATGTAATACAAAATTCTGTCACATGATCAATCATCTTGGAACGCAGAAATCGGCAAAAGAGGTAAAATAAAATTATAAACCAGCTTCACCACCAAGGGTGTTTTATTATTGGTATTAGACTTCTGCCAAAGTATTGACGGAGTCCCCAAAATGTCTACTCTTTTATAGAAATTTGTAACACGTATATATTAAATTATATAAATAAAATTACTTAAATCTGTGTGGCTCATGCTTTGTTAAATGGTTTGCTTTTGTAAAACGAACCAGGGCTTATATAAGGGTCTGCACATTTAAATGGGAATGCCAGGAACTGTGAAAACTGATCTCCAGACCACCAAAAATCCCAACAAGTGTGGCTCTACCAGGGTGCTCAGTTGGCCCCTAGGATAAATGCCCACTGCTGTCCCCACTTCCTCCCCTGCCTTCATAAACCACCCATGGCGTCCATCACCACCTTGAGGACCTGAGCTTGTACTCCTGAAAAGGGAGCCGACATAAGTCAGTGCCGTGGTACCCGATAACTGGAAATCTGTTCTCTTTCTAACAACAATTACTAATGTCAACTTCCCTGTTAACAGCTTGTTGGTTTTGCCAATCAAAACAAAAGCAAAAAAGCAAAGTGTGCTGCTTATACACCACCCCCTACTGCTTAAAACCCTTCCTGGGCAGTTTACAAATAAATTATGCGGGCTACACATTGTGCTACCGCCCCTCTCCCAAGCAAACTGGGTACTCAACTTACTGACCTCAAAAGGATGGAAGGCTGAGTGAACCCTTTTGCTGGCTACTTGGGACTGAATTCCAGGTTGCGAGCACAGTTTTGGCTACAGTCAAGAACGGCGCTGCTGCACCAAGAACAACTGGACCAACCACTGACCTTCTCCTTCTAAATGAAGATACCAACTAAAACATAGCAGCCCCGAGTGTTTTAGCTTGCACAGCTTTAGGGAAATATTTCCCCATCGGTACAGAGAGAGAGAGAGAGAGAGAGGCATCAGTTCTTGGCGCAGCAACCACAGGTACTACATCAGCAATGTACTTAAAAGGAAAAGAGTATTTTTTTTCTCAGTGACCGCACCTCACCTGTGGAACCAGATTCCCCAAGAGATTCGCCTGGCACCCGTACTACAAGCCTTCAAGAAATTACTGAAAACCTGGCTTTATAGGTTGGCCTTCCCTGATCATTCTGTTTCAACCACCTTATATAAACAGGACGCTGTTATTTCCCCCCCCCTCCTTATGATAATTTTCTATTAGTTATTCATTTTTCCCCATTTGTTCTTATTTTGAATTGTCAAAACACTTTGATTTATTGTATTTGTGCTTATTTGCTTATTTGTTCTTTTTATTATGATGATTTGATTATTTGGTCTGATTGATTAGTTTTTATTTACTATTTTAAGTAATTTAATCTGCTTCTCTATTTTGTATATGTTTGTAAACTGCCCAGAGTAGTTTTTTTGCTAGATGGTTACGGTTTATAAATCAAATAAATCAAATAAATAAATAAATAACTCATAGGACATTCCATTATTGAACAGAAAATGTTACTGTTTTATAAAACAGCAGAGGTTTGGCCATCTTGTTTTATAGTTGCCTCTTTGCAGGTCAGGATAGGCAAAACTGGGCTTGCCAGACTCTATCTATAGGTTCCCATGCCCTATTATTATATGGTGAAAGGAGAGACGGTCTGTGACTTGATAGAGGAAGGTACATTAATGACCTCCCGTGAATTTACATCTTATGATATCAAAGTAGCTTTTTTTAGAAAAATTACTCACAAGCTGCTCAGAACTGAGTCGGAGACTCTTTTTGTAACCAACTGAAGACAACAGTGGAAGGTGGCTGGAGTTTGCAGGCAAGGATCCAAAGGCTTGATTTGTCGCGCGAGGGTCTTCGTCGCTTGAAGACGACTCGTCTTTGATTCTGAAACATCACACACACAAATGCAACAGCTCGTTTTTCATCCCGATTCTGTAGAACGTTTTTCCCATCCAAGTCCTTGACCAGGATCCTGTTCAATATACACAGCCACAGCGACCTCCAAGTGCAGAAGCTGCCATGTTGGCGAGCTAAGGAGGTGCCGGTTGTAACCATCTGGAACACACTCGCCACCCTTTTGGAGCTCTACATCCCCTATCGCAAGCTGAAGTTTTTGCATTCACAAATATTGAACAGCTCATTGTTTCTTGTTTTACTTATTTCAGATATATGGTGCCTTTTCTCCAAAGACGTCTGGGAAATAGCTCTCATGTTGCTTACGACTTCAGGCAAAGAGTACAGAGTTGATGCCCTCCCTGGCTTGTTAAATACTGCCACAGATCCAGAAATTAGTAGTTTCAGCAGTAGTCCTTTTATTGTATTTGTGCTTGATAATTTCCAGTATACGTCTGACTGTGGAGGCTCTACTGAACAAGAGTTATGGTCAAAGAAAGAAAGAAAGAAAGAAAGAAAGAAAGAAAGAAAGAAAGAAAGAAAGAAAGAAAGAAAGAAAGAAAGAAAGAAAGGAAGGAAGGAAGGAAGAAAGAAAGAAAGAAAGAAAGAAAGAAAGAAAGAAAGAAAGAAAGAAAGAAAGAAAGAAAGAAAGAAAGAAAGAAAGAAAGAAAGAAAATGGTGGCACCCAAAAAAACTGTTATACTTTCGTGAGCAAGTCCACTTCCTCAGACATAATAAGAGAGAGATAAACCAAATATTTAGATAAACCTAAAAATATCTATACATGACTTCAAAATACAGAGATCATTGTTGCTTGGTAGGAAAGTCAATGGCTATTTATTTAACACTGGGGTGAGAGCCTCTTTGAAGCTTGTGCTGTCAAGAATTTAAGAACCTGTGCATGAATAACAATGGCGAAATAACAGGATAGCTAAGCCTTTTACAGTTGCTAATGAACTTTTCTTTATAGGAGGCTGTCTAGGGTAATTCACACATCACAAGGGATGTCACAAGGGATGTGTGAATTACCCCAGGGAAGGGATGAGCACAAGAGTTGGGTCTCTTTGGTTTACCTTTAAAGTTTTTTAGGTGAATCTGTTGAAGAGGAACATACATCTGGGAGACACAGTTACAGTGTAATTATCATGGTCCTCATGTTTAATCGTGCCCTAAAGGTAAGGTAAAGGTTCCCCCCCCCCGCGCTGATGCGTGCTAGTCGTGTCCGACTCTAGGGGCGGTGCTCATCTCCGTCTTCAAGCCGGAAGAGCCAGTGTTGTGCAAGTCCGTGGCCACATGGCCGGTATGGCTGCAAGGAAACACTATTTTTACCTTCCCGCTTTTTACGGCAGTACCTATTTATCTACTTGCATTTTACATGCTTTCGAACTGCTAGGTTGGCAGGAGCTGGGGTGAACAGTGGGAGCTCACTCCGCTGTGTGGAACCCGGGATTCGAACCGCCGAGCTGCTGACTTTGAAGTCGACAGTTTACGGAGCCTTAGGGCCTTTTTACACGACCCCTAAGATCCGCTGGCCACTTAAATTCGGACCAGAGATCTTAGAGGTTCGTCGCTCTTCCTCTGTCCCCCCCCCCTCCGCACTCCTGGCTGCTGGCTGCCTGAGGGAGGGAGAAAAAAGAAAGCAAAGAATGCCGGTTTACCTCCGTTTTGTTCCGGGCAGCATTCAGATCTCTTAAAGGGGCGGGGCGCAAAAAAAGAACAAACGGAAGCCAGGAGAGCCCCGTACTCACTATCCCTACACCGGATCAAATATTTGTCACCTCCAAAAAGCAGGTACAAGAAAACTGCTGATTGGTCTTGCTAAAGTGGGCGGGGGTCGTACTTAATTGTCTGCAAAGTCCGGAGCTGGTGGGTAAACATTTTTAAGGTCCGGACCTTGCAGCCATTTGCGGTGGAGCTTAGGGGTCGTGTATAAACGCCCTTAGTCCACTGAGCCACCACGCCCCCCCGTGCCCTAAAAGCCACTACTTATACACTGAGACGAGCGCGTAGCATGTGTAGATCCATGTTATTCTACCATTGTTATTCATGACCGAGGTTCTTACATCTTTTATAGCACAAACTTCAGTGGAATATATATACCTGTGTATATCAAAGGGCCTTTTCACACGACCCCTAAGATCCGCTGGCCACTTAAATTCGGACCAAAGATCTTGAGGGGAGGGAGAAAAAAAGGAAGAAAAGAATGCCGCTCACCTCCATTCTGCCATTTCGCTTTGCTCCCAGCACTGCATTCAGATCTCTTAAAGGGGCGGGGGGCAAAAAAAGAACAAACAGAAGCAAGGAGAGCCCGGCAGTCACTACTGTTATATCCGCATCAGGAATTTTCGCCCCCGGAGAGCAGGTACTTGAAAAGTGTGCTGGGACGCGCTTAGGTGGGCGTGGTCGCACTTAATTATCTGTAAACTCCGGAGCTGGTGGGGAAACAATTTTAAGCTCCAGAGCTGGGAGCCATTTGTGGCGGAGTTTAGGGGCCGTGTACAAAGGGCCAAAGAGGCTATCACCCCCACTGTTAGATGCCTATGGACATTCCTACCAACCAGCCAGCCAGCCAGCCAGCCAGCCACGATCTCGGTGTTTTGATGCCTTAGACAGCCAAATTCGAATGACCTTAAGAGTGACAACTATTCTTTCCTCAGCCTAAGGCTCTCCCACTGGGTTGTTCAGAAGGGAAATTCAGTACAAAAAAAATCTAATACATCTCAGAAGCTGAAAACCATGTGAGGAAAACACGAATACCTGTTTGCAATGTCCACCTCCTCCTTCCCACTCAGACCTTGTATGGGCTTTGCCTCCTGCAGGTGAAACATAAGAAGATAAAGAATACAGCTAGTTTAGAACATCACATTCAGTTATAGTAAAAATGTGTGTGTGCACGCATAAGAACATAAGAACCTAAGAAGAGCCATGCTGGATCAGGCCAAAGGTCCATCTAGTCCAGCTTCTTGTATCTCACAGTGGCCCCACCAGATGCGTCTGGGAGCGGATGAGACTAGATATCTGTCTCCTGATACCACTCCCCTGCATCTGGCCCTTGAAGTACCCCGGTTTTAAGCTTGGAGATGATATATCTCCCTCATGGTTTGTCACCTACGATGGACTTTTCCTCCAGGAATCTGTCCAATCCCCTTTTGAAGGCATCCAGGCCAGATGCCATCACCACCTCCTGTTTCAGGGAGTTCCACAGACTAACAACACGCTGGGTAAAAAAAAAATATGTGGGGGGGGGAGCATTATTACAGTCCTGACTGACTCTTTGTGATCCCATGTCCATGGAGTTTTCTTGGCAGGAATACTGGAGTGGTTGGCCAGTTCCTACTCCAGGCGCCTATAGCCCCTGGTATTCCCTGGTGGTCACCCATCCAAATACTAACCAGGGCCGACCCTGCTGAGCTTCCGAGGTCAGGCGAGATCGGATGTGCTTAGGGCATATAGGCAGCTATAGTAAAATTATCCTGGTGCAAATCAAAGGGGAAACCACAGTGGATTTTCTCTCTGCTTTCTAACAGGCAGTGGAGGAGGATGAATGAGCAGAGCAGACCCCTCTTACGCCGACTCGCTTCTCCTTGGGTCCCTGTAGTTCCACTTTCCTTTCTCTCCAAGAGTCTTCTGTGTGACAACCCCCCCCTACTCCCCACGGGCATCCACCAACCGTCCAGGGCATATTTGAGGGGGCAGAGAAAGAGCTACATGGCAGGGACCCTAGAGCAGAAAGCCGGGAGGGGGTATTACAGCAGAGGACTCATGCTGTCCTAAGTCAAAACTTGGGGGGGGTGTGTTCTAAGACCCTTTGAAACATGAACAAAAAATGAGATCGAAACTCCTATGTTACTAAGCCACATCTGGAAGCATCAATCAGAATTAGACCAAACAACAACAGATGAAGCTCAAAAAAAGATTGATGACGACTGAAGTTAAACCTTCCAGGAGTTTGTAAGTCTTCATGCAATCGATCCATGCACATTTTACTCCGGAATAAGCAACACTACATTTGGCGACATGAAGAGGATTCTTACGTAGTCGCTGGGAAAATATTCGTAGCAAAGGCTGATGGAATGGAGAGAGGGAAGCATTTCTCTGGCTGTGCCCTCAGGCATGATGACAAGGAGCTCTTGGGAGGATACAAGGGGGAGATGATGAGAGCAGGAGGCAGCCAGTCCTGCCCTCAAGCTCACTGCCTAGTCCAGTGATGGCGAACCTTTTAGAGACCGAGTGCCCAAACTGCGATTCAAAACCTACGTATTTTTTGCAAAGTCCCAATACGGCAATTTAACCTGTATACAGGGGTACCCTAGGTAACAAATGATTCGGGTGCTATACCTTCGGGAAAGTGAGGACTGAGGAGCAGGTGTTTGAATTTCCCTCAGCCACAGCACGCTCGCTGTACTGAGGGTACTATGGGTGCCGGAAGTTCAAAAACCTGCTCTCTGATCTTCACTTGCCCAAAGGGTAATATCCCATCTGCCTCTCTGTCCTCGACCCAGAGGAGGATGGGGTGCTATATCATCGGGAAAGCCGGGGGGGGGAGTGGCAGCAGCTTCGTGGCGCAGTGGTTAAATGCCTGTACTGCAGGTAAAACTGTGCTCACGACCTGGGGTTCAATCCCTGGTAGCAGGCTCAAGGTTCACTCAGCCTTCCATCCTTCCAAGGTCGGTAAAATGAGTACCCAGCTCGCTGGGGGGGGGCAATGTGTAGCCCGCACACTGTAATTAAAATTGTAAACCGCCCAGAGACTACTTGTAGTGGTATGGGGCGGTATATAAGCAGAACACTTTGCTTTTTTGCTTTTGCTTTTGGTCTTGTCCGTAGTCCCAGTTTACTCTCCAGCCACGCCACTCTGGGCATCCTCAAAGTGTCGTGGCTGGAGAGTAAACGGGGGCTATGAATGAGCCCACAAGCCGTTGCCCCCCCCATTGCCTGGCTTTCCGCACAGAGCCATTTGAAAGTCCCTGCATGAATCTGTCTCCAGAGACTCTATGCCATGCATCGGAAAAGTTGGGCTCAAACCCATAGAAGCAGAGGGGAACTTATTCTTTATGCCACTCATGGCAGCTATTCCCTGGAAATGGACAGGTCTGTGGGTGCTGCTCTTTTAGCACAGAGGGAAGAAGAGAGCTTAAGCATTTTTATTTTTTTAGGTGGAGGGAAGGGCAAGGTTGAATCAAAAAGTGGCAGGATTCAGCTGGCACAAAAAGGACCCCAGTGGATACAGTCCACTGTTCGGTGGGACTTTGGCCATTTGAATTCCACTGCTCATAGGTGGACCACTGACTATTACAGTTAGCAGCTTCTGGCAGAAATGCATGCATCATGGGATACTGAATTTCAACTTTCATTTTAGAAAAAGAAAGTATCTAAGTTAAATGGCTGGAAAGATTTGCTTCAAAGGTCTGTTAGCACCATGCCATGAAATGTCTTAAGGCCCAGGGAGTGCTTCACAGAATTTTATAACACAGGATAATTCCTAAATTAAATTAAGCAAGGTTCTTTAAAAATATATATATGGGATGTATCCCCACACAAAAATGGCCATCTCAGCAAACACAGTTTTCAGAAGTCTGCATTTTCTTCCGCTGAATTTGTCTAGCCTGGGCACAGAGTGAGAAATGTTAATTTTAACGTGGAACACAAGACAGCTGAGAATGCAGGGTGTTCTAATGGGGAAGATTACTTTTGGTTCGCCCAGTTTCCAAAACTTACCTCTTTGATAGAGCTATTTCTTCCCCGCCATGAAAACCACCATCTTCCGCCTTTTTTCGGCATCTTATCCCTCATTATAGAATCCACAGTAGCCTGTGATAAATGGATGGAACATAAATAATGGTAACAGAACGAAAAGTAACCCAACTCATGCAAACGGAAGTTTGAAAACCAAACAAATAAGCCACACACGCAATTTAAACTCAGGGAAAGAGAGCCAACAGAAACATACTGCCTGCGGGCCACAAATCTTGTCAAAGCAAAACCTAATGGTATCCAGAACTGTATGGAAGTAGCTTAAGCAAGAACACTTAGGAAATTTGAAAAGGAAAATAGAAAATAAAATGGGAACAAAGAAAGAAAGAAAGAAAAAGCAAAACAACTTGTTAATATAATGTTTAGGAGAATGGGGAGAAATAAATATTTACTATATGGCTGTTTAGCAAAAAAATAATGAAAGATTTGTGCTGATAAGGGACACAGGTGGTCAACCTTCCCTTGTTCAACAGGAGTGACATTTAGCAGGATGAACAATGTTTCTTAAATGTTCTTCAGCAGGAGAATATAGACTAATCCGGAGAGGTCGACAAAGCGTTGAATTTAATACAGGATCCAAATAGCTACTAGTCACTTACTGAGGAAGACAAAAAGGCTTGTTTCCGTAAAACACATGAAAATAAATACAGATAACATTTTTCACGCTGACAAAAGAAAACATAAATCTCACTGGGTTCAGTATACAGTAGGACCCCCTGTATCCACTGTTTCATTAACCACTGACTCAGTTGGCAGAGGAAAAAATAAATGAATAATTCAGCAGCTGCAAAGCAAGCTACTGTCGTAAAATAGCAGTGTTGGGTGTTTTTTTGGTGTTCTCTCTTATCTACTTTTCATTTCTAAAATGGAAAATGGTACAGTATTTTGTTTCACTATTTGACAGAATGCTTGCTTGCGTTTTGTTTTATTTCATAAGGATTCATTACATAATGAAATGACAAAACAGCACATAATTTTTTTTTCATTTTGTGCCCCTCTCTAGTCACCAGACATCTCTCGACAGCGTGGTAGCTATTGGAATATAACATCTGGAGGGATCACAGGTTTCCCAGGGTAGATTTACAGTAGCAGTGTGGGCAAACTAAGAACTATACATTATTGCATGTGTAAGTAATGTCCCAGCTCTATGAGGGAACGCATACGACATGGAGCACTGGAATTAGATTAAGCCTGAGTACCGGTAAATCCTAAATCAACTGTAGTGACAACCAGAAATTAAAACGCCATATATAGTACTGTTCCTTCCCAATTCTGACCCGTCAACAGTCTTTTAGGTCTTTTCTTAGGAGATAAATTTCTGTAGTGTAATGTACCCTTGAGTAGAACAGATGATGTACTGGCTCTGTATTTGTTGATATACCTGCATATACTCTACAACAGGGCTGTTCAACTTTGAAAAGGTCAAGGTCTACTTTTTCCAGCCCAAAGTGGCTGAGGGCTACTATACTAAAACCTCTACTTATGAATGTTATCCTTTCCGAATACATGCTCATAAGTAAAAACTTTTGTAAGTAGAGCAGCTGTTTCCCATAGGAATGGATTGAAAACCAATTAATCTGTTCCAGAGGGACCAGATCTCAATGTGCCACGGCCCTTGAACAGCCCCGCTCGGCTGAGACAGTGGGCTGGCAGACCCAGAACTTCGCTGGGACAGTGGTGGTCCTTAGGATGGGGGAAGGAGGGGTGGGGAACTTATCCCCTCACTTTTTTTATTGATGGCCGGCGGGCTACTTTTGAACCCTTTGCGGGCTACCAGTAACCCATGGTCGACCTGTTGGGCAGGCCTGCTCTGCAATGTGAGAACATAATGGAGCAGTGAGGGAAATAAATGTCACTGAGTCCATCGTCGAAATCCAATGCTAAACAGCTCAAGAGCTTTTTTGACCTAGCCGTGTGCTGTTATCAAATGGCACCGATTCTGAGTGTGTCATCAACAGGGAAGGTCTGCTCCTGGAATGCAAATGTCTTTTGTGCAATGTGCTGATAGCGTTTCCAAGTTGGAATTAGTCTTTAATAGTTATTTTGTCCTTAAGATGCTAAAGTCCAATCTTTTCTTTACCCGGCAGGTGCTAAGGAGGGCTTACAGCACAGGGCCTACCACCAGTGAACTGCAGCCCACGGATGAGAGACACTGTATTCAAGACATAGTGTTATTACAAGGCAGGATGTCTTAGATGATCTGGTATTTGCTCCAACACCAGGGAGTGAATATCCGGAGTAGGGCAGTGGGAAAGAGAAGGGGGTGAGGTGAGGTCAGCTGGAGGCTTTTCAAGTCTTTTGCAGGGGTATTTTTGGAAAGGGGGGGTGTATTTCGCAACAGCCCGATACCGAAAAGCCTTTGCCACAGCTCAGAATTTCCGAAGCAAGACATTCTGCATGAATAAAAATGTGTATTATTTAATTAAACGCAAACAAGGTAGTCCTGTCTTTGTACGTAGCTGCAAAGTGCATCTTTAGAGGGGGGGGGAATTTTAAAAGTGAGCCGGTGGGCTGCTTTTTCCTCTGTATTCAGAGCATGACTGGTGTAAACTGCCTGGAGTTCCATTAGAAGACAGGCGGTATAAAAATATAAAAATAAATAAAATAAATAAATACTAATCAAGGCTTCCTGTCTAAGAAAGGGAGGCTCAGCTGTCTTGCTGAACGGTTCGCTTCTAAAGGTCTGCGATACAGCGACAAGTCAAATCCGCGAGATCTACCCATCTTCAAACACAGCCCAAACTGAAAGCAGCCGCATGTACAACTGAAAGACAAGCTCTTATTGGCTGGGGGAAGAGTCTTAATTTTTTGTCCTGGGGAGCATCCATAAAAGCAACCAAACACAACTGTTTCAAACGGCAATTCATACTGAAGAAGACATTGAGCCATCACAATGTCCCAAAGTGTGTTTTAGCTATCAATGAAATCTTCTCTCTCTGGGCCTTTTCACACGACCTCTAAGATCCGCTGGCCACTTAAATTCGGACCAGAGATCTTAGGGGTTTGTCGCCGTTCCTGCGTTCCCACCCCCTCCGCACTCCTGGCTGCTGGCTGCGTGAGGGGAGGGAGAAAAAAAAGGAAGAAAAGAATGCCGCTCACCTCCGTTCTGCTGTCCCGGCACTGCATTCAGATCTCTTAAAGGGGCGGGGGGGGGGCAAAAAAAGAACAAACAGAAGCAAGGAGAGCCCGGCAGTCACTACTGTTATATCCGCATCAGGAATTTTCACCTCCGGAGAGCAGGTATCTGTAAAGTGCGCTGGGACGCGCTTAGGTGGGCGGGGTCGCACTTAATTGTCTGCAAAGTCCGGAGCTGGTGGGGAAACAATTTTAAGCTCCGGAGCTGGGAGCCATTTGCCGCGGAGTTTAGGGGTCGTGTACAAAGGGCCTCTCTCTCTCTCTCTCTCTCTCTCTCTCTCTCTCTCATTTGTACCGCCTAAGAGGTGCTGTGAAAAGGAACGCACCTTACCTTGATCATTCGCACCACTTGCAAACCTCAGAGAGTGTTTGAAGGAATAAAAAGCACAAATAACCCCCTCACCCAACAACACAATCTTGGTAAAATAAAATAAAATAAGGCTAAAATGCATAGAAACAACTTTTTTTTCAGCCTGTGGGGAGCAAAATGAGAAGAAATAAATGCACCCATTAGATAAGTGTGCATGGGAGGGAAAATGTGTAAAAAACAGCACATGAATTTCTATGCAGAAAACCCATCGGCACAAATACAAAGAGAGCTATTGTCACGTGACTGGTTGAAGCTGGTGAACGATTCAAGTCACAAAAAAGCCAAGGGAGAGAAAAAAATTACGTGAAGGTGTGCTTCACGTAATCCAGCACTAT
Source organism: Phrynocephalus guinanensis (assembly GCA_037367245.1). NCBI lineage: Eukaryota > Metazoa > Chordata > Lepidosauria > Squamata > Agamidae > Phrynocephalus > Phrynocephalus guinanensis. Next base: position 174,551,990 of record CM074733.1, on the reverse strand, counting down.
CAAAGTCCATGCGGATGTTTTCTTGGAGTCGTGCTATATATATATATATATATATATATATATATATATATATATATATATATATATATATATATATATATATATATATATATATATATATATATATATATATATATATATATATATATATATATATATATATATATATATATATATATATATATATATATATGTTTTCGTAGATTTTCACGGGTATAGGTATGCATGTTAGGGTGGATTCGGGTTTCTTCCCGTGTAGAAATCCGGTTGTTTTGGCGACGTTTCGACGAGGTCTCACTCGTCATCTTCAGGCTGGTGTTCTGGCTTCTTTCTTCTTGAAGCAGAGGATATTGCTTCAAGAAGAAAAAAGCCAGAACACCAGCCTGAAGATGACGAGTGAGACCTCGTCGAAACGTCGCCAAAACAACCAGATTTCTACACGGGAAGAAACCCGAATCCACCCTAACATGCATATATATATATATATATATATATATATATATATATATATATATATATATATATATATATATATATATATATATATATATATATATTAACCGTGAGATCAACGTGCCTGGATTTCTCTGCCAAAGAAGGCTCATGCGGTCAATCTCACCTTTGGCAAAGGTTTCTGGAAGGCTTGCATCGCAAGCAGTAGTGGGGCTGCGGTGGTCCAGTTGTAGTACCTAGGAGGTCAGAAGAGAATATGGTTCATTATTAAAATGTGCCCACTATGAGCCACCTCACACCGCGCCGCCCAGTTCTTACGCTGTTCACGGGTGACTGCGACAGTATTTCATTGAACTCACGCCAGATCTTTGGTGCAATGCTGAGATCGCAGTCAACAACATTGCTGAGATCGCAGTCATTGCAGCGAAAACGGCACCATTGGTATCTTTTAGCAAAAGGCACACACTGCTTCCCCTTGAGCTCCACTTACTTGCTTCCGATCTTCACCACAAGGTTAGGGTCATCAATGATAGCTGGATTGTCCACAAACTGCTGATACGTGACCTCGTGTTCTAAAAACTTCTCTGTTTGGGAGGACAAGTAAAATGGAAATGTGCATGTGTTCAAAGAGCAGGCCAAGAGAATGCTGAAGTCTACAGATGTTTCAGCAGCAGGACTTTGTTACTACAAAGTCAAACCGGCATATTAAGGAAAGGTAGAGCAAATATGTTGCCATGCATCAATGAGGGCAGGCAAACACAAACTCAACCACCTCCTCCCTCAAGTCAAACTCTCAAGTTCTCCTTAAGCCAGAAGAAATATGCCTTTCAAGTTTTGCAAATAAGAAGCAAGAGAGCTATTACAGTGACCCCCCCCACCTATCACAGGGGTTAGGGACCCAACCCAACCCGCAATAATCGAAAATTCGCGATATACAGATGCAGGTCAGGTCGGGCCTGGGGGGGGGCCTAGCTGAGGGCCTTTCTATTTACCCCCAGCCTGGTGCTGCCCCAAACGGGCCTGCGAGGACCTTCCCGGGTCTTCTGGAGCCTATAAAGGCCCTTGGAGGCCTCAGAAATGACTTTCTGTGAACCGGTTCACAGGGAAGCCATTTTGGTGGTCTCCAGAAGGCCCAGGAAGGCCCTCGCAGGCCCGTTTGGGGCAGCACCAATCCTTCACCAAGCCTGAAACACGCTTCCCCCCCCCCTTACCCCAGGGGGTATAGTGGGACCACAGTAGATGAACCACAAATGGGCAGGGGACCACTGTATTTCATTCATTCCTTCATCCGTCCGTCTATCCGCCCATCAATTCATTGTGAATAGCAAAGCAGTCTTATTATCTCAAGACAAAAGTTTCTGTTCCTAAACAGGGAACTTATTCAAACCACGGTACAGTAGTTCAGTTTTAATTCCATCCACCTTTCATTAACTTCATCAACTTTCATGTGCAGGAGCTCAATATTTTCTAAGTATACTAAAAAAAAAAAAGAAGTTAAGTAAAACTGAAAGTTTGCCCTATATTATCTGCTTTGAGAAATGCAAAATCTGAAAAGGAGCTTTACTGATCTGAGCAGATGCATTAAAATTCTGCAGAACCTACAGCCTAAAAGACTGGCACTGGCACCATCAGTTCAGAACTACCTGAGACCTCGAGAACCGCAAAGTAGCATCCCCGCTTCCAAAGCTATCTTGGGGAAACGCAAGGGATATATGGATAGCAGTGAGGTGTGGGTGGGGTTGAGGGGAGGGAGCCCCCCCCGGTCAAATGGAGGGCCCATATATGCAGTATATATGTAGTTGTTCTACAGGGCAGACAGAAGGTTGAGTTGTCCGTGTTCACACCTATGCAGCGTTTGCAAATGTTACTTTTTGGGAATAGGACTCCCGGTAGCCTCCAGCCAGTGCATGCAGCATTGCTAAAATCTGCAACCTATGGCATACCTCAAGTGAAAACACCTGGTGGTTACAGCACACAGGGTTTACAGCAGAGGTGTCTCACTAAACGAATGCCAGATTTTTTGATGTGCTATGTCGGCTGAGGATTCTAGAATTAGATCTCCAAAGAAGTAACACGGCCAAGTACGCCACATAGGTCAATGTGCAGGGGGCAAGTTCATTTGCGTAGAGTTCAAAATTTGAAAAAAACCCAAGCATGAACCTGTTTACTAATGTATGCTTCTTAGAAGCCAGGGAGCTATGGAAATACAGTTACTGCCTGGTTCACGGACCAACTGTTTGCTATCCAGAGTGCAATTGAAGGGAAATTCATTTTCTCCTCTTGCCAAGGAAGTGGGCTGTTCAACAGTTGGACTGTGACGCCCTTCCCCTCTGCCTAAATCCTAGAAATGATTTTTAAATTAATTTATATGTTGAAAAACCAATTTGATATATTTCCCCTGTTGAAAAAATAATTCCCCTGTGGAAAAACATAAGACCAAAGCCATGGACAAATGAACATTCTGCATAAACTTAAAATAGCATTAGTAACTATTTGAAAAAGCAAAGTCTGGTGTTCAGGGTTACATACAACTGAGAAATATATTCATCAGAATTGTTACTCCATTGGGAAAATGTCACCTCGCATTGCTTGTCGTATTCAGTCTTTGGGGGAAGAATACACTTCTCAACTGGTCATTTAAATGTCATTGTAACTAATGATGAACACGTGTAGAGAGACTTGCAACAAAAAAGGCTTGGCACCTTAAAATCTAGCAAATTTATTACCACAGGAGCTTTCACTTTCAATTTTTAAGTGCAACACAATGTTCCCACCTGTCTTAACAAGTAACAACCGCAAGAGGTCACTGTGCACTCTTCCCACTTGACTGTAAATACTGTACTAGGCTTCTCGCGGAAGGGAATACCTTTCGATATTTCTTTGCTGTCACCCAATCCCCCACAGAGCGAAATGGCAATGGATGGCAAGTCTCGCATTCCATCCGAGGTGCTCTCCCCGCCACTATCGATGCCGGAGCTTCCAAAGGATTGAGGGGACTGATTAGCTGAGCGGTGGCCGTTTTCACATGCATTCTTCAACTGCGTCGTGTGCTCACCACTGAGGAAGGAGAAAAAAATATAACTATATTCATAGAATGATAGAATCCTAGAGTTGGAAGAGACCTCCAGGGCCATCTAGTCCAACCCCCTGCCATGCAGGAACCCCCATCACAATATTTCCGACAGATGGCCATCCAGCCTCTGCTTCAAAACCACCAAAGAAGGAGACTCAACAACCATCCTTTGGGGCAGCATATTATTCCACTGCCGAACAGCTCTGACTGTCATGAAGGTCTTCCTAATGTTCAAATGGAATCTCTTTTCCTGTAGTTTGAAACCATTGCCCCGAGTCCTAGTCTCTGAAGCCATGGAAAACAAACCTGCTCCCTCTTCAATATGAGATCCTTTCAAATATTTAAACATAGCTATCATATCCCCTCTCAGTCTTCTTTTAGAGAGGCTAAACATTCCCAGTTCCCTAAGCCGTTCCTCATAAGACATTTCCTCCAGACCTTCAACCATCCTGGTCGCCCTCCTCTGCACCCGCTCGAGGTTGTCAACATCCTTTTTAAATTGAGACGCAGTACTCCAGGTGGGGGTCTGACCAAGAGCAGAATAGAGTGGTACTGTATATCAATTTCTCATGCTACCCTAAACCTAACCCCAAATCCAATTTCCTTCATCATGCACATCTAGAACATACCACGATGTCCTATTCCCAGGCAATTAGTACTGAGGGAATAGATGGGCGAGTGTTTTTCTCAACCACAGGTTTCGCGGTCTTGGTGTCTTCCAGGTGTTCTGGAATACAACTCCCAGCATTCTCGACAAAGGGCTGTGCTGGCTTGGAGTTAAACGTCCAAAATACAGGGACATCCGGTGAAGGAAAGCTCCCTTACAGCTTTCCCTATTTAAGGCTTCCAAACAAAAACACTCAACTTTATCTATGTATGTTCTTGTCATCTTTCCATTTCACTCAGAACTGTTTTCCTTATACAGTACTTGCTTCTAGGATCACCCTCGAGTTGTTGTTGTTGTTGTTGTTGTTGTTGTTGTTGTTGTTGTTGTTGTTGTCGTCGTCGTCGTCGTCGTCGTCGTCGTCGTCACCACCACCACCACCACCACCACCACCACCACCACCATCATCATCATCATCATCATCATCATCATCATCATCATCATGTGCCTTCAAGTCAATCCTGAATTAGGGCCTTTTCACACGACCCCTAAGATCCGCTGGTCCCTTAAATTCGGACCAAAGATCTTCGGGGTTCGTTGCCCTTCTTTCCTCCCCACCAGAGAAAGAGGGGGGGAAATGCAGCTCACCTGGAGGAGCTTCCCGGAGCTCCGTTTCTCTTCCGTTTCTCTTCTGCTTGCTTTTTTTCCTCCCACCTCTTCTCTTAAAGGGGCAGGAGGCAAAAAAAAACCACAAGCAGAAGCCAGGAGAGCCCCGCATTGACCAGATTAAATCCGGACCTGGGGATTTTCACCCACCTTAAGCAGGTACAAGAAAGTGCAGCTGGGTCGCGCTTAGGTGGGCGGGGTCGCACTTAATTGTCTGCAAAGTCCGGAGCTGGTGGGAAAACACTTGTAAAGTCCGGACCTTGCAGCCATTTCCTGCGGAGCTTAGGGGTCGTGTATAAAGGCCCTTATAGTGACCTTTTCCAGGGTCTTCCTGGCCAACAATACTCAGAGGTGGTTTCCCGGTTCCCTTCTTCTGGGAGTGCCCGGGGACTGTGCAGCTTCCGCAAGGCCACACGATTCTTCCCATTTATCCATACTCGGTAACATGAAGTCTATCCTCTCCCTTGAGTCTCTTCCAGATAGCCTATCAATTCTTATTTCAGTCCTGGCAATCATTACTGTTCCTTCCAAGCTGTTTTTCTAGCCTTCAGGGGGGGAAACTGAAAGCATCATGTTCAGCACTTCTCATGTGTTGAACATGCTAAGCTGGCCTTTGCTGCCCTTTGTCCATTTGCCAGTGCCCTTTAAAAGGTTCAATACATTAAAACATAAGTATTTAGTGAGACTATAAAATGGAAGTATTAACTAGCTGCAAAGTAATTTGAGGCAGCCTCTGGCAGATGATATAACTGGACCACAGAAACACTGCATAATTTATCTGGAAACAACATGTTTTTTTTTTAAAAAAAAACCCCACCTACAACAACTCTGCTTTCATTTTCAAGGAAAAAGCACACCCATTCCCATGGTTTATGCAACCCGTGAGGGGCACTATAAAGGCTAATAAATACTCTACTTACTTTTTAGGGAAATAGAGAGCCGCAACCTCTGGCTCCATGTCTGTGAGGTCATCTAAGTACACACCGTCGGCACCAAGATGGTGGCTTCGCTTGTCTGTGGAATGCAGAAGCAGTATTTGCATAAAGAGATCTATCCAGCCACTCGTTCATTGTGACCCTGTGGTAATGATTCTCCTTCCTTCCTTCCTTCCTTCCTTCCTTCCTTCCTTCCTTCCTTCCTTCCTTCCTGATAAATTCCTAATTAACTAGTTTTACCTCTCATAAAGGTCATGACCATAAAGCAGCTTAACCTGATGGATTATTATTTATTTGCAATACAGTGGTACAGCACCTCTTAAAACAAATGTAATTCATTCTAAGGGTCAACTTGTTCTACGAACATTTTGTCTTACAAAATGTGGTTTTCCATAAGGATGCATTGAAATGGATTAATCTATGGGTCGCTTCATTTTACGAAAGTTTTTTCTCATGAAACGTAGTTTCCCATAGGAATGCATTGGGAACTGATTAATTCATTCCAGAGGCTAGAATAAAGACAAAAATATCTAGTTTTTTTTCCTGGCTACATGCAGAATGTTTTTTTTTTTGTTGTCTTGTGAAGCATCCCATAGGGGATTTTTTGTCACACAAAGCATGCCTATTCCTGGAATTCTTTTCTTCCTATGAGTGTTTTGTCTTACGAGACATTTGTCTTAAGAGGTGCCACTGTGTTTAGATGCTGCCTAGTACAAAAGTTTATTTAGCAGTTTGTAAGAAAAGGTTTTTAAAAAATAATTAAATGGAGAAGCAGAAACATCCTATGATGCAACACACAAAATCATAAATATAGAATCACTTCAAGAGAGGAGAGATCACTTTCATAATTTCTGGACCAGGAGGCTGAACAAGTATTGCAAGGCTGTCCCTGACATTTACATACAGCCGGACGCAAAAAGACATAACAAAAAAATACATATAAATTATTTTTTAAAATGTATCATATATTGATACCTATGTACACAACACGGAAAGAGAGAAATAAAAAAGAGGTTACTTTACCAGTAAGAGGGATCTGGAAAAGTATAGTTGCAAAGGAACAGTTTTAGCATGTATCGTATTAAAAACTCATAATGGTTAGCACATGCCTTAGCTTTAGAAGCAAAGGCAGAGGCACATGTGAACATCTATCTACAGTGGTACCTTGTATAAAGGATTTATTTATTTATTTATTTATTTATTTATTTATTTATTTATTTAACTTATATGCCGCCCACTACCCAAAGGTCTCTGGGCGGCTTACAATCCAAAGAATAAAAAATTTTAAAATAGTTAAAAGTAAAATGATGATCAATAAATCATCAACCAATAATAAAAACCTTACACTAAAATCATTATCCTAAAATTGTCATCAGAGAACCCACAGTCTATATTGTATCAATTTAAAAACGTCTGGAACAGGAAGGTTTTTACCTGGTGCCGAAATGTCATCAATGTTGACACCAGGCGGATCTCACTCGGGAGGGCATTCCATAGCTTGGGAGCAGCTGCCGAGAAGGCCCTGTGTCTGCAAGCCATCCCTCTTACCTCCTTGAGGGATGGCTCTTTCAAGAGGGCCCCCTGGCTCGATCTTAATTGCCAGGTAGGTTCGTATGGAAGGAGGTGGTCCTTCAGGTATCTAGGTCCTAAGCCATTTAGGGCTTTGTATGTCAGAACAAGCACTGTGAATTCAGCTCGGGCAGCAACTGGTAACCAATGCAGGTTACGCAGAATCGGCGTGATGTGATGTGAACGAATTACTTCGTTCCAAGTGAAATTATGTTAAGCAAATTTTCCTTTATACAAATTTCTCATAGGAATGCATTGAAAATGGAGTAATCCCATTTTTATGTTGTACAGATCTGGCCCACAGGCGATTCTGTTAAGCAAATTTCTCCTATCTCCAGAATATTTTACGTTGTACAAATTTTATGTTATACAAACTGTTTGTTATACAAGGGTCCACTGTATGTGTGCATGTATGTATGTATGTATGTATGTATGTATGTATCTATCTATCTATCTATCTATCTATCTATCTATCTATCTATCTATCTATCTATCTATCTATCTAGAATGGCTGACAGAATGATCAAAACAATTTGCAGCATCACTCAAAGGGCTTCCCCAACAGATCAAGCAGACAGAGTAAGAGTGCATATAGGATGATGCCGCCTCCCTTATAAATAGGCCAACAAGAAGTTAAACAAAAAAATGTTAAAATATCTTCAAAAGAGGAAGCTGCTTGTTTCCTGTTCCACCATACGCAAGACAACGTCCACTCTGACAGTCAGACGGGACCTTCTGGAGGCCCACTCCCAGAGCGCCTGCCTGTCTGCTTCCTGAGAGAAGCCCAGAAGATCCACCCGGGACGTGGAACTCTGTGAAGTTTCTGGGAAAGGGTAGACGGATTACGGGAAGGAGGGCTGCCTAGCGGGAGGGAAGCTGCTTGAGCCAACTCCTTCAATATCGGCTGAGCACCCTTTGCCTTCCCTATGTGAGACGGCGGTGGGGGTGGGTGGGGAGTGGTGGTTAGGAGGCAGAAAGTAAAAGAGGAAGCCAGTGGCCATCAAAACAACTGCACTTTGCGAGCTATCTGATCCCGCATCAGCTGGTTCCTGAAGCACCGGATGACTGGCCCGACATAACCCCTCCTTTTATCTTTCCCGTGTGGAGGCCGCCTGTTAAGGAAGTACGACAACACCTCCTCCCCTGTCTGGCCATGACAGGGAATCAAGCCTGCCACCCTCAATCCAGCTCCCGATCCCACAAGTAAATCCTATCGATAATCTAGGATTGGGGCAGTGGTTAAATGCCTGTCCTGCAGGCAAAGCTGTGCTCACCACCTGGGGTTCCATCCCCGGTAGCCGGCTCATGGTTCACTCAGCCTTCCAACCTTCCGAGGTCGGTAAAATGAGGACCCAGCTTGCCGGGGGGGGGGCGCAATGTGTAACCTGCATAATAAAACTGTAAACCGTCCAGCGACTACTTGAAGTGGTATTTTTGCTTTGAAGTGCTTTTTGCTTTGCTTTTGAAGGGACCTGACGGAGGAAGGTCTGCCTTTGGACGGCAGATTCAATATCCCTTCACCTTGGAACAGTCTCTCGAAGGGGTTTCCACCCACCCTCCCGCCCTTCACCCTTCAGTAAAAGGTGGAGTTTCACTGGCACAGACATAACAAGGTCAATATCTTCCTCCACGTTACCCAATTTTCCATAAAGGTAATTGTTTTTCCCCTTGCGGTATAAATTGCACATCCTTTTATACCTGCATCCCAACCAACCAACCCTCACCCCTCTCCCCAATATTTTTTTGGGGGGAGGGGGTAATTAAGGATGCAAAATGCAAAGCAAAGTGTTCTGCTTATATACCACCCCATACCACTTCAAGTAGTCTCTGGGCGGTTTACAGTTGTTGTTTTTAATTACACATTGACCCCTCAACACAGCAAGCTGGATACTCGTTTTACCGACCTCAGAAGGATGGAAGGCTGAGTCAACCATGCGGCTGCTACCTGGGATTGAACCCCAGGTCATGAGCACAGCTTTACCTGCAGTACAGGCATTTAACCACTGCGCCACGGTGCTCCTTTGCAGAACCAAGTGGCTGTCTATACCTTTCTTCCTGTAGGGAGAATCTGTTTTGCTCCCTGGTTGTGCCAGGCAAGCCGTCGCCTGTTTGACGTCTTCTGTTGCCGGAGGTGGAGGTGCCGTTGCCCCTAAAGTGTCTACGTCGGGCTCATTTATCTCCGGTGCCACTCGCGGGGACTCCGCTTCTTCCACGGTGATCACGGTGTCCTCCTGCCCAACGGCAGCTAAAGCCGACATGCCTGGCATCTCTTCGGCATCGTTCCCCTGAATGACCCGGAAGTGAGTGCTATCGGAAGGATTCACATTCACGGTGGTGCTGCTGGATTCTTTCGGCTTCAGCGGAGCAGCGGCCTGCCGAGGCAGAAATTGACAGATAAATAAGCTTGTCTCTTTTAGGGAGTTTGCAAGAAGTACAAGAGGAGGAGAGAGACAGACAGACGGAGAGCGTAAAGATGAGGACTCCTGCCATGCTGCACTGCATGTGAGACTCAGAATGGAATTAGGAGAGTTTAGCCTGAATACACAACAACTAACCTGGGTGTGCTACTAAGCAAAGGAGAACCACAGTCAGCCTGTCCTCTCTGTTGAGGGCAGCTGAATGACAGACCTGTCTTTAAACACCCAGCACCCCACATTCCCATGTTACAGTCTAGGGATGCAAGATGCAGCTGCCCTAAGGCGTGTGGTTCAAGTTAAGCTGACCTTGCTCTAGCTAATGCCAGGCTGGTCAACAAACTCATGGATTGTGCCTCAATTTGCACGACAGAAGAAAGATGAGGAGAACATTCACCTTTTTTTACATCTACACTTTTTCAAAAAAAATTCTACGTTGTATGGCAGACAAATACAGGTTGAAATTCCATTGCATCAAGTAACATTCTGCTGCTGTACGTGAAGGGTTATACCCAGGCCGTCTGCAATGCGTACCTGATCAAACAACTGACTGTGCAAGTGATAATTAAACTAGTACCATAACCGTAGCTGCACAACTGCTTGCTGGATGTGACTTTTTCTTACATATCTCACAACCATTTCCACAACCTCATGTGACAGAGGCACAGCTACCCAACAGGATTTTGATTATAGCTAGGAAGACTCCACATTAAAACCGAATGGCTAGGATGCACATAATGTCCTCATATTTGATTTTCAAATATGATTTTCAGAGACACACTTGGAAATTATCTGGACCTATCTTACGACATTCGTCAAGGCCTCAGCTCCTGAGACATGGGTGGGGGGGCACAGATTCACTAAGGCTATGTGCACTTGGCAGGAGGCCAGGAATCTAAACTTTTCCAATCCTCACTTCGTATCTGTTCTCTTCCACTATACCGAGAAAACCCATTTTTACTAGGAAGAAGTAAAAAAAAATTCCGTCATGCTAGTAAATCTCAGAACAAAAGATCATTTGAAAGCCTCTTTCAAGGGTAGGCACAAAGACAGCAGAAGAGAAGAGAACACCAGGGATCGGCACAAAACGAAAAATGAAATGCTGTTTTGTTGTGTCGCTATGTAACGAAATGAAACGAAACGAAACGAAATGACATGAGGAACCAGCATTTTGTTACAGACTAAACAAAATGGTAGGTTTTTTGTTGAAATGAACCATTTTGTTCCATCTGTAAGCCGCTTTGGGGAGGGGAAAACATGTTTTTAAAAAAGCTCCGGGCTTTTTAAAAAAACTTTTTTCCCTCCCCAAGCTGCACCAGCTGATCGGCGCTAGGGCAGAGGGAAGTTTTTCCCCCCACCCCAGTGCTGAGCAACTAGCAGGCGGGGCTTGGGGGAGGGAAAACAGTTTTTTTTTTTAAAAAAAAGCCCAGGTCTTTTAAAAAAAACTTTTTTGTCCCTCCACCAATTTCAAGCCCCCCCCCACACACACAAACCATTTCATTAGTGGTTTGTTTCATACAATTTTTTTAAAAAAAACATATGAAACGAAGCAAAAATGTGGTGGAGGAAACGAAACGAAACACATTTCCCCCCTTTCGTGCCCATCCGTAGAGAACACCCATTAGAAAGAGCAGATCCTTTTCTTGCAGGTCACTTTGCCTATTCAGCACTAGGAGGAAGGACACAACCCTCTGGGCCCTCCCCGCCAACCTCATAGGAGGACAACCTCTACATCCGTATGATTAGACATGAGTTAAGACTACAGACTGATCAGGAGTCTTGCGTGGAACGAGACGCTTGTAAAGCCTTTTTCACTTCCAGTCTGTCTCCCCTCAAAACAGAAGACGGTCTGGTAATACTTTCATTGCAAACCATTCCGGGAAGGGAGGGGAGGAAGGGGAAAGGAGTCCTCTACGGTACCTTTGTAGCTTGAGGTAGCTCTCCCCAGTCCCAGTGCATCTGTGGATTATTCTTCTGGATCCCCCTCTCCGTGGACTTGCTGACTAGTTCGGAATCACTTTTCGGAGTGGGTGGCCGTGAACCTGAAGGACTGCGAAAATTCAGAAACAAGTAAATAAGAGGGGAAAGAACCCCCCCCAAAAAAAAAGAATAGAAACAACATGCACATCCTGTGTTAGTGCTCATGTGTACTTAAATGGGTCAACACCATTTCAGATACATAAGTAAGGGCACAGGGTCGGTTAAGAGGAAGCAATCCAAAATGCAGACTTGGACGCAACGGGTAGAGAGATCAAGCTACCTTGGGAATAAGAACGTTATTAACACTCTGAAAATAATTGCAGAAGGCTTAAGAGATTCCCTTTCCCTGATTCCTGAATGGAAAACAAGGCTTCTAAACATCCTTTTCAGGATTCTGCAACTACAATTCATGTTGTAGTCAAGGCTACATATCCTGACCTGTTTACTACTAGAATCAAATAATAATGGAGTCGGAAGCCGCCCACATGGCCAACAAGCCCAACCCCCGTCTCAAAGCGAGAATCCAGATCAAAGTAGATCCGACTGGCAGCTGTTCGATTTTCTCTTGAATGTCTCCAGCACTAAAGTGCTCACCGCTACCTCCCGGCGCAACCTGGTCCACCGTTGTACTACTCTATCAGTTAAGAGGTTTTTTTCCTGATATTTTCAGATTAAATCTGGCTTCTTGTACCTTGAATCCATTGTGACATGTCCTGCACTCTGTGATGCTTGAGAACAGATCCTGACCCTCCTTTCAAGTATTTTGGCTAGAAGGGACCCTGTTGTTCTTCCAAGTCCAACCACGTTCAAGGAGGCATGGGGGAAAACTGAATTCTCATCCTCTGGCTATGCAGCCCAAGACCTAAGACAATGAGCTATACTGAAGTTGGAAATGCAGATCACTGAATACCTGACGCTGAACATTTATGGTGTAGAGTGGGGCCAGCACATTAAGCTTATTCTGGAATGATACGCACAACATCTATAATGATTCACCAGACCATACTTTCAAATTAAATGACATTTATGAAAGTGAAAGAAGAAAGTGCCAAAGCAGGACCCTAGTTGAACGTTAAGATGGCAAACATCATGACTAAAGAAGAATGGCATAGCTTTAATGCTGACAGTAAAGAAATTGAAACCGTTAAGAGATTTCGTATACCTTGATGCCATCATTACTCCAAATGGAGGCGGCAGCCAAGAAATCAGAGGACAGAGACTAGACAAGGCAGCAATGAAGGAAGTAGAAAAGATCATCAAATGTTAGGACGTGCCACTTAAGACCAAGACTGAGATCATCCAAACTCTTGTATTTATGATCACCATGTTTGCATGTCAAAGCTGAACAGTAATGAAAGCTACCGGGGGGGGGGGATGATTACTTTGAAATGTGATGCTGGAAAGACAAACCAGTGGGTCCTAGATCAAATGCAGTCTGAACTATCTCTGGGGGCAAAAATCTTATTTTGGGCACACCACGGGAAGGCAGGATTCCCCAAAGAAGACAACAGTTCTAGGAAAGCTAGAAGGCGACAGGGAAAGAGGAAGACAAATGCAAGATGCATTAACCCTAACGGAAGCCACAGGCTTGAATCTGCAAGAGCTAAGCAGGGCTGTGGAAGGCACGGCATGTAGGAGACCAGGCTTTTCATAGGCTTGCCATAAGTCGGAGGCATTGTGATTTGGCACATAACAACAAAAACAAGGTTCAGATTCTTTGACAGGTATTGTTTGGATAACTGGATGGCTATGATGCGTTTAATAAAAGAGAGCTGGTGAGGAATTGTCCAATAGCTGCTAGAATTTTGCTAGCTCAGAAATGCTGCTTTACCACTATGGCTCGAAGAATAATTAGCAACAACGTGGAAGGGAGCTGAAATGAACACGATTACAGGGTATCAAGACTGGAGCCACCGGTAACAGAACAGTAACGATTTTGATTACTCCTTGATGGTAAAAATACTAATTGCATGCCATCAAGTCAATTCTGATTTCCCTTGAATCTTCCTATAAAGTCCAAGGATACTGGCAAATATAAATCCTGTCCATCCTAATCCCTGGCCTGCAGACCTATATTTTGTACATATTTACATCTGAGCCATACGTTTATATTTTAAAATACATTTCTCCATGCATCAGTTAATAACTATCCCAGTCCTACTTAGGAACTAGTTTCCTGTTTTCATAGAATCATAGAGTTGGAAGAGACCTCCAAGGGCCATCCAGTCCAACCCCCTGCCATGCAGGAACCCCCATCACAGTATTTCCGACAGGTGGCCATCCAGCCTCTGCTTAAAAATCTCCAAAGAAGGAGACTCTACCACCCTCCTTTGGGGCAGCATCTTCCACTGCCTGACAGCTCAAACCGTCAGGAAATTCTTCCGATAATGTTCAAATGGAATCTATTTTCCTGTACAGTGGACCCTTGTATAACAAACAGCTTGTATAACATAAAATTTCTAAACATAAAAAATTCCAGAGATAGGGGAAATTTGCTTAACATAATCGCCTATGGGGCAAATCCGTACAACACAAAAATGGGATTATTCCATTTTCAATGCATTCCTATGGGAATTTGTATAAAGGAAAAATTGCTTAACATAATTTCATTTGGAACGAATTACTTCCTTTATACAAGGTACCACTGTAGTTTGAAACCATTGCCCCGAGTCCTAGTCTCTGAAGCCCTGGAAAACAAACCGGTTCCCTTTTATTTCTTGAGTATTAAACCGTTATAGAGATGTTACTTCAGGGAATTAGAAATGTATGAATAAATAGTTGAATATGTGTATGCATTACAGTATGTGCATGTAGTATTTATAATTAAAAAAGAAGAGGGGAAAGACAGCCATTTCAGAGTGCATGTGCAAAACAAAAGACGTGTCTCAAATCTTAACCTCATAAATGGCATTTTCATTAGACTTCCTTGCAAATTTTTGAGGTTCTCAGTCTATGCCTGCGAGCTCCGCAACACCAAAAGCAGGAAATGCGTCTGTTGCGCTTCTGAAGTCACAGAGCGGGGAAACCAAACCAAACAAAACCCACAAGCATACAGACTCGGCAGCCAGGAAGCTATGAGCCTCTACAGGTGCAGGATCCACCATGTGAAAATAGGAAACCCAAGAATCAAAACGGAACTTCCTTAAGACAAGTGATCTTCTGCCTGCCTACAAGTTTCCCACCACTGAAAAATCATAAAGGTCAACAAGCTTGCAACATCCATTATGCACCAACAATAGCCAGCAAGCCCAAACCATTTCTTTATTCCTTCTTTCTACCCAAACTGGCTCTCACGGTGGCTGGCAGTGATGAAATGAAACAAAAAGAGGTGTAACTTAAATAGGCAGATTAAAATTACAACCAAAACACTTCAGTAGAATGACAACACTCAACCAGTCCAAACTCTTTCAGTAGCCATTTAGATTAAATGGCGAAGGCCCATCTGAATGAAAAGCAAAATTAACTGCTAATGGGAAGACAACCAAGGGGGGAACCTGCGTCTTTGGATTATGTTCATTAACAAGAAAGGCCTCTGGTAAGAAATCATGTTTGGCCTTGAACCCATTGTCATTTAGCCCTAACATACAAGGAACTCTATCTTAAAAACACTTTTCAAATACAGTCGTACCTTGTACAGTGGACCGTTGTATAACAAACGGTTTGTATAACATAAAATTTGTGCAACATAAAAAGTTCCGGAGATAGGGGAAATTTGTTGAACAGAATCACCTATGGGGCAAATCTGTACAACATAAAAATAGGATCACTCTGTTTTCAATACATTCCTATGGGAAATTTGTATAAAGGAAAATTTGCTTAACATAATTTCATTTGGAATGAATTAATTCCTTTATACAAGGTACCACTGTATAACGGAATTAATTCGTTATACATGAGATTCTGTTAAGCAAATTTTCCTTTGTACAAATTTCCCATAGGAATGCATTGAAAACAGAGTAATCCCTAATAGCGACTATTTTTATGTTGTATGGATTCACTCCATAGGTGATTCTGTTAAGCAAATTTCACCTATCTCTGGAATTTTTTATGTTGTACAGATTTTATGATATACAATCCGTTTGTTATACGAGGGCCCACTGTAGTTTAAAGCTGTTGGGAAAGCTAAATTCTTGCATTCTTTGGTCACAAGCAGGAGGGATAGAGATGTATTGACTTTTGTGTTTATCTGACCCTTAAATATCCCCTTTCGCAGAAATATGGAATCCCATGAAGGCAGGGGAACTCCATGTATTCACAGGCACCCTCGATGCCTCCAAATTATCACTGGCGACCTATAACTATGGTTAACGCTGCTTAACTTTCTGCTTTATTTGCACTAACTGAGCGACTCTCTTCACACAGAGAACCCAGGCAGGCAAATGAGATTTTGCCTAGAGACCAAAGTATGATACTCCTGTAGCAGTAAAGTCTGAAATGGTTTGGGAGGTAATCACCAGAGACAAAAGATGGGAAGGCCCAAGCCTGTAGAAAACGGATTGGTATGGTGAAACTGAAAAGAGTCTGGCAAAGAGAAAATGAGGGAAGGAGGTGGGAAAAGAAGAGAGCAGCAGAGTCAAAGAAATAAAGACGGCTCGTAAGAATTAAAAAGGCAACATTTCCTCTGGAAGTTTACAGTTGAAGCCAACTGGAAACCCTCAAGGCTATCCTCGTTTTCGGTCAAGGGCCCAGGTTAATCGTAAGCGGTAGTTCGACAAATCCCACAAAGTCTGCATATTGATAAATGGATTATTAAAGGATTAATTGCCATTCCAAATAAAACTCGGAGAGCAGTATTTCTACCTGTCCGTAGCAGGATGGCGAGAAGACTTGTAGGGGCAAGAACTAGATAACCCTCCATCTGCTGGAACAGTAAGATAAGAGGCCTTCCCTGTACAAGTTCTAGGTTTACTGGACGTTGCAAAATAGAGGAAAAGAGAGAGGGGGGAAATAGCATCATTATTCCATAACACATTCCAGGCAGACTTCTCCCTAGCCTCCGTGAGAACAAAAGAACTTGGCTTAAATACTCGTCTTCTGTTTCCGAATGACAAAATACAGAAGTGCAACAAGCAACCTCACAGGAAAGTGCAATATGGTTCAGAAGGCCAACCACAGGAAAGCTCTCCCCATCATTTGCAGACGCTACACAGACATGTTGATGACTTCTTTTGATGCAGTATTTGAGGGGGGAAAAGATGAGCATCAAGTAAGATAACTATAAATCTCTATGTAGATCATATGAATAAATATGTGGACATATATGCATAAGTACACAAAGAGGCTGCACAGATAAATTCCACTGCTATTTACCAGCTATTTGACAAAAAAAGAGTACAGCAGAGAGGTGGTTTAATAGTAATTGTCACGTGCCATCAAGTCTCTTCCCCACCACCTCCACCACGCACACCCACAACAACAGTTGTTGTTCTATTCTGAGCTTCAGGTGAGGGCCTAAGAAAACATTCCATCACATGTAAACATATGAAAGAGCACCACAAACGTTCATTTTTCTTTCTCTCTTCAAAACCTTATTAGGAGTGGAGTGCTTTTAGTTTTATTTATTTATTTATTTACAGTGGAACCTTGACTTACGTCATTAATCCGTTCCAGTGGTCTAGACTTAAGTCAAACATGACTTAAGTCAAACGAACGTTTCCCATAGAAAGTAATGGGAAAGCAGATTAATCCGTTCCAAATGATGAAAAAGACCCCCGAAAACAGCAATTTAACACAAATTTGACTGGGATATGAGATTCCTTCCGGGGATGTAAATGAAATGTCTCTTCAAAAAGAGAGGAGGAGGCAGTGGAATTATAGTCCACAAGTTATATGCCTCCACTTTTTAATGTTCATAGCAACAATGTCTAACATTTAAGTTTTACTGATTTTAAACCTGACGTTCCAAGTTCTGAACAACTCTATGCTTACCATTAGAGTCCCACAACTTTACAGCTCCCCAACTAAAATGCTTCCCTTGTGGACCAGACTTCTGCAGCCAGATTTTTTACAAGACTGAGCCGACTGTCTAACCAGCGAGGCCAGCCCCGAGCTCCCGGCCCTTCTTCTCCTCCGGCAGCAGCGGCGGCTTCGGCGAGGCCGAGGACCAGCTCCAGGTGCTCTGAGCTGGCCTCGCCGAAGCCGCCGCTGCCAGAGGAGAGGAAGAAGGCAGGAGCAGTTTGGAGGCGGCAGCCGCGATGCTGGGTTGTGGCTGCCGCCCGATTCTGGTGCCTTGCGCCGGGGCTCCGAGATGTAAGTCAAAGCCTGCGACTCAAGTCAAACAGGCCCCTTCTTGCTGCAAGTCAAATATGCTGCAAGTCAAGCAGCATGTAATTCAAGGTTCCACTGTATTTATTTATTTATTTATTTATTTATTTATTTATTTATTTATTTATTTAGGGGTATTTTTACCCCGCCTCTCTCTTTGAAAAGGACCCAAGGCAGTTTACAGTAATGAGGGATAATATACAGCCCAGTACAATTAAGATATATTCAAGTATTGAGAACTACAGCATCCTACAGCATCAAAAGACATTACATTAAAGCTACCAGAGAATGCAAGCAGTTAAAAAGAGAGTGGAAAATTCCATGTAAAGTTATGAGTGAGGGAAACTAACATTGAGATCATAGCGTCAATGCAATCAAAAAGTCTGTAAACATAAAGTCTATGTGTTCATGTATGATTGATTCATATAAAAGTCACACAATTGTTTTAAAATGTTTTTTAAAATGTATACACCATACTTTTGCCCCAATTGACTCAAGATGGGATCTACGGCTCATTTTGGCACTCAGAACATTTTGACACAGTGAGTTAACAGTGCAAGATTGTGATCAGCCCAAAGCCATGCAATGAATTTCATGGCCCAGGGGAGGAAGCGCCATTCAGATATATATTTTTGGGACCCCTAATGCCAGAAGTTGTCTACCAAGTGGGACTCCTAAAACGGAGAATTACAGGATTTGTAGTCCAAAGCACAGGTTTCCTCATCATAGGAGTCATCAAGTCCTTAAAAAAGAAGTAAGGTTTAATGGGACTTGACCTCAAGATATTTAACTGTCAGGTTTTGCTCTTCATCCTCCTCCCTGGAGGTGACTTGGATGAAACTTCCTCACCTACGTAATTCAAGCTGAGCTATGCGTGTATTACCAAACCTTGGGGGACACTTGATTATCTTAATTGGAGGTCTTTTAATGGGCAAGTGGTCCCTGAGATACTTAACTGGATCAATAAAACTAGAAATGTGGACAAAGCTACTCTCCTTTCAAGTGGTGAATACTGTTTGAACTTGTGGGTAGAAGGCAGTCAGCTGGAGGAGAGGGGACTGGCTGAGCTATTTTAGTAACACAGACAATACCTTTGTGTGGGGGACCATTCTCCATCTGAATGAGGGTGAGAGAGCACCCCAATTGAAGAGGGACCGGCCTCCAGCACATCCTCCCTGCACAGATCAGTAATGGAGGTCCTGAACACAAACAAAGGAACAAAACATTAAGGCAGAAAGGCACTATTTGATTGTTCGCTTGGCTTCCATTCCCCCCCCCTTGTCCCTCCGTTGAAAGTTACATGAGCATTGTAGTAACACTGGAAGGAAAATTCTCAATTCTCGTTCTTGTTAAACCCAATGGGTTGGACCCAGACTAAGTCACAGTTAGATGAACCCCATGAAAATTAACAGGACTTAATGACCCCCATCCTGCTGCACGACATCAAGGTATTGGCAGCTCAGATTATGTCATCATTCTGTACCTGTTTCAGAGGAATTGAAGATCTCCTACCCCCCACCCTTCCACACCCACACACACACACGTTCCAAGGACCCATAGGGATACCCTTCGCCCTGGGGAAGACTCGGAGATCCATGGAACAGGGGGATCTTTGAGCTTGGAAAATGGCTGCCATCAGCTGTGGTGATTTTCTGACATTAAAGTCTCCCTCACCCGGCTCCCAAGATTTTTCCTGGGCAAAAGGGACCTCTAGAGATCCATAACACTGGAGAAGAGGGGAGAATAGGATACATTTAATCCCCGCTAAACTGCCATGGATGATGATGTCATCTGAGTTGAGCAGCATAAAGTAGCAGAACAGGATTCTGGCCAGTGTAACTGGCAACTACCTTAAATTCCAATTGCTTTAATATCTATTTTAAATATAGCTAAATCTGAACACAACCCCAGGGAATCCTGTAACGGGGTGGTGAGGGTGTGGCCTTCCAGGTGCTGTTGCATCTGCTAAAACCCCATCAGCCACCCCCAGCATGGCCATCAGCAACACCGGGGGTCCCATGTTCCCCACACTTCCTATAAAATGCTTAGATTGGGGAAGAACGTTTAGATCACCCTGACTGTATAGTGACTTCTCAAAAGAAGAAGAATACCTCTGAAGGCATTGGGTCTTGGACCAATACCTGGCACTGTCCAGAAACTCGTTTTCTTCGTCGGAACTCATTTCTATCGAGAACACGTTTTCATCTTCAGTCGTATCGGCGTTTTCGTCCCTTTTGGAGAGGTCTATTTTGTGGCTCGATTTCCTTCTCCTCTTCCTCCTTTTCTTCACCGAGTTACCCGCGGTAGATTCATTGGTGGACGGGCAGCCCGAGTTGGGCAGCTGGGAAGAGCCGCCGGGATCCAGGCCCCGTATCCGATCCACGGAGTTCCTCTTCAACTGTAACTCGATGAGAGCGGCTCCCTCGGTCAGAATGGGTGAGGTAGCCAGGTGGTGAGGAATTGCCGCCTAGAGAAAGGAAGAGGGAAGCCAGGGCCTTATTTCCCTGATGGCATTTCTGTTTGCCAGCCCAAAGGAATGTAAACATGCCCAACAGGGGGGTTCTGCCCCACGGGAATCTAGGACAAGGCAAAGCAGCTGCTTCAAGTGGGACAAAGCACCAGTAGCAAGGCTCATCCCAAAACATGTTCCCATGGAGATCAACCAAACGAATGCCAAGCACATAAGCGTATGTAGCTAAGATTGAAACCTCGATCATTCAGCCATACAGGATCCATGCTTCCTTCATGAGACAGTGCTGTGAAAAGCTGCTTTTGCCTTTCTGACAGGCTATAACAGGCTCCTATTTCTACATCTCTTTTCCTTCTCTGTCCACCCCACACTGGCTGAAATCCTATTGCATAATGTAAGTGAAGTCGTTCCTCACAAGTGAATCAAGAGCTCCCCTGAAACTCTTGGGCATACAGGCACACACCTGTGTCTAAACAACACGCTGGAGGCTGTTTGCTTACCTATGAGGAACAAAACAAAACTTTTAAACTTTGCTGACATTACAAAATAGGAATTTGGACACCAAGTAGTCCACCACACACACAAATCCAACCATCCGATTTAGGAAATGGAAAAATGCAAGATATCAGGAAAAGGATACGTGACTGACGCGCCGTGGTTCGCTTGCCAAAACCATCCAATGCCTGGCTACTTCATCTTACCTGATCATCTTCTGTTTCCTCCACAAAAAAGGCTTCTCCGTTGTCCCCTAATTTCATGTGCAAATCCACAGGTTCTCCGTTAATTTCTATGTCAACCTTGAGAGGGGGGGAAAAACACTTGTAGGTTTAATGGTATAACTCAAAAATGTTAGTAATTCATCCATTAGTGGATTGGTTATGAGTTGATTTACTTCATACTAATCAATCATAACTCACATTTATATAGCCATTTTTCAAGTGGTGGAAGCACTTCCCATTATTTCAATGATCCCTATAAAGTAAGTTGCATTAGGGTAGGCCCTACTGAATCAGTGGAAATCAACTCCTTCCTAAATTCCATTGATTCAGATGGGACCTTTTCTACTTGTGACTTATGCTCAACTACCATAGGCAAATTTGAATCAAATGTAAGCCAATATATAAAAGGTAAAGGTTTCCTCCACACAAGGGTGCTAGTCATGTCCGACTCTAGGGGGCGGTGTTCATCTCCGCATTCAAGCCGAAGAACCAGTGTTGTGCAAGTCCGTGGCCATGTGGCCGGCATGGCTGCAAGGAAACCTTCCCACTTTTTACAGCAGTACCTATTTATCTACTTCCATTTACATGCTTTCGAACTGCTAGGTTGGCAGGAGCTGGGGTTAACAGCGGGAGCTCGATCTGCTGCGTGGCACCCGGGATTCAAAACACTGCTCTGCCAACTTTGCAGCTGACAGTTTTCAGTGCTGTTGCCCACTGAGCCACCACAACCCCTAAGCCAATATATGCTTAATACCAAACAATCCCTCTTAAATCCACAAAACATGAAATTGGTGGTTCCGAAGTTATACACGTGATGCACTTGCCTTCAGCTCTGGATTCAGAGATTTTTAAAGCTGTGATAAAAGGACTTGGGCCCTTTGTACACGACCCCTAAACTCCGCCGCAAATGGCTCCCAGCTCCGGAGCTTAAAAATGTTTCCCCACCAGCTCCGGAGTTTACAGGAAATTAAGTGCGACCACGCCCACTTTAGCGCGTCCCAGCGCACCTTTCAAGTACCTGCTCTCTGGAGGTGAAAATTCTTTGATGCGTTGTAACGGTAGTGAGTGCGGGGCTCTCCTCGCTTCTGTTTGTTGTTTTTTGGCTCCCGCCCCTTTAAGAGCTACTTAAGAGACTGGAATGTTGCCGCGGCAAGAGCGAGAGGCAGTACGGAGGTGAGCCACGTATCTTTTCTTCCTGTTTTTTCTCCCTCCCCTCACGCAGCCAGTAGCCAGGAGTGCGGAGGGGGTGGGAACACAGGAACAGTGACAAACCCCTAAGATCTCTGGTCCGAATTTAAGTGGCCAGCGGATCTTAGGGGTTGTGTGAAAAGGCCCTTGGCTAAGACAGCTGATCAATGAGCACACAACCAATCGGTAGTTATCAGTTCTCGAGTCTTTTCACTAGACAGTAAACTATTTGAGCTTCACAGACTGGTCACAAAAGCAAAAATGGGCCATAGGCAAATACCTTTACAGGCCACTGATAAAAAAATGAAAAAAATATTGAAAGCTTTCTTGCCATTATTTTTTATCAGTGGCCTATAAAGGTATCACCTATAGCCCATCCTTGCATTTGTATTTTGTAATGGCCACTCAGCTCCCCCCGCCCCTCGCCATTTTATTTCAACAGTCTGGTCACAGTCCTCTTGTTCCTACCTAGCATGCTTTTGTTGGAAGTCATGATTCTCATATATGCTTGTAGTTTGCCTTGAATGACAAATTATAAGTTGTGATGACATCTGCTCGTGTACCTTAATTTTTTTATTCAGTGGCAGATGCAGCAGATAGTTTGGCACGGTGGCGTGGAAAAGGAAGGAAGACGTAACCCTTCTTTCCCGCTACTATTTCTTGATTAAAATTCAAAGCTATTTGCTCAGACAAAACTGCTACTTGTGTCTATGACTGCTTTTATCTTGAGGCAAGTTCTGGCAAATAACTTTTTCTTGAGAAAGTGACGTGGAAGAAAGAGATAAAGATTTATGTCATAGTCACAGTCTGTGCTTGGGGTCCCTCACACTGATTTTTTTAAAACTAAAAGATACATGCATATGCAATCTCACATTTAAGGTACACTACAGTACAGTAGGACCCCGGTATCAACTGGGGATTGGTTCCAGGCCTGCCTGTGGATAATGAAAACTGTGGATAAGAGAGAATGCCTACCCACCCACCCCCACCCCCAAACTGTGGCTTCCTGACAGTAGCTTGCTTTATAGCTGCTGTTTTGAGACGGTAGCTTGGTTTAGGGATGCTGTTTGTGACAGTAGCTTGCTTTACAGATGCTATTTGTGACAACAGCTTGCTTTGTGGCTGCTGAAATATTTAATTTTTTCCTCGGCCACCTGTGTATAACTGAATCAGTGGATAATGAATCAGTGAATATGGGGGTCCTACTGTATGTCCTTGAGCCACATTACAAACCACAATAGCGATAAACCAGATGAGCACGATTTCTGCTACTTACCACTTTTTCTTTTGAACGCAATACTCCCATTTTTCCAAAGCGCACGTGGAAGGGGGAACACTGGAGATTTCCATCCGGTTGTCGGACAACTATGACATCAATGCATCCGGATAACGTGGCTGGATTCAGTCCCTTATAGAAATCCTTCACTGTCACAAAGACTTGGCCTGCCAACTGCCCAACGTAATTCATGGTTTGCGCCTGCAGAGAAGGAACAACAAAGATGTTTTCAGTATTATTGTAGTGTCATCCCTCGTAATGGAATTTTTACTCTTTTCGTTAACCTCTTCGCAATCTCTGTTAGCTTTAATGTTGCCTCTTATTGCTATAAGATGCTCCTCAATTCCCTGTTCTCAAACTTAAATACTGTATTTCTATACCGCCCATCTGGCAGTGAGGTCACTCTGGGCGGTTTTTGGAGGTTGAGCTCTATGGTGGTGTGAAGTAGCCATGTGGACAGGCTACAGAATGCAATAATTAGGAATGCTCCAAATTGTGTCAAAAGAAATCTCTAGCGTAACATTGGACCAAAAAAAAAAAAGGACTGGAAAAGTTCTTAAAAGGAGCAGGACATGTCTGAATGCTGCAATTTAGTGCACCCAAACAGCACCAAAAGCAATCGGAATAGCTCTAGGGCCAAGCTGGATGTTCCCAAGTTAGTGCAACCTATCTTGTCCAACAAGGAGCCTCCATTGCACACGAAGGTCCTCCAGATGATTTGTGAAGCTGGGTCTCAACAACCATGGACAGCATCCATGCATAGCAGAGGCTCGCCTCTTCCGACTGTCGCTCTTTAAAGTGCGCTCCCTATATACCACCTCATGGTGCTCAAAGCACTCCCTGAGTAGTTTACAATGTAAATTATGCAGGCTACACGTTGCTGACACCCACACGCCACCCAGTTAGTTGGGTAAGCAGTTTACCAACTTCAGAAGGATCTGCCTAGAGTCAGATCCTTGAGCCAGCGACCTGAATCTGTCAGGATCGAATGCAGGTCACAAGCAGAGTTTTGTCTGCAGCAATGTAGTGTAACCACTGTGTCACAAAACTCCTGTAACAAGAAAGAACACCTGAAAGGGCCTTCTCTGTTGCTCCTCCCAGACTTTGGAACTCCCTCCCACTAGAGGCCAGGACTGCCCCATCTCTGATGTCTTTCCAGAAGCAGGCAAAGACCTTCCTCTTCAGGCAAACTTTCCCTGAATGAGGGACTTCCTACTATGTGACTTTTATATGGATTACCATGTATGATTGCATTGACTGATTTCAAAGTACACCTGTGTTTTCTAAGTTACTTTCCACCCCTCACAATGGACTTTTCTTTTTTGCATGCTCTTTGTAGCTCTACTGTTACCTTTTAATGTTCTAAGATGCCTCTTTTATTTGCCTATTCTTAACTTGAATATGTCTTAATTTGTTCTGGGCTGCATATTGTCGCTCATTATTGTAAGCCGCCTTGGGTGCTTTTCCAAGGAGAAAAGTGGGGTGGAAAATATTCAAACTAAATAATCAAATAAAAGTATGGGGTAATACTGGAGGATGCTAGGTTAGCATGCTGTCCTCCTCAGTCGTTTATTTTAACCTGTAGTTTCAGTGCCTGAACAGGTTTTGTCTCATTACCAATTCTAAACTCGATTTAGTGTAATATCCTTATTAGAATGACTGGGAAGGGCACTAAAATGTGTGCAAGCTTTAGATATCTCCTCATATCTTTATGAGGCAAGAGGTTGTCAAAGGTAAGAATGGAAAACTAATCTAGTAAGGGTATCACACTACTTTCTTGGATATATTATCTTCTCTATTACTTCTAGAAAAGCATTCAGAAGAACATTCACCATCCATTAAATCTATAATCCTACCCACTCTTATTTAAAAGCCAAGTGAATGAACGAATGGATGTGCTTTGGAGGAATTTCTAACTGCTCTATAATTTGGGGGCCATTTTTTAAAAATATAATTTTTTATTTCCATCTTCTACAAACAACAGACTAAGGGCGTTTATACATGACCCCTAAGCTCCGCTGCAAATGGCTCCCAGCTCCGGAGCTTAAAAATGTTTCCCCACCAGCTCCGGAGCTAACAGAAAATTAAGTGCGACCCCGCCCACCTAAGCGCGACCCAGCGCACCTTTCAAGTACCTGCTCTGGGAGAGTGAAAAATTTTGATGCGGAGAGTGCCGGGCTCTCCTCGCTTCTTTTTGTTGTTGTTGTTTTGCCTCCCACCCCTTTAAGAGGAACCAGGAAGTGACGGGGGGTCGAAGCAACTTCTACCGGCACTCCGGAGGTAAGAGTGCATTCTTTTCTCCCTTTTTTTCTCCCTCCCCTCACGCAGACAGAACAAGGAAGTGCGGAGGGGGTGGGAACGCAGGGAGAGCGACAAACCCTCAAGATCTCTGGTCCGAATTTAAGGGACCAATGGATCTTAGGGGTCGTGTAAAAAGGCCCTAAATTAACAGGGCTAACAAACCGGTCCAGGGCCAGAATGCTAGAGTTGTTATTGCCTGACAAGTCATATCCAGCTTATAGGAACTCTGATAGGGCTTCCAAAGCAAGGGAGACATTTAAGGGTGGTTTACCCAGTTCCACTATCCCAGTGAGCTTGGGTACAAGCCCACGACTCCTGAGTCCACGTCTGTCACTCTGTCCGCTACAGCACACTGGGTCTCCCCAGAATGCTACAAAGCTAGACTCAATTTAGCTAAGAAAACAAAGGATAACACACTGGCTATGCCATTGCTTTTAACAACAAAAACACTCTTTCTCCTACTTGCATGGGGTCCCTAAAACATGACACCAAGATTTGCGGCTGACCCAGTACAGGGAGCAGAAGCCAGTAAGAACGAAGAGAACAGGAAACAGGATCTTCAGCCTTGCAGAGATCTGTGGCCATTGCCGGGTTTCTCTTGGGTTTTTCTTCTGCCCAATCAATGTTGTCTCTGCATTATTAAACAGGAAATCCACAAAACACTTTCCCCACCATAGGTTTTTGTTTGGCAACAGCACACGAAGCATAAATCTATCGAAACTGCAGGAAGATACTTAAAAGAGAGGGAAATTTTTAATTCTGATAGTTCCCTGGGTGAATGTTTTCGAGATGACAATTAAATACTGCCTGCCTGAATGGAAGCCACTACAATTACTGAATCATTCAATGTACCGAGTTCCAGAGTTATTCATGTAAATTAGCGGACATTGTTAGCACTAGCAGTTAATGAGGCAATGTGTATCTAAAGGTGAAACTCGAAAAATAAGAACGTTCATTTATTTCTGTAACTCATCTCAAATGGTGAAACTAATATATGACATAGACTCATTACATGCAAAGCGAGATATGCCAAACCTTACATTGGTATAATTCTGATGATTCTGGCATACAGCTTATGAAAACCCCAAATTCACAATCTCATAAAATTAGACTTGTGTGAAAAGGTTCAATATTCTAGGCTCAAAGTGTCCCGCTCTAATCAGCTAATGAATCCATAGCACCTGCAAAGGATTCCTGAGCCTTTAAATTTTTATTTATTTATTTATTTATTTATTTATTTATTTATTTATTTATTTATTTAAAAGCTTATATCCCACCCATGTTCCCTGGTGGGAACTCTGGGTGGCTAACAATATAAAAAAACACATAAGATAAGTAAAAGAAAAAGTAAAATGTGTAAAGTAAATGGTCTCTCAGGCTGTTTCAGTAGGAATCACGATCATGGGAAAGACTGCAGGCCTGACAGTTGTGCAGAAAACCATCATTGACACCTTCCATAAGGAGGGAAAGCCCCAAAAGGTACAGATTGCAAAAGAAGTGGGGTGTTCCCAAAATACTGTTATCAAAGCACATCAATAGAAAATTATGTAGAAGGGAAAAGCGTGGAAGAAAAAGGTGCACAAGCAGCAGGGATGACCGCAGCCTGGAGAGGATTGTCAGGAAAAGGCCGTTCAAATGTGTTGGGGACTTTCACAAGGAGTGGACAGGGGTTGGAGTTAGTGCCTCAAGAGACACCACAGACAGACAGATCCTGGACATGGGCTTCAAATGTCATATTCCCCTTGTCAAGCCGCTCCTGAGTGGTGCAAACTCCTCTTTTCTGATGAGAGCAACTT
This sequence comes from Phrynocephalus guinanensis, assembly GCA_037367245.1. Lineage (NCBI taxonomy): Eukaryota > Metazoa > Chordata > Lepidosauria > Squamata > Agamidae > Phrynocephalus > Phrynocephalus guinanensis. Next base: position 174,524,282 of record CM074733.1, on the reverse strand, counting down.
TTGCATCTCATTTGGGAACCGAGGACCCAGAGTCTGGAGGAAGAATGGAGAGGCAGCATACAATGCACAATGCTTGGAGTCCAGTGTGAAGTTTCCACAGTCTGCATTGATTTGGGGAGCCATGTCATCTGCTGGTGTTGGTCCACTGTGCTTCATTAAGTCCAGCGTCAATGCAGCCGTCTACCAGGAGATTTTGGAGCACTCCATGCTTCCTTCCGCAGACGAGCTTTATGGGGATGCTGACTTCATTTTCCAGCAGGACTTGGCACCTGCCCACACTGTCAAAAGTACCAAAACCTGGTTTAATGGCCATGGGATTACTGTGCTTGAATTGGCCAGCAAACTTGCCTGACCTGAACCCCATAGATAATGCCACGCCGCATTGAGGCAGTAATTGATGCAAATAGGGTCCAAAGCAAGTTCTGAGTACATATGCATGCTTATACTTTTCAGAGGTCTGATATTGTTCTGTTTCCAATCGTTGTGTTATTGATGTCATGTAATATTCTAATTTTCTGAGATTGTGAATTTGGAGTTTTCATAAACTGTATGCCATAATCATCACAATTATACCAAAGTCTCTCTCTCTCTCTCTCTCTCTCTCTCTCTGTGTGTGTGTGTGTGTGTGTGTGTGTGTGTGTGCACGCGCGCGTGCGTGCGTGCGTGTTGTGTCATTACAGTTGTGACCGACTCTTTGTGACCCCCCCATATCCATGGAGTTTTCTTGGCAGGAAGACTGGACTGGCTTGCCAGTTCTTGCTCCAGGCACCTACAGCACCTGGTATTCCCTGGTGGTCTCCCATCCAAGTACTAACAAGGGCCGACCCTGCTTAGCTTCCGAAATCAGGTGAGATCGGATGTGCTTAGGGTAAGGCTTGACATATCTTGCTTTGCATGCAATGAGTCTATCTCATATGTTAGTTTCACTTTTTGAGTTGACTTACTGAAATAAATGAACATTTGCACAATATTCTAATTTTTCCAAGTTTCACCTGTAGTCAGACATCTTATTTCAAGTACTGGGTCCCTCCGGGGAGAAAGGCGGCATAAAAATAAAGTTATTATTATTATTAAGTACTACAGTATATACTATATGTCAGTGGTAGCGAACCTTTGGCACTCCAGATGTTTTGGACCACAACTCCCATAGTCCTTTGTATCTGGCAATCTAGGCTTGCAATTCTGGGAGTTGTGGTCCAAAACATCTGGAGTGCCAAACGTTTGCCACCACTGCTATATGTTAATGTTTCAGCACAATGCTGAGGAAGTGGCCCAAATTGGAATTACAATCCTTTGCTTCTCTAGCTTTAATAATTAATAAAAAGAACTGACTGCATTTACTTGTCAGCTTATACTCTGTGATGCATCAATTTTTCCAGCTTTGAGGAGAAAAAAAATCAGAATTGGATGACAAACAACCACACGGATTTAGAGAAAACTTCTGGTTGTATTTATTTTTTACACAATCGTGTTAACTCCTCATTTCTACTTCAAATCAAATCAAATCAAATCAACCTTTATTGGCATTAAAATAAAATAAAACAACACAACAAGAGAAAATGAGGTCAGCAAGGAGGGTAATCAAACATGGAACTGGTGATTCTAATATATGCATTAGCTACTTAAGCCAATGAGATGGGGAATAGGGAGGCCCAGATCCTCGTGCTGCTATAATTTCAGAGGCAAAGGAGGCCACCTCATCCAGATAAGAGGTGACTTGCGTAGAGAGAAGGAACCAAGCCTTCCCACCCTTGCATTCTATCGAGGATCGAGGATAGATATTTCCTACGAAGTGCATCGTGAGTTGGGCAATGAAAGAAGATGTGTTCAAGCGTTTCAACGGCATTAGTTTGACATGGACAGATCCTCTGGGAGTAAGGGATTCCATTGAACCTGCCCAACAATAGTGCCGAGGGGAAGGAATTGCATCTGACAAGTGAATAGGCTCTGCGCGCTTCGGGACATGTTAGATAAGTCAGAAAAAAAGCAGGCTTCCCAGGTAGGACTGGGATGTTAAATTGAAGTGGGGAGCTGGTGGTATTGGCTTCGCTGCACAGTTCTTGCCATTCGATGTTCAATAGCCTGTCTTTAATAGTCCTATATGCTTCAGATTGACTTAACATGCCAAGCTGCTCAATATCCAATCCCGCTACTTTAAGAGTGGTAAGAACATCGGAGATCTCGACTGGGAGGTCAGGATCTATCAGAAGTTGATATAATAAATGGGTATGAACTGGGTTGTAAAGGATTCCAAGCCAGAATTTAATAGCTCTTAATCTGGCCAAGGTCTTCAGCCTTATCATGCCAGTTTCTAAGCAAAGAACGGCGTATGGGACACATTTAGGGAGGCCTAGGATTCTTCTCAAAAAAGAGGCTTGAATACTCTCCACTGTGCGATCTATAGCTTTATACCAAATTGGTGATGCATATAAGATTTGAGATAGGGTTTTGGCCTTAAATATTGTCAGGGAAGCTGGTACATAGCGATTGCTATAGCTAAAAAAGAACCGTGATATTGCGCTAGCAGAGATCTTGCTAGAATTTAGGACATACTTGCGATGGGAGAACCAGGTGTGCCTGTAGTTGTAGTGAACACCCAGGTACTTAAATGACTTTACCTGCTCTATAACATTACCCTTACAAAGCCATTTGTGGGCAGTCCATTTTCTCGCAAAGACCATTATTTTAGATTTGGAGTAATTAACCTCCAACACGATCGTGTTAACTCCTCATTTCTACTTCCCCAAGTTTCCCACAAGACAGCATGCATATCTAATTAAAAATAGAGATAAAACAATAAAACGAATGAACAGATATTTTGATACAGCCAGCGAGAGAAACAAATAAAAAAAACAAAAAAACATGAAACAGGAGCAAAAAAAAAATCTGAAAAGGCAAAGGTTTAGCTCAGTGGTTCTCAACCGGTAGGTCCCCAGATGTTCCTGGACTGCAACTCCCAGAAATCCTGGGCAGCTCAGCTAGTGATGAAGACTTCTGGGAGTTGCAGTCTAAGAACATCTGGGGACCCACAGGTTGAGAACCAATGATAGCTAATAAAATATCTCTACCAAATGCCGAATAACCACAAAGGAAGGTGCCAAGCTTCCTGAGAAAGGGAATTCCATCATCTCCCTGCCACAGTCAAACAGACTGCCTCACAAAAAGAAATATATCTGAACCTCTGCTTACCGTGGGGCCCTGAGCAAACCGGGTGGGCAGGCAAGGTCACATAGTGGAGGGCAGTCCCTCATATTACATCATCCAAGAACCTTAAATGCTAGATTGGGTGATTGCGTGGAAAAGTAGGGGCTACTTTTTATGAAGTCAAACTCTTGGACTCTGAAATTTCTCTGGGAGGATTCTGGGAATTTTCCAAACTTGGTCTCTGGACTCTCTAGTAAATGTCTTTCCCATCGCCTGCTACTGATTCTTTCAGCTGGAGATGCTCTGATTTGAATGTAGGGTCTTCTCCGTCCAAGTGGCGGGCTCTGTCAAGGAGCTACGGTCCTTCTCTTTTTTTTAAATTGAATAATTTTATTGGGTTTTTTTAAGGAGGGAACAAAGGGAAGGGATGTGGGGAAAAGGGGGTACAGTTTTTTAAAATTTACATTGAATATGTCAAGCAAAGTGAAAAAAAAGTGATTTAACATATTGGTAGATTGCCAAATATTATCACAGTACTAATAGGTTTGTTACTTCTTGCCATCTTTTCCGAGAGATCTCATCATAGTCTCCCTTTAAATAGCCGGAAAGTCTGTCGATTTCGATGCATTCTCTTATCTTTTCGTGGAAATTCTTCTCTGTTGGCACGTTTGGTTGAGAGCTACGGTCCTTCTCAGTGGAACATTATAAAATTAGCCCAATTAGAACATGTTCACACACCAGATGGCAGCAAACCTACAATTATTACTGTACACAAATTTAGGGTTGTGGATTAATCTCTAGTTCACAGAATGGGAAAGAAATCCTGTAGCATAGCTAAGTAAATTGCGCTACAGTAAGCCCATTGAACCCATGGGGATTTAATGAGCCAATACCTGCATAAGTTGCATTGATTCAAATGGGTCTACTCTAACTATGACTTGCTGTGCTAAAGTCAGTTATAGTAGGTCCATTTGGATCAAAGGAGCTTACAAAGGAAATGCTTCACCAATTCTCCATTGCTTCAATGGGACTATTCTAGTGCAATTTACTAAACTAAGTATCAGGATTTTGGCCACTGTCTTCCTTGCATAATTCAACCCTTTTGGCACCCAATATAATTTGTGAGTATATCTGAGCCAGCAAGCTTTAGTTTTAAATCCTGAATATGAAAGTCAAAGCAAATCATAGTTTACCGGGATGGACATATTAGCATGTTTAATGCTAAAGGGGAGATACTAAGTAATGAAAGAATATGGGAGGGTAGAGGAAAGCCTGGATATTCAAACTTTTTTAAAAGAGTTCTGTGAAAATTCCTAGAAAGCAGCCAAAAAGCAAGAGATTGTACAAAGCTTTTAGTAAACAGAAGAAAACTGGATGCTTCTGTATTTATAAGAATAAAAGTTCATATCTTGGAATTGCCCAACTCCCTGTTTTTAAGAAATACTCTTCCTGGAAAGGGCCATCCATTTGTCTCACCAAAACAACAATTCTTAGCGGCACCTCTCCTGCTTTGAAGGTTATGAAAGTAACCTTATCTCGTCAAGTTCCAAAAAACAAATACCAAATTCTCCCAACTTGTTCCTTCACCCTCCTAATGACTGAGGTACAGTATAAGTACCGGTAGTTAGCTTGCCTGGAATTTAGAAATACAATTGCAGATAGTACAATACACAAATGAAGAACACTGTGTTTTCAGTTGTTGCTCCGGTGAACAAAAGATCGGTTAATTGTTTAAAGAGATTATACCAGGACAAGTCGAGACATGTGTGTGTGGGGGGGACCTATCCTGTTTCTTTTCTGCCTAACTCATAGCCTTGGGCAGGCCTACCCAAAGTCCGGCCCGGGGGCCAAATCCGGCCCGTCAAGCCATTCTGAGTGGCCCGTGGCTGGCTGGCCCGCCCCTCCCTCCCCCTCCTTTGCTTATAGGTCAGTGGGTGGGGCTTGCAGTGGGATGGCAAAGTTGGGGAGCAACCAGCCCCTGACACATTCTCAGCCACCAAATCTGGCCCTCCTTACAAAAAGTTTGGGCACCCCTGGCCTTGGGTATCTGAGAGGGTGTGACACTGTCTTGTAGCTTTCTTTTGCCAACTCTCAAAACTTATCCTAAACCAATGGAGAAATGGAACAGAAGGGAAGACTGCCAAAAGAACTGTTGATTCAATTCTATAGAGGCGTTATTGAATCTATCATCTGTTCCTCTTCAACTGTCTGGTTTAGTTCTGCCACTAAGCAGGACAGATATAGACTTCAACAGATAATTGGAACTGCAGAAAAAAATATTATTACTAATTTGCCATGTATTGTGGAATTGTATACCACACGAGCTAAAAAGAGGGCGATGAAAATATATACAGATTCCGCACATCCTGGACATAATCTGTTTCAATTGTTACCCTCAGGGCGATGTTTTAGGGCATTGCATACTAGGACAACTAGATATAAAGATAGTTTCTTTCCAATTGTTATCAATCTGTTGAATAATTAATTTTTACTTCTTTTCTTCCTTTTTTGATAATAGATTATATTGTATTGTTGTACTGTGTTTTTATTGTTGAATATGATTTTAATATTTCCTTCTTATATATGGAGAGCATTTTTTTACCGAAACAAATTCTGGGTGTGTCCAACCACACTTGGCCAATAAAAGGATTCTGATTCTGATTCTGATTCTATCGGGACAAAGAAGCCTAATTTGGGCAGCTGTTTTCTTCCATTTTTCTGCCCAGCACACTTGCACACATGGCACTCAGGGTGCAATTACACACAGAGGAACACCTACTTTGCTTTAAAATTTTAAAACCAGATCCCTATTAGTTTCTGTGGGTGCAGTTGCTGTGGTTTTCCACACCAATGCAATCAATAACTCTGTTGAACGAGTGCACCCTCTACCACTTCCCAGGCAGGTGTGTTTCCACTGGGCACACCGGCCCAGCACCCTTCATCGTCTTATTAATTCCCCCCTCCTCCAGAAGTGACATGGGTTTATCTAATAACACCACTTAATTCGAAAAGGATAATTTAAAAAATAGAAAACAGTGTGGTGGAGATGCTCAGTTGAGTAGCTCGGCAGCTCAATTGAGGAGAATTATCCTGAGGTAAAACTGAACCCTGTTTGAAGGCATCACCCTCAGCATCAATACAGGACACACCTGCAGCCATCCGTTTGGACCGAGATAGGGGAATGATACATGCCAGAAAACTGAAATAAGTGGAACCAGCTGAATCACTTCAGAATAAACCACCTCCCTGCCAGATGAACAAAAATAGGTATTCCCCATGGGTATGTCCCAACACTTAGGTTTTCATCGTGTGTGTGTGTGTTGTTTCGTTACAGTCATGACCGACTCTTCGTGACCCCATGTCCATGGAGCTTTCTTGGCAGGAATAGTGGAGTGGTTTGCCAGTTCCTACTCCAGGCGCCTGCAGCACCTAGTATTCCTTGGTGGTCGCCCTTCCAAGTACTAACCAAGGCTGACCCTGCTTAGCTTCCGAAATCAGGCGAGATCGGATGTGCTTAGGGCATCTAGGCAGCTACATCATGTAGTCACCAGTAAATAATGTTAATTCTAACCATGCCAACTCCAACACTGTAATGTCCATGTATTGAGGAATGAGACTCTTCATTCTAATGCAGTGGTTCCCAGCCTTGGGTAAACCCAGCTGTGCTTGGACTGCAACTCCTAGGGACCCCAGCCAGCACAGCCGATGGTGAAGACTTCTGGGAAATGTAATCCAAGAACACCTGGTTGGGAACCATTGTTCTAATGGGCTTTTAGAAGCCAGTGCCAAAAAAAAAATACAGCGGTACCTTGTATAAAGGAATTAATTCGTTCCAAATGAAATTACGTTAAGCAAATTTTCCTTTATACAAATTCCCATAGGAGTGCATTGAAAACAGAGTGATCCCATTTTGATGTTGTACAGATTCTCCCCATAGGCAATTCTGTTAAGCAAATTTCCCCTATCTCCGGAATTTTTTATGTTGTAGAAACTTTATGTTATACAAGCTGTTTGTTATACAAGGGTCCACTGTAATGCTCTTTTCCAGCATGGGAAGATGGATGCTTCCAGAAGGAAACCTCAACAGCCTCAACCACATATCATTGCAACCTCTTGACATTCATTTCTGCCATGCTGCCAAGCACTCTTCTGCACTGCATACAATCATGATAAGGTACCTCAAGCTTTAATGTTGCTCTTAGAATAAGCCGAGCAGCTCAGCTGCATAGCTGAACTATTTGGTGAAGGGCCTGGATCATTCTACACTGTTCCATTTCTAAAGCCAACACATGTCTCAAACAAGAATGGCCTTCTTCAAATATCTGACGATTTGTTTACTGTGCCTGATGATGTAGTTACAGAAGCATGTGCTGGCGTGCCTGGAACTATTGCTGTTTTCACTAACAATCACATGAGTTATAGTATGTGTATGCCATTTTGTCACATTCGATTGAAACCGGAACGTCACTGCTTTTGGACTTAACCCCAACAAAGTAGAAAAAAAAACATTTCAGAATCAGGAATAGACACACGGGGCACTCTTTTTTTACTCGTCTTTCGTCAATGCTGTGCTTGTGTCCTCGGTCCAAGTGGAATCTGAGTGAGCGACTGCTATTGGCTGCACAAGTTCACACCCAGGATTTGTAAGCAACAGCAAAAGGCAGCGTTATAAGCCTTCTATCTTAACTAGTTGAATACCGGCAGTGTCAAAGAAAGGAAATATAAACCATTAAAGAACTGTCACAGCCTAGGGTTTCTTTTAGTGACGTACCTGCTCGTAATAAGGACAGCACACTTCATCATTTAATGCAACCGTACTTCAACACTTATTGAAACATGTACTTTCAAGCCACACCGAGGCTGCCTCCAGTGCAATCTTGTTTGGGAATAAACCCCATTCCATTCAGGAGCACTTACTTAATTCCAACCAAGGAAACACAGAGAGGTTCTTGTTAGTCATGCATAAGATCCACTATAAATCACACTTTTAGCCTTCCTTCAAAAGTAGCAAATATGATGCCAACATTACATTGTCCTCATTATCCTTTGAGCAGCTTAAGACTAAAAAAAAAAATGATTACTGTATACACTCAAGTATAAGCCTAGTTTTTCAGCCCTAATTTTGGGCTGAAAAAAGGGGGTCCTCGTCTTATATTCGGGTCAATACTTTTAGCCACTGAGGCAAGTTTGGGTCGGTGGCTAAAAGTAATTTTAAACATTGTGTGCCACTTCTCCTGACCCCCCCCCATGTTTAAAATGGCTTTTTAAAAAGTCATTTTAAAACAATGTTTAAAATGACTTTTAGCCACCAACTCAAGCACTTGCCTCGGTGGCTAAAAGTCATTTTAAACATCACACACACACCCAGCTCACAAAGGAGGAGTTGCCAGGCCCTGCTGCATTTCCCACCCTAGGCTTATACTTGAGTCAATAAATTTTCCCAGTTTTTTGGGTTTAAATTAGGGGCCCCGACTTATACTCGGGTCGACTTATACTCAAGTATATACGGTAATAGCCATGTTCGGTCAGGGTGACACAGTCATTAAGAGTTGCCATATTGCCAGAATTGCACCTGCAGGAATAGATGATGTACCAGTAATAGTGATCCATCAGGGAAGAGATGGGCTGTCAGATATATCAGTGCGGACAATGATTTTATGGTGATTGGGAAAGATCCCATAAAATAATCTTATGAAATCAAGAGGATAAGGTAAGATCCAGCTTCTTTTACCTATAAACCTCTTTTATTTAAAATTTAAAGAGATGTGTCCTCTCTCTTTAAATTTGAGCTACCCACAAAATTGGGTGCTTCTAGGACCCAGCGGAACAGACCCGTATAGTATAACAAATCATTTTGTTTTGTTATGGATTTTTCTTTTTAAAAATTATTAGCAACAAAACAAAATACTTTTGTGCCTCTCTGAAATGTTGTTCTATATGTCAGGTCATATGATGTGTTTTGAGAGGAACCTATCACTTTAAAATGTATTTTAAAGTGTTTGCAGTATAAACAACCAACGAAAGCAGAAGCATTTTAAAACGTAATAAAACTCTTGAGGGTGTTTCCTCCTCCTAGTGAGCAACTAATGGCTCACGAATAAAGCACATAGCTAAAAATATCATCAGAGTCTACATCACTTTTTACCAAAAGAAAAAAGTGACCTTCCAGTCAAAGTGAAACACTTTTTAAAATAATCTAACAATTTCAAGGACAAAAACATGGGCATAATTTATCTATGATGCACTTCTCTACAGTACTGTACGTTCACTTTGTGGTAGGAACACTGACACCTAGATGTGGGTGGGTTTGTATTTTGTGTGTTGTGTGTGTTGTGTCGTTACAGTCGTGACCGACTCTTCGTGACCCCATGTCCATGGAGTTTTCTTGGCAGGAATACTGGAGTGGCTTGCCAGTTCCTACTCCAGGCGCCTACAGCACCTGGTATTCCCTGGTCGTCGCCCATCCAAGTACTAACCAGGGCTAACCCTGCTTAGCTTCCAAAATTAGGAGAGATCGGAGGTGATTTACCAGGCTACAAAACTGGGACATCCACATCATAATGATCAAGCGCCAGGGAAGGGGGGGGGGCAGAGGAGAATCAAGCTCCCAAACACTTGCTCCACAGCCTAAGGCCCAAATCACGGAGCTATCTGGCCATTCCAGATAAGATAGTTCAGAACTACAAATCTGCAAATTTCTCCTGACAGTCTAAAACAGTTCTGGTGATGACACAATTTCCCATGGTGGGGGGGGGGAGGAGTTTTGAAAAACGTAAACAAAAGGATTCACCAGCCTACCAGACCAACTAAACAGGGGTGTGAATCTCCCGTATGAAAAAAAAGATGAATTGGCCTCAATGTGTAACATGGTAGACTATTTGTGTAACAAGGGTGATTCAAACTCAGAAAAGCCGTTTGGGTTATTATCAACTCTAGGTAAAGCATGTCTAATATGCTCTCTATGGACGACTTCTCTATGTGCTTTAGACAGCTGTGCAATGATCAGACGCCAACACAGGATAAATAAAAATTCCAGTGCAGTATTCCAACAGGGACTCTCAGAGCAATAACCTTAATCTTCAAAACGGTCATTCTCTGCTGGCAAAAGGCAAGGCGGCCTGTCTTCATCTTAAAACCTAATTGTCTATGAAGCAAGACACTCCATTTAGCCATTTCTGCTTGCAAGTAAGGTTCCACTAAAGGCCCCAAATCTCCATTCTCCGGCCTGCAAACCTCACCCACTGGCCAGCCGGCATATTCAACGCCATCCTCTTCTCTCCCTTGCCCACTTCTCAAATACAGTACCAGAGCTTCTGTGGCCTCGAGGCTCCTTGATAAGAGCCCGGGGGGGGGGCGCAATCCAGGAGAGGAAATAAATATTAGAATGGGAAAATATTTGCATTTTGTTGTCCCCCAAATGCAAATCTGATCGGCAAGCCATGGCAAAGAGAGGCAGGTGGGGGTGGAACACCTCCCCACCTACGCACCCCATCTGCCTCTCTTTGCCATGGCCTGCATGGCATATATATATATATTTGCAAAGTGCATTTACTTCCATCATGGCACCTACTCGGGTTTTTTTTTTCCAAAAAAAAATGGATAAGGGCACCATAGGCACCAACTGAGACGCTAAGCCCTTGCCCTCCTTTAAGCACCCCACACCCGCCTTGGAGGCAATAATAATAATAATAATAATAATAATAATAATAATAATAATAATAATAATAATAATAATAATAATAATAATAATAATAATAATAATGCGGTGGCGGCGGCCCAGTCCTCTAACCTCTCCTTTTCTCCGCGGCTCCTCGTCTCCCTTCCCCACCTGGACGCGATCCGTCACCTACTTGCATACCTGTCCGTCCTTCTTGGGCGATCGGGCGGCAGAAGCATCGAGGGCGGAGGCCACCAACGCCACCACCAAAAGGCACCAGGCTCCCCGCCGGAACCCACGCCGCAGCCCCGGAGGGAGACTCCCGGGCAGCCCCAGGCGGCGCTCGGCTGGTGTCGGCGCGCGTGTCTGTGGGCGCAAACCAGCCGCTGGCAGGGGATGATGCCACGGGGTCCCGCACATCAGCCGCCCGCCCTGGAGGAGGAGGGACCGTGAAGAGGAGGCGGGCTGGAAGGAGGGAGGGAGGGAGGGAAGGATGATGATGGGGGCGGGAAGGGAAGAGGGGAAACCAGGACACAACCCGACAACGACGCAGTGGCTCCATCCAGGCAGAGCGGGCGCGCCGCTCTCCAATGCGTTCCTCCTTTCCGCCTGACCAGCGCTGCGCATTGTTTCAATTAAGATCTTCATCAAGGGTGCAAACAACTATTTTGGGAGGGGGTGTGTGTTATAGCAGTCCTGTCCTTTGATCTGCACTAAGCATAGCAGGGGGCGGGTTTGTAGCAACAGTAAAATGAGATTGCGGATGAGAACTAGACCCGGTACCAATATAAACAAAGGAGCCAAGTTTCGCTTGGATACCGGATTAGTAACACTAGGAAGTCGCTATTATTGGCCTTTGGACTGCAGCCGCCGGAATAGTTAGAGGTCATGTAGGGAGTGTTAACTTGTCAGGTTGTGTTATATATTTTATTATTGTTTTAAAGAATTAAATGCACACAAGGAGAAATATACTAATGCACGGACACATCCCCCCCGAAGGTCTCATTAATCTAGGGCAGTGTTGGTGAATCTATATGGCACGGGTGCCAAAGGTGGCACTGGGAGTGCTTTCTGTGGGCAGCCGACATCGCCTCTTCACAGCCGCTTGTATTCAGGTTAAATGGCTGTATTGGCACTTTGCAAAAAAAAAAAAAGTGGGTTCTGAATGGCCATTTGGGCACTTGGTCTCTAAAAGGTTCGCCATCACTGAGATATGTCTATGGAGGTAAACTGCTGGATTCATCATTTTACACCTGGAGCCACCTGGGACGTCACAGGTGCTTGCAAAATTTTAGTGCATTGTATTTGTATTTAGATGTTTTTATCATTTGTGATTGTTCATTGGTATTTCAATGTTTTAATGGTTTTAATTGTTCCTTTTAACTGTAAGCTGCCCAGAGACCTTTGAGTACTGGGCAGGATATAAGTTGTATAAATAAATAAATAATAAAGAAAGAAAAATCACTTCTGCGCAATCAAAAGGAGAGAGCCAGTGTTGTGTTTTTTTAGCAGCTCGGGCAGTGGTGGCTGGTGGCCCCTGTGGCTGGTGAGGTGAAAGCAACAGGGCCTGAGGAGACGGCTTAGCATCAACACCCACTCTCTTCTTCTTCTTCTTCTTCTTCTTCTTCTTCTTCTTCTTCTTCTTCTTCTTCTTCCTGCCTTCCTACTACCACCCACTCACAGAGAGCGTGATGATGAGGCGCTTGGGGGTTCACCTTGAGAAGAACACAGCCAGGGCCCTGCCTCCCTACCACTCTGGTCCAGAGTCAGTCAAGGACACACTGGCTCACAAAATACCAGAACTAGGGGACATACACTCAAATTGTGGGCTGGGAGAGTAAGAACAGACAAAAGAAAATATTTTTTCACCCAGCGTGTTATTAGTCTGCGGAACTCCCTGCCACAGGTGATGGCATCTAGCCTGGATGCCTTCAAAAGGGGATTGGACAGATTCTTGGAGAAGAAGTCCATCACAAGTTACAAACCATAATGGAGATGTGTAATCTCCAGGCTTAAAACTAGGGTCCTTCAAGGGCCAGATGCAGGGGAGTGGGATCAGGAGACAAAGATCTAGTCTCGTGTGCTCCCAAACGCATCTGGTGGGGCCACTGTGAGATACAGGAAGCTGGACTAGATGGGCCTTTGGCCTGATCCAGCAGGGCTCTTCTTATGTTCTTATGAGGGTCACCTGAGGCTGAGGTGGGGCACTGCCCTTGTTTGTTGCAATGGACCAGCTGCGCCTGAGCTGGAGGGCTGGGCCAGGACACAAAGGAGCCACTTTTCCAATCCTCACGGAAGCCACACAACTCACGAGGCAAGCCTGACCCAGTCGCTTTCCCGGCTGGGCCCCTCCCACAGGTTGGGGGTGAGCACTGAAGTAGGGAGAAAGCAAAGGCCATACTTGACACCCTGTTCCCTGGCACCAGGGGAGGTATTCATTTAAGAAAAATCAAATAATTATATCCAATCCTCAGGAACGCCTGCTTTGTTGCTAAAAATGTGTGACCGGAGAATACTCTTAAAGCAGTGGTTCTCAAACTGAGTGCCGCAAGCATATGCCAGGGGTGCTGTGGCAATGATATTTATTTTTCACTAAGATTTAGCAATTTAGCAGTAGAATCTGTTTTTATAACATGGCAACACCATTATCTCCTTGTCTATGCTACGTCTGCCATTCAACTTTATGAGTCTGCCTTCTCAACATACACTTACATGAAAAAGAGATCCAGGAGCAAACTTTCTGCGTTAAGTGATTTGAGGGTAAAATTAACTAAACTTCCCATAAACATAAAGGAAATAATGAAAAATTCACCCAAACAGTTTCATTCATTGCATTAAACACAACTCAGCATTAAATTTGCACTGTTTTTACTTCTTTTCCTAAGTATTCAAACTGCTTTAAGGGTAGCTGTGTTGTGAATTTTTTTAGCCTGACAAGGGTGCCACGGAGAAAAAAGTGAGAACCACCGCTCCTAAAGGATACATCGGATCATAAAAACATAAGACCATAAGAAGAGCCATCATGCTGGATCAGGCCAAAGGCCCACCTAGTCCAGCTTCCTGTATCTCACAGTGGCCCCACCAGATGCATCTAGGAGCGCATAAGACTAGATATCTGTCTCCTGATATACCACTCCCCTGCATCTGGCCCTTGAAGTACCCTGGTTTTAAGCCTGGAGATTACACGTGGCCACACGTGCAGTTTCTCACACAAAGATATAACACAAATAAAATTTACTGATAAATGTTACACCCAGTGTCATGACCAAGGAAAACGTCGTCTTGGACAATAATATCTAAAAACGCTGCATCAGGCACGCAACCCACTAACAGGAAAAAAAAAATCATTTCTATCAGCATCCACACTGTCAAAATCATCTGCTTTATATCCTGGGCAGATGATTTATGCATTTAGCCCCCTGCAGTCTTCCTTTATTAGTGGAAGCTCTCTGGCTAACTTTTTTTTCCACATCCTCTGATAACCTAATACTGTTCAGCTCAAGAGGTGACCTGCTGCTTGCTTCAGGCAAAACATATGCTCTGTTGTGGTCCCCTCCCAAGGAAAGAATGAAACGTGACCTCAATATCAAACAAGAACCCACACAGCAAAACCCTGCCCATCAAGTGGTGCCAGGTTGTTTAAATAAGCAAACGGCCCTTGGTAAGCACCCACATCCGGCTGCAATATTTTAAATAGAATCTTATGCCCGTTAAGCTGGAGATTCCCCCCCCACACAAAAAAAAATAAGGATCTGTGGCTTCACTGTTTAACTTACTACATGTTCCAACCACGGCAGCCTCAAGTTATATATATATATAATGTCATTAAAATTATTGTACTCAGTTCATCCCTAATCTATCTACTTGCAGCCTCAAAAACGGCTCCAGTCCTGCACAGATTGGAACTTCAGGGGAAACAAGGATTTAGTTTGCCATTTGTATGTCTAGATGAAGTCTCCAAGACTGCTCTAGGGACCAAAGAACAGAAGAAAACCACTAGCTATGGACATCCTCCTAGACTCTTACCATTCTTCTGGAACAGGAGGATGGCCCAGCCCAGGAGGGACTGATGACAGAATCAGCCGTGTGGCTTCATTTGAAGGACAAAGGGCACTCATTCAGTGACGGAGATGTACACATCTTGGAGAAGATAGGTGGTTCCAGAGAGGAGTCAGGATAGCCATTCACATGGTCCCTTTTCACACGACCCCTAAACTCCGCCGCAAATGGCTCCCAGCTCCGGAGCTTAAAATTGTTTCCCCACCAGCTCTGGAGTTTAGAGATAATTAAGTGCGACCACGCCCACCTAAGCGCGTCCCAGCGCACTTTTCAGGTACCTGCTCTCTGGAGGTGAAAATTCCTGATGCAGATATAACAGTAGTGACTGCCGGGCTCTCCTTGCTTCTGTTTGTTCTTTTTTTTTGCCCCCGCCCCTTTAAGAGATCTGAATGCAGTGCCGGGACGGAGGTGAGCGGCATTCTTTTCTTCCTTTATTTCTCCCTCCCCTCACGCAGCCAGCAGCCAGGAGTGCGGAGGGGGTGGGAACGTAGGAACAGCGACAAACCCCTAAGATCTCTGGTCCAAATTTAAGTGGCCAGCGGATCTTAGGGGTCGTGTGAAAAGGCCCATATTCTCTCAACAGGGGTGGAGTATTTAGGCACAATCTGTTTCCTATTTATCATGCTCCCCTATCCATCTATACCCAGAAAAAAATCAGGACCACTTCACTAATCCTCATGACTCATGCTTAATGGGTGTGGGAAGGGCTGCAGAGGTGTGACTTTGACACATGACTTGTGCATCTAATGAGCTTATTCAGAACAGAATGAAACCATTTGGGGAGTATAAATTGGAGGTCTCCTGCCAATCTTCCTGAGATTTAAAAAATAATAATACTTGGATCCATAGCAAAATGTTTCGCCCTAACAAGAAAAGGAGTCCAGTTGCCATGACTCAGCTTCTGGAATACCTCACCTGGATGTCTGAGAATCTTCACAGACATCATTCTTTTTGGCAACGTTAGCACCAGAAAAATCAGAACGCCAATTTGGTACAAAGAAAGTGAGAGATTTTCACAAACGAACACTCTAATGATATATATCCTTGGTTGTTGTTTTTTTCATGGAAGGGCATCATGTGCCAGAATGCAGCAATTTTATGCAACACGAAGTATTATGCTGTAGCTTGATCACATGATAGGGATGGGAGAGACAACATAGCCCTACCAAAATGGCCCTGGCTAGTACTTGGATGGGCGACCACCAGGGAATACCAGGCGCTCTAGGCTCCTGGAGTAATAACTGGCCAGCCACTTCAGTATTCCCGCCAAGAAAACTCCATGGACATGGGGTCACAAAGAGTCAGTCACAACTGTAATGACGCAACACGACACACATATTGCCACTCTATATTCAACTCCCCTCCCTCAGGCGTTACTTTGCTGCATGAAAAATGGCACTGACCCATTCCACTCAAGGAGGCACCATGGCACGGAAACGCTACTGGCCCGCTCTGTTGAGGGAGGCCGATCGGGGCAAGATGTCCCTGGCGTCCTTCTAGGCCTCTCAGTGGCTCTTCCATCCACCATGGAATCCTCCTGGGGAGGCACTCCGGATTGGGGATCGGTGGCCTGACTTTGGCTGCTTAACACAAGGCCTACACGCGTCCGTGGCATTCACCAAGGACACAAGGAACGTGGATTGTGTCAAAACGTCCACACATCCTGGAGAATCTACCAGGGATGCCTTCCCTCTCTCCTGCCTAAGGAATGTTCTGACCTTGGAGGCTAAGGAGTGACAAATTAGTGGTTCTGGCCACATCTCTGATTTCCCACGACGCCTTCAGTGGTACTTGCAGGACATGGAAGAAGTCTGTAGAACCAGCTGCCAGTAGTTTTCAGGGTACTGCTATTCGTCAAGCAAAGCCCACCAGGACCCACTGACAGAGGAAACCAGCCTACAAAAAACACCCTGAGCCACCCCAGCTAACAATATCGATGTTAATACGGCAATTTTTAAAAAAGTGGTTTTGAAATCCAAGGCGTGCCATTCTGCTTAATAGAGGAGAGATGAAAAATGTTATTACAGAATGCAGTACGTGCATTCGTCTCAATAAAGGTTGATTGTGTCACTCACAACAGTGCAACAGTGCCTGCTGCCACCTTTGACAAATGCCTTTTATTGGTCTTTTAATACATTTTGTGTTGTAATCCTATTATTTGTTTAATTAATGTTACTGTTACTAGCCAGCTTGAGTTCCTTATTTGGCAGACAGGCAGGAGATAAATGTAATTAATAAGCAAGTTGTGCAAATCACTTTGATCTGAAGAGCACCTGGGTAGTTCTGCCAAGCAGCTTTGTTGTACCGCGGCTTATTCTATAATGTCTAAATAAAAAATATTGTTTCATAATTTGCTACATTGATATGGAAGTGTAAACCTGTGAGCCAGTCCCCCTTTTATCAAAATACAGCACAAAAAAGATTGTTTCTTGCAGAATTTAAAATGCCCAAATAAGTGATTTCTTTAGAGCACAAGGAAGACTAAATAAAGCTATCAGGTATTTGAAAGGCATTGTGTTTCATGAAAAAAGCTCTATAAAACTTCCAAGCTACTGAAACCTCCCCTCCTTTTATGATCAAGGTAGTGCCAGCCATGTCCAAACTTTGGCCCTCCTGATGTTTTGGACCACAGCTCCCAGAATTCTAAGCTTGGATGGCCAGTGGCAAAGGACTGTGGGAGTTGTGGTCCAAAACATCTGGAGGGCCGAAGTTTGGACATGTTTACTTCAATCAACGTTTTAAGGCGGGTATGTCTTGGGCCCTCCAGATGTTTTTGGACCACAACTCCCACAGTCCTTTGCTATTGGAAATACAGGCTTGGAGTTCTGGGAGAGGTGGACCCAAGGAAATCTGGTGGCTCCCTCGAAGCGCAAGGCACTCTGCACATGCTCCAAAAACCACGCTTGCAAGGAGGCAGCCCGTCGAACGTCTTTCTCCATAAACGGGCTATGGAAGGCCCGCTGCTCGTGGCTCTTCCCGTCCAGGATGGGACATGTCGGGTCCACCTCGTGCAATCGACGGATGCCCTCTAAAACCAATGAGCCCCTAAGCTAGTTCATGCTGCAATCCGGCGCGCCTCGGCCGGCCGTCGGAGACCCCCCTCACTCGCCGGGGGGCCCTTCCCTCCTCCGCCCCCGCCCACCTTGTGACTCAGCGCTCGGAGGGGGAGGAGCTACGGAGGTGATCTCCCTCCGACCAATCAGGGGGGGGCCCTGCCTAGCCTCAGCCGAACGCCCGACGCCGCCGACGCCGACGCCCCTCCCGCCGGGAAGCGATGGGGCGGGGCGCTGGGAGGTGGTTGCGCATGCGCAGCTCTCGCATGGGTCGGGTGGAAACACAGGCACAGCCTCTCGCTCTTCTCCCCCCCCCGCCCTCGAGTGGCGGAGGAGGAGGAGGAGGAGGAGGAGGAGGAGGAGGAGGGCGGGAGGGGTTGCTTCGGAGCAGGGGGGGGGGTTGTTGCTTTTGGAGCCCAAGAGACGTGCAAGGGATTTCCGTGCAAACGCGGATCTAGCTGCACCCCTTGGCAAAGGCTGGGGTCCCCTCCAGCGCTGACCTTTCTCAGATGATTTACAGGGGTAACCTTGTATAAAGCATTTTCACCAAAACAAATTCTGGGCGTGTCTAACCACACTTGGCCAATAAAAGTATTCTATTCTATTCTATTCTAAAGGAATTAATTCGTTCCAAATGAAATTATGTTCAGCCAATTTTTTTTTCCTTGATGCAAATTTCCCATAGGAGTGCATTGAAAAACGGAGCGATCTCATTTTGATGTTGTACGGATTCTCCCCATAGGCGATTCTGTGAAGCCAATTTCCCCTCTCTCCGGAATTTTTTATGTTGTACAGATATTATGTTAGACAAGCTGTTTTGTTATACGAGGGTCCGCTGTACTTCTTTACAAATGCCTTTGGGTGGTGGCACCCCTTGAGCATTGCTTTGCTTGGGGTGGGAAATTAGAGCAGCTGACCTATAGTTACTTCGCTCATAGAATTCATAGAACAGGGATGGCAAACCTTGTAGAGAACATTGTGCCCAAACTGTGATTCAAAACCCACAAATTTTTCAGAAAGTACCAATACAGCCATTTAACCCCAGTACAGGTAGCTGTGAAGGGGCGATGTCGGGTGCCCACAGAAAGGGCTCCTTCAAGTGCCACCTTGGGCACCCTCGTGCCAGAGATTCACCAACATTGTTAAAGAGTTGGAAGAGACCTCAAGGGCCATGCAGGAACCCCCATCACAGGACACCCGACATACGGCCATCCAGCCTCTGCTTAAAGACCTCCAAAGAAGGAGACTCCACCACCCTCTGTGGCAGCATATTCCACTGCCGAACAGCTCTGACTGTCATGAAGTTCCTCCTAATGTTCAAATGGAATCTCTTTTCCTGTAGTTTGAAACCATTGCCCCGAGTCCTAGTCTCTGAAGCCATGGAAAACAAACCAGTCCCTTCTTCAATGTGACATCCTTTCAAATATTTAAACATAGCTATCATATCCCCCCTCAGCCTTCTTTTAGAGAGGCTAAACATTCCCAGTTCCCTAAGCCGCTCCTCGTAAGATATTTCCTCCAGACTCTCAACCATCCTGGTCGCCCTCCTCTGCATCCGCTCGAGGTTGTCAACATCCTTTTTAAACTGAGGCGCACAGAACTGGACACAGGACTCCAGGTGGAGTCTGACCAGAGCAGAATAGAGTGGTACTATCACTTCCCTTGATCTAGACACTATGGTTCTGTTGATGCAACCAAGAATCGCATTGGCTTTCCTGGCTGCCGCATCACACTGCTGACTCATGTTCAACTTGTGGTCCACCAAGACTCCCAGATGCCTTTCACAGGTACTATTCTCTAGCCAGGTGTCTCCCATCCTATATCTCCAATTAATTTTTTTATCTAGATGCAGCACCCTACATTTCTCTCTGTTCCTTGGCTTCTCCTTTCAGAACTGGAATGTATATTTAATGTTGCCAATCTGTGGACCACTGTTTGGTTTTCCATTTTTGTCGGCATGTTTTTCTTAGGAATAGGATGTTGACAGGTTCAGTGTCCGGTTTGAAATAGTTCCATCAGTATCCCATCTACGCCTGGGGATTTATTTCTTCCCTGCGCTTTCAGAACAGGTTTCACTTTCTAGTACTGCAAGTTCTTCAACATACGGTACAACTCAGCTTCAAAGGAGTATATCTTCTTTTTACCCCTTCTATATAGCTCTTCAGTGTACTATTGCCACCTTCTCTTTATTTTTATTTTTATTCTCTTTATTTTCTGTTGGTCAGATAGTGGGCTCCCCTATTGGTGTTTCAGCATTCCTCATCTAGGCTTGAATTTCCCTTTGATAATTTAGGTGTTCTGAAAAAGATCTCACTTTTTCCTGTTTTGTTTTTCTCCTTTATTCGTTTTTTACTGGCTGTCATAATAATTCTCTTTGTCTGAACTCCCAAGGAAATGGGGACAAGATTTCATCCTTCCGGTGGCAAAGTCCTCATCTGTTGCAGTTGCCCTGAGCTACTCCTCTGATACAACCGTAATACACAAGTTATTTGGGGGGAGTTGGGATTACCTCCTCTCGAATCCCCTGAATCCTATCTGAGACATGTTGTCTCAGAAAGTAACTTTTCCCAGCTCTGCATCCAGAGATGTTAGTGACAGAAGTACAAGCTGCATCACAGACACAGTCAGTCTTTTTTTCAGACATTGGGGTTAAAAACAGTAGGAGACATGGAACTTTTTTTAAAGTCCTACTGAAAAGGAGGAGGTAGGGGTGGGGATAAAGTCGAGCTGTTGTTTGTGATGCACAAAAACTGTACAGCACAATTCTGTTCAATACTGTAGTGTGTTTCAAGATCATGGCCACCGGTCCCATCACCTCCTGGCAAATAGAAGGGGAAGAAATGGAGGCAATGACAGAGTTTATTTTCTTGGGCTCCTTGTTCACTGCAGATGGCGACTGCAGCAATAAAATAAAAAGACGCCTGCTTCTTGGGAGGAAAGCAATGGCAAACCTAGATAGCATCCTAAAGAGCAGAGACATCACTTTGCCAACTAAGGTCAGGATAGTCAAAGCTATGGTTTTTCCAGTAGTGATGTATGGAAGTGAGAGCTGGGCTATAAAGAAGGCTGATCGCCGCAGAATCGATGCTTTTGAGCTGTGGTGCTGGAGGAGAGTCTTGAGAGTCCCCTGGACTGCAAAGAGATCAAACCTATCCATCCTGAAAGAAATCAACCCCGAATGTTCACTGGAAGGACAGATTTTGAAGCTGAGGCTCCAGTACTTTGGCCACCTCATGAGGAGAGAGGACTCCTTGGAAAAGTCCCTGATGTTGGGAAAGACGGAAGGCAAAAGGAAAAGAGGAGGGCAGAGAATGAGATGGTTGGACGGTGTCATCGATGCAACCAATATGGATTTGACAAAATTCTGGGAGGCAGTGGAAGATAGGAAGGCCTGGCGAGCTCTGGTCCATGGGGTCACGAAGAGTTGGACACGACTGAACGACTGAACAACAAGTGTTTCAATAAAAGAATGTGCAGACCCGACTGAGTGATCTACAAACAGTCCCCTCTCACACTCTTTATATCTCCCTGTTGTGTCTTCTTTCCCCCTCTTTTCCCCCTTGTTGGAGCAATGACCTTTTCCTAGTCTGAGGTCTAAAGAAACAATTAAAAAAGCCCAGCCCTGGGTGGTCTCACTCAGATGAGAGGGTCCAGGCAGGACTAGATGCTACTGGCTGCTACCAATCCCACCGAGAGACAGATCTTTCAAAGAAACAGCCAAAGAGCAAAGGAAAAAGAGAAGTCGGTAACCAGGATCATAGGAATGTGTGTGTGTGGGGGGGGGGAATCTGAGTCTTCTGTTTTAAAGGAAGTGAAAGAGAACAGCAAGGATTGTCAACATCCACTTGAAAGCAAGGAACACAACATTCACTGCCATTTTTTGAAGGCAAAACCCAAAGGTCCCTAATTCACGTACTTTCTGGCAACTTAAACTGGAAAAACAAATGAACAAGGAATAGGCTGTGTCATCCTCAAGACCACACAGTTGCATGAAATGTATCTCCCATCTCTTATTATATTTCACACCTCATTCTGCTGCTATATGTCTGAAGAAGTGGACATGTCCACGAAACGTTACATTAAAATATGAAAGTTAGTCTTTAAGGTGCCACATGTTTGTGTCTTTTGTTTTGTTTGGTTTTTCTTTGATTTTTTTACCTGAAATTCTTGAAAAGACTAACATGGCTACCCTCTCTGAAACAGATGCAAGAGAGGGTGATGCCTTCTATTGAACCACTAAAAAAATGTAAACAGATTTCAAGCTTTTCCAAGCTAAGCATACAGTACTTCTTAATCGACTGTGCATGAAAATTGTACCCAAGAGCAAAAACTGAAGACAAGAGTCCAAAAATGTTTGGGTTTTTTGGTGGTCCAATAAAATGTATCACTGACTTGCATTTGTTGAAAGAAGAAGAAGACAGCAGCTGTGGGTCCTTCCAAAAAGTTTTCCTAGGTCAACTTAGTCTTGTTTTCATTATAGCTATTACTTCACGAACGTCTCGCTGCGCGGCGAGCCGTCATTTCTGTGCGAAGCGATCGTTTCTGTCCTCACGCTCCTCCTTTTTGGATGCGGCGCCACCCCGACCACGCCCTCTAAACCGTGCTCCAAGCGGGGCGAGTGATTCCCCTGCCGGAGGCCGGGAATCTTTTTCGCTTCGCATCCCGCTTCGCATCCAAAGTCACGTGTGGCCAGTGATTATATATATTTAATTTTTTTTTTAGTTACTTTTTCTCCGAAATGCCGATGCATCGATATTTTGGTTAACCCGTTCTTTTGATCTTGCTTGCTGTGCTTACAATATTCCTTGGAGGAGCGATGGTATACACAACAAATGTTGTGTGCTGGTCCACCTAGTGACCCTGACGGAGAACAGCAATTTTTTCACGTCGCCAATGGACGAAGCAATACAAATCGGGAGTAGAAAACAAAGGAACATACAGTTATTCAGCTCTGCCGCAAATGACAGCCGGGTATTGATGCATCAATACGCCGTGGTAGTTTTTTTTTTAAATATTAAAGAAAGCAGAAACCGGACGTTGCAAGTAAGCTTCCCAATGCGAAGGGAACACGTGAGGTAGTACTGGATTCGATCCTAAAACCTCGCCCCGTGAGGACACAGAAAGAGGGGTGGGGGCGAATGGAGACCACGTGACCACCACGTGACCGCCTTCGGATTCACAGCGAAGGCAATCACGCTGCGAAGAGAAGTACTTCGTGAAGTAACGGCCTATGTCTTTATCCGCTTTCTGCTAAAGGAGGCAGCAGGGGAGGCAACCAAGACCGTTCTTAGATATCACTAAGAAAACATTTGGAAAATTCCATGGACAATTGAAAGCAATTCTAGGGCAAAAGTCTCATCTGAAAGCACCCTGAGACCTGCTGGCCAAATCAGACAAACCATAGATGGACAAATAGTCTTGACCAGGTCTGAGGAAACTTCCTGTGTTATGTACTCATTCTTTGTCTACAGTATTTCAGAGCACTTTGGGTTATGATGTGCTAAACCTTATGCCTGTAAAATGATTTTACAACAGGAAAAAGGACTTTTTGAACAACAGATAGAATCTAGACCACCTGCTGCAAACTGACCCGTTCTTGCATCTGGAACTGAAGCTCTTAAAACGACATTGGGCCTGTCAGGATGGGAGAATTTACAGCAGTCTGGTTCACATTTAAAATATTCTTATCGTCAGTGCAATCTTCTCATAAGCAAGGAGGCGATGAGGAAAGCGTGCAGTGGCAATACTGGCATGAGGGGGGAAAGTTAGAGTTAAAGCCGGGGTGGGGGGAGGGAAGGGAAGGGAGGTAGAATAGAATAGAATAGAATAGAATAGAATAGAATACTTTTATTGGCCAAGTGTGGTTAGACACACCCAGAATTTGTTTTGGTAAAAATGCTCTCTCTATATAAAAGGAAATATAAGAATCATATAGTCAACAATAAAAACACAGTACAATACTACAATATAACCTATTATTTAAAAAGGAAGAAGAAATGTAAAAATTAATTATTCAACAGTTTGATAGCACTTGGAAAGAAACTATCTCTATATCTAGTTGTCCTAGTATGCAATGCCCTAAAATGTCGCCCTGAGGGTAACAATTGAAACAGATTATGTCCAGGATGTGTGGAATCTGTATATATTTTCATCGCCCTCCCCTTCTCCCACCGTCCTCCTCAGCTACTGGGGCTGCGTTTTCTTATAAGACAGAGCTCATGGAGCTGTTCCACAGACATCATTCAGCAGGCTACAGTGCCCTTGGGTGGGGTAGATAAAGTAAATGGCATATTGAAAGAACGATGCATGTATCTAAGAGTTAGAATTGCACTGTGTCATTTGTGGGGGGGGGATCCCCCATTCTCCCTTTTCATGTCACGGCCCACCTATTACCTTGCAGGGTTGTCACCTCCGATACCATCGCACACAGCTCCCTTAGGGTGCAAACTAACCATTAGCACAGCCTACACAGTGGGATGAATCATCCCCAAAAGAATATCGGTGTCCCAGAAAAGTGCCCAGCGACTGCTGAAAGGGCAGGTTGAATTGATCTAAGTAGAGATGTGCGGCTGCCTTAATTTGGCTTGAACTCAACTGTCCCAACAATACGTGAGCCCCTAAATGTTGATCTGATAAGCATTTGTAAGTGATCAAAATGTAACTGGGTAACTTAAGGAATAGCCTGTTGCTTGCAGAATACTGCCAGGGTTGCCTTTTAAGATACTACTTGAATTTGGAAGGAGGGCAATGATGGAGGGCAAGTTTATGTGGAAAACTAAACGAGGAACAATTGGTTCTGAGAGCACGTGTCATTTCCCCTCTTATTTTATACCGGCCATACTAACCATATATAGTATGATAGAGGTAGTATTGTGAAGTGAAAGGATAAGTCTTTGATAAGTTTCTCTGAAATGCAGAAGTGGTGTATGGGTAAATTACTTCTTTGGCCACATTCCTGGAGTTCACCAAGCCTGCATGGCCAGTGACCATATTGGCTGGGGGAATCTGGAAGTTTTATTCCAAAAAAGGTAACTTTTTGAAGCTTTGAGGTACCATGACATGTTATAATGCTTGTCGTGTGGTAAGTTAGCCTGTGGGTTATTCTGAGGACTACGGAAAACCTCCCCCTAAGGAGGCCTGAAGTACAGAGAAGGTGGTCACGACGGTACTCAGTGGGTGACATCAGAGTGGAGACAAAATGCTTACTGTAAAAAATAAAAATAAAATCCTCAATTGACATGAAGTGATGCTTTATGGGTACATTTTAAAAAAATGATTCTTGCACCCCTTTATCAGAACAGCTGAGACAGCTGCCAACACCATAGACCGGATCGCCCCCAAGCGCCTCCTCCGTTGCCGAGCCCGGCCCTCCCCTTGGTTCACGGGGGAGCTTAGGGCAATGAAGCAGGAGAGGAGGAGGCTAGAGCGCAGCTGGAGGAAAACCCGGACGGCGTTGAGTAAGGCTGCTGTTGATGCCCAGTCTAGTCGCTATTCCAACGCGATCAGGGAGGCCAGAACATCTTCAACTCCCTGAGAATTGCTGAGGCCTCGAACCGCCAGGCGGAGCTTTTCCAGGTGGTTCGGGACCTCAACAATCCTAGTCTGGCCAGGCCTCCTCCTACTGAGTTCAGTAGCGAGCAATTTGCAGCCTTTTTTCGAACTAAAATAGAGGCCATCCGTTCCGGCTTTGACTCTGGTTGCAGTGGTCCTGCCCCGCCATCTCCAGTTGCTGGTCCGCCTTCGTCACCTCGGTTGGATGCGCTTGGGCCTGTTTCTGCTGTCGAGGTCTCCAGAGCTATGGCGCATTGCCGGCCTGCCTCCACCCCTTTCGACCCTTGCCCTGCCTGGCTAATTAGAGCTGCCAGAGGGACCATGGCCGAATGGGCTTCTGCCATCGCCACCGCCTCCTTCAGCGAGGGGGGTTTTCCCTCTCGTCTGAAGGAGACGGTGGTAAAGCCCATTCTGAAAAAACCTGGCCTGGCGGTGGACGACTTAACAAATTATCGCCCAATCGCCAACGTCCCGTTTATGGGCAAGGTGATCGAGAGGGTGGCAGCAGTCCGGCTGCAGTCATACCTGGAGGATCGGCAGTGCCTCGATCCATGCCAGTCCGGGTTCAAGCCTCGCCGGGGTACCGAAACAGCTTTGGTCGCCCTGCAAGATGACCTTCTCCGGGCGGCCGACAGGGGTTGCTCTACCCTGTTGGTCCTCCTGGATCTGTCAGCGGCCTTTGATACCGTCGACCACGGTATCCTGTTGGACCGGCTCTCTGAGGTCGGAATCGGAGGCACTGCTCGCAGTTGGCTCCGTTCCTTCCTGGAGGGCCGGCCACAGTACGTGCAGCATGGGGGGGAGTTATCGGCCCCTTGGTTTCTCCCTTGTGGGGTTCCACAGGGGTCGTCTCTGTCCCCCATGCTGTTTAACATCTACGTAAGGCCGTTGGCGGGGGTCATCAGGAGTTTTGGAGTCTGCTGTCATCAGTACGCTGATGACACGCAGCTCTATCTCTCCTTTACCACCTCTGCTGTGGAAGCTGTGAGGATCCTCGACGGGTGCCTGGAGGCCGTACTGGCTTGGACCGGGGCGAACAGGCTTAAGCTCAACCCCGAGAAGACGGAGGTTATGTTCTTCGGGAGCTCGCCGTCGGGGTACGGTGGCCCTCTCCCCTGTCTGGGGGGAGTTTCCCTACAGCTCGCAGAGAGGGCGCGGAATCTGGGTGTGCTCCTGGACCCAGCGCTTGCCATGGAGTCACAGGTGGCGTCGGTGACCAGGTCCGCCTATTACCATCTCCGTCGGATCGCCCAGATCCGCCCGTACCTCGACGCGAACTCTCTGAGAACAGTGGTCCAAGCGCTGGTGATCTCGAGGCTGGACTACTGTAACGCCCTCTACATTGGGTTGCCCTTGACTCTTCTCCGGCGTCTGCAGCGGGTACAGAATGCAGCGGCCAGGCTGGTGGCTGGTGTGCGTCGTTATGACCACATCACCCCAGTCCTGGCCCGCCTGCATTGGTTGCCCGTTGCAGCCCGGATTAGATTCAAGGTCTTGGTTTTAGTTTATAAAACCCTCCATGGCTTGGGACCGGACTACCTGGCAGAGCGTATCGCTCAGCGATCAACCTCGGCCTGTCCCGTTCGGCAGGCGCGAGCGCACTTGCTTCGGGTCGCCACTCCTCGTGAAGCCCGGAGGACGAGGACTCGGACCCGGGCATTCTCAGTGGCAGCCCCCAGCCTCTGGAATTCCATCCCCAGTGAAGTGCGCTCTGCAGAGTCCCTGCTGGCCTTCCGGAAGGCGCTAAAGACCTATCTTTTCCGGGAGGCCTTCGGCGATTCTTATTGAGTTTTTTTTTTTCTTTTTTCCCGCCATCGCAGCCTGTTTTTACTTATCACCGCTTAGTGATCGAGGTGCCATAAGGTTTTAATTTTGTTTACTGTTATTATTATTGTCTTGTCTGCTTTATTGTAATTTGTATGGCTATTGCCTCCTGTAAGCCGCTTAGAGTACACAATGTAGATAAGCGGGGTATAAATGCAACAAATAAATAAATAAATAAATAAACCTCTCAACGCATCCTTGTCTTGCTTCAAAGTAACATTGCACCACCCTGTTGTGGATTTCCCCTTATCCGTCTTCTGTTAATCATTTGTAGACAACTGCATTCATTTACAGAGAAAAGGTAACAGTTTGTATTCGAGCCCGAGTCGCCAAACCTTTCTGGCCATCGGCTCAACTTTACTTGGCAAAACCTTTTCCAGACAAATGAGTTTTCTTTATCTGTGCACAAAAACAAGCAGTCCTTGTTTTAATACTGAGAGCCTATAACTAATGATACAACGTGACATGGCTCTGGTAGGACATTTCTTCAGTCCATCGGCCTGTTTAGCTCTGTACTTTGTATTCCAACTGCTAGCAACTTTTTGCTATAAGATCTGTCAGATATTAGTTAGTGAAATTTATGTATTAGACAGGATGTTCTATATATACCTGATATGTATTTAATTGATTTAAAGATGGAGTCTGTAAAAGTGCAAAGTCACAATGACTCAATGTATAGTTTTTTTCCTAAAGGAGTGCAGATGTTAAGAATGAGCATAATGATTTTGGCTGATGCAAGGGGTTGCAATAGCTACGAGGTAATGTCATTCATGATTGGACAGAGACATGTATAAAAATGTTCTGTAAATCATTGTTCATTGGGCCTTCTGTGAGTAAGGCACCCACTTTGTCTCTCTCCCATATATTCTGTCATATGTACTGAATATTGTTATGCTGTTATGCTGTTGAACTTTGTATAAGTTCTGTGTATGCTGTGATATATTTTTGTATATATGTAATATAGCTGTTTTTGGTTTTAAGAAAACTCTGTCTCTGGCTAACTATTTATTCAATAAGTATTGCTTCCACTGGCTGATTAAATAGCACAAAACTCTGACAAGATCCTTTCCAGTTGAGGAACATATGGCTTTCCAGAGGTTTTTGAACTACAATCCCTGTTGTCTCTTGCCACTGGTCAGACTGGCTGAGCCTAAGGGGGACTCGGGTTTCACAAATCTGGACTGTCACGAGTTCTCCAACTTGAATAGCTTTTCAGAAAGCACTCCTGGGCCAGTGCCCCTGGACCCAACCTTGTAACCAAGGTGTTCTTGGACTACATCTCCCAGAAACCCCAGTCAGCACAGCTGGTGGGGAATGCTTCTGGGAAATACAGTCCAAGAAAACCTGGTTGGGAACCATTGTTGCAATGGGTTTTCAGAAGTCCTAAATTCATCTGGCTTATCCAAGATTGGGAACCACTAACTCGGACCTTTGCTTCTAATGGATGTGCTCAACCTCTGTGAGCTACGGCCATCCCGAGGGGCTTTATTTTTATTCATTTATCAGCTGTGCTGCTTAGATCTCTACAGTTGCCCGGCCTGTAACACTGTTCAAAAATCTCAGTGTGCTTGTGTGTAAACAGACACATATTCAGCATAATAGCCCAAAGATAACGTCCATTTGACTGAACATAGAAGCAGGCACTTGTATACATCCACTTTAGACCTCTCTCTAAGTACAGTGGACCCTTGTATAACAAACGGTTTGTATAACATAAAATTTGTACAACATAAAAAATTCTGGAGATAGGGGAAATTTGCTTAACAGAATCGCCTATGGGGCGAATCTGTACAACATAGAAATGGGATTACTCTATTTCAAATGCATTCCTATGGGAAATTTTGTATAAAGGAAAATTTGCTTAACATAATTTCATTTGGAACGAATTAATTCCTTTATACAAGGTACCACTGTACATGGCAGTTCAACAGGGCTGAAAGCTAAAGGCAAACTGACACCCACCACACTTTTCAATTTGACTGCTTGTCAGGCAATCTACTGCCATGTGTTAAAATTAGAATTTGCTAATGCATTTCACCTCCCATTCAGTAGACAGTTTAAGATTGGATCATCAGGAGTATTCCTGAAACTCCGGAGAAAGCAACTTAAATCACAGTGCCATCGCAGTGAGATTCCTGAAGGGTGTCAACATGTTAGCCCTACCAGTTCTAAATCTTCAGCCACTTTTTGTTTCCTGATCCTATTGCTGGATCAGTTGGGTAGGGAACCAAGGTTTTTGAACTGGTCTGTCTGGTTTTTTGAGGACATCAGCAGTTGGAAGAATGGATTGGAATCAAAGACACCTAGTGCCAGCTTACCAACCAAGAAAAAATACCATTTGGAGGAAAAATCAGTGTCACAAGCAAGTTCTATCTATCTATCTATCTATCTATCTATCTATCTATCTATCTATCTATCTATCTATCTATCTATCTATCTAAAGAACATACTAAAACAGGGCTGTCCAACTTTGAACATGCCGAGGTCTACTTTTTTCTGGCCCAAAGTGCCTGAGGGCTACTACACTAATACCGCTACTTACGAATTTTATCCATTCCAAGCACATGCTCGTAAGTAAAAAAAAAAATTGTAAGTAGAGCAGCGGTTTCCCATAGGAATGCATTGAAATTCATTCCCTCCGGAACGGATTAATTGATTTTCATTGCATTCTTATGGGAAGGCTGACCGTGCACCTGCTTCCCTTGAACCCCCTCGATCATCTGCCCAGAGGGGGGACAAGGGGACCACGCCATGGCCCTTGAACTGCCCCGCTCGGCTGAGACAGTGGGCTGGCAGACCCAGAACTTTGCTGGGGCAGTGGTGGTCCTTGAGATGGGGGGGAGGGGGGAGAACTTATCCCCTTGCTTTTTTTATTGGTGGCTGGCGGGCTACTTTTGAACCCTTCGCGGGCTACCCATAGCCTGCGGGCTACCTGTTTTGCAGGCCTGTACTAAAGCAAAGTTGTTTTTCTTTGGCCACATTTACATAAATAGGCAACTACTGCAGAGCTGGCTGCAAATACACTGGTACATTTGTATGCCAAACCATTATTTGTGACAAATGAGGGCTATTACTTGAGCAACAAATTGTGTGTCGGACAATCAAGCAAGCGGTGGCTTGGCCTCCCCATTTCTGGTTTGTTTCTGTTCTGCCTCATTCCTCACTTGCTTGAAGAAAGAGCAGCTGAGGGAAGCCATGATGGTTGCATGGCTGGCCATGATTACAATCCATGAGTTAGGCAAGCTTTTGCTTCATTTTTATGTCTGCCTTTCCATTCTCCCAATAAAGGGACTCAAGGTGATTTCTTTTCAGGATATTTAAGACAGAGTTCAAAAGCTGGGTTTTTTTAAAGACACTTGGAGTGAAAGTTTTTGTTTACAAACCAATAAGAAACACTGGGCTCAGATTATAATTCACAGATGACTAATAAGAATTTTTTTTAAGCAGATATGGTTGTGCATATCACAGAATCACAGTTAGTCCTCAGCAAACCACACCACAACTTGTGGTGACACATAAACACAAATCTTTGGGGTCTCTGCCCTTTCAGGATTGGCCTGTATTTCAATTGTCTGTCCGTTCCAAATGGTTAGAAATCAAGGAAGGACATTCAACAGTTTCATTATATGAGATTTCAAATAACATTCTCACCTGATTTCTTAAGTATTCCATCTGTGCCAGTTCATCAGATCATCTTGCGGCTGATAATAACTATCGGAGACTGACAAGCTGGTGGGGCCTGTCTCGAATTCTTGAGCCTAGTGCATTGAGAGAATCCCTTAAGGATTCTCCATTGGAGTCAAATCTATTGTAACATTCCCCATTTTGGTGCTATCGCACCCTCTCCAAGAAGTTGGTCTTTTTCCTTCTTCTCCAGCCCCTTTCCCTACAAAGCTGGCCTCCGTCCTTCTTGACTACTCAAGTCCTATTGCTAAAAGGTTCCATTATGGCATCATCTCCAGGAAGCCTGTGACATTTTCAGAAGTATCTGAGATCACACTTGCCAGAGGCAATGGCAGGATGAGATGAAATGAGAATGAAGTAACAAGACAGATGATATTGCTTTGCTTTTCAAGAGCTAGCAAGGGAAGTATTTGCTGGAGGAGCGTAAGAACATTACAAGAGCCACACTGCGACAGAGTGAAGCCCTACCTTACCGAGCATTCTGTTCGCATCAAGGCTAACCCGTTGCCTATTGGAAGCAGAATATATAAGAAGGTACTGTGTGACATTACACCGTTTTCAAGCAGTGAAACAATTCCTCAGCAGTGCTGTCGGGGCTACTTTTCTTTCAGAAAGTAGGCACTGAATACTTAACGGTGCCCTGAGACTGGTTGGTTAGGTAACAAAAATTGCTGCCATATTTAGCAAATGCCTTCAAGCAGTCCTGAACTGATTGTTTGATTTGATTCGGTATGTGTTATAAGATTCTGCCTTTCCCCCAGAATCGGGACTTGAGGCAGTTTGGCAGAAGAGCCGTTTTTAAAGGAATAAAGAAAAGCACAAGAATAATAAGCATAACAATACATTTATATATCATATCAATAGTAATGTGAGCCAACAGAGTAATGCGGCTGCCAAAAAAAAAAAGGCCGAGGGGGGGGGCGAAGATGCTACTTTTGGCTGCATTAACAGAAGTATAGTCTCATTAACAGAAGTATAGTGTGATGTGGCAGCCAGGAAAGCCAATGTGATTCTTGGTTGCATCCACAGAACCATAGTGTCTAGATCAAGGGAAGTGATAGTGCCACTCTATTCTGCTCTGGTCAGACCCCACCTGGAGTCCTGTGTCCAGTTCTGTGCGCCTCAATTTAAAAAGGATGTTGACAACCTCGAGCGGGTGCAGAGGAGGGCGACCAGGATGGTTGAGGGTCTGGAGGAAATGTCTTATGAGGAACGGCTTAGGGAACTGGGAATGTTTAGCCTCTCTAAAAGAAGACTGAGAGGGGATATGATAGCTATGTTTAAATATTTGAAAGGATGTCATATTGAAGAGGGTACTGGTTTGTTTTCCATGGCTTCAGAGACTAGGACTCGGGGCAATGGTTTCAAACTACAGGAAAAGAGATTTAATTTAAACATTAGGAAGAATTTCATGACAGTTAGAGCTGTCCGGCAGTGGAAGATGCTGCCCCAAAGGAGGGTGGTGGAGTCTCCTTCTTTGGAGGTTTTTAAGCAGAGGCTGGATGGCCATCTGTCGGAAATACTGTGATGGGGGTTCCTGCATGGCAGGGGGTTGGACTAGATGGCCCTTGAAGTCTCTTCCAACCCTATGATTCTATGAAGAAACCCCATAAGCTTTCCTCTGTTCAGCACTGTTTAGGCTTCACCTTGAAGACGGTACTGCATCCAGTTGTAGACGCTGCACTTTAAGAAAGATGCTGACAAATTGGAACAGGAGGGTGACAAGGATGATCAGGAAACTAGAAAGTGACCAATCCCTGCGAGGAAAGACTGAGAGAACAGCAGCGCATTTAGCCTGGCGAAGAAAAGGCGGGGGTGGGGAGGGGAGAAATGATGTCACTTTTCAAATATCAGGAAAAACGCCCAAACGGATAGAGCAGTATTCCAGTGAAACCAATTACGGCACCTCAGAAAGTGAGCACTCCAGTGCTGGAGGTGTTCAAGAGAACATTAGACAACCGTGAGGTAAACTTGGATTTGGATTCCTGCGTTGATGCTTGCAGGCCCCTTCCAATCCCATGATTCTATGATTATAGAACACAATTTAATTGTAATACTAAAACACAACTGAATATAAAAGCACATAAATAGAAATAAGTACACTGTACACCCATCACCCATGGAAAGACCCTTTCTCAATTACTTTCTCAATTACTCAATTTCTCAATTACTTTCTCAATTACTGCTCCATCGGCAAAAGTCAATCTGAATAAAAATACAGTGGTACCTTGTATAAAGGAATTTTCCATAGGAATGCAATGAAAGCAGAGTAATCCCTAATCGCGACTATTTTTATGTTGTACGGATTCACCCCATAGGCGATTCTGTTAAGCAAATTTCCCCTATCTCAGAATTTTTTATGTTGTACAGATTTTATGTTATACAACCCGTTTGTTATACGAGGGTCCACAGTATCTTTCCCAGTTGGTGGAAGGGTAACAGGAATAGATCAGCCTAGCCTACCTGACAAGGAATTTCCACTGCCTACGACCAGTCACCAAGGAAATCTAGCCTTTACAAAGTGACACCAAGCAAGGGAAAACTGCAGGAGATTTCTTTTTTTTAAATCAGTTAACCACTTCTCATCCAAACACAACGTAACCATTTCAGGGCTATTTTTCATCAAGTGTGAATGGTATTGTAGAGAGCATAAGCGGGGATCCAGACCACGGCTGCCCAACTTTGAACAAGCCGAGGTCTACTTTTTCCCGTCCAAAGTGCCTGAGGGCTACTACACTAAAACCTCTACTTATGAATTTTATCTGTTCCAAGTACGTGCTCATAAGTAAAAACTTTTGTAGGTAGTGCAGCGGTTTCCCATAGGAATGCATTGAAAACCAATTAATCCGTTCTGGAAGGAACAGATTTCAATACGCCATGGCCCTTGAACTGCCCCGCTTGGCTGAGACAGTGGGCTGGCAGACCCAGAACTTTGCTGGGGCAGTGGTGGTCCTTGGGATGGGGGAAGGAGGGGTGGGGAACTTATCCCCTCACTTTTTAAATTGATGGCCAGCGGGCTACTTTTGAACCCTTCGCGGGCTACCAGTAGCCTGCGGTCTACCTGTTGAGCAGGCCTGCTGTAGACCATCTTGCCCACTTGCACTGGTTTTGCTCACAGGCTGTCCTTTACCATCCTTTTTCCTGCTGGCAATGGAAGCACGACATTGTGCAGCAATTGTGGGCCGCTGATTTCCTGGTGCTTTGAGTCATGGATACAGAAACACAATGTCCCACATTCGTAATTTTTTAAAAAAGAAACTGAATCTTCTAAAGCATGACCCAAGAACTACCAAAGAAATAACGCCTCCTAACGGTAGGCCTCTACTCCTAAATTGTCCTGTTTTGTTTACTGAAGCTAACCTCCAAGCACAACAGGACGGCGGCCAACACTTTGCTGCGTTACCTGACAAGCAGAGAGTAACAGCTTCTGGTTCTTTTGGAGCAGGACAGAGAGCACTGTAAGCAGTGTCTACATTATTATCACTGTCTACGTTATTTCCATCGTTACCTTACCTGTGCAGTCTAGGTCCTGATACTGTGTTTGGGATGAGGCTGCCTCTTCTGTGCTAATATTTTTGAGATAATTCTGATACCAACTAATCTTAATCCTAGGGCAGATGAATGGACTATCCATGCGGGGCTGTTAAATTACTTCCTTGGATTTCCATGTAATGTTTGTTTCCAGCTTGGTTAAATCATCAGTAAGAAAACAAAAAATAAATTTCAAAGCACCTCAGAGCACTTCAAAAAAAGTTTTAGAAGCAAAGAAGTACCGGACATATCTTAAAATTTGGAAGTAAGTGGGGAAGTAACTGTGTGACGTCTGGTGTTTGTAGTGTAACAAGTCCTACATGAGAAAGGGGCTTATTAGTTTGAAGACTAATTCTTTTACACAGGACAGGAGTCAAAGTGTTCTTGGTTCTGGACTTAGCTTTGCGATCCTTTATACACTGCATTCAGTGTGTGTTCTACTGAACAGGGTGGAACCTCACCACTGTGTAAACATGCATACGATTAGGCAAACTTTTCCTGTGTGAATGGCTGCTGAGGGGGGGTGTTAATGGATTATTGAGCCTTAATGGTTTGAATGTGTTGTTGTTGTTGCTACTGCTTTAGTTTACTTGTTTTAGTGTGACACTTGTTTTTATCCTTTTTAGTATCTGCAAGCTTTAATATTTTAACACACGTTGGGTCCTTTTTAAAGGAGAGCATTATGGTGACAATTAAAAAAACAAATAAATGCTTGTGATGTTTTGCCAGATCAGGCTTGGTAAAGATGTCAAGGAAGGCCACAGAAGATATGTTGTTGGCAAGCAATGACGACGACAAAACATTTCATTGCTCTCTGCTCTTTCAGCAGTGGTGCTTCCTATACATGTGCACTTCAGCCTCAGTGCTGAACTAAGAAGTGTACAATCTTGAGTTGCACACAGATAGTTGTACAGCAAAATCTTGGCCAATTATGTCAAAACATAATTTGGAACACCTCAGTAAAGTAAATATATCAGCTGCCTAACAGTAAGTCACTTCTTCAGTAACAAGTTAATTGCCAAATGTCTGCTAGAAAAGCCCTTAGAAACAGGTTAATTGCCAAATGTCTGCTAGAAAAGCCCTTAGTCTACTAAAAAAGAAGAGGAGGAGGAGGAGTGAGTGGGCTAGCATAGCCTTATTTGGAAATGGGTCCCACTGACTGGGAGCAGCCACCGAGAAGGCTCTGTCACATTCTCACCCAACAACTTGGAGATGGCCAACTTTGAGAGAAGAGCCTCCTCTGAACATCTTAAAACTGTTCTTCATGTAGCCTGGATCCAAACTAGAGAGTGCTACTGCATATCGGTCATAAGCGGCATTTTGAATTGCGTCTGGAAACAGACCAGTAGCCAGTGACGTTGTTGTGGCAAGGAAATGATGCACTCTGTTTAGCTGGCTTCAGTCAAAAGTCGGCCCAGAGCATTGAGAAGCAGATGAAGTTTCCAACTAGTTTTCAGAGGTAAACCCACAGAGACGTGTGTGGCAGTGCTCTAAACAAGTAGAGTTGTGACTGGTCCAAGTGTCACCTCCCCCCACTCAAAAAAAAAAAAACCCAACCCCAAACTTCCTTGCTTAAGCAGCCATTCACACTCAGATCTTCAGCAATGACTAGGCAAACAACAGGAAATGGCATTATCGGCAGAAGCCACCCCACAGCATACATAACATTCTCCCTACTGAATACATAGGCTTATTAGCAAAAGGCAAGTATTTACCAGAATAACACAGACTCCTATCCGTGAGTATCCTAGAGTCACATCTGTGTAGATGTCTGCCTCAGGTGATCTCTTCATCATGTATCCCAATCCCGTTCCTTCTCTTTGACATGCTATTAACGAGAGATGGCCCAACAAGCATTTCAAGGAGTCACCGGGGTGGTGTCTGATAGTCATTCTTCTTGCATCACTGGAGGAGGACCATATCATCTAGGATAAACATGCTCAAACACCTTCACAAAACGTGAGGAGGAGGTTTGCCATTTATCCAGAATTTTTATTGGTCTGGTCAAGAAGCCATGTTTAGTCAGGTGCCTAGTGGTTGTGTCTAGACTCTTCCATAGCTGCTGGGGAAGGTTCACAGCTCAATGGTAGAGCTCACACTGCATGCTGAAGATGTCAAGCCCTGGTGCATTGTAGCACAGGACTGTGGAATATCTGGTCTTCCAGGGATTGTGGACTGCAGGTCCCATGACAATCAGTTACCTTTAGCTATGCCAGCAAAGGCTCATTGAATTGAATTGAATTGAATTGAATTGAATGCAATTTATTGTTATTGTATAAATACAACGAGATTAAAAGTGCCATCCAGTCAGTCATTCCCACAACCCAGCATAAAAATCCAAGACGTAAAAATCTACAATTTAAGAACAAACCATCTATACACATACTCCAACATTCACATGCTGAACATCACTTACACTCATTTAAAACTGACATAAAAACCAAACACACACACAGCCCTACACTCTTTCACCTGGTAACATTCATACCCAATCCATAAAAACTACAATTTAAAAAACAACAACAGCTATACACAAACCCCCATACAATATATGTGTAACACATTTAACACTGATATTACCCATCAACTTAAGTTTTTAACAGAATTTAGCATGGTTACTGCTATTGGGTAAAAACTATTTCTGAATCTTTCTGTCCTTGTTCTAAGAGATCTATACCTTCTGCCTGATGGTAATGGTACAAACAGAGAGTGTCCAGGATGAGAAATATCTCCTACAATATTCTGTGCTCTCTTAAGACAGCGGGAACTGTGTAATTCCTCCAATGTGAGGAGTGGGCATCCAATGATCTTCTGTGCCATATTGATAACCCTCTGGAGCGATTACCTCTGAGCCACCGTGCAACTGGCATACCACACACATATGCAGTACGTCAGTACACTTTCTACTACACAATGATAAAAAGACACCAATAGTCTCTGAGTGATGTTATTCTTTCTGAGCACTCTCAGAAAGTACAGTCTCTGTTGGGCCTTTTTCAGCAGCTCAGAGGTGTTACCCAGGAATACCCAGGCAACCCCTCATTCTGCAGTCCTTCAGGACCAGGTGGTACTCAGCTACATGAGCAGATAGTCCCCTATGGCAGGGCTGTCCAACTTTGAACAGGCCGAGGTCTACTTTTTCCATCTGAAAGTGTCTGAGGGCTACTACACTAAAATCTCTATTTATGAATTTTATCTGTTCCAAGCACATGCTCATAAGTTTAAAAAAAAAGTAAGTAGAGCGGCGGTTTCCCATAGGAACACATTGAACATCAATTAAGCCGTTCTAGAGGGAACCTATTTCACTGCATTCCAATGGGAAGGCTGACCATGCACACGCTTCCCTTGCACACACTCGAGTCGGTGTGGGCGGGTGCAAGGGAGGCATGTGCATGCTTGTGCAGATTGCCCTTTCCAAGCGGCAACCCACACAACCAATCCACTTGCCTCCATAAGAACCTAAGAAGAGCCCTGCTGGATCAGGCCAAATACCCATCGAGTCCAGCTTCCTGGATCTCACAGTGGCCCCACCAGATGCGTTTGGGAGCACAGGAGACTAGATCTCTGTCTCCTGATCCCACTCCCCTGCATCTGGCCCTTGAAGGACCCTGGTTTTAAGCCTGGAGATTACACATCTCCATCATGGTTTGTAACCTGTGTTGGACTTTTCCTCCAGGAATCTGTCCAATCCCCTTTTGAAGGCATCCAGGCCAGATGCCATCACCACATCCTGTGGCAGGGAGTTCCACAGACTAACAACGCGCTGGGTGAAGAAATATTTTCTTTTGTCTGTTCTCACTCTCCCAGCCCTCAATTTGAGTGGATGTCCCCTAGTTCTGGTATTTTGTGAGAGGGAGAAGAGCTTCCCTCTATCCACTTGACTCATGCCCTGCATTATTTTGTACGTCTCAATCATATCCCCCCTCAGGCGCCTTTTTTCCAGACTAAAGAGCCCCAAATGTTTTAGCCTTTCCTCATAAGGGAGGTGCCCCAGCCCAGTAATCATTTTAGTCGCTCTCTTCTGCACCTTTTCCAGTTCCACTGAGGCATGTTCATGCTTCCCTGGGCTGCTGGAAGACTTTTTAAAAAAAAGGTATGCTTCCCCTCCCAACCCACCTGGGGCCTGACTCAACTTTCCTCCTCCTCCGGCCTCCTCCTCCTCTTTTCTCCCTTCCCCATTCTAGCCCCCTTGCTGCCGCTGCCACTGCCGCCCGCAGCTCTCACTCAACTCGGCCATGTTCACCGCACCGCTGGGTCAGGCTGAGCCACCAGTGGGGCAATCACATCACCACGGCGGCGCAAGGAGGAGGGAATGGCTCAGAAGGAGAGCAGGAGGAGCGGCGGTGGCAGGGGGTCACGGTCTGTGTGGCAGCCGTGGGGGTGGGAGGAGGAGGAGGAGGAGGAGGAGGAGGGAAGGGTGGGAGGAAGGAATTCTCCGGGGGGAAGAAGAGGGGAGACGTCACCACGCAAAGGAGGTGGACACGCCTGCAACCCCGCCTCTCGCTGTCTCCTCCCCTCCCCTCCCTCTGCTCTGCACCAGCTAGACAGCTGGCCACGAGACAGTGGTGCGCCAATCATCTGGCTGGCGGGAGGAGGAGTGGACTGTGCCATGGCCCTTGAATTGCCCCGCTCGGCTGAGACAGTGGGCTGGCAGACCCAGAACCTTGCTGGGGCAGTGGTGGTCCTTGGGGTTGGGGGAGGGAGGAGTGGAGAACTTATCCCCTCACGTTTTTATTGATGGCCAGCGGGGTACTTTTGAACCCTTCGTGGGCTACCAGTCACCCGTGGGCTACCTGTTGGGCAGGCCTGCCTTATGGTATAAGACATAAGATTTTCAGTTGAAAACTTGTGATGTTTAATTTTTCCTCTCCTTTCTCCGTGCCCCACAGGTTGCAGTTTACAAAAGTAAACTTGTACACTAACTATAAGCTAGGTTTGCCTCAGGGACATCTACTTAATGACCAATTAGGTTTGAATACGACTGTCAGCATTTTCTGTGAAGCAATCACTCTCCTCAGTACTACTTCATGTGTCTCTCCTGTAACATTTTGAGGCCAAGAAGGACAGTGTGACTACATCCTACAAATATATAACACAGGAGGCAGACTCCTTGTGAATACCCAGTTGTATTTTGGTCTCTTATGAGATATACAGTGCATTATATCCATCTCTTTCTCCCTTGCTCCTGTCTTCTGATAAATGAAGGGGTAGATAAGTCAAGCAAACAGAGTTTCTGGTGGCAACGGTAGAATCACTCATTAAATATCTCAGATAACTTGAGAGCCGTATTGAATTGTTAGAGGTTTGATGTGCGCAGTGTTTAAATGCCTGTCCTGCAGCTAAAACTGTGCTCACGACCCGAGGTTCAGTCCCAGGTAGAAGGCTCATGGTTGACTCAGCCTTCCATCCTTCTGTGGTCGGTAAAATGAGTACCCAGCTTGCTGGGGGGGGCATATGTAGCCTCCATTACTGAAATTAAAAACTGTAAACCGCCCAGAGACTACTTGAAATGGTATGGGGTGGTATATAACCAGAAAACTTTTTTGCTTTGCTGATATGCTACAACAAAGGCCCTTTGTACACGACCCCTAAACTCCGCCGCAAATGTCTCCAAGCTCCGGAGCTTAAAATTGTTCCCCACCAGCTCCGGAGTTTACAGATAATTAAGTGCGACCACGCCCACCTAAGCGCGTCCCAGCGCACTTTTCAGGTACCTGCTCTCTGGAGGTGAAAATTCCTGATGCGGATATAACGTAGTGACTGCCCGGCTCTCCTTGCTTCTGTTTGTTCTTTTTTTTGCCCCCCGCCCCTTTAAGAGATCTGAATGCAGTGCCGGGACGGCAGAACGGAGGTGAGCCACGTCTCTTTTCTTCCTGTTTTTGCTCCCTCCCCTCACGCAGCCAGCAGCCAGGAGTGTGGAGGGGGTGGGAACGCAGGAACAGCGACAAACCCCTAAGATCTCTGGTCCAAATTTAAGTGGCCAGCAAATCTTAGGGGTCGTGTGAAAAGGCCCAAAGTAAAATATAATGCTCTTTAAAAATACTTTGGGGCCTTTTTAATCACCTTTAGAAGACGGCTGGCCCTGATGTTAGGTGGAGTGAGGTGATTGCCTCAGGGAAGAGATGCTGGCGTGCAGCCATGGCAGACTAAGCTGTACCTCACAAACTCATGGCCATGGCTACCAATCTGTGGTGGTCACACATATCCTGTCTTGGACCTTCTAAAGTACAGTCGCTTACAACTTCAGGTGTTTTGACAGAGACAGTATCCCATCGAATACAACAAATACACATTATTTGTTGTCTTTTTATACCGCCCAGAGTTCCGTCCGCATGATGGGAGGTATACAAATACAATAAATAAATAAGTTTCAACCATCGCTCAAGACTGTTTCTGCGCCTAGATCGGAGGAGGATCACCATCCTTTAATCTCTTGGCATTTACTGGATAGCTAGTGTGGTATAGTGGATGGACTAACCCTATTCTGGAGAAAGGGTTCAAATCCCTGCTCAGCCATGCTCTGTCTCTGTTTCTCTCTCTCTCTCTCTCTGTTGTTGTTGTTTTTAACCACTCTTTAAATATCTCACTTACCTTGAAATCCCTATCAGGGTTGCTGTCAATTTGGAAGTGACTTACAGCATATAACTTAACTAGCAATATGTCTGATTCCTTCTTCTCTTCGCCAGCGAGCTGGGTCATTTAAGTTTAGAGTCTTTTGCTGATCACTGGCTGAAGTGAGTGTCACCCCTGTCTGTTAGTTAGTGTCTGTGACATCACAGATAAGAATGAGATACAGCTCAGCCCCGTTCACATACATCCAACATGTGTGGTTCTTTTCCACCTGTGTTTCAACAAGGCAATTCCAGTATGAGAATGGTTCTTTTTGTTGTTTCTGTCTTTCTCGCCTTCAGCTCTGACCCGTGATGAAATGACTGTGAGGGAAGCTGGTCAGACCATACAGGAACTGCATCAGGTGACAAAGATGAGTCATTTGGATGACTTAAATATGCAAGGGGAACGGTGTAACCTGTCTGGCTTGTGGCTTTTTCCTGCCTGGTTTTCAAATTCTAGTAACAGGCAAAGCCCTACAATTACTTATATGGTATCTCTAGATCTGCAGAGCATGGTTCGACTCCCTGAACTCAAAGGCACTCACGAGAGTTTTCTCAGAGAGAAAAACCAATCACTGGGATGCAAAAAGATGCCACACTTACATTCAAATTACGAGTCCAGACATTTCGGATCCAGCCGGGGTCTTTCATCAGTGGAATCTAAAAGCGAAGAGAAATAATAATTAATGCCATGATTCCTTCATCATTAAAATGAGTCTGTGTTCCTATCCAGAACTCAAAAGCCTGGTGAACTCCTTTCGCACATTCCCAGTAGAGATGGGCACGACTTGAAAAAAAAAATTTTCGAGTTGTCGTTAGTCGGGCCAGTCCCGTTTCGGGTCGTTTCCGGTTTTCGCGAAAATTCGCAAAAATTAGTCGGTTCGTTTTTTCGTTGTCGTTAGTACTGGTTTTTTGGGGGGGGAGCGGGCTCCTGGAGGCACCTCTGTGGGGTGGGTGCCTCCTCTGGCCCGCTATAAAGGGAAAGTGGGCTCCTGGAGGCACCCGTGGGTGCCTCCTATCCTCACCCACTAGGAAGGGGAAGCAGGCTCCAAGAGACCCCTCTACATGGGGGTCTCCCTTCCTCACCTGCTGCTGCTGCAAAATGCTATGCAATAGCCATATGGATATTGCATAACAGAATGTGCAGACAGTGAGACCAGTGTGAGAGTGATAGAATCATGCCTTCCCTGCACAAGGCTCTCGCACCACCATGTCTCACACAGAAGGGAAGTGTACTTGCTGCGTGTAGTGCAATGCAAGCAAGTAGATCTGGCTTTAAGGTGGCTTAGTGCAAGAGCTAGGGTTAGGCTAGTGACGGGTAAGGTTACGGTGGGCTAGTGGGTTGCACCTCTGGGTGCCTCTCTGACCCACTAAGAAGACAGTCTGTGACGTATGGGTACGGAGTCAAGGGTTAGGGTTAGGGCTAGGGCAGGTTTTTAGGGGGCTTTTTGGCACATCCCAGAAGTCTCCATGGCCAAGTGGCCATGCAACTGGTGGGATGGCTCCAAAAATTTGCATGGTCGTCCACTCCCACATGGCTGGCCACTCGGCCAGCCCATCCAATGCGCAGGTGTAAAAAAAAAAAAAAAAAATAAATAAAATCAATGGAGGACAGAGGAGGAGAGGAGAGACATTTTGTTGCAAGAAAAAACCCACTGCTACTGTGAAAAATCTGGCAGTTTATAAATTTTCGCGTGTTTCTGTTGTGCTTGTGTGTTTTTGGACCACGATTTCAAAAACAATATTGCGTTCGCCGCCCCATTTTGGATCCCCCGCCCGCACCGCATGGCATGGCGATGGTGACTCGCGAGTCCGGCTGCCCAGGATGGGGGGGAGGCGGGACCCCCCCTCCAGAAACCACCCCTCCGGTAGGTGCCCTGCGCCCTTAGTCAAGCAGGCATTTTTCCGCCTGCTTTTTTGGCCCGGGAATGGGTGGGGGGAGAGTTTAAAAGTTTTTTCCTGTGCCGTCCGTGCCTCTTGCTTGCGCTTTAATTGCGGCGGCCGGCGAGACTGGGCTTTTTGCTGGCTGGCTGCGAGCCTGCGGCGAGTCCCACAGAACAGCCCACTAGGACGGGGGATGGGGGGGAGGCCGGGGACCTCCAGAAACAACCCCTCTGGTAGGTGCCCTGAGGCACGGCAGGCATTTTTCCGCCTGCTTTTTGGCCGGGAACCGGGTTTTTTTAACTTTTAAAAACTTTTTTTCTGTGCCGCGTGGCATCGCGCGATGCAAGGAACGAGCACGACAAATCAGACCAAAATTGTTCGTTCGTCGGTTCAAGCTCGAAGTCTGGGGGAGTAATTCCCGTTACCGTTTCCGTAGAGTAACGGAACCGAGTAACGGAAACGGAAACGGGAATACCGCTAAGTCGTGCCCATCTCTAATTCCCAGCTCTTGGGCACCCTGCACACATGCCTCCTCCCTGGCCTTTGTAGTGAACAGTGGCCTCTGCTGAGTAGTTGCTCAGATGTCTGTGACACTTGTGGTTCTTGCAAACATGAAGTGGGTTCCTGAGTTTACTGCTACCTTGAGGACCACTCCGGGTGGAAGCTCAGGTCCATCGTCCTTCTACATGTCCAATCGCTACTTTCCACACTTTCCCCCAAAGATCTGCCGTTCCCGCAAGCAACTGTTAGAAGAGCCTCAGATAAAAACCAGTTCAGCCTACTGATCGCCAGCGTTCTACAAGGACATGGTCCTTGAAGAAGAATTGTTAGAAGGCAGGGTGGGATTTAGGTGGAAGAAGGAATCAACTAAAATTCCCATTGTGCCGTTTGAAAGGCTCTTCTGGATCAAAATCCTCTCCCAGAAGTATCAAGCTCTTCCAGTCATGGGCAGCCAAGTATGGATCCCTACGCTTATACCCCGCTTTGACATGCTAATAGAAAGCAGTTCTGCCCACACCAAGCTTGCCATCTCATTTCCACCAATCGCCTGGTAATTAGGGCTGGGTAAAATTGTGCTCGATTGGATAGCACTGCAGAACAGCATGTGACATGGCACGGAGGACTGTCATAAGTAGAAGACAACAGTAAAACTCTCCATGTTCTACACCAGGAGGAAACCCTAGAGATGACAATGTTTTTAGATATAACAATGCTCATTTATGGTCAAAGGACATGCTTGTGACAGCAAGCTGCTTCCATAGCTCTGTTGTTCATTTACATTTTAGTTTGTGTTGATTCATGTCATAGAATCATAGAATCACAGAGTTGGAAGAGGCCTCAAGGGCCATCCAGTCCAAGCCCCTGCCATGCAGGAAACCCCATCAAGGTACTCCCTACAAATGGCCATCCAGCCTCTGCTTAAAAACCTCCAGAGAAGGAGAACCCATCTGTGAGGACGCATCCTTCTGAAGATAAAAAGGAAAAGAGTGGGCCGTCTGAACTGAAAACAATGAGAATTGAGAACAAAATGTCAGAAATGATGAGTAGAGGCTTTAATAAGTTACAGGTTAAGGAAAGGGAAAATAGAAAGGATGAAATAGGTTTACAGGGAGGCATAGAGGATGAGACGTCTACGAAAGGGCCAATGACCGAAGCCGTTTGGGTGACAGACAGTCCGGAGGACCTATGGGATGAGCAGGAGGAGGTAGCTGGGGTTGAAAAGAGACAGTTAAAAGACGTTGGGACAGAAACGGAATGGGGAGAAGGAGTCGATGCGAAGGAGAGAAAGAGAGAGCAGAGTCCTGTTACAGCCGATGAGTTGGTTGGTAAAAGTTAAACTTTTATATTAGCCAGAAATTTTCAT
Organism: Phrynocephalus guinanensis; assembly: GCA_037367245.1. NCBI lineage: Eukaryota > Metazoa > Chordata > Lepidosauria > Squamata > Agamidae > Phrynocephalus > Phrynocephalus guinanensis. The sequence continues at coordinate 174,479,420 of CM074733.1, read as the reverse complement.
TAAGATTTCAACAAGGATGGAAGAAGGAGACAAAAGAAAATCCTGCGGCTCAATGAGCCAAAAGCTTCGGGAGGGATTTGACAGGTCCCCTTGGTCCTTCGAAGGGAATGTTTTAAAAGAACCTTTGTCTGAACACTCATTGTTAAAAAGTTCAAGATTTTTTGAAGAGAACGTAAAAGAATTCTTTCGTATGTTTAGTAACGTTCAAGCTTCCAAAACAAACGTGGGCACTGATATTGTAAATAAAAGTTTATTGCATCTTTCAGGTTCTGAGTTTGAGAATCATCATTATGGGTCGGAACCGCCTATACTTACCTTCAAACCCTCACACCATCACCCTCCGTGTCAGCTTATTCCACGGCCGAACATCTCTAAGCCTCATGAAATTCTTCCTAATGTTCAAATGGAATCTCTTTTCCTGTCGTTTGAAAACATTGCTTCGGGTTCTAGAGTCTGAAGCCATGGAAAACAAACCTCTCTCCTCTGCAATATGGCATCCTTCAGATATTTAAACATGGCTGTCATATTACCTCTCCACCTTCTTTTTGTAAGGCCAAACATTCCCAGCTCCCTAAGCCACTCCTCGTAAGACATTTCTTCCAGACCTTTTACCATCCTGGTCGCCCACCATTGCACCTATTTGAGGTTGTCGACATCTTACATTTTAAGTTGAGGTGTGCAGAACTTGACGCAGTACTGCAGGTGGAGTCTAACCAGAGCAGAATAGAGTGATACTATCACTTGGATCATGTCCTCGAATCAAAATTGACCTGCAGCGTCAGTGAGAATGGGAGGGCCTTTCTAAAACATGGGATGAGCTCCTTCCACTCAGACTGCAAGCCCTTCCTACATATGTTCCTGCTCCTTCTAATATTACTCCTGAAAAGGCACCTTGATGCAAAGCACAAGTCGATTATAGCACATAATTTAGAAATAGTAGAGTTATTCTATTCAACACAAGTGGAAATGCAGAGTAAGGCCATTTTAAAACTGGACCTGGGATAGAGTCTGAAAAATGCACATGATCCATTAGTGGTCTAGGAAATTTACAAATAGGCTCACAGAGCAGCTGTGTCCATATTTTGTCAGAAGTATGCTCCATTCTGTTCAATGGGACATTCTCCCAGATTAAGTATGTATAGGATGGTGGCCACAAAACGGTTAATCTTGCGTCAAATGCAGCAGAAAGCTCTTGTCAGACACATGCCATTCTAGTAAACAAGAGATCAGTAAGAGACTAGATAAGAGAGTTTAATGTGAGCATCAGCAACCCATGCATAATTTCTGCAAACATCTACACATCAATGTAATGAGCATTATAGGAGGTGCCTGAGTCAACTATTTTTATTGTACCAAGATAAGGAAGCAAACAAACCATGGCATTTTATCATTTATCATGCTAAGGAAGTAATTTAGTCCAGTCATCATTTATTAAACTTGTCCTTGTGTGTGTGTGTGTGTGTGTGTGTGTGTGTGTTTGCGTACACACATAGGCGTGAATATGTATACAGTATACTGTATCTGCATCTCATTCTGTTGGGATTGTCTTCTTGAAGAGCTTTTCTGACATAAACAACAGAAATGCATTTGGAAAAACTGGGATCAGGGACATTTTAGCAGAGGCAGCAGACTCTTCCAAAGTACAGTACAATCTTTCCCCTTTGAGGCTACAATATCTGAATAACCTCATAGATTATTTCACATGATAGAACTCCACTTGACTAAACAGGATTAAAGAGCAATGAGATCTTGACATTTGCTCCATTCCAGACGCTGGGAGCTTTTGTGAACAACTCCACTTCCTCAGACATAAGAGTGAACCTGTCTGTGAAAGCTCACATTGAAGCACAACAGAGAGTCTCTAACATGCTGCAGTGTGGAAATCACGGTGCATGGGAGCACATTTTTATTCAGAATATGTGATTTGGCTAGGAAGATTCCAAGCATACACAAGGAGAAAAAGAAACCTCACTTCGTCTGTCCAAATTCTGGTTCTTTTCTCTCTTGTCGTTAAGGAATGAATATGTCTGATCCTGACTACTTATTTCAACAACACTCAGCTAATTTGGGAGTTTCTTAATAAGTCTGGAGGCCATGATGTCGTTATGTGCCATTAAGTCACTTCTTGCTTATGATGAATTTAATAGTGTTTGGTATGGGAGACATTGAAGAGTGGTTTACCATTCCAAACCCACAAACTCACCTTGAGTTTCCACAATCAACAGGGATTTGAATTCAGGTTTCCTTGTCTTACACTCTACCTACTACACCACACTGACCCTCTAAACATTGGAAACTGCCTTTTACCAAGTCACACTATCTAGTATAGCACTGTCAGCACTAGCTGGTAGCCAGATTTTAGGCTCACACTCATGATCTCAGCTATACTTGGGGGTGATTGGAATTGAACCTTGAACCTTGCGCATACAAAGCATTAATGAGTCATCTACCTTTCTTCTGAGATTCATACTGAATATTTAAAAAAAACAGAGCTTTGGGAAGGCTACTGAACTAAGGGGAATAAGTTTAACACTTTTCGATGGGAAAGGTCTTGGCACCCAGAGGCTGAAAACGTACATTAAGAGCGAAGGCTTGCAAAAGAGCTTTCAAACATATCACGGAAGCCTAATAAAGAGCGATAAAGATCATTGGGAGCAACCACACATAATTTCTGCAGGCATTGACACATCGTTGTGATGAGTATTACAGGAGGTCCCCTGAGTCAGCTATTTTTCTTGTCAAGAAAGAAAAATAAAGAAGTGAAGCATGGGCATTTATCAAATGCCTTGCATAAGATTGTAAGGAAGTAATTTAGTCCTGACTCCTGACCTCTTTCATTCAGGAGATTAAAATCCTTTTATTTCTGTGTGTATGTGTGTGCGTGCATGTGTGTGCATGCTCATATATGTGTGTGTGTGTTGCTAGCTTTATCAATATATATCGCGTGCGTATGTGACCATTTTTCTGTTGTACGGATTCACCCCATAGGCGATTCTGTTAAGCGATTTCCCCCTATCTTCAAAACTATTTTCCTTTAAGAAGATTTTCTGTTAAACAAACCGCTTGTTAAACGAGGGTCCACTGTATGTGTGTGTGTGTGTGTGTGTGTGTGTGTGTGTGTGTGTGTGTGTGTGTGTGTGTGTGTGTGTGTGTGTGTGTGTGTAGATAGAGAGAGAGAGAGAGAGAGAGAGAGAGAAAATATACTAGATAGATAGATAGATAGATAGATAGATAGATAGATAGATTAGGAAGGAAGTGATAGATAGATAGATAGATAGATAGATAGATAGATAGATAGATAGATAGATTAGGAAGGAAGTGATAGATAGATAGATAGATAGATAGATAGATAGAGATATAAAATATACAAGATAGATAGATAGATAGATAGATAGATAGATAGATAGATAGATAGATAGATAGATAGATAGATAGATAGATAGATAGATAGATAGATAGATAGATAGATAGATAGATTTAAATCTCCTGAATCTCTCCTTTCCCTGCTTGAGGCTACATATGTTAATAATAACCCTTTCATAGATTATTTCACTTGAAAGAATTCCACTTAACTAAATGAAATTAAAAGGCAAGGGGACCCTGACATTTGCTTGCCGTTCCCCGCCAGGACCACAAGATCTGGCCAGCTTTCGTGGCTCCATCTCAGCCTCTGTGCGCTGAGAAACGATCTGAAGCAGGAGCCTAGCATTCCCAAACAGTTTGAGCAGGCTCCCATGATCCTTTGCAGCTGGGGCCTTCAGGATATGGTATGCCTACAACTCCCATCAGCCTTTGTCCTCATAAGCAGTGGGGAGTGACAGTGAGAGTTGCAGCCCAGAAACATGCAAATTGCCACAATAGCTAGATCAGGTGTCCAAATTTTAAAATCCTTCATAATTATTTACTTAAAAAGTAAATCTTTCATCCTAAAAAGTTCCTAAGGTGGCTTACATCATTAAAAAGAGACATTAAAAACTAAAAACAATAAATCAGTACAATTTTTTATAAAGAGAACTTCGTATTACAGTGGTACCTTGTATAAAGGAATTAATTCGTTCCAAATGAAATTATGTTAAGCAAATTTTCCTTTATATAAATTTCCCATAGAAATGCATTGAAAACAGAGTAAACCCTAATCTCAACTGTTTTTCTGCTGTACGGATTCGCCCCACAGGAGATTCTGTTAAGCAAATTTGCCCTATCTCCGGAATTTTTTATGTTGTACAGATTTTATGCTATACAAACTATTTGTTATACAAGGGTCCACTGTACAGTGGTACCTTGTATAAAGGAATTAATTCGTTCCAAATGAAATTATGTTAAGCAAATTTTCCTTTACACAAATTTCCATAGGAATGCATTGAAAATGAAGTAATCCCATTTTTATGTTGGACGGATTCGCCCCATAGGCGATTATGTTAAACAAATTTCCCCTATCTCCGGAATTTTTTATGTTGTACAGATTATATGTTATACAAGCTGTTTGTTATACAAGGGCCCACTGTATATTAAAAACAGTGAATAAAGCGAGTACTAAAAAGACATTTAAACACCCCAAGGCATAACAGCCCCATACCCTCTCAGGGCACCAGCCACCAAGGAAAGGCCTGAGGAGAAAGGTCTTTGTCTACTTGTGGAAAGGGCCAGCCGGACTTCCAAGTGGCAAGGAGTTCCAAAGTCTGGGAGCAGCCACAGAGAAGGCCATCCCCGGTGTCCCCTCCAAACACCCCTGTGAAGGCAGTGGAGCCAAGAGAGAGGCCTGCCAAGTACGGCCAAGTTAGTCAACTCTCCCCTCGAATCTCTCCTCAACATGCGGAAGGTTAGCAAGGGAGGATAGTGAACAGTATAAGAACCAGACTGGGCGGGTGAAGGGAAGCATGGCCCTACTACTAAATTCAAGCATTTTATTTGGGGGGGGGCTCCTTCATGTGAAATAAAGGCCCTTTGTACACGACCCCTAAACTCCTCCGCAAATGGCTCCCAGCTCCGGAGCTTAAAATTGTTTCCCCACCAGCTCCGGAGTTTACAGATAATTAAGTGCGACCACGCCCACCTAAGCGCGTCCCAGCGCACTTTTCAGGTACCTGCTCTCTGGAGGTGAAAATTCCTAATGCGGATATAACAGTAGTGACTGCCGGGCTCTCCTTGCTTCTGTTTGTTCTTTTTTTGCCCCCCGCCCCTTTAAGAGATCTGAATGCAGTGCCGGGACGGAGGTGAGCGGCATTCTTTTCTTCCTTTTTTCTCCCTCCCCTCACGCAGCCAACAGCCAGGCGTGCGGAGGGGGTGGGAACGCAGGAACAGCGACAAACCCCTAAGATCTCTGGTCCAAATTTAAGTGGCCAGCGGATCTTAGGGGTCGTGTGAAAAGGCCCAAAGTGCAGGGACGGCTGCTGTGAATATCTATTTCTGAGGCTGGCACCCAAAACAGGAATGGTGCCATTTCACCAATATATTTTGTTTTTCTGGGAGAAAGCTGTTGAAGGCTTGGTTTGAAAATAAAGGTGTCCTATTCTGAAACTTATTGTTTAAGAAGAGTTTGTGCTATAATATATGAAATGCACAAGAAAACCTTCAAAAAATATATGGCACTTGGCTTCTTTCCATCTCTTCTCCAAACTCCACACACAGTCCTCAGCCAACTTTGCTTGCTTGGGCATTTCTAAGCTGAAAAAAAGGCTTTAAGCTTGCTGACAAAGTGACTACAAATACTGTAAGATAAAACCTGATAAAACCATAGCAGCAACATTTAAACATCAGTAAAAAGCAGGCACCGAAGGAGATAAAGCAGCAGATACAACAGATAAAAAAGCCACATAAAGGTCATGCCAAAAGCCATTAAAAACTCTGATAAACAAGGCAGGTGGCACCTCATTCCTGTAAGGAAGTAATGGTGGTGCCAAGCAAGCATAGAAGGATAGAGTTCATGGCTGAGCCTTCCTGCCTGTACCCAAAAATAGGCCATTATCTAATATATGGAAGTGGGGTATCCAAAGTCAGAGGCATAGCTAGGGTTTGGAGCGCCCGTGGACAAAGTTGTTTTTTGCACCCCCTCCTGTGTCTCACCCACCCAGCAAGGGGGGCGGATCCTGGAGGAACAGTGGGGGGAGAGGAAGAAGGGTCTCTCCTTAGCATGCCCTCTTTGTGGGTCTCCTTTCCAGTTAAGGCTCTCCTGTGCAAACCACACAGCATGAAGATAGCGCCAAGCAGGCAATGGGATTTTTTTCAAACATCACCTCCGTAGCATGCTTCCCCCTCCTCCTTTCCCCCAGTTAAGGCTTGGTGATTGTTAGCCCAGGGAAAGGAGGAGAGGGAAGCAGGCAATGGGATTTTTTTTCCAAGCAGCACCTCCGTTGCACGCTTCCCTCTCTTCCTTTCCCGGGTTAAGGATCGCCATTCGCCAAGCCTTAGTGGGATGGACGAGGAGAAGGGGGAGCAAACGACAGAGGTGCTGCTAGGCAAAAAAACATTGTCTGCTTCCCTCTCCTCCTTTCCCCTGAGTAAGGATCACCAAGCCTTAGCTGGGTGAAAGGAGGACTGCTGGCGAGATGGTGCATGGCTTCCTCCTCCTTCTCTTCCTCCCCCTCCACGTGCCCCTAGGTTGCTGCACACCCTCGGGCAAATATACTCTTCTGCCCTCCCTAGTTACGCCAGTGCCCGAAGATGGTCCTCGGAATACAGTCTCTATTGACAGACAGTGTCTAGTGAGGAAAGTTGGTAAATAACATGAGTGGCATCTTAAAACATTACAAAAAAAACTGCATTTGCGAATTTATCTGTACCAAAGGACACAATTAGAAATCTTTTAAATATTTAAAGCGAAAGACAGCATGCACCGTTCATGCGGAGAAGACTGACAGATGCCCTGCATGCCTGCTGAATCTGATAAGCAGGTGCTTAGAAACCATCAGGTGTGAAAGGATGCTTCCTGCAAGAGAGGGGACACCTCAAGGCCCCTGCCCCCCCCCTCCTCCTTACAATCAGACTTTGACTGGGGCCATCCTTCCACTGGTGGGCTGCCCTCCCTAGCAGAGGGTGTGTGGGCAGCATTCAGGAAGAGATGGACTTACTGACAAGAGGGAGTGTGTGACTACACAATCAAATATGGTAGAATTGCCTCTGCTTATAAACAGGTGAATTTGAAGGGTGGCTCTCAAGCCGTTTTTATCCAGAAGTGGTTTTTCTTTTCTTCAGATGATTTCTGCTTTTTTTTTTAAATAGCCTGAACAATTGGAATGGGTGTTCTCCTCTTGTAGTCAGTTGTTATAGGGGTTTTTTTTTGGGGGGGGGGGTTAAAGAGGTGTGTAGGTGCTGTATCAGTGAGGCAGGCATTTCAGGCCTGGGAGGGGGAATACCCCCCCCACGCCCCCATTAACATTCCCTCTCCCACTGCACAAGAGCCTTACCCCATGGAGAACACCTCATGTGCATTCTTTCTCTCTCCACCCAGCCTCCATTGTCCTCCAGATTTTTAGTTGTTGTTGTTTTTTGAAAATATCTTACATAAGAGCACCAGATCATTGTCTCACCTCATTGCAACCTCTGCTTAACTCCAAAATAGAGCTGCAGTGGGTGGTGTCACCTGAGGTTCCAACCCTGTGATGTATTTGGTGCGTCATGGGATTGAAAGGGGTGGTACAGAAACTTCTCTTCTGTTTTCATCTTCTTTACCATTTAAAAGAAACACATATTTTTAATCAACGCAGCACTATTCTAGATAAACAAAAAGATAAACAAGATACACTGTCTGTATTATGGGGACCATGGTAGCTACTGTAGATGCATTGCTCATTTCCTGTGTCATTTTAACAACAACAACAACAACAACAAAGTCTCCACATGGTAGTAAATAATGGCTAAAGGAAAAGTGCAGCAGGAGGCAAGAGTGTTGCGAATCAAAAGGAAGACAAATTGAAGTGACCCAAAGACCCATCTGGACTCTTCTCATGGGAGAGAAAACAGATCTAAATGGATTTGCAGTGATGATAAGAAACTTTTAAGTGTGAATCAAAAACCCCTCCACATTCCCCCATCTGGTTATGCCTCCTCAATTCTTTTCTGTCTGCCTGCTGCATAGTTGTACATCGGCTGGGTTTTTTTTTTAACCAACACACACACTGAGTGAGGTTAAATATGCCAGCAGTCAGCTGATGAAATGTGAAATCTGTGGACCACCCTCAGAGAAGCAGTCTTGGCAGGGTTGCCCACATTCTAGTCCTCCAAATGCAAATGCATCATTTACGTATTACGCAAATTGTTTGATCTTTTTGCAAATCATATTCAAACCCATGTCCGTCAAATTTGCTTTACAGGTAGCAAACAGAAAGTGGAGTTTTCCTTTACATGCGTTACAGGGTTGCAAACAACGTGTGGCCCATAGGAATAATAGGGGGATTCTATCTGGTGTTTTCCTCGCCTTGGGTGGGGAACAACAGGTTCCTATGGAAGATCCACTAAAAAACAAATGTATGTCTACTAGAGCACCCTTCCCATCCTTGGGTCTCCCAATGTTCATAGACTACAACTCTCAGAAGCCCTCAGCGCTAGCTCTGCTAGCCGGGATTCCTGGGAGTTGTAGTCCAAGAATACTAGAAGACGCACAGTTGGGAACCACTGGGAAAGTTGCATTCTAAGGGTAGTAGTACAGTAGTAGTACAGTAACCCCCTGCCTATCACGGAGATTAGGGACCCACCTGACCCGCGATGACTGAAAATCTGCAATATGTGGATGCAGGTCGGGTGGGGCCTGGGAGGGCGGGGCCAATCAGATCTCCACAGCGCTCGTTCGGGCTGCTCCAAAACGTCTTGGAGCCGTGCGGGCCAGTGGCGTTGGGGGATCTGATCCCCGCTGCCGCCCGCCAGTGCTACCCGGAGCCTTCTCGGGGGAGCACGGGCCAGCGGCATTGGGCAGGTACTGCAATCCCGCGGTATAGCAGGACCACAGTACCTGAACCGCGAAATGGCAGGGGGTTACTGTAGTTGTTGTCCAATGGATGCCAAGCATCTGGGGCTGAGCTCTACCGTTTTAATCTTCCCCAGTGCAAGGCTGCACTGGGGAGCCTGTGGGAAATTAAAATAATAGTTGTATTGTTCCATGAATTATGAAGCAAAGCTAAAAATGCCAACCTTTTATTGTAGCATTGGACATTTGATGGTGATTTGGAGCATAAACCTTTTGTCCTGGTCCATCTTCTTAAGTTTCTACTCTTCCACAGCAGGCCACACCCTTTCAGACCTGATTGCTCTTTCCAGTTCATTTCTAAAAGGAGACCTACTTGCAAAATGGCCACCTGTTGCCTCTTTGGAGGAGGTGGGGGTTAAAGAGCCATTACCAGTTGCACAAAGCTACCGTCTCCTGTTGCCAAGCCCGTGCAAATAAATTCAAATAGAGCTGTAGAGCTCATCAGGATCTGCATCTTGGAACAACACAGTCCGCTTCAGTAGTACTGTATTATGGCACAATAAATGAGGCAATTGTGCAGGCGCGAGAAACAGTCTGGTGACGTGGATTCTTTGAAAACAACACTGAACGCTCAGTCTCAAAAACAACTTTCTTCATTAAGTGTGATATAACTATCCCGTGACAAGCTGGGCACCTTGCCAGAGGGTTCGAGGACAGAGTTGAATGCCAGTTGACACTCCTTCGCAATGCAGAGCTATAAATAACACTCCAATGCTCTCTCTCTCTCTCTCTCTCTCTCTCTCTCTCTCTCACACACACACACACACACACACACACACACACACACACACACACACACAGTGACATTATAACAGGACATTTACATTGATGGCAACATCCCATAGTCAGCTGTTATCTACGTAGTGTATGCAGTAGCTAGGCAAGCAGAAAAGAAAAGCAACAGGTTTATAGGCAGTATGAAAATAATAATTTTTTAAAAGATTACTCTCTCTGTAAAGAAACAAACCAATCTTCAAACTGAACCACAGATAATTATTATTTTTTCTGAGAACTATATAGCTGAAATCCAGTAGAGTAACTCGCAGCATGTAAAGCCAATGACCGATTTGTGCGTTTCCGATGACAGATATAGCAAAGGAAAGACTTCTGACCCCATTCCTGAAGCTGAAATGCCTCTCATCTATGGATTGCCACTGGAGACTACCATCTGACACTTTAATAATCCTCGTGGACGCAGTAATTTTGGAATTTAAAGACTCCTCCCACCCATTCTGTGGCCCTTGCTGAATTATGTGTTGTTCCCCTAAGGGTGAAAAGCTTCTTCCTGCCCTGATGCTCCCTTGGGGTTTTCTTTTAGAACCGGAGGCTAGACAGAGCCAGACCTAGATATAAGGCTCAGAGCCTTCCCGTTTAGTCTTTTCCACCAGGTGAGCCCCCTTTAGGTGCCTGCCTGCCTGCCAGGGACAGCTTCCCAATAATCTGTAAATCCCATCTCTAATCAAGAGACCATTATAATTAGTCATTCTGATTTCCCGGAGCCTATGGTGCAAGTCACTGCTCGTGGGTTAGATTTTTTTTGTTTTCAGGCATGCACACTCAGCACATAGGCTCTGCTCCCACCTTAAGAGGTGAATGCCTACAGATGACTTAATATTTGAACAGGGCTCCGGTGGTATGGTAAGTAAACTAGAAGTAGACCCTGAGATATGAGACCTGCATGAGCATGGGCAAGCAGAACCACGGGAGTCTTGATTTCGATTCCTAAACCTGATCCTGAATAACTGTGTAAATTGGAAAAAGCAAAGTGTTGTGCTTATATATTGCCCCATACCACTTCAAGTAGTCTCTGGGCAGTTTGCAGTTTATTTACAGTAGTATTATGCAGGCTACACATTGCCCCTCCCCCTCCAGCAAAGCTGGGTACTCATTTTACCAACCTCGGAAGGATGGAAGGCTGAGTCAACCATGAGCCGGCTACCTGGGATTGAACCCCAGGTCGTGAGCACAATTTTACCTGCAGGACAGGCATTTAACTACTGCACCACGAGGGCTCCTAAAAAAGACAATTCTAGAAATCGAATCCTCAGCTTTGGGCCAAGGGTGAAATAGGCCTTCTATGTCAGTGGCACTTGCTTAGTCCTTTCAGGAGAGCAGGCAAGTAGTCTCTCTGTTGGAAGAACAATGGGAACTGGCGTTTGGACCAGAGATAGACATCAAGAAAGACGGAAATCCGAGAGGTTAAATGCTGTGTTCAGATCTGGTATTGCACGGTGGATTGGAGCACTCAGCTGCAAGGCCAGGGAGCAGATCTTTGAATCCCCACTGTGCCTCCTGGTAGAGGAACCAGCCAAGGTCTGCCAAAATGTGCATAGCCGATGATGTCAAATGCCTTACCGCCCGTGTAGCCTTGGGCAGGGGGCAGGATCCCAGAACAATATCAGATGGAATGAATTATCAACCACTTCTGAGTGCTCTGTAATTGGAACACCTTGGGGAGGCTTGGCATAAATGGGAAACCACCTGGCAAAACATAATTGTTATAAAGTACAGTAGGACCCCCATAGCCACTGATTCATTATCCACTGATTCAGTTATCCATGGTTGGCAGAGGAAAAATTAAATAATTCAGCAGCCACAAAGCAAGCTATTGTCACAAACAGCATCTGTAAAGCAAGCTACTGTCACAAACAGCAGCCATAAAGCAAGCTACTGTCTCAAAACAGCAGTCCTAAAGCAAGCTACTGTCAGGAAACAGCAGTTTGGGGGTGGGTGGGCAATCGTTCTCTCTTATCTATGGTTTTCATTATCCATGGGAAGGCCTGGAACCAATCCACAGCAGATACCGGGGTCCTACTGTAATACCCCTGGGGAATGAAAGCTTATTCTCATTCTGGAATCTGAACATCTAATGTGGAAGACATTGGAACATTTACTTTTTTTGCAGTGCAGTATACACAAAGCCCTAGGCAACATGACCAGCGTGAAAGCTATAGTCCAAAAATGTATTCCTCCCCCACCCTGCTGCCAGCAGGCCCTGGATTGGGGGGGGGATCAGTCTTGGTGCATGGAGTCTTGAAACTATGCCTCCATCTATCCTCACCTTGTATATATGCACATTAATGGAAACAGGCAAAACACCGTAAGACTCCAGCAAGTTGTTTTGCAAAGAAAAGACAACCTGTAACATCTCTGAGAAGTGGGATGCGCCTAATTATAGGTTCTCTGCATGGATGCTCATTGAATTTGTGGGAAAGTGTCATGATTGGAAACCTGTCTGCTGGAGCTACTGCTTCTCTTCGTGTGTACTGCCGTCTCGGTATCATCCCCTGCCAAGGCCCTTACATAAGGAGGCTGCATTCATTGGAGCCACTGCGTCAGCAGCCCAGAATACCCCACAGGTCAACTGAGAGAAGAAGTTGAGAAGGTTCTTGACAAAAGTGCTGCAGACCAACTGTCATACGTCCATCAAGAGGAGGGACTTGGTTGCATAACATTCTTTGCCGTAATGGTTTCTGACACAACTGTTTTATTTGTCCCTGAGGTGGGGACCATGCAACATTACTTGAACCCTCGGGTAATCTGCTTCTTTTATTACAACACAGACAACAAGCCACGTAAGGAGGAAGCTGAGGATTATTCAGATGATTTAAGTGCAATATAATACTTGCTGTTTGTGAACTGGTTCTTGCCAGTTCATTAACATTCCTTTTATGAATTCTGTAGTCAGGGTTTGCTGGCCATATTGTTAGAGGTTGAGCTGCATAGGGCCAGGTATATCCTTACCCCTGTCTTGTTCACCTCCAGTGGTGGTGAACCTTCAGCACTCCACATGTTTTGGACCACAACTCCCACAGTCCTTTGCCATTGGCAATCTAGACTCAGAATTCTGGGAGTTGTGGTCCAAAACATCTGGAGTGCCGAAGGTTCGGCACCACTGACCCTGGCCCATGAGAATGGGGGATGGCACTGTTAGGTATTTAGAAATACAGTGGTACCCCGACTTAAAAGCAGCTCGACTTAATAGAATTTCGACTTAAGAGTGGGAAACTGTTGGCGTTTTAACTGCTACCTTACAAATTTTAGATATGGTCTGCACCACTTATGAATTTTTTTCATGTTTTTTATTTTTAACTTATTTTTTCAATATTTTAGTTAGGTACCCCGACTTAAGAGTAGTTCGACTTAAGAGCATGCATTCGGAACGGATTAAATTCGTAAGTTGAGGTACCACTGTAGTGTATTTTACATAGGAGATCTCCGTTAGAAAGCAGTTAATAAGAGCACCAAGGGGTCAAACATAGACACAGTAGTTGAAATGTTAATAATTAAGACAGGCTAAGAACATCTAATGTTCAGAGAGAGAGAGAGAGAGAGAGAGAGAGAGACCATATTTGACAATAATTTACTTTTTCCTTTTGAGTGTTATTGGCTGCTTTATACATCTGACAGTTGTAGATAAAACACACACGGAGAGAATCCAGGCAAGTTGGGATGACCGTGTTCTTAAACAGACAGTGCACATGCACCCCACAATGTACACACCAAATGCTATACAAAGTTGAAATCTATACTCCTCCTGTTCATCTTAGGATGATCAATAAAGCAAGCCTGAAGCCAAAGGGGATTTCTGTAATATTTACAAGCTGACTGAATGTATGTATGTATGTATGTATGTATGTATGTATGTATGTACCACCCGTCTTCCGAAGGAATTCCGGGCGGTGAACGAACATCAACAAGTCAACAATTAAAATGGTAATTATAATAATAACCATAACAAGGAAAAATAATATATGTAAATAGCCAGCAAGATGGTGGGAAAACAGAAAAAAAATAGATTAAATTAAATTAAATTAAGGGTTGCCAAAAGCCTCATGAAAGAGCCAATGGATGGAACACTGTTTTAAATATTGAGTTGTGGTGCAAGAAATTGGGAGAAGGGCCAGCCTTTGTGGCCTTGGACAAGCTCCATAGCCCCCAAGTGTCCCTAGATTCAGGGAACGGTAGACCACTTCTTACAGTATACCTGGAAAACCCATACCTAGGGTCATCAGGAGTCAGAATCGACTTGATGGCACATGGTCACCATCGCCATCATAATCTAATCGATTGTGGAGCACTATCATGGTTTAGAATACTACTTTTGCTATCACTTGTTAAAAGCTGAGCACTCAATGAATTTTAAGATAGCTGAGAATGTGGTGAGCAGCAGAAGCTCTATCATGTCAAATTATTTTGTTTCTAGATTTGGCAAAAACTGTTGAACACACACCAGTTCCTGGTTTATGGGACCTTTGTCTCTAGCAGCAGGAAGGCATGCCAGCTGTTGCAGAGAACACGTGAGGGGAGGGGAGGCGGGAGCTGTAACGCTCAGTGCCTGTACGGATACGAACTGTATGCACATGGGTTCATTCATGAGGTCAAGGTCTCTGCTTTTGCAGGTACGGTAAATATTTGTGAGGGGAATGCGCTTCTAGCTTGACGCACTGCCTGAGTGTAGCGCTCGTGAGAAAACAAATAACCATTTGGATGTGTCCAGAACGGAACTTGGAAAAGTTACATTTCTGGGCTCCAATTCCTGGAATGCTCTAGCCAGCACAAACAGGGCTTATGTTTTGCTGGAATGAAGAATTGCTTCCCACCTGCTACCTTTCACCACCATAATCAATCAATCAAAACCTTTATTGGCATTAAACTAAACATGTAAATTCCTGATAATATAAAACAAGCACAACCCGATTACGTCAGGTTCTTCTTAAGGAATCATCCTTACACATCACAATAGCTAGGTGTTTAGCTACACACTCAGTCAGCTCGTGTTGCTTGTCAGCTCACAGAGGTTGGGTTAGGCTCTCCGGGGAACCTGAGAAGTTTGACGTAACACAATTCAATAATAGTTGACAGGGCTAGTAGAATTTTGGGCAGGGAAGAAGAACGTGTACGACTGAATCTGGTTCAACTACTAAACAGTGTTTACACAGTCCATTCTCAAAGGTAATATTGTGAAACCTGCCAGATAGAACTGCAAGGGGGAAGATGTTGAATCTGGCTAACATGAACACCCTGTGCCATAGTGGATTGGTAAGGTTTGGAAAATAGTTGGTGACGGATACAGAAAGAGGGGGTAGCCCATCTAAGCGGGGAGAGCAAACTGACTGCCGTAATACCTTGGGTTTCTGTGGAGCAATGCTGGGGTTGAACCTGTTTCTAAATCCTTAAAGCTACACTGCTAAGGAAAACAGGTAGCATCATATAATCTGGCTCAGTTCAGTGTCTACTGGTGAGACAAGTCAGGCAGCTTGAGCTCACCCCAGGTCAGCTTTCTTGTTTACAAGCTTCAGTGAATGGGTTGGAGATGTGAAAATACGCCCCGCATAATTCCCCAGGCAAGATGAAACCAAAGGAAAACATGAAAACAAAAAGCATTCATAGCAAACTATGTCAAGAAGACACAATTTGTCTTGCACTTGGAGCAAAACACGGGGGCTGTTTGTTTCCGTCCATGCATGTTCCATCCGCAGTAAATTTGGCCTTAAGCTGAGAAGAGGACAGTCTTGTTGAAGTTCTGTCGCTTGGAGATCCAAACACTTGGAGAAGTGTTTGTCCTTATTTTGATAATAGTGGTAAAACAGATTTGGGAATTGTGCCTGGTGGGAAATAAGCAATTGGAAGATGTGCATAGGGTGGGGGACAGAAATGGACCTGAGAATTCAGATCAAAAACTGAAAACATAAATGAGTGTTATCCCCCGAAAAAGCCCTGGGTGATGAACATAAGAAGAGCCCTGCTGGATCAGGCCAAAGGCCCATGTAGTCCAGCTTCCTGTATCTCACAGTGGCCCCACCAGATGCGTTTGGGAGCGCATGAGACTAGATCTCTCTCTCCTGATACCACTCCCCTGCATCTGGTCCTTGAAGGACCCCGGTTTTAAGCTTGGAGATGATACATCTCCATCATGGTTTGTAACCTGTGATGGACTTTTCCTCCAGGAATCTGTCCAATCCCCTTTTGAAGGCATCCAGGCCAGATGCCATCACCACCTCCTGTGGCAGGGAGTTCCACAGACTAACAACGCGCTGGGTGAAAAAATATTTTCTTTTGTCTGTTCTTACTCTCCCAGCCCTCAATTTGAGTGTATGTCCCCTAGTTCTGGCATTTTGGGAGAGAGAGAAGAGCTTCCCTCTATCCACTTTACTCATACCCTGCATTATTTTGTATGTCTCAATCATATCCCCCCTCAAGCGCCTTTTTTCCAGACTAAAGTGGCGCAAATGTTTTAGCCTTTCCTCATAAGGGAGGTGTCCCAGCCCAGTAATCATTTTAGTCGCTCTCTTCTGCACCTTTTCCAGTATGTTTTTTTTGAGATGCGGAGACCAGAATTGTACACAATTATCGGAAGTGTCTAAATATCTGTAAGGCAGTTGTAAACACCAGTGAGGTAGGGACAATGCCTCTCCCATTCAGTGAATTCTCAGCATAGGGGAACTGGCCGGCATGGAGGGAAATTACTTACAAAACATATCAGCCTGTAGGCGAAATGATCTCAATACAGATCAGAGGAGGGAAGCTGGAGTTCTTGTAGGCCCAAATTGACCAGCCAGGGTTCCTTAAGGCCTTTTGTTCTACTTTTCCACAATTATTTTAATCATGAGGTAAATTCTTCTAGCATCAACAGCACTGATGGTTTAATGGGTGATTAACATTTTATGTTACCCGAATCCGTTATGTCCTGGGACTAATGGGGAGATAATTTCTAGACTTTTTAGTAGAAATTTCTGTTTCAGTTTAACAACAGTGCATCACGGACACATTACGGACACATTACCATTAGTAAAATGACCTGCATTTTTCCACGAAAATGGTTAATATGAACAGATTGTCTTTTGAGTTAATATTAGTGAGTTAGTTTTAACATTAGTACTTTCAAAGCTCTGATCCAGCTATCTTAAGGCAAAGTCCGAAAGTGATGAATCTCAGTCCAGAACAATTAAAGCTTATCTGGAGTACCTTTTATATACATTTTTGGCAGAAAAATATTGTGGTTGTTGCATCTCAGAGACAGACCAGGCCTAAATTTCAGAAAGAGGGTTAACATTATCTTCCACAATTTGTGCCAAGTGCTTTCCGCCTCTCCTTTAGTCTCTTGGTTGCAGTTGTTTGTTGTTGATCCGTTCAGTTGATTGCGAAGTGCATGCGCAGTAAAGAAAGTATTATACGAGTCTGTAATGTAAAGCAGCTGTAAGTAATAAAATGTTTTCATTTTGTCTCCTACAAATGTCTGAGTGGGTTATTGAGACTGTAGGTGCCAGTTAATGAGAAAGGGGTTGGCTCTGGGAAATTGTAGCTCTTCTCCTCCATGAGTCTCTATAGTTCTACTGTATAGCAAAAGGAAATTTTACCAGAAATTCAAAATTCCCTCATATAACTTAGCATAACCCCTACAAGCCTTCCCTTCACCTTTCCATCAAGGAATGGAATCCTGTTTTCTCACGGAGTTCATCACCATCCAGCCTGGTTCTTGATTTCATTAACATGAAAATTCCTCTCATTTCATCATCATCATCATCAATACCAGTACAGCCGAAAGTTCGTATGAAGACCATCTTTATTTGTGAGGTGAGGGCTCCTTGCATGTTTCTCTTTTACATGAACTGGCTTCATCATGCCATATGGGCGTAAAGGATTTCAATACCTCAAGTGGTTTTGATCCTGGAATCCCTTTGGGTTGCCACTGCCTTCCCCTCATCACAACGACAATATATAAAAAGACCTGATTTCCCCCCCCCCCCAAAAAAAAGGCTGATCTTGCTTATTCAAGCAACAAACAGGACAGGGGCTGAGCTAAGAAAAACTTTTTTTAGGGGGAAGGGGGGACTTTTCGAATTTTACAGACAGCAGGGCCAGCGGGCTGTAAGACAAAAGTCAATGAGTGGGTCAACTCAAGCCCCAAACTCCGTGACTTGTTGAGTTGCAGCACTACCTGCCCTGCCAAACGTGTGGTGACACATTTGCACACATGCAGGCACCTTGTACAAAAGTGCCTTACGCACAGGAAATGTCACCGGCAGAATTACATTGCAAAAATCCGGTCTGTCTCAAAAGACCACCACGAAAAGCTGAAAGGAAGCATAAGATGATTGCTCAGCTTCGAACTTGCCTTAGGAACCCAGCGCCCAGTGACCTTCATGAAAGCTCCAGCAATAAGGAGCCTGGTTTTGTATGCCATTGAGCACTGACCGACATCTGCAAACTCCAGTGGTGCTAGAGAATTGCCAAGGCAATAAAATCTAATTGGAAAAAATAAACTGAATAATTCATCATTTGACAGCCTTTTTCTCAAGAGTCAGACATTTCTGGGAGGTCTCATCATCGCTTGGGTAGTGCTTCATAGATTTATAAGCTGCCACGGAATATGCAGTGGAATATGCTGCCGCGGAGGGTGGTGGAGTCTCCTTCTTTGGAGGTTTTTAAGCAGAGGCTGGATGGACATATGTCGCAAATATTGTGATGGGGGTTCCTGCATGGCAGGGGGTTGGACTAGATGGCCCTTGAGGTCTCTTCCAACTCTATGATTCTATGGTTCTATGGTTCTATGATTCTAAGCTAGTTAAAATGGGGGGGAAAGATGGATATATATGTGCAGGCTATGTTGATGTGGAGGGATTTGGGAGTTAAATAGTGTCTTATGGCTCCCCCCGCCCCCACCCCCAATGTGATACTACCACTGCTTTTGGTGGACATGGAATTCAAGAAGATACTGATAGTTTCCCAAGGGTTTGGGACTACATGGTCCATCAGCAGATATTGGACTGCATCCTGGACCACTGGGCATGCTGGTTGTGGTTGATGGAAATTGGAGTCCCACAACATCTGGATGGCCGCAGCTGCTGTTTCCCACTCTACTTCCGTAAAACTGGGAGAACAAGCTGTACATTTGAAAACAATCATTATGTAATGTTAATCCCACCACACACACACACACACACACACACACACACACACACACACACACACACACACACACACACACACACACACACACACACCCCATGCAAGTAATTCTGTGCACCTTGGTTGGGTTTCAAGATAGGGAAGCAGTCTTAATGCACTTTGCCTTTGACCTATTGATCCCACAAGAGGTGTGTGTGTGGGGGGGGGAGGAATCCCAGTTGACGACTTCCAAGCACACACGTTGTTCCTTGCCGTGTGGCCTACAGCCTGTTCCGAAGAGCTTCTAAGAAATGGGAGGAAATCCATCCGAACCAATCAGAGCGCTCCACAATTTTGCTGGGCTGTTTCAAACACAGCCCAATGTGGCCCGTGTCAGATTCCTTTGGCACATGTTTCAATATCCGTTTACAGGCATAAAGTGGCTGAGGCTGCCCCGCCTTCTGCAAATATGATTTCGTCAACACACTTTCGAAGAAAAAGGAAAGGGAAATCATCCAAGTGGACGAACAGAGGCATCGGCTAAAGCCAGCACGAAGAGGGAAGATATGGAATCCTAGAGACGGCCTTCCCAAACATCCCACACTTTCCAGGGAGGAATTGCCATTGAACTCAGGGTGGCTTCCTTTTGAGTAAACAGGGCTAAACAGCACATCACTCTGTTGCACAGCAAATATTTTCAGCTCTCTTATCTGATATTACTCCAGAAGAGTTCTGATCAAAACTTAATCGAGGACACACACACACACATCTTTTGAAAAATATGTGTAATCACTGTGTAAGTTTCTTCGTCTAGCTTTGGCTATCTAGTGTGAGGGTAAATGTTTGTGCTTCTGTTTATAAATCCGGATGTGGGGACACGTTGCAAGCCTCCGAGGGAGGGGCTGTTACATTTTGCCCACATCAAAGCACCAAAAACGCCAACAGCAGCACCTAGCGACTGAACATGAGATTTATAATTCACCAGATTCTTGGCCAACCCCTGCCATCGAGAGAGAGCTCACAGGTCATAAGAACATAAGAAGAGCCATGCTGGATCAGGCCAAAAGCCCATCTAGTCCTGCTTCCTGTATCTCACAGTGGCCCCACCAGATGCCTCTGGGAGTGCACGAGACTAGATCTGTCTCCTGATGGCGCTTCCCTGCATCTGGCCCTTGAAGTACCCCGGCTTTAAGCCTGGAGATGACACATCTCCATCATGGTTTGTCACCTGAGATGGACTTTTCCTCCAGGAATCTATCTAATCCCCTTTTGAAGGCATCCAGGCCAGATGCCATCACCACATCCTGTGGCAGGATGTTCCACATAGTAACAACACGATGGGTAAAAAAATATTTTCTTTTGTCTGTTCTTACTCTCCCAGTCCTCCATTTGCTTACTCTGGAGTAAGTTCCATGGAAATCAGGAAGCTTACTGTTTACTCCTAAACCTGTATCTGTCAGATTGTATTGCCTATCCTCATTCCTAGAACCTGGAAGAAATGTGTTGAACGTAACAATATTGCCTGTAACACGTTGGAGGGTAATAAAAATATTTAAGGGCTTATAAAGGAGAAAGACTGTTAAACTTTATTTAAAGATACCATAACATGTAAGATCAATACCGTAAATGCAATTAATAATTTTATTTGTTACTTCTAAAATTTTGCCTGGGGGGTTATTTTCAAGTATTTTGCATTAATTGTGTTTCTGGTCTTTAAAATGTGTAACATAAAGATAATACTGCAAAACTATGATTTCCTGTGCCAGAAGACTTTAGTAATATCATCATTGGGAGGCAAAGGAGAAATGCAGAGATCAAATCGCTCATGCTTCAGCTCTGGCCAACAGAGTAAGATGGAAACTACCCAATACCTTTGCCCCATTTTCCATACTAGAGCTCCATGCCTTTCTTTCTTGTAAAGATGTCCTTGCCTGATGAATGGAAAAAGACATTTGCCCTCTGGAGCTTGTTGAAAGACAGGATGAAGTCAGTGACATAAGACACAGCTGGCCAGTTTCACCATGGGTGAGAGTGCTGATTGGCCTTATTAAACTGATATTCAAAGGTTAGGCCACCTTTCAAATCCAGAAATTCCATTTTGCCATCTGAAACCTGGATCATGAATTCAGAATGTTCATGTTCCTCAGCAGGTGGAAAGCTTTAAACAGCATCACCTGTCAACTGTCCTACAACTGCCAGTTCTAATAACTGTCAAGTACTATTGCAGACAAGATACCAAATACTGTACTGACAAATGCCAAATACAAGCATGTGTCAGTGAACTCCCCTATGCCTGAATTTTGGGAAGGTGGAGGTGCTATTACACTTTAGTAGTCCCAGGGATGCCACATTTAAATTCCTGGGGTGTCTTATGTTGCTAATGGGCTATATGTTGGTCGCCCTGGATTTGAAGTTAAATGTTGCTTACTTTAAATGTTTTGCAGCCTTTTCCACTGAAATCCAGGAGCCACACCACCCAAACTCTATGTGTACCCCACTATAGGTGGAAAAGTATGTCACCACAACTTGTCTGTGAAGATTCTCAGTCATCCAGGTGAGTTTAATCTGGAAGTTGAGTCATGGCTACTGGACTTCCTTTTCTTAAGAGACAGAAACATTTTTGGATGAGCAGCGAAATGTTTCTGTCTCTCAAGAAAAAGTCCTCAGACTGATGAAGCTGTTTGGGTGAGCAGTGAAACATTTCTGTCTCTCAAGAAAAAGAAGTCCAGTAGCCATGACTCAACTTCCAAACAGTCAAGACAACTTCTAACCACCTCCCGGCCATATAAGGCTTAATGGAGTCCCTTGTCCTTGCCACCTGCCTAGGTCAATAAATAATGATTAGCTCAGTGCTTTTTGTGTAGTCACTGTAATTCAGATATATATCATCTGACTGCAAGTTGCAAGACAACGTTGGAAGGTAAATGCCTATTATTATCCCCCTATGTTGCACTTTGAGATCTGAAAGAGGTTGACTCACCTCCACACATCTAGTGAATGTTTGCCAGAGATGACCGTCTGAACCAGAGTTGTCCTGGTTCCTTCACTTGCTCCGTCATACACTGTGTCATCTCTCAACTGCAGTCACATTGCCAGCAGCCAACATATTTTCCTGCCTGAGGCAGAGAAGAAAAAGACATACCTGCTTCAAGTACCTAAAAATAATAACCTCATTTTGGCATCAGAGGTAGAACACCCCACTTGGGTGTTCGTTTTGCAGTTGTACAACAATTCACTGCCCTCTGTCATACATAAGAACATAAGAAGAGCCCTGCTGGATCAGGCCAAAGGCCCATCTAGTCCAGCTTCATGTATCTCACAGTGGCCCCACCAGATGCCTATGGGAGCACATGAGACTAGATATCTGTCTCCTGATACCATTCCCCTGCATCTGGCCCTTGAAGTACCCTGGTTGTAAACCTGGAGATGACACATCTCCATCATGGTTTTTAACCTGTGATGGACTTCTCCTCCAGGAATCTGTCCAATCCTCTTTTGAAGGTATCCAGGCTAGATGCCATCACCTCCTCTTGTCGACGCCGAAAGATCTCCTGCTCCAATACCTGCTTATGTCAAGTACAATGTGTAATCTTTAAGGCTCACGAGTACCAGTAATACATAACTTTCTGGGGAAACTCTGTGTCAAAAGCAACCTTCCAAACTCTGCAGCTGGGCTGCCTCTGACCTGGTGCCCCACGAACTGAGGACAGGCCATCTCCAAGATGATGGCAGCTCAATCCTCAGGGCACTTTGCACAGACCTCCCTCCACCTGGCAGAGCCCGGTGGGAAGCCTTGACCAGCTGTTTTACCAGGCAAGTGCAAAGCTCAGAAGGGCATGGAGGGTCAGGTGCCATTCATATCCCAAATGCTGTACTGAAAAATGCCGAATACAAGCACATGTCATCTCTCCACACACTGTGATATTAACTGATGAAATCAAACATCATGCAATTGAAATAGCTGGAATAATTTTGGAGAAGAAATTTAGTTCAGGCCTATGCAGTAGAGATGGGCACGAATCAAAAAAATGCAACACCCAAGAGCAATGAAGCATTTTGCAGTGAGATGTCCACCTGATCCTCCTTGATAAAGCCTTGAATTTGTTCCTAGGTAAATGGGTCAAGAAACCATTCAGGTGCCATGTCTATGCTATCAGTGGGTAGACTGAATTATAATCAGGGTGAGACCATCCTTTTCTTTAGTTTTCAGCTTAGCTCAGTGCCGTTAAGCTTTTATGGCTGCATTTATCAGCTAAATGCAGATATAATTTCTTCAGAGAGACAAAATTGCCTATCGAGGACTTTAAAAAACAATAGCTGGCATACAGCCAGCCTAGTCTGACAGGGCAATGGCTGCCTAAGCTGCCAGAATTTAAGAACTGCTAGGGTTACTAAGGGAAATATGGGAATGGGAAGGACACGTAGACTCCCAGCCCCACCATCTTGTAAGAGGGAAATGTGAAAGGTGGGTCCCAATGGCCCTCCAACAGTATCAAAGCAAAGCAAAGTGTTCTGCTTATATACCGCCCCATACCACTTCAAGTAGTCTGTGGGTGACTGGGAGTTGAGTCATGGCTACTGGACTTCTTTTTTGAGAGATAGAAACGTTTTGCTGTTCATCCAAACATCCAAAAAAAAAAAAAGAAGAAGTCCAGTAGCCATGACTCAACTCCCAGTTAAACGAACCTGGATGACTGAGAATCTTCACAGACGTAGTCTGTGGGTGGCTTACTGTTTAATTATGCAGGCTACACATTGCCCCTCCTCCAGCAAGCTGGGTACTCAATTTTTACTGACCTCGGAAGGATGGAAGGCTGAGTGAACCATGAGCCGGCTACCGGGGATTGAACCCCAGGTGGTGAGCAGTTTTACCTGCAGTACAGGCATTTAACCACTGCGACACAAGGCTCTTGATAAATCTTGAAGAATAGGCACTGTGAGAGACCTCCTTATAGCCACAACTCCCAAAGGGTGTATAAAAATGCAGGCAGGTGTGCCGATTGATACCATAACTCCAGTTCTAGCACTCTTTATCTCCATCAGGAGTGGGTTTTCTATAAAGTGAATGGGACTTAATTGCCTATTCCAGATCAAGCTGCCTAAAATGCTAAACAGTATTATAAAGGAACAAAGAAGTGGACTACACCACCCAAAAGCATACGCCAAAGAAAATCTGTTATGTCTTTCAAGCCACAAGACCTGTTTTCGGTGTGAACAACTGACACAGCTGCCTCCTTGAAAATAATAACAGAGTGAGGTCATGGGAATATATTATGAGCTGAAAAATTCATCCGCTATCCTTGGGGGTGGGGTGGGGACCAGAAAATGTTGTCATCCCCCTGGGTAATATAGAGAGACGAGACATGCCACCCAATCAGTAGCTCCCAACCTCGGGTCTCCAGATGTTCTTGGACTGCAACTCCCAGGAGCCCTTGCCAGCACAGCAGGTGGTGAAGACTTCTGGGAGTTACAGTCCCAGAATATCTGGGGACCCAAGGATGGGAACCACTGCACTAGCTGTTTCATCACCAGAATAACTTCCACCTTATTCGGACATAACAATATCTATGATATTCTGCGAGGATTCCACATCTCAAAAATTAAAACAGTTGGTAGAAAAGAATATAAGTTTTTTTCTGAGCCTCTACATCAGGGGTGTCCAAACTTTTTGCAAGGAGGGCCAGATTTGGTGAGGTGAAAATGTGTGGGGGCCGACCATTTGGCCGCATTTGGCCCCCAGGCCAGACTTTGGACAAGGCTCTATAACACGCAAAAAGTTGGGGAGGATGTTGTAGCAACAGAGCTGGGGCTGGGTAGGCTGGGCAGGTGGCCGGGGGGGATGGACAGAGGCAGGGAAGGCAGGCAAACCATAAAACTGCAAGCTGACGCCTCCATCCAGTATGGTAAGAGGCCAGCTGGCGGGGATGCATGGCAGGCTAAGCCAGTGGGGAGAAGAAGCCACGGGCCACTCAGAATTTGAAAACGGGCCGCATTTGGCCCCCGGGCCTGACTTTGGACATGCCTGCTCTACATAGAGCAGTCCCGGAATGCTGCAAGGCAGCTGTGATCAGTCAAGGGAATGATATGTCTGTGAAGATTCTCAGTCATCCAGGTGAATTTATCAGGAAGTTGAGTCATGGCTACTGGACTTCTTTTTTTAGAGATAGAAATGTTTCGCTGCTCATCCAAACAGCTTCATCAGTCTGATTGTAGGCGGAGGCTTGTTGGGGTGAAACTTTGTTGTCTGCATCTCAAGTTGAAACGTAAGTGGTTCCTGTAGTCTGCTACTTTTCTTGCTGTTCCTTCATATTCTCGCACCAACTTCAGGGCATCTGCCCCAAATTGCATAGCAATATGTCTGTGAAGATTCTCAGTCATCCAGGTGAGTTTATCTGGAAGCTGAGTCATGGCTACTGGACTTCTTTTTTGAGAGATAGAAACGTTTCGCTGCAACGAAACGTTTCTATCTCTCAGAAAAGAAGTCCAGTAGCCATGACTCAACTTCCAGATCAAGGGAATGATGTGTGGGTCGAACGTGCCAAGAATGGATTCCCCCTTCACAGGATGCATGCAGACCTCTGATGCCGCTGCAGATTGAGGGGAATCCACTGGAGGAGAGGTGATCAGCTCAGAAGCAAAATACAGGAAAACATAAAAAGGACACATGTTTGTAAGGAAGAGGCTTCATAAAATTCATTGGGCAACAGCAGGAGAAAGAGCATTGTTTGGATCCCCCTTTCTGAGGGTCACAGAGGTGACAGACCCAGGAGCCTGGAGGCTGTATCACATGGCACCTCCACCCTTGCTAATTAAAACAATCTCACAAGCCCTCCCTCCACTACACCACACAGTGCCGCACAATCTTGCCCGCTAAAGCCGTTTCACCAGGTTCTAGCCCCATAGAAACCAAAGAGTCTGGAAGTCAGGAACACCGTTAGTGACAGAATGCAACCTACATACCGCATGCACACATGGCTAATGGGTTGCAGACCGCATCAAAACTGTGTGTTTACAATGCAAACACAAATGGTGGTGACCCACCTGTTTGCTGTACGCCTTCGGGCCTGGCAACTTCCTTTTCTTTCTGTGTTAAATGAGGCAACAAAAACATCCCACTGTTCACACCCCTGGTAGGTGCCATAGATGGTTGACGGTGGAGGTGGTTGTGGGTGTGTTTGACTGACGGGTCAGCATGTACTGCAGGCTCTTAATGTGAATTTTGCAATGCATGGCATCTTCCCTTCGCAACATACTAACTAGTTGAGCTGGGAAGATAAAGTTACATTGCCAGTGGTAAACACTGGGGACCAGACATGAGTCCAACTTGGCTAAGAGTCGTGTGTGTGTGTGTGTGTGTGTGTGTGTGTGTGTGTGTACAATGTGGTAAGATGGCTCTCCGTTTCAAAGGCACCTCGTATCTGTTACAAATGTGCTGTTGCAAATATGCAATGAAAAACGACACAAAAGCCATAGAGATTGTGCAGGATCCCACACACCCTGGAAATGATCTTTTTTCAGCTTCTGCCTTCTAGAAGGAGGTATAGGGTCATTAAGACCAGAACCAGCCGCTTGAGAAATAGTTTTTATCTGAAAGCGGTCATGGCACTGAATGCAGAGAAATGAAGGTTTTGAGGGAGTTTCTGTATAAATGCTGGATGGAGTATGTTTGTGGGGTATTCTTCTGTATGGATGTTTTTGAGCTGATGTAGAACTTTAAATCTTTCCCGTTTTTCGACTGCGATCCAAACATGACAAATATTACAGCTTATTTAACTCCTAGTTTCCCTGAGCTCCTTGCCCTCTGAAGATGCCGGCCACAGACTCTGATGAAACATCAGGAAAACTTCCAGAACATGGCCAAAACAGCCCGAAAAATTCACAACAGCTATTACACTGCCTCTCTCGCTCTTGTTCTTATAATTTCCCTCCAAATAAAATCACATTGGTTGCAATCCAATCCCACCTCTGCCCTTTTGAGGGATATGCTAGACCAGTGGCGGTGAACCTTCACCACTCCAGATGTTCTGGACCACAATTCCCAGAATTCTGAGCTTAGATTGTCAATGACAAAGGACTGTGGGAGTTCTGGTTTAAGCCATCTGGAGTGCCAAAGTTTCGCCACCACTGTGCTAGACTAATCTGCATCCATGTCAACATTGGCCCATTTCCAGAACTTTGGCAGTGTTGTGGGGGATCATTCCAGTAAACGTGGGGAGGGAGGTTGAAACCTTATAACTGGATGATGCCATTGGAATTACTTTTGGCAACGATCCCACAGTATCAGCGAGAAAAGAGAATCCAATGCGGGAAGAAGGAGAGAAAGATTCTAGTAATCTCTAAAGCAACGTTCTGGCTGAAGCATTCAAAACCCATATAAGAAGGCAGGCACTCATCTAGGCGTACGTATGCCTTTCGTCCTAGTAGCCTAGGTAGTGATAATAAGGGGGGGGGGAGAAATGGCCATGAGGCTGATATGCCACTCTGACACAACTCTGTCTTCTCACACGAGCTTACCAAAATGTCACAAGTGGCTTGGCGGTGGTCCGTGCACAGCCTAGCTAGCGACCTCACTTGGAAACTCTCCCCAGCCCCTATGCCAGTGGTTCCCAACCTCCCTAATGCTGCCACCCTTTCATACAGTTCCTCATGTGGTGTTGATCCCCTTGCCCTGCTTGGAAGAGGCCGCAAGCCCCCTTTGGCAGGCCAGTATGCCACAAGGGCCATAGACAACTTCCCTCTATATAGGCACCCTCATCCAACCGCAGCCTCCGGTGCCATTGACTGACATCCCCTCCACCCTATCAAGCTGTAACTCACTCTTTCCCCACCCCTTAACATAAGAAGAGCCATGCTGGATCAGGCCAAAGGCCCATCGAGTCCAGCTTCCTGTATCTCACAGTGGCCCCACCAAATGCGTTTGGGAGCACAGGAGACTAGATATCTGTCTCCCGATACCACTCCCCTGCATCTGGCCCTTGAGGTACCCCGGTTTTAAGCCTGGAGATTACACATCTCCCCATCATGGTTTGTCACCTGTGATGGACTTTTCCTCCAGGAATCTGTCCAATCCCCTTTTGAAGGCATCCAGGCCAGATGCCATCACCACATCCTGTGGCAGGGAGTTCCATAGACTAACAATGCGCTGGGTGAAATAATATTTTCTTTTGTCTGTTCTTACTCTCCCAGCCCTCAATTTGAGTGGATGTCCCCTAGTTCTGGTATTTTGAGAGAGGGAGAAGAGCTTCCCTCTATCCACTTTACTCATGCCCTGCATTATTTTGTACGTCTCAGTCATATTCCCCCTCAGGCGCCTTTTTTCCAGACTAAAGAGCCCCAAATGTTTTAGCCTTTCTTCATAAGGGAGGTGCCCCAGCCCAGTAATCATTTTAGTCGCTCTCTTCTGCACCTTTTCCAGTTCCACTATGTCTTTCTTGAGATGCGCTGACCAGAATTGTACACAATACTCCAGGTGCGGCCTTACTATTGTTTTGTATAATGGCATTATAATGTTGGCTGTTTTATTTTCAATCCCCTTTTTGATAATCCGTAGCATGGAATTGGCCTTCTTCACCGCTGCCACACATTGGGTAGACACCTTCATGGAGCTGTCCACCAACACACCAAGATCTCTTTCCTGATCTGTCACGGATAACTCAGAGCCCATGAGTTGATAGATAAAGTTTTGATTTTTTGCCCCAATATGCATTACTTTACATTTGGCTACATTAAAACACATTTGCCATTTCGTAGCCCATTCCCCCAGTCTGGAGATATCCTTCTGGAGCTCTTCACAATCTTCTCTGGTTTTTACTACACAGAAAAGTTTTGTGTCATCTGCAAACTTGGTCACCTCACTGCTTATCCCTGTCTCCAGGTCATTTATGAACAGATTGAAAAGCACCGGTCCCAGGACAGATCCCTGGGGCACACCGCTTTTCACCTCTCTCCATTGTGAATATTTCCCATTGACACCTACTCTTTGTTTCCTGGATCTTAACCAGTTCTCAATCCATAAGAGGACCTGCCCTCTTATCCCCTGACTGTGCAATTTTCTCAGCAGCCTTTGGTGAGGGACTGTGTCAAAAGCCTTTTGAAAATCCAGATAGACTATATCCACCGGTTCACCCAAATCTACATGCCTGTTGACCTTTTCAAAAAATTCTAAAAGATTTGTTAGACAAGACTTACGCTTGCAGAAGCCATGCTGATTTTCTCTCAGCAAAGTTTGTTCTTCTATGTGTTTTAAGATTTTCTCTTGGATGAGGCTTTCCACCATCTTCCCTGGGACAGATGTAAGGCTAACCGGCCTGTAGTTTCCCGGGTCCCCCCTCCTTCCTTTTTAAAAAATTGGTGTGACATCTGCTATCCTCCAGTCCCCCGGCACTGTGGCCGTTTTAAGAGACAAGTTGCATATTACCGTTAAGAGATCTGCAGTTTCATTTCTCAGTTCCCTAATAACCTTTGGGTGGATGCCATCTGGGCCCGGTGACTTGTTAATCTTCAATTTATCAATTAGTCCTAAAACATCCTCTCTTTTAACCTGTATTTGATTTAATTCTTTACTCAAGAGGGGCCGTTCAGGCAGCAGAATCTGCTCAAGGTTTTCTGTCGCAGCTAGATGGAGCGGTATATAAATTTAATAAATAAATAAATAAATAATAAATAAAGAACTCATTTAATTTCTCTGCAGTTTCCAAGTCCTCCTTAATCTCCCCTTTTCCTCCCTCACCATCCAGAGGGCCAACTGGTTCTCTGGCAGGTTTTCTACTTCTAACATATTTAAAGAAGCTTTTATTATTACCCTTTATATTGCTAGCCATGCGTTCCTCAAAATCTTTCTTTGCCTCTCTTATCATCTTCTTACATTTCTTTTGCCTTCCTCCCCCTCCTCCTCCAGACCCAAGGCGTTGGTGCCTTTTTCTTCACTGGCTCATGGCAACCCCCTGTGAAATGGTCGTTCAACCCCCAAAGGGGTCCCGACCCCCAGGTTGGGAACCACTGACCTAAGCAGTTGGAACGTGCAGCTGAGTTTTGGAGTTTCACTGTCGGTCTCTTTTCTCCTTGGTGCCAGCTCAGCTTTGCTTGAAGAGGTATTGGTTGTTTTTAATTCCTTTTTCCAACCTTGCATGTCTTTAACATTTTAATCCCTACAAAAGCCAGATTTAACAGAAGGGACCTGTGGCAGGAGTGTGTGTGTGTGTGGGGGGGGTGCTCAGTAGCCATTCCTGAGTTTTGTTTAGTTTTGTTTTTCTTACCCACAGTCCACACAGACATGGATATCATTACTCTTTGGATTAAATGGTTCTATGGGTGAAACCCTATTTAGGGAGTAATTTGGAAGATTTTTATAACCAGCCGTATTCATACACAGTTACCTTCTGTTCCTCTAAACAGATCTTTGGAAGTCTGCTTCCCTTCATCTGATTGATTTTGCACCAAAAACTGAAGATCCTGTCATGAATTTTACCAAAAATCATTCCCATAACCAATTCCACTTTAATTAAGCTGGATGATGTAGCTTTTGAGGCTCCTAATACTGAAAAAAGAATCAATTTTGAACTCAGTATTGGTGTTGTTGTTGTTCAGTCGTTCAGTCGTGTCCGACTCTTCCTGACCCCATGGACCAGAGCACACCAGGCCTTCCTATCTTTCACTGCCTACCAGAGTTTGGTCAAATCCATATTGGTTGCATGGGTTGCATCGATGACACCGTCCAGTATTGGTGAGGTCAGCACAAACTCCAGATTTGTACACCAAATATGTGTTGGTATAACCTCTGCCTTGACAATCTTTAAACTTGGACGCAGTGTGACCGGATAAGTAAAACTCTCAGTTGTGGCGATCTTGTGCGCCCATGTTTGGCTGTTTGCTCCCCTGAATTCCATCGGACATACTTCTGAGTATATATACACAATCATACTTGGAAATACAGAGTCCGTTGTGATTAAACCTCTTGCGAAATGTTTTGTATACATTTTTATCTCCATGTTTTATCTCTCTCTCTGGATGAAAAGCTTATTCCATCTTGAGACATATTGAGATTAGTCAATGCACTCCATGTAGCACTTACTACTAATTTCTGCTTGATTTTCTGCCTGTCTTGGTATGGAGGCCCTATTACACTTAGTGGAACTTCTCAACACAGCGTTGAGTACACAGGGCAAATAGTTGCACCTCCTCCCCTTCTGCCCTGTTAGCAGCCATAGGACCTGCCTCACTGGAATCCAACAAGGAACCTGATCTGACATCAGTGCTGGAGCCTCATGAAATGTCGTCTGCCAAACATCTATTAATAACAGCTTTACTGCCTCTTCCATGGGCCAATCTCCTGTGATCATCCCCACTTGCGTCCAAACCCTCCTCGCAACCCCTTTAACTACTTCCCAGAATGGCAGGGACCCACTCAGCTATTAGTGAATGGCCCATTCGTGATATTAATGGCACACAACCAGCCCCTGGTTTGGGTACTGGTCTCATTTTCTGACACACGTTCTTCAGGAACCAACTGGATTCAGGATATCCGATTGGTTCCAGGTTAGGGAGAACATTGAAAGTTTGCACAAGGCAAGACACACACATTAGGAATAACCCATAATTAGAGCTGAAAACACATTCATTTTGCAGAAGATGATGGAAGGAATTTGGGAGATCACCTCTAAATTAGTCCTCAGTGTAAGCGGTGGAGATCAATTTTAAAAAATGAGATTTTTGGATGTTTTGGGCTGAAATTTCTCAGAATTTGCCCCAAGTTCCTCCAAGCAGAACTCTGGGAGTTACATTCAAAAAATTAAAAGTCTACAGAGCAGTTTATATTGCCTACACATGGTTCCCGTCACCACAATAAACTTTTCAAAAAGGAAGGATTTGTCCCAGTGGTGACTGGGAGCGGCAAGACTGCCCATTAGGCTCTTTTAGGGCATCTCCCAAATAATTGTCGGGGATCTGGTGACTCAACTCCTCTATAAGTTCCACTAGAGTAGGCCTGCTACCAGATCTCAGCCATCATAACCGAATCATGAGACCTTGAAATAGGTTCCAAAATCCAACCCCCTGTGAGTGTCAAAATGTTGGCTCACTCAGCATTGCTGTCCTAGAATACCAGGTAACTGTGGGTTTAAGTCATGACCGAGAAAATAAAGCTGGGAGGTAGAGCTGTATGCCTTCCCTTGTTCCTACTCCTTCCACTTAGTATTATCTTCTTGGCATCATATCCAAGGTGGCTTTGGTGGTGGTGGTGGTGGCGGCGGTTTGAGGTTTCTTTAGCAGTGGCTATAGGCAAGAAAAAACTGAAAGGTAACTTAACTGTTATGGAATGCAGGGCCTGGAGACCCCCATTGCAGACCCCGTGTTCCCCCTCATAAAGACAAACATTTGAGGCCCATTCTCTGAGTGATTTATCTTAGAACCAATTAGGTCTGTGATAATGGGCCAAAATATTGGTGTCAAGTGACGGCAGCAGAAGCAGGTGATGTTATCAGCCTGCACTAACACTTCATTTACTAAAGCTCCCCCCCACGCCTCTGTTTTAGGTTCCAAGTGTCCCTAAGGCTCTCTTTTGTCATGTGGAAGCCTTTGGGAGTGTTGAAATGAGGGTGGGGTGCTTTCGACATCAAACATTCCTGGATGGCCCACACCAGGGCAATGAATGACAGCAGGAATCTGGCAGGGTTTCTTTTAACTGAAAGGTGTTCTCCTCCCTTCCTAAGGCTCCCAAAGGCTGTCTCAGGATAAATAGAGAGCCCGAGGGAAGGTCCAGCCTGAAGCTGGCAGAGAGGAAGCTTAATTAATTTAAATTAAATGTTGCTGGTGCCAACTGATATTGCCCCTAGTTTCTCCCCCATAACTTGGCATGCACGCAAGCAGGAGCTGAATACGGGACTTCCACCTACCCGTCCCATTTAACCTGGAAGCCATCCAAGCGTATTAGGACCTCACTGTGAAACTTGCCTTCTCTTCCCAAAGATCATCATCATCCGATACTCTTGGGGCACAACATGGCAACCCCTCAGTACCACTGCTCAACAGGCTTGGCTTCTACTTGTTGCAGCCATCTTAGGGCAGAGAGCATCATTCATTGCCCCTGGGTTTTTTTCCAGGCTTCCGGTGGCTTTACATGTGTAGCTTTAATTTGCCATCACTGTACCGAATTGAGAATCCACCCCCGTGCATTCTTAGTAGTAGGGATTTACTGATCCGTCACAGGAGCTGCGTTCGTCACAGCTGAAGCAACAGGAAGTCAAGGCAGCATCACCTGCCGTGGTGTCACCTGACGGGCCCTGGGCTGAGCTGCCCACTGACTCACCAGGAATGGCATGAACTTGCAAAACACCTCATCGGGTTAATACGCAAAAGAGCTTGCCTTCCAAAGGTTGCATTCTGAGCTTTTAGGCAGGCCATTTTTCCTGTACCCTCCCTTGCCAGTGCCTCCACAGAAAAAGAAAATGATTGAATGTCTTCATCTATCGGTGGGTCAGCGAGATACATTTGGTATTGTGCTGGTGTACCGTGCCCCCCGCAACCCAGCACAATCCTTTCCAGAGATCTCGGAGTTCGTCTCGGCAGCCCTGTTGAAGTCTCCCCG
This sequence comes from Phrynocephalus guinanensis, assembly GCA_037367245.1. Lineage (NCBI taxonomy): Eukaryota > Metazoa > Chordata > Lepidosauria > Squamata > Agamidae > Phrynocephalus > Phrynocephalus guinanensis. Next base: position 174,445,989 of record CM074733.1, on the reverse strand, counting down.
CTTACTGGTGGTTGGGGACTTCAACGTGGATGCCGAGGAGGAACTCTCTGGTGCGGCTCTGGAATTCATGGAATCCATGACTTCCATGAATCTATCTCAGCATGTTGTTTGCCCCACCCATAGAGCAGGCCATATCCTGGACCTGGTTTTTACCTCCACGTTGTCAGATTCTTGTCTGAGGGTTAGGGGTATCTCACCCCTACCCGTGTCATGGTCGGATCATCATCTGCTAAAATTTCCCCTGTCGATTGCCACCCTGCCCCACGGGGAGCGTCGGCCCTTCATTTGGGGCCGCCTCCGTAGGCTCCTGAACCCTGCGAGGTTCTTGGAGGCCTTTGGGGAGCTTTCTGGCGGTCTGGCAGGCGATCCGGTTGATGCCCTGGTGGATAGGTGGTATGAGGGTGTCCCCGGGGCTGTAGACCGGATCGCCCCAAGCACCTCCTGCACTGTGGAGACCGCTCCTCACCGTGGTACACAGCTGAGTTGTGGTCGATGAAGCAAGAACGCAGGAGACCTGAGGACATTTGGAGGACACATCGGACGGAAGTGAGGAGGGCTGCACTTAAACAGTTGACCGGCCGCTATGTTCATGTGATCAGGGACACTAGGACAGCCTATGACTCCCTGAGAATTGGCGAGGCCTCGAACCGCCAGGCAGAGTTGTTCCGGGTGGTTCGGGACTTCTCCAATCCTGGTCAGGTAGGGCCTCCTCCTATTGAGTTCACTAGCGAGCAACTTGCAGCCTATTTTAGAACCAAAATTGAGGCCATCCGCTCTGATCTCCCCCCCGGTTGCTCTAGTTCATCCCCTGATGTCCCGGGGGCCTCACCCCCTTGGTCTCCTTGTCTGGTTGAGTTTGGGCCGGTGTCTTCAGCGGAGGCCTCCAGGGCCCTGGCTTATTGCCGGCTGGCGGCTACCCCTTTTGACCCTTGCCCAGCTTGGCTTGTTAAATCCGCCAGAGGGAACATGCCGGAGTTGGTTTCGGGTATAGCCATGGCCTGCTTCAGGGAGGGAGTTTTCCCTTCACGTTTGAAGGAGACCGTGGTGAAGCCCACTTTGTAAAAGCCCGGCTTGGCATCGGATGAATTATCCAGCTATCGTCCAATTGCCATTGTTCTCTTCCTGGGCAAGGTAGTTGAGAGGGTGGCCGCCATCCAGCTTCAGTCATACCTGGAGGAAAATCGTATCCTGGATCCCTTCCAGTTCGGGTTCAGGCCACTTTGGGGGACCGAGACTGGCCTGGTCGCTCTGCAGGATGACCTCCTCAAGGAGGCCGACCCCTCTACATGGGGTTGCCCTTGACCCTTGTCCAGAGGCTCCAGTGGGTGCAAATGCGGCGGCCAGACTGGTGGTGGGTGCTTGTAGATTCGAGCACATCACCCCAGTTTTGGCCCGCCTGCATTGGCTACCCGTTGCCCTCCGGATAAGGTTCAAGGTCCTGGTTTTGATTTTCAAAACGCTCCACGGCCTGGGACCAGAGTACCTGTCGGAGCGTGTCTCTCAGAGATCGACTGGGACCAGGCCCACGAGAATGGCGCAGGCGTGCTCACTGCGGGTGGCCACACCCAAGGAGGCGCAGAAATCGCTCACGCATAACTGCGCCTTCTCTGTGGTGGGCCCCACGTTGTGGAACCATGTCCCCAGTGAGTTGCGCCTTGCACAGTCCCTGCCCACCTTTAAAAAGGCTTTGAAGACCCACCTTTTTAAGGAGGCATTTGGCGACCTTTATATTTATTTATTTATTTTGCCGCCCGCCTCGTCTGTTCTGATGAATATTGACCCCCTCTATTTTATTGGATCTTTATTTATTGTTTTGATTTTTAGGCTTTTCTCTCTATTGTGGTTTTGTATTCTGTTGCCGCCCAGAGTTCCGATCTGGAACATGTGCGGGATATAAGTACAACAAATAAATAATAATAATAAATAAATAATAATCATCATCTGGGGGCTGCAAGTGCAATTCCTATGAACGACATGGCAAGTGTCATACACATAGCTTCCATTTTATACGTGCATCTATATTTGAATCTTTCAACACCACCACCACCCTGAAGGATGGGAAGGGGCAAAAGATCAATGAAAACAGTCTTGTGATGAATATGGGACACTCCCAATGTAGTCCTTTTACCAGGTTGCTTTTAAGAATCTTAATAGTTCAGAATGCAGTGACTGACCCTTCGCCACAAGATAAGCAAGCAAGCAGGTCCCTAGCTTGTAAAACAACATAAATGGCTACTGTTTGATTAGCTGCAAAAACAGAAGATGGTATAAAGGCTTCAGTCCTTCCTGCAGGAGAGAATGCAGAAAGTGGTGTTAAGGGACTCGTGTTCAACACCCCGGCCACTGACCTGTGGGGTCCCTCAGGGTTCTGTTCTGTCTCCTGTGTTATTTAAGATTTATATGAAACCACTGGGGGAAATTATTCAGAGTTTTGGGGGTGAAGTGCCACCTGTATGCTGATGACACTCAACCTCTCGTCACCTCCGGATTCCAAGGAAGCTATTTCGACTTATCAGTGCTTAGCTTCGGTAAGGAACTGGATGAGGAAGAAGAAACTGAAACTAAACCCAGACAAGACAGAGGTGCTTCTGGTCAGTCAAAAAGAAGACCAAGGGACAGAGGTGCAACCTGTACTGGATGGGATTTAGCCCCCAATTGAAATAAGAGGTGTGTGGCTTGGGGGTGCTCCTGGTCTCAACCTTGAGCCTAGATGCCCAGGTCACAGCTGCGGCCAGGAGCGCATTGCAAAATTAAAACATATGCCAATTATGCCAATTTCTTGAGAAAGCTGCTCTGGCCACTTTGAACATGCCCTAGTGACCTCCCAGATGGACTACGCTCTATATGGGGCTACCAACTGAAAGTCTCAGGAAACTTAAACGGGTCCAGAACACAGTGTCCAGATTGCTGGCTGGGGCAGGTGACAGAGATCACATTACCCCTATTAAACCAGCTCCACTGGCTTCCAGTCAGCTAGCAGACGCAATTCAAGATGATGACGTTAACCTACAAAGCACACAACGGCCTGGGTCCAAGTTACCTCAAAGATCAAATCTCACAGTATGAACCAGCTCGGGTGTTAAGGTCATCAGGAGAGGCCTTTCTCTCCATCCCCCCCCCACCCTCACAGGTGCGCCTCAGAAGAACACCTGAAAGGGCCTTCTCTATTGCTGCTCCAAGACTTTGGAACTCCCTCCCACTGGAGGCCAGGACTGCCCCATCTCTGCTGTCTTTCCGGAAGCAGGCAAAGACCTTCCTCTTCAGGCAAGCTTTCCCCGAATGAGAGACAGCTCAAACACACGTTACCTCTTCACTTCTGCTGCTCAATCGTCTGTTCGTTTTCTACTATTATGGGGCCACAATCTACCAACAGAACTGCAACAGCAGCTATATTAATTTGTGGCTTCACCCATTGCAAATCAAACTGATGAGCAGAGAGCCTTTCTCCTTTGGGAAGGGAAGTCCCCCAAGCTTTCCCTGAATGAGGGACCTATATGTGACTTTTATATGGATTACCATACAAGATTGCATTGACCGATTTCATAAGAACACCAGTGATTTCCATGTTGCTTTTTTCTTTTCTTCTTGTGTGCTCTTTGTGGCTCTAATGTTACCTTTAAATGTTCTAAGATGCCTCTTCAAACTCCCTGTTCGTAACATAAATTATGTCCTAAATGTTCTGGACTGTATATTGTCCCTCATTATTGTAAGTCATCTTGGGTCCTTTTCCAAGGAGAAAAGTGGGGTGGAAATATTCAAAATAAATAAAAATAAACAGGCTAACTGCCAACAAAACCATTTAGGAGGGGGAAATCCAAAGTAGTATCAGGTATATCTAGGGAGACCCAGCTAGCAGCCTAGGAGCAAGAGCGTGATAGCTGAACCTCCCCCCCCCTCCTAAAACACAACCCCTTTGAGAACTCCAATCATCAGGGAGTTCGGGAGGGCTCCAACTGATGTGACAGGACGTTGCGTATCAACTTGCAGCGACTTGGCCGCGTAATGGAGCTGCAAGGGCAAGTGGAAGATTTGCCTCGTCACTCTGAGATATAATTCGCCTCCCAGCAACTGCTCCCTCCCCACCCCCACCCCCATTCTGATCCAGTTTTAGTTTACTCTGATTAGTTTACTCAACGGTTTTGCTACTTGGGTTTGTATGACTGTGTGTGGCCAACTATAGATGGAACACCTGCATTCTTTTTGTGGGTGCTTTGACGCTCTCTCTCTCTCTCTCTCTCTCTCTGTCTCTGTCTCTGTCTCTGTCTCTGTCTCTCTCTGTCTCTGTCTCTCTCTCTCTCTCTCTCTCTCTCTCTCTGTGTGTGTGTGTGTGTGTGTGTGTGTGTGTGTGTGTGTGTGTGTGTGTGTGTGTGTGTGTGTGTGTGTGTGTGTGTGTGTGTGTGTGTGTGTTGGGGGCCAGAATCTCTACTCAGTTAAGACCTTTATCGACATCAAACAAAAGCATATAGTACAACAGGCAACAATACACACAATAGATAAGGAGTATGTGCCCAATTAAAATTACACGGGTGCTAAAAACGCAGAACAAAACAGGATATAGCAAAACATAAAATAGCATATGTTTGTTTAAAGGGTATCTGGCCGTCAACGGCGAATCTCTACTCTAGGGTCTGTCTTTCCCCTCCATCATGACTTTCTTCTTTTTTCACTTGTTGGTGTGAAAATGCAGATTTTGAAACACCACCCAAAGGATGCCTGTAGGTAAAAGTAGAATCTATCTGTGCATTATTTTTTTTTGCTAGATATCTGCAAACATACACACACACACCATTAACAGGACTCTGTTGCCTACCTTTCTGTCTACCCAAATACACCCTTTCTCCTTTGGCAAGAACATAGTTTTTTCATGGAGACCCGGAAATACACAAATGGCATCAGAGACCCAGACAAGCATCAGGGCAGAGTGCCACTGAAAGGGCAGGGCACATGGTGTGTCAGGCACTCAACTGTATGCCCTTATTCAGGCATGGACTGGGCTGCATGGCATCCCTTGGAAAGCACGATACAACTCTTGCTAAGGTCCACACTTACAATGCTAAACTCTGGATCCAAGCCCCACTGAATACATTTTCCAACTTCTCTTGGACAACCAGAAGCTTAAGTAGACTTGTTAGTGCCGATTCTGGATTTGCATGTAGTTTAGGAAAAAAGAAACTCTCAGATATATTGACAGCAACATAGGAGGACTTGGGTTGGAATCCCCATTCAGCCATAGAAATTCATGGGGGAGGGAGTGATAAACAACGCCATGACATCCTGCATTCTGTCAAAGCCCTATTAGGGTTGCCCTACAGTGAAAGCTACTAGAGGGCACATAGCAACTCCAAAATGCAAAATACGTGGAAGGTGTTCCATGTTGCTGAGGCCTGAACTAAACAGAGATGGAAGAACATACAAGTTTCATTTCACCACCACCATCACTACCACCATGCACACATTCTGATTTTAAAAACCTCAAATTTTTTCCCCTCAAATTTATGAAGACATCTGCAGATTTTGGAAAAGTTCTTCTAAAAACATACTGAGTAAAATGCCCAGCCATCCATAATACACATAGCTGTTCCCAGGACCCGCACAACAAAGCAAAATAAAAACAAAAGTATCCAGAAACGTTTAAAATTAACACATTTTATTCATGCTCAGCTCAGGAGTTTGGGATAAGTACCAAAATGTCCTCTCGCCAAAAAAAAAAATTAAAATAAATTCTAGTCAGTCACCTTCTCAAAGATTTTTTTTCAAACATCTTATTTTATAATAGGTGAATAGCCTTGCTTTCCAGGCATGGCTATTGTTAGGAAAACGGAAATCCAAAAGCTTTGCCAACCAACTTCAAATATCACAGAGAACCTTCCCAGTCTACCTCTCTGTACAACCCTGGTGCAAAGTTACAGAGGAGAGAAATCAGAATTTAGACCATGTCTCCCAGTGTCCATCCTGTACATTCCTGTTGCTTTTTTTTAAAAGGATGCAGATGCACAGAGGTGGAGAACATCAAGAGAACGGTGTGGTACAGCAGACAATGCGTCTTGTTAACACAGTGAAGCTGAACAAGTTTTACTTGGGATGAGCTGTCACGTGCATAGCCCACTCCTTCAAACCTTGTAATCTTTGCAGTAGTTTGAGTCTTAGCTCAGTGGTGTTTTTTTTACCATGTCTCACATTAACTCAGGGCAAGAGAAGGAAAGGGCAGAGAGGAGTCCAGTCAATCTTGCGAACTGCCAGGTTTACATGGTGGGAAAACATCATAGATTACATTTAAAGAAAGCACAAACTGTTTTCACCTGCATCCAGATGAATGGATGGGCAATGTTGTAAAGCTCTGGTGTCCCACATGCACACACATACATTGCATTTCAAGCGTTATTTGTGCCCTCTGTTAAGTCCAAACAGAGAAGACAACCTGCAGAACCATCTGCAAATGGAAGGGCAAGCAGAATTATCCTCTTAATTCACCCTCTGATTTCTGCAACTATTGGCTAACAGGCCTTACCCAAGACCACGGCGATTCTGTGTCTTCCGACGACATCTTGAGATGCTCTTTTTCCTCCATGGGTTTAAGCTCCTTTCAGAAACAAAAATGCAATCTTAAAGGAGGATGTTGTTGACAACAGAGATCCAGAGAAAATGATTTCCGCGGTGATCATGTTTGCTTGCTAATTTAGCCAGCTCAAGTTCTGGGAACTTCAGCCAGGACAAGAAACATGAGCTCCATAAGACGCTGCGCACTGCAAGTGACTCCCCAAGTATCCAAGTTAAATCACAAGCCTCCCTGAAAACAAGGCTGATGCGCACACAAGGCGAACAGCTTCCATCAAGATGTATTTTGATTTGAAGAGTCTAAGAGTTGAATAAGGAATGAAGATGAAGGGGGCGGTTTGAATCGTTAGGGTGGCTTTGTATAAGTTAGAGCACCCAGTTTTTGCAGATCCATCTCGCTTACCACATCTGTGAGGACGCTATGTCACACTATTCTGCAGATTTATAGGTTCTGCAGGGGTGCAGTAGGTAGGATAGTGTGATATAGTGGTTGGAGTGCCGGGCTGGGACTTGGGAAATCCTGGGTTCAAATCCCACTTGAGCTGTGAAACTCACATGATGACCTTCAGCTAGGGTTGAACAGCCTGACAAGAACTATTGCGAGGATGGAGGGGAGTATAAAAATGACTTCTGCCTCTATGAGCTCAACGAAGGAAATGTAGGATATAAATGCAATTAATAAATGAAGATAAACCTCTTTTAGATTGTGTGAGCAGGCTTTAAATTAATTTTAAAATATTCATTTACATGATGCACAGCTCAAGGGGCATTTTTTTTTGCCTGGAAAGTGGGAAAATATTATTTTTAAAAGCTAGGAGGGGTTGTTAATTTTGACTCAATATTGAACCCAGTTTAATTTGAATCATTTGCATGTGTGAATGCCTGTGTCAATATTGTGTCTTATGGGTCTGCCGAAATGAGTGCAAAGTCCAGCAAGGGGTGGTGGTGGAACAAATGGTTTTACCTCTCTTTTACGCTGCCCCCCCTTTCCGGCAAGAATGCAAACCAGAGCCTGGCAGGAGGCAATGTAAATAGCTGTAAAGGAAGCAGCTTTAGGGGGCAAAACCAGCAAAGCAGGACAGTGGAAATTCAAGAGGCATCCAGGCAGGCAAGAAGGGGTGTGTGTGTGTGAATGCACACACCAGTGTTTAGGAGGAAGTGACTACTAGTGGGTATTGGTTGTCTTGGCGGTGCCTTGGATCTCAGCTGCCTGCCCAAATATCCTGATCCACACCATCTGCCCTTGCCTCCCACAGCTGCAGAAGGCAGAAAGGTGGCGAGGCTTTCCTTTGGTCAGCCAAGCAAAAGAGGTGGCAGCATTGGAATCAAATTAACTCAGGTGGAGTTAATTTGATTAATAAAAGCCCAAACTAGCTCCCCATTTATTTCATCAATGTAAGTGGGCCCTGTTTCCCTAGGCAAATGGTTTATGGAGCAAGCCAGGTTTCTTTTTCCGCAGGACCGTCAAAATCCAAGAAAGGAGCCTCCGTCCACAACCTGCAACGAGAGTGGTAACGGACTGAACAAGGATGAGAAAAAACAACAACAACCTGAAGCCTAATCCAGGCAAGACGGAGGTGCTTCTGGTCAGTCAAATGGCAGATTGAAAGAAGAATCCAACCTTTGCTAGACGGAGTTACCCCTCCCTGAAAATGCAGGTGCACAGCTTAGGGGCACTTCTAGATTCCTCTCTGAGTGAAGATTTTGTATGGCTCCTTGTGCCGCCAGTAGGGGAGAAAGGTGAGATTAAAAACTCATCCATCCATCCGTCCATCCCATGGGAACCTGGGAGGTGCACTCAGCTGAAGAGAGAGCTTTGTGTGGTTACTTGTTACAGATCTGTGCCTGCTTGGTCATATTGGGCGCTTAATACTGTTGCTTGCTATATAAGAAGCCGCCTGGCTAGACTTGTATACGCTGCCACAGCTTCTGCACTTGCAGTTTTGATATGGGAAAAAAATTGCAGATGAAAAGAATACCGGCCAAATGGTCACTTTTTAAAATCAGTTTTTTAAATGAGGTTATTCTCAGCGGTCTTGTTGGGAAATTGATTACTTGTGTCTCTGAAATGGTCAGATATTTAGGGCATAAATAAATAATAAATAAATATGTGCATCCAGGATATTTTCGTATGGAACTGGAATCACAGTTTGGTTCCACCAACTAACTTCTGGGTGAGCTTTTTTTTTTTTTTTGGTTTTGTTTTGTTTTGTTCCTGAAGCATTTAAGAAGATATTCTTCCACTTCATCGGCATAGATCCTGCCGTTAAATGCTTGTCCGGACTTAACCCGTTGGCCTATGTTTCCTCTTTGAAAACATTATAGACTAGAAATGCTTCACGCCCGACAGAGGAGATGTCCTTTATATTTTCTGCCCATGAAAAATCCGAGTTTCAAGCAAATTAAGCTTATTAAGAAAAAAAATATTGAGAGAAAAATAAGTTTTTTTTAAAAAGAAAAAGTTTTATCAAACAGGCCAATTAATGTGGGCTTCAAAGAACATGAATTGGCAGGCAGTCAAAGCCAAGGCGTGCGTTTCCTCCTCCACGTGTGATCGGTTCTCTCGCATTCCAGTGGGGTGAGGTGGACCCATTTTTTAGAAATCCATCTGACCCTGCCCTGCCCTTTCCATTCATGTGTTAAGGACAACCACATGCAATAGACCAAAATACAGCTGTATTTCTGGCTCTCAGTCATGGCACGAGGCAGGCCCCATACCCACATTCCTCCATGGAGATTCATGAGGTAAACCCTATACTGTACACCAAAAGGCCCATTTATGTAGACATCGATGTCTGACGTATGAATGCTGAGGCTCTGCCTTACCACCTTCCCTGCTGTACTTTGTGCAGGACTTCCACCTTCCCTTACCTGGATGGAGGCCAGTCCTCTTTCTTTAACCAAACCTTTCAGATGTGAGGGAACTTTCTCAAAGAACAAGGTGGAATTCACTTTAGAGAATCACTTTTCCCCCCTGCCAGTCCTGCCCTCTTAGATTTTCAAGTTCCAACACGGCAGCTCCCTCACAATTTGTAATATTCCTTCCATTCCAAGTAGTGAGCTACAAGGTAAATTAAGGCAAAGGATGTGTATCCTTGAAAGCCTTTTATCCTCCTGCACTCCCCCAAGCATCAGATCCAGTTCGAAGGCAAGCCAGCAGCAGGCAACTATTCCTAGCCCCAGCCTAGAAAAACGTACACCTGTGAGGTGCTCCCTGCTACTTAGTTTTCACGCAGCATCTCTAGCTTCACCAGTGAAACTTTAGTTCCTCTGTTATATTTGAACAATTTCTTCTTAGGTGGAAACTGAGTCATGGCAACCGGATTCCTTTTCTTCTGGAGCTGAAATGTTTTGCTACTCATCCGAGTAACTTTGTCAGTCTAAAAAAAGCTGGTCAGGCTTTCAATTTATAATTCACCTTGGTTTCACCTCCCCCCCCCCCCGGTCCTGAATAGGCTCACAAGTTGGACAATGGCCTGATAGGCTTGTTAGGTGGACAAAGGGTTGAATAGTCACACCTCTTCAACGCTTCCCAACACCCATTAAGTATTGGTTGTTCGCAGTGGCCTTCCTGGTCCGGGTGTGAAGTGGTTCTGATTTGTCTGGGGGTGGTTGAAATGGCCGCTTGATAAGTGGCAGATAGACTGCGCCTGAGTCCTCCACCTCTGTTGAGAGAGGGGTTTTCTATGCTCACACAAATGGCTTCCCTGGCTCCTCTCTCAAACCACCTATCTTCTCTGTCTAATATGTGTACATCCTCATTTCTGAATGAGTGCCCTTTTCCCCTTTAGATGGAGGTGTACCGCTGTTTCTGGTCCTGAGCTGTTACCTTTCCTAGGTTGGGCCGTCCTCCTGTTTAATGTTTAGTTTCTCCAGTGTAGAAATCTGCACACTCCTCACGGCATTGGACCGCATATACTATATGGCTCCTCTTGTGTTCTGGTATTGGGTCTCTGCCTTAGTGTGTTTGTGGGTTTAAAGTGAACAGGTATGTGGTGTTTGCCTTATAGGCCCTTTCCTATACAGTAGGATACACCCTCACCCACCCACCCAGAAATCTGCTGGATCAATATCCACTGATTCCCTTATCCGCAATCTGAAAAATATTGACGATATTAATTAAAACGCCTTCAAAGAATGATTTTCAACATGTAATTATCTGACTGGCCGCTAGAAGGAAACATCCACGGGGAATGTTACTGTCTTCTATGATCCTCTGAGGTCAGAATGTGTGCACAACTACTGGCATTTCCCAGTTTGAGGGTGGGAAGTGAACGCTCACTTTAACCCCTCATACTGAGGGACTCTGACAACTATAATCGAAAGCAATAAATCCTCAACCTCTAAATCAAATCTCCTGACCTAGACCTAGATCCACCCACCCACCCATGGGAAGGAGCATGATCCTCTCCTAATATCTCTGTCTCAATTTTGGCTCTGGGATATCCATGTGTATAATATTTAATATACCAAATGACGCCACTATCCATGCCTTCAAGTCAGGCTGTCATGTTTACCAGGATCACAGCTCCGGTTGTTGAAATGGCTTCACAGTGTTCTGCAGTTTTCACAAATTCAGGGCTCACAAAAACATATTCCCCCTATGTGGGAATAGGCGCGGTATATAAATGTGAAAATAAAATAAATAAATAAATAAATAAATATAAATAAATACAGATTGGCCTACTAATCCTTATCAATATCAATAGGTCTGTTGTTGCAAGTGTAAAGGAAACAAATCCTTCTGCCAAGTTACTATTTGTAGCAAGCTAGTATGTGATGATTCCCAGCATCAATAGTGAGTAAGCGATGATAAGCAAATATACTTAATGAATGTCAGTATTTGATCATAAGTATCCCTGCCAAGAAAACTCCATGGACATGGGGGTCACGAAGTTAGTCACGACTGTAACGACACCACACACATACATTAAATATTCAAGATGGGAACACATTTATACTTTAGAGAAACGGGAACTTTAAAAACGGTGAAATATGTTGATACAATCCAAAGCCATTTTGATTTCCTCCTACAAATAGAACAAAAGGATGTGAGGGAAACAAATTCCACCAGGAAATTGTTGCAGGTCTAAAAAACAATCTTGTCTTCTGCACGCAGTTGTCTAATTAAGGATGCAATCAGACAGTAGGCATTTTGGAGGCCGAGTGAGATACAGAAGTATTGAAGTCTAAGCTTCTTTTAGGGCCTTTTCACACGACCCCTAAGATCCGCTGGTCCCTTAAATTTGGACCAAAGATCTTAGGGGTTCGTTGCTCTTCCTTCCTCCCCACCAGAGAAAGAGGGGGGAAAATGCAGCTCACCTGGAGGAGCTTCCCGGAGCTCCGTTTCTCTTCTGCTTGCTTTTTTCCCTCCCACCTCTTCTCTTAAAGGGGCAGGAGGCAAAAAAAACACAAGCAGAAGCCAGGAGAGCCCCGCACTGACCAGATTAAATCCGGACCTGGGGATTTTCACCCACCTCAAGCAGGTACAAGAAAGTGCAGCTGGGTCACGCTTAGGTGGGCGGGGTCGCACTTAATTGTCTGCAAAGTCCGGAGCTGGTGGGAAAACACTTGTAAGGTCCGGACCTTGCAGCCATTTCCTGCGGAGCTTAGGGGTCGTGTATAAAGGCCCTTAGATGCAGATCCTATACTTGGTTATACATGCCGAAAGCACACGGCACAACATTCATTAGCCCCGCTGCCGCCACCCACCCCCCTGGGATCCTCAAGATGAAGCTAAGCTGGTGGGAATGGGCACCCTCAAGAACCACAGCTGTAACTCTTTAATTGCCAGCTAGAAACTAGTGACTGCTATGCCTTCTGCGTGTGTAACAAAGCAACAGGATTTCAGCCAATGAGACTGGCCAGTTGTGACATGGAAGAGTTCTCATCCACACACCTTCACCTTCGTCAGCCCAAAGTTGAGGCTGTAGCTATCTGTCAACTGTGAGGAGGGACATGAGAGCAGACCTCCCACCCTTCTCACTCTTCATAACAATGTCAGGAAAGCTCAATGAGAATAAATGGTCTTGTTCTTCTCAGTTATGATGATGAACCTGGCAGGGAGTTAACAAACTCTTCCCTTGCCATCTCATCAGGGCAAGGCCGGTTTTCTTGACAGAAATGAAGAATTCCCTGAGATTTTGTCCCATCGTCCAACAGTGGGTCTTCTTCCGTACTCACAACCACTTTGTGAGGGAGCTTCCGAAAAAGAGAACTAATTCCATATTAGGGTTGTTGTTTTCTTTTTCTTTTTCACAGCAAACCTAAGGAAGTCTTATGTCTGTGAAGATTCTCAGTCATCCAGGTGGGGTTAGCTGGACGTTGAGTCATGGCAACTGGACTTCTTTTCTTGAGAGATTGAAATGTTTTGCTGCTCATCCAAGCAGCTTCGTTAGTCTGAGGAAAGTTGATGTGGTGAGTCCTCCAGTTTATAGTTCCCCTTGATTTCACCTCACCTTGCTCTAAAGAGGCCCATAAGCTGGACAATGGGCTGAAGAGGCTGGTTAGGTGGACAATGAATGGCCTGGGGTGTGTGAAAGGCCCACCTAGGATGCCTTCAAAAGGGGATTGGACAGATTCCTGGAGGAAAAGTCCATCACAGGTTACAAACTATGATGGAGATGTGTCATCTCCAGGCTTTAAACCAGGGTACTTCAAGGGCCAGATGCAGGGGAGTGGTATCAGGAGACAGATATCTAGTCTCATGCGCTCCCAAACGCAGCTGGTGGGGCCACTGTGAGATACAGGAAGCTGGACTAGATGGGCCTTTGGCCTAATCCAGCCTGGCTCTTCTTATGTTCTTATGAAGTCTTAGGCTAGGCAACAATCCAATTTGTTTTTGAAATGTTAACTCCTGCTTTAATTTACTCACCACTCCTCTTGGAGCTCCTTCTTAGCTATCGAAAGTTAAAAATTCAAACAATTCACTTTCGAATGTTCATAATTTTCGGGGGGGAGGGACAGGCACTATAATTACATGTCTATATCTTACACATTAGCATCCTAAAGAGCAGAGACATCACTTTGCCAACTAAGGTCAGGATAGTCAAAGCTATGGTTTTTCCAGTAGTGATGTATGGAAGTGAAAGCTGGACTATAAAGAAGGCTGATTGCCGCAGAATTGATGCTTTTGAGCTGTGGTGCTGGAGGAGAGTCTTGAGAGTCCCCTGGACTGCAAGGAGATCAAACCTATCCATCCTGAAAGAAATCAACCCCGAATGTTCACTGGAAGGACAGGTTTTGAAGCTGAGGCTCCAGTACTTTGGCCACCTCATGAGAAGAGAGGACTCCCTGGAAAAGGCCCTGATGCTGGGAAAAATCGAAGGCAAAAGGAAAAGAGGACGACAGAGAATGAGATGGTTGGACAGTGTCATCGATGCAACCAACATGGATTTGACCAAACCCCGGGAGGCAGTGGAAGACAAGAAGGCCTGCCGAGCTGTGGTCCATGGGGTCACGAAGAGTCAGACACGACTGAACGACTGAATAACAACAATCTTACACATTTTGCATATAAAAAAAACACCAAAAGCAGTCAGTAATTATGAAGTATGGATGCAAAGCCCGTTTTCTCCTGGATACAAGTACATAAGACCCTATCCCCTGGGAAAGGTCTGTGGGTGATCCACTGACATGAACTGGCACTATCACACTTGGGCATACCTCCCATTCATTTCAACGGGCTTTGATACTGAACAATCTCCAAGTTAAAATTGTATTTAATCAATAAAAATAAAAATAATAATCCTACACGTTTTGCACACCTGCATTGAGTCCTTGTAGCAATATATTACACACATGTACCATTTGTTGTACTGGCTTCTAGGTTAAAAACCTGAAGGGGAGAATCTATTGCTAAAATAGGAATTGTTTGCCATAACTGTTTCTTAGAAACTATTTTTATAATATATACAACAAACACAAAATGGAGGGAAACACTTCCAGAGCATAAAAAAGCGCTACCTACCTACGTCCATCCTGGATGCAGTACAGTCAACGTAAATTCATAAAACTCATTAAATTATAAAAGTTTCAAACGTTTACCATTATGAACAAAAATAGATCAAATAAAATACACATTTAATACAAGGAGTTCAAAACGGCCTACTTCTTTGTGCCTACGCTCTATTTCGCCTTTGTCTGAACTTTTCAATTCCTTCTCTCTCTCTCTCTCTCTCTCTCTCTCTCTCTCTCTGTGTGTGTGTGTGTGTGTGTGTGTGTGTGTGTGTGTGTGTTTTCTTTCTCTCTTTGTTGGCAAAATGTCTCTTTGGACAGAAGGAAGGCCGCTTCGTACTGACATACTGACGTGGTGGATCCTTGGCCTCGTCAGATATGTCGCCCCGTCAGAAAGAAAAGGGGTTTGTCCTCTTTAGCGTTGGCTGTTTGGAACTCATCCCGTAGCCGGAACTGCCACTCATCTTCCAGTTCCAGCCGGACTACCGTCTGGCGAAGGGAGTTCCTGTCCTGGCAAATGACGCACAAGGTGGCACCTGTTGGAATTGTAATTATTATTATTATTATTATTATTATTATTATTATTATTATTATTATTATTGTTGTTGTTGTTGTTGTTGTTGTTGTTGTTGTTGTTGTTGTTGCTGCTGCTGCTGCTGCTGCTGCTGCTGCTGCTGTTGTTGCTGTTGTTGCTGTTGTTGTTAAAAACATTCCAGGCACAGTAAATCAAAATTATAAAAACACAGAATGGTATTAGAGAACAGATGCAAGTTTGAACAAAAAAAATCCTACAACGTAATATATATGCTGTTCCTAACATTGGTGGGTTGTTTTTTCCCCAGCTCTGCTGATGTTATTCCTCGAAACTGCAACTCCTTTTAATACTGTGTGAAATGGCTTGATATTGATTGCAAGGACCACAAGTGAGATGTTTCGACTGCAAGATGATGATGATGATGATGAGTTGGTTGGTTCTTGTTGTTGCTAGCATGTATGTGTATACAACTTCCTCAAAACAGCTTGCAATTATAAAAAATGAACAGTACAATAGGACCCTGGTATCCGCTGGGGAGTGGTTCCAGGCCTTCCCGTGGATAACAAAAACCATGGATAAGACAGAATGCCAAAAATCCCAAAACTGCTGTTTTGTGATAGTAGCTTGCTTTACAGCTGCTGTTTTGTGACAGTTGCTTGCTTTATGGCTGCTGTTTTACAACAGTAGCTTGCTTTACAGCTGTGGCAGTAGCTTGCTTTGCGGCTGCTGAATTATTTATTTTTTTTCCTCTGCCAACCATGGATAATTGAATCATTTGGTTAATGAATCAGTGGATACAGGGGTCCTACTATAATTCTAATGTGATCAAATCAACACAGAAAAGGTCACTATGCAGCCTAAATATGTGCCTGGAACTCCAGCTCTCCATGACGTCAGCCTTTAAAAGGAGAGTGGGTGCCATGAGGCAGGTAGCCTGCTCCTCAACCCCCCCCACTTGTTTTTGTGGCTCTCCATGGTTCTTTGTCTCTTGGATGGAACATGTGGTCTTCCTGGCTTTGAACTACAACTCCCATCATCCCTTATCACAGGGTATGCTAATGGGATTCTCAGCCCGACAACGTTGGGAAGACTACCCGTTCCCCACAGCTCCCTCAAAGGAAGAGCTCGTGTTCTGCCTACATAAAGGATGGGGTTCGATCCATGGCATCTGCTATTAAAAGGACAGGTCAAATGGTATCAGAGAAGATAGCTGCATGTGAGTGCCCGCCTTGAGCTCCCCCAAAAGCACTGCCAGCCCGCCAGCCCACCAGGCCTCCTTGGGCTGCCTGGATATTCTGGCATGAGGGCTAGTCTTCTTCAGGTAGATGACAAGCATCCCCCCACCCACCCTGCCCAGCATGAAAGATGCAGCTTGTTTGCAATCTCCATCCGTCCCCAACAATAACTGCTATGACAAGTCCCATAGCACCCGAAAAGCCTCATCCCTTCAACCCCATGACTACAAAAGATGGGAAACACACCTCTACCAACTCCCCTTAAGAATATAAGAACATAAGAACATATGAAGAGCTATGCTGGATCAGGCCAAAGGCCCATCTAGTCCAGCTTCCTATCTCTCACAGTGGCCCCACCAGATGTGTTTGGGAGCGCATGAGACTAGATATCTGTCTCCTGATACCACTCCCCTGCATCTGGCCCTTGAAGTACCCTGGTTTTAACCCTGGAGATGACACATCTCCACCATGGTTTGTCACCTGTGATGGACTTTTCCTTGAGGAATCTGTCCAATCCCCTTTTGAAGGCATCCAGGCCAGATGCCATCACCACATCCTGTGGCAGGGAGTTCCATAGACTTACAACGTGCTGGGTGAAAAAATATTTTCTTTTGTCAGTTCTTACTCTCCCAGCCCTCAATTGGAGTGTATGTCCCCTAGTTCTGGTATTTTGGGAGAGACAGAAGAGCTTCCCTCTATCCACTTAACTCATGCCCTGCATTATTTTGTACGTCTCAATCATATCCCCCCTCAAGCGCCTTTTTTCCAGACTTGATACAGGCCTGAAATATTTAAAGTTTTTAAAAAAGCCGTAAATGCAGCAAAGCTAGACAAAATTAGCACAGATAAGCAGGTCCCCCCCTCTCTCAATCCCCCTCTGTGTTTTGGCCAGGGTGTCCCAACCCAGAGATAACCCGAGGTGTCGGCCGCGGTTTCTCACGTGCCTTTCAGGAAACGGAACTGCTTCAAGAAACTGGCGACGACAAAGGAATCGCAGAGGTACAAGAGGAGTCCGCTGAAGACCATCTCGGAGCAGCTCACGTTCAGGGAGTGGGGTCGAGAACTGACGTAGCAAACGGCGACCTGGTGGCGAGGGACAGGCAAAAGGCAGAGCGGGTGGTGACCGGGATGGTTCCCCACCCTGTTGAAAGCACAGCTATGCATTTATCCAAGGACAGGTCCGAAGGAATACCTCTCTACCAAGTGACGTCGTTTTCCCTGAGCTCCTTTTCAAGAAAAAACACACCACTTGAAATGTAACGGAGGGAGTTGTCCTTAAGTTATTTTGCACCTCGGGGACTGCAAGTGATGCCCCTTCTCTAAAAACGTTAGCACTGAGGGCTGCGGTGCATGTTTAGAGATCACCTGCCATTAGAAACAGAAGAGTGTCAGGGAGATGGTTCAGGCAGACCCTCCTGATTATGCAGTCATCCTTGCAAACTAAGAAGCCTGTGCTGACCTCCTGACGGTCAATCGCAAGGCAAAGCCAGATAATCTACCAATGATGGGAGATCAGAAAAGCCCTTGCTGTCATGATCGGACTTTTTTTTCATCTGTTACGAAAATCCTTCTGCTAATAAGAACATAAGAACATAAGAAGAGCCACGCTGGATCAGGCCAAAGGCCCATCTAGTCCAGATTCATGTATCTCACAGCGGCCCCACCAGATGTGTTTGGGAGCACATGAGACTAGATATCTGTCTCCTGATACCACTCTCCTGCATCTGGCCCTTGAAGTACCCTGGTTTAAACCCTGGAGGTTACACATCTCCATCATGGTTTGTAACCTGTGATGGACTTTTCCTCCAGGAATCTGTCCAATCCCCTTTTGAAGGCATCCAGGTCAGATGCCATCACCACATTGTGTGGCAGGGAGTTCCATAGACTTACAACACGCTGGGTGAAAAAATATTTTCTTTTGTCAGTTCTTACTCTCCCAGCCCTCAATTTGAGTGTATGTCCCCTAGTCCTGGTATTATGGGAGAGGGAGAAGAGCTTCCCTCTATCCACTTTACTCATGTCCTGCATTATTTTGTACGTCTCAATCATATCCCCCCTCAGGCGCCTTTTTTCCAGACTAAAGAGCCCCAAATGTTTTAGCCTTTCCTCATAAGGGAGGTACCCCAGGCCAGTAATCATTTTAGTCACTCTCTTCTGCACCTTTTCCAGTTCCACTATGTCTTTCTTGAGATGTGGTGATGGAGCGATCTATATAACAGGTACCTGGTTCCTCTGGCTTGCCACATTAAAGTGTACATTTCTTCAGAGGAACCCAGAGGAAGGCCCTCCCATCATTTTCATACATAAGCTCACACACGGCCCCTGACAAGGGCTGCTTATTTATTTATTTTATTTATTTATTTTAGAGTATTTTTACCCCGCCTTTCTACTTGGAAAAGGACCCAAAGGCAGCTTACAGCAATGAGAGAATAATGCACACTCCAGTACAATTAAGACATGTTCAGGTACTTGAGAAAAAGGAACTGAAGGACATCTTACAGCATTAATAGGCTCAGAGCACTTTAGAACGGCAGCGAGACATGCCTTTCCTTAAAATACAGCTGTTTTTTAAACATGGTCCAAGAACCATCCGACAAACTTTAAACTAGGAAGGCTTTTACTGAAGGTGGTAGAAAACTTCCATAGAATTGGGTGGAAAGCATGTGTTCTGCTTACCATATATTTATTTATTTTTCTATTTGTATACCACACCGATTTCCCAAAAGGGAACTCTGGGCAGTTTAGGTAATATGGCATAAGAAATCCAAGGAAAATAATAATTTTGGGTCCCTCCGGGGAGAAAGGCGGCATAAAAATAAAGTAGTAGTAGTAGTAGTAGTAGTAGTAGTAGTAGTAGTAGTAGTAGTAGTAGTAGTAGTAGTAGTTTTATTATTATTATTATTATTATTATTTTTTAAAAAACAGCCACAAACAAGTAATGAGCCTCGTGGCACAGTGGTTAAATGCCTGTACTGCATGTAAAACTGTTCTCATGACTTGGGGTTCAATCCCTGGTAGCAGGCTCAAGGTTCACTCAGCCTTCCATCCTTCCGAGGTCGGTAAAATGAGTACCCAGCTTGCTGGGGGGTGGATGGGCAATGTGTAGCCTGCATACTGTAATGAAACTGTAAACCACCCAGAGACTACTTGAAGTGCTATGGGGCGATATATAAGCAGAACACTTTGCTTTGCTTTGCTTTAATCAGCAAGAGGCCTAAAACAACTGATAACAAACACAAACAGCAGAGATGGAGGAAAACAATACACACCCTAGCAATTGCCGAAGGCATCCCTAAACAGCCAGGTTTTTACAGCTTTTTTGAAGGATGCCAGGGAAGCAGCCTGGCGTATCTCACTTGGCAGCTTGTTCCAGAGAGCCAGGCTGGCTACCAAGAAGGCCCGATTGCGCCTTGCAACCTTTTGGGCTTCCCTGGGAGTGGCCACCCGGAGTCAGACAGACAAAGAGGCTTGGGTGGGCCAGGCCACCTCTGACCTTATATACCTCCCCATACTGCTTAAAGCACTCTCTGGGTAGTTTACAATTTAATTATGCAAGCTACACATCTCACCCCCAGCAAGCTGGGTACTCAGTTTACTGACCTCAGAAGGATGGAAGGCTGAGTCAACCATGAGGCGGCTACCTGGGATTGAACTCCAGGTCATGAACACAGTTTTACCTGCAGTACAGGCGTTTAACCCCTGAGCCACAAGGCTTATCCATCAGTCTTTGGTGTCCTGGGCAAGCAGGCCAGGGCCCCAGTGGTGTTCACGGCTGGGCTCCATAACGTAGAACAACACTGCCTACCTTGGAATTGGGTGGCTGGTTACACCTATATCATTACTAGGTCTACAAGGACTAGAGCAGTGGTGGCGAACCATCGACACTCCAGATGTTTTGGACCAAAAATCCCAAAATTCCATGCCTGTGTTGCCAATGACAAAGCACTGTGGAAGTTGTGGTCCAAAACATCTGGAGTGCCTAAGGTTCGCTCCCAATGAACTAGTACAACTGGTAATAAAATGACAAGAATAACTGTGAGCTGTCAAGTCAATCCCAAATTATGATGACACTCCCAGGATCTTCTATATCTTCATATCCCCAAAAAGGGGGTTTTCCAGACCCAATTTCTGGGGAGCCATCCAGTGCTATCAGGCTTGTCCAACACTGCACTGAAAATGCAGACTATAACCCCATCTGCTAGACAGGCCTCTAGCCACACCCCACTCCAGTGGGGATTCAGTCTCCCAGCCCTCAGCCCTACAACCAAGGGCTCCAAGCCACGCAGTGATAGCAGCTCAGCCTCCAGTCAGGGCTAGGGAAACAATCCTGCCCAATAGAGATGGGTACGAATAAAAAAATGGTGTTTCGTTTGTCATTTGTCGTTTAGAGGGTCCGTTTTGGTTCGTTTCCGTTTTTCGCGAATTTTTGCAAAAAAAAAATTTCATTTTTGTTCGTTTCGTTACCATTTTGTTACCATTTCTTTCAATTTTTTGTGATTTTTTTTTAGCATTTAAAGCAGCTCAATGTATTGCCGTAACGAAAATGAAACGGACGACAAAATTTCCGGTGTTTCTGTTCGTTTCATTTTAGAGACAAAATTCGTTTGTCGTTTCGTTACGTAACAAAACGAAAAAACGAAAACGGAAATGAAAAATTGTTCGTTTCGTGCCCATCTCTACTGCCCAACACGCCGCCCAAGACCTGCTGCAGGTCCGAGTCATCGATACTGAAGGGACTTGACGGTCTGGCTCAATATACATCCGCTTTTTCTGTACAGTGGAACCTTGACTTACGTCATTAATCCGTTCCAGAGGTCTAGACTTAAGTCAAACATGACTTAAGTCAAACAAACTTTTCCCATAGAAAGTAATGGGAAAGTGGATTAATCCGTTCCAGACGATGAAAATGACCCCCCAAAACAGCAATTTGACTGTCTAAGCAGACAGCAATAATTCATGCTGTACTATAAAAGAAATAAGACAGCATTGTGGATTTACCTCCTCCAGCATGAACCCACCCACGCACCCATCGTCCTGCCACAGCCAGCCTTGAGGGTGTATAAAAGCCCCACACACCCTTTCTAAGTCCCTGCCCTCCTCTCCCTTCAAGGTTTGCAAGGAGACAGGAGGACCCCCCCATTCAGAACACACACACACACACACACTTCCCTTGCCAAGTGGGCCGGGGGTGGTGAGGGGGGCTCCTCTTCATGGCCCAGTTTCCCTGCCTGCTTGGAGAGGGGGGCGCACACCCCAAGACCCACTCCTGCCTTCCCTCCAGCAGCAAACTGCCCTCTGCACGTGCAGCGACACCCTCAGCAGAAGCAGCAGGAGGAGGAGGGGACAGAAGCGGAGGAGGTGGGGGGCTGTGGGATTCCCGAGGCCGCCCCTCCCAGGGGCCCTCTGCGGCGGTGGCAGTGCCCACCTGCTCTTCCCCACTGCCCCCCCTTGCAGCTGCCTGGCATCAAGGACTCACCGTTGCGGGTAGGAGGGAAGGGGATGGGAGCCCTGCGCGCCCGGGCGAAGAGCGGCGACGAGCCTGGGAGGTTGGGGCCGGGAGGGAAGGGGGTGGGAGAAGGGAGCCCTGCGCGCCCGGGCGAAGAGCGGCGACGAGCCTGAGAGGTTGGGGCCGGGAGGGAAGGGGGTGGGAGAAGGGAGCCCTGCGCGCCCGGGCGAAGAGCGGCGACGAGCCTGGGAGGTTGGGGCCGGGAGGGAAGGGGGTGGGAGAAGGGAGCCCTGCGCGCCAGGGTGAAGAGCGGCGACGAGCCTGGGAGGTTGGGGCCGGGAGGGAAGGGGGTGGGAGAAGGGAGCCCCGCGCTCCCGGGTGAAGAGCGGCGACGAGCCTGGGAGATCGGGGCCAGGAGGGAAGGGGGTGGGGGAAGCCCGCACGAGTGCATGGGTCTTCTCCCGGCTCACCTGCCTTCTGGATGTTTTGTGCCGGCAATGCCGGCAAAGGAAAAAAGTGGGAACCAGGGGATGGAGGGGAAGCCCACATGAGAGGCGCGGGGCTTCCCCCGGCTTGCCCGCCTCCTGGATCTTCAGCGCCAGCGGCGCCAGCTTCAAAAGAGAGCCGGGGGTGGGGGGAAGGCCATGCAAGCGGCTTCTCCCGGCTTGCCCGCCTCCCGGGTGCTTGGCGCCTGCAGGCACCGGCAAAGGAAGAGAGGCAGGGGCGGGCTGAGGAAGCGCCAGAGGTGCACGGCTTCCACTGGGTGTGTCCGTCGCCCGTGTGCAGTGGCAAAGGAAGAGAGGTGGGGCCCTGGGGAGGATTGGAGTGGGCGAGGAGGTGAAAGTGCACTTTGTAAAGAGGTCTCAGGGAAAAAAGGCTTCTTTTTTTGCCTTTTTTCCTGGACCTCCGGAACGGATAAGCATAGAAATTTAGCCTGACCGCCCAATTCCAGGCGTTACGCTGGGACTCCGAGACGTAACTCGAAGCCTGGGACGCAAGTCAAACAGACCCCTAGTGGACGTAAGTCAAATATGACGCAAGTCAAGTGGGACGTAACTCAAGGTACTACTGTATCTCACAGGCCCCACAGGGAAATTAGCTTTGGATGGTGTTGGGGGGTGGTGGTAAATTACCTGTGGTCCTAAGTTGAGGTAACAGTCCACGGAAAGGACCGGATGGCTGTAGTTCTTCAACGAGAGAGGAAAGAAGCGATGGCTGTGGTACTGGAGGTATTTTTCAAGGAGCAACTGAGCCGGAGCAGCCAGGAATGTGTTCTTGCTGTCTGGGGCACAGATGTATTGAGCTGGAGCAACAGCGACTGCGTTTTCAGGCATCTAAAAGGAAAACACGACTATGCGATAGCAGATTGACTCTTTTTTTTTTAATAAAGTCAATTCTTTTTTTTTAAGGGGGGGAGGGAGAAAAGGGAAGAAGACACGCCTCAGTGCCACAAGATTAGTTGATGAGAAAAAGACACTCAAGGGTTGCAGCAGTCCTCAAAGATGGGTTATTGGGTCACCAGGAGGCAAAGCAAGCGCGTGGGAGTCCATGAACAGCAAGCAAGCAAGGATGGTTTAAAAACGGCCAATACGTTTTGCAGGGCACGGCTAATCATAGAGGTGCTCCCCACACACACACACACACACAACCTACAACCACAGCTAACATGAGAATCCAGATTGTATCCCTCCTACTGCAGTAAGGATAAACTGGGATCACTCATGAGTACAAAACTGCTTTTATTCCTCTAAATCCCAAATCAGTAGCTGAGAGGATCCTTGAGAGGCATGTGAGAGAGGTTTAAATACCTCAGTAAAACCTAGGGCGATCCGGCCTTTGGACCTTACGTTTCTTTTGCAGACAGAAAACACTTCCGGGAGGGGACATAAGACGACTTACATGTCTGTGTATTCACAATTAATTCTTTCCTCAAGGGAAGGCCTGTGGGTGATACCCATATCCCACAGCTGAAGTGAAACCAATAATGGGGCCAAATCTTTTCTTTTCTTTCAGATCGTTCTCAGGGATTTCAAAGGAAATGGTGGAGCAGGCTAAACTGGTGGTCATGTTAACACCTCCACAGGGAGAAAACGAGCAAATGGGGTAGCTTTTTGCATGTCTCCCATGGGAACTGAATTCCAAGGATGCAGCAAGGCCTGACCTCTTTGTGTGAGAGTCCCCATCCACCCTGCTAATTAGAGATGGGCACGACTTGAAAAAAAATTTTTTCGAGTTGTCGTTAGTCGGGCCGGTCCCGTTTCGGCTTGTTTCCGGTTTTCGTGAAAATTCGCAAAAATTACTCGGTTCGTTTTTTCGTTGTCGTTAGTACTGGTTTTGGGGGGGGGAGCGGGCTCCTGGAGGCACCTCTGTGGGGTGGGTGCCTCCTCTGGCCCACTATAAAGGGAAAGTGGGCTCCTGGAGGCACCCGTGGGTGCCTCCTATCCTCACCCACTAGGAAGGGGAAGCAGGCTCCAAGAGACCACTCTACATGGGGGTCTCCCCTCCTCACCTGCTGCTGCTGCAAAATGGTATGCGATAGCCATATGGATATGCATACCAGTTGCAGGCTATGAGACCAGTGAGAGAGATAGCGTCATGCCTTCCCTGCACAAGGCTCTCGCACCACCATGTCTCACACAGAAGGGAATTGTACTTGCTGCGTGTAGTGCAATGCAAGCAGGTAGATCTGGCTTTAAGGTGGCTTAGTGCAAGGGCTAGGGTTAGGCTAGTGACGGGTAAGGTTACGGTGGGCTAGTGGGTTGCACCTCTGGGTGCCTCTCTGACCCACTAAGAAGACAGTCTGTGACGTATGGGTAAGGAGTCAAGGATTAGGGTAAGGGTTAGGGGGCTAGGGCAGGTTTTAGGGGGCTTTTTGGCACATCCCAGAAGTCTCCATGGCCAAGTGGCCATGCGTTTGGTCGGATGGCTCCAAAAATTTGCATGGTCGTCCACTCCCACATGGCTGGCCACTCGGCCAGCCCATCATTGCGCAGGTGTTAAAAAAAATAATCAATGGAGGACAGAGGAGGAGAGGAGAGACATTTTGTTGCAAGAAAAAACCCACTGCTACTGTGAAAAATCTGGCAGTTTATAAATTTTCGCGTGTTTCTGTTGTGCTTGTGTGTTTTTGGACCACGATTTCAAAAACAATATTGCGTTCGCCGCCCCATTTTGGATCCCCCGCCCGCACCGCATGGCATGGCGAAATGGCGACTCGAGTCCAGCTGGCCAGGACGGTGGGGAGGCGGGACCCCCCCTCCAGAAACCACCCCTCCGGTAGGTGCCCTGCGCCCTTAGTCAAGCAGGCATTTTTCTGCCTGCTTTTTTGGCCCGGGAATGGGTGGGGGGAGAGTTTAAAAGTTTTTTCCTGTGCCGTCCGTGCCGCTTGCTTGCGCTTTAATTGCGGCGGCCGGCGGCGAGACTGGGCTTTTTGCTGGCTGCGAGCCTGCGGCGAGTCCCACCAGAGCAGCCCAGGACGGGGGATGGGGGGGAGGCCGGGGACCTCCAGAAACAACCCCTCTGGTAGGTGCCCTGAGGCACGGCAGGCATTTTCCCGCCTGCTTTTTGGCCAAGAACCGGGTTTTTTTAACTTTTAAAAACTTTTTTTCTGTGCCGCGTGGCATCGCGCAATGGCGCGATGCAAGGAACAAGCACAACAAATCAGACCAAAATTGTTCGTTCGTCGGTTTGAGCTCGAAGTCTGGCGGAGTAATTCCCGTTACCGTTTCCGTAGAGTAACGGAACCGAGTAACGGAAACAGAAACGGGAATACCGCTAAGTCGTGCCCATCTCTACTGCTAATACTCTTTACTCAGAAATTATTCATTTATTTCCCTTGCCATGACACCCGCTCCTCCTCCTGCTAACTGGATTCAGGGGTTTAAAAAAAACCATGAATAATTTCGAATAATGGCTGAGAAAAGAACGCAACACAGGGGTAATACTGTCCCCGATACCTAGAGTTCCAATGTCATCTCACCCCAAATAAATAATGGTTCATGTGGGGAAACTGCAGGTCCCAATTTTAAAAACACAAACTCAGGCTCACCCTAAAACCAAGTCCAACCTCAGGTCAGCTCTTTGTTCAGACCACTGAATCCGTAAAAAGGATTGCCTGGACAGTGTTAGTAGAAGAGTTTCTGAATGCGCTCACCTTTGATTTGATATGAAAAGACCTTTGCCCACCCACTGCGATTTGCTTCTTCATAACACTGAATCGATTGAATCGACAGATCAGCAGGCCAGCGCTGTGGGCTCGGAGGTTGAAGTCCACGTCGTCACACAGGAATCTGTGGGCAACGACAGAGGACGGAACTTGAGAAGCCCCATGTGTGTATCTCTCGGACAAAATGTCTCAAACAGGGTAGAAAACACAGAGGTGCCCATAGTACAAACAGGAAGATCACAGCCTACCAGCCAACTTGGGGTAGGGGGTGGGGTAGAGAAGCTAAGGAGGCATCGAAGAAAGTGGTTCGAACATGACATCTGATAGAAGATAACATTGGTGTTCTGATATTGCAATGAATCCTAAGGACAAAACAGATATTAGATCAAAGGCTACGCATAATAAAAACTGGGGCCTGGTGGCTCAGTGGGCTAGAGTGCTGAAACTGACAGCTGCAAAGTCAGCAGCTCGGCGGTTCGAATCCC
The DNA here is from genome assembly GCA_037367245.1 of Phrynocephalus guinanensis. Lineage (NCBI taxonomy): Eukaryota > Metazoa > Chordata > Lepidosauria > Squamata > Agamidae > Phrynocephalus > Phrynocephalus guinanensis. Next base: position 174,419,612 of record CM074733.1, on the reverse strand, counting down.
GGGTGCCAATGCAGCGGAGCGAGCTCCCGCTGATAACCCCAGCTCCTGCCAACCTAGCAGTTCGAAAGCATGTATTAAATGCAAGTAGATAAATAGGTACTGCCGTAAAAAGCAGGAAGGTAAAACAGTGTTTCCTTGCAGCCATGCCGGCCACGTGGCCACGGACTTGCACAACACTAGCTCTTCTTCGGCTTAGAAACGGAGATGAGCACCGCCCCTAGAGTCGGACACAACTAGCATGCATGTCCAGGGGGAACCTTTACCTTTACCTTTTTATACCTAATAAAAGCCTTCTCTTTCCAGTTCAATTAGCAGCTTCAGCGGAACGAGTGTTTTCAGGATGATGAGCATGGAGGGAAGGCATTGGACCGTCTTACTATTTTGATTCAAGATGGGCATGAACCAGAAAATAGCAATTCATTTTGATACATGATTCACCAAGATCAATGAATCACAAATAATGAATTCATAATTTTGTTCTGACTAATGGATTCGTAAATTTGTTTATGAATTTCAAACACTATACAATGGTCCCCAAGGCACCTAGAGGAAACAACATTAGCGGGAAGTTTCCCCTCACAATCCTCCACAATCCCTGAAAATTGGGATTCCAGACATTCAAGTTATATACCCACAAATTGGATCCCCCTCAGAAAAGCACCCTATAGAAGACGGCTTGGGGAAACCGAATATTCACCAAACGTGGTGGGAATGTAAAGGATATATGACCTGATGAATCAATAAATAAAAAAATTGCTAATACTTCATCAATTCTTATTCAATGGCGACAAGGTTCCCTCTAAGGCAGGGGTGCCCAAACTTTTTGTAAGGAGGGCCAGATTTGGTGGCTGAGAATGTGTCAGGGGCCGGTTGCTCCCCGACCCTGCCACCCCACTGCAAGCCCCACCCACTGACCATTAAGCCCCACCCACTGACCCATAAGCCCCACCCACTAACCCCTTGCAACCCCACCCGCAGGAAGAAAGGCGGGGACCAGGGAAGGGAGGGAGAGGGAAACCAAGAGAGGAAGGAAGGAAGGTGGGGACCAAAGGAAGCACAGGGAGCCGTGGCCACCACAGGGGAATGTGTGGGTGAAGGATGGGGAGGGAGGGGCAGGCCAGCCAGCCGCGGGCCACTCAGAATGGCCTGACGGGCCGGAGTTGGCCCCCGGGCCAGACTTTGGGCAGGCTTGCTCTAAGGTGCATGTGCACACACCTCTGCCCAGGGCTTTTCTTCCCCTGTGTACACGCAGCAACCATTTTTGTTTGGGTCATCATGGAACACGCATGGCGGGGGGGGATCATGTATGCATGGGACTGAACCATGTGCAGCGTGGGTTAAAATTAGAGGGCACACCATCAGGGAGTACCAATTTATACAAATACCAAATTGATAAATGAGCATTGTTTGAACAAATTTTGCAATCTTTTTTAGTTTGCGCTAGTCGTGTCCGACTCCATTTCCAAGCCAAAGAGCCAGTGTTGTGCAACTTCGTGACCATGTGGCCGGCATGGCTGCATGGAACACTGTTTACCTTCATGCTTTTTATGGCGGTACCTATTTATCTACTTGCATTTTACATGCTTTTGAACTGCTAGGTTGGCAGGAGCTGGGGTTAACAGCAGGAGCTCACTCCATTGCGTGGCACCTGGGATTCGAACCACCGAGCTGCCCGATTTTGTATCCATCACTAATTTGAATCATAAACTCCCCAAAATGTCTGCTATACAAAATAGATGCAAAGATAAATTTCAATTCATATCTAGTTTGGCTCTAAAACAAAGAAAGGGAATTTCTGCACACTACAGCTTTTAGGAACACCATGTAGGAGTTGGTGGAAGTTCCCCATCTCACTCCTCTCCTCACAAAGCCCCACCCTTCATCACATGAAGAAATCTCAGCTATTTCCCAGCAAGGATTCTTAAGGCAAAGGTTCCCAGCTTTGAGTCCCCAGAGCTTCATGGACTGCAACTCCCAGAAGCCTTCACCACTACCTGTGCTAGCCAGGATTTCTGGGAGTTGTTGTCCTAGGGCAGTGGTGGAGAACCTTTGGCCCTCCAGATGTTTCGGGCCACAACTCCCAGAATCCCAAGCCTGTCTTGCCAATGGCAATAGACTGTGGGAGTTGTGGTCATAGAATCATAGAATCATAGAGTTGGAAGAGACCTCAAGGCCCATCTAGTTCCTGCCATGCAGGAACCCCTTCACAATAATTCCGACAGCTGGCCATCCAGCCTCTGCTTAAAAACCTCCAAAGAAGGAGACTCCACCGCCACCCTCCGTGGCAGCAGATTCCACTGCCGAACAGCTCTAACTATCATGAAGTTCTTCCTTATGTTCAAATGGAATCTCTTTTCCTGTAATTTGAAACCATTGCCCCGAGTCTCTGAAGCCATGGAAAACAAACCTGTTCCCTCTTCAATGTGACATCCTTTCAAATATTTAAACATAGCTATCATATCCCCTCTCAGTCTTCTTTTTGAAAGGCTAAACATTCCCAGTTCCCTAAACCGTTCCTCATAAGACATTTCCTCCAGACCCTCAACCATCCTGGTCCCCCTCCTCTGCACCCGCTCGAGGTTGTCAACATCCTTTTTAAATTGAGGCACACAAAACTGGACACAGTAGTCCAGGTGGGGTCTGACCAGAGCAGAATAGAGTGGCACTATCACTTCCCTTGTCCAAAACATCTGGAGGGCCACAGGTTCTCCACCACTGTCCTAAGGCATCTGAGGACACATGGCTAGGAGCCACCGCGGGGACTAGAAGAGTCAGGGATTTCACAGCTCTACACCCATGCTCTGTAGCCGAGGCAACGTCAAGCCAAGGTGTCCTGCCCTTGACTGGGCTCACCGGTTCTGGTTATACTGAACGTTCTGGGTCAGGTCCACATTCATCATGACAAAGTCATGCACGTGGCAGAACGAGAAGGGCTCCTTGATTTCTCCGCTCTTGGTTTTACTTGACCACTTCCTCATCCCGATCAAGGCATAGTGGGGTGACATGCGGGGTGGACTCGAGATGCTGCAGGATCTGCTTTAGGGAGACGTTCCTCTCCGTCCATGTGTACTCGCTGGAAACGGGAACAGGGGAACAAAAACGGTTGGAAACACACCCAATAATTCAGAATCGTAGTACTTCCCCCCAAAGAAATTAAGCATTACCTTTTCCGGTCACCCGAGCAATCGATTTCGACAGTGTTCCACATGACGCAGGAGTCATCCGAGATGACAATGAAAGGCCAGATGTCCTGGGGCTTAATCCCTAGTTCCTCTTGCCGGATTCGCTCAAGCTCCAGATTATGGTAGGACAGCTCTTTGATTAGAAAGTGAGCAGCACCTGAAACCAGAGAGACCCACCTCCGTATTTACTGAGGGAGACTGGAAACTTCAAAGTACTAGCATTATTTTATTTGTTTGGTTGCTTATATACAAGTATCTATATTTGCTACATGAGTCTCTTTCTCCCTGCCCTATATCCCATTCAAGCCTATGCCGCTCTCTGGCTTATCCCCACCCACTTCTCAGCCCCACTGGTAACATCCATATCCCTTATTACCTCTCTGATGCTTCCACAAACACAAAAGATAAAAAAGAGGGGGGGACTTCCTTACATGTGGTATGACTCAATCAGGGGAGGCTTTGAATCTGTGCAGGTTCAGGCTCGGAATCTGTGAGGTCCAAAGCCCTCCTACTCTTTAGGGCAAACACAATAAGGGTGACAATGGAAATCTTGCAGGGGGTATAAATGTTTTTCTTCCCATTATTTTCAATGGAGGACATTTAAAGTATACAGTAGGACCCCCGTATCCACTGATTCGTTATCCACTGATTCAGTTATCCACAATTGGCAGGGGGGAAATTAATTAAATAATCCAGGAGCCGCAAAGCAAGCTACTGTCACAAAAAGCAGCTGTAAAGCAAGCTACTGTCATAAAACAGCAGCCGTAAAGCAAGCTACTGTCACAAACAGCAGCTGTAAAGCAAGCTACTGTCACAAAACAGCAGCCATAAGGCAAGCTGCTGCCACAAAACAGAAGTTTTGGGGAATTTTTGGTGTTCTCTCTTATCCATGGTATTCATTATCCACGGGAAGGCCTGGAACCAATCCCTAGTGGATACTGGGGTCCTACTGTACCCTCCATCCTTCCCCTGCATCCACTCTCGTAATGGGGGCATAGCAGGAATAGATATAGAAAATTTCCAGAAATTTTGAAGCAGTGGCGGGGGGAACTTTAGAAAAAAATCATAAAATTGGGGAACAATTCTCTCCCCACTCCCATGTCTCCCCTCCCAAAAAGTTTCTGGAAACTATACATCTCTAGGTAGCATGGATGACGGAATATCAGAGCAGCCGAAATTAGAAAGTAGATTCCAGAAAGCTCTTCACCGCCACAAAAACCTAGTGTAGACATGTGTGCCCTATCAACTGAAGGCAGTCAGACATCAATGGTTAAAATCAACCCCTGCTATTAAGCCCAAAGCTGGCTGGAGAGCTGCGTTGTGTGGCTATTTCTCTACAAAGCCAGAGGTCGACAGTTCGATTCCCTGCTCTGCCTCCCGGGAGAGGAGCCAGCCTGTGTGGCCTTGGGCAGTCCCCAAAAAAGAAAGGAATGGCAAACGACTTCTAAGTATTCTCCACCTGGCAAATCTTGAAAAGGGTCACTGTGAAGTCAAAACTGACTTGATTATTTTATTAGTGACCCGAAACTTTCGTTTGCTTTCCTACCCGTTCAAGTCAATTCAATCTTGCCACCGCTGTTCCTTCACAGGAGTGAAGGAACTCCACCAGATACGTACCCACTCCGGCACTGTTGAAGATACTCGGGAGAACAAGCATGATATGATTGGGCCAGTATTTCTTATATATTGCCATTTCGTACTCTTTGACAACCAGAACGTGCAAATGGCTGGCCCCATCCATGGCGTGATAAAGGTTAAAGAGTCCATGTTCGTGACGTCCAGTTGTGGGAGTAAAAGTAGGGCTTTTTATGTAATCTTGGCTCTGTAAAGTTAGGAATCTGGGTGTTATTATGGTCCTTCATACAACAAATCCAAGGTTGAGTGCACTGAGGGAGAAAGTTGGGTTACTTATCTGTAACTTTGGCTCTTCGAGTGGTCACTCTGTGATTCCACACACTGGGGTTAATGTGCGCTTGCGCAGTAACTTCTCGGAACCTTCTAGATCTAATTAGTAGAAAAAAGCCCTCCTCTATACAAGGTGAGGCTCCGCCTATCTCACCTCAGTTCCCCTTTATCCAACACTGTCGAAAGTGACAGACTGACGTGACGGAGAGTGGGGAAGGATGGGCGGGTAGGTGTGGAATCCCAGAGTGACCAAATTTACAGGTAAGTAACTTTCTTCTTTGTGGTCCTCGGTGATTGCACACATTGGGTGATTAACAAGCTGACTTAACTGGAGGTGGGTCGTCACAGCAGAGCAGAAGAGAGCACGGCATGGCCAAAAGCTGAGTCGGAATAGGCCCTGACATCCTGTCTATAATGAGGAGCGAAAGTCAGAGAGGACGACCAAGTGGCTGCTTTGCAAATCTCTGCAACTGAAATTCCTTTCATAAAGGCCATTGAGGTGGAAACGGCTCTGGTCAAATGGGCTCTTGGCACCAATGGCAGGAGCAACCAGGCTAGTTCGTAGGCGAGCATGATAGTCGCCACAATAGCTTTAGAAATAGACTGAGGAGAAGCGGGAAGTCCAACCTTGGGCCCATAAGTACAAATAAAGAGTCTTTGAGACTTTCATATGCAGTAGTCCCCTGCCACAACGCAGCTCATATATTATGGTCTCAGTATAGCACGGGCTTTTTTCTTGCGAGAAGAAAGCTTCCAAAGAGAGGTTTTTAACCCCCTCCTGGCACCTCAGCAAACAGACCTTGAGCTCTCTGGCAGCAAGGTTTGCTGAGGTGTCATGAGGGGATTAGAAACCTCTCTTTGAAAGCGGAGTGGCAAGAGTAGCCCAAGGTTAGTCTGCTGAGGCATCAGCATTTAGCTTCCAAAGAGAGGTTTTTAACCAAACCCTAACACCTCAGCAAAATGTCCTTGGGCTGCTCCTGCTGGCTGCGTTTCCAAAGAGAGGTTTTCAACCCCCTCCTGACACCTCAGCAAAAACACCTTGACCTCCTGGCAGCAAGGTTTGCTGAGGTGTCAGGAGGGGGTTAAAAACCTCTCTTTGCAACCGCAGCAGGCAGGAGCAGCCCAAGGTCAGTTTGCTGAGGCGTCTGCATTTCATGAGTTTTCCTTTATCGGGGTGGATCAGGCACCAAACTCCCACAATAAATGGGTGAGTATTGTATGAGCCGTATGGGAAATGTAAAAGGAAAGTTCCCTTCTAACACCCAGGGAATACAAGGAGCGCTCAAGAGGTGCTGAGGGATTTGGAAAGAAAGTAGGAAGAATCAAAGCTTGATTGAGGCGGAAATCTGATACCACCTTAGGGAGAAAGGCAATATCAGGATATACTGTCGCTTTGTTGGGGTGAAACTGTATATACGGAGAGTCCACTCTCAGGGCAGCAAGTTCACTGGCATGCCTAGTGGACGTAATGGCCACCAAAAATATCATTTTCAGGGTGAGTAATCAAAGAGAAGTTGTGGCCATTGGTTCGAAGGGAGGCTTGGAAAGACAATGGAAGAGACTACTAATTAGATCTAGAAGGTTCCGAGAAGTTACTGTGCATGGCAACATTAACCCCAATGTGTGCACTCACAGAGGACCACAAAGAAGAAGGGGTGACTAGACTGGGGATGTGGCCTGATATGGTTGTAGGATATATGCTTCCGTCAATGGTCAACAAGCTGAAGAGCTCACCATCTCAAGTTTTTAATAAGATTGCAATAAGACTCGTTTTTGGAAAATAGCAAAAGTACTTCCACTGATTGAAGAGAGAGTGATAGCTGCTCTCAGCTCCTGTTTATGACCATTTGGAGCTGTCGAGCCAAGGCTAGCTAAATGATCCAAGCAAAGTGTAAGCCCTAAATGATTACACTATCCTAGATGGAGTAACAGGAGATCAGTGGCCCTCCCTTAAAGATTAGTTGTGGACCAGGGAGTTAGCAGTGGCACATCTCCGAGGCAGGTGAGCCCTGCCTACAGAAGAGGCTCTCCACACTTCTCCAAGTGGTAACCCTTTTGCACTTTTGTAACAGACACAGAGGCAGACCCTGAAATGTCACTTTTAGCCTCATGGCACAGTGGCTACACTGCAACACTGCAGGCAAGACTCTGCTCATGACCTGAGTTCAATCCCAGAGCGCTCAGGTAGGCAGCACAAGGTTGACTCAGCTTTCCATCCTTCCAAGGTTAGTAAACTGAGTACCCAACTCACCAGGAGGTGTGCGTGTAGGGGGGCAATGTGTAGGCTGCATCAATAAACTGTAAACCACCCAGAGAGTGCTTTAAGCGCTATGGGGCAGGATATAAGCAGTATGCTGAGTTTTACACTTCGCTTTTTACCTTAAGCAGAATGAATACAATAAAATGCTGAAACCATCCCCGATGGAACACGGGTACAATGACGCTCTAAGGTCTGTAAGTTATGGATTGATTCAGCATGTCCTTTTGCTCATCCTTATTAAGAGTTAACTTCCTAAACTCTGCCATAGAGGTCTGGTGATTATATTGATCTAAAATAACCACCTTTGTGAACAACATGGACACAGTCTCTGCTTACCGCAGAGCTAAGGCAGAGAAAGACAGAAATCCATCTTGATCCATCGTCGCAGAGCGGAGTCACAGAGCAGAGTCAAAGCAGCGAGCACGTCTCACACCCTTCTGAATAGGGATGTGATTAATGCAGCACTTGTTAAATTTCTCGCCCTCACTCGATTTAGGCTTTCCTGGCTCGTTGACACCCTCAGTGAGTTGAAGCCCAAGAACACCCGGGGACCCCAGGTTGTTGGGGGGGGGGGAATGGCTCACAAGATCCTTGACCTTCAACAAGAGTGGTGTGAGGCTTGCTAACCCACCACCCCTCTCCACTGAAGGGCCTCCTAATTTAAGGAAAATAAATGAGGGCCAAACTTGCACCCTTTCCCGCTGAGAAGCCAAGCACACCTCCAGCGCACACGAAAGAGCTGGATGACAAGAAGGACACCAACAACCCATGCGATCCTTTAGGCTCCCCGAGTTCCAGTTTTATGCCCATGGGTGATTCGCAAGACCACGAGGGAAGAGCCCCTGGAAATTCCTCAATGTCCACGTTGCAGAGAAGGAGAACGTAGCAGTTTGTATTCCTCACCCGTGAGGGTAAAGATAAAAAGCAAAAAGTGTTCTGCTTATATACCACCCCATACCACTTTAAGTAGTCTCTGGGCGGTTTACAATTTTAATTATAGTGTGCAGGCTACACATTGCCCCCCCCAGAAAGCTGGGTACTCATTTTACCGACCTCGGAAGGATGGAAGGCTGAGTGAACCTTGAGCCTTCTACCTGGGATTGAACCCCAGGTCATGAGCATAGTTTCACCTGCAGTACAGGCATTTAACCACTGCGCCACAAGGCTCTATGTCCACCCTTACTCCCGGCCCCGTAAAAGCAAGGAGAGCCGGGTCCTCTCATTCAACTACCTGATCGGTGACCAGAGGCAGCCTCATGCTCTCCAGCTGTCGCCCGGGATGGCTGAAGACAAAATGGTGCTCCTTGGACTTGGGGATGATGAAGTGAAGCTGAATCTCCTCTCCCAGCATCGAGTAAGAAAAGGCAAACGCGTGCAAGGTGGACTCGTAAAGCTGAGGGGGGGGGGGAAGCAGAAGGACATGTCCAATCAGGGGGTCCCGCGGAAGAATTTTTTGCTTCCTATTAAGACAAAGGCTGAGAGGGTGTCCTTCCGATCTACACACAGATCCCTGGCTGGCAGGTGAACCTGACGTCAGAATCAGTAAGGACACTCCCGGTGCCCCTTAACTTACGGCCTTTTTACACGACCCCTAAGATCCGCTGGTCCCTTAAATTCGGACCAGAGATCTTGAGGGTTTGTCGCTCTCCCTGCGTTCCCAGCCCCTCCGCACTTCCTTGTTCTGTCTGCGTGTGGGGAGGGAGAAAAAAAGGGAGAAAAGAATGCACTCTTACCTCCGGAGTGCCGGAGTGCCGGTGGAAGTTGCTCCGAGCCCCGGTCACTTCCTGGTTCCTCTTAAAGGGGCAGGAGGCAAAAAACAACAACAAAAAGAAGCGAGGAGAGCCCGGCACTCTCCGCATCAATTTTTTTCACTCTCCCAGAGCAGGTACTTGAAAGGTGCGCTGGGTCGCGCTTAGGTGGGCGGGGTCGCACTTAATTTTTCTGTTAGCTCCGGAGCTGGTGGGGAAACATTTTTAAGCTCCGGAGCTGGGAGCCATTTGCAGCGGAGCTTAGGGGTCGTGTATAAACGCCCCTAATTAACTGAATTTCACACACAGCCCTGTCTCTCATTACCATCTCTCTCTTTCTCTCTCCTTAAGCAGCGGTAGTAGAAGAGACCACATCCCTAAACAAACTGCATTGAGGTCAATAAAGAAACCCAACCTTAATAGGTCCAAGAGGGAAGCATTTCGTAAGAGATCAATGGCCATTTCGGGTGGTGTCTGCTGAATGAAGACACATGCTCATTGGACACTAGCTTTATTCAAGCCTCAGAGCTTTCCCTTCCCACCTGGACGTGTCTGCGTGCGTAATGCAAAGGTCCCCACCAGAAGTCTGTACGGGGGACTCAGCAGAACATGCTTCCAGCGCTCACGTGATCAGAAGCCCTCAGAAGGCAGAGCAGCTGATCCCATAAGCTCCGTGGGTTCAGCGGAACATCTTCCAGGTCCCAGTACAAACCTTTCCCCTAACCACACACAAACATCTAAGAATCAGGAAGAATTTTCTGATGGTTAGAGCTGTTCCACAGTGGAATAATATGCTGCCACAAAGGAGGGTGGTGGAGTCTCCTTCTTGGGAGTTTTTTAAGCAGAGGCTGGATGGCCACCTGTCAGGGGGGTACTTTGATGGAGGTTTCTGGATGGCAGGGGCTTGGACAGGATGGCCCTCCTTGAGGTCTCTTCCAACTCTATGGTTCTATGAGTCAAGGTGAACTTTGACACACACATACACACACACACACACATCCTCAAGCACCTTTCAATTCTCCACATATTCAAGCTTAGCACCTGGAAAGGGTTACGGCTGTGCTGGATATTTATTATCTGCTTTCTGTGGTTTTCTGATGCTGCCTGAACTCTACACACCGTCTAAACATATGACTAGATTAGATCTGCATTCAGGATCACAGATGTTCCAGGATCAAAAAGAGAGGCCTTACCTGGCCTTTGTAGCAGAGCCAATGAGACGCTTCCGAGCATTACATTGGGCTGAAAGCTTGGGAAAGATGGGGTTAAAAAAAACCACTACATCTCTCAGAACCCCCTGGAAAGCATCGCAGGTGGGCACATGAGATGGAGTCCCCAAAAAAGCACTATTAAGGAAGGCATATGGCCTCAAATCTGTACATAACCATGAAGCCCGACTGAGTGACGTGGGGTCCCTTATGACATCGTGGGCTAAACTCTCACATAGCGGCAGTGGGGTTGCAAGAGAAAGGTTTTTGGGACAAGAGCCCAGGGCTTCACTCAGCAGAAGGAGCAGGAAGCATGCAGCAAAGCAGACCTACCATAGAAGAAGAAAAAAGACATAGTGGAACTGGAAAAGGTGCAGAAGAGAGCAACTAAAATAATTACTGGGCTGGGGCACCTCCCTTATGAGGAAAAGGCTAAAACATTTGGAGCTCTCTATTAGTCTGGAAAAAGGCACCTGAGGGGGGGATATGATTGAGACGTACAAAATAATGCAGGGCATGAGTAAAGTGGATAGAAGGACAATCTTCTCCCTCTCACAAAATATCAGAACTAGGGGACATATACTCCAATTGAGGGCTGGGAGAGTAAGAACAGAGAAAAGAAAATATTTTTTCACCCAGCGCGTTGTAAGTCTGTGGAACTCCCTGCCACAGGAGGTGGTGATGGCATCTGGCCTGGATGCCTTCAAAAGGGGATTGGACAGATTCCTGATGGAAAAGTCCATCACAGGTTACAAACCATGATGGAGATGTGTAATCTCCAGGCTTAAAACCAGGGTACTTCAAGGGCCAGATGCAGGGGAGTGGTATCAGGAGACAGATATCTAGTCTCATGCGCTCTCAAACGCATCTTGTGGAGCCGCTGTGAGATACAGGAAGCTGGACTAGATGGGCCTTTGGCCTGATCCAGCATGGCTCATCTTATGTTCTTATGTTAAAATGGATTATACATCGCCATGTCTTTCCTCCCTTATCTCACAGGGTCACTGGGTCCTAACTGTAGCTCTGGACCGTGATGAAGATAAAAGACTGGGATATGGACAGTGGAATACATGTTGTCTGACCACTGTTGCCTTGAGGAAATGCAGAATGAAAAAAAATTAAGGTGGTGGTGGCAAAACGCCATAAATCAGCAACATGGCCAACCTACACAAGCCTCTTTGAACATCGGCCCAATGGAGCTTTCTCTCTGGTGCAATGAGCACAGGAACGCAACCAAAATGAATGTTTTGGCCTCAGACTCCACAAGTAGCATGTTTTACAGCCTACATAGCCCAGTGCGTATATTAGGTCCAAGGCTATGCTGTCCTTGCCACTGCCTGTAATTGGTGATCCATTCTCTTCTGAAGCACTGGATGTTTTCATGCCCTTCCTTCCCCGCTTCCCCTCCCTCAAAAGGTAACGTACGTCTCACCTGGTACCTGGGGTTGAAGCCCATGTACCGATGGCACTGCTCACAGTGATGGTAAGTGTTGTAAGCGGCATACTTGGAGAGCCTCATCCGAGCTGTCTGGCGGCGCGTGTATACGTCCTCTTGCTTTCTGCTGGCTGATCTATCTGTACAATTGGTTTTTTTTTATTAAAAAAAAGTATCAGTTATGGGCTCACGGACCAGGAAGGAAAGAGGAACCCACGCCTTGTTGGTTTTCTCAGAAACTAAACCAAGCATAGTCATGACGTGTCGACACCTAGCCTGATTTTTCGCATGGAATGGAGAGGCCTTGAGTGTTCTTCCTCTCAAAACATGGCTACGTTTCAGTCATTCCAGCGGCAGTGGTTGTTGAGATGAGCAGGAGCCGCTGATGCAGGAGCCCCGTGGCACAGTGGTTAAATGCCTGTACTGCAGGTAAAACTGTGCTCACGACCTGGGGTTCAATCCCAGGTAGCAGCCGCATGGTTGACTCAGCCTTCCATCCTTCTGAGGTCAGTAAAATGAGCACCCAGCTTGCTGAGGGTGGGGGCGGTGTGTAGCCCGCACACTGTAATTAAACTGTAAACTGCCCAGAGACTACTCTCTGGGCAAAATACCAGAACTAGGGGACATCCACTCAAATTGAGGGCTGGGAGAGTAAGAACAGACAAAAGAAAATATTTTTTTCACCCAGCGCGTTGTTAGTCTGTGGAACTCCCTGCCACAGGAGGTGGTGATGGCATCTGGCCTGGATGCCTTCAAAAGGGGACTGGACAGATTCCTGGAGGAAAAGTCCATCACAGGTGACAAACCATGAGGGAGATGTATCATCTCCAGGCTTAAAACCGGGAGTACTTCGAGGGCCAGATGCAGGGGAGTGGTATCAGGAGACAGAGATCTAGTCCCATGCGCTCCCAGACGCATCTGGTGGGGCCACTGTGAGATACAAGAAGCTGGACTAGATGGGCCTTTGGCCTGAGCCAGCATGGCCTCTTCTTATGTTCTTATGTACTTGAAGTGGTATGGGGTGGTATATAAGTAGAACACGTTGCTTTTGATTTGATGGTGACCCTCCAGACTCAGGAGGTTCCAGAGGATCCTGCCATGAACAGCCATGCTCAGGACTTGCAAAATCATGATCAGGGGACTGTGAAACAGGCACTGTTATTAAATGTGGGCAGAAGAAGACTGAGGGGCAATATGATGGCCCTTTTCAAATACCTGAAAGGCTGTCATACAGAGAAGGGACAGGATCTGTTCTCAGTCATCCCTGAGTGCAGGATGCACAACAAACAATGGGTTCACAGGAAGCCAGATTTACACTGAGTATCAGGAAAAACTTCTCAACAGTTAGAGCTGTATGACAATGGAATCAATGTGCTCGGGAGATGGTCGTGCTCCAACACTGGAGGCATTCAAGAGAAAATGGCAGAGTAACCATCTCTCTGACTGCTCTTATTTTGTATTCCTGCCTGGAGCAAGTGGTTGGACTCAATGGCCTTGTTCTGGGATTCTAGTCATTTCTGTACCCATCCACGTCTCTTAGAAACACTGTGGTATGTGAGGTATTTTAACTAACTTTCATTCCCCTCCATTTTAATCTCTGTTTAATTTTTACAAGGCGAACAAAGTATGTAGAATGTTTTCAGCACTCTGGAGGGCCACAGAAATCCTAATCATTGTTTTCATGCTAGAACGTTTGGACCCTGTCTGTGGGATTAGGCTTTTGGGTTGGCATGACTGTAGCCATGTTTTGCCTTTTCAGAAGCAACAGCTTTTGATGCAAAAAGGCCGGAGTTCTTCGCAATAGCAGACAAGTTTGTGCCAGCCCACTAGCCCTCCCTCTATATTCCTTAGTTAAGCTGGATTTGTCTTCTCATATTACCAGTAAAGCTTGCCAATACGTGATTTCATTGTCTCCTACCATTACTAGTTAAGTTTGCCAATTAAAGAACTGCCGCTTATCTAAAGCTTACCAATTATAGCAATGCACACAGGTACAAGTACACGTAGAAATGCATAATAATATAGACCTCCCATGTAACACCTCTCTAACCTTATTTGGGGAATTTATTGCTGTGACACAAAGAAATGATGTAATCAGCTATGCTAATTACCTAGGGTAGAAGGTTAACGAAAGGAGGCCTCCCCAGAGGGGAGGGGTCCCTCCGCTGGTTCGGATATTCCTCTCTCTCTCTCTCTCTCTCTCTCTCTCTCTCTCTCTCTCTCTGTGTGTGTGTGTGTGTGTGTGTGTGTGTGTGTGTGTGTGTGTGTGTGTGTGTGTGTTCTTCAAAGCGCTTTCCTGTTACTCCAGTACCCAGCTGCCCCTGGCTGTCCAAGATTATTGCTACACCTGTCGAGTTTCCCCACAACATGAGAGTTCACTTGCGCCCTTTGTTGATGAGGAGGGCTCCTCCTCAGAGTATCCCCTCAGAAGGCATGAGGGAGATTTAACACACTGGTCTTACAATGCGAATGCACGTAGTTTTTATGGAGGTTGCAACCTTCTATATGCAAATCATATTTTCATATAGAACCCCAAGGAACTTCACAAACGGTTCAAGCGTGACTTTGGGTTCTTTGAGGCAGAGCCCTTATTTTCCTCTTTCCTCAGGCCAGAGCCATGGGCAGGGTGGAGGGACAAGAATTATCCAGCCTTGTATCTGAGAGTTAAGTCAAGCTCGTTTCCGCCCAAGCTTGCCAATTTTAAATAAAAAGAAAACAATGTCAGAAACTAGTAGGGCTGTTGTTGTTTTTTGTCATGCACGTTTCTGCTAACATACACATTTTGGTAAAATGGTTTGCAGCAGGAGTGGGCATCATCTGGGCCCACCGAAGCCATCTTGTCCCAGGGATCTCTGCCAATGTGCTACCAAATGTCTTGGGGAATCCATACCTCCAAAAAAAAAAAAAAAAAACAGGAGGGGAACCCTATTTATACCCAGCACTTTTATTGTTTTAAAGGTGCTGTGTAGCTTGCTGTTGGTTATATGGCAGGCAAAAGGGGGGAATGGCATTTAAAGTGAGCCAACACCTGCTTAAAACAGCTTTCTCAAAATTAAATGTTGGCTTTAGGTCTTCCTTGCTGTTCCCAGCTGCAGTAACTGTGGGAGAGTAAAGCCAACATTCATTCCCATGGAGACTCAGCAACGATGCCCGTGCTTGTTTGAGTTTATGAAAGAGGGATCGGAAAAGGAATGCAAGTTCTGACCTTCACTCTTTGTCTGGGGAATCCTGGAGCAAATGAGGCTTGCGTCTTCGTATTTGGGGTCATGGATCGTAGAGTCAAAAGGGATCTTTTTAAATGTTTCTAGATCGGGCCACACATCCCCTGGCTGGTGATAACATTGCTCCGGTGCTTCTTGGCAGCCTGTAGCATCGGTAAGAGAAAGGAAGTTTGCAAAATATTAACTCATCAGCAGAAGCTGCACAGTAGCATGCCGGGGTTCCACATGCAGTCAATGGAAACCACGGACTGGAATCTTGTTGGTGTTCATGGAAGGCCCGCATAACTTGTGGTGGATAACTGGGTTGGAATAATGAGGTGCTGACTGCGTGTGTGTTGGCTGCAAAGTCAAACACGTGACCAGCCACATGACTGAGACATGCCCTGGCACCTCATCAATTAGCATAGAACAACTTGGGAGTATCCTGCAAAGGAGATATACATATATGAATTCTGTATATTCTGTACTTTTATTGTAATGTACCTCATTAGATTTTATCGTACGTTATTTAATGTGTTTTATGTTATGATTGTTCTATTGGTTGATATGGTTGTAGGACTAATCAATAAAAGGATTACTTACTTAACAGTACTTACTCATCAACTAGCCATGCAAGGATTCTGGTCCTTATGACTATATTTCATCCCTGCCAGACCATTGTGACCCTCAATCCGCTTTGGAAACATTTTTGGGAGGAAGGTAGGGTACAAGTATAGTAAATGAATGAGAGCAACTAAAAAGTTCTAAAGCAGACTTGGGGGGACCCACAGGGGGAGGGGGTGTCCACAGGGAAAGCCTTTCCCTTCTACCAATAAAGCCCACTCTGTCCATAAGAGAGGCTCGCTCACTAATACCCAGTTGGACTGAGTATGAGCATTTCTTCCAAGTGGTTACTAAAAACCGCAGGATTGTAAAATGCTATGGATGAAACACGGATTCCGAAAGGAAAGGCTCGTAATGGGGCTCCCTTCATGGTAAGGCAAATTAAATTAAATTAAATTGAGACAGAAGACCAGGCATACAACAGCAAAACAGTTGGCTATTAATTGGCAGGAGAATCATACACTGTTCCCTAAAGCCAAGATTTCTGCATGAAGGACACACCGGTATTGATCTCCTCTTCGTCATAAACATCCACTTCCGTCAATCGAATCAGCATCCTGGAGAGAATGCTGAGAAACTGCAGGTAGGCCCCTGTCTTCCCAATCTGTGAACGGAGGGGAAAACCATTAGAACTTTTAAAAAAAATTCTCATAGGGCAGCCAGTGCAGTGTAGTGAACAGAGGGTCAAACTAGGATACAGGAGACCCAGGTTCCAGTCTCGTATAGATATGCACAGGGAGGTGGCAATGGCAAACCGCTCCTTGAATATCTTACCTGCCTCGTCCAGAAGGAACGTGACAGGACCTAAACAATCATAGGTTAAAGCCAACAGTTGGGAGGAGTGCCAACTTTCATTGCCGTCTTTGCTGTTTTTTTTTGGGGGGGGGGAGTTGGCAGTTGACAAAGAACATATTTAAAAGAGACACAGACAAATGGCAAAAAAAAGGATGAGGAAGGGAGTGGATGAGTAGCTAAATCAGAGGGAAACAAGATAATCCATGAGGAATAAGTGTATCGGGACAGGGCAAGCCACAGCTCAGGAGAAGACCACACACTACGGATGCACGAGATCTCAGGTTCCAGTACCCGGCACGAACAGGTAGGGCAGGGAGAAATGTATGCCAACACGAATAACATGATGCTTGATGAACACCCTTTCCCCTTCCTCTTCTGCAGACAGATCTTAGCCAAGAAAATGGTTCTGTTGGCATCAAGGGATTTCTACGGGGAAAAGAGGTCTTTTCCTACTCCTAAAATAAATTATAGACAACACATCTTGGAGTGAGACTTGCGCGACTCTTAGGCTAGTGAGACGGCCTTTTCTCCCTGTACCTGCCAAGATAGCAAGTGCCGTTGTAAGCCCATTTCAAAAAGGGCAGCCTATAAGTTTAGTCAGCAAAGAATAACTGTGGGAATCTACCTTTACATAAGAACATAAGAACATAAGAAGAGCCATGCTGGATCAGGCCAAAGGTCCATCTAGTCCAGCTTCCTGTATCTCACAGTGGCCCCACCAGATGCGTCTGGGAGCGCAAGAGAGTAGATCTCTGTCTCCTGATACCACTCCCCTGCATCTGGCCCTTGAAGTACCCCGGTTTTAAGCCTGGAGATTACACATCTCCCTCATGGTTTGTAACCTGTGATGGGCTTTTCCTCCAGGAATCTGTCCAGTCCCCTTTTGAATGCATCCAGGCCACATGCCATCACCACATCCGGTGGCAGGGAGTTCCACAGCCCAAAAGCACGCTGGGTAAAAAAAAATGTTTTCTTTTGTCAGTTCTTACTCTCCCAGCCCTCAATTTGAGTGCATGTCCCCTAGTTCTGGTATTTTGAGAGAGGGAGAAGAGCTTCCCTCTATCCACTTTACTCATGCCCTGCATTATTTTGTATGTCTCAATCATATCCCCCCTCAAGCGCCTTTTTTCCAGACTAAAGAGCCCAAATGTTTTAGCCTTTCCTCATAAGGGAGGTGCCCCAGCCCAGTAATCATTTTAGTCGCTCTCTTCGGCACCTTTTCCAGTTCCACTATGTCTTTCTTGAGATGTGGTGACCAGAATTGTCCACAATACTCCAGGTGCGGCCTTACTATCGTTTTGTAAAATGGCATTACAATGTTGGCTGTTTTATTTTCAATCCCCTTTTTGATAATCCCTAGCATGGAATTGGCCTTCTTCACTGCTGCCACACATTGGGGAGACACCTTCATGGAGCTGGTCAGTCTAGCTATGCATGAGCTCAGACCTACAGCATGGGTCTTACATCACACTAAGAACACACTCTTATTGGAGAGCAGAGCTGACCAACCAGAGCTGAGAATAGCTCTATTCTAAGGATGGCCGCTGGAGTACGGGGGAGACCAGTTTGAAGGAAGGTCAGGAATTCGTAGTCTCTACTGAGCATGTGCAGGAAGACGCAAGCTGTTTGTTATTGGGTGAATGTGTGCTGATGATTGTACGACATGTAAAAGTTATAAAGAGCCGGGCAGGAGGAGGGGAGGGGGCTTTTTACCATCCAAGCTTTTTTTTACCATCAACGCTCTTAACGAGTAGCTGTGAACATCAACCAGCCTGACCGTTCCCTGCCGCGGCTGCCAGCAGAAGAGAAGCTGCCTGCTATAAACCAATGAAGCACCAGAAAAGATCTCAGCGTGTGTCGACACCTCATTCCTTCATAATTAACCCCTCTGCTGGTTAAGGGGGGTTAAGCATCTCTGAAGATATCCCAGGAAGGAATTCCCACAAATAACCAAGCAAAATGGTTACAGCTTGGCACGATCGTGCACTAACATAGCCACGTAATGCTTCCCTTCTAAATGAGAAAGTGGAGCCGCATTTCTTAGCCCGTACAAGAGGCTGAGAAATGGGTACTCCGCTCCTGGGACGTACCTGGGGCGGCCCACTGAGCAGCAGCCTCCTTGGGTGAAAGGCGTCCATCCGGCCTTCGCTCTGATTGCCATAGTCCATGTGGATCGGCTTGGGGACCGTCCACTGGCGATAGTAAAGGGACTGCTCCGTGCAGGTCATCATTTTGCTCATGAGGGGGCGGAAGGAGCTCGCCCACATGACCGAAGGGCAAGGCAAGAGGGCCGCGGACTTGGGCAGCCCCGTGCCATCCGCAGAGGTCACGAGGTCGTAGACCAGCTTCGGCAGGTACACGATGGGGGGCTGCTGGGCAGCTTGGGTCATGGTGCACCGAGAGGCCTGCAGGCCGAAGGAGCCGGGGGTCGTCGCGGAAGAGACCGAGGAGGACGAGAAAGGGGAGGGAGAGGAGGAGGAGGCCACGGAAGACCGAGCCCCTCTGGCTGCCGCCTTGGAGTCCTTGTCCACTTTCAGCCACGGCTTTTCGGCATTCGTCGGATTCTCTTCTGCCATGCTGCCACTCGGGGCCTCGGGGGGAGACTTCCCGACTTCCCCTTCAGGCGCCACCAAAGGAGCGGACGATTCACCGCAGAATGCCGTGCCTGTTAAACAGAACCTAGATTTTAATAGCGTGCTGCATTGAATTGTTAGCAATAACTTCAACTTGCAGGATCACGACTATGAGCACCAGGGCTAAGAAGGTCACCCCAGGTGGCTGTTTCTCTGCAGACGACCAAGTGGCAAAGGGAAGAAAATGTTTCTTGTTTCGCTTTTACTGCAATTCCCTTGCCCCACACATGGCTAGTTCATAACTTGCTAAAATTCCCGTTTCCTCCGCCAGTACAACTAATGGGCTTCTGGGATAAACCACTGCAACAAATTACCTTACAGATCAAACGCTGCAGTTTCTCTTATCTTCTCTATCCCCGACAGCCCTGCCTGAAAAAATTCTGTCCACTCAAAATTTATCTACTGTGTCCCTATGTGACAGGGAGAAGACAGCAGCAAGCGTGGGCTCGTCCGCGTCAGAGATACTAAAGCAGGAGGAAGACAGGGAGATACATAAAGAAATAGGACAGAACAGCGAGATAATGGATACAGGATGTAAAGCTGAAGATATGACAGAGAAAAGGTGGAATCCAGTTAAAATGACTGATGGGTTTTTGGCTGTTATTAACAGGGTGGTAACATGGGAGATGATAGAAGATGAGATGAGGAAGTTCTGTATGGACACCAAAGAGAAATGTGTTCAAACTGAGGAGAGAGAAATGACTAGTAAAATAGTAAGAGAAAGAGAAGTTCAAACAGATAATTGGAGGATGATGAAGAAGGATAAAAAGGTGCAAGTCGGGGGAAAGTGGGGAGATGTAAAGATAGGAACCCATTGGGACACAGCAGTCCAAGTTAATAGAGATTTGGAAAAAGAAATGAGAAGGGTAGCGGTGCAGACAGAAGATAGAGTTAGCAGGGTATTCTTTAAGGAGGTGGGAGTTCAAACGGAGAAGCGCGAGACAGGAAGGGAGAGAGGGAGGGGGAAATAGCGCGAGAGAGGATGACAGTTAAGGACGTTAGGGAAGGGGTCCCAAGGAGAACAGACGTGTGGGGAAAAGTGGAAACAGGGTTACCTTTACCCACACCCCATTATGCACCCCGATTCCCTATAAGTAATACTTTATCTGAAAGGAAAAACAGAGGTTCTAGCTCAGATCCCAATCCCATCGGATGGATACCAGGTTGGGGATGGAGTCAACCTCAACAGATACCACACCAATGTTGCGGGAATCAGTGTCAAGGTCTCCCGGCAACACAACGGAAAACCCTTCACAAGTAGGGAACCGGGATTTACAAAATAGAAATATATTGTTTAACAATTCGTTTGGTCCAAGTTTCGAAATACCTGTTTTAACCCCTATTGGAAACGTTAATGGCAAAGAAGAAAGAGATTGTGATAAAACCAAAATGTTAAATAAAAGTTCATTTATTTTGCATGAAAATCCGAAGTCCATGTATGAATATAGCACAAATAGCCAAGAATCCGAAAATGAACAGAGTGAACCCTTACACCCTAATACAGAGATGTTGGCTTTATGGCATTACATAATGTTATCCTATCCTCACCCCCAACCCACACACATCCTATAACAAAGCCAGAGATAAAGTAGCTGTATGGGTCAACCACCACAGTTATGACATATAACTCCTGAAAAGAGGTCAATCCGCTGAAGTCTTACTTGATGCCTTGGAGGAGAAGGAGGAAGCTGCTGAATCGTTGGAGCCCGACCGTTCTCTTTTGACAGGGCTTCTCTTTTCTGAGGCTGAGCCTGTCCGGCAAGGGAGGAAAATGGACTGGCGTTAATACTTGCTGGACAAGGTGGGTCTGATCTGACTTCAAAAGGTAAGACAGTTCTTTTTAGGCTGACGGGAACAGGCTGTTCCTTTCTGCAATGTCAGACACTAATCGGTCCCCCCCCGCCCCCCGCCCCCCCCCCACAAACACTGAGTGATGCTCTCCAGCTATCAAGAGAGGGCAACTCCCATGATCCCCCCAAGCACTGTCTGGGGGCTGATGGGAGATATAGTCAAATCATATCCAGAAAGGCCACACGTCCCCTGCCCCCAATCGAAATTACAAAAGGATAAAGATTAAATATTGAGACAAACAGAATACAGTACTGGCATGGGTTTTAAAAAAAAACCACCGCTGTATATCAGTTTATTCCCAACCTCTGGATTCTACCCTCGCAGCCCAGGAGATTCAAATGATGGCTACCTGCTTCAGTGCTAGGCAGGGTTGTGAAAAACACACACCCCAAACCCTCCTGCCTATTCCTGCTCCCACCTCCTCTCTGCTCCCCCATACAATGCCGGGGGCTGCTCCTCTTTTCTTCTGGAAGCGTTCTTGCAGCAGGGGGTTCAAATCTGTTGAATAGTTACTCACTGGTTCTCTTTGAATCTGAGAACCCACGTCTATCGGACGCGACTGGACACAGCGCCCCCTGAGAAAGAGACATGGGCTTCCATGCCATGCCCCCTTCATTCATCACTCCCTCCTGGAGGGCCACGGGCTTTGTTTCCGACAGGATGGGAAAAGCAGGCAAACATGGCCAGTCCCTCCTTTGGAGGTCAAAGGGGTAGGAAATGCAGCAGCGCCCTGTTCTGAGAGGCAGAATTTGGGACTGGAGCGGGAAAAGGACTGAGGTTTGAATGTTCCCTGCTGAATTAAGGGACCGGGAGTTTGTTGATAACTTTTAAAAAAAAACTCCTTTGATCAGCACATCAACAATCTTATTCTGCCAAGCCGAACGTCTTTTAGCTCTGCCTTCCCCAACCTCAGACACATCCAATAGATTTAATCCCATCTGCTTTATTATTCCATGAAATTTGGTTGCCTTTGGCAAGGAGTGATGGACCTCAGGACACATCTGGAGGACATTGGGTTGAGGAAAAGAGCGGTAGATCAGCGGTTTCCCAGATGTTCCTCTACCTTCTGTGACCGTTTCTTCATCCTCATTGTCCGTGCCGCTCAGCTTCTCTGGGTCGCTCTCTAGGGCATCGTGGCCTGCAGCCACTTTCTCCGCGGGGATTTCGGAGCTGACAAAATAGGCGGCCAAACCAAGTTCTTGCTCCAAGGCCGTTCTCACCAAGCACGAGGAATTGATCAGGCGCAGGTCACAGTATCTCAAGGACCTTGGCGAGAGAGGCAAATGAGAGAAAGCGCATGGATTTTTGCAGTAGTATTCTTCATTTTCTTTCCACAGCACCCAATGAAGCGAAATGCTAAATTACGGTTGCCTTTCAACCCTACCATGACTGCTGCAGTAATCAATGAGATGGGCTCAAATTAAAAATGAACTGCAAAATTCATTCAAAACTCACTGATTTATCAATTCGTGTTCATACAAATTGATACTCCCGTGGATATGAATTGGTGACTTCTTAACGATATTTGATTTGCCAATTTGTTGGACTGTAAAATGGCCTCCAAGGCAGCTGGAGACACCGACTCAAGATCTTTATTTCGGTCACTGACCAGACAAAATACAAATATACATTCCACATAAAACCAAAACTTGCAGGGAAGCTTCCCCTGACTCTTCTCTACAATCTCTCCATGTTCTGGGAAGATTGGGATTTCTGGTGTCTACGTTATGCATCCCCCCCCCAAAGAGTGCCCCCCGTGAGGAAAATTTCCCCCAGGTACCTAGAGACACTAAGCTTGCAGAGAATCCTCTACAATCCCCCCCCCAAAAAAATCCCCCTCAACTTTGTGGTTGTGGAGAGAACATGGCTTTGATGAGGTCTGCCAACCAGAATTTAAGGAAATGGTGCAAAAACACAAATAACAAAACAACTCCGTCTTTTTCTTGATATTGAGCCCGTTGGGGCTCCAAGGAGCAGCAGACGAAACCCCAAAGGCGTTCCACGAAACCCAAAAGCGGGTGTTTATATATGGGTTTGCCAAAGAAAAGTTATTATCGTCTGTTTTAAGCGCTCCAAGAAATGGTCATGTGTGTTAACAGAGTCCGTATGACTTGTGATGTAGCAACAAGATTACAAGAAGAGAGTGCGATCAGAAAGAACAATGGCTTTATTTGAGAGGGATATGTCCTGAATTGATACAGAATTTTTACCTTGGGAGAGATTCCCCCTGAGGGTCCATTCCACTAAAGATCAAGATGCAAGGCAAGCCCTCCAGCTCCAAATAGGTTTTGGGCCTCCACTCGGCATCCTCAATCTTCTGCCAAATCTGTCACAATATTTGAAAGGGGTGGGGGGAACACACATACACACAAACAAAAAGAAAAACCCATTCAGCACATGAATGACTACAGATGGGGTTGGGACATGTTCTGCCTAAGGACTAGCTCTCAGGAAAGTGACATTTAATCTGACACAACTCCCAGAATCTTTTATATGCTGTCTTGGGGATTCTGGGAAGTCCTTGCCTACCAATCACGGTGGCCAGATGGCTGCAGGCTTCCGTCGTGAGACCAGAGGAACAAATGCACAGACAGTGGCACCAGTTTTTCAGACACAGTAGACTAGATTGGCTAGGATGCCCTCCCACACCACATAGGCACACACGTGAATCTAATTATCTGTTATTGTTATGTTTGTGTTATGATTATTTGCTCTTATTATGTTTTATCTTGGCTTGTATTGTTACTGTGGTTGATGTTGTTTGTTGTAAACCGCCCAGAGTGACCTTGCCATCAGATGAGCGGTATAGAAATTGGATGGACGGGTGGATGGGTAGATGGATGGATGGATAGGTGGGTGGGTGGACAGGTGGGTGGGTGAGTGGGTGGATGGATGGATGGATAGGTGGGTGGGTAGATGGATGGATGGGATGGATAGGTGGGTGGGTGGGTGGGTGGGGGATAGATGGATGGGTGGGTGGATGGATGGATGGATGGGTGGGTGGGTGGGTGGATGGATGGGATGGATAGGTGGGTGGATAGAGGGATGGATGGGTAGATGGATGGATAGGTGGTTGGGTGGGTGGATGGATGGATGGATGGATAGGTGGCAGGGTGGGTGGGTGGGTGGATGGATGGATGGATGGATGGATAGGTGGGTGGGTGGATAGATGGATGGATGGGTGGGTGGGTGGATGGATGGATGGATGGATAGGTGGGTGGGTGGATAGATGGATGGATGGATAGGTGGGTTGGTGGATAGATGGGTGGATGGGTGGGTGGATGGATGGATGGATGGGTGGGTGGGTGGATAGATGGATGGATGGATAGGTGGGTGGGTGGATAGATGGATGGATGGATGGATAGGTGGGTGGGTGGATAGATGGATGGATGGGTGGGTGGGTGGGTGGATGGATGGATGGATAGGTGGGTGGGTGGGTGGATGGATAGGTGGGTGGGTGGATAGATGGATGGATGGATAGGTGGGTGGGTGGGTGGATGGATGGATAGGTGGGTGGGTGGGTGGATGGATGGATGGATAGGTGGGTGGGTGGGTGGATGGATGGATAGGTGGGTGGGTGGGTGGGTGGATGGATAGGTGGGTGGGTGGATGGATGAATGGATAGGTGGGTGGGTGGATAGATGGATGGATGGATAGGTGGGTGGGTGGATAGATGGATGGATGGATAGGTGGGTGGGTGGATGGATAGGTGGGTGGATGGATGGATGGATAGGTGGGTGGGTGGGTGGGTGGGTGGATGGATAGGTGGGTGGGTGGATGGATAGGTGGGTGGGTGGATAGATGGATGGATGGGTGGGTGGGTGGGTGGGTGGATGGATGGATGGATAGGTGGGTGGGTGGGTGGATGGATGGATGGATAGGTGGGTGGGTGGATGGATAGGTGGGTGGCTGGATGGATAGGTGGGTGGGTGGATGGATGGATGGATGGGTGGGTGGGTGGGTGGATGGATGGATAGGTGGGTGGGTGGGTGGGTGGAAGGATGGATAGGTGGGTGGGTGGATAGATGGATGGATGGATGGATAGGTGGGTGGGTGGGTGGATGGATGGATGGATGGATGGATGGGTGGGTGGGTGGGTGGATGGATGGATAGGTGGGTGGGTGGATAGATGGATGGATGGGTGGGTGGGTGGGTGGGTGGGTGGATGGATGGATAGGTGGGTGGATGGATGGATGGATAGGTGGGTGGGTGGGTGGGTGGGTGGGTGGGTGGATGGATAGGTGGGTGGGTGGATAGATGGATGGATGGGTGGGTGGATGGGTGGATAGGTGGGTGGGTGGGTGGATGGACGGATGGATAGGTGGGTGGGTGGATAGGTGGGTGGGTGGATAGATGGATGGATGGATAGGTGGGTGGATGGATGGATGGATAGGTAGGTGGGTGGATGGGTGGGTGAATGGATAGGTGGCTGGGTGGTGGGTGGATGGATGGATGGATAGGTGGCTGGGTGGATAGATGGATGGGTGGGTGGGTGGATGGATGGATGGACAGGTGGGTGGGTGGGTGGATGGATGGATGGATGGGTGGATGACCAGCAAAGCTGTGAGCCAAGATGTTGAACCCAGAGTGTTTGGTGTTCTTGCCTGCCACCCTTCTGAACTGGCGGCCCCTCATGATTTTTGAAAGCCAGGTTCTTCTGTGCCCATGTTACCTTCAGCTGCTCCAGGAAGTGCTTCCTGATGGTGATTCCAGAGTTGGGGTTGCCCAAGATGATTTCGAAATGGTCTTCAAGGGCTAGCCTTTCCCTCACGTGGCTGAGGCGCTCGTAAGCCACGGATGCCAAAGGGGTGCAAGGTATCCTTAACACCACCATCAGCCCGTGCCCACTGGGGCACTGCCGCGAGGAACTGATGAGGTTCTGAGCGATCTCCAGGGTTTCCACGGTGGTGTAGTTCTTCATCTGAGATAAGCCACAGACGGCCATCATGGCGGCAGAGTAGTGCTGGACGAGAACAAACGTCCTGATCACAGCACTGTGCAGTTTGGGAAACCTGAAACAAAACAGGAACAACTTGTGGGGATTTCCATGTTAGCTTCCATCCCTCAGAATGGATTTTCTTTTCTTTTCACATGCTCTTTGTAGCTTTCATGTTACCTTTGAAAGTTGCAAGATGCCACTTCTAATTCCCTGTTCCTAACTTGAGTATGTCTTAAAATGTTCTGGGATGTATATTGTCCCTCATTATTGTAAGCTGCCTTGGGTCCTTCTCCAAGGAGAAAGGCGGGGTAAAAAATATTCAAAATAAATAAATAAATAATATTCTTCGCCTGCTGAACTCTATTAGCTCCTTCCGTTGTCCTGCAACAGGCAAAGGAGCCTGAGCCTTGGTAAAATGTTTTGCTCCAACCAAATCTGAGAGATTTTGGAGGAACTTGATGTTGAGGGCTTCCAAAGATCAGAAGGAGGTGGTAAACATTCTGGTGAGCACTAAATCTGCAAGGGCTAATAGGTAGTTGTTCTCAAAACTTGAAAAACCAAATTTTCCGAATGTAGTTTATTCTCCCAGGGAAAAGAATGCACCAGAATTACGGGGCAGCCCGGAAGATTTTGGTTCATATTCCTTTTCCTTTCTTTTAAAATATTTCATTCAAGTCAAGAGCTGTTCTAGGTGATTAGGAAGCATGGGCACTTTATTAAAAAAAAGAAAAGAAAAGAAAGTGCAACGGACAACAGATATGGGATTCCTTTCCCTTTGGTTTTCCCCACTCACTGAATCATGTTCTCCCTGGCAAAAGCTTTCACTCTGACGAGGGCATGATGTGCTACCTTTTCCCCAAAGCCATAACCATGGCCTCAAAAGAGCTGTCGTAACGGAGGAGTGGGAGGCTGTGCCCGGAAAGAGTTGACTCAATAAACTCAGACAAGCCATAGTACTTCTTGTTTTCGTGGTACAAGTCTGGCCCCTGAAACAAATAAGACCGTATGTTAATGGAGGCGTTCACTGCCATGATTTCTCACCCGACGGATGGAATCACATCACGCAGGCACAAAGAAACGCATGCACACACACCGTGGTCACAAACTCCTGCTCATTCTCCCTCAAAAGTGGAAAGATGGCTTTTTCTGAACAATGAATCCACATGTTCTCCAACCATTTGGGGGTTCGGGAGAGTTGTCATCCAAAATAATTACTTTTCCAATCCTCGGCTGTTAATATTACATTTCCTGACCACCCAACGGCCGATCCATATTCCCATTAGAGCAGGCATGCCCAAACTTCGGCCCTCCTGATGTTTTGGACCACAACTCCCAGAATTATAAGCTTAGATTGCCAATGGCAAAGGACTGTGGGAGTTGCGGTCCAAAACATCTGGAGGGCTGAAGTTTGGGCATGCCTGCATTAGAGAGAGGTCAGCTCCACGGACAGACAAGGGGATCCCCTCTGGCATCTAAATCTGACAGGGTGCCAGCCAGGTTCAACACCCAGTGGAGGCCACTTCTCCCTGGCTCTTTCTAGCAGGAATACAACTGCCAACACAGCCCCACTGAGCATGGACCAACCAATCTTCTCTAGGATCGCAGGGACCCTGGGACGCTGGCTTAGTCCCAAGAATGAACGTGACACATTAGGCAGCTCAGTGGTCGAGGCCTCTGGTTGCAGACCCAGAGGTTCGGAGTTCGATACCCCCGCTGGACCACCTTGACAGGAGGCTAGACTCCATGACGCATAAGGTCCCCTCCCGTTCTGCAGTTCAAAAGTACTGGCGGTAGTGGTGGTCAATAGTATTGGTATGATTTTCCTTGTCAGGCCGGTGTAATAATAAGAGCCACAGTGCTCAAAACTTCAACCCCCTCACACTTCCCTCTGCTCATCAGAAAAGCAGAGGTTTGGAAATAAAAACAACTTGCTCTTTATTTTTTCATTTGTTCTTGTTTTGAATTCCTAAATGATTTTGATTTACATTATTTGTGTTTACCTGTTATTGTTGTTGTTAATGTCATGTTGTTTTTATTTATTAGTCTGTTTATTTACTATTTTAAGCTCTTTAATGTTTTTTCTTGTACAGCGGTAGCCCGACTTAAGAGCAGATCGACTTAAGAGCAATCCGACTTCAGAGTGGAAAACTGTTGGTGTTTTAACTGCTGCCTTACAAATTTTAGATATGGTCTGCTTGACTTAATATTTTTTTCTTTTCTTTCTTCTTTTGATTTTGTAACTTTTTTAATTTTTTAGATAGGTACCCCGAATTAAGAGTAGTTCGGCTTAAGAGCATGCATTCGGAACGGATTAAATTCATAAATTGAGGTACCACTGTATTTTGCTTATGTTTGTAAACCGCCCAGAGTAGCTTTTTGCTAGATGTTTGCAGTATATAAATAAATAAATAAATAAATAAATAAATAAATAAATAAATAAATAAGATACAAAGGAAGGCTTGGCAACATGTGGTTCTCCAGATCGTGTCGGATCGCAACGGCCATTCGCCCTGGCAGGCCTGCACGATGGTGGGGAACAATGAGAGTTGCGCCCTTAACAACCTCTGTTGTCGAGTTTTGGAAAGTTACTTTTAAGTAGTGGTGTAATGAAGCCAGGGTTTTCAGGACCAATGTCCCCAGATTTTCTGAGTAGCAGGGACTATTCCATGATCTGTCATTTTCCCTGCTCACTGGCCAAGCTTCCCTGTCCCCCCTGAGAGATCAATATCACTGCAGCAGGGAGGAAGCGTTGCAAGGTGTCCCTGTGGGTGATGCAAAGTAGCGGAGGTTGGCTGGGACTGGAATTGGCAATTAGGTCCTGTTAGCCTTACAGGAGACCAGCTTCCCATTGGCTGATTTGATCCGGTCCAGCGGCCTGTATTTTGTGGCTCTCCTAATAGGAGGGTGATTATCGGACCGGCCACGACCAGCAGCCGTAGGTCCAAATTTACCACGACTGCGCCACTTTTGAGGAGAACAAATACAATGACGTGCCAAAGCCCCCCCCAGCTGAGGAGAGGCACGATGATGCTCTCAGAGCCAGAGAATCATCCTACCATTGCTCACTCATCGATGACTCCAGGATGCTGCTGTATTTTTATTCACCTTAAAAATAACTTCCCAAGGTGTATTCCAGAGGGCCATCGGATGCCAGCCTTGATATAAAGAAGTTCGAAAAAACAACTGTCTAAAGATTGTAGATCCAGAAATAGGAGTGAAGGCACCAACATTTTATTGAAATGTTGAGTCATAGCATATAAATAATGTGATCCAGATGGGTAAAATAACAAGACATATAGATCCTCAGAGGACCTTCTTACATTGTGGTACAGCGAAGGCCAGTGGATTTCATTGTAAGGGCTGATGCGGGTGTGTTGCGTCTGAAGTGCGTAAGGGAAGGAAGTCACATGGAGCGTCACAATATTCGGGGCCTCTCTCACCTCTCTGCAGTTCAGCAGTCGGTCCACAAGCCCCACAGCCGGATCGGACGGAGGGTAGAGGCTGTGAACGGCACTGTTCGAAAATACATAAATACACCCCACGGCAGAAGCTCAATGGTTAACAATACAAATGCACACGTGTTGATTTTTTTTTAAATTGTAGGGTAAAATAGGTGGGTTTCTCTTAATTTTTAAACTTCCCACACTGATGAGACCTGAGAGACCACTTCCTTCCTTAGAGACTTATTGGTGCTTTGAGGGCATCTGGAAAGGCCCTTTAGAGTAGCACATTTAGCATGAAAGCGCTCAAGGTGTGGACTGCCTTTAAACCCCCCCCACGTGTGTGTGTGTGTGTGTGTGTGTGTGTGTGTGTGTGTGTGTGTGTGTGTGTGTGTTGTGTCGTTACAGTTGTGACCGACTCTTTGTGACTCCATGTCCATGGAGTTTTCTTGGCAGGAATACTGGAGTGGTTTGCTAGTTCCTACTCCAGGAGCCTACAGCACCTGGTATTCCCTGGTGGTCTCCCATCCAAGTACTAACCAGGGCTGACCCTGCTTAGCTTCCGAAATCAGGAGAGATCGGATGCGCTTAGGGCATCTAGGCAGCTCCCCCCATACGCCTCCATTAGATGTGCTCTGTGTGTTGTGTCGTTACAGTCATGACCGACTGACTCTTTGTGACTCCATGTCCATGGAGTTTTCTTGGCAGGAATACTGGAGTGGTTTGCCAGTTCCTACTCCAGGTGCCTACAGCACCTGGAATTCCCTGGTGGTCTCCCATCTAAGTACTAACCCAGGCCGACCCTGCTTAGCTTCCGAAATCAGGCAAGATCGGATGTGCTGAGGGTACCTAGGCAGCTTAGATGTGCTCTAGCCATTCTTATTTTTAACTACAGTGGACCCTTGTATAACAAACAGCTTGTATAACATAAAATTTGTAGAACATAAAAAATTTCGGATATAGGGGAAATTTGCTTAACCTAATCGCCTATGGGGAGAATTCGTACAACATAAAAATGGGATTTACTCCATTTTCAATGCATTCCTATGGGAATAAGGAAATATGGTATAAAGGAAAATTTGCTTAACATAATTTCATTTGGAACAAATTAATTCCTTTATACAAGGTACCACAGTACATGTTGAAGACACGTCTATTTATCGCAAATCTCCATGGTGTAGCTGAGCTTCCTACTGTATGTGTTTTATTCATCTGTGTTATGTGGACAGAGATTTTTTTAAAAAAAAACATTAATCTAGAGCCTGGTGCCAATCCTGTCCCTCATCTAGTTCCAGTCTGAGTTCCCCAGAAAGCTATGAAACCTTCTGCGGGTGATTTCCTGGCTTTTGCACAGTTCAGTTTGCCCTGTTCAAAAAAAAATGTTGAAATATCACCTCTTCTGAAGCTTAGCTGTCTATGGCAAGAGGTTTCAACTACAATAGGCTGGGCAGACCCTATCGGGGAGAAAGGGAGCAGGTCCATTTCGCCCCAGGGATCACCTCATGCACTCTGTAAACCAGGGGTCCTCAAACTTTTTAAACAGGGTCCCGGTTCACTGTCCCTCAGACACCATTTGGGGCTGGAATATAGTTTCAAAAACTACTTTGGGGTCCTCTGGGTGCCCCCTTTCCTTCCTTCCTCCACCCCCCCCCTTCATGCCAAGTCAAACGTCACCTCCTCACACACCACACACAACCACCACCCAGCCCCAGATGGCCCTCCGCCGCTCATCCTCCGCTGCTGCCGCCTAAGGAGGTTCGGGGGGGGGGGATGAGGTTGCACCGCAGAAACAGCACGCAGAAGCACTCCTCCTGGAGAGGGGCTCTCTAGGAATGAGGCTGCCTCTCTATCACCACTTGTCCCCTTTTTGCCCCAGCCCCTCGTCTCTCCCTCCTCCTCGCGAGGACTCTCTAGGAACGACACTGCTTCTCACTCATCTCCCCATCCATCCATCCATCCATCCATCCATCCATCCATCCATCCATCTAAGGGGGGGTAGTTCTGTAATAGTGTGCGGGCCGGATTCAGGACCCTGGCGGGCCAAATCCGCCCCACAAGCTGTAGTAGTTTGAGGACCCCTACTATAAACAAACAGAGAGAGAGAGACAACTAAATAAATACATTTACAATGGCCCAGGCCTCCTCTGAACTTTTGGGGAAGGGGGGGCAAGTTTGGTCCCTTTCCTTTTTGCCTTGGCCTCCTCTCCTTTCCTGGAATGCAGCCCCTGAGTGTGAGATGTTTCCCTACCCCGATACAGGCACTGTAGACAAATTTTATGCAACAGTTTTATGTTGTGTGTTTGATTGTGTTCCTTTAGATCCCCCCCCCTCTCTCTCTCTCTCTCTCTCTCACACACACACACACACACACACACACACACACACACACAAACGTACAGAATTCACTGCACAAGGATTCAAAACAGGGATGGATTGGCCAGTGATACTGATTTAATATAAAAATATGGTACCCCATTCAGAGGGAATGTTTCCCACTCAGGGGTATACAAGGGTGTTCTGGCAGCACATTGAAAATAGAAAGGACACACAAGAACCTAAGAAGAGCCCTGCTGGATCAGGCCAAGGGCCCATCGAGTCCAGCTTCCTGTATCTCACAGTGGCCCCACCAGATGCGTCTGGGAGCGCACGAGACTAGATCTCTGTCTCCTGATACCACTCCCCTGCACCTTCAGAGACCGCTTATCTGACCCACTTCAAAACGGTGGCATGACACATTACGATGGTACTGGATGACTGCCTCCCTGCTCCAAAAAACCACACACACATTCTGGGAAAGGACACCCGCCTTACCTCACAAGATCCCAGTGAGCGTGGTCGTGGATGAGTATGAACAGAGTGTGCGGATTCTGCATGGCGTTGTGTAAGAAGGCTTTAAACTTGTGCTGGGGGGCGTCGGCGTCGAGCTTGACCACATACTGCTCCACCCTCTGCTTCGTCAGGTGCTCCTTCTCCAAGCCAAGCTCTAACAAAACCCCTGAAGAAGAACAACAAGAACAACAACGACCCGGAATATCGGCAGCCGGCCAAAGCCCGGGAGGTGCTAAGGCGAGGTTTTGCAGCTTTGCCTCGGCCTGTCCGTACCTGAATGCCAGAGGTGGAAGAGGGTTTGCTGGTAGGTCACTTCTGAAGGAGGGACGCAGATGAGGAAATCCACTTTTTCAAAGGAGCCCAGGTCGAGATTTTGAGTGCTGGAGTCAGCGATGGAGCAAACATGGGAGAGCAACTTCTGGGCCACCGCCAGCTGGAAGGGACGGATCTGATGCCGCTCGAGGTTATAGCCTAGAGCGAGCGGAACCAAAGCATGCTCTGTGAGAAGCTTCGTCGGACTTGTGCTTTCTTTTTCAGTGCTCACACCCTTAGCTTATGCCATCGTTTACACAACAGGAATGCTAGAACCTGTTGTCACGCTCTTGAGGCATACCACAGTTTGCTTCAGCCCCCTGACGGCAATCTGATATACGAGGCACATAATCTTTGTGGGGAATCAACCATAGAGGAACCTGCCTGGTGGTGAACATGGCTGTGATTACTAGGAATACCTCACGGTTCAGTTGTCTGTATTGCAATCTTATTTTTCTTTTTCAAAGATATGCAGTCCTACGTCTTTTTGGGACATATTTGCCTGAAACTTTTTGACAAACGGAGTAGAAACCCGCACCGGGTGATGAGAAATGCTCAACAGCCTTCATATTTCTTATAAGAAATTATCCATTCTGCTTTCTTTTCTTTATTCATGTCAGAAGCACCAAGAAATAAAATAAAATATTATTATTATTACGTATGTAAAGGAGTAGAAAATGATTAATATTAAAAAAAAAAAACCTAGATGACATTTGCCCAGCACTGGGCCACATCAATAGCACTTCCTCTTGCCAACATGAGATCTTCCTCCACGCATGTTGAAGGGTGTTGTACGCATTGTAACATGTGTGAAAGGGTCTCTGCTTTTCCGCATTGACACAACGTGTCTTCTAATAGGGAACCCCCGTTTTCTCTGATTATCCTTTGATCTTCCAACCTTGCTTTCCAATACTGGATAAAGTTGCTCTTGGCCAAGTGGTGGAGAGTCATGGGGTCCTGCCCAGTCAGCCAGGACCTCCTTGTCCATCTTCCATAGTTCTAGGGCAGTTGGTGGGGCTGAGGGTGTGTGTGGTGGCATTTGTTGTGAGGCTTGGTCCAGGTTGGGGATGGGCTGGTCCACTCCTTTTTCCAGTGAACTCACAATGTATATGTCATTGCAAACCTGTCCATCCTGAGGTATGCCTACCTACACATTTTTGGGTCTATGATAGGGACCACTGGTTTGTTGGGGTGGGGGCTTCATTTTGGTCCAGCTCCAGCATGTGTGACCACTGAGGTGGAATAAAAATGGCTGGCTGGCTGTCATTTTGCTGAACTGGCTTAATTTTAAGAAATGGGAAGCCTCCTAACTATTTGCCTATGGAGGAGGGGGGGTGATAAGGAAGTTTTCCATTTCTTGTTAACTTCTGCTAATATACCCGTGATGTCTTGACAGGAGTTTTTAAAAAGGACTTTTCAACGCATCACTGATGTGCTGTGTTGGTTAGCAACAATTAAAAATAAATGGAATATTCTTCCTCTTCCCCCCCTCCCCCCAGAGGTGAGCGGAAAGGAAGCTTCTCATTTCTCAAGACTGTTCAGCCGCTTAGGCAAAGCACAGAGTAGGAGATAGGAAGGGGGGGGTGCAAGGATCATCCCAAATGACGTACCGTACCTCAAACCTCTTGCCGGGATCACTGGACCATCTAGTCGTGACCTCAGTTTTGGAATTTATCTCAAAAAAAAAACCTACTGGCCCATATTAGGGAAGGGCAGAGAGAATCACAATTACTTCTAGGTGCCTTTGTTAACTCCTCCTTGAGGGTCCCTCTTTCTATTTCGGTTGCTGACCTTAAGATTGATTTTCTTATTGGTCAAACAAAGAAAAACTTTTTAAAGTGGTTGCTTAAAAAAGATTTGCAACGAATTTGTGGAAAGCAATCAGTTTTTTTAAAATGTTTGTGAGTTTTCCTGCATCATGTTGAGCTGCACACATTGGGCCAAGAAGAAGCTGTCCAGTTAATGTAATATTCACAGCAGTGTTTCTATTCTTTTAGGGATGATTTCATCCTTTGCTCCCATGCATTTAAGAAAGAGAAGAAGAAGAAGAAGAAGAAGAAGAAGAAGAAGAAGAAGAAGAAGAAGAAGAAGAAGAAGAAGAAGAAGAAGAAGAAGAAGAAGAAGAAGAAGAAGAAGAAGAAACACTTTGTATGCATTGTGGGCACCTTAAAAGTGAATGCTAATTTATTTTAATAACATTTATTTAAAAAAACACCCGAGGCCACCTTGGGTCCTTTTTAGGAGAAAGGCAGGAGAGAAAGAAGTAAATGCAGCAGATTATGTTCTTCCAAAAATAGTGTCAATAGTTCTCAACTATTAATGATTTGGTTGCTTATTTAAGCATTATTTCATTCTAAAAGGCAAAACGCCTTTGGGGCCCTTGCTCAGTGCTTTGGATCTTCTCGTCTTCAACTGTCTGCTTCACTTGCAAAAGACCTCTACCACCTAATTTTCTAGGTAAATACAGCCTGTCAATATCACTGTGTGGATGTAATGCATAGTGAATGGTCATATTATTATTATTATTATTATTATTATTATTATTATTATTATTATTATTATTATTATTATTATTATTATTATTATTATTATTATATTATAGTTTCTCTCTGCCTCTTGTGGTCCTAATCAAATGCAGAAACCAGGGGTACCAGCAATCCCAGAGCAAGTCCTAAGTGCACAAATCTTGGGGGAAATCTTCCAGACGATAATTTAAAACAAACTGAAACACAAACTGTGCTTGTCTCATTTACAAATTTTTCAGAGAGCCCTATTTTTAGACCACTTCTCAAAACTGCTCTTCTTCAAAGTGAGACTCTTATGATCAGTCAAGCCACAAATTGTAAAAAAAAAAAATCCCCAAAAACATTGTCTAGAAGAGGGGGAGGCAACTGGCTACCCCACCCTGTTGACAAGGACAAGGCACCGAGAGATTTCATTGCAAAAATAATTTTCCAACGGTCCGGTTGGGCCTGGCTGTCCCTTACTTGTACACACAGCAGCCCCAGTTACATCCAGCATTGTTGGCTTATTGACTGGAGCCGAGAGAGATGACGACAGGTGAGCTCGATTCTCTTGATAAAATTTGTCCAACAAAACATCAGTGTCCCCATCTACAGCAAAAAGGCAAGACTCAAGTTAAGCCGCGGAATTACACGTACAGAATATTCAAACTGCCAACGAGTCAAGAAACTCAAATCCTGTGGCAATTTAGCTCTTCTTCCTTAGGCAAAACAGGAAATAATCAAAGAGAACAGGCTGGCAGGTGGCATAAAATGCTGCAAATTCACAACAAAACCAGTGCAAGTATTAAGTTGGCACCCGGTAGGATTCTTGATAGCTGACACTCCTAACATAGTTTCCTGTTTTCAAGAGGATCTAAGTAACCTCCAGTCTAAAGCCTAGAAATTATTCAGAGCCCAGACATCCTAATTTCAGTCGCTCTGATCCAGGAAGGACCACTCTTAACATTCTTAGAAGTAAACTAAACTACGAAAGTGTATGGCTGTCACTTAAAGGTGCTCATTCTGAAAATCTGAGGAATGAGAAGATTATGTACAAAGGGGGGGGGCAGATTGCATAGCAAGCTGGGTACTCATTTTACCGACCTCGGAAGGATGAAATGCTGAGTCAACCATGAGCTGGCTACCTGGGATTGAACCCCAGGTTGTGAGCACAGTTTTGGCTGCAGTACAGCAGTTTAGCTGCTGTGCCACGAGAATTACACTGCTGTCTGCTATTCTTTATAAAACAACTGTATTCAAGAGCCTACACACCGCTGGCATTTAAATAAGCACAACCATGTTGTATTTAAAGTGACTAAGGCAGGTGCTAGGTTGGGGGAAATTGACCGGTGTTCTTCGGAAGCATAATACTACCTGGGCAGAGAGAACTGAAGTAGGCACCCAAAGCCTCCGCTTTCCCAGTAACTAGTTCGTAACTCACTTCTTTTTGGTACTCAGCAGGTGTGAGCATGCTTTCAGACAGTATTCTTGCTTGATACTTCCCTAAAAAAATACAAAAGGAAGGGCAGGAGAGGGTATTATATGCAATCCAATTTATAAGCAATCATGGCACAAACAAATCTAAGCACTGGTTAAGATTTCCATAAGCCCTTGGGTGCACTCTACAGGCACAAGGAACTCTGAGGTGAAACAGGCCAGGAACCAGTCTGGTTCTGGAAGGGAGACGGCCTGGGAAACTTACACGAGCAGCACAATTTCCTGGAAGAAAGGTAGGGACACATAATATATAAATAAACAGAAATAATATCTGAAAATGAGACTTTATCCCAACATTTGGCTCAAGTGTCCCTGTGTGTGCATTTCAAAGGAGAGCATTGAAGAGACCACGTTCAAGTATTCTCATGTTAAAACACATTACTTTTCATGAAAGCATACAGAATCCAGAGTTCACAATGTTGCTCCACTATATTCTGCTTTACTCTCTTGAAGTGTTTAAGTGATTCTGAATAAGACCAGAGCTCTCATTCCCTTCAGAAATTAACTCAGAAAGCCCAATCTTCAGTGAAATCTAAAGAATGAGAAATAGAACGCATATATCCTACGCTTAAATGCAAAACCGATGGTTGGTGTCGTTCCCCCCCCCCCCCCCGCAGAATATGTTGCCTCTCTTATTCTACCGTTCACCTCACCCAGCAACAGGGCTCATGACAGTCAAGTAGGCAACTGAATAAGGAGAACAGAGGACAATGTGATCTGAGGACTGAACTAGCGTTACAGACTAAAGATACCAATGTTGAGGCAGCCTCAGAGATATTGAAGTCCTTAGATTTTTTTTCTTGATTTTTTTTAAAAAAATGTTTGAATGAGACTTGACTTCAGTTTGTATTTTAACATAATTCTCCATATGCAAAGCTACCTGCTAAACTCTGTATTTAGATGCTGTAGTGTAAACAGATGTTTAATTGTCCAACTGAGATATACATTCTCCTTTCATTTTCTTTAAAGGCAAGTAGCCCATTTGAAATACATGGAAGGGTTTTTTTAAAAAAATTGAGGACATAACATTTAACTTATTGTACATACATTATCTGCATGGTTGGGTGGGTAGCTAAGACCACACCATCAGGAAGAACACAACCCGATTAACTGTTCAATGGGCTCATCTATCTTTATTCTTAATTATATAGGGAAATGGCACTTGGCAGGGATGCCTGCAAGTACATGGGTCCAAGTCTCAAGTCCAAGTCTGAAGGGTGGTGTTGAACCTGAGCCAAGTCATTGTTGACTTGACAGCGAGTCCTGAGACTTGAGTCCCCCATCTCTGGAACGTGGAGGCAGGAATACAGATCCCGTATGAAAAAGGCTGCCTTAAATCTTGAAATGCCTCAAGGGGGAAGTCCAAATGGAGATTCACAGGTGTTTGTATGGCAGAGTAAGAGGGCTGGAATTAACTCCCCTAGTGACGAGAACTTTCTGACCTCTCCCTCTCCTCTTTAGCCTTCTAAGGCTGCTTTCACACGACCCCTAAAATCCGCTGGCAACTTAAATTCAGATCCCCCCAACCAGAGATCATGTGGTTTTTGTCCTGGTTGCAGTGTTCCCACCCTCCCACACTCTGATTCTATTGCTTCTGTCTGCTGTGAGGGGAGGGAGAAAAAAAATGCAGGCTCACCTCCGCCTGCCCTCAGCAGCAGCTAGTTGTAGCAGGACAGGAAGCCCATTAGGGATTCCTGTCTGTTAAAAGGGGGGACAACAAAAACAAACAGAAGGTGGAGGAGAGCCAGGCATTCACAGCTTTAAAATCCACATTGGAAAATTTTTATCTCCTCGAGACCAGGTACTTGTAAAATGCACTGGGGCACGCTTAAGTGGGCGTGGCCGTACCTTTTTTAAAAAAAAGTCCGCTGCTGGTGGGAAAACAATTTTATGCTCTGCATCTGTGAGCATTTTGCAGCGGATTTTAGCGGTCGTGTGAAAGCAGCCTAAGTCACCCTACAAGAAGAGCGGAGCAAAGGAAAGCAAAGTGTGCTGGGGGGGCAATGTGTAGCCTGCACACTGTAATTAAATTTGTAAACCGCCCAGAGACTACTTAAAGTGGTATGGGGCGGTATATAAGCAGAACACTTTGCTTTGTATACTGCCCTGCAGTGCTTAAAGCACCCTCTGGGCAGTTTACAATTTAATGATGCAGTCTACACATTGTCTCTCCCCACCACCACCACCAGCAAGCTGGGTACTCATTTTACCGACCTCAGAAGGATGGAAGGCTGAGTGAACCTTGAGCCGGCTACCTGGGATCGAAACCCAGGTCGTGAGCACAGTTTTACCTGCAGCACAGCAGTATAGCCACTGTGCCAAAGGGGATTCCCAAGCCCTGCAGAGCCAGCTGTGGGGTTGAGGTCACAGCAGGGAGGGGAGATTCTTCTCCCTTGGTCACTGAATCCTGCTACTTTAGCAGCAGAAACTGTCATAATATGTAGAATTGACAAAATGTATGTATTGTATATTTAACAGAGTGAAAAGAGAATTGTAAAATGGAGTCAGTCAAAAATGCAGTGTCATGATGTTAGCCACAAGTGCCAGGAATTAGAAATCACTAGCAGGTTAAGTGATTTAGCACAGGTGGAATAGTTAATGACATCATGGTGTGTCAGAATGTGATTGGTTAAAATCATGTCTGATGAGTTCCAAATGTGTATAAAAGAACTGGCTTGTATAATGTTAAATTGGGACTGTTTATGGTGAGAAAACAGTACCCCACCCACGCTCTGTTGATTTGTATATGTGATATTGCTTGGTGTTATGCTGTTGTATATTTGCTGTATATATTCAATATAAGAGTTTTATTCTAAGTCATGTTTCTTTGTCTCTCCGTTTCTGGGTTCTGATAATACTTACAACAATTAACTACACTTTATCTACGTGCTACTGCTGCTAAGCTCATTTATTCTCTGCTATACACATGTGTGTGTTAACATATTTTCATAATCCCTTAATTATTTGTTTTGATAGAAACCCAGCGATGGAGACTGCACAGAATTTGCTATCCGAGCACATCCAGTCTCTGCAGAAAGCCTTCTATGAACGCACTGAAAAATGAGTTTAAATTATTTTACCCATTAGCTCCCTAAAAGCTGGCCCTATCCAGTGCAAAAGGCTCCAAATCAATCCAGAAGGAAAAACTCAGAATGCCCCGTGTTTCCTTCGGCAGCTCACCTGTGACAGCAATGCAAGAGTCAAGGGTTCTGTTCCTACAGGCGCAGATGATCACCACATAGTTGGTCTTCACCAGCTTTCCGTCCACGAGCATCTTAAACATTTCCGAGAGCCCCTCGGCTAAAGAGTAGCTGCACTCAATGATGTGAACGCTGTCATTACACGAGCTGGCGGCTAGTCCGGCGAGCCAGGGAAGCTGAGCGGATGTGACGGGGGTGATGGGTCCGGGGACCTGGGGGAAAGCTTGTGGGGCGGCCTGCTGGTACTGCCGAATTTCAGACACGTGAGATTCCCGCCAGGAGCGCGTGAAGATCTGCTCCAAGTCCTCAATCAAAGGCACCTGGTCTGAAGCTAGGGAGACATCAAAAGGGCCGCTAAATCAAACATATCCCAAAGATCTGATCTCTTTGACTTCGTACCAAGGACTGCCCTAAATCAGCCTTCCCTAACTTGGTGCCTCTTTTCTCTTTGTTGCAATGAAACACCCATTGTCTCTAGACAGCATGGTCAATGATGGGGGTTGTAGTAAAACTTAGCTATAAAGCACCAGGTTGGGGGAAGGTATTATGGACTGACTCTTTTCTTTTAAGGCAGTTACTTCACATCCATTTTGTCTCTGTTAGTGTTGCGCTTAGGAGTGGTACAAAAAAATGTTACTTTATGTCCATCGCGCAACTACTGAAATTTGTCTCAACCAGGCCCCCGAAACGGGTGCTAAGCGCGACAATCCTGTACCTGGTGCTGGGGTAGGGTTTTCCCTTGTCACTCTTTGTTCCTGCTTTCTGTTCCGAGACAAGACACCGTGTAGTAACGACTGTCACGCAACAAAACATTCGTTTCTCTCAGAAAACTGTGTCTGGGGGGGTTGTTTCTTGTTTGTTTTGATTTTTCAGAAGTGAAATTTCAAAAAAGAATTTTTAAGCCCCCCCCCCAAAAAGGGGGGAAAAGGAAGCTAGACAAATTCAGTGCTTGTCACAGTACAAGACCGTGAGGTAACACTTGTTACGAGACAAGTTATCACGACCATGGGAACACTGAAACAGGGACAAAACCACGTGATCGTGACCAATGCTGTCACGGTACAAAACTAGCCGCGGAACAAAGAAGGATGTGAAGTAACCACCTAAGTCACACCCTCTACAGGTGAAGGAATACTTTACCTTGTTGCTTCTTTCTTTTCTTTCTTTCTTCAGCCAAGTGATACAAGAGCTAATAAATTCTGCAAAGTGAGAAAACCATCTGCAAAACAACAGCCCTATATATTCTTTATTGATGTCTTTATTTAGAGTACAATATTTTTGAGGGAAGCGCTCATTAAATTTATGGTTTCTCTCTCTCTCTCTCTCTCTCTCTCTCTCTGTTCCCAAATATATGACAACTTTGATGAGTCAAACCCATGACTGCATATACACAAAGGCAGGGTGATCTCCCCCTGACCAATGTCTGGAACTACAGTGCCCACAACCCCTTGGCACTGCCATGTTGGGTGAGGCTGCTGGGGGTTGCGGTCCAATGCATCCAAAAGGCCAGAGGAGGTGAGAAGCTCAGAAGGAGGTATAGGCCCACGTCAGCACCTAGAGGAAGAGGTAAGGCTCCTGGCCAGATGAAGGCAGCAGAAAACCAGGTGTTTTATTCCCAGCTCAGGCTGGCCATGGCCCCCCACCTAAGAGAAGGGTGATGCTAAGAGGGTCCCCACCCCAGCCCACCCCACCCTTGGCAAAAACACACCTGATATGACCATGCCTTCTCTGGTGGGTGTGAACATGCTTGCCTCCCATTTAGGAGCCATCATTTCGGTCCTCCAAGTCTACGCCTGTGCATTGTTTCCCCCAAGGACGCACTCCTTCGCGTGCCTTAAACTCTACCTGAAAAGCCAATGTGCGGGATCAGACTGCCTAGGATCTGTAGTGAACTGCAGGACGGCACAGGAAGACCCTCTAGCCACGGTCTTTCTTACAGAGCTTGCAAAAGTCACTTTTTTTCAGGATCACAGCTCCCAGAATCCTCCGGAAACCATGTCTACACCGCTGGCAGGAGGGTAACTGAAGTTGTGGTCCAAAAAAAGTAACTTCTGCAAGTTCTGCTTAGGAAATTGGAAGGAGTCAATCTTCCCTCCGTCACCCAGGGTTCCACAATATAGTACTGAGAACGTTGACTTTCAAGAGAACTTTGGGCCATGTTCTATCTTTTGAACGCAGGGCTAAATGTGGTTGAGCTTCATGCATCAACACAACCAGACCATCAACAAAGCATGTGTTGTCCTCTCTCACAAGCCCTTCGCTCCACTGGCCATTTGCAAATCTGCCACTTCACACCCAGGTATATGTATTTAGTATATTTCTCTATGGTGTTGAAGCTTGGACGCTTACAGACACATGATGTCGGAGGCTGGAAGCATTGGTGATGCGGAGGTACAGATGAATTCTGAAGATACCTTGGTCTAATGTGGCCATATTACAGCCTCTGAATAAAAAGCTAGACATTCTCAATGCCATAAAGAGAAGAAAATTACAGTATTTGGGGCACATGATGGGCAGTAACAAATACCATCTGCTGCAAGTTCTCCTTCAAGGCAAAAGAGATGCCCAGGGCATAGAAGAACATTTTGGATTAAGAATTTAAGCTAATACAGTAACCCCCTGCCTATCGCGGGGGTTAGGGACCCACCCGACCCACGATGCTTGAAAATCCGCAATGTGTGGAAGCGGGGCGGGGCGGGGAGATGCGATCGCCCCCTGCTGACCCCCCCCTGCGTGGCCCCAAGGCACAGGTACTGCGATCCTGCAATATAGTGGGACCGCAGTACCTGAACTGCGAAATGGCAGGGGGTGACTGTAGTACACAGTGAGCACAGCTTCTCTATGTAGAATAGCTTCGGATAAAAACCAGATGATGCTGCTCATCGCCGACATGGCACTTGAAGAAGTCAACATTTAAGACATTACCTCCACTGAAGGAAGGGAAAACTCACCGAGTTGAACAAGGTAATAGACTGTGAGCAAGAGTTGCATTTCCTCGGAAATTGGCTGCATGGTGGAGGTCCCATATTGTTCGTAAGCCCTCGAGAGTGACTGGGCGTTCTTGTAACACGTATATAAGAGGGGACTCACGATAACATCGTTAAGGTTCCCACAAAGATAAGGGAAGTTTCCATGCCCTGGGAAACAAGCACAACATCCTGAATCCCACTGTGAGGAAACAAGTCAACAGAGACACAGAGACAGAGAGAGAGAGAGGCCCCCTCGCCCGCCCCCCCCCCACTGGCCCTGGTGCGCTACCTTTAAATATGACAGGTTTTGCTTTATATATTTTAAGCAGGTTGTCAGGAACTGGAACCGGCTCTCCCATGGCTACTGTAGGAGACGACGCTGGTCCTACCAAGGAACCGTGAGGTAAGCAGGACAAGCCGCTGCCACCACCACCACCTCCTCCTCCTCCATCTAGGATTCGATTCGGAAAGATTAACCAGAAATCAATGATTGTGACATCAAGTGGGCAAGCACGCACACACACATCAATGCCTGAGCTTTTTAAAGTAAGAATAAAGTTTCTGTTGTCAGTATTTTAATACATCCCGAGACCCTGACTCCCGTTTGTTCTTTTGCTGCATGGTTCAACACGAGGGTCCTATTTACTGGAAACCGCCCTGAGTTCCTTTTGGAAAAAGGAGCGGTATATAAATGCACCAAATAAATAAATAATACATAAATAAACATCCCATGGATGACTTTTCTATTGACCTCTACAACAGCCGCACCGGCACTCTGGGACAGCTCCGTTGGGTCTGCAGTCTCAGGTCAGACGTGGCCCTTCAGATGTTTCCAGATAGAAAAGTGATCGACATCGTCTTTTTAAAATTTAGAAACTGCACTGCCGTGAAAACAAATGAAACTATTATCAATTCAGAGCTTTCTATTGTCCATTAAAGCTTGATAATAGTTTCACTTTGAGAAGTGACAGACACAAAGAACTTTTGCAGCTGAATGCAGCTAAAAAGAAAAGCAAAATGAAAAACAAAAACAAAATAAAATAAATACATATACCCATGTGTTGTGTATGCAAATACATATATATAAAACAGCATCTGTCTTGCAGTCATTTAAGGGTGGCAAACTTTTCATTCTTCCT
The DNA here is from genome assembly GCA_037367245.1 of Phrynocephalus guinanensis. Lineage (NCBI taxonomy): Eukaryota > Metazoa > Chordata > Lepidosauria > Squamata > Agamidae > Phrynocephalus > Phrynocephalus guinanensis. The sequence goes on along the minus strand of CM074733.1, from coordinate 174,375,942 downwards.
GTCTTGAGGTTAGACAGAATTATTCAGGACCACGGACGGTCTTATTTGTCCCATCAACTTAGGTCTGCTGTCTCTTCCCGCCATACCACCCAAAAACGAAACACTTTGCCTTAAGGAGTGCTCTCTGTTTTCAGAACCAGGTGCCTGTTCTTTGCATTGCTTCACTGATAAACAGACTAACATTCACCCAGCTGGACACAAGTTGCAGGAGGAGAGTGCACCTTGTCCTTAAGACAAATACTTCTCTTAAAAGGAATGAGTGATGCTTTCTTTGTTGCTATAATAACAACCTTGCATGTTTTACTAACACCGAGAACCAATGGAAGGGGGCTTTTAGGATCTAACAGGATTCTCCTTTCTCACTAACAGGTAACACTCTTTTTTCCCATTTGTCCCTCCCCTCTTCCTGTTTGTTTGCTTCACCTCCTTTGGTTGTTAGTTACTTTCTGGCCTTCCCTGACCCTTAAAGCATGCAGGAATCATGGAAGTGTCTCCCCCATGTAGAGATCCTCAATTTTTCTATTTTTCTACTGACTGTAACTATAGGCAGCAACTATAAGTAAATATACCCTTTTCCACAGAAAATGCTTCCAAAATGATTTTCTGCATAGAATGTGCTAGTCACTGTGAGAAGCGAGTGAGACTGAGACTTAATGTATTATTTCATGTTTTCTCTGTGCTACTGCTGCTTGAACTCCTACTCAGATAACTATAAAACAAATTTCCCAAATTCCCCCCATATTATCCCCTCATTTTGTGCTGCAGTGCATGTAGGAAGCACTAAGGGAGAGGTGGAAACCAGAACAAATGCCACATACAGTAGGACCCCTGTATCCACTGATTCATTATCCATGGTTGGCGGGGGGGGGATTCAATAATTCAGCAGCCACAAAACAAGCTATTGTCACAAATAGCATCTGTAAAGCAAGCTACTGTCACAAATAGCAGCCATAAAACAAGCTACTGTCAGGAAACAGCAGTTTGGGGGTGGCCGGGCAGGCGTTCTCTCTTATCCACAGTTTTCATTATCCACGGGAAGGCCTGGAACCAATTCCCAGCGGATACCAGGGTCCTGCTGTACTACCTACACCCCCTTTAGTCTGGCAGCTTACAAAGCAGACATATGACAAGAGTTCATCTAATGTAAATAAATAAATCCTCACTTACCGTTTTTATTTCTACTTGCAATTTGGGGGTTCGGCTGAAAATTCCAGGCTTCATTGGATGATGGAGAATCTGGTGACCATCCTTTGTGCCGTTTTTTAGGTGGCCCTGGGTTTGTTAAAGTGCCTAAAGTAACATTAAGAAGCTGCTATTTTAAAAGGACACAGCTGTTTCCTTTGTGAAAGCACATGTCCGTCCATTTACTTCTCTCAACGTTTCATGCTGCATTTCCACGGGGGCAAGGCGTAAAGCAGAAAGGCTGCCGCTATAACTGAAAACACTGGATCTACAGCCACTCAACAGATGAAAACACCATTTTAAAAAAAAGAGTCAAACCACACAATGCACCCAAAACAGAAAACGGGTAGAGAGAACCCAACACGGTGTAACTTGGGTATAGACGGACACAGATGGGCAACCTGGCCAGGGATGCTGGGAGCCATTGGCCAATCCATTGGCCACACTAGCCATTACAAGGAAGAAAAAGAGGCGGGGCTGCTATTTCTAGCACCAGACCTACACAATTCATTCTGCCTAGTTCTGAACTAAAGACAACAGGGAAACCGTGTTTTAAAAAGCAGCACACCCCGTGTAGCAGCCCAGGCCTCTGTGTTTGTGTGTTTGCATTTGATGTCTGATGTGCAGTCCTACGATCTGCCTCCTGTTTCAGCAACAGCAACTGCTTATAAGGAGAACACATTTCAACTGCAATAGTCAATTAAGCTAGGTGTACTGAATATACTCGAATATAAGCCTAGTTTTTCAGCCCTAATTTTGGGCTGAAAAAAGGAGCTCTCGACTTATATGCGGGTCAATACTTTTAGCCACTGAGGCAAGTGCTTGGGTCGGTGGCTAAAAGTCATTTTAAACATCACACACTGCTCCCCCAGCTCACAAAGGAGGAGCTGTCAGGCCCTGCTGCATTTCCCACCCTAGACTTATACTCGAGTCAATACATTTCCCCAGTTTTGGGGGTTAAATTAGGGGCCTCGACTTATACTCGGGTCGACTTATACTCGAGTATATATGGTATTTTACAAACGTTCTTGTCCTCCTTCTACCTGCCGTTCATTTCTCCATTTCATCTTACAGATCTAATCCAAACTAAAGTAGACTCGTGTGATCAATAGAATTTGCCCAAATGTTGATATACTGAAGTCCCGTTGATTTGGTCAATCTACATTAATCGGGACTAAGCAATTGGATTTAGCCTGTGGACTTAAGCTTCCTAAGGCGACTTTCTTTGTCAAATGCATGGTAACGTGGTGGCATAATGAGGGGCTTGTTGGTTGAAACACTGATTCTATGTCTACGTATCGGTGTTCCATGCAGGGGAAAGAATCATCTTTTGATTCTTACAGAAGCCACAATCCACATTTTGGCCACTTAGCTTCCTCTTTGATTCGTACGTACTCAAATCTTGCTCATTTTGTCAGATGCAAGCAGACAACTGAGCAGGGGCTAGTCAAGTTCTGTTTGTGTGTCTGATACCTCATGCATGTGTGCCTGGCGGGAGAGCTTGCTAAAAAGAAGACATATGAATTTACTGTAATCAGCGATCTGACTCTGAGTTTTCCTGTTGAAATAGGTGTCTGGGGTTTTTGTTTTTTGTTTGTTTGTTTGTTTGTTTTAGAGTAGCTTTCCCAGAATCTTGATCTGGACATAAGAGAACTTCTGGTAATTTTTTTTCTCCACCTCTTGCTATGTTCATTTGATTTCTCTGATTGATTCCTTTTGTCCAGTTTTGCTAGTTTAATTATGATTTTATTTCATTATAGTTATTTTTGTATTATGTTTTATATAATTTCACATAAGTTTTGTATTTATTTGTTATTGTTTACTGTTTAAAACTTTGTATCCTATGTTGTAAACTGCCCAGAGTAGCCTTTGGGCTAGATGGTACAGTATACAAATCAATCAGTCAAACAAACAAACAAACAAATGTTAGACTCTAGATTTCCAGTATAGCCTGAAGCAGGGTTTAGATTAATTTTCCTAATTCAGCCACATGATGGCAGCATATACCAGTAGTTATGGGTGACCATGGAGCTATTTGTACACAGGGAGAAGTCTCACCACCACCACCACAGAGGGCCTTTTTACACGACCCCTAAGATCCGCTGGCCACTTAAATTCGGACCAGAGATCTTAGGGGTTCGCCGCTCTTCCTCTGTCCCCACCCCCCTCCGCACTTCCTGGTTGCTGGCTGCGTGAGGGAGGGAGAAAAAAGAAAGAAAAGACTGCCGGTTTACCTCCGTTTTGTTCCCGGCAGCATAATACTGATCTCTTAAAGGGGCGGGGCGCAAAAAAAGAACAAACAGAAGCCAGGAGAGCCCCGCACTCACTATCCTTACACCGGATCAAATATTTGTCACCTCCAAAAAGCAGGTACAAGAAAACTGCTGTTTGGTCGCGCTAAAGTGGGCGGGGTCGCACTTAATTGTTTGCAAAGTCCGGAGCTGGTGGGTAAACATTTTTAAGGTCCGGACCTTGCAGCCATTTGCGGCGGAGTTTAGGGGTCGTGTATAAACGCCCTAACTCTCTAAATCAAGCAATGTCCAAACTTCGGCCCTCCTGATGTTTTGGACTACAACTCCCAGAGTTCTAAGCTTAGATTGCCAGTGGCAAAGGACTGTGGGAGTTGCAGTCCAAAACATCTGGAGGCCTGAAGTTTGGACATGCCTGCTCTAAATAAAATGCTAGTACTGTCAATAATCTCAAGCTGGCCCATGGATAAACAACACCCTTTACACACACAAAAAAGGTTATGGCTGCAAGAATGAATTTCAATTAAATAAGTGTCTTAATTAAGCACAGATGGTCCTAACTGAAAAGATATGTACTGGGACTCTTGACCAGGGTTGTTTGCTAAAGACTGGCCTGGTATTTATTGTTCTGTGCCTGTCCTTTGAGCCAGGAAACTTTGATTCCTAGTACAGTACTGTGTTCTCCGTTCATAGGACAGGTACAGCATAGACATTGACAAACTCAGAGAGTGGTGGGTTCCCCTCTGCTTGGTCCAATGTGTAAAAATACTTTTCACATCATTCTCAAAGCTAATATACAGTTCTGATCTCTGGCAAACCAGACGCCAGAACGAGGTGGATCCAGACTTAGCCGTACTTCAAGAAGGCCCACTGAAATCACGACCCACCTGAGCAGGTCCCACGGATTTCAATAGGTCTTGCCTGACTATTCTGGTTCCATACCAGCATTCATCAAAAGACAAGGGTGTGAGTCAAAAGTCCAGAAATATAAGGCTGTTCATTAGATCTTAAATAGATGCACTTGGAAGTTAAGTCTTGCTGGTTTCAGTGCAGCGGCCTTACCAACTCTCTTTTGCATACTTAACACTTGTACATACTGCAGCCTCTAATAATTCCTACTGCATGGCGTACGATGAAATCAAAGTATTTGTATGTTTTATTGTAAGCACTGACTTGCCACCTCCTTTTATAAAATATTTTCAAGGTGGATTATAATAAAAGGGGCGAAACGCACGAAAAAGTGTAAGATACATTATTATCAATAAAATCCAAACCGCACATGAATGAGGGCAAACTATTTGGGAGCCTATTTGCAATGGAAGTCTGACTTTATTTCCCAGTAGCTACCTTTTCTAGAGGTTTGAAGCAAGAAACATGATAGCGTGTTGCTGTCTTGTCTGTGAAGATTCTCAGTCATGCAGGTGAAGTTATCTGGAAGTTGAGTCATGGCAACTGGACTTCTTTTTCTTGTGATCGAAACGTTTCACTACTCATCCAAGCAGCTTTGTCAGCCCGAGGAACGTTGATGTGAGGCCTCCAACTTTCCTCAGACTCGCAAAGCAACTTGGGTGACCAGTGAAACATTTCGATCTCACAAGAAAATAAGTCCAGTTGCTATCTTGTAAGGCAGTGGTGGCCAAACTTCAGCCCTCCAGATGTTTTGGACCACAACTCCCAGAATTCCAAGCCTGTCTGGCCAATGGCAAAGGACTGTGGGAGTTGTGGTCCAAAACATCTGGAAGGCTGAAGCTTGGCCATCACTGCTGTGAGGCATTTCCATTGTTTCAACAAAACAATCTAAGTGCCCAATATTCCTCTATGGGGACAGCATTACACAGGAAGTGTGCTTGCCCCCAAAGGTCCCCCGGCACCAGGCTTTCAGATGTCAGCAAGAACCAAAAGGGAATCTTAGTTTATCTCAATATACAAACTGATGCAGGAACAGGCAAACCTCCAGTTTTCCTATCCTTTATACCAGTTCAGGGCTTAAAGGTAGGAATCAATGGCTGGAACAGTGCCTGAAAATGGATCAGACGTCAATGGGATTCTTTAAACACTGGAGGCTTCAGGCACCACCTTTTGGAATCCATCGTCCAGATAGAAGGTTCTCAGTATTCACACCATGGAGTTTGCCTGGAACATATTATATCCCTTGGAACTCAAGGCATAATTGTTGCTGATGCTGAGGCACATGTGTGCAGTGGACAATGTCATCAACAAGAGCTACATGCATGCAGGATTGTGTCTGCCTGATCTGTACAACACAAGATCATCCTAAACCGATTTAAGTCGTGTGCTTAGACTTTGACGGACAACTCAGGCCCTTTGTACACAACCCCTAAACTCCGCCGCAAATGGCTCCCAGCTCCGGAGCTTAAAATTGTTTCCCCACCAGCTCCGGAGTTTACAGATAATTAAGTGTGACCATGCCCACCTAAGCGCGTCCCAGCGCACTTTTCAGGTATCTGCTCGCTGGAGGTGAAAATTCCTGATGCGGATAAAACGTAGTGACTGCCGGGCTCTCCTTGCTTCTGTTTGTTGTTTTTTTGCCCCCTGCCCCTTTAAGAGATCTGAATGCAGTGCCGGGGCGGCAGAACGGAGGTGAGCGGAATTCTTTTCTTCCTTTTTTTCTCCCTCCCCTCACGCAGCCAGCAGCCAGGAGTGCGGAGGGGGTGGGAACGCAGGAACAGCAACAAACCCCTAAGATCTCTGGTCCGAATTTAAGTGGCCAGTGGATCTTAGGGGTCGTGTGAAAAGGCCCTCAGTGCTCTTGCCTGATTCTTTTTGGTGGCTGAATGCCAACCCTGGCAACTACACTTGCCCCCCCTCTGTTCTGGTTTTTTTTTTTTAAGTTCCCAAAGGCATCTCCATTTCATCCTAACCCTGACCTCCCATCAAGGTTTTCATAAATATGATGCTGTTTTTAATACGTGGGTTCAATTCTTCTGCCTTTCATATTCTATTGCAGGATGCCTTGCGAGGGACTACCTGAAAAAGTGGGATAGAAAAAAATACAGCGAAAGAGAGAAGGAGAGAGAAGCCAACAAGATACCTAGTGCAGATGGTCTTGTCATGGAAGATGTGCCACTTTTCACTGCGTGTTGCTGGGGAGAGTCTTTGCCATTGTAAACTGGGTGGCAGGCTGTTGATGGAAGATGCTCGGGAGCTGAATCAGAGAGGAGAAGAAATAAGAACGCTGTTGCATAGATGCTCTTGTACAGCTTCCTGGATGGGACATGGAGGGTGTCAGGCTGCTCCCAGGGTCACTTTCAGGATGTGGGAGAACATTTCTATTGAGTTCTCTAAAACCATCCCCGCTAAGCAACCACTTATAGATGCAGGTAATGTTGTCAGAACTACCAGTGTTAGTAATGGGAGGTCCTGTGCTGAGTCCAAGGTAATCACCTAAAACGAGCATGTCCAAAGTCAGGCCTGGGGGCCAAATGCGGCCCGTTTTCAAATTCTGAGTGGCCCGCAGCCTCTTCTCCCCACCGACTCAGCCTGGCACGCATCCCTGCCAACTGGCCCCTCCCCATACCAGATGGAGGTGCCAGCTTGCAATTTTACGGTTTGCCTGCCCTCCCTGCCTCTGTCCGTCACCCCAGCCACTTGGACAGCCTACTGCCCCCCCCCGGCCCATTGCTGCAGTGTCCTCCCCACCTCCTTGCATGTCCTAGAGCAGTGGTGGTGAACCTTCAGCACTCCAGATGTTTTGGACCACAACTCCCACAGTCCTATGTCACTGGCAATGCGGGCTTGGAATTCTGGGAGTTGTGGTCCAAAATATCTGGAGTGCCGAAGGTTCGCCACCACTGTCCTAGAGGCTTGTCCAAAATCCGGCTAGAGGGCCAAATGTGGCTAAATATTTGGCCCCTACACATTTTCACCTCACCAAATCTGGCCCTCCTTGCAAAAAGTTTGGACACCCCTGGCTTAAAAGTACATCTACTGCTCCATAAACATGCACACCCTTGAACTTGAGCTCATAATACAGAGCAGGGCCAAAGAGCAACACTCATTGGTTGTTGTAAAGACAAACCAGAACAGGTCACGGGGCTTTTTGGTTCGTTTCGTGCCCATCTCTCATCATCAGCACTAAGCCGGCTCATGCACGTTCCCTTTGCCAATATCAACAGCAACCTCTTCAAGGCACGGACATTTACTGCTAGCATAATGGTGCCATACACCTGTCTTAAATTATTCATGTGTCGTCAACCAATTTCCATTCCTTCTTTACACTCCTTTTCAAATCTGAAACTAACCCATTTTGTGTAATGATATGTGTCGTGACCATGGGGTCACGAAGAGTCGGACACGACTGAACGACTGAACAACAACAAATGTGTTGTATAAAGTCTACTTGAACATGCAAGGAGGTGAAATACTTCTTTTCTGGGACATTTGCTGACGGGAAACCATCATCCTGTTCGGGTCTAACAGTAGCCTCTTGTCCAGGGGACAGGACAATCAAATGCTGTGGGGCGCCCATTTCTTTTAGAAAGATCCATAGCTTTTTATGGCCCACACAACCAAAGGCTTTAGTATAATCTAGGAAGCATAAACTGATTTTCTTCTGAAATTCTGACGAGATACTTCTGTTTTCTACTGAAATGTCACCAATACGACGCAACTTATTTTCCATCAGTATTGTAGAGTTGCTCACTCTAGTCCCATCTTCTCCAAGTGCGCCCTTCTTACTAGGAACGGCCTCATGGCAATGCAGTTACAGAGATCTGTGCGATTGGAGAACTTTGCCTGTAAAGCTTCATATTTATATCTGACTGAATGTGGATTACAGTGTCTCTTCAGACCTTCTTAGTAAACATGGAAAATCCAAGAGCAAAGCTTTGAAATGTCATAAGACTCAAAAACGCCAGCTAAGCAGGGGTACCAGCCATCCTGGCTCAAGAATTCTGGGATCACATTAAAAAACAAAATCAAGACTTCCAAACTTTGATTTTGAATGGAAGGGATGTATCCTTTCTTCTGTAACAGGCAGCCCAGCTAATAAAAGCCTAAACAGTGCAATGCTTGAACTCCATGAGACCAACTTGTTCCTTTGCAGCTCACGAGTGTGTCCAAAAGGAAAACGGATGCAGTTAGATTAAGAGGATACAGTCTTCAGACGGAAGAGAAGGATATGTTTTTACTTTCTAAGCACGTATAGCCCTTTAAACACACACACACACACACACACACACACACACACACACACACACACAGAGGTAAAGAAGACGTCTGGGTGTCACTTCTGCTCATTATGCAGCATGAAGTCTTTGATATTTTTTTCACATTCCTACAGTGTCTTCTAAAAATAAGCCAATATCCACCCTTGCTGCTTCATATGGCCAAAAAGGAAATAAAACAGATTGTGACATGGGACATAATACTTACCCATCGGATGGACCCCAGCTTGGACAACTGGATGTGATGTTACAACAGGCTCGTTGGCGCCTACAGCAGAGGGCCCTGTGTTCTCCAGGGGCTGGAACAAAGAGCTGGAACCAGCACTGGGTAAGGACTGCCTGGTTCTGAATTCTACAAAAGCAAAAGGAGAGCCGTTCACGCCGCGATCTGCACACTTTCACATAACAATCAAACATCTACATTCGCATTACAGACAGAAGCACATGCATTGGTACTATCAAGGGAGAAACCATCCTTTTCTTATGTTAGAACCAGGAATAATCCATTGTTGCTGAAAGGTGACAGGTTCAAGGCAAAGGAAGCACATTTCCACACACAGCATTGTTAGACTGTGGAATTCTCTGCCACGACATACGCTGACATGTTGCCCACTTGGATGGACGTTAAAAGAGATTAGAGAAATGCATGGAGTTTAGGACTACCGGTGGATACTAGTGAGGATAGCTATATCACCTCCAGCATGAGAGGCTGAGTACCTCAATTTCTGGAAATTGCAAGATGGCGCATGGAGTTCACTCACATCCTGTTGGCAAGCTTGCTCTAGGCAACTTGATTAATTACTGTTTAATGGGAAGGTTGGGCAAAACCAGCATTTGGTCTGGTCCAGAATGGATTTATCTTCTAGTTTACATTGCAATGATCAATCCATCAATTTACTTGCACTTATTTCTAAGCATCCTACCCTTTGTCTAAAGATTTCACTGCACAAACATCTAAGGCAACCCAAGGGCTGAAATCCTACTGCACTGCTACACAAAAGGCACACCTGCTTAAGGATAACTGCCTAAATTGCAGTCAACATTATTTGTTGTACATTGAGCTGCGGGGCTCAGGATGGAACAAGAAATGTCCATGGAGATTTCTTAACTGCAGGGCCATTATCTTCCAAAAGACATGCTTTTCACATCGCAGCAAAGCAAGGTTTCACCCAATGTCAGGTCAACCTGAGACACAGACTTTGCCCAAAGCCAACCAAAAATGTATAATTCACATTTCTTGTGGCGGAAAGATTCATCACATACAAACCACCTGCTGGCGTTGTAAGCTCTATTATAAGAATAGAAAAAAACCCCATAATATACATGAACATATAGCAGACAAACCAAGAAGACATAGACAACCAATGCCATTATAAAATGTCTATATAATTTGTGGTCCTGTTGGTTGTCATCCCACCTCATATATTCTCTCTCTCTCTCTCTCTCTCTCTCTCTCTCTCTCTCTCTCTCTCTCTCACACACACACACACACACACACACACACACACACACACACACACACACACACCAATCATTTTGACTGAGAAGTACAAATAGAACTAGAATTTTATAGGTAGCAATCAATAATAATAATTTATTGTCATTGTGTGTATATAAACAGTATACACCTACAACAAAATTCACAGACACCCAGAGACCAGACTCAACACACACACACACACACAATCCCCTCAACACGCACACACATAAAAAAAAATCCCTGAACACTCCCCTACCCACAAAAATCTGCCGCCGCCCCCTCCAAAAACCCCCACTAACATCTACACAACAGGCTGGGTAATACTGTCCAAGTGCTCACTGCTGGTGGTCCTTAAGTTCATTATTAAGTGCAACTATAGCTCGGGGATAAAAACTGTCCAGAAAATGTGTGGTCCAAGTTTAAATTGCTCTGTATCTTCTGCCAGAAGGCAACAGTTCAAAGAAGTTATGGGCAGGATGAGAAGAGTCTCTGAGAATGTTGTGCGGCTTCCCCATACAACAGGATGTGAAGATGTCATCCAGGGTTGGTAGCTGGAGCCCAGTGATATTCTGGGGAATTTTAATTATTCTCTGTAGAGCTTTTTTTTTCCACTACAGAGCTGCATTTCCAGCATCAGAATTCAGCTGTGTGGAAGTTGAAGTCTAACTTTTGTATCAAAATAGCCACCTTCAGAAGACTTCAAAACAAGCTCAGCATCCCCTCCTCAACTGGGGTCCTTGTTACATTAGCAAACCATGTCTGGATCCCTTTTGCTTGTGACACAGAGAGGTGACGGTGAAAAACCATCTGTACACATGACCTCATTCTGCCTAATACTGTAGACTAACTGGAGGCATATTGGGAGCACAATAATAAGGCTCATCAAGGAACGACTTAGACAAGTATAAGAACATAAAAACCTGAGAAGAGCCATGCTGGATCAGGCCAAAGGTGCATCTAGTCCAGCTTCCTGTATCTGACCAGTGGCCCCACCAGATGCGTCTAGGAGCGCATGAGGCTAGATATCTGTCTCCCGATACCACTCCCCTGCATCTGGCCCTTGAAGGACCTCGGTTTTAAGCCTGGAGATTACACATCTTCCTCGTGGTTTGTAACCTGTGATGGACTTTCCTCCAGGAATCTGTCCAATCCCCTTTTGAAGGCATCCAAGCCAGATGCCATCACCACATCCTGTGGCAGGGAGTTCCACAGACTAACAACGCGCTGGGTGAAATAATATTTTCTTTTCTCTGTCCTTACTCTCCCAGCCCTCAATTTGAGTGGATGTCCCCTAGTACTGGTATTTTGGGAGAGGGAGAAGAGCTTCCCTCTATCCACTTTATTCATGCCCTGCATTATTTTGTACATCTCAATCCTATGCCCCCTCAGGCGCCTTTTTTCCAGACTAAAGAGCCCCAAATGTTTTAGCCTTTCCTCATAAGGGAGGTGCCCCAGCCCAGTAATCATTTTAGTCGCTCTCTTCTGCACCTTTCCCAGTTCCACTATGTCTTTCTTGAGATGCGGTGACCAGAATTGTACACAGTACTCCACCTGTGGCCTTACTATCGTTTTGTATAATGGCATTATAATGTCAAGTATATGAATCTAGATGGCAGCTTTATAATACGTACAGTATATCCTTTTTCATAATGATTGGGCTTTCAGAAGAAGGTTCTGTAACCACCAGCATCTCAAGGTTCACAAAGAGACATAAATCTTATTGGTTGCCAAACTCTCCTGAGGCACCCTACAAAATGGTCGCCATCATACCTGATCCCTTCCAGCAGATCCGAGAGCCTTTGGTCAGGGTTCCCTGTGCATTCCTGACCAGATAATACTTTAAGTGTTTCTGTTTCTTGGGCTGAGTCGTCAGCTTAAGATTGATGTGATGGGAAAACTCGGTAAAGTAGCAGAAGCCCTTCTTGCCACAGCCGACGCAATTGCCAGAGAAACCTGAGGAAATAAACAGCACCCAAAGATGGAGAGAGATAACGGCCATGGCACAGACTAAGACCCCTTCACTCTTTCCAAGTGGCTCTTAAAAATGCATGTCCTGCCATCTTCCCCATCCCCCCCCCACTTCTCCGGCATGCATTTGCAAAACAGAACATAAACATTGCACAGAGTTCAGTTGTTTTTCTAAAGAGAAGTCTGTGTTTAATTACGGATCGTCTCTTTAATGCACAGTTTTAATGCCCTCTTAAAGATGGATGGAATTCCCATTTCTCTTTGTTAACGCTGCCAGACGGATCAATAGAATGATCGAAAAGGGGGAAGAGTGACAAACTGATATCACAGGACGTTTTGAGCCCAGCGAGACGTTTTTACGGTTATAACAGGAGGAAATGGGAACACTGGAAGGCCTAGCCGCAAGATTTGGCTTCAGGGGCACAAACAGCTGTTGTTGTTTTCATACATTCGTAGTGATGGGGTGAAAGGTGCATTCAACACAGGGTGCAGATTCACACAGGCCACCTCGGAATCTGAGGCGTGTGAGAATTTCCGCACTGTCGGATCTTGATAGGAATTTACCAACATTAACATTTTTTTTAAAAAAAAATCCTTCCGTATGGAAAAGAACTTGAGATTTTAAAGAAGCCGAATGTGGGAGCCATCAAAACTAAGTGATCATCCCATCCGGATCCAATGCTTTGAATGCTCAAGTGTTAAAAATTTGACTACAGTTATACTTTAATTTAAGAGAACTTGGTTTAAGAGTGTTTTCCAAGTCAAGCAAACATTTCTTCTAAATTTTGCCTTGATCAACAAGCAATATCTTGCAATACAAGCACTGGAGCAGGCCACATGATCACAAGTGAGCCAATGGTGGTTCTCTCTCTTCCCCCCTGCTGGATTGTGGGTGATTGAAACGTTCCATCTCAGGCAGCCACCAAAGCAGAGAGAGCAGAGAAGAATGGAGGTCTCTCCATTACACCAGCCATGGATGCTTTCAAAGGAGAGTGCAGGTTGGGGTTTTATTTTTCTTTATATTAATATTTAATTTGTTTTCAACATCCTGTCTTATTTTTCAAACCATTTCTAGTCATGGGGCTACCAACTGCATTTTATTATTGTCACATTAAAAAACACACAGAGTAATATCTAGCTATTAGTCCCAAGCAGAGCAGATTCCGCAGCCAGATCCCTAAACCATGGTGTGGACATGGACTTCTAGCCAACGTCTTTTGGGAGTTTTTGTCTATGGGACCCCAGAATGAATCATCTGTGTTTACATTACTTCTTATGTGTAAATTTACTTTGATATAAGAGAATTTTGGTTGGCATGCACCAAGATTATGCTCTCAAACCTATGTAGGGTCTTGACCAGACTGGGAATAGTTCCCCCCCCCCTATGGAATTTAGTGAGTGCCAATGGATGAGAGTTTTGTTTCCATTTGCTTTTGGAAAAACCTACTAAAAGATCCGGCCTGACAGACTTTGCAATAAGCCCCTGCTTGGAAGATCCAACCATCTGCAACGTGGTGTCATTTGCGAATCTGTTTGGACCGGAGACCATGCTTCCTCCCTCTCCTTTTGTGAGCCTGTCAAAACTAATGAGTTGTATCATGTGCCATCGTTGTGATGCTCCCATGATCTCCAGTGGAGGTTGTTTCAGCAAGAAAATCCCTAGGCATGGTTTGGTTTTCATGAATGAGGTTTGGGACGGGTTAGTAGAAAATAAGTATGAATAATGCAGAAAAGAGGAGGGGTTAAAGAGGAGGCAAGGTTCTGGCTCCCTCTCTACATAAACAGACATTGTTGTTGTTGTTCAGTCGTTCAGTCGTGTCCGACTCTTCGTGACCCCATGGACCAGAGCTCACCAGGCCTTCCTATCTTCCACGGCCTCCCGGAGTTTAGTCAAATCCATATTGGTTGCATCAATTACACCATCCAACCATCTCATTCTCTGCCGTCCTCTTTTCCTTTTGCCTTCAATCTTTCCCAGCATCAGGGACTTTTCCAAGGACTCCTCTCTCCTCATGAGGTGGCCAAAGGACTGGAGCCTCAGCTTCAAAATCTGACACATGCACCTATTTTTGGGACATCTCTAGTATATTAGGGTGGTACGGCAAGCACAAAACTTTGAGCCAACAAGCGACTTAATGAATGGATGCTCCTCCTGCACAAGACCTCGGCGTCCATGGCAGGACTGCTCATTTCGTAACCAAACAAAATGAAACAGGTTTTCCATACACATGGTAGAGAAGGCAAAGGTCAGGAGAGCCACGGTAAGCTGGAGGTGCTCTCATTTATCTCTGTCATAAGGTGGAGACCCCCCCCCCCGAGATGGCTAGAGATCAATATTTGTGGTCTGACTGATAAAGACCTTTCCCCTCTAGCTCATCAGTTCAACACCAGCCTGCATCGATAGTGACCAAAGGTTGTTACAATCTGATGAGAGGCTCCCGAGTTTATGCTAATTACATTGGTTAATTACATTGACTCTGCTGGACCACTTCTGAGAGGGCATTGCCTTTCTCCGGTCAGCGACATGTGACTTGGTAAAGATAAAAGGTTCCCCCACCCCACACATGTATGCTAGTCGTGTCTGACTCTAGGGGCGGTGTTCATCTCTGTATTCAAGCTGAAGAGCCAGTGTTGTGCAAGTCCGTGGCCATGTGGCCGGCATGGCGGCAAGGAAACACTGTTTTACCTTCCCACTTTTTACACCAGTACAATACCTATTTATCTACTTGCATTTACATGCTTTCAAACTGCTAGGTTGGCAGGAGCTGGGGTGAACAGCGGGAGCCCGCTCCACTGCATGGCACACGAGATTTGAACCGCCGACTTTGCAGTCAACAGTTTCGGAACCTTAGTCTGCTGAGCCACCATGCCCCCTATGTGACTTGAGGAAGGGCCACATACAAGGGAAGAAGACATAGAGGCAGGGTTTTAAGAAGTTTTGCAGCGTTTTTCGCAACCAGATGGCCTGATTGTAACAGTTGGCATGCCTCTAAAGTGATGGGAACACTTCCTCTCAGCAGGCTCTCCTCTGCATGCCCAACGCTGCACTGGCTAAGTAATATATACCAAGGCACACAACCAACTGAACGATGGACAGCCTGCCAGAGGAGAAGACTCACTAACTGATCCTGCAAATCACAGGCCTAGTCTGTACTTTGACTTCAAGGGGAAGGTGACGATCAAGTGCCTTGTCCTCATAGAACGTTGGCTGTCAGTAGCACGGTCTGGTTTTTATCCGAAGCTATTCTAAATAGAGAAGCTGTGCTCACTGCGGACCATTAGCTTAAATGTTCTTCTATGCCCCAGGTCACACTTTTCACCTCTTTTTCCTAGAAGGAGAACCTGCAGCAGATATTTGTTATTGCACATTATGTAACCAAAGTATTGTAATTTTCTTCTCTTTATGGCATTGAGAATTTCTAGATTTTTATTCATACGCTGTAATTCGGCCACATTAGTGACTCTGGCTGTCCAAGGTATCCTCAGAATTCATCTGTACGTCCACATCTCGAATCTTCCCAGCCTCCTGAATAATGTGTCTATAAGGGTCCAAGTTTCAACACCATAGAGCAGGCCCGCCCAAAGTCCGGCACGGGGGGGGGGCAAATCCGGCCTGTCAGGCCATTCTGAGTGGCCCGCGGCTGGCTGGCCTGCCCCTCCCTCCCCCTCCTTCACCCCATTTTTAAAAAAAAAATTCTGCCAACACTGACGCCACTGGGAAGCTTGAGGGGCTGGGTGGGCCAGCCGGCTGGTGAGCAGAAGCTTGTGGGGCTGGGTGGGCGGGCCACCACCACCAGCACCGCTGGGAAGCTTGTGGGGCTGGGCGCGCGCACCAGGGTGGCGTGCGGGTGGGCAGCCACCACCGGCATCACCGGGAACCTTGTGAAGCTAGGCGCGCGTACGGGGGTGGCAGGGTTGGGAAGCAACCGGCCCCTGACACATTCTCAGCCACCAAATCTGGCCCTCCTTACAAAAAGTTTGGGCACCCCGGCCATAGAGGTTAACTAAATGCGTAAAGAAACTGACCCTGAATATATATATTTCTGTGTTTTATCTCCAGTCAGCTCCAGCCAGTATGGCTGATGATCAGGCACAATGGGTATCACAGTCCAGCATCATCGGCAGGGCCACAGGATCCTAGGATTTTGCGAGAAACAGGACATGTATTTCCCAAAAAGCTTTTGAAAGGGAGCTCTCTCATTCTGATGGACAACTTGGTGTCCCTGTCCCTATCCCAGAGGCTTTGGTGTGCTTGCATTGAAAAGGGAAAAGGGCACAAATTCCAACCAGTGGAGCTACAAGATGAAGGGAGGGGGAGGAAGGCAACTATTTCAAGCAAAACCAATAAACAGACCCTATTTATATCCTGCAGACCAATCACTGGCTTGTCCTGGTGGTTAGGCAAGGTCTCAGACTACTCAGGAAATTACTAAACACAGAGACACGTTTCCTTCTGGACCTACAAATGCCCTGAAGGTCTATCCACAGATGGCTGTGGAGCCAGGCTGAGAAACGTTCAGGAAGCTATTGCAAAGATGGCTGGGGACGATCAGTATTTTCCATCAGATTCCTTCACAATTATCTCGAAGAGCAAATAAACAGAATGATCCCTTAAGAAAACATGTCCATAGGCATATTAATGGGTCTATGGGCCGGTATCATATATAACTCAAAGGACCACCGTGATGTGTTAGTGCAGCCACAATACTAGAGCGATGGACATTTTGCAGGTCACTCTGAGATCCTGGGAGGACATGCCCTCAGAGAGAGGGATGAGGGAGTACGGACTTTGGGCGTTTATACACGACCCCTAAACTCCAGGGCAAATGGCTCCCAGCTCCGGAGCTTAAAAATGTTTCCCCACCAGCTCCGAAGTTAACAGGAAATTAAGTGCGACCACGCCCACTTTAACGCGTCCCAGCACACCTTTCAAGTACCTGCTCTTTGGAGGTGAAAATTATTTGATCCGGTGTAACGATAGTGAGTGCGGGGCTCTCCTCGCTTCTGTTTGTTGTTGTTTTGGCTCCCGCCCCTTTAAGAGCTACTTTACAGAGACTGGAATGTTGCCGGCAAGAGCGAGAGGCAGAACAAGGTGAGCGGCATGCTTTTCTTTCTCTTTTTCTCCCTCCCTCACGCAGCCAGCAGCCAGGAAGTGCGGAGGGGTGGGGACACAGGAAGAGCGACAAACCCCTAAGATCTCTGGTCCGAATTTAAGTGGCCAGTGGATCTTAGGGGTCATGTGAAAAGGCCCTTAGATCCACAGCCCTCCATTCTAAGCCCTGCTTCTTGCAACTGCCATCCTCACCTTGTGAGGCTCAAGGAATCTTAACCATGGTTCAAGCGCACCACTATTCCAGATCTTAGGCAGCCGGAAGCAAACAAACCATGATTGCTGTTGGCTTCCACCCACTCAATGCATCTGAAATATTCTAGCGGGAGCTTGGGAATGCAACTTTTCATGATTACAATTTCCTTAAGGGCCCCCACTGACTGGGGGGATCCTGGGAGCTGCCGTACCCAGAAGTAACTTTTCCAAGCTCCGCTTCTCGTCACAAAGACCACAGATCCCATTGAGGAGAAAGTTGCAGCTGAAGAGAAGCGATGTAAAGAAGTAAGGCCATTGGTTTTATATATAATTGATTATTATTAAAAGCTTAATTATTGAACAAAATCAAGCTTTTTAAGAACTGAAAGCACAGACCAATTCCAAACCAGGAACTTGTGTTTCAATTCCTGATGTAGAAGCACGATTCAAGTGATTAGAAATTAAATATAATATGAAGAGTAACATCTCTGATGTGTAGTCAAAGATGTTAGCTGAGTATGAGGACACCACAAAGAACTGCCCCATGATCCTGGCCCTATTTCCTGAAAAGGAAAGTAAATATTACAAGGTTTAATACAGCCTAGTAGCCCCAAGTAAGGCTGCATGGGATTACAGCCTCCCTTATTGCCAAATGTCCCCTGCCAGCCTTTTCTCTTCTGGTTTAGCATGTAATTAACGCATCTGCTACTTCCTGTGTGTTAACAACCGTAGGAACCACAGGCTGTTAAATAGGCCTAGCAATGAATAGGCTAAGAAGTGGTACAACATTATTGCCTGTATCTTTAAAATGACAAGATGCAACTAATTTAAAGCCCCTTTCATTCTTTTACTAAGGCAGACCAATTGTATTGACAGACCCATCAAAGTCAGCAAGATCTCCACCGTAAAGGACATTATGGCTAGACAAGGCTGACTATACATACGTCGCTCCCTCACACAAAGCTGGCAGTAAACGGAGATGTCAAATTTATTTATGTTGGGTTCACATTCTCTTCTTTTGATGTTATTAGTACGCAACATGGATGACGGAAACACTAACGTCCCCAGTACTTGGGAGTTTTAGAAGAGGTAGTCTGTGCTAGAATATCAGATAAACAACAACAACTACTACTACTACATTATTATTATTATTATTATTATTATTATTATTATTATTATTATTATTATTATTATTATTATTATTATTATTATTATTATTGGCAAAAATCAAATCAAAACAAAATTATGTCTTTCTGCTATATGTCTTTCTGCTGCTATATGTCTGAAGAGGTGGATGCATCCACGAAAGCTTACATTAAAATATAATAGTCTTTTAATTTGCTGCGCGTTTTTGTCTTTTGTTTTGATTTTTGACTGGAATTCTTGCACAGACTAATACAGCTACCTCTCACATAACAACAACAACAACAACAACGAAGAAGAAGAAGAAGAAGAAGAAGAAGAAGAAGAAGAAGAAGAAGAAGAAGAAGAAGAAGAAGAAGAAGAAGAAGAAGAAGAAGAAGAAGACAACAAAAGTGTGGTACCTTAAAGACTATCTGTCTAGTTTAATGTGAGCTTTTTGTGGACAAACTTTAATGTGTACTTGAAAGTTCACATTTAAAGTATAGCAGTTAGTTTCTTAATGAGCCAAAACATTCTTTATTTTTAATTTTTCTTTATTTTTTATTTTTATTCTGATTTTGCTGCCCTATACTTTTATTCTTTAATACGCTGAGGATTCAGTATGTTAGAGAAAACACAATACAAACCTTCCAAGAGAAATGTTGGGCTGATTCCGCTTGAAGTATTTTCAGTTTTATCTGAAAAGCTAGTATTTTAATTTTTTTCTTCAAAAAAGCCCAGCTTCAACTAGGATCTTTAGGGTTTAAAAAAAGTCTTGCTTAATGGGCTCAATTAATGCAATTCTCCGCCCTTCCCCCTGCTGAGGTCAATTTTGCATGTGTCCCTGGTGGGTTTACAAAGTCTAATTTTAATGCAAAGGTCAAACATCTACGCATTCATACTATTAATATTTCATCTTTCCTGCAACAAACTCTGGGTGGCCTGTGGACATGGCCTTGGTACATTTGATTCCATATTGCCCCCTTACAAGGACCCTGAAAAATAGGTTAGGTAAGCAAAGCAAGAAGTCAGATGAAGAAAACTGACCTCCACAACGAGGCCTCCTCTGCCTTAATCTACATAAAAGAAGCACCCTCCTGCGCCAAACCGCTTCTAAAAGATTGACTTACAGTGGACCCTTGTATAACAAACAGTTTGTATAACATAAAATCTGTACAATATAAAAATTCCGGAGATCGGGGAAATTTGCTTAACATAATCGCCTATGGGGCGAATCCGTACAACGTAAAAATGGGATTACTCTGTTTTCAATGCATTCCTATGGGAAATTTGTATAAAGGAAAATTTGCTTAACATAATTTCATTTGGAATGAATTAATTCCTTTATACAAGGTACCACTATATTTCCAAGACACCACGCTAGGAATTGTAGCCGGAGGGGTTCTGTACTACGGAAGATGTTTTATATTTATCCACTGGAAGGCTTTTCAATGTCAAGGAGAAGACAGAAAAAGTGCCTAATGTGGCTAACGTGTACAGTCTTACTAGAAAATAAGGGCCATCAAACCTACTAGACTCTCTTTCTACACCATCCTTCACCCAAGTAAATCCAAGGGTTATGGGATTAAATTCTGTGTTTGAAACCCTGTTCAAAATTCTCCCGTTCTGTTCCACTGGCATTAAGAGGCCTCATTTCCAAGTAAATATGTTCTGGTTAGAACCAGGGGCAACTCATGCTGAAGTTGTAGAGAAAGATATTGATATATAGGTGGTGGCATTTGTGTCTGCAAAGGGGGGGGGCAGGCAAGAGAGTGCAGCCCTCCCCTCCCTTAATCCAGAACTTTGTGTTTACTGTCAGGAAACAGTACCAAGAGATCAACGATCCATAGGTTTAATTCCTAGACCCTCTCTCCCCTCCCCCAATTATTTCTGACGATGCCCTTGCGTGGAGGAGAAGGTGGTAGCGATCTTCCAAGACCAGAGGGACTCCGCAACCTTTCTGAATTATACAGGTGCAGCACCTTTATCAGTGGATTTCAGCACCTACGATGTCTTTGTGAACCGCTACATATCAGCACAAGGTAAAGGCAGAAACATTTGCAGTGGAAATCAGCAGAAATAACCCAGTGATTTAAGATGCAATTCAGGCATCCATAACACAAATGGTCTCAACCTTGGACAGGAGACAAGGCCTTCTCTCAAGTCAAGAGGCAACGTTGGCATCTCATCCTTTGGTTCTTCCTGCGTAAACCCAGCCAGCAAGCAAAAGATTAAGACTAGACAGAAACACCCAAAGTTCTCTGAGAGATTAACCCAAGGCATGCAAATCACAAATGCGATTTCTTTTTTAGGACTACAAATCCCACAGAAGGCTTTGGAACCTAGTTGGGTCTAGCCCCACCTAAGCTTCCTGTTCCTGTGCCAATGCTAGCTGGCAGTTTTTTGTTCTAGGCCTCAAAGCCTTCGAGATAAGCTTCCCCCCCCTCCCCAGATGAACCATACCAAGGCATCTGTTAAGTTGCTTTGTATGTCCGGTAGAATTCCCAGAATGAAAAATTATAGGATTTGTAGTCCAAATACTCCCACCCTGAATGGTAACCCTGCTAACTGTTCCCTTACGGCAATACAGATACATATAACTTTATTGCCATTGTACATTGTACAACAAAATTAATCCCAAATACAAATTACAGTGGTACCTTGTATAAAGCAATTAATGCGTTCCAAATGAAAGTATGTTAAGCAAATTTTCCTTTATACAAATTTCCCATAGGAATGGATTGAAAACAGAGTAATCCCTAATCACGACCATTTTATATTGTACAGATTCGCCCCACAGACGATTCTGTGAAGCAAATTTCCCCTATCTCCGGAATTTTTTATGTTGTACAGATTTTATGTTATACAAGCCATTTGTTATACAAGGGTCCACTGTATAACTTTACAAAAATAATTTAAACACGCCCATACAGGACCCACAACTTGGAAAAGTTCCTTATTCAGATTACAATTTCCGGAAACCCAGAGGGAACTGGGTCACTCTGGATTAGAGACGTCATCCACTTACCTAGCAGGGCATTGCGCCCATGATCGTCAGGCAAGAACCTTTTATCTACGGCACACACCAGAAGGTGGCCAGGAACATTGGGTGACTTAGCACCAACGAGCAGAAATCCCGAAGGCACCTCAATCTGTTCATTCGAAAGGGACGCTAACCTCAGATCTTTACCAGCCTGACAGAAACCTGGAGGGGAGAAAAATCACAAGAGATCTACTCCAGCGTGCAGGTTAATTAAACGTGACCTATAAATGGAACACAATATTATTCAACTTTGTTGTATATAAAGGAAAGAATATTATAGACAATTTAATTTAAAAAAATCTGTTCTCTAGATTCTAGGTTTGAAGTAAAAGAAAAACAAAACCAGTGATGAGGCTCATCTGCTGTCGCCCCCTCTATACGTATACTTTGACACAAATAGAAAACGGAGCCAAGAAATGAGGTGGAAAGGAGAAAGGCATTAGGTAGATACAATGGTACAGTGGTACCTTGGTTTACGAGCATAATCCATTCCATTAACCAAAATACTTGTATATCAAAGCAAATTTCCCCATAGGAAATAATGGAAACTCGCTTGGTCCGTTCTGGGGTCTCAGTTTCCATGATTTCCTATGGGGAAATTTGTTTTGGCTGGGAGCCCCAGCGGCTTCCAGAGCTCGCCCTGGGCTGGGCAGTACTGAGCCCAGGGTGCGCTTTGCAGGCCACGGATGGGCAGCGCCAGGCACGGGGTGAGCTCCAGAAGCCCAGTGCAGCCTGGTCAGTGCTGGGCCTAGCTCAGGCACACCAGACACCCCGGAGGCCCATTCCAGGCGACTCTGGGCCGGTGGACAGCCCCCGAGGCCACTTCCAGTCTGCTGCAAGTCACTTCCGGTTCATGCTGAGGCCTGGGAAGCCCAGTGAAGGCCCGGAGACCCATACCAGGCAGCGCCAGGCCTGAGGTGACCTCTAGAGCCCTTGCCTAGCCCTAGCATGTGGCCTGGAACGAGCTCCAGAGGCCCGTTCCAGGAATGAGGTGAGCCTTGCTCACAAACCGGAGGAATGCTCGCAAACCGAGGCAAAACTTTTAAAACTTTTTAAACATTTTGCTTAATTTGCGAAATATTTGCAATACAAGGCACTCATAAACCAAGGTACCACTGTACTGTAGAACCAGTTGTGGAGCAGCCCGGGCCAGCTATTTCCAGAACAACTCTTTTCTTCCAGCTCAATATAATACAGCACAGCAGGAGAAAGGAATGAAGGAGTAAAAACATATCTGAATAAAGTTTATAAAAATAGTCCCAAATTAAAATGGTTCCATTTAAGGAAGGGTAAGAAGGCTTATATTTAAAGAAGCGGAACCCAGAGAAAAGACTCCAGTCCTCCAGGATTTAAAGGGGAGTGATGAGAAGCAGATAACAAAGATTTTTAAAATAGAGGTCTCTTAAGATTTCTGTATCCCCTCTCTGAGGAACTCGGTGTTATGCATTCAAATATATTTCACACAACATTAAAGTTGAATGTGGAGACACACTGTAATAGGGTGGATGGAGAGCAGCAAGGATGAAAGACAAGGTTGAGGGACATGTCCAAATCGAAGCAAAGAACAGCATTGCGGCATTAGTACCCTATTAATGAGGTCCTAAATTTCACAACAAGAATCCAGGAAGTGGAGCATGAATCTGAGACCATAAGTAGAGAGACATAATTAAGAGTCACATTTAACTCTCTGTATTATTTCTGGTAACACATTGCACAAATACAAAGGGACACAAATAGGATTTCAAAGGCAGCTTTTTTAAAAAATCATTTTTAATATATAGTGGGTGAAACCCACTATACTAAGCCACAACTACAGCAGACCAGTGAAACAGTGGGTATTTGGTAAGTAAGTTGTTATCAATGGTCCCGTTTAAGCAAAAGTAGTAAATGCATCTCTGGTTTGTGGCATTTCTTCTTCAAGGAGGAGATTCGCCTAACTCAGGCATGCCCAAACTTCGGCCCTCCAGATGTTTTGGACCACAACTCCCACAGTCCTTTGCCATTGGAAATACAGGCTAAGATTCTAGGAGTTGTGGACCAAAACATCAGGAGGGCCGAAGTTTGGACATGCCTGGCATAATAGAATCTCCCTCCATGATGGATCGATGGATGGATGGAACTGGAATTAGCAGTTTCAGCTTCTGGGGTTTTGCTGCCCGATTGGTAAGCTTGTCTGACGTGCAGGAGTGGGTGGAGAAAAGGGAAAAAGCAGATGGTTCTGAGTACACAAGATACCGACTATTTCTGATTTCAAGTATATGTGCACAACTACTGTACATATACATACATCTTAAATCAGAATAGGACTGGCCCAGTTTTATCGCTTGCCAGATGGCCTCATTTGTCTCCCCCCACCCCCCACCCCCAAGAAAACATAGATTCATGTTGATTACATGAAGGAATGTTTTCAGGTAGACATGCCTGTCCCATTGACTACCCTAAGGGCCTTTTCACACGACCCCTAAGATCCGCTGGCCACTTAAATTCGGACCAGAGATCTTAGGGGTTTGTCGCTGTTCCTGCGTTCCCACCCCCTCCGCACTCCTGGCTGCTGGCTGCATGAGGGGAGGGAGAAAAAAAGGAAGAAAAGAATGCCGCTCACCTCCGTTCTGCCATCTCGCTTTGCTCCCGGCACTGCATTCAGATCTCTTAAAGGGGTGGGGGGCAAAAAAAGAACAAACAGAAGCAAGGAGAGCCCGGCAGTCACTACTGTTATATCCGCATCAGGAATTTTCATCCTCCGAGAGCAGGTACATGAAAAGTGCGCTGGGACGCGCTTAGGTGGGCGTGGTCGCACTTAATTATCTGTAAACTCCGGAGCTGGTGGGGAAACAATTTTAAGCTCCGGAGCTGGGAGCCATTTGCCGCGGAGTTTAGGGGTCGTGTGAAAAGGCCCTAAGACGACTCAAGCAGTATGAATTTCTTACCATCCGTGGTGCAACAACCTTCAGGAGGTGGTTTCATCTGATACGTGATGGGGGGACTACTTGATTCTGAACCCTCCTCCTCTTCCTCCTCCTCCTCCTCCTCTTCTTCATTATCAGCTCTATTACCAGCTAAAAGATATCACACAAGCACTATCATCGGAAGTCAGAGGAACACCTGAACATTCAGGTTACAGAACATGTCTTAGCTTTATCAGTAAAAACCCTGCCACCCCTTCAGCTGATGCTTAGGTAAGCAAGCATGGCTACGAAGACTGTATTGTATTTCTGCCTTGTTGCACAGTCAGAGAACAAGGAAGTGTCTCCTTTCTCTCATTCTACGTACAAAAGCTGATATCTTGAAGTATCTTCCACTACGTCTGCAAGCAGCAACCTAGCACCTACGGAAAGCAGAGTGAGAGGTCTGGAAATATTGCTTTCTTCTCTAGTGCCCTGTAGCTGCCTTTTAGCACGTATTACTTTGCCAAATGGCAGTGACAGTCCTGCATTAATGAGCTAAACAAAACCCTGAGGGCAATTTCAAGGCAGCTTCTGATGTTATAGTTAAATGGGTCAATGACAGAAACATGTGTGCCTACCACATGGAAAGAAAATGTATGTATGTATGTACAGTATGTATGTACGTACGTATGTATGTATGTATGTATGTATGCATGCTACATACATACATACATACATACATACATACATACATACATACATACATACATACATACATACTGCTCTATCTAGCCCAAAGGGTACTCTGGGTTGTTTATAACATAGGAGAGATACAGAGTTATAAACTGTAAACAACAACAAATAAATATAAAACTAATATGAAACTATATAAAACATAATACGAAAATAACTATAATCAAATATAATGAAAACAAAAATAAAATTAAACTAGCAAAAATGGACGACAGTCAAAGAAATCAAGTGAGCATAGCAAAAGGCGGAGAAAGAAATGACCAGATGTTATAGTATGTAAAGCTCAGGAATCCAGGAGAGCTACCCTAAACAGCCATGTTTTTAGTTGGCTTGTGAAAAAATTGAGTGGAGGGGCCAAATGTATTTCAGGGGGCAGTTTTTTCCATACATGAGGGTCAGTCATCAGAAGGCCCAGGTTCTAGTCGATGTTTTACGGGCCTTTCTCAGTGTGTGTGTTGTGTGTGTGTGTTGTGTCGTTACAGTCGTGACCGACTCTTCGTGACCCCATGTCCATGGAGCTTTCTTGGCAGGAATACTGGAGTGGTTTGCCCATTCCTACTCCAGGTGCCTACAACACCTCGTATTCCCTGGTGGTCGCCCATCCAAGTACTAGCCAGGGCCGACCCTGCTTAGCTTCCAAAATCAGGCGAGATTGGATGTGCTTAACCTCCTCAAGTGCCCACCTTGAAAACGGGATGAGCCCTATCAAGCTCCTAATATAGAAACAGACTGCAGCAGTATTATTATAGTACCCAGAAAATATGTCTGTGAAGATTCTCATTTCTCAGTCATCCAGGTGAGTATCTGGAAGTTGAGTGATGGCTACTGGATAGAAACGTTTCTATCTCTCAAAAAGAAGTCCAGTAGCCATCACTCAACTTCCAGATACTCAGAAAATGGTCAACCATCTGCCTACTTCAGGCTCCCATCAAACGACTCGCCCTATTTGTCCTGTCTGATCCTTGCAAAAACAGGGGAGCAGAGAAGCTATTTAACTTAGATAGCTTGTTCTCTTTATGTAAAACTAGACCAGGCATGTCCAAAGTTCGGCCCTCCAGATGTTCTGGACAACATCTCCCACAGTCCTTTGCCACTGGCAGTCTAAGCTTAGAATTCTGGGAGTTGTGGTCCAAAACATCAGGAGGACCAAAGTTTGGACATGCCTGAACTAGACTATGGGCGAAACCTTCATAGGCTGCTAGAAGAAGAAGAAAAGTGGCTGAGCTTTTGAGAGCAAGCTCTGTTTTTCAAAGCAGGTACAAAAGTCCAAACATGGACTTTATGTACTATCAAGTCACCTCCAACCTATAGTGAACCTACCAGTCATCTCCAAAAGACTGTGAATCCAGCTGCAGCAAAGACAAATCTCTCCAATTTTAGAGTGGTTAAGGAGAAAAATCATGGGTGTTCCTACTGTCCCAAAACATCACACCCCGGCTTAATGCATCGCCAAAACACCACCCTGAGTTGCACTTCTATTTGTAGAAGGGGTCAAATGATCCCTATAGTAGTAATTATTGCACAATGATAACAAGAACAATCTTAGAACTGCAGAGCTGGGAGATATATTTGAGGGGGGGGGGTGGAGGCAAACTCCTAATATCTAGAGACCCAGAGACCTAAACCACTGAGTTAATAACCAGCACATTGAATAAAACTTAAAAGAGTACTTTAAGCATGAATGAAGCAAGTGTCAGGTAAATTTAAACCAAAGAATAAGAGGTACAGAGCAGTCACATAAATTATCACTGTGTAAAAGGGGGAAGTGGCAGGAAAAATCTATGACAACTAGTAACTACTACACAGTTGTGCAGAGAATATCCATGCAAATATCATAGGCTTCAACTTCTCAAAAGCAATCGCTGTGCCAAGTGATGGCGTAATGCTGTATTTTGCAAAAGAAAACTGCTGTTTACAGGTTAGAGTCTGGAGGTGCTCTTTAATTCCAGGGATGTTGTCTGCCTACGGTGTGGGGAGCTTTGTGGCAACAGAAAATAAGTAAACATTAGACATCTCCAGGCACAGAGGCCTAAATCCAAGGTTGTCTCAAGCAGACAAGGCCACTCCGGTGACGATCATCATAATGTACCCTATTAAAAGAAACAGACTGCAAAGGAGATCAGCAGAGAAGAGGCATCAGATTTCCCCCTCTGTGGCTCTTCTTTTAAGTCTGGAAGAGCCTCAAGGGGCTGGACAAGTTCCAGAGGCCCTCTGTCTCCTTCACAATCATATCTTGCCACTTAGGGGGCAAGCTTACCATCTCCACAGCTGGTGCCTGGGTCAGCAGCACACTTGAAACGCTGCTGGTAGATTGCTCGCCCAGTTGGGTATGACAGAGAGTGAGAACAGACAAAAGAAAGTAATTTTTTACCCAGCGTGTTGTTAGTCTGTGGAACTCCCTGCCACAGGAGGTGGGGATGGCATCTGGCCTGTGTGCCTTCAAAAGGGGATCGGGCAGATTCCTGGAGGAAAAGTCCATCACAGGTTACAAACCATGATGGAAATGTGTCATCTCCAGGTTTAAAACCAGGGTCCTTCAAGGACCAGGTAGGTGCAGGGGAGTGGTATCAGGAGACAGATATCTAGTCTTGTGGGCTCCCAGAGGCATTTGGTGGGGCCACTGTGAGATAAACAGGAAGCTGGACTAGATGGGCCTTTGGCCTGATCCAGCACAGGGCTCTTCTTAGGTTCTTATGGCAGGCACCGAATTTTCAGTGATTCCAGGTGCAATAATGAAGCACTGGTGATGGAACAGTGCTAGGTGGCCCCGGGCAATGGAGTACTTAGGATACTATTTTGTCCCAAGTTAGTTCTGTGCCGTCAAGTCAGAACCAGTGTACAGCAACCCAAACAGGGCTTTCGAGGTAAGTGAGATATGTAGGGAGTGGTTTTAAACAATCCCACTCCACTGGGGTGTTCCCACAGCCACGTGGGGATTCAAACCCTGTTCCCCAGAATCCTATCTCTCCCCTACGCCACACTTGGGGACCTTTGGTTTGTCCTTAGTGTTACTTAATATCCATAGGAAGCCATTTGTGGAGAGCAGCCATTGGGGAAACAGGCAGCAAAGGGCTATCAATATGAGGATGGTGCTCCACTTCTGTTCTTTATAATGTCTATATAACTGGAAACTGTATGTGCCTTATACAGTATCATCATTTGAATGCAACGTGAGGCTGGGTGTCGGGTAACATGCTAAATTTTAAATCCAAGGAAAACAGAGGCTCTGCTGAGTCTGAGAGGTGGTCTCGATAGAGGTGGTCTCCTGCCACAGGAGCAAAGAACATTTAAAGACACTCTGTGATGCCACATTGTCATTAACACAACAAACAAACACACAAACATCAGAAGTGTCTTTGCCTGGAAAGCATGTTTACCAGATTCAGCTATTAAAACTGTTCCACTGCTCTTATGCTCTAATGCAGAGGTGTCCAGACTTTGGCCCTCCTGATGTTTTGGGCCACAACTCCCACACTCCTTTGTCATTGGCAACCTAGGCTTGGAATTCTGGGAGTTGTGGCTTGACCACAATGTTGTTGCTGTTTTGTGCACTGTTAAGCTCAAGGGCAGACAATGGCCATGAGGGAGGCAGTTATGAGGGGCTGCCCCTTTGATTGTGAGGACTGGCTGAGGTTTGGTGAGAAGGGCTGCTGCCAGGTTGGTCGGAGGCAGTGGCTCATGGCAAACTTCTTACACTTATGCTGAAGAAACGTGTCCGGCTGTCTACCTGCTACCAGGTCAAGTGTACACTTTCATCACATGCTTGGAATAATAGCAGTAATCAAATCAATACTGGATTTCAGGGTTTCCAAGGTAGATAACTCTCAGCAAGGGTTGACCCTTCCCTTCTTCTGGGGGTGCCCAGGGCCTCCGTAGCTGGCCCAGGGCCACATAGGCTGGTTCTCCTTACAGAATTTAAATATTTGAAAGGATGTCATATTGAAGAGGGAACAGGTTTGTTTTCCATGGCTTCAGAGACTAGGACTCGGGGCAATGATTTCAAACTACAGGAAAAGAGATTCCATTTGAACATTAGGAAGAACTTCATGAGTTAGAGCTGTTCGGCAGTGGAATATGCTGCCACGGAGGGTGGTGGAGTCTCCTTCTTTGGTGGTTTTTAAGCAGAGGCTGGATGACCATCTGTCGGAAATATTGTGAAGGGGTTCCTGCATGGCAGGGGGTTGGACTAGATGGCCCTTGAGGTCTCTTCCAACTCTATTATTCTATGATTATATGATTCTAGGTGCCGTGGGAAAGCCCTACAGAATTCAGGGCCAGGACGTTTCCCTCTTGGCCCACCTGCCTTTTCAGATTCCACACTCATTGAGAGACAGCTCTTCCAACACGGCCTGAGATACCAAAGGTGTGATTCTTCACCTCTCAAAAGAGAACCTTTGCTGTCAAAGCTCCTCTTCCCTACAAACTTCTAGAAAGGCAAAACTGGACCTTTTCTGGGGTTTCAACACCTTTTTTAAAAAAAATGTTGTTGGAATTCCACCCCCCCCCATGTTGATTTTGTTTGGCCGTGACTGAGAAATTTTAAATGAAAGCAAATCAGTTGGGGTTTTTGATTACTCGTTGTTGCACTGCGCTTATTATTATTATCCCCTTTGAGCGCTCAACACTCCAAGCTATGAACATGGGCGCTCATGCAGCCAACTTAAAAAGAGCAATGGGGCGGAGAAGACGGTGAGCTAGGAAAGACAGACAATATGAAGTGATAATTGGTGGATGTTTTCCTTTGTAAAAGTGAAAAAAATCTTACAATTTTTATTGGAGGAATGTGTTGTTTCCTCCTTATTATGGCAGGGCGCCCTAACTCATTTTTTGAGTAAAGACTTGGTAAATCAGTACAGAGTTTTATGACTGAAACGAAAATGAGGAGATGTGACAGCAGACTCACTGGTTTGGGACAAGGGAAGTTCCTGAGATTTTGGATGGGAAATGAACAAAAACAGGTGGGTCCTTAAACAAAGATGATGTATTTTTCCCATGCAAATATTCAGCACCCAAGAAAGGAAAAGAATTAAACAGGGATGCAGTATAAACAGATGTGCCAATAAACAAGATTTGTAAGGGGGCGGCAGGTAGCTATATTGTCCAAGATAATTTTAAATAGTTTTTAAATTATTCCTCAACATGGGTTGCTAAATACAGCTAATATTTTGTGGCTAATACTTCTTTCGACGCCATCTTCTTTGGGGGGGACTCCTGTCTACACATGGAAAGGGGAATGAAAAGGAAACACTCTCCAACAAAAAAACAGCAATTAGCCAGAGGAAATAGTTGCACCAGGAGGGTAATGAAGTCTGCACTCTGTCAGGTCGGCAGAGGTCTCTGAAGTGGGGCAGTAAAACAAGCTCCCTTGACAGCCCTGCGGAAAAGAATCCAGGGGCTTTGTTTCAGAAATCTGGACACAGCACCTCAACACTTGCCCCCCTCCCAGGAACTCTTGCTGGAGATAAAAGAGCCAAAGATCAACAAAAGCTGGCAGGAAACAAAAATTTAAAAAAATCTCGCCCATTCCCAGTTAAAATTTAAATAGCCAAAGTTCACAGATAGAGAGGATTTTGGGGGCAACTGGAAGAACCTCTTTAAAGCACTTGTCAAAGAGCATTGATCCATGGCCAAAATCAAGGCTGTCTGGCAACACTGATTATCGCTGCTCAAATATATATGTTACTTTATCGTCTTGTCCAGGCATTCTAAAGCAATAAAAACAAGCATCTGGAAAAGGGGAGTCACTCTAGTCTAGGGAATCACCGTCTAAACTGGATGGAAGCTCTCCATGCCATTCTGAACACTGATTTTTCTATCACATCTCTCCTGAAAAGGGCTTAGGTATCGAGAAGACCTTAATTTAAATCATATTCCTCTCAGTAGTGTTCTCTTTCGGAAGGAGATTCTGATTCTAACACAAGTCTGCAAAGGGGGTTCTATCAAAGCAAAGCACATAAAAATTCAGTTTTAGATTCTCAGCCGCTGCGCACATTCAGCGGGGCCAAAGCACAGAGAAAACCTAGGGTACTGCAGACTCTTGCTAGGAAGGAAGCCCCCCCCCCCCATGAGTGGCACCTATTTATATATGAACATGAAGCCATCAATTATTCCTTCTTAAATTAGGATCCAAGCTCCTGCTCAGCTCAAATAGAATGAAAAGTATAAAAAAATGTACAGGTCTCAAACCTATATGGTCATCTTGTATATCTCAGCAATGCCATTTGAATTATTTTATTCGGGAACTCAGAATACACAATTTCGCCCCCCACTCGCTGTATAATCTTATGGATTCTGGCCCCACAGAAACACCACCTTCTCCTCTGGGATATCAGAAGTCCACTACTAAGAGTGCACCTGTACTGCAATTTGATAGGCAGCCTGCTGTGATTTTGCAATTACATTCTGTACTCACACAGGGGCTGTGGATTGATTCAGGGGTTCACCAATCATATAATGGCATATTCCAGGCCACAGCTCTTCCTCCCCTGCTAAACTCACATACGTAAGAATTAAAAATAAAATAAAGAATGAAAGTTGAAAGTACAAGGGGTACAGAGAGGAAAGAACGGGGGTGGGGGTGTGATATTCCCCTGGTCCTGAACATTACACCACAACTGCCTACATCACTGGAACACTACCTACAGACATCAGCCCCCCACCCCCCACACACACCTTTACGAGAAAGTATCCCAACACAGGAAGAAGCCCATTTGAACGTTGGTCACGACTGTAACGACACAACACACACACACACAAACACACACACACACACACAAGCAGAAAAAGCAGAAGGCAACTGTTCTATATTAGTATTCTGTATGACAGAATCAAATTTTCATTTGAAATTATTCCACATGAGTCCCAATCCATAATAAAACTGGACACCCAAAGCACGGGTTTAAAACTACTGTGAGAACTAGACCATCATTTTGCAAGCGCGATGCAAAGGCCATAATCCACCAAAAAATTAGGCCAATGTGGACCCACACCTGTAGCTATTCATATATCCACATACAGTAGGACCCTGGTATCCGCTGGGGATTGGTTCCAGGCCTTCCCGTGGATAATGAAAACCGTGAATAAGACAGAACGCCTGCTCAGCCACCCCCAAATTGCTGTTTTCTGACAATAGATTGCTTTATGACTGCTGTTTTGAGACAGTAGCTTGCTTTATGGCCGCTGTTTATGACAGTAGTTTGCTTTACAGATGCTATTTGTGACAATAGCTTGCTTTACAGCTGCTGTTTGTGACAACAGCTTGCTTTACAGCTTGCTTTGTGGCCGCTGAATTATTTGATTTTTTCCTCTGCCAACCGTGGATAACTGAACCAGTGGATAATGAATCAGTGGATACGGGGTTCCGACTGTATTCATGACATGAATTTTCTGATCAGAAAACAAGCAGCAAATTCTCTATAATAAACCTCCCGAGATACTATTCATATTATTATTTCGAATTTGCTTATTTCTCATGCATTTAAAATATTTTCATCCCTTCTTTCTCTGATCAAGGACTCAAGGTGGCTTATGTCATTAAAGGACAGGTATGGTATTTAAAAACTAAAAAAGTAAATATACAAATATTTATATACTGTATATATTAAAAATGGTAAATAAGAACAACACTAAAAACACATTTAAAAGCAACAAGGTACACCAATCCATTTAAAAGCTCCTCTCAAACAGCTAGTCACTGGGGGGCGGGGGGCGGACCCTGCCTGAAGGGGATTGGACAGATTCCTGGAGGAAAAGTCCATCCCAGGTGACAAACCATGAGGGAGATGTGTCATCTCCAGGCTTAAAACAGGGGTACTTCAAGGGCCAGATGCATTGGAGTGGTATCAGGAGACAGATATCTAGTCTCATGGGCTCCCAGATGCATCTTGTGGAGCCGCTGTGAGATACAGGAAGCTGGACTAGATGGGCCTTTGGCCTGATCCAGCATGATGGCTCTTCTTAGGTTCTTAGGTTCTTACGAAGAGAAATGACTTTGTCTCCTTCCAGAAGGACAGCAAAGATGAGGGTAGCTTGGCCCCTCCATGAGAGGGAATTTTTTTAACAAAGAAGTATTTCTGGATGACAACAATAATAATCCCCAAACCAGCATTTCTTACCTTCTAGAGATGAAAGCTGCTGTTCAGCTTCTAAATACAGTTGTGAAAAGACGGGTCTGGGGACGAGATTATTTGACCGGAGAGAGGCTTCAATAGAATTATGCAGCACTTCTTCAAAACGTGTCGTCTTGAGTTGCCCAGCGTAAGAGTTCCCCATCTTTGAGGGGGGAAAGAGTTTGAGGCCAGGGAAATGGCTTCCTTAAAGATGATCATTTCACATAAAAACAGGAGGGGAGGGGAGGGAGAAAGAGAATCAGGTTTTGTCCTCAACAAATGCAAGCATTCACTGAAGAAATCCTGCAGCTTTTTGTAATCCACCAGAAAGGCTAACCATTCTATTTAATGATTTTTGTATTTTGTTGTTGTAATTATTGTCACCATTCACAAATTATTTTTATAAAAACTAAATGCCAGTAAAACTACAGCAAATAATATCATCAGTCTCGTAAATTGCATTAGAGTCAGCCTGCTGAATCAATGGGGATTTGGTAATTGCAACTTACTGTATATACTCAAATATAAGCCTAGTTTTTCAGCCCTAATTTTGGGCTGAAAAAAGGGGTCCTCGGCTTATATGCGGGTCAGTACTTTTAGCCACTGAGGCAAGTTTGGGTCGGTGGCTGAAAGTCATTTTAAACATTGTGCGCCACTTCTCCTGACCCCTCCATGTTTAAAATGAGTTTTTAAAAAGTCATTTTAAAACAATGTTTAAAATGACTTTTAGCCACCAACTCAAGCACTTGCCTTGGTGGCTAAAAGTCATTTTAAACATCACACACACACCCAGCTCACAAAGGAGGAGTTGCCAGGCCCTGCTGCATTTCCCACCCTAGGCTTATACTTGAGTCAATAAATTTTCCCAGTTTTGGGGGTTTAAATTAGGGGCCCCGGCTTATACTCGGGTCGACTTATACTCGAGTATATATGGTAAATGCAACAGAATTTAGCAACAATTTGAAATTACAGTGGTACCTTGTATAAAGGAAGTAATTTGTTCCAAATGAAATTACGTTAAGCAAATTTTGCTTTATATAAATTTCCCATAGGAATGCATTGAAAACGGAATAATCCCTAATTGCGACCATTTTTATGTTGTACGGATTCAACCCATAGGCGATTCTGTTAAGGAGATTTCCCCTGTCTTCGGAATTTTTTATGTTGTACAGATCTTATGTTAGACAAACCGTTTGTTATACGAGGTCCACAGTATTACTACTGCTGTAACTATTTTTGTAAATTGTTTATTGGTTAGAAGAATGAACCAAAGATCTTTCTCCAAAGACATATATTTTAAATTTGTATGATGCCCTATGAGCAGATTTCCCGTTCAGTTTATACCAAATAAGACTAGTATAATAGATTTTTTAAAAAAATATATACAACAAAGCTAGATGTGGAAGAATTATACAACTCCAGATGCTCAAGGAAGACATCTAGAATTTTGAGAGACCCTTCGCATCCTGGCTACCAATTTTTTGAACTGTTGCCGTCTGGCAGGAGATACAGGACTCTTAGGTCAAGGACAAATAGACTAAAGAACAGTTTTTATCACAGAGCGGTATCCAAGCTAAATGCGACAGTTTTAGCACTATCTTAATCAGTTTTAAGTAGTGTTTTAAATTTTGTAAGCAATTTTAAGAGTTTTTAATATTTTGTATGGTGTTTTATATGTTTTATGTGTTTTGTATGCTTAGAGTGTGTAGTGGAACAGCACTCTAATTTCGTTGTGCATATTTTGCATATGCATAATGACAATAAAACTCTATTCTTCTATTCTATTCTATTCTATAATCCAAAGGGTAGAAAAATTGCAATTAAGGGAGTTGAACTTACAAAGCACTGTAAAGTTGTGAACAGGGAACCAATAAATATGGTAGCATAAGGCAGTGGTGCCCAAACTTCGGCCCACCAGATGTTTTGGACCACAGCACCCACAGTCCTTTGTCATTGACAATCTAGGCTTGGGACTCTGGGAGTTGTGGTCCAAAACATCTGGAGGGCTGAAGTTTGGACCTGCCTGGCATAAGGCAAGCTTCCTTGGGGAGTTCCCCAGGCAGGATGACACCACAGAAAAGAAGCCCTCCCCTCACCGGTTGCCACTTGCTTTGCCTAAAATAAGAGGGGGGGGCAGATTCGAAAGAAAGCTCCAGATTGCATCAGTGGATGCCCTTCCGTCAAGGCATAATCTTATGACTGCAATATCGAGTAGAAATGTGCATGTGCGAATGGACCATCCCAATAAACCCAGCCCCACAGACTGCATGGCCTTCCCTCAAGCAAACTACAGTACATCTCAATGGAGCCAATGATGCAAGGTAACAAATAATGGTTAACCCAGAACACCCCCATGAATGTAAAAAGCTGCCCATGGACACTGACAACAATTGCTGGACCGAGTGCACGCTGCACATTTTTCAAGCTTTGGAGCTCCCAGTTTCTGCCGGTTCTTGTTTTTAAATAACCATTAATGCCCGTTGCCTCTTTCAACAGGTGAAGCACGAATAAAGCAGAGCTTACATCAACAATTAGAAGTCACAATGTATATCAGTCGATACAAAAACAAAAAAAAGATTACAGTGGGCTCCTTGATCACTGCAGATGGCGACGGCAGCAATGAAATAAAAAGACGCCTGCTTCTTGGGAGGAAAGCAATGGCAAACCTAGGTAGCATCCTAAAGAGCAGAGACATCACTTTGCCAACTAAGCTCAGGATAGTCAAAGCTATGGTTTTTCCAGTAGTGATGTATGGAAGTGAAAGCTGGACTATAAAGAAGGCTAATCGCCGCAGAATTGATGCTTTTGAGCTGTGCTGCTGGAGGAGAGTCTTGAGAGTCCCCTGGACTGCAAGGAGATCAAACATACTCATCCTGAAAGAAATCAACCCCGAATGTTCACTGGAAGGACAGATTTTGAAGCTGAGGCTCCAGTACTTTGAGCACCTCATGAGGAGAGAGGACTCCTTGGAAAAGTCCCTGATGTTGGGAAAGATGGAAGGCAAAAGGGAAAGAGGACAGCAGAGAATGAGATGGTTGGACGGTGTCATCGATGCAACCAATATGGATTTGACCAAACTCCGGGAGGCAGTGGAAGATAGGAAGGCCTGGCAAGCTCTGCTCCATGGGGTCACGAAGAGTCGGACACGACTGAACGACTGAACGACAACAAACTTTAGCTTACAATATGTAAAACCCAAGTTGAGGTTGGAGGATTCTAACGTTGTGCACCAAAGGCATAACTGTCCTAATTGCTGCCTAAGGATGGCATGAAATTACAGTCTGGGGGGGGGAATCAGGAGAAATCTAGGCTGATGAACTTGAACAGGCCAACCAAGTCATCAAATAGCCTCTTGGATAGTCGGTGTTATTGAACTCTCTGATGATGTTGCTGTCCTCGCGTGCTGCTGCTACAGCCGCTACAGGGCAGTTTTATGCCTCTGAGCCCCTCTCAGACACACAGGCCGGGGGGGGGGGTGCATTAGGAGGTTTCAAAGGTCTGCGAAATTCCAAACAATGCTCAGCAGAAACTCAAGGGTTCAAAAAACACTGCTCCCCCCCCCCCAATGTAACAGGAAGTGGGGAGGGGCGGCAGCCCGGCTCCTGATGAAAGTGAGCTCTCATGTTGTTACTAGCCAGGGAACTGAACACAGAATTACAAGCGAGGAAGAGCTGAAAGGGTAATTTAAATCCAAGGGAAGAAGGGGGAGACGCTGGGGAGGAAGAGAAGAAGACAGACCACACAGAAGCAACAGAGGGAAATAGCCTGCTCTAGCTTCCTTCCCCAAAGAGCAGCTGGAGGTGGAAGCGGAGGGGGGGGGGATAATGTACCTGCCCACCGCAATGCTTCTCTGCCAATGCCCTGGGAGAACAAAAATTAAGGGAAAGGGGGCCTTTTGCTTCCTTCTCCTACAAAAACAAACAACGCAGGAGGACCTGCTTCCTTCGCTGCCTCTCCCCAAGTATAAGCCAATGTCCTCGTGCTTGGCAAACTGAAGGGAAAGGGTTATGAACTAGATCAACTATGGGTGAGACCCTCATAGGCTGCTAGTAGAAAAATAAAAAAAGGTTGCTGAGGTTTCGAGAGCACAAGCCCTCAAAGCAGGTATAAAAGTCCAAACATGGCAAGGGATGTCATTTGCCAGGAGAGAGGTCTCCACAGTTTACATGGCAAGATGGATGCCAGGCTGAAGGTATCACCCATAGTCTAGTTTTGGTTTTGTTTGTCTTAATGGCTGCACAGCTCCAGACCTGATTTTACTGCAATGGGTTATGAACTGAAATGGGTCCCGTCAGGCTGGTCCCATCACGCAGGAGAATAGGTTTGCCAGGTCTCAAGGGGCCAGTTGAAGTCTCACTCGGGGAGGGGAGGCTTGCTTCGTTTGGAGCCTCCACGTTGGGAGATCCATCTCAAGACAAGGGGCGCTTGAGGAGAAAAGCAACTGATTTTTGTTCATGAGGGGAATTTAAAGCCCAAGCGTCCATCTCTACTTTATGTTTTCCAGAAGGCACCAGGGTGCTCTCTCTCTCTCTCTCTCTCTCTCTCTCTCTCTCTCTCTCTCTCTCTCTCTCTCTCTGTCATTCAGTGTGTGTGTGTAAAAGTGCATTCACCCACTCTCCCTCCCTCCCTCCCTCTGTGTGTGTGTGTGTGTAAAAGTGCCTTCACCCAACCAGCCTCTCTCCAGTCCCCTTGCTCCTAACTTTGGCTGTGGCAACGCTGAGGCCACAATGCCACGTGGTCACGACTTATCAGCACCTTTTTCTATGCTTGCCCCGGCTCTCAGGGTTTGGCCATGAAATCCCCATTCCTATCAGAAGTTCAGCTAGGACTTGGAAACAAAGAGATAGAAAAATGACGGAGGCAGGAGGCAGCACCAATTACGGAACTATTCTACACAGGAGTGTACAGCCGCCGCCACCACCACCACCCCCATTCTGTCCTGGTTTGAAATGTATACTCACTATTTCAGTTATGGCTTAACCTAGCAAAGCAAAAAGCAGCAGAGTGTGCTGCTTATATACCTCCCCATAGGCTTCAAGTACTTTCTGGGCGGTTTACCATTTATTTATTCAGGCTACACATTGCACACACGCAGAAAGAGAGAGAGAGAGAGAAAGAAAGAGAGCAAGCTGGGTATTCATTTTTATCATCCCCAGAAGGATGGAAGGCTGAGTCAACCATGAGCCGGCTACTTGGGATGGAACCCCAGGTCATGAGCACAGTTATAGCTGCTGTGCAGCAATTTAAACCACTGTGCCATGAGGCTCTTAAAACTTTAACAGCAGTCCTCTTCTACCTACAGTGCCCAAATGATAGATAAGGTGCATGTATATGCTACAACAAGACCTTTCTATCAACTGTGGTGTTCAACGAAATACAGTACAGTGGACCCTTGTATAACAAACGGTTTGTGTAACATAAAATTTGTACAACATAAGAAATTCCGGAGATAGGGGAAATTTGCTTAATATAATTGCCTATGGGGCGAATCTGTACAACATAAAAATGGGATCACTCTGTTTTCAATGCATTCCTATGGGAATGTGTATAAAGGAAAATTTGCTTAACATAATTCCATTTGGAACAAATTAATTCCTTTATACAAGGTACCACTGTATTACACATGCAATTAAAAGGTGCCCTGAGGAAACATGAGCTTTCATTCCCCATGCCCAAAATATAGCAGTTACCCGAGGTGAACTAAAATATTATGCCCCCCTTCCCTTCCATTCATGACTGAATTTAGGGCAGCACCTTCCACACAGCCCTTGAAGAGAGCCGGCTAACTCAGGGTGTGGAGCCAGATCCAATGGGCCAGGGAGCTTTGTCCTCTGATCAGCCTCCCAATATCTTCTGCCTAAGGCAGGTATTTATCTCTGCCTATGGGGTAAGGACGGCTCTTTTTTCTTTTTCTTTTTTAATTAACATACAATAGAAGCAAACAAAACAAAATAAACATTCCAATGACCCCAGGGTGTGTGTGTGTGAGAGAGAGAGAGAGAGAGCAAATGGATGCTTACGCTTCAAAGCCATCCATTGACTTTGCACAGAATAATATCTCCTCTCTGTGGATATTAGAGGAGGGAGGGCAGTCAGGGTCTGCCTCTCTATCTCGCAGGATCTGTACATTCTTACACTAGCAAATGTATACAGCAGGGGTGTCTAAACATTTTGGAAGGCAGGCCAGATTTGGTGGCTGAGAATATGTGGGGGGGGGGCGCAGGCCCTCCCCAACCCTGCCCCCATTGCAGGCCCCTCCCACTGATCCCAGACCACCACCTGACTCCCAGAACAGGTCCAAACAGCCCAAAATACCCACAACAAACAAACTGTAAAAACCAGAAGGAGCTGTTATATATATAAAGCAGATTGTTCTGATTTTACATTTGCACGGACCAATCAGAATGGCCTCACAGGCTGGACTTTGGACATGGCTGGTATACAGCCTCTTGTCCAAAGATGGAAAGAAACCCAACATCCTTTATTTTATTTTTTTTGGACAACAGCTCCTAGATTTTGGAGGCTCTGGGCCAGCGATGGGGAAACTTTCAGCCCTACAGGTGTGTTCTGCACCGCAACTCCCACAAGGCCTTTATCATGGGCAAATATGGGCTTGGAATACTGAGGGTAGCCGTCCAAAACATCTGTAGGGATGAAGGTTCCCCACCCCGGGAAATGGTATACAACGGGGATTCTGGTAGTGGTTCCCCACAACAGTATTCTCCCCCATCTCTGCTCTTGCCAGACAGGTAGAACATGCAGACTCTAGGTGTGCCACCAAGAACATTCCCAATTCAGTCGTGGCTACACACAGGATGTGATGGTGGGTCTCTCTCTCTCTCTCTCTCTCTCTCTCTCTCTCTCTCTCTCTCTCTCTCTCTCTCTCTCTCTCTCTCTCACTCACTCACTCACTGCTGGATCATTGCCACCAGGATCAGGACCACTGATAGCGACCTGGCAATGTTCTTTTTACTATCAACAACGTGGTGTTGGAAGGCTACCAGTGGCTATCCGAGGGCAAAAAGGAGTCCTAAGGAGCCTCAGAGCCTGGAGGTTGGGGGGTGGGGAGAGAGTTTAAATGTTTCCGCCACCCAATCTGAGTTTTGCCAGCATAAATTTATGCCAACAGGAATTTTGCCTATTGTGTTTATCCAGCTACCAAAGGGCGTCAGCTACACAAAATACCACCCCGTCAGTTGAAAATATTTTGGAACAAAACAGTGGTGATGCTCCAAGACAATCTCT
Organism: Phrynocephalus guinanensis; assembly: GCA_037367245.1. Classification (NCBI taxonomy): domain Eukaryota; kingdom Metazoa; phylum Chordata; class Lepidosauria; order Squamata; family Agamidae; genus Phrynocephalus; species Phrynocephalus guinanensis. The sequence goes on along the minus strand of CM074733.1, from coordinate 174,335,416 downwards.
AGCTTCTAACATTATGGTTTCAAACTGGATGCACTCTTCATCTAGAATGAACCATTATTATTATTATTATTATTATTATTATTATTATTATTATTATTATTATTATTATTATTATTATTATTATTAACCACACAGCTATCTACGCTGGATTTTGTATTATTAATCACTAGTCAAATGCTTCCCAAGCGTTTAGGACTACGTGATGTATTATTATTATTATTATTATTATTATTATTATTATTATTATTATTATTAACCACACAGCTAACTACGCTGGATTTTGTATTACCAATCACCAGTCAAACGCTTCCCAAGCGTTAAGGACTACATGATGTATCGGCGAATTATGCAAGCACATCCCTGTAAGGTGGCCTTCTGCATCTGACTGATGGTGACTTTGTCCACTCCAATTTCTTCTAAATACTTGCTTAGCTCTTTAGGCACCGCACCCAGCATGCCGATTACCACTGGGACCACCTGTACTGGTTTATGCCAAAGTCTCTGAAGTTCAATTTTCAGATCCTGATATCAGGTAATTTTTTCAAGTTGTTTCTCAGTAACTCTACTATCACCTGTTATAGCTAGCAACATCAATGATCCACACTTTTTTCTTCTCCACAGTCACAATATCCGGGGTATTATGCTCCAAAACCCTGTCTGTCTATATTCGGGAGGACTAAAGTAATTTTAAGTGCTCATTTTCAATCACTTTTTCAGTCTTATGATCCCACCAGTTGTTTGCTACAGGCAAATGATGGTTGTGACACAAATTCCAGTGGACCATTTGAGCCACTACATTATGACGCTGTTTGTAATCAGTCTGAGCAATTTTCTTGCAACAGCTCAATATATGGTCGATAGTTTCATCTGCCTCTTTACAGAGTCTACATGTGGAGTTCTCAACTGATTTTTCTATTCTAGCCTTAACTCATTTGTTCTGATAGCTTGTTGTTGTTGTTGTTGTTGTTGTTGTTGTTGTTGTTGTTGTTGTTGCCTTGAAATGATTTGAGTCTACATCTCCAATGCCCTGCAGCAGTGTTTGTCCTTTACTTAATCACTTAAATCCAGGAAAGCAGTTCCCAAATCAATCAGTGGCAAGTCTGAGGACTGAAACAACAGCTACGATCTGAAGAGGAATATATGATATGGCAATAAATACGTTAGGCAATAGAATTGCATCCTGTAAGTGTCACCTTATTCCTTCCCTACAGGAAACACTGTATTCTAATGCAGATTTCTCTAGCCTCCTAACAGGATCTCATAAACACTGCAGGTGTCACTCTGGAAAGAAAATTACTAGGTAACAGACTCTGAACAATCTGTTTTACCTAACCAGGCAGCTCTTAAGAGCCTTAGTTCAGTCCCCTGGAACTGATTTCCACCACCACCACCCCCAGAAAATGTTCCCCTCGATTCACTCTGTATCAGTATTTGGGAAGGATGCAGGACATCTGCCATAAAACAAAACAGAGCAGCTGATTTTCTGTGAAATAATTACCGACCTTAAATAAAATAAGCCTGTGAAGCCGGCATGAGGAAATGACTAGCAATGGTTACGGTTAACAAATGCATTGCTGGGGTACCCTACTGTACATTTCAACGGAAGGAAAATGGGCTTTCTCTAGTGTTCTCGCCCCAGTTCAGAAAAGTTCCTTTTAAAGAAGATAATTCCCAGGCAAATCCCTTTTATGGGTAGGGGATTCTGAGTGTTGTAGTCCTCCCAAAAAGGAATTTTCCCAATCTCCAGTTGTAGCTGACAATAGGGACTGAGTTTCTTCTTGTGAGCGTGTTTCCACACACACAGACACACAGGTTAAACGGCTGCTTCCCTCCTGAGAAATAAACCGACATTGCTTACTTAACAGAATGAGCTTTTAGCTAAAAATAAATTCATTTTCAGAGATTTCTATCCCACCCTAATATGATTAACATGGAAGCAGGGCGGATAAAAACCAATGTTAAAAAAATAAAAATAAAAAAAATCTGATTTTTAATTTAAATCAGATTTTTATTTAAATCAGATTTTTTATTTAAATCTATTTTTAATTTAAATGCTTTTTGAGGAAAATTCTCTCTAAAGTTCATGTTCTAGTTAAGATACATCATAGTCCACACCCAGAATTTGTTTCGGTAAAAAATGCTCTCCATATATAAGAAGGAAATATAAGAATCATATATTCAACAATAAAAACACAGTACAACAACACAATATAACCTATTATTTAAAAAGGAAGCAAAGAAGTAAAAAATAATTATTCATCAGTTTGATAGCACTTGGAAATAAACTATTTATTTATTTATTTATGTATTGAGCTTATATCTATCTTTATATCTACTTGTCCTAGTATGCAATGACCTCAAACGTCACCCTGAGGGTAACAATTTTAGGTGCCCAGACGCTGGTTAACTACAATTCCCATCATCCCTCACCACCAGCTGATGGGAACTGGTATCCAGCACCATCTGGGGGGCCATATGTGTCCCAGCCCTGTTTTAATTTAATGTAAAACAAACAAGCAAGCAAACAATTTATTTTATTTTATTTATTTAGAGTAATTTTTACCCCCACCTTTCTCCTTGGAAAAGGACCGAATAAGGCTTACACTTAATGAGGGACAATATACAGTCCAGTACAAGTAAGACATATTCATAGAGATGGGCACGAAACGAGCAATTTTTCGTTTTCGTTTTCGTTTGTGTTTTTTCGTTTCGTTACGTAACGAAACGAAAAACGAATTTTGTCTCCAAAACGAAACGAAACAAAACGAAACAACAGAAATTTTGTCGTGTGTTTCGTTTTTGTTGCAGCAAATACATTGAACTGTAATGAATGCTAACGAAACAGCAATTTTTCATTTTCGTTTTCATTTTTTCATTTCGTTACGTAATGAAAACGAATTTTTTTGCAAAAAATTCACGAAAAACGAAAACGAACCAAAACGGACCCCCTAAACGACAAACGAAACACCATTTTTTTTTTAGTCGTGCCCATCTCTACATATTCAAGTTAGAACATTACATCTGTGAAGATTCTCAGTCATCCAGGTGCGTTTATCTGGGAGTTGAGTCATGGCTACTGGACTTCTTTTTTGAGAGATAGAAACGTTTCGCTGTTCATCCAAACAGCTTCATCGGTCTGAATACAGCTAGTGCAAGATACTAGTGCAAGATACTAGCTTGCACTAGCTGTATTCAGACCGATGAAGCTGTTTGGATGAACAGCGAAACGTTTCTATCTCTCAAAAAAGAAGTCCAGTAGCCATGACTCAACTCCCAGATAAGGTAGAACATTCAAGACATATTCAAGTTTGGGAACTGAGGGACATGTTACACATTAAAGCTACCAGAGAATGCGAGCAGTAAGAGAGTAAAAATTCCATGTAAAAGTTATGAGGGATGGAAACACTGAAAACATAGTGCCAATGCAATCATGCAACGGGAGATATAAACATGAAGTTATAAGTGGTTATAAACACAAAGCTGCTGTGAAAATGAAGTCAGTAAAGCATTTTACACAAAAGAAAGTGTGGGAGGAAGTCTGCTTCTAAAATCATTCCTCCATGAGTTCCACATAATGCTGGGATGCTCAGATTCCACAGAAAAAGACCCAACTGCTATACTCACGTCAAAATATGTTCAACTGAACTCAATAATGCTTACTTATTTTTTTCCTTTTTAATTATCACTGATAACACCACAATATGCAAACAGAACATATGAAAAGGTTAACGAGGAAGAAAAAATGAAAATAGTATGTGTGGTACCTTGTATAAAGGAGTTAATCCATTTCAAATGCATTGAAAACAGAGTAATCCCTAATCGTGACCATTTTTATGTTGTACGGATTCGCACCATAGACAATTCTGTTATGCAAATTTCCCATATCTCTGGAATTTTTTATGCTGTACAAATGTTATGTTGTACAAACTGTTTGTTATACAAGGGTCCACTGTATTTACAATTTAAAAATGAGGGATAACTGTCACTGGAACTAGTAGGGATATATTTCTTCCAAAGTTTTTATTACGATGCCTCATAAACCTTCTAAAATAACTATCTCTTGATAGGGTAGAAGGCCATCACCTTTCAATAATACAAAATATGAAAAATCTTCTCATATTTCAACACACCTATTCTCTTTTAACTATCACCTTTAAAATGTTATATCCCATTGTCAACCATTGTCAATATTAACTTTTATTTCTCTACACTCTTCAGTCAATAAAAATGTACGCTTCCGTGTGCAATTTCTCACAATCACAAATCTAGCTGCCATTACCATATTCATAATTAACTTTCCCCTCCCCAATCACAGTCCCTTCTTCTCCAAAATTAATACATTTTGGGGAATTATCTATTGCTATTTGTATGATTTCCCCCCCAATAATTTATTTGACTGTCTTCCGAAATTTCAATACTACTTCACACTCCCTTCACACATGCTTACTTTTGAGTAAACCTTTATAGGATCGTCCAGCATAATAACAATATTGTACATGAGTTGATATTCCCTGTAACCCCCATCTGACACAACATTACGTAGTTTAAAACCAACTATACTCAAATAATAATCAACAAGACACTCTGCCTTTCCCATTTGTACACTAGAAGGTTTACAAAGATTTGTGAGGGTGAACTAAAAACTAGCAGTGCGACAGATGGGAGATAAATTGCCCAGAGATGTTAAAGCACAAGCAACAACAATTAAAAAAAATACAAAGCACTCTTGGACGCAATCCAGATTTTATGCCCACTTTTTCATCCACTGACATGTATGACAGGACATCGTACTTCTTTTGGAATTATTACTCACCTCTACTTCCAAAAATTCAAGAAGAGTACCAGAGGAGCCCTGTAGATTTCCAGAAATTTAAAAATGTATAACAATGTGCAGAGTCATACAGATCAAGATTTTCAACGCTGAGCCACTGAACTGAAAAACCCACATCATCCTACAGAACCTCTAACCCTAATATAACCTTAGAGTATTAGTTTGTCTAATGAGTGGAGGAATACAACATGCATTTTTAAACAAAAAAAATGAGGTCTCATCAATGCCAGACCAATATTTCCATATATTAATTTCTTTCAGAGAACCAGGTTCTACTTATTAGAAACTGCAGAAAATCTTGTGCAAAGCTGTTATTTCACCAAAACCCTACAAAACTGTGTTGTGCCGGCCACTTCTTGCTTTGTTTTATGGAAATTTAAACGCACAGTGCAGAGAGATGAGTAAAGAAGAGGGTGCGTCTTTAAAATTGCATGCAAATCAAGCAGTTACTTCAGAAAGTAACAGAAGTGTTCAGAACTGATTCCAAAATTCGACTCTCTTATGCATTCCCTCTCATTTAAAAACATGTATTTTTCTTTCATGATCCACACATTAGAGCAAGGGACCAAGTAATATGTCTTCAAATAATGGCTAAGCGGGTTAAGGTGTTGTCTTTTAAATTAGGTTATTTTTTTTTCAGTTCATCCAACTGCATGCTGTTTCTGCACCATCAGAGCCGAGCACAAGAGTAAACTTGAGCATAATTTGGTGGCAGAGGTGTTGGTGCCACTGTCAGTCACCACCATCCTTACGGTTAATTCAGGGGTGTGCAGAAATAAGAAGTTATCCCTTTCGGTGGACCAGGACACCATTTCCAGAACAGCACCTACTAATAGTTTCGGATTGAAGGGAATCTTACCAAGGATAGTGGACTATATACAGTGGACCCTCGTATAACAAACGGCTTGTATAACATAAAATCTGTATAGTACAACATAAAAAACACCAGAGATAGGGGACATTTGCTTAACAGAATCGCTTATGGCGCGAATCCGTACAACATAAAATGGTCGCGGTTAGGGATTGCTCCATTTTCAATGCATTCCTATGGGGAAATTTGTATAAAGGAAAATTTGCTTAACAGAATTTCACTTGGAACGAATTAATTCCTTTATACAAGGTACCACCGTATAAACATTTTACTTCCTCCAGCCTGGCACTCTTTTCTCGGGTATGAAGGCATCTTTAGATAGTCTTTTTACAGAGCAGTGATGCTTTTCCCAGTAAGAAATCAAGAAGGAGCACTCTGGCTTTGTAAACGGAAGAGGGCCCAGGAATGGACCACGAGTATTCTATGGAGCCAAAAAAAAGCTACCCCACCCAGGATTGAAGTCAGCTCCGGTCAGCGGTTGTCGACCAGAGTTGCACCTAAAATCAACTCTCACGGACACAGATGGGGATGAGATCGGGGTGGGGAGAGAGAAAGAGACAAAAGGATGGGAGGAGAGGCATATCTCTTCGCCGCACAAAATAAAGGTACCTCCTCGAGACGAGATGTCTGCCTGCTCCTGATTCCTGCCCTGTCAAGTCCATCCGTCTCCTGCTCTACATCATCAGGAACTGAACACTTGCAAAAGGCAGCGAGCGGCACCGGCGGAGCTGCCAACCCTTTGCGGGGAAGGGAAGCGCTTTTGTCAGCCTGGCTGAGTAACCCTCTGGAAAGAGCACAGCGTGTGCTTGTGCAACCCGAACGCTCGGTCAGGTCACCGTGACACAAACATTCCTCTGTGACAGCAGAGCACCCGAGGAAGGATTCAAAGGGATGGCTGTGAGGTTCTGAGGCTAGGGCGGAAACAAAATCCAGGGCTTCTCACACCATCACCGAGCAAGCTGTTCTGTCGTTTGTGTGCCCCAGCTGGACTAGATGATACGTTGCAGGGCGTCTCTCCGCCGCCACAAACCCCCCCCCAAAAAAACCTATCTTGGTAACACTGAAGTGCTGTGCTAGGTCATGGTGTCCCTAGTCAAGTACGCAGCGGTCTTCTCGGTCTAAGCCACTGCTCACATCAAAATAGCTCTCTTCCGGTCCTTTCCTGCTTGCTGGGCACCCAGAGACATGTTGCCAGCCGTTGCCCTTCTTCTGAAGGAAGAGGGCAGCCCTTTTGCAGGGCGCTTTTGGGAATCTTGGCAGGTAAACATCAAGCTTGGTTTACTGGTTTATTGGACTACAATTTCCAGAAAACTTCCCCGCCCTACCCGCAAACCAACACCGGGTTGTAGTCCAAATAATAATAATATTAATAATAATAATAATAACTTCACCGAGCTGCATCTTCCTTGGAAGGGAGGGGGGTCTGGGCCGAGAAACCATGCAGAAGGAACACTGATGTAAAGTGAGTGGTGTTTCTACAGTCCAGGAGGAGAGAAAAGAACAGGGAAGCAGGCCCGTGGAGGAAGGGTTAGGGTTGGGTTGCAAGGCTGAAAGGTGGAATGGAATTTGAAGGACTGCCGCCAGAGATAGATGTTAGAGAGAAAGCCGGCAACTGGAAAGGGGAAGGGGGAAACTAAGAGAAGGGTCCCAAATTTGGCCGCTGAGGTTGCTCTGGCCAATCTTTGGGGCTGATTCCTTCGAAGGCTGATTTCAGAGCCCTGGAAGGACTTCCTCTGGACCTGTGGTGTCCAGACTTCGGCCCTCCAGATGGTTTGGACCACCACTCACCCAGTCCTTTGTCATTGGCAACACAGGCTTGGAATTCTGGGAGTTGTGGTCCAAAACATCTGGAGGGCCGAAGTTTGGACACCCCTGCTCTAGACAAAAAAAACCTTCCTTGTAACATGAGCAGGCTTCCAGTTCTCATTGCATCTCCTCTGGCTGGCTTGAGGGAAGGTGTGTTGAGGTGCACCTGTCTCTCACCCTGCCCAGTCCGGAAAGGCACGGTTTGAATTCTGGGCCCCAAGAAAGCTGACCGTTGAGTGGGAGGAGAAAGGAAAGAGGCGGGGGGGATGCAAAACTGGGAACAGGGTGGGGGAGGGAGAGGGTGTGTATGTGTGACAGCAGCCAGCAACCTACAACCTGAGAATGATGAGAAACCTCATTCCGCCATTTCAGGAGGGAATATTCCCCACCCTTGGTCTCCAGGCTTTCGCCAAGTGCAGGGCACTGGGGAAGAATTCTTGAAGGTTGCCTGGCATCATGTTTCAAATTTCCTTCAGGCTTGCTTCCTTCCTGGGTGTGTCCTTGGCTTTCGGCAGCTTAGGTCCTAGTAGCCCATGATCCCCCTCAATGATCTGCCCTGCACTGGACTTTCAAGTGATGCACCCAAGGAAATTAACTTAAACGGGCACTGGAGAAATCCAGCAGCACATATTCTTTTTCGTGTTAGACCTTATGTTAAAAATCATTACAGTGATTACAATTATAAGGAAGCTTCCTGCTGATATATTTCAACATTTTAACAATTTTAATAGCCCTTAAAGGCAAATCTTGCAAAAGGATGGGCCTTTCCAGGGGTCAATAGAAAATAAAATCACTACTGTAGTCAAATATACTTGATGTCCCTAGTATATTGTAGAATATTTGCACTGACTAGTTAACCTTCCTTCCTTCCTTCCTTCCTTCCTTCCTTCCTTCCTTCCTTCCTTCCTTCCTTCCTTCCTTCCTTGATTTTCAAACATCTTCACTTTTTCTGTTAAGGTTGGATATATGAGGGTGACAAACTCTTTTCAGCAGCATATATTAATCAGAGGCAAAAATGCTCTTGAAAAAGTCCTGACATTCATAATGTGCTACCTGTCTTGAGCAAACACCTTCAAAAACAGGGTCATGGTGTCCGTGAAGCCAAAGAGAGCTCATTGTTGCAAGACAATTTGACGTCTCTCTCCTCCTATAGTGTGATATTGTCTACACTGGGGCGTTTCCAATAAGCCGGGTACTTCACAAGTAACAAAAATTGAATTTACAAAGTGACATTCAACATACTAGTTCACCTTGACCATGTGGACTATGAATGCCCAAACTAAGAAGGAGCTATCTCCCAAGGGAACTGCATCCAAGACCTCCTGAAAATTCACAAGTTGATTCAAAAGTTAATAAAGCCCAAAGCCTCTTCAACCACTCATGTATCACTACCTCAACTTCCTGTGACGTCACCCCTTTCTGAGACTGGGTTCTCAAAGGCACAACTGGGTTTCTTTCGACATCCCACTGCTGTGCCACCAAATTGTGACGACACCTCCCTTTTACACGTGTCATTGTGATGGAAATGGTAATGCTGCCACCTTTTTAAAATCGTCGCCTCATGAATTGGGACCGACTCAGAGATATATCATATAAAATTAATGACGAAGTTTATTGAGAAGATAATAAATATAACAATATCTGAGGATGGTATGCGTTGCCTTTAACATATAATGGATTTCATCCACTCTTCCAGCCCCCCCCGTCTTTAATAACTAGTCAACAGTAAAGCCCTCACTGCCTGACAGAACTCTCACAGAGCAGTGCTCTCTCCTAGCACTCACTCTCAAAGCCTTCAACTCAACTGAACTGCTTCAACTGACTAGGCTCCACCCTTTTTATATCATACCATTCCCCGCCCTCCTGCTGGGATTGGCTGATGATTTGTATATTCATCACTCCTGTTTCCAGGGTTTTGTCACAATGCCCACATAAGGAAAGCCCCAGGGTGAGGAGGAGGTTTGTGAGGGACACTTCCAGCTTTGACACAAAGATGTGGTTTTTTTTTGGGGGGGGGTTCTCCATTCCCCAGTGCTTTGGAAGAAATAAGCTTTGAAGTAACATCTCTCAACCACTGTTTGGCAATCTATGCTAGAGACTTTTCTCCCAAAAGGTGTTTAAAGTGTTCTGGTCAAGTCAGTGGCAGTGTTAACACAGAACCTTGGCTCAGGAAATGCTGGAGATACAGTTCCTTCCTCTTTTTGGGTCACCATAGGCTCCATATCTGTCATCTACCGCCTCCTCCTACTGCATTTTCCACATATTTGGTATCAAATGGACAGAAACCCAACAGGCAGAGGAAAAGAGGCAGGCACGAAAACAACGAAACTTGAGGACCGGGCAAGAAACAGAATACATCTGCCCCCAGTGCGGTAGAGAGTGCCATTCCCGAATTGGCCTATTTAGTCACACGAAATACAGAGAGACTGGCGAGACTCATCAAGCCCACTGATTCTAACCCCTTTCTCTTGGTTCAAGTAGGAACTAATGATACTTCCAAACGCAGCTTTCAGGATATCGTAAAAGAGTACGAAGAGACGGGTAGGAAGCTGAAGGACCTGGGTGGGCAGGTGGTAATCTCATCTCTCCTCCCTGTAGAAGGATGTGGCCCACGAAGGGAAAATAAAATAGTGGAGGTGAACAATTGGCTTCGGAGATGGTGCCGGCAGGAACGATTTGGATTCTTGGACCATGGTTTGCTTTTTCATTCAGAGGAGATATTGGGCCAGGATGGGGTGCATCTCACCACTGCTGGTAGGAATCTTTTTGCCAAGAGGATTGCAGATTTAATAAGGAGAGCTTTAAAATGAGTTTGCAGGGGGAGGGAGAAAATTCTCTTAATGGTAGAGATCCAGAAGGGTGTGTGGAGATCAGCCCAAATGTTGCAAATTCCAAGCCTGTATTGGCAATGACAAAGGACTGTGGGAGTTATGGTCCAAAACATCTGGAGGGCCGAAGTTTGGCCACCACTGGTCTACTTTAAATGGGAAGCCTAATGTCATAAACATGGGCACGAGGCAGTCCTTCAAAACTGCCATGGACTCTCCTGATGTATAGTTTTCTTCTGGTAAACTGTCTAACACACAAGGGTTGCTATGCCTCCATCTTTTTCAGGTCTTTAAGTGGGGTGCACATGTAAAACCTGTACCCTCTCTAGAAGGCTTGCATCATAGACATTCTTGGGCAAAATCCCTGACATTTCAAGTTTAAAAGAGAGTTGAAGCAGAGAAAGAAACAACAGATGGGAAAAAGAACAACTTCATACCTATATGTAAAGCAGCTCCTCAAATTATACCAGCAATAAGGACTGGAAACAAGGCATCTCCTGAGGTATTTTTTTAAACTTCCAAAAGGGAGTGTTCTGTTTGGTTCCTTATTCCTGTTTCCACATTCCCTGAATTATTCGATACAAGGGAAAAGGCAGCCTAAAAAGTTTGCAAGGACTGACTCAGACTCTGTCTGAAAACAGGGCTTATGATTTTTAAACACCTTCAGCCATTTCACAGAGAAAGACGAAGGCTAAAATCCTATTACTTACACCTGCCAGCGTAAGTCAAACAGTGTAATTCACTGTGGCTGCCTGCCCCCTCGTTAAAACACACACACACACACACACACACACACACACACACACACACACACACACACACACACACACACACACACACACACACACACCTGTGCTTGCATTTCTTCACATATGACAAATTATGAACCTGGTGTGTGATGAGAAATGTAAGCCTCAACTTCTTAACTAGCAGCAATTCGCTCCAGTAATTTAAACCACTTGTCTCACACAAAGCATCCATTTTTAGGGGGAAATTATGCAATAATTATGAAATAATTATAAAAAATTATTATGCAATAATAATTTAAAAATCCTGTTTGCAAATGCAGAAAGTAAGAGCTCAGCAGATGGTGCTCTCCGTGTTTGCCCTAGAAATTTTCAGCTTTGAATTATAGAATCATAAAATTGATTGGAGGAGGGGTAATGTCCCTAAATTCAAAAAGGGGTGGGGGAAAGAAGAATTACAATAGAGATTATGTAACTCACTTATAAGGGAGGTGTGGTGGCTGAGCGGGCTAGAGTACTGAAAACTGTCAGATACAAAGTCGGCAGCTCAGCGGATCGAATCCCGGGTGCCACGCAGCGGAGTGAGCTCCTGCTGCTAACCCCAGCTTCTGCCAACCTAGCAGTTCAAAAGCATGTAAAATGCAAGTAGATAAATAGGGTTTCCTTACAGCCATGCCGGCCACGTGGCCACAGACTTGCACAACACTGGCCCTTTGGCTTGAAAAAAGTTGAAGCACACCGCCCCCTAGAGTCAGGCACGACTAGCACACATGTGCAGGGAGAACCTTTACCGTTTTTTAACACACTTATAATCCAGGGCTTAAAACTTTTTTCTGTTCCCTCTGTGTGTTAAGCTAGGTGTTGGACACAGTAACAATCTGATTTTTCGATTTGGTGGGACATTTCTCCAATTGACCCTTAAAACTGTGCCTTCCTGGCAATGTTCCTTCTACAGTACTTTTCATCCCGTCTGTGTGCAAGCTTCATCTGGTTTTGCAGGGGGTGTGGGTGGGGGCGGAATTTCATCCAAAACCTGGAAGTAAACAGGTATCACACAACCTAGACTGGGAAATATTTCTTCCTCATGCATGGAATTTAAAGGGCATGCATGTATGAAATATCTGGCATAAGATATACTTGAATTCTGCTCTTTTGAGAAAATGAAAACTTGAAAACTTTTGCCAGTTGTCTTGGTAATACTCAGCTGAACGTTAGCCCCATAAAAGCTTGGAGGGAAGTACTGTACGTTAGCAGCAAAGCAGGGCCCACATGAGTGTCTGCAGGGGTGCACATAACATGTACGTACAGTGCACGTGTGTGAGCATGCCCATACACAAGCTACCTCAGGAAGTTTTGCTTGAGAAGATATAAACATTGCAATACAGTGGACCCTCTCATAACAAACGGTTTGTATAACATAAAATCTGTACAACATAAAAAATACTAGAGAGAGGGGAAATTTGCTTAACAGAATCGCCTATGGGGCAAATCTGTACAACGTAAGAGATCCCAAGGAAGCTTGTTCTGTGCTGCAGCATATGAGAGGAACAATCCCTGAGAACGCAAAGTCCTTGTCTCCTTCCTTCCTGTCGCATCCTATCATAAGGGCGACAACAACCATGCCTTGGCAAACAAATGCAGCTGTATAGATGGCCACGGTCAGAGTAGGCCTTTGAGGCTTCTGACAGGGAATCCTTTGCCTCTCCACATCAAGTGCAGAAAAGTACAATAAACTGGGGAAAATAAGTCCACATGGATAGCTTCATCAGATAGCAGCCTTCAGCAGAAGTGAATGGACAGAGATAGCACACCGCTCAGGGCTAAATCACACTCCTTACAAGAAAAGGTCGGGTGTCTGCATGAAATAATACATTCAGAACATCTCTAAATTGTAAATATGTAGTCATGAAGGAGGACACTTTGTATTGATAGGCCTCTCCTGCTGTTCCTCCAGGGGTGGCGCACCTTTGGCATTCCAGATGTTTTGGGCCACAACTCCCACAGTCCTTTGTCGTTGGCAATACAGGCTTGGAATTCTGGGAGTTATGGGGCCAAAACATCTGGAGGGCCGAAGGTTCACCACCACGGGGTGTCCGAGTGAATATATTTCATAGCAAGAACAGAACTGCTATTGTTCTATAATTGTATAATGCAAACACAATCACAATCTCCCTGTATCTCTTACATGTGTGTGTTTGTGTGTGTGTGTGTGTGTGTGTGTGTGTGTGAGAGAGAGAGAGAGAGAGAGAGAGAGATCTTGAATGGGTGTGAGGTGCAGCAGACAAACAGCACCAAGTCAAAATGTGTCCCCCACCCCCAGCCTTGCCTCCCTGTTCTCTTCCAAAGGATAGTCTCCAGAAGCTGCTTTTCAAGTTTAGTAGGGAAGAACTCTCTCTGGTGTGATGAGAAGGGTGGTGTGTGCCTCTCTCCAAAGTGGAGGGACAGGGAACACTCACCCACCAGCTGGGATCACAAGCCCTTGCAGATGTCCCACTAGCCAAAGGAAAGGGTTTCCTCCTTGTAGCCAAGTGTAGGTAAACAGTTCAGTGGTGAGTGGATGGTTAATGTTTGCGGGATTTCCCCTTAAGGGGACTTTGGCTTCACAAGGACAGCGAGAGGAGATGAACCCTCTGTTTTTTGTAACAGGCAGAGGTAGCAAGCCTCAATTAATTCTTCCACAAGCCCTACTGATTTAAATGCACCTAACTCTAATTGCAATGTATTCCACTGAAGCAAATTGCAACTAGAGTAGGCCCATTTGAATTGACTGAATTCATGGAGTTGTTTCACCAAATCTCTAACGCTCCAACGGGCTGTCTCTCTAGGGCAGTGGTGGTGAACCTTCAGCACTCTGGATATTCTGGACCACAACTCCCACAGTCCTTTGTCATTGGCAGTTGAGGCTTGGAATTCTGGGAGTTGTGGTCCAAAACGTCTGGAGTGCTGAAGGTTTGCCACCACTGCTCTAGGGCAACTTGCTACGCTAACCAACAGGATTTCACCCTGCATCTCCAACACCTCAAATTCTATGCCACACCACCATTGATGCTTCTCCCTATTCCTTATTGACTTGAAAGGCGATTTTGTCACATTTCCTCCCCCCAATCATTAGTACAGTGGTGCCCCAACTTAAGAGCAGCTTGACTTAAGAGCAATTCGACTTAAGAGTGGAAAACTGTTGGCATTTTAACAACCGCCTTACAAATTTTAGATATGGTCTGCTCGACTTACAATTTTTCCCCATTTTTTATTTTTTAACTTATTTTTTCAATTTTTTAAAAATAGGTACCCCGACTTAAGAGTAGTTCGACGTAAGAACATGCATTCGGAACGGATTAAATTCGTAAGTCGAGGTACCACTGTATAAGCAAGCAATCCTAATACAAAGGTGCTCAATCAGTCATACCGCTTTCCAAATTGGATACCTACTGTGTCTGAGTGATTAGCAGTTATGGAACGAAAAAATGTACACTTGTTTAAACCATCCTTGTTCTCAAAACTACCTGCCCTGGCACACTCTGCAAAAACAATATGGGGCCATCACTGAATCTCCAAAACTAAGCCCTGCTGCATCTATGAAAATCCCCTGAGAACACACACACACACACACACACACACACACACCCTTCAGTGTGGTTTTGTGGCCACAGCTGGCACACGCCTGGCATTCTTGGTTAAACCACAACAGGATACTGGCAGGGGTGGGGGGAATAATATCCTAAGCAGGTTGGCACAAGCAGTTGGGTCCAAAACAAGCACCTGGCCCAGCAGACGACAGACATGGGGCAGAAAAGAAAGCCAGCTGGATGAGCGATTCGTTTCCCACCCTGACTCGGGAAAATAAATAGATTTAAAGTTGAAAAAGCCAACTGTACGGAAAGCCAACAAGCCCACAAGGCAAACATGCTCCTGTAAAAACGGCAGAGGAGAAGGGCGTGCTGCCCTATGAGCGGAAAGGACGCGCTGACCTGAGGTGGTTTCAAGGACTAGTTGCGGCTTTTGAGGTTAGCCAAGATTTTCTTACAAGTCCTGCTCACCAAAAGGAAAAACCGAAAAACAGGCACACAGAAGGCATATATTAAAAATTATGGGGGAAACACCCACAATCTTATCCTCAAATCCTCTTGAGCAGGCACGTCCAAAAAAGTCCAGCCCGGGGGCCAAATGTGGCCCGTTGGCAAATTTTAAGTGGCCCGCAGCCTCTTCTCAGCCTGTCACGCATCCCCCGCCAGCTGGTCCCTCCCTGGGCTGGCTGGAAATGTCAGCTTTCTGGCCCTCCACAACTGACGTGGCAGGGTCGCTGCGCTCGCCATCCGAGGGAAAGACGGCAGCGCCGCAGCGCACCTCTGTCCCCTCCACCCCACACCTCTGAAGGCCGGCAGGAAGCGGCCCTGAGAGGCGGGAGGGTGGGTGGTCCGGTGGAGGGGAGGGGATGGGACTCGGCCCCCTTTGGCTGCTTGGTGCCCGCTAGCTGGTGGGCTCTCCCCTCCTCGATGGTCAATGTGTGGCGAAGTTGGAGGCAGCAGCAGCAGCTCTGGTGTGTGTGGGGGGGGGGAACAAACAAGGAGGACAGCGTGCCAGGCAGGTAGGCCAAAAACGGTGCTTCCATGACATTGCTCTGCGATGCTGCCACTGCGAGAGCCGCTGGCAGTGGCTGCTGCAAGAGCTCCAGGGGCTCCTGGCTCCTTCCTTTCCTTGTTCAGCCAACCTCCCACTTTTCCAAGCCCAGGAAACAGACAGGGCAAGTTGTGGGGCTTGCCAAAGGGAGCCCAGGCTGGCTCGCCCACGCGTCCTCTGGTTCCTCCTCCTTGCCTCCATTCCCTGCCGCAGCCAGCCGGGGCTCCCTTTGGCAAGCCCCACGGCGTGCCTTGTGCATTTCCTGGGCTTGGAAAAGTGGGAGGTTGTGGCTGGGCGAGGAAAGAAAGGAGCCATGAACCGGAGCTCTTGCAGTGGCGACCGCCAGAAGCATTCACAGTGCCATCAGCCTCCACCGTTGCCCCTCGCTGCTGGGTCGGGACCACTGGCTTCCTGCCACAATCCCCCCTCCCTCCCTGCCACTCTGTGAGAGCTCCGTTCCCCAAGGCCTTTGGTTTTTTGTCTCTTGTTTTCAATGAAGCCGGCCTTCAGGGTGGGGAGTTATTTTTGCCTCCACCCCTTTCTTGTTCAGCACCTGGATTCCCTCTTTACCTGATAGGGGGGGGGGGTGAGAAGGAAAGACACCCACACAGAGAGGGAGACCCCACTACACCGCTTTCCCCGATGCCCAGCCCCAGGAACTCCCCACCTCAAGGCTTGGCTTCTTTGAAAACAAAAAGCACGATTTTCCTCAGAGGACTTTCTCAGCTGTCGGCTTCATCTTGTGCTTTCTTCACTAGGCAGGCACCTTCCTCTCCACTAAGTCCCTCAAAACTTGCCTTGCACACTTCTCCGTCCCTTCCTCCCTGCTGCTGCTCCATGAGATCTGTGTTCCTCATGGCCTTTTTTTTTTTTGCACTTATTTTCAAAGAAGCCAAGCGTCAAGGTGGGGAAGTTCCCTGGCACCTGGATTCCCTCTTTGCCTGGTGGGGGTCACACACACACACACACACACACACACACACACACACACACACACACGGTGAACTGGCAGGAAGCAACATATCAGGTTTAATGTATGTACAGCTTCTCTCTCAAGCAATTTAACACAGGGAAGAAACTTTCGCACTACATTTGTGGACACTGTTACTCAACAGCAAGTGCCACCCTTCACGTTCTGACTTCCTCCTAGGGAAGTGAGCACATATTTTACAGGTCTTGGTCAGAATCCGATTCCTAGTTCCAA
The DNA here is from genome assembly GCA_037367245.1 of Phrynocephalus guinanensis. Classification (NCBI taxonomy): domain Eukaryota; kingdom Metazoa; phylum Chordata; class Lepidosauria; order Squamata; family Agamidae; genus Phrynocephalus; species Phrynocephalus guinanensis. The sequence continues at coordinate 174,318,513 of CM074733.1, read as the reverse complement.
TTCAAGAAGGCCAAGCGAATCGATGCAACTCGCATAGATGTTGATAAACCGTTTAGAACTGATTCAGTCCAACTGAACAACTGGATGGAGACCGGGAGGTTTGCTTTTAAAATAATAAATCCTTCTTAACGCAGAAGCAAAAGAAGGATACACACACCCCCAAAATTATTTGAACCCATATACAAATGTAATCAATTAATTTACCATTCATATGACCAGTTTATGGCAGGGGTGTCCAAACTTTTTGCAAGGAGGGCCAGATTTAGCCACATTTGGCCCTCGGGCCGGACTTTGCTCCAACTTCTAGGACATGCAAGGAGGCGGGGAGGATGCTGCATCAATTGGGCCGGGGGGAGGGGGGGTTAGGCAAACCGTAAAACTGCAAGCTGATGTCTCCATCCGGTATGGGAAAAGGCCAGCTGGCAGGATGCGTGCCAGGCTGAGCCGGCGGGGAGAAGAGGCTGCAGGACACACAAAATTTGAAAACGGGCTGCATTTGGCCCCCGGGCCTGACTTTGGACATGCCTGGTCTAAGGCATCTACATTGACACAACCAATCTGCTTGAAAAGATGAGTGACTGTGATCACCCAACCTGAGTTTATTGCTTCTTTTTCTTCTCACTGCCTGGCATCACGGACAAGGTCTTGGTTCATTAATTAAGAAACAGATACCTTGCAAGGACTTTTGAGTCGCCTGCTTATGGCACCGTTCAGAAAAAAAATGTAAGAGAACTCAAAAGGAAAGAGCAGCCTGTGAAGAGCCGTGGCTGGAGAGGGGGGTGGGGGGTGGGGAGCTTTCAGAAGAAAAGCAAAAAACATTTTTTTTACGTCAACAGAGGAAAGAATGCAACGGTGCTCTGGAGAGACAGCATGTACCGCACACCGTGTTGCCTCAGACACCACGCAAGCTCAGCAACTCATACTGTCCCTTAGAAACAGTACAGGCCACCTAGTCCCAGCACTCAGTGCAAAGAGAAAAGACAGTTCTGAGCTGAGTAATCACAGAACAGGCACCAAAAGGAAACCATAAACACCACCACCCACCACCACCCACCCACCCCTGCTATGTGCCTACAACTGTTGAATGAGTCTAAGGCTGTGTCAGTGGGTTGTTTTTTTTTCTGTTTCATAACGCCTGAGAAAGTATGGATTCATTATGAACCGGGCGAACAGCCTTCTCCCACACACCTCTGGCCAAGCAGGACAAAACGTTTCGAACAGATTAGAGCATTTCAAGTCCATCGCAAGCAAGCAAAAGCAACGGAGGTGAATTCATCGTTGCCAACAGCAAAATCCAGGCACAGTCCAACACTTTTGTTCCTAGACAGACTTACTTGGGAATAATTCACTGAACTCCTAAGAGCTTGTTTCTGACTAAGCACATGGAGGACTGGGCAATCTAATCCTATGCTGGCGTCACGGCAGAAGAATGAAAGATATACCTAAACATCTCAACACTGTTGGAATGGTTACTTATGCATTCTTGACACTCAATATACAAATAGCTACACAAAACTGCCTGGGTCCTGGCTAGCTCAAAGATTGAATCTCACAGTATGAACCAACTCAGGTGTTAACATCATCAGGAGGGGCCCTTCTCTCCATCCCGCGACCCTCACAGGTATGTCTTGTGGGAACCCATGAAAGGGCCTTCTTGACTGTTGTGCCCAGACTCTGGAACTCCCTCCCACTAGAGGCCAGGACTGCCTCATCTCTGTTGTCCTTCCGGAAACAGGCAAAGACCTTTCTCTTCAGGCAAGCTTTCCCTGAGTGACGGACTACCATGTGTATTTTATATGAATCTATGGGTTCACATAGACTTTGTTTATGACTACAGTACTTATAACCATGTTGCTTTAATGCAATGTTTGTCTATTAATACTGTAATATGTCCCTCAGTTCCTTGTTCTCGTTTACTTGAACATGTCTTAAGTGTACTGGACTGTATATTATCCCTCATTCTGTAAATCGCCTTGGGTCCTGTTTCGAAGGAGAAAGGTGGGGTAAAAATACTCTAAAATAAAATAAAATAAATAAGAAAAAGTGGAGATATAGTAGAGCAACAGCAAATAGCACTGACGTTATTAGTGAGCCACAGTCCACTGTGAACAATATGCGCTTCTTTCTCGCACGCAGACAAAATAGAAGGGATGGCAGCGGCTAAAGCGAGGCTGTTCGTGCACATCAGGATAATGGGTGGCAGGGTTCCTAGTAGAGATGTAAAGAATGGAAAGATTTAGCAGAGGGAGAGACAGTCCCCCCCCAAAGAAGGTTTCTGGAAATCTTAAATCTCTAGCTCCTACCAAAATCTTTTGGCTCTAGAATGGCGCAAGAGTGGCTCTGAGCAGGTGCTCAAGGTCTGAGAATCACTTGCACGGGATCTTCCTTGGAAGAGGGCCTTGGATGGGTAGGCCTACACCGGCTGGCAGACACTCTCCCGACATAGCTGAGTAGCTCTCTAGCAACAATAGCCTAGACAACAAAGATTCAGCCACAAAGGCCAGGTCTTTCTACATACAACTGATGTCTGCCCTATATCTACTTCGGCAACACTATTACTGCACCTAAAAACATTACCCAGGGGTTACATAAGAACATAAGAAGAGCCATGCTGGATCAGGCCAACAGCCCATCTAGTTCAGCTTCCTGTATCTCACAGTGGCCCCACCAGATGCGTTTGAAAGTGCATGAGATTAGATCTCTGTTTCCTGATATCACTCCCCTGCATCTGGCCCTTTAAGTACCCTGATTTTAAGCCTGGAGATTACACATCTCCATCATGGTTAGTAACCTGTGATGGACCTCTCCTCCAGGAATCTGTCCAATCCCTGTTTGAAGGCACTCAGACCAGACGCCATCACCACAGACTAACAAAACGCTCGGTAAAAAAATATTTTCCTTTGTCTGTTCTCACTCTCCAAACCCTCAATTTGAGTGCATGTCCCCTAGTTCTGGTATGTTGTGAGAGGGAGAAGAGTGTCCCTCTATCCACTTTACTCATGCCCTGCATTATTTTGTATGTCTCAATCCTATCCCTCCTCAGGCGCCTTTTTTCCAGACTAAAGAGCCCCAAATGTTTTAGCCTTTCCTCATAAGGGAGGTCCCCCAGCCCAGTAATCATTTTAGTTGCTCTCTTCTGCACCTTTTCCAGTTCCACTATGTCTTTCTTGAGATGTGGTGACCAGAATTGTACACAATACTCCAGGTGGGGCCTTACTATTGTTTTGTATAATGGCATTATAATGTTGGCTGTTTTATTTTCAATCCCCTTTTTGATAATCCCTAGCATGGAATTGGCCTTCTTCACCGCTGCCACACATTGGGGAGACACCTTCATGGATCACTTGGTGAGCTTCCAGTGTGAAACACCTTATTCTCTGACAACGGGGCCCAGGGTGCCCTTCGACAGACCACGAGTACCAACGAACATAACGATCACGTGCCAACATTCAGAGCCCTACGGGAAAACATTTCAACTTTTCAGGACAGTCTGTCATGGACCTTAAAGGTGTTCTGAAGCACAGAAACATCAACAGGGAGATTGGAGTAGGGTGGACGGGGGGGGGGGGAGGCTGAGTACCGTAACACGAGAAAGTTGGCATCGGACTAGGACTAATATTGTACTAGCTTACCCTTCCCTGTATGTGTTAATTGGCATTGGCCTGCTGCCAGGGTTGCTTAGGGTACCCGCAACAGCATTGTGAATGGCCAGCGCTAACAGTGCAAGTATGTCCCTATGGAAATGTTCCCGATTTCATTCCCACCTGATCTCACTATTTAGATACCACTCCCACCCATATGAATGCAGAGTGTGCTTCTGCATGTGCATCATCAGGAAATTATGAACAACATTTTGTGCGACCAGGGAAGTAGGATTTATTTTACAGACACTGCAGGGACTCATGTTAAAATAAGTAAATGTGTCCGCCTTTATTGTTTTTAAAAGAACTACCGGGTCTAAAAAGGAAGAGGGCTGTGGTTGGGGCAATTTGTTCTGCTTCATTTGCCACCTTTCACCGAGAGAGAGAGAGAGAGAGAGAGAGAGAGAGAGAGAGAGAGAGAGAGAGAGAGAGAGAGAGAGAGAGAGAGAGAGAGAGAGAGAGAGAGAGAGAGAGAGAGTTGTAATGCCAGACATATGACACTGAACTTCTACTGTATATACAGTGGACCCTCATATAACAAACGGTTTGTATAATATAAAATCTGTACAACATAAAACATTCCGCAGATAGGGGAAATTTGCTTAACAGAATCGCCTATGGGGTGAATCCGTATAACATAAAAATGGTCACAATTAGGGATTACTCAATTTACAATGCATTCCTATGGGAAATTTGTATAAAGGAAAATATGCTTAACATGATTTCATTTGGAACGAATTAATTCCTTTATATAAGGTACCACTCCTCTTGGCTTACATTTTCATAAGTAAAGAAAATGTGTTATCAGGCAACATGATTCCTCCTCTGCCTATAAAAATTAAGAGCACAATAACACACCCGTCTTACTTTTCTCACTCCACTCCTCCATGCAACCTTTCCCCACTAAGAGAGGGGGGGCAATTACACAGCGGGGGGGGCAAACGATGGAGCGAAATAACACTGTTTAGCTGTTGCTTTGATGTCCGCATGCATGGTCCCCAGTGGCTGACCAAGGAAAACAAAAGAGAGGTCCCTGCCATTCTTCTTCTGGCCACCTTTTGATATCCCGAAAGGCTCCTGGGCCCTGACCTCTGCTCCACCACACAAAGATCTCCCTGGAAGATGAGAATCAACAATTCTTTCCCAAGTTAGCTATTCAGCAACGGATTTCTTCGCTTTTCCCACAGCCCAGTTTAATATACCAACAGGATTCAAGATTTTCTTTCTTTCTTTCCACCTATGAAGGAAATGATTCATTTGGTACATGTAACCAACAGTTACTGGAACGCTTGCCTCCCTCCCGGGGAATTTGTAATTTAAGCAGGATTTCTTTCTTTTTGTCACATGCATTGATTTCTCCTTTCTCCTAGCCCGAGACAGTGCCACATGTTTTCTTTCATTTCTCACACACTTTTAACGTGTACGGCTTGTTTTAATCTGCAACATTCAAGTGCTTTCCAAAGGCAAATCTGTATATTATGACTCCCACACTTGAATGATCCCGATATGAAAAACTGTCAGAGCAGGCCATGGGACAGAGAAGGGAGATTGGTGGCCGATCCTTAGGAGTTCAGGTTATTTGGTCCGGCAGTGTTGCTCCCATCTGTTACAGTTGACCGCTTCGGGTTGTAAAAACGGTAGCCAAGGCTGAGGCAGAGCCGTCTTTGGAGGCAAGGTAAGCAAGGAGAAGCCTGTCTCAAGAGAGACGAAAGGAAACCAAGGTCAAATGAACCTTGACTTGGAGAGCCAGTGTGGTGCAGAAGATCAGAGAGCTGTTATGAACTTGGAGAAAGGAGATCGGAGTTGAAAATTCCTCTCCAACCGGCTGGTGACCTTGCCTTGGACTACTTTTATTTCTTTATTGATTGATTACATCTACATTCTGCCTGACCTCCACAACTGCTACTGAAAGCGCGCAAGGGCACTCTCCTCCACACTTTAATTCTGCAACAAACCTGAAAGAGAGGCCTAGCTAAGGCCCTTTGTACATGACCCCTAAACTCCGCCGCAAATGGCTCCCAGCTCCGGAGCTTAACATTGTTTCCCCACCAGCTCTGGAGTTTACAGATAATTAAGTGCGACCACGCCCTAAGCGCATCCCAGCGCACTTTTCAGGTACCTGCTCGCTGGAGGTGAAAATTCCTGATGTGGATATAACGTAGTGACTGCCCGGCTCTCCTTGCTTCTGTTTGTTCTTTTTTTGCCCCCCGCCCCTTTAAGAGATCTGAATGCAGTGCCGGGACGGCAGAACGGAGGTGAGCGGCATTCTTTTCTTCCTTTTTTCTCCCTCCCCTCACGCAGCCAGCAGCCAAGGGTGCGGAGGGGGTGGGAACGCAGGAACGGCGACAAACCCCTAAGCTCTCTGGTCCAAATTTAAGTGGCCAGCGGATCTTAGGGGTCGTGTGAAAAGGCCCTAAGAGAGCACAATTGTCCAATGGCACCAGCGATTGTTCACAGGTCCGTGGGGATTCAAGTATGGATCACTCCGGCGTCATTCCAACTCTCATAAAACATCCGCATGAACTAGTATGCCTCTTCCTACATCTCAGTCTAACTTTCCTCACGCAACTGCTGTGAGAATAAGTATGGGATCACTTCATTTCATGTGGCCTTCAGGTCCCCATGGGAATGAACGGAACAGGTACAAAGCAAAAGCCTTCCGCCTCTACCCAAGATCAGTTTCTGAGCCAATTACCCACACTTTTCCCTCCAGCGTTAACTTTCTTTTTTTTTTCCCTACAGGAAATCTATTAAGGACATTATCAAGAGATCTTCCACAGTATCTTTTGACTGGAAGCTATGTATGTAAAATTTCCTGAAATTTTGAAGCCAATTTTTTGGGGGGGGGGGCGAATATTTGGAGAAAAATGGAAAAACATGTCCTCAGGTTCCCAGAAATTTTACATTTCTACTAAAATCACAAGGAAAAAATCTGTGGAGAAACACCTTGAGCTGACAATGAGGACAGGAGCTAAGTGAAGTTTGCCTTTACTTTCTTCTGTGGCTTTAACCCTTAGAGGCTGAAGATATCACAGATATTTTTTCATCAGCGATTTTATTGAATTTCAAAAAAACGCCATATAGTAATGGCACATGCCAATTTCCACATTAGTTTTTGCTATGGTACTACAGTGAAATCTCAACACGCTAGTTCTTGGTCACGCTTATACCATAATCATTTTATCAAATGCCCCCTCATGTGGTTAATATTCCAGATTTACAGTTACCTCAAGATGTGAAAAAGATATGACAAAGCTAGAGTTGGGGTTTAATAATGGTCCTGATCTCACAACGATTTTGCTGCTCTTTTTGCTGTGAAAGACTGCGCAGCAAAAGATCGTGCCTTCTCTCCGAAGAGCAGTATTTTGGTACCCCGGGTGACCACGCCCCCGGAAGAGCACTTGAACTGCAGCATTTTGTACCACCCCTAGGGGTTGTGTTAAAATACTTCCATTGTTGATGCACAGTTTTTAATGCATCAAATGAGCTGCGACCCCAGAAAATTCGCACCAATTAAATTCATACCCCTTTTTCTGCCATTTCCTGTAATTCTGCCTTGGTAATTGTTTATGCTATTGAATTGGTAGCATACCAGCATAATTTTTACTGGCTGTCCGCCGTTAATTACAATTGATTTTACGAAGAAAAACTGCTACCTGGCTGCAATGCAGGTATTCGCCACAATGGGGAAAGATGCACAGTAAGCAAGTCGGGACGGACCCAGAGAAGTAAAATACTCCCCTGTCATTGGGGTGCTAACTGCACATTAAACATCACGTGACCTCCCGAAAAAATAGTACGCATCAAATTAAGATGCGCAGATAACGGTAGTGAGACCAGGGCCAATGACATGGAAAATTTCACCTTGATGTGTGTTCTGTGTCTCAGCACATCAGTACAGCCCAAGACTTTAATATGCCTTTGCATTAGTAGTTTTTTTGCTACAAGTACCAAGAGTTTGAGCTACAAAGCAAGAAATGTTGTGAATTTTTACCAAACCTCATGCATTAAAAAATAAACTTCAAGCAAAGCATTTTACTGTATCAAGTAAACCATATAATTTTGCCATTGTAACCAGAACGAAGCTTTATCCACAACGTTTACAACTTCTGTGGGTTTGCCCCTCCCGTGGTAGCATAAGAATGGCCTATTTAGTATAATGAGTGGTTTGGTTTATAAACTGTGTTGCCGAAGGAATCCTGTTTTGTTTTCCACGTAAAGAATGATTGTGGATCCTTTGCCTACCAGGAGGGCTTCTTTTTCTTTCCCCCTTTTAAAACAATTTTATTGTGGTAGCTTTCACTTAACAAACAGAACAATTATGAGGGTAAGGTTTTTAACTACAGCATCTGTTTCTGGTTGCCTGGTGCTAACTCACCACCAGCCAGCCACTTTCTGTGGCTGCTCTTCTGGGCAGCCATTCTTGTCCATCCCACATCCTGCCATTTTCACTTTATTTATTTATTTATTTATTTATTTATTTATTTATTTATTTATTTGTTTGTTTGTTTGTTTATTTGTTTGTTTGTTTGTTTGTATACCGCAACCAATTTTCCCAAAGGGAACTCTGGGCGTTTAAAATAGGACAACACATGACATAAACCAAAGAAATGTAAAGAGAAAAAAAAACATAGTACAGAAACATACTTTAGAAAGGGTTTCTTGTCTACCGACACCCAGCGTTGTGTACTGGTTGGCGTAGTGGACTCAGTCTTGAAAGACCAATGTTCTAGTCCTTGAGGGCCAGTCATTGCCTGCTCCTGACTTGAGGGACACCATCTGGCTCTGTTATGCAGTGGTCAGACGTCCCTTCTCTCCCATACCCATAACCCACCACCTGACCTCCCTACTGAGGCCCTTCTTGCCTGCTTAATCCTTGCTGAGAAATCTGGACCCCAAATCAGTGCACCGTTGTATTGTGTCGACAAGGACCCAATATCATGTTGCATGTATGGACTCTGTCAAATGACTTAGCAATGAGCCTCAGTGTGCTTCTCTGTGAAATGGGCTTCGGCTTGAGCCTTTCATATCTGTTTTTAACTCTGGGCGAGTGAGCCCTGCATTGTAGCCGTTGGTTGATGTGGGCAGTGCCTCAGCTTGTTGCTTGAGTGAATCAAGCCCAACTGTTTGTAAAAGAACATCCGCCACAGACCCTTGATCAGTCCTGACCTTCCATCTCTTCCTTCTCGAACCATCATTACCTTTCTTAGGTACTGGGGATCCTCAAACTTCACCACAGGATTTGGGGGATGTCCTCTCAGGACTCTTTGCAACCCGGTTCAGGTTCACGTTCCCCTTTGTTTACTCTTCCAGTTGATGACTGCAAGCCACATCCTTCTGGACCGAGGGAACACGCGACTCTTCAACTGTTAAGATCTGGGAGTCTTGGTGAACCACAAATTGAACATGAGTCAGCAGTGTGATGCAGCGGCCAAGAAAGCCAATGTGATTCTTGGTTGCATCATCAGAACCATAGTGTCTGGATCAAGGCAAGTGATAGTACCACTCTATTCTGCTCTGGTCAGACCCCGCCTGAAGTACTGTGCCCAGTTCTGTGAGCCTCAATTTAAAAAGGATGTTGACAACCTTGAACGGGTCCAGAAGAGGGCGACCAGGATGGTTAAAGGTCTGGAGCAGGGGTCCTCAAAGTTTTCAAACAGCGGGCCGGTCCACCACCATCCAGACACCACTGGGGGCCGGACCACAGTCCAAAAGCAGCTGCGGAGGCTGGCTTGCTCACAAAACAGGGGGTAGGTGGGGGGGTTGCAATTGATCCCAGGGGCCGGATTCAGGACCTTGGGGGGCCGCTTCCGCCCCCGGGGCCTTAGGTTGAGGACCCCTGGTCTGGAGGAAATGTCTTACGTGGAACGGCTTAGGGAGGTCTTTTCCAGCTCTATGATTCTATGATTTAAGCACTGCTTAAGGGCACTTAAAGCTTCCAACAGAAGTGGAAGGGTAGGCAGCTCAGTGCCCTGGCCTTTGCCTCTGCTGAACCTTTGACTGCACCTTAGTGATGGCTCTGCGCCTCACCAAGTCCAATGGGCTAAACCACGCCTGACACAAAGCCACCCAGGAAAGACAAACGCCGTGGCTAAAAGGTCACCCAGGCTTAAATGGTTCCTTACTAAAGACCCGTGTTATTCACACACACAGGCACAGTTCCCATGATGCTGTATGATGCTAAGAGAACACCAACAGGCCCATCTGTCAGTTGGCTAGCTAGGGCTGCTGAGGTTGTACTCCGACCACATGTAACAGATAAATGGTGATTGTCTCAGTTGTAAACTAAATGATGCTTCCCATCAGTTTTGCTCTAACCCCCTTCCATGTTCACGCAAGAGCTATTATGAATTTGCACAGAGCCAACAAAATCAGCAGCTGTAATGAGCAAAGGACAATGGATCCTGTTCCACTTTAATGTAAGCACTGTAGCTTCACGGTATACAGATATTTCATACCTATCTGCCATCCTCCTTTTCTATACTTCTCCTATTATGCAACACCACTGTTTGAACTGTTCACTGAATCACAGCCTGTACTAAAAACACTCACCAGTCTATATCCTGTGCTGGAAAGAATGCCCTCCCGTATCAAAAGAAAAACAGAATACAGTGGACCCTCATATAGCAAACAGTTTGTATAACATAAAATCTGTACAATATAAAAAAATTCCGGAGATAGGAGAAATTTGCTTAACAGAATCGCCTATGGGGCGAATCTGTACAACATAAAAATGGTCGCGATTAGGGATTACTCTGTTTTCAATGCATTCCTATGGAAAATTTCTATAAAGGAAAATTTGCTTAACATAATTTCATTTGGAACGAATTATTTCCTTTATACAAGGTACCACTGTACATTCGAGAACCTCTCTGTGATTTTGAAATCATTCTAAGTCCTTATGCTGACAAACATTTACTGTTTGTTGAAGACGACGGATGCAACGCAGTACACAGTTATGCACACTTAAGAACCAAAGATTAAGCACATACAGTAGGACCCCGTATCCACTGATTCAGTTATCCACGGTTGGCAGAGGGGAAAAATTAAATAATTCAGCAGCCACAAAGCAAGCTATTGTCACAAATTACATCTGTAAAGCAACCTACTGTCGGGAAATAGCAGTTTGGGGGTGGGTGGGCAGGTGTTCTCTCTTATCCACGGTTTTCATTATCCACGGGAAGGCCTAGAACCAATCCCCAGCAGATACCGGGGTCCTACTGTACATTGATTTCCTGCCCATTTTCCTTCCAGACTAGGATGGTGCCTCTTTAACCCCTTCATTTATTGTGACCCCGCTACTTTAGAGACAGGATTTTAGACTTTTCACTTTCAAATTCTTGTGATGGTTCTCTGACCTTCCATTTCTCTTCACTCTTTCTTAGGTACTCAAGATTCTCAAACTTTACTAGAGGATTTGGGGGATGTCCTCATGGGACCCTTTGCAACCCAATTTTCATGTTCTTGAAAAGTAGCTACAGTACATCAAAATCATATAACAAGAGCTATGATATCCTGAATAAATCATGATATCACATTTCCCATGATGGGCCCTGCTGGGATAAATATGTTCTTAGAGGTGTCCCAAGACTGTTCCTTGTTTTGCTTTTCAAAGGGATTCCGCTGAAGGCATTAAGCTTTGTTACAAGTAGATTGGGGTCCCTAACAGCAGCCCTCAATGCCCTGACCTATAAATGAAGAGCACAACATTCAGAACTGGGCTTAGGGTTGAGTTAAGGAAACACAGAGAGGGGTCTACTATTGATTGGTTTTATTTTGCTCTGACTGCAATTTCATTGTGTTTTCCATATAGTTTTATTGCTTCACATGCTGTTTCATGAGCCACTAGCAGCAAAAATAACAGCTAACGTCTATCTCAAGTAGATGACAGGGAATATGCAGCAATGAAAGGGATACGATTTAAAAAAAAGAAACATGCCTTCTAAATGGTACTTATTCAAGAAAAGATAAAAAGAGGGAAGGGAAGACAAAAGGCGGGGGAGGGGTGAATGAACTGTAGGGTACAATCCACCAGCAGGTATTTTAATCCTGTGCAAGCCTGTCTTTCTAGCCTATCTCTCATTTAGTCCACAAGGATTGCAGAGAATAACTTTTTTGGTAGATTAGACAATCATCAACTTTTCTTTTTCAAAACAAAAAAACCTTCCAGGACGTGTAGAAGCACCGAACATTCATTTCAGCTCTTTTGATGAGATAATAGCACAGAAATGAGTCAGTGGCTACTGTACAACATTTTGAAATCCACAATGGAGAATTATTTATAAGTAAATAAACAGTCCGCAGGGAGTGGATCATTTCCATTTTTTGTTATCTGTGCTTGCTGCCTGTAAGTAGGGGAAGCTAATTCAAGATGCTAGTTACTACCTGAGGGTAACCTGTGGTCATAGAGATGCTGATGGATGACTTACGCCCATCCTTCTTTGCCACTTGCCAAGTTGGCTTGAAGAGATGGGGCGGGCACAATCCAATAACATCGGGACAGCTAGTGGCTTGCCTCCTCTACCACCACTACCACCACCTCACCCACTGAGGCCAGTGCTGTTCGATCGCCCAGCCCCTGGATATATTCGGGACATTATTAAGATCTCTGAGTGCAGCCTTGCTTGATGCCTCCCTGTTTGGAGAAATGAGATTGAGGGTGTGATCACAAAGGAAAACAGATCACATTTGGGGTCACTTGTAGAGCAATCTGTCATGATCTGTGAAGATTCTCAGTCATCCAGGTTCGTTTAACTGGGAGTTGAGTCATGGCTACTGGACTTCTTTTTTGAGAGATAGAAACGTTTCGCTGTTCATCCAAACAGCTTCATCGGTCTGAATACAGCTAGTGCAAGAGACCTTCTTATAGTCAGCTTGACCTCTTGTCCCCTGGTCTGATTGGCTCATAAGATGAACAAAGCCTGAATAGGCTCGTTAGGGAGACATTAGTGTCCATGGCCTTAAGGTAAACAATGGCCTAAGGTGCTGAAACCCATCAAGAATGGGTCGTTAGCTGTGACCTGGTGGTGAAGGCTCCTTGATTTGCCTGGGGACTTTGGAAAGTACAGCCTGATAAGTAGCAGATAGACTATGCCGGAGCCCACCACCTCTGTTGAGGGAGGGATTTTCAATGCTAACATGAATGGCCTCCCTTACTCCTCTCTCAAACCACCTCTCTTCTTTGTCTAATATGTGTACATCCTCATCTTTGAAAGAGTGGCCTTTTTCCTTCAAATGGAGGTGTGGCATGATCTTTCTCTGAGCAAAAGGGGAAACAGACTCCACTTTGATCCCAATCCATGTCAAAGGTGGATTTTTTTGTTCCAGCAGCAAGGGCATGGAATGATGCCCTGACAGATGGAAATGTCACTTTAAGGGAGATTCTTCCAACTCTATGATTCTATGATTCCAGTGTAATTGGACAAACACCTTTCCCGCCATCCAGCTGCACCCTAAGACTTACAACTGCACCTGGCTTATGTAAAAGTGGCAAGAAGGTGGACCAGAATCTTATCTTAGCTCTGCCTGGCATCAAGAGATTTTCATTTTGTTTTAATTTCAACAATTGAAATATAATGTGGACATTACTGTTTTAATATTAAGAACATAAGAACATAAGAAGAGCCATGCTGGATCAGGCCAAAGGCCCATCTAGTCCAGCTTCCTGTATCTCACAGCGGCCCCACCAGATGCGTTTGGGAGCGCATGAGACTAGATATCTGTCTCCTGATACCACTCCCCTGCATCTGTCCCTTGAAGTACCCTGGTTTAAAGCCTAGAGATTACACATCTCCATCATGGTTTGTAACCGTGATGGACTTTTCCTCTAGGAATCTGTCCAATCCCCTTTTGAAGGCATCCAGGCCAGATGCCATCACCACATCCTGTGGCAGGGAGTTCCATAGACTTACAACACGCTGGGTGAAAAAATATTTTCTTTTGTCAGTTCTTACTCTCCCAGCACTCAATTTGAGTGTATGTCCCCTAGTTCTGGTATTTTGAGAGAGGGAGAAGAGCTTCCCTCTATCCACTTTACTCATACCCTGCATTATTTTGTATGTCTCAATCATATCCCCCCTCAAGCGCCTTTTTTCCAGACTAAAGAGGCCCAATTGTTTTAGCCTTTCTTCATAAGGGAGGTGCCCCAGACCAGTAATCATTTTAGTCGCTCTCTTCTGCACCTTTTCCAGTTCCACTATGTCTTTCTTGAGATGCGGTGACCAGAATTGTACACAATACTCCAGGTGGGGCCTTACTATTGTTTTATATAACGGCATTATAATGTTGGCTGTTTTATTTTCAATCCCCTTTTGATAATCCCTAGCATGGAATTGGCCTTCTTCACTGCTGCCACACATTGGGGAGACACCTTCATGGAGCTGTCCACCAACACACCAAGATCTCTTTCCTGATCCGTCACGGATAACTCAGAGCCCATGAGTTGATAGATGAAGTTTGGATTTTTTGCCCCAATATGCATTACTTTACATTTGGTTACATTAAAACGCATTTGCCATTTCTCAGCCCACTCCCCCAGTTTGGAGAGATCCTTCTGGAGCTCTTCACAATCTTCTCTGGTTTTTACCACATGGAAAAGTTTTGTGTCATCGGCAAACTTGGCCACCTCACTGTTTATCCCTGTCTCCAGGTCATTTATGAACAGATTGAAAAGCACCGGTCCCAGGACCGAGCCCTGGGGCACACCGCTTTTCACTTCTCTCCATTGTGAAAATTTCCCATTGACACCTACTCTTTGTTTCCGGGATCTCAACCAGTTCTCAATCCATAAGAGGACCTGCCCTCTTATCCCCTGACTATGCAATTTTCTCAGCAGCCTTTGGTGAGGGACTGTGTCAAAAGCCTTTTGAAAATCCAGATAGACTATATCCACCGGTTCACCCAAATCCACGTGCCTGTTGACCTTTTCAAAAAATTCTAAAAGGTTTGTAAGACAAGATTTACCCTTACAGAAGCCATGCTGATTTTCTCTCAGCAAGGTTTGTTCTTTTATGTGTTTTAAGATTTTCTCTTGGATGAGGCCTTCCACCATCTTCCCTGGGACAGATGTAAGGCTAACCGGCCTGTAGTTTCCTGGGTCCCCCCTCCTTCCTTTTTTAAAAATTGGTGTGACATCTGCTATCCTCCAGTCCTCCGGCACTGTGGCCGTTTTAAGAGACAAGTTGCATATAACCGTTAAGAGATCTGCAATTTCATTTCTCAGTTCCCTAATAACCCTTGGGTGGATGCCATCTGGGCCCGGTGACTTGTTAATCCTCAATTTATCAATTAGTCCTAAAACCTCCTCTCTTTTAACCTGTATTTGATTTAATTCTTTAGTCAAGAGGGGCGGCTCAGGCAGCGGAATCCGCTCAAGGTCCTCTGTCGTGAAGACAGACGCAAAGAACTCGTTCAATTTCTCTGCAATGTCCAAGTCCTCCTTAACCTCCCCTTTTCCTCCCTCACCATCCAGAGGCCCAATTGGTTCTCTGGCAGGTTTTCTACTTCTAACATATTTAAAGAAGCTTTTATTATTACCTTTTATATTGCTAGCCATGCGTTCCTCAAAGTCTTTCTTTGCCTCCCTTATCATCTTTTTACATTTCTTTTGCCAGAGTTTGTGTTCCTTTTTATTTTCCTCATTTGGGGAGGATTTCCATTTACAGAAGGACCTCTCCTTGTGCTTTAGAGCCTCTCTAACTCCACTCATTAACCATGCCGGTGTCCTCTTGGACTTAAATGAGCTCTTCTTTCTTTGTGGTATGCACTTGTGCTGGGCCTCTATTATTGTTGTTTTAAACAGGCTCCATGCACACTGAAGAGATTGGATTCTTCTAACCCTCCCCTTCAGTTTCTCTCTAACTAGTTTCCTCATCTGAGGGAAGTTTGCCCTTCGAAAATCAAGGGTTTTTATGTCTGATTTGGTTGACACTCTTCCTCCGACATGCATGGCAAAGGTAATTGCAGCATGGTCACTGTTCCCCAGAGGCTCAGTGACATTCACATCCCTGACGAGGTCCTGAGTATCACGCAATATTAGATCTAGAGTTGCCTGTTCTCGGGTGGGCTCCATGACAAGTTGCTCTAAGGCACAGTCGTTCAGCAAGTCGAGAAACCCAGTTTCTCTTTCTTGCCCAGAGCTCGCATTGGCCCAGTCAATGTGGGGATAATTAAAGTCCCCCATGATTACTATCCTATCCCTCTTAGCCACCTCCATGATTTCTCTCCTCGTTTCAAGGTCCCCCTCAAGTTTTTGATCTGGTGGACGATAGAATACTCCAACTATCACATCACTCTTTGGACCTGGTAGTTTAACCCACAGTGATTCTATGGCGGAGTCAGACCCTCTGTCAATCTCCATTCTGCTGGATTTTATGCCTTCTTTGACATAGATGGCCACTCCTCCTCCAACCCGCCCCTCTCTATCCCTTCTATAGAGTTTATAGCCTGGGATTGCTGTGTCCCACTGGTTCTCCACATTCCACCAGGTTTCTGTTATGGCTATTATATCAATGTTATCCCTAGCTGCCAGATGTTCAAGTTCTCCCATCTTTGCTCGGAGGCTTCGAGCATTGGCGTAGAAGCACTTGTACAGTGGGTCCCGCAACAGCTGCTGCCTTGTTCTTCTCCCCCCACAGCTTTTATTTTCAGTAGACGAACTGTCACACTCCGCTATTCTGCCAGTGTTAATACTTGCTATGTCATCTCTATGTGATTCTCTACCCTCTCCAACCTCATTCCCCGAGGATGAGGTGTTCCGAACCGGATGCCACACAGCTCCTGTCGGCTTTCCCCCAGTTATCAGTTTAAAAGCTGCTCTGCTGCCTTTTTGAGGTTGAGTGCCAGCAATCTGGTCCCATCATGATTCAAGTGCAACCCATCCCTCCTGAACAGGTTTGGCTTGTCCCAAAATGTTCTCCAGTTCCTGACAAATCTAAAGCCCTCCTCTCGACACCATCGCCTCATCCACGCATTGAGGCTTCTGAGTTCTGCCTGCCTGGCGGGACCTGCACGAGGAACAGGTAGCACTTCTGAAAATGCTACCTTGGAAGCCCGGGACTTCAATCTTCTACCTAGCAACCTGAATTTGGCTTCCAAGACTGACCGCTTGGCCTTCCCGACATCGTTGGTACCGACGTGTACCATGATCACTGGCTCCTTCCCAGTTCTCTCTAACAAGCTATCTATATTTCTGGTGATGTCTGCAACCTTTGCACCCGGCAGGCACTTTTAAATTTGCTCAAATTGGTTTGCATTTATTCACATGAGAGTACGGTCTTTCCTGTTTACTCCTACTTGGTATACTGGTTAATGCATAGTTGTATATCAAGCAAAACACACACACCCCAAAAAAACAAGCCTTTGAGTAATACCAATAGTTCTCAGATAGTGCACTATTATATAAAGTGAGAGGGAAGAGTCCTGTATCATAACATGTAGTTGGAAACACATTTGTTTTACATTCACACACACCATTTTCATAATGTCTTAATAAAGAAGTGCACAATGAAACAAAAGGAAAACTGGTCAGCAGATCCTGTCCCCATCTAGACTTACACATGATGATCTCACACCCAGTACAAACTAGACCAGGTTTGGTGAACCTATGGCACGGGTGCCAAAGGTGGCACTCAGAGCCCTTTTTGTGGGCACTTGACATTGTCCCTTCACGGCCACCCGTATTCAGGTTAAATGGCTGTATGCGCACTTTGTGAAAAATGATTGGGTTTTGAATCGCAGTTTGGGCACTCAGTCTCTAAAAGGTTTGCCATCACTGAACTAGACCATGGAATACCTGGGTTTATGCATACAGTATAAATAATCCCAGCACACTTCACAAAAGTGCCTATGCAGAGAATCCACCATTTTCTCCCCCAGGTCAACCAAGCTTCAACCAGTTTGGGTTCCAAGGACATCCCCCCCACACACACACAACCCTGGCCGCCTTTTATCATTTCCTTCTGCCCAATTACCCTGGATTAACTTGACAGGCACATACACACCTGGCCCCAGACGTTTCAGGTCCCCACTATCTTCTAATCTGGTTTTGGGGCAAAAGAGTCCTGAAGGATTTAAAAGAAACCTCCACCCCACCCCCAACACCCTCAACCCATAAAAGAAAACACGCCCCACGTTCTAACATCCTCGTTCCAGTGCAAACAAAAGACCCGTGAAGTCCTCTTCATAACACGAGGGACTTTCCTTCAGCTCTTTTTAATCCTCCCCCCCCCCCCCCACACACAGACACCTCTCCGGTCTAGGATGAAGAACGTAAAATACACGAAGTCTCTTGCTCTCTCTTTTTCTTTTTTTTCTTTTTTTGGTTAGATCAAGTACCCAGTGGTGCAAAGAAAATAAAATGCAAATGCAAAACATAGGCGGTCCCTTGGTGGCCCCACGTTACAAAGGGGGGAGAACCATTAATCCACGAAAGGTTGTTTGTGATATATATATATAAGCCGGGGATGCGCCGGGAGGAGGAGCGGGGGGGGGGTCGTCCAAACCCCGGGAAAAAGTTTCCGCCTCGCCGCGTGGCTCGGGGGTCCCGGAGAGTTCGCGGGTCCCCCCCCCCGCTCGACCCGGCGAACAATAAGAGGAGCCCCCCTCCGAGGCAGGGGGAGGGCGGGGGGGGCAGGGAGAGAGAGAGAGAGAGAGAGGAGGACCCCGTCCAGGCGGGGGGGGGTGATGCTCCCTTCGCTCCCTCCCTCCCTCCCGCCCGGGAGACCCAAACGTATTTGGAGGGGGGGGGGTCCGCGGCGGGTCTCCTCCTGGCCAAGGCGCGCGTTTCCCGAGACACCCCCCCCCCGAGCGGCCCCTCCGCTCCGTGGGAGTGGGTGCTGAACCCCCCCCCCCTACGAACACCCTCCCGGCCTTCCTCCTCCTCCTCCTTCTTCTGCGGGGGGGGGGGAAGAAATTCAGAGAGTCTCTCCCTCCCTCCCTCCCTTCCCGTCTGGACCGCTGGGGGACCCGCTCCTTCCTACCTTCCTAACCCCAAACCCAATTTTTTTGGGGTGGGGGGGAGCTGGGGAGACTCCCGCTTCTCTCCGTCCCTTCCGCAGGAGCTGTGCCCCTCCGGGGAAGGAGGAGAGAAGGAAGGAAGGAAGGAAGGAGGAGAAGGAGGAGAAAAAGAGAGATTCCCCCCCCGCCGCCCTCGTACCTCCTCCGCGGCTCTCCCTCGGTCGCTCGGAAGCCGGCAGGCAGCGCCGGGGAGAGATTAGGGAAGCGCTCCCTCCTCCTCCTCCTCCTCCTCCTCCTCCTCCTCCTCGCAGCGTGCTCTAAAGACGACAAGAAGGATAGAGATGCTGCTGCTGCTGCTGCTGCTGCAGAGGATGAGGATGAGGATGCCTTCACGCCCTTTCGCTCTCCCGCCCTCTCCCCTCCCCCTTTCCTCCCTCCCTCCCTCGCCCGAAAGAGGGATCCCAGGGACCTCCCTGCCTTACTCACACACACACACACACACACGCACACACACACACACACAAAGAGGGTGGGGGAGAATGTCTCATGGTCCCTTTGGAAAAGCAAGGAGTTTGTTTTGGGCAAACTCGACCTGGGTGGGTTTGAAGGAAGCGAGGAGCGATCTCCGAAAAGCACACCTTGAATTACACGGGTCCGTTGTCCCCAAGTGTCCCGCAACACTTCCCCCCCCCCCCCCCCCCGACACACACACACACACACACACACTTGGCTTTTGGTTTGCGCCGCCCGCCCCCTCCGGGAAGACGGAGGACAAATCTCCCGAGTGAACGCCCGGCTGAAAGAAAGCGCCCCGGATGGCTTGATTTATTACAGAAAATATTTGTGCCCCGCCTTTCTCCCCCAAAAGGACGCGAGGCGGCTTCCCTATTATTATACTGCCCACAGCACCGTGGGAAAAGTAACACTCCCTCATCCCGAGCTTGGAAGTTACTTTGGGGGGGGGATCGCGGCTGCTGCGACCCCCCCCTTCCTGGCTGGGAGCCCAAACCAGCAATCTCTCCAGAATTCCGCCGTAACCAAAATGCACCCAGCCTGGTGGTTTCACACGACCTTGTATAGGCCTTGTTTCGACACCTACCCCGCCTCTTGGACCTTGACTACAGTATTTGTGTTTCTCTTCACCCCAGCCCTCCCTTCCTACTGCAGGATGCCCAAATGCACCTCTGGTGAGCTAATTTCGAGAATTTCCTGTCATTGGCATAAACAAGGAGTTGTGGTGCTGAAATCCATACTTTCCTCAGGGTAGGATAGTGAGCTGTGGCCCCAGGATGTGGACGTTTGGAGAGATCTAAAATCAAGAGGTAGGTAGAAAATAAGCAACAACACCTGCCAGCTTTATTGCCCTTTTCCCCTGAAATCAGTAGCTTTCTTTTGGGGGAGAAGAAACTTGAGAAACAATTTGGACTCCTATTCCTGTATATGATCTCAACTATTCAGATCGCCATTGAATATGATTCACAAAAAAAGTCCATTTTTAATTCCAAATCAAAGAGGGCAGAAGAAGTCTAGAATGTATATTCTTTGCTTTAGAGGCTGCAAAATGCACAGCCATCATACCTTGATCTCTTTCAAATTCAGTTTTGAGCCGTCAACCTGTAACTTGACTGACCAAGACACGCGTACAGTGGTACCTTGTATAAAGGAATTAATTCGTTCCAAATGAAATTATGTTAAGCAATTTTTCCTTTTTACAAATTCCCATAGGAATGCATTGAAAATGGAGTAATCCCATTTTTATGTTGTACGGATTCTCCCCATAGGCGATTATGTTAAGCAAATTTCCCCTATCTCCAGAATTTTTATGTTGTACAGATTTTATGTTATACAAGCTGTTTGTTATACAAGGCTCCACTGTATGTCATTTCTAGAAGTTTCAGAGAGGGTAGCCGTGTTAGTCTTTTCAAGAATTTCAGGCAAAAATCAAAGAAAAACAAAACAAAGGGCACAAAACATGCAGCACCTCAAAGACTAACTTTCATATTTTAATGTAACATTTCGTGGACTACGCGTCCACTTCTTCAGACACAGAGCAGCAGAATGAGGTGTGCAATATTATATGGGATAGATACATCTAATACAAGATTGAGCACTATGTTTATAGGGCCATAAACAATTTCAAAGATCAAAAATGATGTCAACTCCTACCTTGATTCCTCTTTCTGAAGCAAGTAGCGCATGTTCTCTTTGTTTTAGGAGTTATGAAAAACTGATATTTCCAGATATATAGATGCACTTTAAATCAGAATTGTTAGTCGGTTCTGTTTCTTCTGTACTTACTGCTGGTAAACATCTGTGGGTAGAGCTGTGCTTACATCTAGGTCTATTTTTCTGCTCATGTTTTTTGTTTACTTGCACGTCTGAGCTGACTCTTTTCCAGTACAAAACATCCCCCACAAAATGAACCATTGGCTCTTTTACGGTTTAACGCTTTCCTGTCTTAGCTTCTGAGCTTTGTAATCTTTATTAAGAGCTCTATTTGGAACTGACTGTCTTTCTCATAGCAGCTGGCAGGGGGAAAAACACATGTTGTCTCATTGGCATTTCTGCTGCTACACCAGCTACAGAAAACTATAAAAATCATGGAAAGTCATTTAGTCC
Source organism: Phrynocephalus guinanensis (assembly GCA_037367245.1). NCBI lineage: Eukaryota > Metazoa > Chordata > Lepidosauria > Squamata > Agamidae > Phrynocephalus > Phrynocephalus guinanensis. Next base: position 174,297,298 of record CM074733.1, on the reverse strand, counting down.
TTTGTCCAGGACAGCAGGGGGGTCCAGGACAGCACGGCAGATCGAACCATCTGGCCTGTGCTATGTCTTGGAACCTTAAGGGGCTCTTGGACCCTTAAGCTAAGATGTCTACTAACTGTGACCAAAATGTGCTAGTGGAGGGCATCCCAATTCCTCCTATAGCAGCCAATATGAGGAAAATACGAATAAGGTGGTCCGATAAGCAGTCAGCCAGTTTACAGAATCTAATAGCCACTGATCTATATCTGCATTACAGCAATAATATCACCATGGCCAGCTCTGCGGAGCAAGCCCTAAAGATATATGATAACCTGGTAGAGTCCTTGCAACCTCATTTAACTTACAAAACCGAACGTGCTTCATTTTGTACCTCCCACTCTAAACATTGGTTTGATGCAGAGTGTAGAGCACTAAAGAATGAGTTATTGGATACCTATGGTTTCTACAAAAGGCAAAATCCAGGAACTATTCTGGATAACTGGTTTCAGTGTAAGAAAAGATACAAATCCTTGATCAAAACCAAGAAACTTGAGGCCCAGAGGAAGGCCTGGGAGTCCTTGCTAACTGCTGCTAACATTGGAGACTCAGCAACCTTTTGGAGGATAGTCTCCAGGGGAACCTTAACTTTTATTCCCAAAATAGATTACTATATAATGCCCACTGTCTGGGAAGAATTCTATGACAGGCACTATGCAGCTCCTCATTCCCATACGCGGATCTGCCTAACTGATTTAGAAAGCCTCCCTAAGTGGCCTCCAGTTACTCAACAAGAAATATTTATGCTGATTGATAGACTAAAACCAGACAAAGCCCCCGGACCAGATTATATTCCCTCGGATTTTATCAAAACAAATGCTGAATGGTGGGCTCCCATTCTAGCTTCTCTGTTTACATGGATTGATAGATCAGGCTGTATTCCAAAAGACTGGGGACTAGCTATAGTGGTTCCAATTTATAAAAAAGGAAATAGGAAAGACCCTGCCAATTACCATCCAATTAGTCTGTTAAGCACCATCAGTAAATTATACGCCAGGCATCTGCTGGAAAAATTGCAGGACTGGTTACAGGTGGGAAATATTCTTGCAGATGAGCAAGCAGGATTCAGACAGGGAAAATCTACAATTGATCAGTGCCATGTTTTACATCATTTACAGTAGTTAGTAAGTACGCATCAAACAGAAGTGGGGCTGTTTATGCTGCCTTCATAGACTTTGAATCTGCTTTTGATTTTATTTCTCGAGATAGACTGTGGCTAAAGCTAGAGACCATGAATATTGACAAACGATTACTTTTGTTAATGCATCTCTTACATGAACATTCCTGTTTACAGGTCCTTTGCAATTCTAATGGGATTTTATCAAATCGGGTTCATGTTCGTAGGGGCGTACGGCAAGGATGCATTTTGGCTCCCACCTTGTTTAACCTATATATTAATGGAATTGTCGAGAGCCTATCTAACATAGATTTTCATCCACCTAAACTGGCATCCCGCCCAGTCTCTATACTTTTGTATGCAGACGACGTAGTGCTTTTGTCAACTACGTGTGTCGGATTTAGAAGGCTTTTGAGATCTTTCTCCTCCTACTGTACACAAGAATGGTTAGAAATCAATTATACCAAAACCAAAATAATGGTTTTCAGTAGAAGAAGAATTAAGCACAAATGGTCTCTTAATGGTCATCAGATTGAACAAGTTCAGCAGTACAAGTACCTAGGCATAACATTCCAGTCGTCCGGTGCTTGGTCTGCACACATCAAGTATGTAGCAACAAGAGCACAAGGGAATGCTAAAGTCATAAGTAAGTTCCACAACACGACTGGAGGAAAACATGTTCCTTCAACTTTACAAGTTTTTAGGGCAAAAATCATCACCCAAATGCTCTACGGTTCACAGGTGTTCGGTTATGCTAACCTGAAACCCCTGGAGATCATTCAAACCAGTTTTGTAAGAGCTATCTTGGGGGTTCCCTTATGTGTGCCCAATTTTTTGCTCCGCCTAGAGGCTGGACTCATTCCTATTGTAGCATTAACTAACTTTTTGATGGTCAAACACTGGCTCAAATTTACCTTCCTTTCGGATGGCCTAACCCCTCTGATCTTACTAGATAAATTCCAATCACAATGGAAAATACTAATAATAAAAGTGATAAATAATATAGGATATTCCCCCTGTGCCCTCCAAGCAATGGGTTATTGTAAAGCCATTAATGAGGTGAAGATGCGAATTAGAGACATAGCTTTACAGAATCATATTGCTCTGGTTCAGAAACTTGATTTCCTAAAGAAATCTGCATTCACTGTGTCTCCTTACCTGGACAGGATTGTATCCTCCTCCTCCAGGAGAGCTTTTACCTTGGTGTGGTTTAATGTCCTTCCCTCCAAGTTTTTGGAGGGGAGATATCAAGGTTTACCATTAACAGACCGTAATTGTCCATGTACTAATGATCACCTGGAAACTGTGGAACATGTTCTCTTATTCTGTACTTATTATCAAGACCTACGTAGAGAACTTATTTCCCCTATTATAGGCAAATTCCCTCGGAGGTCAATAGATTTTTACTTGCATCTGCTCCTTTCTGATAAATGTTATCAAATAACCAAGCAGGTTGCCAAATTCTGTGCAGTAGCACTAAGGGTTCGAAATCAGATTATAAATGGAGATAAAGAATATTAATACTCTTGTCTTAATGGTTGCTAAATTTTAACTGGTACTTTTTATCTACCAATTTTTATCTAACAATTTTATCTAACAATTTTATGTATTAATTAAAATTTTAACCCGTACTTTTTATCTACCAATTTTATCTACCAATTTTATCTACCAATTTTATGTACTCATTAAAATACTACCATGGAATACACATTGATGCTATGTATTTTGTTGCTATATCTGTCCAGTTTGGCAATTGGCCGTAAATAAATAAATAAAAGAAATAAATAAATAAAGATGTCTACTAACCTATTTTCTGTACTGTATGTGTTCTGTGTTGTATCTCTATCTGTCTTTAATAAACCTTTTGCTATATAACTAACTCAGCGTGGCAATTTTGATGAACCACCAATGGTGCATTGGCAATTTATAAAGAACCACCCCAATGCCAATTTTTAAGGTACATTCTTGACTTTATCACTCCCTATTTGTAACTTAAATTATGTCCCAAATGTTCTGGACTGTATATCATCCCTCGTTATTTCAAGCCACCTTGGGTCCTTTTCCAAGGAGAAAGGTGGGGTAAAAATATTCAAATTAAATAAATAAATAAAATAAAACTTCTTATGGTAGCATAAGGGGAGTCATGTAAGGCTCCCCCCCCATGAGCAGGCTGTCCCTCAGATGAGGAGGCAAGTACTGATTCCAAAATCAGTTGCACGACGCCATTACGTGACCAGTTGTGCAATGGGGAGCATGTCAGAGTGGGGTGGGGGGAAGTGGTTGGCTTTATGTGCAGATAAATCCTACGAAGGATTTTGGCCATAATATTTGTTAGAGAAGTGCATCAGGAGTGGAAAGATAACGGGAATCCCAGATGTAGTCAACTGAGATGATGATGCAGATAACTCTCTCTTTAGTTTTACTGATCACATGGCTCAAAAGCCAATTCTGAAAGAGCTTTCAATTTCAATTTTGTTGTACTATGTACAATGAAAATAAAGTATCTATTCTAAAATTCAAATGTCTGGACATTTTTGTCCCAAAACAGTTTTTTCCCCCTCTGCCACTGGGGGCTTCTACTTTTAAAAGCTGGAATGATCTGAGTGCTTAGCTTCTGAAACCAGGCAAGATCGGATGTGCTTAGGGCATCCAGGCAGCTGTGTGCACATCCTTGTGTTGCATCAATTGATCCTACAGAGCAAAGAGCAGTTTATGTTTTTTAAAAAAAAAAAAGATAATTCTACATTAATGCAGGGTAGTACTGTGACAAGTTTGAGAGTATGAGAGTAAAAGTCCTAGAAGTGCCTGAGGGTTCTATTAATATTCTAATGCTATGTGATCTTGGGAGTCCAAAATAAAATAAAATAAACTTCTAGGTATTCTGCATTGGAGGCTGAGCTATGTGCTCTTATGTGTGATCAGTCTGATTTATATTCAGAGATTTATACTCTTGGCATTCCAGTTATTTCACATCCTGTTTCCTAGCATACAGTTCCCCTGTGTCAGCACTCAGCAATATTGACAGAAACTCATTGAAACCATCGTGGAAGCCTTGGGATTCCATTTAATATTTGAGCATAGACTACAGTGCTTTTATTTATTTACCTTTCCCACAGTGACGCAGGGCCCATCTAAAGTTCCTGAGGGAGTGGTTTGGTCGTGACTGTATTCTGGGGTTCTCAGGCACCACAACAGAAGCCCCCTCATCAAACTCAAGTGGAGAGAAGGTTGGCCAATGGAGGGATTGGCACACATGCAACATCCTTGCATGGCCTCTCTTGCCCAACACTAGAGGGAAACAGCTTCCTCTGAAGGCCAAGCAAATTGTCTCCTCCTGGTAAGGGAGACGGTGCCCTTGAGAGCAAACCCACCACTAGCTGGTGCTGTCGGTCACAAAGAAGCATGGACTACTTTGTGGAAGTAGGGCTCAGCGACATAGGCCAAGTCAGCTCCTCCATCAGCAAAGCAGATCATGGATGAGAGTTTTAGGGTTTTTTTTTAAAACCATAAACTAACCCAGTGGTTCTCAACCTGTGGGTCCCCAGATGTTCTTGGACTGCAACTCCCAGAAGCCTCTACCACTCACTGTGCTGTAAGGGGTTTCTGGGAGTTGCAGTCCAGGAACATCTGGGGACCCACAGGTTGAGAATCACTGACTTACCTATGATTAACAACCAGCACACTGGAGGCCAGAAGACTGGTTGTTGGCACAAGCGAAATCCTATTTGGTTGCAGGGGAGAAGCAGAAGAAGGAACAGCACTTAAGAAACCTCACTGCTTCTGTCCTTAACTAACTAACCCAGCTCCCTGTGACATCATTTCCTCTGCATGACTTCCGCAGCGGCATCAGTTCTATTATCTGAGCTCCAAAGGAATGAGGCTACAAAACCCCCATGGGTTACATACAGTCAGTACAAAAATGGAGCAAGTTACAATGGAGGGACAAGGGAATAAAAAACAAAAAGCAAAAGAAACAATACAGTCCAGTACCATACAGCCAATCAGGTTTCAGATTAGTCAACTCTTCAATAAACATGGGGAGTCAACCAAGTAAGGATTAGCCTTCCGCTAATACTAGTACTTATTTTGCTTTCTATATCAATTATATGCCACCATTTCCTTAAATCTAGCGCTCAAGGAGGTTTACAATTTATTTATTTTGAATATTTTTACTCCACTCTTCTCCTTGGAAAAGGACCCAAGGCAACTTAAAAGAACGAGGGGCAGTATACAACCCAGAACATTTAAGACATATTCAAACTTAAGAATATGAAATTACAATCATAGAATCATAGAGTTGGAAGAGACCTCAAGGGCCATCTAGTCCAGCCCCCTGCCATGCAGGAACCCCATCACAATATTTCCGACAGATGGCCATCCAGCCTCTGCTTAAAAACATCCAAATGCCTGTTTCTGGGAAGACTTCACAGATGGGGCAGTCCTGGCCTCCAGCAGGAGGGAGTTCCAGAGTCTGAGCCCAGCAGCTGAGAAGGCCCTTTCATGTGTTCCCGTGAGACATACCTGTGAGGATGGTGGGATGGAGAGAAGGGCCTCTTCTGAGGACCTTAACACCTGAGTCGGTTTGCACAATTTGATCTTTGAAGTAGCTAGGAACCAGGTCGTACAGTTCTTTGTAGGTTAAGGTCAGCACTTTGAATTGCCCGATAGCTGACTGGTAGCTAGTGGAGCTGCTTTAATAGGGGTGTAATGTGATCACTGTACCCCACCCCAGTCAGCAATCTGGCTGCTGCATTTTGGACCCGATGAAGTTTCCTGAGACTTTCCATCAGTAGCCCCACAGAGAGCACATTACAGTAATCTAGCCAGGACGTCACTAGGGCATGGGTCACAGTGGCCAGAGCAGGTTTCTCAAGAAACAGGCGTAACTGGTATACTAGCATCTGTGCTCAAGCATGAGTCCAAGAGCACCCACAAGCTGTGCACCTCTTTTTTCAATTAGAGGGTAATCCCATCCAGTACAGTTTGCATCCCTATCCCTTGATGCCTCTTTTGACTGATCAGAAGCACCTCTGTCTTTTCTGGGTTTCGTTTCAGTTTGTTCTTCTTCATCCATCTCATTACAGAACCTAAGCACTCATGTAAAGTTAAAACAGCTTCCTTGGAATCCAGAGGTGATAAGAGGTAGAGTTGGGTAGCATTGACATACTGGTGGCACTTATCCCCAAAACTCCCGATAAGGGAAAAGTTCTTGCTGAGAGTTAAACTTGGTTCAGATCCAGATGGGGACCAACAGGGCTAGGGAGAGCCTCCGATGCCACTCCCATCTGTTTTTATTTGAAAATTTGGTCCTTTGGGTAACATTTTTCTATGCTCCCCTCTCTGAGTCTAATTAAGGTATGTGTGGAGGGAGTATAAGGTGCTGAAAAACAAGCAATGGAAACAAAGAGTGAAACACATCTTGCAAAAGACTCTTATTACCAAAGAAAAAAGAGAAATGTTACGATTCCTTTGTTGGGACAAACATCCCAATAGGAATTTGTGTCAGCTTTTGGGGAAGTCCAAAGGAGAGACTTCTGGAATGGCAAAAGAGTGTGCAAGCTCCTCATCACACAGGCTCAGCATTTTCAAATAACAATCCTACAAACAAAGATGTGTCTTGAGTGGCTTTGCTTGTTTTTGAAACCGCCCACATGGAAGTGCCGTATTTTCAGACAAAAACTGGAGGGAGGCCAGCCGTGCATTCTACAGTCAATCTGTATCAGGGTCACCAGACCTTAATGGAGAGTTAGTTCACCTTCTACCCTCTTGGCTTTCACCCAGGGAAATAAAACCCTCTCCAAGGTTAAGTGCTTCCCTGTCTCCTTCTAAGGAATGTACAGAGTCAACATCACCATCCTTAATAAAAAATATGTGCCCTTCAAGTAAATTCCAACTTGTTTAGGTTGACCCTCTCTAGGATTTCCTAGGTAGGAAGTACTCAGAAGTGGCTAACCACTTCCTTCTGCTGGGGGTGACCTGGGGCCGTGCAGCTTATCCAATGCTATCTAGGTTGGTTCTTCTCCTGGGGTTCACAGAAGGGACCTGGACTCCTGGTCTCAAACTCCACCGCCAGAGATATAAATCCCTGAGCTCTTTCGGCATCTTTCTTATCCTTAAAGAGGCACATCCCATGGGTAGCCAACAGGGTCCTTGGGGCCTCCTAAAGGGATTTCTTATGGGGTAAAATCCCTTTGGTGCCCATTCTTTAGGATCAACCCACCCCACCCCACCCCCCAGTGATAACATGCTTCCTAAGGATAGCCTGAGAAAACAGCCAATCTTCACAAAAACCTGAGCCAATGTTTGCTGGATGTCATGCTCCATTTTTAGGGCGAGCCTGAAAATGTTCCTGATGGCATAAGACAACAACTTTGAAAACTGGTGGCATCAGAGAATCTCTCCCACTCACAGCCCATTGCTTAGAACTTTAAAGACACAGTCAACAATTGTCTTTTTTTTTTTAAAAAAAAGAAACTTCCATTTGGAAAACCACACCCACCCCAATCTGGAGTTCTGTCAGATTCAACAGAAAGTCGCTTAGGAGAATGGGAGCTATGAATTTAAAGTAGCCTGCTGTCTGGGTTTATATAGCTTGTGCAAGCCCATTTTCACTGAAACAGGCTGCAGCTCCAGATAAGGCCGTTTTACGTTTATGTAGAGTTATCCCATAAAATTTAAATGGGAATTCTGAATAAATATGCCTACAGGATTATTAGTCACACTAGGTGTTGTTTTTAGGATCTCTACTCCAGGCATGATACCATAGTCTTTCGAGACTGAAGGATACCAATGATGAGGATTATGTCTAGAAGTATGCTAAGGATGCCATCCTACTGTCAAGATGGAGGAAAGACCATTGAGGTCAGTAGAACCAACACCAAGGTAGTAGACATGAAGTGGAGGCTTTTTCAGCAGATGGGTTTTAACCTTGGGGTGATCAGCATTTCATTTCTAAGGAATGAAGCTACTGCCCTCTGTTGGGGAATAAGGACATAAGCACAGTGGGTCCTCATATAACAAGCGGCTTCTTTAACAGAAAATCTGCTTAAAGGAAAAAATTTCCAAAAATAGGGGGAAATCACTTAACAGAATCGCCTATGGGGCAAATCTGTACAACAGAAAAATGGTCGTGATTAGGGATTACTCCATTTTCAATGCATTCCTATGGGAAATTTGTACAAAGGAAAATTTGCTTCACAGAATTTCATTTGGAACGAATTAATTCCTTTATACAAGGTACCACTGTATTTGAATTAAAGGTAAAGGTAAAGGTTCCCCCCGCACATGTGTGGTAGTGGTGTCCAACTCTAGGGGTGGCACTCATCTCCATATTCAAGTTGAAGAGCCAGTGTTGTGCAAGTCCATAGCCACGCGGCCGGCATGGCTGCAAGGAAACACTGTTTTACCTTACCGCTTTTTACGGCAGTACCTATTTATCTACTTGCATTTTACATGTTTTTGAACTGCTCTGTTGGCAGGAGCAGGGGTTATCAGCAGGAGCTCACTCCACTGCATGGCACCCAGGGATTCGAACCACCAAGCTGCTGACTTTGCAGCCAAGTTTTCAGTACTCTAGCCCAGTGTTTTTCAACCTTTTTTGGGCAAAGGCACACTTGTTTCATGAAAAAAATCACGAGGCACACCACCATTAGAAAATGTAAAAAATTTAACTCTGTGCCTATCAGACACACACAAACACACTTCTCACCCCCCCAAAAAACAACAACAAATCCATCCTCCAGCCCAGGCCCTCCCAAGGCATCCCTATCAAAATGTCCGCCTGCCCTCACCTTCCCCCTCCCTCCTCCTGGCACTTTTTTTTCAGAGGAACTTGCAAACCCAGGAAGGTGGGGCTGGGGGAGGCTCTTCGTATACGACCCCCCAACCCCCATCTTTTACCCCTTCCAGTATAAGCTTCCCTTCTCCCTCCCCCCGCCTCCTTCCAGCCAGGCAGCCACAGGGCCCGGAAGGGACCCCCCATCCCTGTCTCCTCCCTAGATCCTAGGAATCCCCTCCTCAGCCTCCCACGTCCTCCCCTTTATTTACCCCCCCCACACACAAAAATGACCATTGTCAACGGCTGCACGCTCCCCACCCTTAAAAGAGGGGTGCGCATGCGCGCTCCTACCTGGCTCGGCAGGGGCGCGCGCCCACCCTCGGGAGGCAAACAGCGAGTGCGCTAGGCGGGGGAGGGAGGGGGGGTCGGTGAGCGAGGAGGGGGAACCAACCCCAAGAACCTTTAAGAGCGGCTTCTGGAGCGCCCTTCACCGCAATGCGCCTGCGCAGCTCTCTCTCACTCTCTCGCTCTCCAGTCTCCTCCTCCTCCTCCTCCTCCTCCTCCCTTATCTTCTCCTTCCCCGCCCACGGCCAGCCTTTCCTCGCCAGCGTGCAAAGCACGCTGGGAAAGGTAGTCCGCTCTCCTCCCCAGGACCGCGTCTCAGACCTGCGGGAGGAACTACATCTCCCAAGGAAGCCTTGCGGCAGCCGGCTTCTTTCTGACCACCCTGCCTTCCTCCGGCTCGCCAGCACCGCACCACTGCCTTGGTCACGAGCGGGATGTGGGGGGGGGGCATTGCTGGTGTAGGGAGAAATTTTCCCACGGCACACCAGGCAACATCTCGCGGCACACTACTGTGCCGCGGAACAGTGGTTGAAAAACACTGCTCTAGCCCACTGGGCCACCAAGCCATTATTACTGAACAATATAAAGTAAAGGTAAGTGATGGACTAGCTGCAGTATATAAATGCTATTGTTAAATAAAAAATAGTCTTTAATATACCATGTGATACATTGTTGCTTTTGCTTCAACAGAATAACAGGGTTAAATCCCTGAAATTCTTTGGGTTCCAGATTAACTACTTCCTGTTATATCATCAACGTCGTCGTCATCATCATCATCTTTGCCCTCTTTAGTCCAAATTTTCCATACTTCCTTGTGTTGTGAAGTCATGAGGAATATATCTGCAATATCTGGGTTATTTGTCTTATTTTATTTTAGAGTATTTTACTCCGCCTTTCTCCTTGGAAGAGGACCCAGGGCGGCTTACAGTTAATTTTAATTACAGTTAATAATACTGACTTACTTTCTAGGCTTAGCAAAAGAATAAATAGGTAAGGCAGGTGGAGTGCTTTGGTCCCTAGAAAGTGCTATATCAGTGTTGGCAAACCTCTGGCATGGGTGCCGAAGGTAGCACTCGAAGGAGCCCTTTCTGTGGACGCCCCGACATCGCCCCTTCACAGCCACCTGGATTCGGGTTAATTGGCACTTTGCAAAAAAATGAGTGGGTTTTGAATCACAGTTTGGGCACTCAGTCTCTAAAAGGTTCGACATCACTGGGCTATATAAATTATTCATGCTCATTGTTGCATTAATCTGGTTGTTTTGAGAGATCTGTGATGTCACATTATAAGCTGCTTTCAGGGCGTTCTACAAAACAGAGGGTGGTAAAGAAGAGATGTCCCACTCTACCCAATTCTGTTTGCCCCCAATGAGCCAGAATGGTTTAATGGTTAGAGTGTTGGGGCGGGTCTTGGACAACCCAAGTTTTCCACTGAGCCATGAAACACAGAGTGCAATGAGATGGCAGGAAAGTTGCTTGTTAGCTTGAACCAGAAGGGTCACTTTGCAGGGAACGATCCCAAAGTGACCCTTCCATCAACTGGGAAATTGCTCCAGCTAAGACCCCCCCCCCAAAAAAGTAGCAACCCTACAACTTGGGCACAGATCAAGATCAGACTGGAGTGCAATTCTCTGTACATTGTGTGATCGCCAGGAAATAGATTGCAGTGGACTGCTCCACGAGTAGTCCAAAATATAGTTTATTTCCCATTGTGATCACATCCTCACTTATCTAGAGCAGTGATAGTGAACCTTTTAGAGACTGAGTGCCCAAGCTGCAATTCAAAGCCCACTAATTTTTTGCAAAAGCAAAGCAAAGTGTTCTGCTTATATACCGCCCCATACCACTACAAGTAGTCTCTGGGCGGTTTACAATTTTTTAATTACAGTGTGCAGGCTACACATTGCCCCCCCCCCCAGCAACCTGGGTACTCATTTTACTGACCTCGGAAGGATGGAAGGCTGAGTGAACCTTGAGCCTGCTACCAGGGACTGAACCCAGGTCGTGAGCACAGTTTTACCTGCAGTACAGGCATTTAACCCCTGCACCACGAGACTCTTAAAGTGCCAATGCAGCAATTTAACCCAAATACAAGTGGCTGTGAAGGGGCGATGTCGGGTGCCCACAGAAAGGGCCCCAAGTGCCACCTTTGGCACCCGTGCTACTGGTCCGCCAACACTGATCTAGAGCATTCTGTCGGAGAAGGAGGCAAAGGTGTATGCTTGGGGATACAGTATCCTTATGACCCAAGATGGACTAAAACATCCCCCCTTAGGAATGCCCAATAAACATGAATCCAGACACCAAAGAGGCTAATTGGGTGTCTTTCAAATTTACACCTTTCTATGAAGGATGTGTAATGGATTAGCTAATTTGAACTGTTAGTAAGAATCTATTTATGACTTGACGGGAACATTGGAAAGCAATTAGAACTAGTTAGAGCAAGGCAGTGAACCAAGTCAATCATTAGAGCAAACTACACAAAGGAAGTAAGGATAGATTCCCACCTTCAAGGCAAAGGCTTATTCCCTCTTCTTGCAACATTATCCCCTCAAAGTGATGCAAATCCCTTCCTGAGACATCACGCCAAGGAAATCAGATATGCAAGCCATGACATGCTTCTACTTTACCAAGTACAGACTGGAGCTAGTCTTGTGTACAAACCGACCATATTTTCTGCTTAAGGGAGCATTGCTTTCAGATACAGAATTAGTGACTCATTTAGTAAGTGCAGAAAAAAAATGCGCTACAAACAGTGAATAAAATCCAGTGTTGCACAAGCACACTTCTGTTCACACAATGAGATTTCCCCTCTCCACTTCACCTCCACCTTACAGCCCTGTAGTGTCCCCAAAATCAACTGCGTAGGGTCCCACACACCCTCAAGGCAGGGCTGGAGGAAGGCAGCGGGATTGCTTCCTCCTTATTTCCTTGGCTGGAACTGCGCCTTTGTGATAACGAGAAAAAAAGTGTGTATGCTGTCGGCTGGCTACAAGCAGGCATGGCCCTGCTCCTAACCGATGTTCAAATGGCAGCACTCTTTTGTTTTAATCTGGTGTGGGCGGGCATGCACATTGCCACTGTGGGTGCTTCAGAGGCTGGCTGCGATGTTACATGCTTACTCCCACCTGCCCCTTCTAATTTTCTAAAAAGTGTTTGCGCTTATCTTTGGGCGTGTGGTTTCAGTTATGGGTCAAAAGAGAGAATCATATACAGTGGTACAGTGACCAACTGCTTATTGCGGGGGTTAGGGATCCGACCCGACCCACGATAATTGAAAATCCGCGTAATGCAGATGCAGGTCAGGTTGGCCCTGGGGCGCCTAGACGGGGGCTCTTGTACTTACCGGAGGCCTTAGAAATGATTTTTGGCGATCTGGAAGTCACTTCTGGTTTGCAGGGCCCAGAAGGCCCAGAAAAGCCCTCACAGGCCCATTCAGGACAGTGGCAGGTTGGGGGTAAGTCTGGGAGGCCTGAAACAGGCCTTTCCCCCCCCTTAACCCAGGGGGCCTTTTTTTCAAATACTGTGGTCTGAGATATAGCGGGACCACAGTATATGAACCTCAGAAGGGCGGGGGAACCACTGTACCTCAACTTATGAATTTAATCCGTTTCAAATGCATGCTCTTAAATCCAACTACTTTTAATTTGGGCCTAAAAAAATAAGTTTAAAAATAAATAAAAATAAAAATAAAAAAATTGTAAGTCGAGCAGACCATATCTAAAATTTGTAAGGCGGCAGTTAAAACACCAACAGTTTTCCGCTTTTAAGTCCAAATGCTCTTAAGTTGAGCTGGTCTTAAGTTGGGGTACCACTTGTATTGGCAAGTGCAAATGGCGGTAGAGAGGAGGAGAACAATGAAAGAAGTGATGGCAATCAAGGGAGGAGGGGGAGAGGAGGGGATGGGAGAGAACAAGTGGGGAGGATCCCGGTTAGAAACAAGGGGGCTCTCCTGCCCTGCCCAGCTTTGTGGTATATCTGAAAACCCTGGAGCAGAAAGAAATTGGATCGGGTGCCATTTTGAACCGTAATTGGGCTTGAAGTCATGTGATACAACAGCAATCACTGCAAGGTGGGATCTGTTTTTTCCACAACATGACGTTTTGGCCCTTGGCAGAAGCCATTCTGACTTCAACTGATTTGCCTGCCAATAACAATACATATATAGTGGTACCTTGTATAAAGGAATTAATTCGTTCCAAATGAAAATCTGTTAAGCAAATTTTCCTTTATACAAATTTCCCATAGGAATGCATTGAAAATGGAGTAATCCCTAATCGCGACCATTTTAATTTTGTATGGATTCGCCCCATACGTGATTCTCTTAAGCAAATTTGCCCTATCTCCATAATTTTTTATGTTGTACAGATTTTATGTTATACAAACCATTTGTTATATGAGGGTCCACTGTACACAATAAAGATTCCTATCCTATCCTATTTTACGTCACTTGATTTTATTTCTATTACATTACTGTATTTTATGTTTATTGTTTTGCATGAAGTATTTGTGTTTATTTGCAGTGTATTGTACACGTCAATGGTTGTTAGCCGCCCAGAATAACCTTGCTGCCAGATGGGCAGTATAAAAATCCAATAAATAAAGAAAGAAAGAAAAATAAAGAAATAAAGTCAGCAGCAGTGAATAACTGGATACCATTCAGATCCTCCTCAGTTGTTTCTAGTCTCTGGACTAGAGATGGGCACGACTTAGCGGTATTCCCGTTTCCGTTTCCGTTACTCGTATCCGTTACTCTACGGAAACGGAAACGGGAATTACTCCACCAGAATTCGAGCACGAACAATTTGGTCTGATTTGTCGTGCTCGTTACTTGCATCGCGGCGACCGCGCAATGCCAAGCGGCACAGAAAAAAAGTTTTTAAAAGTTAAAAAAAACCCCGATTCCCGGCCCTAAAAGTAAGCGAAAACTGTCTGAGGGCACCTACCAGGCCAGAAGGGTGTTTTATTTGGGGGGGGGGTTTCCCCGCCCCCCTCTCCTTGGCTATTGCTACTGCTGCGCTGCTGGTACCAGGCTGGGAGGGCGCATCCATTTGCCATGCAGTGTGGGGGATCCAAAATGGTGATCGCAATATTTTTTTTGAAATCGTTGCCCAAAACCCCACCAAAGCACCACAGAAACATGCGAAAATTAGCTATTTTAAATGCTTGAATTTTTACAGTAGCAGCAGTGGGTTTTTCTTGCAAAAAAAAAGTCTCCGTTGATTTTATTTTATTTTATTTTATTTTTTTACACCTGCGCATTCACAATGATGAGCTCGCCCATGGGAGTGGACCATGCAAAGTTTTGGAGCCATTCCACCAATCGCATGGCCAGGTTTTGCTGACTGTACCAGGCTGGGAGGGCGCATCCATTTGCCATGCAGTGAGGGGGATCCAAAATGGCGACCACAATATTTTTTTTGAAATCGTTGCCCAAAACCCCACCAAAGCACCACAGAAACATGCGAAAATTAGCTATTTTAAATGCTTGAATTTTTACAGTAGCAGCAGTGGGTTTTTCTTGCAAAAAAAAGTCTCCGTTGATTTTATTTTATTTTATTTTATTTTATTTTTTTACACCTGCACATTCGCAATGATGGGCTCTCCCATGGGAGTGGACCATGCAAATTTTCCACCAATCGCATGGCCACTTGGCCAGGTTGACCACAGAGACTTCTGGGATGTGCCAATCGGGCATAAACAGCCCACTAATCGTAGCCCAAACCCGAACCCTAAGCCTAACCCATACGCCAGTACACTGTCCTTCTAAGTGGGTCAGAGAGGCACCCAGATGCACCCCAATACTCACCCTAACCTCACCCGTAACTAGCCTAACCCTAGCCCTTGCGCTAACCCGTCTTAACCCTAAGCCAGATCTACTTGCATTGCACTACATGCAAGTACGTGAGACGCAGCGGGTGCAAAGAGTCTGCCAGTCCGTCACTTGTGGCTCTGGCTGACTCCTGCAGCTCCCTCCAGGAGCCCGCTACCCCCCCAAACCAGTACTAACGACAACGAAAAAACGAAAAACGAACCGACTAATTTTTGCGAAATTTCGCGAAAAACGGAAACGAGCCGAAACAGACTGCCTCCGACACACGACAACTCGAAAACGTCATTTTCCCTAGTCGTGCCCATCTCTACTCTGGACTGATAGGCATTATGAATATGTGGCGGAACTTACCAATTACGCTGATAACATTTATTTTTAGTTGTTGAATGGTTACTTAGCTGTTAATGCCTCTCTGATTCTGAAGCGAAATTCCCATGGTCTAGAGAAATTTCTCCTGCGTGCATTTAACAAATACAGTACAATAAATAAAAACTCACATTAATATCTGAACTTCTGTTCTTAGACAAGGCGTGCTTAGTTAAGGTATTTGAAAGAAGGACAGTAGAAGAGATAAGTTATTTGTTGTTGCTCCTATAATTGACCGAGGGAAGGATTTTAGTTCTGCGTGCTGCAAGGCAAGGCACCTGAAGGGCTGTTTACAGTACGTACATGTATTTTGATGCCTGCTGCTTTGTATTACAGACAATAGCCCTTAGTTTAGGTGTCAAATCTGAAGAGGATAGGTGGGATGTGTAAATAAGGCATAAAGACCACACCCAAAGGTCCCTGTCTTTCTTCAGACTTTGCCATAGGGGACAGCAAAGTCTGAACAAGAGCTCTTTAATTCACTTGATTTTTTGTCTCTCGAGGAATTTTTACCACAGAACCATAAAGCAACACCAACCATATCAGCAAACACAACTTCCACCACAAGACCCTAACCAACCCCCCCTCCTCTTCCCCCTCCCCTATCCACCCTCACCCAACTCCGTCTCTATAGGAATTTACAACCAGGCTTGCCATGCAAATACACATTACAACAGCCAATGAATATTTGGTATGAAATGTATAGGAAGAGGGGTAAATAAAATAATATATGTTGCAATGGCAATGCCCAAGATGTACTCCAATGCCTGAAACGGCGTATGTGTCAGAACGTTCAAGGCAAAATATCTCCTTAGCGTGATTCTGCTGCAGCTATGGAGAAATATTTTAGCTAAATGGAAGGAGTGAATAGGCCGTGATAAACCTCACAATTCAGCACACCACAGCCATAAGGAGCTTAGCCCAAGAATAGAGAGTCTACAGATCTTCCCAACAGAACGCCTAGGAGGAGGGCAGTGGGTGAGTTTGAACTTGCACGGATACATTGCTGGTGAAGGTGAATTGTGAACAGCAGGACTAATCACCTTGCTATCCCTGACAAGCCGGACATGTTTGAAGGAGAGACAAGCATTAGCAGGAAGGATCTGAGGGCACTTCAAGGCCATCCTAGGTGAAACCACGGAGCAATTGTCAATAGTTCCTTGGTAATAGTCAGCATTCAGACCAAAGCAATCTGTCCTTAAATAACTTACATTCTAAGGTGACGTGTCAAACAAGGAGTAGACAGAAGCACAGTCATAAAACAGCCGGATTGTTGGGTAGGGATTCCAATAGACTCCCAGTGAGAAAAGCTGTAGTAGGCATGAAAGCCATATATGTTTGTTTCCCCGGCAGCTTTGGCCTGTCTCGGATGGCTGTATTTATTGTCCTTGGCATGGAATGTGGAATGCTTCCTTTCATCCGCTTGGCTCCATTTAGTTAATCTCTTGCAGTGAGCCAAAACTGGAGACACTTATAACTTGTTGGAAAACTCCTGTAAGTTAAGGTGACAGTGTAGGCATTGGATGGCGCTTATTGGCAACCAACATGCAGCAGCAAATGCCAAGAGTAAGTTTTTAACTTACAGCATATATTTATTTATTTTATTTATTTATTATTAAATTTATACCCCGCCCATCTTCCCTAAGGGAACTCTGGGCGGCTTACAAAGCTGATAAATTCAGCACAAATCATACAATCACAAATGATAAACTAGATAGCAACAATTAAAAACTATAAAATACAGTCATAGAAATCGTAAAACATCCTTGCATTAGCGTTCATCACTCGGGGACATCGAGAAGTAGGGTGAACGGACAGCAGATGGCGGGGGAAGGGAAAAAAAACCCTGAAAACTATTAGACTAGGTCACCAAAGTCCTCACGGAATAAGATGCTTTTCACCGCTCTGTGGAAGGCCAGCAGGGACTCTGCAGAGCACACTTCGCTGGGAAGGCTGTTCCACAACGATGGAGCAGCCACCGAGAAGGCCCGATTTCGGGTGGAAGTTCATCTGGCCTCTCGGGGTGTGACAACCCGAAGCGAGTGCGCTCGCGACTGCCAAACTAGTCGGGCCGAAGTTGATCGCTGGGCGATCTGCTCTGCCAGTTACTCCGGGCCCAAGCCATGGAGGGTTTTATAAACTAAAACCAAGACCTTGAATCTGATCCGGGACGCAACGGGCAACCAATGCAATCGGGCCAGAACTGGGGTGATGCAGTCATATCGATGCGTGCCCACCACCAGTCTGGCCGCAGCATTCTACACCCGCTGCAGACGCCGGAGGAGAGTCAAGGGCAACCCCATGTAGAGGGCGTTGCAGTAGTCCAGCCTTGAGACCACCAGCGCAGAGAGTCGCCGTCTAGGTAGGGACGGATCTGGGCAATCTGGTGAAGATGATAAAACGCGGTCCGGGTCACAGCAGCCACCTGGGCATCCAGAGATAGTGCCTGATCCAGGACCACGCCCAGATTCCGAACCCTCTCCGCCAGCTGGAGAGAAATACCCTCCAAGCTGGGGAGAGGGCCTCCATAGCCAGATGGAGAACTCCCAAAGAACATCACCTCGGTCTTCTCAGGATTACGTTTGAGCCTGTTGGCCCTGGTCCAGGCCATGACCGCCTCCAGGCACTGGTCGAGGGACTGGACAGCTTCCACTGCTGAGGTGGAAAAGGAGAGATAGAGCTGCGTGTCATCAGCGTACTGATGACAGCAGACTCCAAATCTCCGAATGACCCCAGCCAGCGGCCTTACATAGATGTTAAACAGCATGGGAGAGAGAGAGGAGCCCTGCGGAACCCCACAGGGGAGTGTCCACGGGGCCGACAACTCTTCACCATGCTGCACATACTGGGGCCGACGCTCAAGGAAGGACCGGAGCCAACTGCGAATAGTGCCTCCAATACCCACCTCAGAAAGCCGGTCCAGTAAGATACCGTGGTCGATGGTATCAAAGGCCGCTGACAAATCCAGGAGAACCAACAGGGTAGAGCAACCCCTGTCGGCCGCCTGGATTAGGTCATCTTGCAGTGCGACCAGAGCTGTCTTGGTTCCCCGGCCAGGCCTGAAACCAGACTGGCAAGGATCAAGGCACCGCTGTTCCTCCAAAAATGACTGGATCCGAATCACGGCTGCCCCCTCGATGACCTTGCCCATGAAGGGAACATTGGCGATCGGACAGAAGTTGGCCAATTGGTCCGATGCCAAGCCCGTTTTTTTCAAAATGGGCTTTACCACCGTCTCCTTCAAGCGGGAGGGAAAAAACCCCTCCCTGAAGGAGGCAGTGGCGATGACAGAAGCCCACTCAGGCATGCTTTCTCCGGCAGCTTTTATGAGCCATGATGCGCAAGGATCGAAGGGGGTGGACGCGGGTCGGCAGTGGGCAATAGCCCTGGAGGCCTCCAAAGAGGAAACAGGCCCAAACTCAACCAATCAAGGAGAGTGAGGGGGTGAAGCAGCTGGGGGTGGCGAGGAAGGGCTAGTGCAACCGGATTCGAAGCCGGCCCAGATGGCCTCTATTTTTGATCTAAAGTAGACTGTGAAATTCTCACTACTGAAATCAGCAGGAGGAGGCCTAGCCAGACTAGGATTGGTGAGGTCTCGAACCACACGGAAAAGTTCTGTCTGGTGGTTCGAGGCCTCATCAATTCTCAGGGAGCAATAGGATCTTTTAGCCTCCCTGATCGCTCGCGAGTAGTGCCTAGTCTGGATAACAACAGCAGTCTGATTTATGACCGTCCGTCTCCGTCTCTAGCTGCTCTTCAGCCTCCTCCGCTCCTGCTTCATCACTCTTAACTCCGCCGTGAACCATGGCGAAGGTCAAGCTCTGCCACGGAGGAGGTGCTTAGGGGCGGTTTGGTCGACGGCACGGGAAGCTGATTCAAACCATTGGTTAGCCGTAGCCTCGGCCGAATCATCAGCCAGGCCACCAGGAAGTTCCCCGAAAACTTCACGGAACCGGGAGGGTCCAGAAGCCTCTGGGGACGGGCCCAAACAAGGGGCCGGTGGTCCCCGTGGGGAGGGGCTGCGATTGACAGGGGAAAGCACAACAGGTGATGATCTGACCATGACACAGGTAAGGAGAAGATGTCCCCCACCTTCAGATTAAAATCCCCCGACATGGAGGTAAATACCAGGTCCAGATTATGCCCACATCTGTGGGTAGGACAAGAAATATGCTGGGATAGACTCATGGAGGTCATGGACTCCATGAATTCCAGAGCTGCACCAGAAAGCTCACCGCCGGCATGCACGTTGAAGTCCCCAACAACCAAGAGCCGTGGAGACTTCAACAGAGCTGTGGCGATGAACTCTGAGAGCTCTGGTAGGGATTGTGCTGGGTTGCGGGGAGCGCGGTAACCCAGCACAATGCCAAATCTATCCCGCTGACCTACCAACAGGTGGAGGCATTCTAATCCCGGACTCACCAATGTCAAGGCCCTGGTCACATGAAGAGATTCCCTGTAAACAATGGCAACCCCTCCTCCCTTCTGCCCCTCCAACCTGCCCACTCCCTGAACCAAAAACCCAGGTGGGCACAGCTGGGTGAGGGAGGCTCCCCGCTCTGCGCCCACCCAGGTCTCCGTAATACAGGCCAGGTCGGCCCTCCCGTCAGTGATGGCATCATAAATGACGGGGGTCTTATTGTGGACCGACTTGGCATTCAGAAGGAGACAGGACAGGTTGGAGGCACTGGTGGAATGGCTCCGGGACACGTGGCAGTGAGTCGAGGGGTCAGAACGTGGGACAGGCACAAGATGCCTGACCCGAGTTCTTCTTATCCGACTAACCCCTCGACTCCAAGCGTATCGTCCACGATCCGACACAGCTGGAATGGGAGCCCCTGCTAACATGGTGGCCTAGGGAGGAAGGGGGGGGAAGCAGACAAAATCTAATAACAATAAGAATCAATCTACAATGATAAAATAACAGCAAGTCTAACAAAGGAACCGAATAAAAATAAAACAAAGTGAGCAAACATGGGGCCAGGGGAGCCGGAGGGGAGACACGGGGGGAGAGCCAGCTTGATGTTAAGAACCAGGCTTCAGGAGGCTAGAAGGAAAAGGTCTTGTCACAAATAATGATTCCGACCTTAGAGCGCTGGTCCATCTATCGCCCCCACCCAACAGGTCCGACGAGAGTTAAAGGCAAGCACCATCTTCCCTAGATCATCCACCCCCTGGCAGATGGTAAGTCCAGAGTCTAAGACGATGGAAAGAACCAGTGGTTATTCGGGTGGCGGCAGATAGATCGAACACAGTCCTGGGCCACAATGGGGAGGAAAACAGAAGAGCCAGGTTAAGGAGGGCAACAACCCGCCATGACGACCGCAACTCAAGTCCATCTGTTGCTTTCAAAAGCGGACAGGCGTCCCTGGGGGTCGAAGATGGAATAGCTCGTCCATTCCTCAGGAGCAGCCTCAGGTGGTTAGAGACAGGCCGCAGCAGAGAGGGAGGGATTCAGCATAAAAACAAGAACATGTTACAACCCCCCCCCCAGGTCCAGACCCCCTCCACCAGTCGAGTCCTCAAAGACAGCCTGTCAGGGCAAGCAGTTGCATTCTAGCAACTGCAACTGACAAGCAGGGCAGGAAATGGCGGAGAGGCAGGGATCGCCAGCAGCCGATCTGCCGCCCAGGGCCAGCCCGAACAGGTCACATAGCACGCCAAGTGCGCCAGGGCGAAGGCCAACGGGAATGAAGGCAAGCTGGAAACTTCCACCCCCAACCGGGGGGGACACCAACGGACGACTTGCCGCCTGAGCTCCCTGGCCCATGGCACTTGGGCCGGTCCACTGGCGATGGTGATTGGTGACAGGCCGCAAGGCAGCAGCGGCGGCCTCCAGGCAGGATCCCCACGCGGACGATGGTGGTAGGCGGCAGGCCACAGGGTAGCGGTGGCGGCGACGGCCTCCAGGCGGATTCCCCGCGCCGGCAAAGATGATAGGCGGTGGGCTGCAGAGCAGCGGCGGCGGCAGCGGCCTCCGGGGCAGGATCCCCGCGTCGGCGAAGATTATATGCAGCGGGCCGCAAGGCAGCGGCAGCAGCAGAGGCCTCCGGGGCAGGATCCCCGCGCTGAGGTGTAGGTAAGCAGCGGGCCACAGGGCAGCGGCAGCAACGGCCTCTGGGGCAAGATCCCCGCGCCAACGGTGGTGTTAGGCAGCGGGCCACAGGGCGGCGGCGGCAGCGGCCTCTGGGGCAGGATCCCCACGCTGGCAAAGATGATAGGCGGTGGGCCACAAGGCAGCGGCGGAGGCGGCGGCCTCCTGGGCAGGGTCCCTGCGCCGAGGTGGTGGGCACGAAACGCCAAAATGGCGGTCGTTTCCGTTATTCGGCCCCGAGGGCCCTGCTTTGTTCCATTGCCGTTATTCGGGCCCCTGGGACCTGCTTCGTTTCCGTTATTTCAGTTTTCGGAATGGCTGCGGTGAGCCATCCCAGGGCCAGGTGCCTCCGGAGCTGGCGGCATGTGGGCCGGGAGAGTGTTCCTGCAGCCGCGGGGAGCCCTCCTGGGGCCGGGGGCTGCCGGAGTGCTGCAGAGATCGCTGGAGAGGGGAGTGTGCGAGGCCGGATCGCAGCCCCCTCTCGCTGCCCCCTCACCTCAGTGCATGCATGGCAAACAAAAAAAGCCCGCGCAGGGCCAAACCCGGAAGTGAACCCGAACTTCCGGGTTACATTGGGCTTTTTGTTTGTTTGTTTTTCTGACTTTCAGGGTCATTCTTCCTCTAGCCGGCAGCGTCTTTGAGCAGACAACCCGAGCAGGGGTCACCGGCACCTTGCCTGCGCTGGCAAGGAGGAACCCGGGAGTCCGGGACAGCCACTGTCTCCCAAGGCTCAGCCCGCGTCTGGCCAGCAGCTTGCCTTGACCGGTCCCACTCGCGCCGCAAAGCCTCCGAGAGGCCTCAAGGAGGGCGGTCCCGGCGGTTGCGACGGCGGCGTTTTCAGGAAGGCTGGCCTTTCTCCATTTTTAGTTGTTTTTTTTTCACTGCCTTGCCGATCACGTGGCCGCGCTACAGCTGTAGCGCGGTGATAGGCTTTTTTCCCTCTTCCTGGTTGCTGACTCGCCGCCATCCCTGAAGGACTTCCGGGCCAGCACCAGGTAGGAGACATCTCCACCCCCCACATTACCGAACTGAACCCAACAGAACCCAATTTTCTCGATTCTGTTCAGTTTGTGTAAAATTTGCCCCTAGGGTCGTTATTTGTTCCGTTACGTAACGGAATGAATAATGGATAACGGTAACGGAAAATTGGTCGTTTCGTGCCCATCTCTATTACAGCAATGAGCCAATACAAATGATGCCAGTTGCATTATATGTGTGTAATTTTGGCCTTTGTTTCTTTATAGTGACATAGTGATACTCCAGTAAGCACTTCAAAATTGGCCAGTTTCAGCGAGGGTAGCATGTTAGTCTTTTCAAGAACATCAGGCAAAAATCAAAGAAAAACAAAACAAAACAAAAGACACAAAATGTGGCAACTTAAAGACTAACTTTCAAATTTTAATGTAATGTTTCATGGACACGTCCACTTCTTCAGACATATGGCAGCAGAATGAGTTGTATAATATAATTGTGATGGGATATACACCGCGACAACAGCAGAGGAGATTCCCTCCTCCATGTTGAGAAGACTGGTCAGAACATGCTCGTAAACCAAAACATTTGTACATCAAAAACAATTTCCACATAGGAAATAATGGAAACTTACAAGATTCATTCTGGGGTGAACTTTCCATTATTGCCTAGGTGGAAATAAGAGGCTGGCCCTTGCTTGCCTGCCAGCTCCCCCCCCCCCAAAAAAACCTACCACCATTAAATGAACAATCCCTGGTGTGCGTGCGTGCATGCAGTGGTGGTGATGCGGCTCTGTCCAGACACATGCCTTTGTGAGCATCTCTGGTGCTCATTGTGCAAGACATTGCTTGAAGACATTGCCGCTCTTGAGAAATGCTCGTAAACGGAGATGATTGCAAACTGAGGTATTACTGTATTGACCGTCATGCCTTTGAATACAGTTCTAGACTTCCGCTATACTATCTCAACTCCTTCCTGTCCAATTAAACACAAAGCCTCTCGCTATCCCATAAATTCCTCTCCCCCTTGCCCCGTTTGTCTCAGCTGTCTGACAACAAATTGTTTTCAGCCACTCCTTTTCTAATTCCACCACCTTTCATGTGCCAGCCTACAGCCTATGGCTATTTTCCTGGTACACCCCCCCCCCATTCTTAAATGATTAGAGGAACACGCCTTGTTAATATAAATTAATGCCAGCCCTATGTCAGGCGTGCTAAGTGCTTTTGGAAGATCAAAGCAAATCAAGGTCATGAACAAATTCACTGAATTATCTAACCGGTTGCCGGCTGTACTGAGTCCATCAGGAATGAAAACACCGAAGCAGCCACTGAACCCGCCAGCCCTGCTGACTAAGCATGACCTCACACACGCATACACACAACAGAGAGAGAGATAGGGAGAGAAACGGGGATTGGCTGCACATAAGTGCTTGCATTATGAGGTCTTGTCTGCTTTTTCAGAGGATCAGCAGAAATGTTCGCCTCGAAAAGCGACGGGATAATTTTTTTGTTCAGACTAGCTTTATGCATCCGTAAACCCCTCCGCACCAACTTGCATTCCATGAACGGATAGAAAATAATATACCAAAATGCACTTTTGGCCAGGGCATGTTTCTTTTTCTATTCTTTCACAGGCATTTTCTTCTGGTTTGGTTTGATTTCCTTCCGCCCCCGCCCCCCACCTCTGGCTGAGAGGCCTAAATTCTTGGTCTCCACCTAAGGCTCTGATTTTGAGATTAATTTAAATTAGAATTGAGGGAGGGGTATTTGAAACACTATCCTTGCTTATTGGGATGGAACTGTTTTGGATATATTTCAAGAGCAAGATTCCCCCCCCCCAGCAGGATCATAGTATTCACAGTGACTAAAAGATATGCAGGCAGGCCATTGCAGCAACAATTACCTAAAAAGCAATCAATCAGTCAATCAATCATATGGCCCATGGCCCATGACTGACTGATTGATTGATTGATAAAATGACTCAAGTATGATTAATGTGGCAGCTATTTCGATAGGTATGCTTTTAAAAATTGACCTCTTTTAAAAATTTGAGTACAAAGGAAAGTCTACCATTATCTAAGGCAGCCCATTCTGCTGTAAAACATTCAGAAATAATAAAACAGTATACACAGTATAAAATAACCACAACCAATATGACAAAAATATACAGCAAAGGAAAACAAAACAAATACACACACACAAAAGCAAAGAATAAAATCATGTTGTCTATTAATGCTGTAAGATGTCCTTCAATTCCTTTTTCTCAAATACTTGAAGATGTCTTAATTGTACTGGACTGTGTATTATCCCTCATTACTGTAAGCCGCCTTCAGTCCTTTTCCAAGGAGAAAGGTGGGGTAAAAATACTCTAAAATAAATAAATAAATAAACTCCAAGAACATTATTTAAATTACAGTTACAACGGCAGCAAGAAGTAGTTTAGTTGGTCAGAGGTTTAAAGTCCAAGTTGGTCAGGAGAGGCCTGTTGAAAAAGCCATGTTTTTCATTGCTTTTTAAAAGAATCCAGGGAGGGGAGATTGTTCCAAATATTTGTATGCCAACTACCAAGAAGGCGTGTCACCTAATCTTTTCCTTTTGTGCCTCCTTCAGAGTTACTCATCTGTAGTATGGGCAGAATTTGTGGTGTTCTGTCAAGTAACGAGGTCCCAAACCATTTAGTACTTTATAACTACTGGTAACAGTCATAACCTTGAACCTAGCAGGGAAGCATACAGGAGGCAAGCAGTTAAGCGTAGCCAGAGTGGGGGAGATACGATCATTCTACCTCAACATTGCCACTAGTCTGGCCGCCGCATTCTGGACCTGATAAAGCTTCTGCACCAGTCTCAAAGGTAGCTAATCTAGTTTACTATCATACTCCACGTCTTCTTCCCTTGTAAGAACACATCTCTGCCTTCTTAGAGTCCTATAACCATGTGAAGGGTGTCCAGTGCCTTACCCCTCTGGTACATAAGTTTATTTCATGGATATGTTCACTGGTTTTAGCAGGCATTCTGCCCCAACTGGGCATTATTTTGTTACATGTTACATTCAATCAAGAGCACTGAAATTTTCCAGGTGCAAGCTAAAGCTGAGAGTGGAATGGAAGTAACTAGTTGCAAGCAATGTAGTTATTCATAATTTTGCTTTAAAAGATAATAGAACTATTATGTAACACCTAAGTTATACAGATGTAAGTAAAACCTAGTTATTTTCAGCAGTTCTTTTAAAAAGAATATTTTAACACATTTTAGAGAACTTTTAGCAATAATTTCTCAGGTTTTATGCCATTCTCTTGTAAGTGGCTAGGCAAACCTTCTTTGGTTTTGTCTTTGGTTTATAAATATTTCCAAGACGGTTACTTCACGTCCTTCCTCGTTCCTAAATTACATTTGTTTCGTGATAACATCGTTCGCAGTCATGTGGTCTTGTCCCGGTTCTGTCCCTGTTTCCGTTTACCCACAGGCGTGATTGATGGTATCGTGACGACTGTTACTTCACGTCCTTGTTTTGTGTCAACATCTGTACTTCTCTGCCTTCGTTCCCCCCCTTTTTTGGTCCAACCTTTCATTTTTCGATATTTCGATTCTCCGTAACTTTGCCTTTCATGCGTTAAGCAGCCAAGTTCGAGGTTTTATGCCTTCTTCCCTCTCTGCGATGCATTGTTTACGCAATTGGGATTGTGCTGGAGAATGCAACTTCGCACTCCTGCCACTAGATGGAGAATGTGTATGTTGTGTGACGAGCCTTATTTTATGGGCACTTGTTTCAAAATAGGAACTGAGACAAGAGAATTCCAGAGGCCAGGGAGAGGTATGTCTAATCACACTCTGTTCCCAGTTCAGGGGGCGTGGTCGGGACGAACTCCCGCCATCACACAATGGACGTGCAGTAACATTTTTCGTACCAGTCCCAAGCGGGACTGCAAAGCGCGATGAGAGGGACGTGAAGTAACTCTTTAAGATGCAGTATCAGAATTGACAAGTAGATGGAACCACAGAGTATCTCACTATATTTTCCTGCCTAGCCTGCTAACATAAACAACTGAAAATATATCTTGCCATCCAGTGCACTATTTGTTCATTCAGAAAAATGAAAAAAGCAAACTGACTGCTGAGAAGTAGTGAGTAACAGAACAAGTTCCTTCATAATGTTTCACGTTCTGAACTGGTAGTATAAATCATGACCATAGGGCGTGCCAATCAACACAGGATGTTGTCTGTGTATATTCAAATAAGAAATTTAGAATTCAGTAGGTACAACTATCCCCATGATTATATTGCCCCAGATTTATCATTGCAATATTCACACCTACCTTGTACAAATATATCAAGCAAATAATCAGGCTTACTTCTTTACCAGTCCCATTTGACTGGCTCTCCTTAGCTGTGCTTTGCCCTGGCTCCCTCCAGCCATCCCCCTAACTGCAGTCTGGACGCTTTGGCCTTTTTCATGTTTTATTTCCTTCACTATTGTCACTTTGTCTAGATGAACCTGCTTGTGATACCTCAGGGATTCTAAAGTCATTATATTTTGATTCTGAAGTGATCAAAGTGATAAATAAATTTTTATTATATGGTTTATTATTTTTTATATTTTGATTTATATATATAGTATATGGGGGGCACCAAAATCTTGATTAAGTGCTAAGGGCTTCTAACGATCTTAATCCAAGCCTATGGAAGACCCATAAACGTAGCCACCATTCCAGTCTATGCTCTGAACATATAAGCAAGAAAAACAGATGTTGAAGAAAAAAAGAAATTGGAAGGTTGTATGCAGGTTGCTCAAGAGGAAATTGATCAGGAACCAAAACTTGTTTGGTTGTGTCGGTAACAATAAAGCAACAAGAGGAAGACTGAAAATGAAGTGGATTGATTCCTTTTCTACAAGAAAGGTGGGGTAAAATTACCCTTAAATAAATAAATAAATAAATCAGCTGCAGACCTCAGGTTGGAAGACCTCCTGATAAGGACCTTTTGGATGCCAATACAGGGGTGTAGTGCCTCAGTGGACTAAGGCTTCCGAAAACTGTTGGCTGCAAAATCGGCAGCTCAGCAGTTCGAATCCCGGGTTCCACGCAGCAGAGTGAGCTCCCACTGATAACCCCAGCTCCTGCCAACCTAGCAGTTTGAAAGCATGTAAAATGCAAGTTGATAAATAGGCACTGCCGTAAAAAAGCGGGAAGTTAAAACAGTGTTTCCTTGCAGCCATGCCGGCCATGTGGCATGGACTTGCACAACACTGGCTCTTCTGCTTGGAAACAGAGGTGAGCACTGCCCCTAGAGTCGGACACGACTAGCACGCATATGTGGGCGGAACCTTTACCTTTGCTTACGTATTTAAGCTTCTTCAGGTGTCTGTGAAGATTCTCAGTCATTCAGGTGAGTTTATCTGGAAGTTGAGTGGTGGCAACTGGTTCTTTTTCTTGAGAGATAGACGTGTTGCACTGCTCATCCAAACAGCTTCCTCAGTCTGGATAAAGCTAGTTGCTAGTCCTCTATTTTATCACCCTGGTCTGAAATAGGCTCATAAGTTGGGCAATGGCCTGAATAGGCTCGTTAGGTCGACAACAGCATCTTAAGGTGAACAATAATGGCCTAAAGTGCTGTAACCCATAAAGTTTGGGTACAAAGTTGTTGACCCTAGCCTGAACTGGTTTCTGTCTAAGGCAGGGGTGTCCAAACTTAGATCCTCCAGATGTTTTGGACCACAACTCCCAGAATTCTAAGCTTAGATTGCCAATGACAAAGGATTGTGGATGTTGTGGTTCAAAACATCTGGAGGACCAAAATTTGGACACCACTGATCTAAAGCTATTCTAAGCAGTGCATCTATGCTCACTGCTGACCATTGGCTGAAGTTCTTAATGCCAGAAGGTTCTTCTACACCCCAGGCAATACTTCCCCGTGAAGGATAACCTGCAGCAGATGGTACAGTATTTCTTATTGTGCATTTTATGTGACTGAAATTTAATAAATTGAATAAAGATGCCAAAAGCTGTCAGCCGCTTGATACCAAAACAACATGTGATAGCAGAGGAGAGATGTCGCCTCGTTGTTAGCCGCCTAGAGTTCAAATTTGAAGATAGGCGGGATATAAATGCAATAAGAAAATAAAATAAATAGAGAGGCAGGGGGGGGGCTTTGGGGGTTTAATTCACAAATCACAGCAGGGCAGGAGGCCCAAAAGGTTTGAGAAGCCAGCCCAGGATCTAGCCTTGGCCAAAACTTTGGCCACCTCAGAGGCTTTGGACCACAACTCCCAGAATCCCAAGCCCGCGTTGCCCGTGGCAAAGGACTGTGGGAGTTGTGGTCCAAAACATCTGGAGGGCCGCATTGCCACCGCTGCTTGCTGTGCATGGCTGCCTTGCCTATTTGGACTTGAGGTCCGAAGACTGCCCCCCCCCCAAAAAAGGGACAATTCCTGAGCCGGCCGCGGCCTTGAATCGAGAGACCACCGGCGGCGGCGGCGGCCGTCAAAGGGCTTCTCGGGCCGCCATTTCCTTGGGAGAGCTTCGCCCGCGCGCGCTCGGGGGGGGGGGGGGGGGGGGGAGGGGGCTTGAGAACCAGGCCAAGGCTGGGCCCCCCCGAGGCTCCCGGTGAGTCTATCCGCGACCCGGCATCCGCGGACGGCTTTCCCCACGGCCCTGCGGGGGGGGGGGGAGACCCTTTTTGGCGGGAAGGCGCGGGACAAGAGTGGCGGCCCAAAAGGACCGGCTCACCGGGGGGGTGGGGGTGGGGGGGCGGCGGCGGAGGAAGAAGAAGCCTCCCCCAGTGGAAGGCCGGAGCCGGGCGGGCGGCTCTTCCTCCTCTAGAAGGAAGGAAGGAAGGAAGGAAGGAAGGAAGGAATGGGAGGTGGGGGATGGGGGGTCCCAAGATGGCGGCTCCCGCTTTGGGAGGACCCCCGGAGGAGCCTCCTCTCTCGAGGGAGCGAGGGGGAAAGAGCAGGCCGAGGGGACGGGGCTGGTTTTAGGGGGGGTGGGGGTGGGGGGAGTGAGGGAGGTGTGTGTGTGTGTGTTGTTCACTCCTCAAGCAGACTCGCTGGGCACGGGCGAAGGGTTTTAGGGGGCTGCGTGCGCGTGTGCGTGTGAGTGGCGCTGAAAGAAACGCGTGTCGTCGGGTCCCTGGGCGGCTTCCCGGGCGGGCGGGCGGGCGGCCGTCAGAAGCGAGGTCCGGGGACAGGGGATGGATGAAGAGAAGGGGAAGGAGGGGGAGAAGAAACACCCTGCAAAGAAGACACAGGGAAACAGAAAGATTCTACACACACACACACACACACACACACACACACACACACACACATATGTGGGCGCGCTGGTTGTGTCGTCCCACGGTCCTTTGCCACTGGCCATCTAAGCTTAGAATCCTGGGAGTGGTGGTCCAAAAACATCTGGAGGGCCAAAGTTTGGACATGGCTGCTTTGCAGCTTGCTTTGTGGTGGCTGAATTATTTAATTTTTTTTTTACCTCTGCCAACTGTGGATAACTGAATCAGTGGATAATTGAATCAGTGGATACGGGGGTCCTACTGTATTCCGGACTACTCAGCGTGCTCACCTGTCTATAGCTTTGCACCCGCAGCCCTGGCTTCACTCGCTGTCTTAGACTTAGACAAGTCTCTGGCAAAACGGGGCTTCACTATTTGTTACCATTCTGTGGGGTGCAGTGGGGTTTTTATTTTATTTTTATTTCAAAACCTTGTCAGCCACCCAGAGTAGTAGTGCATGCATTAATGGGGTGGGATATAAATCAAATCAAATCAATCTGTTCCTGGTGACATTGCTTGTTTGTTGCTCCGATCATCGCCCATGTTTCATCATGATAACAGCCTGCCTTGATATTAGCGTGGCTCATGTGTCCCAAAATACTGGGCAGGCTTTGAGTTCTCAAGAGCTCTTAAATCAGGGGAAATGGTAAAAACACCACCCCGGTGGCAACCAACTGCAGGCATTTAGATGAGACTGGCTTGGAGCAAGAGGTTGATCCTGTATTTTTCAAAATATAAACTTTATCTGTTAACTGGAGCTTCTCTGGATACTTTTATGTAATTGAAAAACAGATAGAAGCCGAATGGTGTATATATAAAACATTTAGTTTTTGGAAAAAATAATAGCAAGGTAGGGTGATTTTCTTTGCAGTATTGCAGAATAAAGTGACAGCATCAGGTGCTATAAAATGTACATTTTCCTTGCCTGCTCTGTCCCTTGCTCATCTGTTCAGTATCGGGGTTGGTATCATAAGCAGAGGAGTGCTGTGTGCTACAAGAGATGGTGGTGATATGACATGCCATCAAGTAAATGTTGAGTATGGCAGCCCTTTTAAGGATTTTCTAGGTAGTGAGTACAGTGGCACCTTGTATAAAGGAATCAATTTGTTCCAAATGAAATTATGTTAAGCAAATTTTCCTTTATACACATTTCCCATAGGAATGCATTGAAAACGGATTAATCCCTAATTGCGACTATTTTTATGTTGTGCGGATTCTCCCCATAGGCAATTCTGTTAAGCAAATTTCCCCTATCTCTGGAATGTTTATGTTGTACAGATACGTTATACAAACCGTTTGTTATATGAGGGTCCACTGTATTCGGAAGTGGTTTACCATTCCTTTCTTCCGGAGGCATCTTGGGGCGTCCTTTCCTGTCTCAGTGGTTCCACGTGATTGCTGGGCAGGGTGTGTCTTTGGGCAGGTTGGGGGGGGGGAGGAGGGGGGAGTGTGTATGAAGCCACTGTTTATGCTTTGTAGTTAGATTTTGGAGGTCATCAGAGTTCTACGTGGATTTTGAATCACACTGGGATCCAGCGCCCCTCACCCCTGTCATTTGAATATTCGCAGTAAAGGGGCCAGATGTATTTCAGGTGGGGAGTCATTCCAAATATGAGGGGTGACCACCAAGAAGGCCCAGTTCCTAGTATTCTCTTTCCAGGCCTTTCCCAGGGTCTAGAGAGTCTCGTCCGCCCCCCCACACACACACACACCTGGGAAGATCAAGTAGATCAGGCAGATCTCATTGGAAGGAGGTGTTCTGTCAGGGATCGAGTTTCCAAGCCATTCAGGGCATTTATGTGAAGGCCTCGTGGCGCAGTGGTTAAATGCCTGTACTGCAGGTAAAACTGTGCTCACGACCTGGGTTCAATCCCCGGTAGCAGGCTCAAGGTTCACTCAGCCTTCCATCCTTCCGAGGTCGGTAAAATGAGTACCCAGCTTGCGGGGGGGGGGGGCAATGTGTAGCCTGCACACTGTAATTAAAATTGTAAACCGCCCAGAGACTACTTGTAGTGGTATGGGGCGGTATATAAGCAGAACACTTTGCTTTTTTGCTTTTTGAAGCTGGCACTGACACAGCACAGATAACCAGTGCAAAGTGGCCAGTGTAGGGGAGATATGTTGGTATTTCTTCACTCTGCTCAACAGTCCGGCCAACGTATTCTGAATCTGTTGACGTTTCCATAACAGATTCATGGGTAACATTAGAGTAGTCTTGTTTCAAGACTACCAGTAGCGTAGTGAGAGACCCCATTGTCAAGGTAGGGGTGTAACTGATCAGTATGCCTTAGAATGGAATAAGGCTGCTTGGACCATAGACACCAGCTCAGGTTCCTTAGATACTGGTGGGCCCAAGATTACGCCCGTCCTGCGAACCTCATCCTTGTCAGAGAGGGTATCCCCACCAAATGAAAGGAAGGCCCCCAAACTGGGAGCACCCAGAGTGCCAGGGAGAGGTATGTCTAATCACACTCTGTTCCCAGTTCAGGGGGCGTGGTCGGGACGAACTCCCGCCGTCACACAATGGACGTGCAGTAACATTTTTTCGTACCAGTCCCAAGCAGGACTGCAAAGCGCGATGAGAGGGACGTGAAGTAACTCTTTAAGATGCAGTATCAGAATTGACAAGTAGATGGAACCACAGAGTATCTCACTATATTTTCCTGCCTAGCCTGCTAACATAAACAACTGAAAATATATCTTGCCATCCAGTGCACTATTTGTTCATTCAGAAAAATGAAAAAAGCAAACTGACTGCTGAGAAGTAGTGAGTAACAGAACAAGTTCCTTCATAATGTTTCACGTTCTGAACTGGTAGTATAAATCAGCGTTTTTCAACCACTGTTCCGCGGCACACTAGTGTGCCGCGAGATGTTGCCTGGTGTGCCATGGGAAAAATTGAAAAATTCTAAAGAAATTCAACCCAGGGCCAGCGGGCGGCCCACAGCTGGGAGGCGCTATGAATAGCATCCAAGGGCCAGCTTGGCTTCTCCCCCCGAGGCCCTGGCGTCACTTCCTCCCCGGCCGGACCTGGCCCCGCTCATTCTCTTAGTGTTTGCCCTGTGCCTGCCACCGCCGCCGCGACTCGCTCGCTTCCCTCTCCCCCCCTCCTTTTTTTTACCCTGGACCACCACCACCCCTTTCCGGGGAGCTACCAATGGACAGCCCACCCGCCAACACGAGCCGGCCTGGGAGCCCCAGCCCAGA
The DNA here is from genome assembly GCA_037367245.1 of Phrynocephalus guinanensis. Classification (NCBI taxonomy): domain Eukaryota; kingdom Metazoa; phylum Chordata; class Lepidosauria; order Squamata; family Agamidae; genus Phrynocephalus; species Phrynocephalus guinanensis. Next base: position 174,264,285 of record CM074733.1, on the reverse strand, counting down.
ACAAACCACCAGGTGAGGGGAAGGGGAGGAGGGGCGCCCGGCTGCCCCACGAGCACCGCAGCAGGGCTGCGAAGAGGAGGGGATGCGAGGAGGCCTCCGCCGGGCCTGGGCCGAGGAGGCAGGTGGGCGGGGGGGGGCTACTGGCACGGCTGGACGGCCAGCCTTTAGGGTCCGGGAGGGGAAGAGCCGTCTCTGAGGGGGCCCGCGATGGGTTCCTTGAAGTCTTGCCCCTTTCTTTCTGTCTTGGGTCGCCCTCTTCTCCCTCTCTGTCTTTTCTTTCTTTCCCCCCCCCACCTCTCTTTCCATTCGTACCCTTTCCCCTCTTCATAGAAATGTGCTCATTTCTAGCCTGCATATGTGTATGTCTAACTGATCAGTATGCCTTAGAATGGAATAAGGCTGCTTGGACCATAGACACCAGCTCAGGTTCCTTAGATACTGGTGGGCCCAAGATTACGCCCGTCCTGCGAACCTCATCCTTGTCAGAGAGGGTATCCCCACCAAATGAAAGGAAGGCCCCCAAACTGGGAGCACCCACCTGCAAGGTCTCCCTCTTGTCTGGGTTCTGCCTAAGTCTGTTATCCCTCACACACACACACACACACAACCCTCCCCAGCATGACTTTGGAATTGCCGCCCAATTCTGGAAGGTGCTGCTTGGGGTGTTCCGGGACAAGCTGCAATCCAGAAATATCAATCTATACACGTACCCACTTAGCATGGGCAACCTACTAGAGGAATTGTGAGACAGAAATATGTTGTTGTTTCAAAGGCGACAATAGCAATGCTGGTTGGTTCTAACACACCATGGTTCCCAGAATTTGAAAGCAGTAAGGAAAAGTGATTTGTTTTGTAAGACCATGTGAGCTGAGGCTCTCACGATCTGGTTCATGTGTTGAAAAATCAATATCTTGCTATGCTGGGCCTTGTTTGTAGAAGGAGATTGGCAGTATGGACTTTTTTTTCACCTTCAGCTCCCAGAATTCTCTGTTCTGGGAGTTCCACATAATAGACCCGGCACCCACCGACCCCAGGAAGGCTTAATGGACTTTCTGTTTAAAAAAATGAAGTTGCCTTTTATTGTTTGTTGGGACTTTCTAGGAGAGCCTCATTTCAGTGCCTGTACACCCGGGTCTGTTAAGGGGGGTGTCCTAGAATGGATGATCCAAGGTTGAAGGTAGAAAAAAAAGCAAATAATCCTGCTTCTTTGTTGCAAGGATAAATGTGGGTGGAGTGGCTTAATTCAGTCACCCGAGGGCTTGACACAACTGCACTGAAATGGTTTGTCATATTTTCCTTAGTGGCTAACCAAAACTGCTATTCAAACTTACACAGAATCGATGAAAAGCAGAAAGCCCCGCTATGACGGGTCTCTGGTTCAGTTGACCAGGAGATTCATGGATCTTGTTAAAATGGCTCCGCAAGGTGTTCTTGATCTGAACGAAGTGTCCCGTATGCTGGGAGTCCGGAAACGAAGAGTGTACGATATCACAAATGTGTTGGATGGAATACACCTTATTCAGAAAAGATCCAAGAACCTTATTCAATGGGTGTAAGTTGACTTTCGCATCTAGCTGTTAAAACATCTGTGAAGAACGCATGTCTTGCTTTTATTACATGACCTTGTGAATAATAATGCATAGTTTCAGAAAGAACAGATGTTGCGTGGAAATTAAGCATATGAAATGTGAGCTTGGAGGATTTTTCTTCAAACCATGAATACAAATTTACGACTTTGACATGGTTATGGATACAGTAATACTGGCTTACATCATAGGATTATTGGTGATGAACATTGTGTAATTCGTATGAAGAGAGGGCTGTTAAGCTGTACTATTCCTAAGCATGAGAGTTAAATTTATTTGCAACCAAATTCATTCTGTGGCTATCAAAGGACACATAACCTTTCTTGCAGTTCTGATTCAACAGCAGTTACAGTACATTTGCAAATACAGTGGTACTTTGCAAGACAAATTTAATTTGTTCTACGGGTCAATTCGTTTTACGAAAAATTTGTCCTACAAAATGCGGTTTTCCATGGGCATGCAGAGCTAGAACACACACACCACAGTGCAATGCAATGCAATGCAATGCAAAAGAAAAGCTCCAAGACAAACTCCAGGTTGTTCCCGCCTGAAGTGCAATGAAAATCAATGCAAAAACACAAAAGAAAGCAAGGCACCCTCAGCTCCTAACCTTTCCATGTTCTAAAAGTCCAAAAACTGCTGCAAAACTATGTCCATAATGGCTCCTAAACTTGATGAAAAACTCCTCCCACCCGTCCTCAAACTACAGGGGGTGCAATCCATCCTGGGTAACTTGTTTTAAAATGCAGAGTGGATTTTTGTCTTGCAAAGCATCCCATAGGGAATTTTCGTCTTGTGAAGCAACCCGATTCCTGGAAATGTCATTCATCTTTTGAGTTTTTCGTCCTACAGGGCATTCATCTTGCAAGGTGCCACTGTACTTATTATATAGAAGGACAGAGAATAACAAAGTATGCAGTCTATAGGTGGAAGCTGGGCAGATACCAGAGGCTTAAGGCTGGACTAACAACAACATAGGATTGGGCTGCTGGTGTACATTTTCTGAATCAGACTCTTTCTTATGAAATATGTCCTTGTCAGAGATGGCAAATGATATTTACTACCAGTGATTAATTTTGTTTTCTTGTTGCTATAGCTATTAATAAGTGACATGAGCATTGCCTTGTTCCCTAGAGAATTCTAATGGTAAAGCTAAAAATACTTGTATTCTGTCTTAGGGGGTCAGATATTAAGCAGATAACTGTAAAGTCTCCAGAGCAACAAAAAATAAGAGATGAACTTTATGATTTAACAACCATGGAAGCCGCACTAGATGAATTAATTGAGGACTGTGCTCACCAGTTGTTTGATTTAACAGATGACAAGGAAAATGCAAAATATCCTTTTTCGTAGTGTTGACAAACATTTTGTCTTACTGAAGTTGAACAGTTGTATAGCTTCAAATTACTAGTATACGTTCTACTAAAGGCTGCCATTGAGGCTCCTTGACTACTGTATACACTAGCTTATGTAACCTATCAAGATATCCATAGCATACAGACTTTCCAAGAACAGATAATTATTGCCATCAAAGCCCCTGAAGAAACGAAAATGGAGGTACCTGCTCCCAAAGAGGTAAGTGCTTCTTGACAGATGTTTCAGATTTGTGGAGTGTGGTTGGCTTTATGGCAGTTCTGCTTTCCTTACTAGGGAAAATGTCGGCAGGTCTATTCTTACCCTTGTCTCAGAAGGTGATTTCCATCAAGGAAATTTGGAAGTAATAACGTCTTCTTGGAAACGAAGTGTTCCCCAAGGTCAAAATGCTGGCTGAACTTGGGATAAAAAATAGCTTCAACTTGGGCTGACATTTTTCCTTCAGAGAAATAATGTTGGAATATATGCTCTCAGTGCTGTCCTGTGAAACACTTTATCTACATTTTAAAAGGAATGTCATTGAAATTGCTTAATACGGATTGAACTGTAGAGTCCAAAAATCTGCTTGGAGAGGGAATCTGGAAGGAGAATATTGTTAAAACGTGTGTGGTTAAAGTAGAAGACAGCAAAGGATGGCCCTGGAACCAATGATGGCCTTTGCCTTGCGGCATCATCTCCCTCTGCCCATCGTATTTGCACTATAGCAGTGTTGTTGACAAATCTGTGGCATGGGTGCCAAAGGTGGCATGTGGAGCCCTTTCTGTGGGCACGTGACACCACCCCTTCACAGCCGTGGCACTTCCCCCTCCGCTTGGAGCACGCCACTGCGCTCCGTGCAGAGAGCTGGACAAAGAGGAGGCAGTGGTTTGCGGATTCCTTCCTAACCCCAGATTACTCTCCACCCACGCCACTCTGGGCATCCCAAAAGCGGTGTGGCTGGAGATTAAACAGGCTACGAAGGAACCCACAAACCGCTGACGTCCCTTCACCCAGCTCTCACTTCAGGAGTCTCACAACGGCTCTGTATCGAGAGCTGGGCAAAGGGGAGGCAGTGATTTGTGGGCTCCTTTGTAGCCCCAGTTTACTGTCCAGCCACACCACTTTGGGGATACCCAGAGTGGTGTCTCTGGAGAGTAAATGGGCTACGAACAAACCCACAAGCCGCCGCCACGCCCCCCCTGGCTTTCCCGACAGTGTAGCACTTCATCCACCTCCTGCCCAGGGCAGAGAGGTGGATGGGATGCTAAAAAGTAAAACGGTAAAGGTCCCCCCCCAGCACATGCGTGCTAGTCGTGTCCGACTCTAGGGGTGGTGCTCATCTCCATATCCAAGCCAAAGAGCCTGTGTTGTGCAAGTCTGTGGCCACGTGGCCAGCTTGGTTGCAAGGAAACACTACCTTACCTTCCGGTTTTTTTTACAGCGGTACCTATTTATCTACTTCCATTTACATGCTTTGGAACTACTAGGCTGGCAGGAGCTGGGGTTTAACAGCGGGAGCTCACTCTGCTGCGTGGCACCCGGGATTCGAAATGCTGAGCTGCCAACTTTGCAGCCGACAGTTTTCAGTGTTCTTGCTCGCTGAACCACCATGAAAGTGCTATGGCCACAGGAAATTGAAAATCCTGCTATTCGGTCCTTGCTTTCCCAAAGGGTAGCAACTGAAGCATTGGAACCTGGGGTACCACAGTATTCAGATTAGATTGCCGTATTGGCACTTGGCGAAAAATAAGTGGATTTTGAATCACAGTTTGGGCACTTGGTCTCTGAAAGGTTCGCCATCACATGCCTATAGGATCATTGGTTACCTCTTCTGGATTTACTGCAGTATTTTCCAGAACTTGTTTGCAACCCTGTTCTTAACAAATATATCTGTCTTGCAGGACTGCATAGAAATACGTATAAGAAGCACCAAGGGACCAGTTGATGTTTATTTATGTGAAGTACCATTAGATAATCCAGATGGCGACGCCTTGAAAAAATACACCTAATTTTTCATGCACAAGTAAATAGCCAACAGCTGATGATGGGGGTAAATATAGTCATGGACTGCATTTTTGTAATCATGATTCACAGCAGTTAGATGTTTTACTCATTGGGAACTTCATAAAACCAATATGTGCACAAGAATGGCTACAGCCACTATGTACCCAAGGTCTCGCTTGATATAACGTGCCATGGAGTCATCATAATTAAAGTCCCTTTCAGACATGATAGCTTGAAACGGTCTTTAAACAGGGTTTAGCTGTGCATGTTCCAAAGATCACTCAAACCTTTTCATGGATTGGGCTTGCAGTGTTCTCATGGCAGTGGCACCTTCTTTATGAGATTTCCCAGTCACATGAGCACTGGCAGTGCATCGAGCAGAATGCACAAGCCTCAGAATGACTTCCAGGTAGAGCGCGTGTTGGGACCAGTGTGTCCTTGTCTCCTGGGGTCTCCCTGTCATAAAGCCCATAAAGAAATACACAACTTCTGCCTCTGATGTCATCCACCTTGCCAGTTGACTTGGCATTTGTGAGTTAAAGCCACTCTGTCTGCTGGGGAAAGAATGGTTCTGTTGCTTAAAAAAAGACAGTTTTAATCTAATTAGTTGAACTTACTAGATGTATGTGTTTTTAGATTTTTTAGATTTAGTGTTTTAAGGTTTATGATTAAGTGCTCTGGTGCGCGTACATGACTAATTCTTTCTGTAGGTCATAAATCCTGATTTTCTTAACGGAGTCCAGGGTGGATAAGAATCAGTATTTTCTTTTTAAAAAGAGAGATTATAAAAATTTAAATTTGATGGGTTTTATTTAAATTAGAGTCTGTTTAAGTCAATTCTTTTTTTTAAAGAAAAAATATATGTCCAAATGTAGTGTTCTATTTAAGATTCCCCAAAAGGCTTTTTCGTCACGAAAGAAGAATTTGTTTTTAATTACGTAATAGGAGACTATTTATGAAGTGCTTTGTTTTGTTTTTTAAATCTTGAAACCTAATCCTTTAATCAAGCCTCATTGTCCCTTATGTTGTTTCAGGTAGTTTTTCAATCTATATTATTGCATCATAGATGCTTGGTTTTGCAGTGCCCAGAACTGAATTTGTGTCTGTAAAGAAAATGTGCATCTTTTTAATTTTTAAATAAATATAAAGCATTGAATTACATAGTTCCTCTGTAAATGGATGTTTAGGCGAATGCAAGAATACGTAGGCTGTATAATGTTGTTTTAGTTAAACAACGATTTAAATGGTCATTGTTAATAATCATTTTACTTCTTCCAATAAAGTACAGCAGAAAACTTGTCAAAATATAAATTACTGTACATACCAATTAAACTGTAGGTAGTTTATCTTGCAATTATTTCCACAGTTATCAATTTCAAATGGCAAAAGTCAAGCCATCAGTAATTTTCTGATGAAACTTTAAAAATAGCCTAAAATTTTTTTATTCTCAAAAACAACTTTCACCTGGTTCGTCAATGCTCAGTGTAAACAGTTAACAAGGATGACCCTTTATACTGTATATATAAAGAAAAGCCTCCTGGCGCAGTGGTTAAACTGCTGTACTGCAGCCGTAACTGTGCTTATGACCTGGGGTTCAATCCCAGGTAGCTGGCTCAAGGTTCACTCGACTTTCCATCTTTCTGAGGTCGGTAAAATCAGTACCCAGCTTGCTGGAGGGGGGCAGTGTGTAGCCTGCATAAATGAATTGTAAACTGCCCAGAGAGTGCTTTAAGCACTCCGGGGCGGTATATAAGCAGCACGTGTTGCTTTTTTGCATTTATGAATTGAGTCTTATAGGCTCAAATCAACCTTGATGAATTCTACCCCCTGCATTTAAATATATTTAATCTGTTGCATTGATATGGTTGCTTTTTCAGTATATGGTGCTATTTAAACTGGCATGATTTTGTTTTCATTTCTTCAGTGAACGGCATGAGAAACGTGAAGAGGTGCTGAGGCTGAATTATTAAAGTTACCAATTTGTGCACTTCCCCAGGATTTAATGTCACCGTGGGCCTATGCAGATGTCACGTGTCCCTAGCAGCTGTATTGAAAGAAACAAGAGCAGACGGTGGCTGCATTCTCTTCTCCTCCTCCGGTTTTTTTCTCAACACCAACTCCAACACCCCATACCATTTTTGCTTGGGAATCAAGTATTCCCAATTAATGAGACAGCCTTAAGCTAGACTTTGAAAGCATGACTTCAGCTTGTCCCACTGTACAGGCTTGCATGTATATAGTAGCTGCCCAGATCTGTATCATGTACGTGTGAATATTGCCTTTTGCAGCTTAATGCGTGGAAGTGGCAATAAACAGAGTTGTAATTATTATTATTTTTTTAAAAAGCTTTCAGAGCCGAATCAGGAGCCAAATGTGTTCAGTAAGGGACAGTTTTTGTAGAAATGCACTTTAGTTCTAAAGCTGCACTGTGGCTAAGTGGAATTATTGAAACTATATTAAAATCTAAAAACCTGGAAGACAAGATACCGTGCCCTAGAATGGAGTCCAGTCAATACGGTGATAGAAGCACTTGGCACGATACTGTGGATGTTCTCGTGATAGGCATTCATCTCTGCATGGAACTATTGCTGCAATTCATGGAAGAAACTGAAACAGCTTGGATCGTCTGTAATGTGTATCATGTGTCATTGGTCACAGAAAGCATTTTTTTTGCAAGGTGAGCTGCACTTCTGCCCCCTGTACAGCAAAGCAGAAATAAATGTGTAAATACTAACTACCAACTCTGGCAGCCCTTTTTTAAAAAAAACTCTTGAATCTGGTGTGGCAAAGCGGCAGCGTTCCAGCCCCTTTTATCTAACGGAAGATTCTCCCTGAGCTTGGGAGTAGCCGGGGGAATGGGAGGGGGAGGGGTGGAGGTTCAGGTGCCAAGGAGACAAGACAAAGCAATTGCTTTTTTGGTGGCGATGAGTGAGTTGAGAGAGGAAGAGGCAGTGTGGGGTGAGTTCAGAGAGAGAGAGAGAATGTTATCTTCAGTCTTCATTTTTTAAAAATAACAGAAACACATTCTTTGTTGGCAAAGTGCAAGAAAGGAGTTTCAGAGCAAAAATAGAGAATACTTTGTATTTCCCCCCTTCTTCCTCCATGATATGGAGAATCACTGTCATACAGGTTTACTGGAACTACAGTACAGTGGTACCCCGACCTAACAGCAGCTCAACTTAAGAGCAATTCAACTTAAGAGCAGAAAACTTGGAGTTTTAACTGCCGCCTTACAAATTTTAGATATGGTCTGCTCGACTTACATTTTTTTTTCATTTTTAATTATTTTTTTAATTTTTTAGATAGGTACCCTGACATAAGAGCAGTTCGACTTAAGAGCATGCATTCGGAACGGATTAAATTCATTAAGTTGAGGTACCACTGTATATCGAATTAGGGTAGGCGGTCACCTCTATGGATCTCTCCTGCTTCTAGACTGGTGCCTTCATTAGCTGCCATCAAAATGCTTTTGATAAGGTACAGTATGCAGTGACGACATAAAAGGGTGTAAAGCAGGCATGTCCAAACTTTGGCCCTCCAGATGTTTTGGACAGCAACTACCACAGTCCTTTGCCATTGGCAATCTAAGCTTAGGATTCTGGGAGTTGTGGTCCAAAACATGAGGAGGGACGGAGTTTGAACATGCCTGGTGTAAAGGGACTGATTGCTTCACATATCTTTTGCCCAACATCCCATCGGAGTTTCTTGACCACTTCTCCACACCAGGTGTCAGTGTAGAGCTGAGGAGGTGCACACGAGAGAGAGTAATGCCTTTCCCAGGAAAACTCACCTATGGGACTGGAGAAACTCTGATGCACATGGGATGCTTTGCGGGGGGGGGGGGGACCTCACCCACCCAGAATTGTATTTTTAAGTCAGATTCTTTATGAAATGTGGACCCATGTGCTTAATTCAACAAAGATCCCTAAAGAGAGATCTTAAGAATAGCGAAGACAGTAATCTTATATGTACTTGCCTGGCAGTAACTCTCTTTGACCTGAATTGCTTGGCCATAGACGTGCACAGAATTGAATTGTAAATCTCTCATAGGCTGCATCGAAGTGCAGATGAGGTCACTTTTCCACCAGGCAGCTGGGCCTCTTCTGGAGGGAAAGAACATATTCAGTTCCTTAAGCAGCATTCAAAAAAACAACCAAAAATAGAGGATAGTCACTGCCCCTTGAAGGAAAAAATCTCTCTTCTGGGGCCAAAACAATTGTCTGTGTAAAGTCAAGGATTTGGGCTCTTGCTTCAGTCCCAGAACTTGCCTAATTGATTTGCAATGAGACTGATTGCAGGTGACTTGCAGGCAGGTCAGGCCACCCAAGTCGGAACTCATTACCAAGCTGTCTTCATCTCCTGGAGGATGTCACCATCCTTACAGCGGTGTAATCTACTCAACAGGATTTTGGACGGCGTGTTATTTCTTCTTGGAATTATTGCTCTTCAATTCATACATCAGATTCTATAATGGATTCTACATTTGTATCCAAAACATCTGTGCCATCTCCATTTCGGGGGGGGAGGGGTAGTTGAATGAGCTTCCCTGAAGGAACGTAAGGATGGTGAACACATCTGGATGACCCTCTGGCCAATCATAGCACCTTGTCAGCTGATACGTCTGCTCCAGAAGCATCATTAGATTGGTTCTGATGTGAAAAAAAGAAGAATCTGCATCCAGGCTGGGCATATCTATTTGCTTGACCCAACAAAACAATGTTTACTGTTGTAGCCCAGTGGAATTTAAAACGGCAGTGGGGGAATATTAATTCCACATCAAGAATTCTTTATAGTGTAACTGCTATAATTCCAATTGCATTTTCTTTCTATGGTATGAGAAGGGGGAAGGTCTGACAAACGGAAGCCAACACAGTTAAAAATAAGGCTTTAAAACTTCAGGGACCTGTGCTCATTTAAATGTATGTCATGGCCCTGATTAATTTCATGGCGTCTAGGGGATTTCTGCAATTAAAGCAGTAGTTTCAAAAGTCACAACTACTGCATCCCGCCTTGAATTTCATCTTTACTAAGACATGGCACATGAAGTACTCGGAAGGGTTGAAAAGGGCATCCAAGTCTTAAATAGAAATATTGCTCGCTGAAATTAATTCATCTTGTGTCAAAGTGTTAAATTGTCACTCAAATAAACAATGCCTTGAGTTAAGCTAGGCACTCTGAGCTCATTCTTGTTAGTCATAAACAAGCAGGCCAGTGATGTGCTGGGATGCTGGTGTTGAGATAGGCAGAGACTTCAGTCTTCAGATGGAGAAGTTGTGTGAAAGATACAGTGGTGCAGTGGTTGAAGTGCGGGCCTGGACTGAAGGCTGCTCACCACCTGAGTTGGATCTGACAGGTCCAAGTAGCCAGCTCGAGGCTGACTCAGCCTTGCAGCCTTCCAAGTTCGATAAACTGAATACCCTGTGTGTGTGTGGGGGGGGTGGCTCTGTGTAGCCTGCGTAATTAAATTGTAAATGTCCCAGAAAGAGTAGCACACTTTCCTTTTGCTGTACACTAACACCCCACCTATCGCGGGTTAGGGACCCACCCAACCCACGATAGATGAAAATCTGCGATATGTGCAAGTGGGTCGGGTGGGGGCGGGGGGGGTGATCAGAGGCGCCTCGGGGGCGGCGGGGAGCAATGCGATCGCTCCCTAGCACCCCCCGCGCGGCTCCGAGGCCTCCCGGACGGGTTGGGGGGCGGCTCCAAGGCCTCCCGGACGGGTCTGGGGGGGGCGGCGGGGAGCGATGTGATCACTCCCCCCCCCGCGGCTCTGAGGCCTCCCATAGGGGCCTGGGGGCGGCGGGGAGCGATGCTATCGCTCCCGGCTGTCCCCCCCCCCCACAGGTACTGCAATCCCACGATATAGTGGGACCGCAGTACCTGAACCGCGAAATGGCGGGGGGGGGGTTGACTGTATTCTGAAATAGTTCCAAGTGGTATACGATCCACTGGAATCTCAGTAGGGGGGCTTCCATAGAACAGAAGGTGTGGGTGAGAAGGGCTGGATTTAAAATAGAAGACAGACCCCTCCCAGCTATAATGTTGCCCTCCTTCAATCTTCTAATGATGCCTGTGTAGTGTATTTGCTGGAGGCATGTCACAAACCTAGTTTGCTCCCAGCCTCACTTTCTGGACCCAACATCTATGGGAGGCCACCCAGGAATAACAGGTAGGCAAGTATTGTTGTGCCTGAAATCCAGGAGAACAAAAGGCACCGGGGCTGCAACTGGGAAGGCAGGCTTGCTAACTCAAGGCAGAATGTGGAGGATAAACAAAACTCTAAATATGAGCATATTCATGCACTCGGCTGGGATTTATTTTGTTTAAATACTTCTCTCCTGCCATATGTCATGAGCTTTATCCTGTAAAAAAAAGTTTAAAAGAACAGTACAAGTATCAAAACTGCCAGATAAAAGCACAATTAGAAGGAGCAGTTGAAAACTGATGGCAACGACCCATTGCGGAGGTGTGATTGTGTGTGGGTGTGGGTCTTCGTTCACTAAATTCCTAGCCCCACAGTGCATACTCGGACACAAACCTGTGAGTCAATATTTCACCCTCTCTGTGTCTGACGGACTGAACCATAATCCCAAAAGCCCACACTGAAATGCCTCTACTGTATTTGTCTTGTGGGCAGCTCAGTACTTTTTATAATACCACAGTAATAATAACTGCACAGCTATGGAACATTGAGTCAAGGCCCTTTCAAGGAGGCATCAAGTAGTGACCCTGATTTGGCAAGGCATGTGAGATGTTCACTACCACCAGTGTGTTTCCACAGCCAAACAAGGATTTGAACCTGGGTCTCTTGAGTTCTATGCTCCACCCACTACACAACACCAGTCTGGCTTTCAAAATGTATACATGCCGGTAAATGGCATACATATAATGTACACATGCACACACAGAAATGCAACATATGGGATGGGGTGGGGGAGGCCATGACCTGGTGACATTGAGTGCCTGTTGAACCTGCTGTCAGAGAAGGGCACCTCCCAGGCTTGGACCTGATCTTCTTCACATAAGAACATAAGAAGAGCCAGGCTGGATCAGGCCAAAGGCCCATCTAGTCCAGCTTCCTGTATCTCACAGTGGACCCACCAGATGCATCTGGGAGCACACGAGACCAGATATCTGTCTCCTGATACCACTCCTCTGCATCTGGCCCTTGAAGTACCCCTGTTGTAAGCCTGGTGATTACACATCTCCCTCATGGTTTGTAACCTGTGATGGACTTTTCCTCCAGGAATTTGTCCAATCCCCCTTTGGAGGCATCCAGGCCAGATGCTGTCACCACCTCCTGTGGCAGGGAGTTCCACAAACTAACAACGCGCTGGGTGAAAAAAAAATTCTTTTGTCTGTTCTTACTCTCCCAGCCCTCCATTTGAGTGGATGTCCCCAGGTTCTGGTATTTTGTGAGGGGGAGAAGAGCTTCCCTCTATCCACTTGACTCATGCCCTGCATAATTTTGTACGTCTCAATCATGTGCCCCCTCAGGCGCCTTTTTTCCAGACTAAAGAGCCCCAAATCCTTATTGTCCTTTGTCTTCGTGTCTTGGGATGGAAAAGACTCCAGGAGGAGTGTTGTCTTTTGGTGGCCTTTTCCAACGAAGGGCTGCCCTTCCTAAAAGAGAGCACTGTGGCCCCTCCCATCCGTCTTCTGCGTGGGATGTCTGAGCAGAGGTGTCATGTCATTCCTTCTGCCGGCTAGCTAAGCAAATCCTGCTCTTTTCACCTTTCCTCCTCAGCTTTGGTTTCCAGGAACCCACCTATGATGCAATGAGCTATTTGCCACATTGCCTGGCCTGTAATTTTAGCCGGGCCTGCTTGCTCACAGGAACATTCCAAGTATTTCCGTGCACTATGCAGAACTGGAGCTGAGCCTGTTTCCAACGTGAGGTTAACTCTATGAACAGCCTGCAGGATTTCGCACCGTGGATTGTGACTGGGGCACTTTCCACAGTCAGTATGCCCAATGGTTGTAGCATGCGTGTCAATAACCTAATTTTTTTTTGGGGGGGGGTGTATTATTTTAAGTCAGGGCAAAGTATGGTGAGTAGGAGTCCCACCTACAGAAGAGCAGAATCCAGGATAAATTGGGAAATCCCTCTTGGCTTTCCAGCTGCAGTTCCTACCTGCCCCATGACACCCCCTCCCCCCCCCCCAAACCTGCTCCAGAAGGCTGGGAAAGACTCTGGAACGGATCTTCAGCCCTGGAGTGTGGCCACAGCCCAGGGAAAAGACACAGCATTCCCAGGGGCTACCATCGCCAACATGTTGGAACTTAGGAGGCCTTGGGTTTTTGGCTGCAAACCTGCAAAAATAGTTGGCAGGCTGCTGGTGCATGAAACTGCACCTCCAACCCCATATTCAAGACAACATTGAGAATGAACAGCTATTTCGCTACTATTTCCTCTGTTTATAATAGCACGGATTAATGACCCTGCAAAATGTACAATCGAAGGCCGTGATGTAGCATTTTGGGCGCTTAGGGTGCACTTACATTTCTTTTTTCCTATGGAGGAGGAGGAAAGTTTCGATTTGAAATGTCAGCAGAGGCATCTCAAAGCAGTCAGAATACCGCTGGAAGAAAACAAGGATAATGCCCTCGTTTTCCATTCATTCTAAATCCCTGCAAATTTTGGAAAATGCAGTTGCTTGGAAATGGATGCAGGGCAACAGAAACAGCTTGCGGCGGGGCTTGATTGAAAGGCCTTTTCTTTCGTTTCGTTTTGTTCTTTCCGCTGTCTCCGGCAGCAGTGATGAGTAGGTGATTCTCTGAAAAGTACAAATCAGGCTGAAGTGATGTGAGCTAAACTGGGATTTGCTCGTCTTTCTATAAAGAGGGAGGGAGGGGAAAAAATAACTTTCCATCTTTGTGCACAATCTAGTCAAACGGGCACCCAGTTGCAAAACGGACCGTGTACAATTTCCGCGCATCCACCTACACACAGGATCAAAGTATAAAGCAGCGGCATTTTCAGTCCTACCCAAACCCTTCATCTGGGGGTATGGGTCGCTTCTCAACACGAAGTGGTAATTGCAGTCTATGTTTCAGGGCTCCACATATCCTAGGATTTGGCTCTCTGTCAATTTGTCAGGGTTTTTAAACTCCCATTTTCCCCAAAAGCTCCCGAGAGCTTACAGACCCGCTTCTTAACACCGCCCTCTGGATACATTTTGAGCTCAAAGGCTGCATCGGAAGAGAAGATGTCTGGGAGGGTCACACTGTATATGTCCTTTATAGGAGTGTCTGCAAATCAGGGGTGCCCTGAACTGAACTCGCTGGGAGTGACTCATCGGTCGACGCAGCGTGAGAGACAGGGATAAAAGGAGGACTAGTACACCTGTCTGTCTTGGTGATTTCCAGCCTTAGGTCCCAGGCACAGACGGACTGACCCCTAGAGACCCCGGCTAGCCAGCCCGCAGAAGCCAACAGCCAAGGATTCTGGGAATTGTAGTCCAACAGCAAAGAACCCAAGGTCAAGAGAACCATCGGCCCACCTGATCCAACACACAGGGTTGGGCAACCCTGAAAAACAGCAAGGCCTTACGCCCCTCACTTTCTTTCTTTTTTTATTTTTATTTAAAAAAAAATTTAAAGACAAACAAATAACAATACTAGTGCATCCCCCCCCCCGGGACCATCCAGTTCTTCCGTGAGTTCTTCTTTATTACTCCAGCGTCTGTTGTTCTAATATTCTTCTCAAAGTCCTCTTCTCCAGAACTGTCTTGAAATATTCGTCGGTTTTTTCCCCTTCCGTTCTACTAATACAAAGTCTATAAATTTTCCCCAAATGTCATAAAAAATGTCTTTTTTCATTTCTCCTCGTTTAACTTTTAAACTACAAGACAATTTCTCGTTTATGGCTATATCCCAAAGTTCGTTATACCAATCTTCCATCATGAGATCTAGTTTGGATTTCCAGTTTCTTGCTATAATTAATCTGGCGGCTGTCATAAGATTTGCTATTAGTTCCTTGGTTGTAACATCATAATCTTTACTAGTTGACAATTATAACAATGCTGTCTCTGGATTACAACGAAAGTTCAGTTACACAACATGCTCGGCCTTTGCCCAGTGAGATGCCTGACTGACATTATTTTGCATCTGTGACTCCTGGTGGGTGACTCCAGTTTCAAAGGGGCTGTGGATCCACTACTAGTTTTAGTTTGCTCTTTATAGCAGCTCTCCTAACTTCTGAGCTTTGCCTGAAAAACAGATTCAGCACCTTGGATCAACTCAGCAAAATACTGTCCAAGCTAAAACCTGGACAGGGTTCACAGCAGTTTGGAAACTGGAGACACCAATTGCCTTAGTAATGACATATTTGGGATTTGTAGTCATAAGGCAGGCAATCCACATAGGACGCAACTATATGTTTAATAATAATAATAATAATAATAATAATAATAATAATAATAATAATAATAATAATAATAATAATAATAATAATAATAATAATAATAATAATAATTAA
Source organism: Phrynocephalus guinanensis (assembly GCA_037367245.1). NCBI lineage: Eukaryota > Metazoa > Chordata > Lepidosauria > Squamata > Agamidae > Phrynocephalus > Phrynocephalus guinanensis. The sequence goes on along the minus strand of CM074733.1, from coordinate 174,248,859 downwards.
TTAATTAATTAATTAATTAATTAATTAATTATTCCGAGGATCTGCTGAGGTTCATCCAACCAGGATCAATGGGATTTACTCTGAGGTAACTATGTGTCAGATTATAGTCTTTGTAAGGACCCAAAGGAATAGATGGAAAACAGGATCTGGATCAACAGTTTAAATGTTGGCCTACAAATTAGGGATGAAACGGATGAGATGGCAGCTTTGCAATTAAAAGCAGAGCTGTCTTAAGAAGTTAAAGACATCTGATTATCATTCTAAAAGATTTTGCTGCTCTTTCATTTGTGAATTAGTTTGGTTTTATTTTGAGACCGGCCATTCGAGGTTGAGCAACAGCCTTCTTATGCACACTCATTGTTCAAGCGCAGCAGCTTTGGCATAGTTTCCTCTGGACAAATAATGTTCTATTACTTGCAAGCTGAGAACTGTCCATCTTGGCTTCAGGTGGTCTTGAGCTGACATGGCAATTCCTTATGGATTCCTTTGGTCATTCTGTCCAGCAGCGCTGATGAACAGCAGTACCCTTTCTGGGTACTCAGTGGGTAGTGCAACAGCATAACCGAGATGGGTCAGTGGCGCAAGGACTGAAGTGCATGGGTTGTGCTAGTTAAGTTGCATGGGGCTTCCTGAGCTCATGACATTTCATTGCATGTTAAACAAAACTTGTGTTACTAATTACTTCTCAGCAGCTCCTTCTTAGTTCACATCAGTAGCAATCCAGCAATGTTTCCAGAGCGAAAAGATCAGCAAACAGGTTGCTGTCATTGTCCAGGGAATGCCTGAATGCATTCACAGTTTTCATGTTCTTATTTGGGGGTGGGGGGGTGGGGGGTGTCCTTCCATGTCCCCTTATCAGAAGCTACATTGCTGTTATCATTGTTTGATCACTTATCAAGTCATCTACTGGGCGCAGTGTGCATTACTACCAACAGGCCAGAAAAATATAGAGGAAGATTTCTTATAGTGGTCAATTCTGACATTGTTTCTTGAATATTTATGTTTATAAACAGACAAATCAAAATAATACTTCCTTTGTCACTTATGGCTGATAAGACAATGGCATCATACCAGAAAAAATGCTTGCCAAAATGCCCTTTAAAAGTAATTTTAGAAACTAAGCAGGTGCTTTTAAAGTTATGTAGGTTTTACTCATGAGGCCTAAGAAGTAAAAATGAACTGTTATGTACAGAGTAACTATGCAGGTAACTATGTTACTGTTAGAGATGGGCACGACTTGAAAAAAAATTTTTTCGAGTTGTCGTTAGTCGGGCCGGTTCCATTTAGGCTCGTTTCCGTTTTTCGCGAAAATTCGCAAAAATTAGTCGGTTCGTTTTTTCATTTTTTCGTTGTCGTTAGCACTGGTTTGGGGAGGGGGTAGCGGGCTCCTGGAGGGAGCTGCAGGAGTCAGCCAGAGCCACAAGTGACGGACTGGCAGACTCTTTGCACCCTCTGTGTCTCACGTACTTGCATGTAGTGCAATGCAAGTAGATCTGGCTTAGGGTTAAGACGGGTTAGCGCAAGGGCTAGGGTTAGGCTAGTTACGGGTGAGGTTAGGGTGAGTATTGGGGTGCACCTCTGGGTGCCTCTCTGACCCACTTAGAAGGACAGTGTACTGGCGTATGGGTTAGGCTTAGGGTTCGGGTTTGGGCTACGATTAGTGGGCTGTTTATGCCCGATTGGCACATCCCAGAAGTCTCTGTGGTCAACCTGGCCAAGTGGCCATGTGATTGGTGGAAAATTTGCATGGTCTACTCCCATGGGCGAGCCCATCATTGCAAATGTGCAGGTGTAAAAAAATAAAATAAAATAAAATAAAATAAAATAAAATCAACGGAGACTTTTTTTGCAAGAAAAACCCACTGCTGCTACTGTAAAAATTCAAGCATTTAAAATAGCTAATTTTCGCATGTTTCTGTGGTGCTTTGGTGGGGTTTTGGGCAACGATTTCAAAAAAAATATTGCGGTCGCCATTTTGGATTCCCCCCCACCGCATGGCAAATGGATGCGCCCTCCCAGCCTGGTCCAGTCAGCAAAACCTGGCCATGCGATTGGTGGAATGGCTCCAAAACTTTGCATGGTCCACTCCATGGGCGAGCCCATCATTGCGAATGCACAGGTGTAAAAAAATAAAATAAAATAAAATAAAATAAAATAAAATAAAATAAACGGAGACTTTTTTTGCAAGAAAAACCCACTGCTGCTACTGTAAAAATTCAAGCATTTAAAATAGCTAATTTTCGTATGTTTCTGTGGTGCTTTGGTGGGGTTTTGGGCAACGATTTCAAAAAAAATATTGCGGTCGCCATTTTGGATCCCCCCCCACCGCATGGCAAATGGATGCGCCCTCCCAGCCTGGTACAGTCAGCAAAACCTGGCCATGCGATTGGTGGAATGGCTCCAAAACTTTGCATGGTCCACTCCCATGGGCGAGCCCATCATTGCGAATGCATAGGTGTAAAAAAATAAAATAAAATAAAATAAAATAAACGGAGACTTTTTTTGCAAGAAAAACCCACTGCTGCTACTGTAAAAATTCAAGCATTTAAAATAGCTAATTTTCGCATGTTTCTGTGGTGCTTTGGTGGGGTTTTGGGCAACGATTTCAAAAAAAATATTGCGGTCGCCATTTTGGATCCCCCGCACTGCATGGCAAATGGATGCGCCCTCCCAGCCTGGTACCAGCAGCGCAGCAGTAGCAATAGCCAAGGAGAGGGGGGGGCGGGGAACGGGCGGGGAACCCCCCCCCCCAAATAAAACACCCTTCTGGCCTGGTAGGTGCCCTCAGACAGTTTTCGCCTACTTTTAGGGCCGGGAATCGGGTTTTTTTTTTAACTTTTAAAAACTTTTTTTCTGTGCCGCTTGGCATTGCGCGATCGCCGTGATGCAAGTAACGAGCACGACAAATCAGACCAAATTGTTCGTTCGTCGGTTCGATCTCAAATTCTGGTGGAGTAATTCCCGTTTCCGTTTCCGTAGAGTAACGGATACGAGTAACGGAAACGGAAACGGGAATACCGCTAAGTCGTGCTCATCTCTAGTTACTGTAGTTACTTGCAAGCTCAGGGTTTATAAAAACGAATGCAGGGTTCTTCAGTTTTCCATCCGTAATTATTATGGTTGCTTTTCCTACTGGGTTTATATTTTTGAGGGAATCTTTCTTTCTAGATACGGTGTATTCCCAACACTTGAGGGACAGAAGAAGCTGATGCAGAGATGAACTTTGTGAACATAGGAATAGAACCATTCAGAGATGGCCCAAGTGAAAGGCATTCTTAACAGTGCCCACAGAGCTGGTGATATTTTAGTCTCTGCAAGTGTGGTGCACATAGCTTCATGTTGGCAACTTTCAAGGCACAGTTATTTGGCTTGGGTACGAGTTTGATTGCTTTTTCTTACTTTGCTGCCAAGGTTTTTTTTTAAGTGTTTGGAATACGTTTGTAACCCATTGGCCTTCTGTTGTGACCTTGAACAAATCAGTAACAGAGTCCCTACGTAGGACATGTAAATTAGGAACCAGTGCATGAGTCTTTCGATCAGGGCTATTGTTAGGCTTACTAATTTAATTTCAAAATCTTTTTCAGTTCTTCAGTTTTACTCATTAGATGAGTGGCAAAGTAATTAAACTATAATTGTGCTAGGCCAGATCCAAAAAACACAAAACAAACAGATGGATGCCTGCATGCCAAGCTACCCAAAGTATCTGATTACTGGTTAATGCAAAGCCAACAAACCAACCTGTAACCTACTGCATTTGTGCCCCAGTCTTATACAGTAGTTCCAAAGTTTATTGCAGTGAATTCAGAGGGCCATTTTATGTTATTCCATCAACCCCATCCTTGTTAACTAAGTATGAGACCAAGACCAAGTCTTCTGATCCTCATATGCTATAGCAGGTTGGGGGGGGGAACTTTAGGTTTTTGAGAAAGAAAGAAAGGCTACTCAAAAAAGAAAGAAAGTAAACCAAATAAAATAAACTAGAATAGAATCCTAGAACCTTGAGGTCCACCAGAGAACACTTCCAAAAATATACACTCTGAACATTTATTCAGGCCTGAACGGATTCTTTCAGGAAGGGAACACGAGGGAATGGAGCAAATAATAATAGGGACTGAAACTAACATCCATCTGAATGTTCCCAATGAAAATGACAAATGGAACATAATTTTTAATGTAAGGTTCTTATTCAAGAAATATCCAGCCGTCTCCTTTATCAGTGTTAGCCTAATGATGTTTTTAGAAAAGTGGTGGAAATGATATCAAATTATGTAGGATGGTTAAGACAAAAAGTCAGAAGGAGAGGCTCTATGAACATCTCTCCAAACTGAGATAATGGAATACGAAATTGTAAATGCTAATTCAGCATCAGCAAGTGTTGATCCTGTACAGACAAAAAATGGCTTGGACAAACAATTGCCCACACAGTCTACTTTAATGGTACATTTTGCTCCATGTGACCTATTTGGGCGAGCATTTCCCATGCTAGTTTTTTGGGGGGCAAATCAGGGCAGAGAAGTGGCATGTTCTGCTTGACAATAGGGTACCTGTGTTCGAGAGGCAGGTATGGTCCATATGCCTGGCAGTGCCAACTGATGTACAGAGTGGAGACCTTCTCATGAGCACACAGATTTTTAATATCTCACATACCTAAACTGAGCTAGGCATCGTGTTGAATAAATTGTGGGTGAACTGGGGGAATGAACTGAGAACAGTCCCTTTAATACAGAATGGCACTCTTGCAAATATCTATCTATCTATCTATCTATCTATCTATCTATCTATCTATCTATCTATCTATCTATCTATCTATCTATCTATCTATCTATCTATCTATCTATCCCTAGACCTGCAACTTGATCCCCGTATGTGTAGCGGATAGAGTGAAAAGCTCTATTAGGATCGCTCTGAGTTGGTTTGGACATGATGGCCCCTAACAACAGACCTACAACTAGCACTATTACAGCAGGAATCCTGCACACACAGTGGATATGAGACAGATTCTTTTGGCTAAACGATTTGGAAACACAATAGGTGGAGATGCTTGACGCCAGAGAGGCTTTAACCTAGTACATACTGTTGCCGTGCTCAAACATTTGTCCCTTTAGGCAAGAACCATTCAACCTATTAACTCCATATTTAGAAACAGCTCTGAAATTCTTAATTCATAACCTAATACTACTAGGATTCTTACCAGTGAAAGGAAATACTCTTAAATGGACATAGAGTATGGATCTGCAGGGCATTCTTAGTGGCACCATGCATCGTTTTATACAAGTTGAATTCCCACCACCACACTATATATTGAAAGCTGGACAGAAGATTTCATGAAGCCGGACACAGATGATAAACACTGCATACAACAGGAAGGAGACAACACAAAACAGAACAAAATACAGTACAGTAATACCTCGGATAAAGAGCGCCTCTGATAACAAATGAAAATTTCTGGGTATAGGGCTGACTCGAATAACAAATGTTCCCTATGGGCTGCTTCAGATAACAAATGTTTCATAATGCCTTGCAAAAAAAAGTGTACCCAGGATGTATTACAACCCCTGTAGTTTGTGGAGGGGTGGGAGGAATTAGAGTGGGGGTTTTGAGCCACTCTGGACATGTTCCCCCATTGCACCTTGGGTAGGAATAGGCTGGGGCAGTCTTGCTAGTTTCTCTTGTCCGGGTTTGCATTGCCCTGCAAGGGAGGTGTTCTGGAGGGGGTGTTCCAGCACTGCAGGCCTTTAAAGTGCACTTTATAAAGAGGTCTGGAAACAATCCCTCCACCCCCCCTTTTTTTTGCCTTTTCTCAGACCTCTGGAATGGATTAATTGGTTTCCCATTCATTTGGATAACAATTTTTTGGGGTAACAAATTGTCTCTGAGAACGAATTAAATTTGTTATGAAGCATCACTGTACTTTGTCTTCCCCTCTCTTCCAGATTCCTGCTGTTATATTTGTTTGTCTGTTCTTGTATAGTTGTAACCAGGAATCATGGATAGCAATAGCTGGAGGTACCTATCAGGTTATCCAGTAGGGTAGAGGAGAGAAATGTTGGAGAAGACAGAAATGTTGCAGAGGAGTGCCTGTGCTAGACATGTTTCTGTTGCATCTTAAATAACACAAAACTTTATTTTTAATAAAGGGAGTAGAAGAGATGTAAATTAAAAACTAAATAGAAGTCTAACACCGTACTGCTCTAACAGTTGGGAAGTTTTTTCCCCTGATATTCAGCCTAAATCTGGCTCCCTGCAACTTGAGCCCATTGTTGTGCACTCTGCACTCTGGGATGATTGAGAACAGGTCCTGCCTTTCCTCTGAGCGACAGCCCTTCCTTTTTTTGAAAAGCGCTATCGTATATCATCCCTCCGTCTTCTTCTCCCCAGGCTAAACATGCCCAGTTCTTTATGTCTTTCCTCATAGGACTCGGTCTCCAGTCCCCCAAAGAGCCTTGCCGGCCTCCTCTGAACCTCTTCCAATTTGTCAGCATCGTTCTTGAAGTATGATGATGATGATGATGATGATGATGATGATGATGATGATGATGATGATGATAATAATAATAATAATAATAATAATAATAATAATAAATACCTTTATTGTCAATGTACAACATGTGCACAATGAAATTGGCTGAGTCTCCCTTCCCCACCCCCACCCCCACCCCCACCCCCATCCCGCTAGCAACCACTCAGTCTTATTGCACCCTGTGTACTTGTGATGTCCAAAACTGGACACAATACTCAAAGGGAGGCCTAACCACTGCTGAATAGAGGGAGGACAAGCACCTCATGGGATTTGAAAATTATATGTATGTTGATGCAGCCTAAGATAGTCCTTTTTCATCACCATATCAGATTGTTGGGTCTTATTCAGCTTATGATTCTAGAAGAGTCCCAGTTTTCCCCCGACTTGTAGTATTGCTGAGCCAGGGGTCCCCTGCTTTGTAGCTGTGTTCTAGATGCAATTCTTTGTACTTATCCCTGTTCAATTTCATTCTGTTGGTTTCAGCCCAGTGCTTCAGCCTATCAAGATCATTTTGAATTTTGTTTCTGTCTTCCAGGGTATAAGCTATCCCACCCGATGTGTCATCCATAAATTTGACAAGCATTCCCTGCACTCCCTTATCCAAGTCTTTAATAAAAATGGCGAAGAGCACCAGATCCAGGACTGAGCCTTGGGGTACCCCACTTTTTATCTCCTCCCACTTAGAGAAGGAGCCATAATCATCATCACTCTCTGGGTATAGTTGGGTAACCACATGCCCCTGGCGCAATCCAGAACAGGTCTTTTTACGTAGGCTTCAACTTAGACCAGGTTTCTGTGGAAGTCCATGGGCGAGTGCAGTCCTTGGAATCCTATATTTATTTTTATAACATATTATATAGTACATTCAGTATATTATACAGTATATATATGATACAATGCATGTATTTATTTTAATGACAGACAGAGATCAAAGTAGTCACGGAATGATTTTAATTGCAACTCTGACATCATGCCTGCCGAGACCCCAGCTGCTACGGATGCTCTCTGCGCTGTTCTATAAGAGATCCTGCTTGGGGCAGCCACAACGTCAACGCTGCCAGTTCTGATCTAATGACGCTGCTCCTCTGTATTTAGTAAGAGCTGAATAGCTTCAAAAAGCAAGGGCAGGGCTATGAAGTTTATTAAGGAACGGAGGAACAGCAGAGAAGTATGCCTACGAATACAGAGTTCTCGCCATTTTAGCAGAGCTGACGCGCAAGCTAACAGATATATGAGAAACAGTTCGCACGCAACATGTCATTCCGGGAGAATATGTAGACAGTTCAACATTCAAATAGTGGGAAAGGTTCTTTATGCTAACAGAAATAGAAAGAGGTTGATAACAGTACCATGTCCAATGGAAACCATCCAAGCTCTTCTAGCAATCCCAGACCGGATTCAAGAGCAACCCTTGCTTCTGCCTCTCTCAAAGACATTTCCTGCAGACTCCAAGTTTACTTTTCATGGAGCGTACACCAAAATGTCCAGGAGGTAAGAAATCAATATAGAACAAGGAGAACCTGCCCCTGACAATTATTATAAAGTTATCAGTACAATGGTAAGTACTCAAGAATTGTGTTGTTCGTGTTCTTAAAATGCCCATTATTTAAAGTAAACTTCCGTAGTGGTTCACAACACCTCTCGTATCAGACATTAGTTCTGGGAAATTTCAAATTCTCAGGATTTTGCTCCCATAACACTATATGCTTCTAAGTTTCACTGAATGTGACACTAAGGATAAAAGCACATGTGAACATACACAAGCAAAATGTGCGACTGTAACCTGTATGCACTATGCATACTAGTGTTGTTGACATACCACTGTATATTATTATATCCACCCCATTAAAAAATAAACTCCAAACAATGCCCTTCAGGATCTCTGGAGATCTAATACCTTCTTTGATCTTAGTATTTGGCAGAGGTTTTCCTTTCTGTCTCAGGAAAACAAAGAAAATGCAACTCCTAATTAGAGATGGGGACGAATTTAAAAAACAAACAGTGATTCACCATGATTCATTCGGGCTGAATTGACAAATTTCAATGAATCGCTTCATCTCCTTTTTAAAATGTTATGAAAAGCCTCCCGTGGCATCTAGAGGCCCCAAATTTGCAGGGGTCCTTCCTATGCCACTTCTCTAGTACCCCTGCAAGTTTAGTGATGATTGACATCTGAGGGCCTCTCGGGAAAGTGCCCCTTTCCCAAGAACCCAGAGAGACCAAACTTGCGAAGAGGCGTCCTCCTCTACAACCCCTCCACGTTTGGCGAAGATTGGGTTTCAGACACCTGAGTTATACAGCCACAAAGGGAGGATCCCCTAGGACAGGCATGTCCAAACTTCGGCCCTCCTGATGTTTTGGACCACAACTCCCAGAATTCTAAGCTTAGATTGCGAATGATAAAAGACTGTGGGAGTTGTTGTCCAAAACATCTGGAGGCCTGAAGTTTGGACATGCGTGCCCTAGGAAAATGCCCTTTAGCAGCTGGGCTGGGAAAACCCAAGTCGTCACCAAACTTGGAGGGATTGTAGAGAAAGTCAGGGGATACTTTGCTCCAATTTTGGTGTCTCTAGGTGCCTTGGGGGCATTTTATAGCCCAACAAATTAACAAATAAAATTGCTAAAATTCATCAGTTTGCATTCATCAGACTTTGTGATGCATACAAATTAACAGATTTTGACGAATTGGCTAAATTTGTCAGAAAATCTGATTCATTTTTCCTCTGCATCTCTATTCCTAATTCAAGGGTTATGTTATTGTTTCATTTTATTCCATGATTCGTTTTAATCCTGCAGTGCTCAGAATAGTAAAACTTGTGCTGCCAAGTAAAGCAGATTGTTAAGGCTTGAAGGCAAGTCAAAACAGTCTTGATAGATAAGAACCTGCAATTTCCATGTAGCCTCCTTTTGGTTTATGGCCAAACGTCTTCTGTATAGAACCCATGTATGGTGGCATACAATTGTATACACGATTACCTGACAGTGGGTTCTATTTATTTTGCTGGATCTTACCTAGAGATATCCCAACACCAGTGTAAACATTCCACATTTCATTGAAACAACATTGCCTTACTGGTTGTGCTGACAATTAGCGACAGATGAACATGTAGAATCCACCAGAACAGTGCCACATCGCCCCCCATTAGTGCTGCTCAGCTAATAAGTACAGTGATCCCCCGCCTATCGCTGGGGTTAGGGACCTGACCCGACCTGCAATAACTGAAAATCCACGATATGTAGGTCAGGTCGGGTGTTGCCAGGACCCTGCCTGTCATAGAACCTGAATGTGAAGGGTTAAATGCTGAAGAACAGCAGGAGGAGCCTTGCAGTTCAACTCAGCAGGCAGCTGAGTCTGAGGACGCAGCTGAGGGCACATCTCCTCCTCCTATGAGGGCTAGGAACAGGATCCTGCAAAGAAGAACTAACAGGAGAGCCAGGGAAAGGATCTTTAATGATAGGTGTAGAATTAGATCTGAAAGCCCTGAGTTCTAGCAGGAGCCTTGCCAGAGATATGGGTGTGTTCCCTGGTTTAGGATAAAGCTAGCAAGTTTACCCTGAAACCTCTGTGGGAGCAACGTGTCACTTACCTTGTCACTACGTTCCTGTGTGTATCCAGACTCTGTTTCCTGACCTTGGACCGGCTTTCTGATTACGGCGTTCTCTGTTTCCTGACCTTGGACCGGCTTTCTGACTACGACGTTTCTCTGTACCCTTGAACTTGGTATTTGGCTCTGTAAGGTATTTTGGCTTTGATTCGGACTGTACTTTGTTCGTTATCTGGATTACAACTAAAGTTCCTGGCAAAGAACTGAACTTGGCTTGCTGTGTATTCTGTGTGCGGGGCTTGACAGTTTGCTCCCACCCACCAAACTTATTCAAGCAGAATGGAGAAGGAGGGGGCTGTTGGAATGACTCCACTGGAAGCTTTGCAAAACCAAGTACTGTTTTTGTCTCAAGCAATTGTTCAATTGCAGCAAGCTCCAGCATCATTACAGCCTCGTTGCCCTTTGCTGCCTCCTGACCTGTTTGAAGGCATGTTAGAGGAATTCCCTGCATTCTTGGCCAAATGCAAGCTGTTCATTGAGGTGCGGGCTCAAAAATTTCCTACTGAGAGGTCTAAGGTCTGTTTCATTATCAGTTTATTGAAAGGTCAGGCAGCTAAATGGGCGACTCCTTTACTCCTCAGTGCTTTACCTTTGTTGGATAATTACCAAGCTTTTCTGAACCATATTTCTTCAGCCTTTCAGAATCTCGTGCAGGCTGCTACCACCAACAGGAGACTCAGAGCCTTGAAACAGGGCAAAGACTCAGTGTTTAATTACACTACTGCATTTCGTTTGATAGCTCAGGATTTGCAGTGGAACGAGCCGGCACTGATTTCTCAATATATGGAAGGTTTGGCAGATGAAGTGCTGGATGAACTCTGCAGGGTAGAACAACCAAACACATTGCAGGAGCTCATTACTCTGTGTTTGAGAATTGATGGACGCCTGGAAAGCCGTTGTCTCCCGAGGCCAGAACTGCAACCAGCAACCTCTGCCAGCTGTGTCTCATCTGCAATCCTGGGAGGCTCGTGAAGTAGATCCAGAACCTATGCAACTGGGAGCTGCTCGACCACGCCTTACCCCGGAGGAAAAGGCAAGACGACGCTTTCATCATCTCTGCCTGTACTGTGGGGGAGGAGGACATTTTGCTTCTAATTGCCCTTTGAAGCGTTCCTCAGTTAGAGCTGCTATCTCTCCAGCAGTAAAAGGGCAGCTCCATCCTTGAAGGAACCTCGAGGAATGGAGCATACCAAAAGGTTCCCAGGTAATACTATTACACCTCAAGGACCTTTTCTGCTACCTGTGACTTTAGGGCTCCCTGATGGTCGGGAGATTTCGGTGTATGCTATGGTAGATTCTGGGGCAGCTCATTGTTTTGTGGATGCTGGGTTTGTGCGGTACCATCGGATTCCAGTACAAAATAAGGACACCCCTTTGCTGGTGGAATCCATTGAGGGTCGGTTACTTCGTTCTGGGCCGGTAGCTCAGGAAACCTGTCCCCTTACCCTTCAGGTAATGGATCATAATGAGCAGATTAGCTTTAATGTAACCCGTATGCCCCGGTTTCCTCTTGTTTCGGGACTGTCCTGGTTGCGAGCTCATAATCCACTGGTGGATTGGGTGCAAGGGGAATTATATTCCAAGGTCCCTTGTTCAAAGCAACATTCCTCCACTATCCTGGCATCTGCTCATGATACATCTGACCCTGTCTTGCCCCAGGCATATCAAGACTTTGCCAATGTATTTGAAGAAAAGGGGGCTGACAAGCTACCTCCACATCGACCCTATGACTGTGCCATTGATTTGATTCCTGGGGCACCTCTTCCTGTAGCACGAGTCTATCCCATGTCTGAACCTGAATTAGAAGCGTTAAGGAGTTTTCTAGATAAAAATCTTCGACGTGGATTCATACGCCCTTCCAAATCACCATTGTCGGCACCAGTGATATTTGTCAAGAAGAAGGGAGGGGAGCTTCGTCCTTGTAATGATTATAGAGCACTCAACAAGATCACTATTAGGGACCGGTACCCTTTACCTTTAATCTCTGAACTTTTGGACCGGTTAAAAGGGGCTAAGTGTTATACTAAGCTGGACCTTCGGGGGGCGTATAATTTGGTACGTATCTGCAAAGGAGATGAATGGAAAACTGCATTCCGGACCCGGTACAGCCAAGATGAACATTTAGTAATGCCTTTTGGTCTGACCAATGCACCCAGTGTGTTTCAGCGGATGATGAATGACATTTTCCAGGATCTCCTAGATCATTGTGTGGTTGTGTATTTAGATGACATTCTGATTTACTCCACTGACCCAGTTCAGCATGTTAAAGATGTTAAAGGGCGGGGGACCACTGTACAGGCATTTCCGTGATAGGTAGCGGTAGGTATTTATTGAGAGCCAATTGTAGCATGTGGAATATTTTAGATTAAAGGAAGCAGACTCACAGGACCAAGAAAGACACGTTAGGGCAGTGTTGATGAACCTATGGCACGGGGGCCAAAAGTGGCCCTCGGAGCCCTTTCTGTGAGCACCCGACATTGCCCCTTCACAGCCACCTGTATTTTGGTTAAATTGATGTATTGGCAATTTGTGAAAAATTAGTAGGTTTTGAATCGCAGTTTGGGTACTGAGTTTCTAAAAGGTTTGCCATCATTGCGTGTGAGGGTTCGGTGTGAATATACCCCGGTTCCAAGCGCAAATGACAACTGTCCATTCCTTGTGTACAAGTTTCCAATAAAGTTTTACTTTCAAGAACATAGACTTCTTTATTCCACACAACAGGCACATTTATTCCCGCACATTCCATGTTAACATTAACTTGTTGTTCAAATGTAAACGGGTTTAAACTTGAGGGAGGCTGTTCCTCCAGGGAGCTCAGTGATTGTCCAGTGACCCTCTTCCGAAGCACTGGCTCCCACAGCAGGGATGACCATGCGCCCACCGTGCCACAGGGTTCTCCCGAGAAGGTTGACGAAACCTCTCCCTCATGTGTTCGGAGTTCCCTGGCCATAATAGAGGCTTCACTTGGACCGACCATGATAGAGGCTCCATGGGTCTCCGCTCCCGCTTCTCCCATCTCCCCACCACCACGTCCACCACAGGTCTGAGTCCCCGAATCCACCACTAATGGTTTTTTCTCACCCCCTAATGGTCACTCCCCCAACTGCCAACCCCCCTCGCCTCGCACACCGCTGTCTCTTTCATCTTGCTCCGGTCCACTCTCACACTGCGTTAGGGTGGTGGTGGGATGAGGCATTCCTCTGCTTCAGGCCCACAGCTAGTGTCTGTGTCACCTGGGGTAAACATGGATTGCCTGCCTGCACCCCCGCAGTAGTGTGTGTGTGGAATACTGTACTACAAAGTACAAATACTGTGTTGTCATTTTAGTCCAGACCGCCCCCCCCCAACACAGCACAAACTGGGGCACATGCTCTCCTTGCCCCCCCCCCCATTACTGCCCTGATCAGCTTGCTCAAGTTCTGAACTGGGCTTGACACACCTTTGCTCTAACCTGACATGGGTCTTTTTATGTTTAATGTGTATGCTTGAAGTGGGTTTCTCCCTGCTGCAGTGCCTTTAAGGAATGCTGTTTTATTTTTTTTAAAGGAAGAAATGAAGTAGCCTCTGTGCATCTGATCCTACTTCTCCTTGCACTGCAAGAATTCAGTCAACCAAAGGATAGGGGAAAAGATCACAATTCCCCATCAGTAATAATTATAGGATGCCTGTAATTTCATTGCCTGGCGATTTGAAGTAATCTTCATTATTCCTGGTTTATGACATCCTGCTGCACATGCAGCCTGCTCTAGTTAACTACTGAAGACAGGACAACAGACTGCAGTCCTGGGGTAAGGTAAATCAGAGCCAGAGACAATGCAATTTGTTTGGGGGGGGGGCGCAGGAGAGCAAATGGTGCTCCTCCTGACTTCCATGGGAATAAAACTGCACACTGCCCTGTATGTGTGTGTAGGGTGCTTGCTTGTGCCACCCTCTTTTGCAATCTCTGAGGCAGAAAAACCGCCTCTCCCTAACGGTAAATACCGAATAGCGATAACCTCCTTTAGCTCAAGAGAGATGGGCTCCTTTGGAGACGGGAACCATCACAACATTCCCCCCCTCCTTCCCCCCAAAAAGGACTGTATGTGTTTGTGCCGCACTTCAGCCCCCCCCCCCCCGCAACTCCGCCGCTGGGGTGGAGGCGGCGAGGGGGCTTGAGGGTCTTGCAACCCAGGACAAAAGAGGGTTGAGAAAGGGGGGTGTCTCTCTCTGCCTTTTCCTCTGGGGAGCCCCAACATGAGAGAGAGAACGCCCCACCACCACCACCATGCCTTTCTCAGGGCCGCCTCCTCCTCCGCCCTCAGAAAAGCTTTCTTATGGCCTGCGGGACGCCTCGCCAACTCCCTCGGAGGAGCGGCTTCGCAGGGCGGTTTTATTTATTTATATTTTATTTATATTTTTATTTATTTATTTACCAGCGCTGCTTCCTTCCTTCATTTCCTCCCCTTCCCCCCCACCCACCCAACTCGTCCCCCCCTGCGTCCTGAGGCGCGCACACACACACACACACACACAGTGGTACCTTGTATAAAGGAATTAATTCGTTCCAAATGAAATTCTGTGAAGCAAATTTTCCTTTATACAAATTTCCCCATAGGAATGCATTGAAAACAGTGTGATCTCGTTTTTATGTTGTGCGGATTCGCCCCATAGGCGATTCTGTGAAGCCAATTTCCCCCGATATCTCCGGAATTGTTTATGTTGTACAAACTTTTATGTGATACAAGCTGTTTGTTATACGAGGGTCCACTGTACGTAATATGTATATGAGAGGTCTATGTCCATACAGGAGCGTATCTCGGAGAGGTCTATACGTGAGGGTTTAGGACTGTATCTGAGAGAAAGGTCTTCTACACGCGTACACGCGGAGGGGCGCGCGCGCCCACACGACACAGGCGCGCCCCACAAGCCCCTCTCGCCCCGCCCCCCGCAGTCCACCCTCTATTGGGGGTCCTGGGGGGGGAGGAGGAGGAGGAGGAGGAGGAGGATGACGGAGGCACAAGCGGCGTGAGGCACTACTAGCAGCCTCAGGCGGCGTCGGCGGCGGCAGAGAGTGTCCCGCGGAGGAGCCCGCCGAGCTCCGCCTGAGGAAAGGCGTGAGGGGAGGGGTGGGGGAGGGGAGAGAGAGAGAGAGAGGAAAGGTTGCCTCTCCCTCCCCTCCGGCCGGCCGGCCATCCTCCCCACCCACCCACCCCACGTCCGACCGCGGCTCCCTCCTTTTGTTTTCCCTGCCCGCCCGCCCGGCCGCTCGCTTTCTTCCCGCCCGCTGGCTGAGCGGGGGGGGGGCGCTGGGGGGCCGGCAGCGCCGCGGAGGCTTCTGGGTAGCGGGGAGGCCGTCGCCTCTTCTTCCTCCTCTTGAGGCGGCAGTGGGGGGGGAGGGGGGGGGGAGTCCGGGGCGGAAAGGAAAGGAAGGCGGGGAGGCCGGTGCTGGGCGGGAGGAAGGAGGGACCGGCGAACCGAAGAAGAAGAAGAAGAAGAAGGCGGACTGGCCCAAGGGAGGGGCAAGGAGGGAGGGAGGGAGGGAGGCGGGCCTTCCTGCGAGGGAGGGAGGGAGGGAGGGAGAGAGGCTGTTTCCCCCCCCCTCTTGCTCCCGCGGGCGGCGCTGCTGTTGCTCCTCCTCCTCCTCCTCCTCCTCCCGGCGGCGGGAACCGACCCCCCGACCCCCCCCCGGTGCAAGATGGCCGAGGCGGCGCGGGGGGTCCGGCCGTGAGATTTGGGTTTCCCGCCTCCGTCGGCCGACAAGGACCAGGGAGGGAGGGCGGGCGGGCGGGCGGGAAAGCGGGTCCACCCCACCCCCGCCCCTCCTTCCTTGCCTCCCTACGGCCGCCCTCTCTCCCCTCCCCCCCTCCCCAGCCAAGCCCCCCCCCAAACACCACCCCTCCCTCTCTCGGGGCTGTTCATGCCTGCAAAGAGGGAGGGAGAGGGGCGGGCGTGGAAGGGGACGGTCTCCAGGCGGCGGGGGCGGCGGGGGCAGGACTAGTAGGAGAAGTGCCCGCCCCCATTCGGGAGGACGAGGCGGAGGGCGGCCCGTTTGCAAAAAAACCCCACCCCACCCCCATTCCACCCCCCACCCCACCCCCACCCCCGCCGTCCTCCCCCCTCCCTCCCTCCCTCCTCTTGAGAGACGGGAGAAGGCCTGGCTGGCCCAGGCCGGGACGGACGGAGCCGCCTCTCTCGGACCTCGCTCGCTCGCTCAGACAGCCAGGAAGCCAGCGGGCGGGCAGGCGGGGGCTGGCCTTCCTCCCCAGCCCAGGCCAACCCCCAACACCCCCCCCCGCCCACGAACCCTTTAGGGCCCCGGAACGGGATCTGCACCGCCGCCGCCGCCGCCTCTGCCTCTCTTGCTCCCCTTCGCCCTTCCCTCCTCCCTTTTCCCTCTTGGTCGCCCGGGAAGGGAGAGGAAGGAGAAAAGAAAGCCCCCCCTCCCCCGGCCAGAGAGAGAAAGAGAGAGAGGGGGGGGCGCGTGAAAAATGTCGGCCCCCCCGCCGCCCCTTCCTCCTCCTCCTCCTCCTCCTCCGCCGGCCGGGCCCCCCTCGGAGCGCCAAAGGAAGCTGGAGTCCATGATCCGGGACCCGCGCTCGGCCGTCAACGTGGAAAGTTTGCTGGTGAGTTCCTCCTCCTCCTCCTCCTCCTCCTCCTTCTTCGCCTTCCGTCCAGGCGGTTTTTTTTGGGGGGGGGGGGAGAGAAAGGCGGCTCTGGCAGGACCGTAGCGGGGGGTGGGGGTGGGGGGTGCTGGAGAGAGGAGGGAGGCTGGAGGGGCTACAATGGGGGGGCGCGCGAAGGAATAATTTTGGGTGGGTGGGGAGATGCTTGGTTCGTTTTGGGGGCGACGGCGTGGCTTTGGAGAGGGTCTCATGCCCCCCCCCCAGTTTCCATCGGTGGCTGGGGAAAAGCAGGGGCAGGCAGGGGGGGGGCGCGGGCGGAGAGGGAGCCCGCCCGCCCCCGTTTTGCCTTGCCCAGGGGCCAGGCGGCGGCGGCGGGGGGGGGGGCAGGGGGGGGAAAAGGATGTGCCATGCAATCCCCGGGCATCTTCTGCATGAAAGGGCGAGCCGAGTGGAGGGTCCCTCTTGCCGCCGGTGTCCCCCCCCCGCCGCCGCCGCCCTCCCGTGGGTTGCAACGCCCTCCTCGCCCGCCCCCGGGCTTTCCCTCCCCCTCTTCCCAGTCCCCCCCCCCCAATCCCGAAAACTTTGGACCGGGAGTCGGCTCGGGTTGCAGCAACCGATTGGAGGGACTCTCTCCTTTCGCAGAGAGGAAGTGGGCTTGGAATTGGGGGGGGGGGGGAGAATAATAAAAAAAAAGGAGAGCATTTGTCTCCAGGTTCGTTCAGTGGGGCGTGAAGGGGGGGAGAGAGATGGGTGGCACCGGGGCTTCCCTAGGCGGTGCCCCCCGGGTGAGGGTCCCAGGCTGGTCCTGGGGGGGGGGGAGAAGAATGCCAGCGCTGTCAGAGATAGATTTTAACACCATCCCTCCGCAAATTAATTGGAGGGCTGAGCATGCCTGCCTCTTCTGAGCTGAGGGTTGGCTGGGCTAGCAGCCCGTCGCTTTGATCCTCAACACATTCATCTGGGAAGTTTCATAGAACTAGCCCAACACTAAATCTGCTTTAGATGCTAATCTGTGTTGTCAGCAACGGTTTGGTGTCATTTTTGATCCTTTTGTCTTGGTTGTATGGGCGAACTTCATCTCTCCCAATGGGAAACTAGTGTTGGCATTCTGCTCACAACCCTTATGCACGTTTTACATTGCAGACTATTTAACACTGGGGATATACAGTGGGGCCCTTGTATAACAGTTTGTATAACATAACATCTGAACAACATAAAAAATTCTGGAAAAATGAGAAATTTGCTTAACAGAATTGTTTATGGGGTAAATCCATACACCATAAAAATGGTCGCGATTAGGGATTACTCTGTTTTCAATGCATTCCTATGGGAAATGTGTATAAACGGAAAATTTACTTGACAGAATTTCATTTGGAACGAGTTAATTCCTTTATACAAGGTACCACTGTAGTGTATATTTGAGAACCTTGAAGCATAGTGGTTAGGGAGCAATCATTTACCAGTTATCTACCGAGATATGAGTGCTGCCTAGATGCCCTAAGCACATCCGATCTCGCCTGATTTTGGAAGCTAAGCAGGGTCGGCCCTGGTTAGTACTTGGATGGGAGACCACCAGGGTATACCAGGTGCTGGAGTAGGAACTGGCAAAACACTCCAGTATTCCTGCCAAGAAAACTCCATGGACATGGGGTCACAAAGAGTCGGTCACAACTGTAATGACACAACACACACACACCGAGATATGAGTAGCAGCTTTGGTTTCTTGGGGTTGTACGTATACAAAGAACCTCTTCTTGATATGAGAAAACCTGTGAAGGAAGAATGGTGGATCTGAAATGTTTCCCCTGAATCTGAGAGAGTGAAGGGAACAATCCCCATGCTGTCTGTATAAGAGAAGAGCTTTTTTGGGATAGCAGAGACTTCATGCCAACTTGCAGAGAAAGAGGAATGGGATTTTTGTTTCTGTTCCAAGAGTTTCTCCCTACAGGCATTTGGAAAAAGGGGGGCGCTCAGACGGGGAGGGGGAGAAGCAGCTGGAGTCATTTGCGAAAAATGACTCAGTCCCGCTTGGCTCAAGTACAGGAACTGACTAAACAGTATGTGTGTGTCTCTCTGTGTGCTGGAGGCCGGTAGGGATCTATGCTTGTTACAGAGATATGCAAGCTTGAATAATGACATTAATATCTCTTGATGGAAGTGCTTAACAGTGCAGCGTTCAGATACAGTACATGATAAACTCCAGTGTGATTTATTCTCCCCCCCCCCCCCCCCAGTAATTCTTTCTGTTAAAATTGTTAGCGTGATTGAGCTGATACATAATCAGAAGCAGTATGATAACCAGTGTGGTATAGAGCAGTGGTTCTCAACCGGTGGGTCCCCAGATGTTCCTGGACTGCAACTCCCAGAAGTCTTCATCACTGAGCTGGCCAGGATTTCTGGGAGCTGCAGTCCAGGAACATCTGGGGACCCACAGGTTGAGAACCACTGGTATAGAGGACACATCGATGGACTAGGACAGTGTTGGTGAACCTGTGGCACAGGTGCCAAAGGTGGCACTTGGAGACCTTTCTGTGGGGCACCCGACATTGCCCCTTCACAGCCACCTGGATTCAGGTTAAATGGCTGTATCGGCACTTTATGAAAAAATGAGTGGGCTTTGAATCGCAGCTTGGGCACTCGGTCTCTAAAAGGTTCGCCATCACTGGACTAGGAGGACTCAGGGGACCTGGGCCTAAATCCCCGTTTGGCCGTGAAAAGTCATAGACCATGTTATAAGTCAGTTCAGACCTGATGGCACATAGTGGCACACAATCTGTATGAAGTAAATTTATTTTCCTAAGAGAAAACTTTCTCTTAAGATCAAGTCAACTTATTTGTACCTATTTAGCATGAGAAATAGTGAGTGTGTTCTTTTCTCTCAGTGTGAGGTTTTTATACCAGAAGGGATGGACTGAACAAGAGAAACAGTCAATCTTTTTGTTTGTGATAACTGGGAATATGTACCTATGAGTGACACCCTGAATGTAAACAGCTGCTTCTCCCATACTAGTCCCATTCCTGTTAAGAGAAGTTTAAAGTTTGTGTATTAGGGACACAGACCTGGAAACGTAACAGTGTGCCACTTCTATAGCGGTAGTTTTGCATTCATTCCATCTTTGATGGGTGTGGTGATCACCAATTGTAATAAAAATTGAGGAACAGATTAATTGTATTGTCTTAAGGGGTTGCGGTTTCATCAGCAGAGAAGACATACATGAAACTATGTACAGTGGTACCCCTACTTAAGAGCAGCCCAACTTAAGAGCAATTCGACTTAAGAGCGGAAAGCTGTTGGCGTTTTAACTGTTGCCTTACAAATTTTAGATATGGTTGCTAGACTTACTTTTTTTCATTTTTTTTTACTTTTTAACTTATTTTTTCATTTTTTTAGATAGGTACCCCAACTTAAGAATAGTTCGACTTAAGAGCATGCATTCAGAATGGATTAAATTAGTAAATTGAGGTACCACTGTACTTGAAAAAATGTGACTGAAAACCAATAGCTTAGCTTGGTAAGTTGCAACTGGAACAGGCCCACTCTTTCTGAGTAGAACTTAAGGAGGGATTAATTCATGAAATCCCTGCTGCTTTAATGGGCCTACTCTAGGTGTGACTTAATATGCTAAGCAATATACTTTCAGCCTGTATTTTACATTGGAAGTAGGACTTGTTAAAACAGTCTGTTTGATTTGTCGCACAGCTGCATTTTTTTCACTGCAGTTTCCAGCCTAGGAAAGGAAGGGTAGTAGTTAAGATGCACAAACACCTATGGAGAAGAAGGGAAACTATTGCATGGCTTAAGAAAGGATGTTATTATTGTTAAGTAGATTTGTTCAAGTGAGAGGTTGACTATTTCATTGCGTCGGAGCCAACCTGTGTGGCCTTGGACAGGCTGCCCTGTCCCAGGCTGCACCCCAGGAGAAGGGAATAGTAAATCACTTCTGATTACTTGATACCTAGAAAACAGTGGAAAGTCATAAATCAAAAATGACTTGATGCCACATTGTGGTTGTTTGCGTCAAACATGTTTATTAGAGACTGGCGGTGCTGGTTTCCCGTAAAATCGGATTCGATTTCAACTGAATTGCTGAGGGTGCTGTTTGAGGTGCGATTCCTAAATTTTAGGATTATGTGGGGAAGAGCCTCTTGAGGCTTTAGCATTTTCAGAGGAAGCCATTGGTTTCCCTACCTCAAGGGCATGTTTGACAAGGAGAGATCCTTTCCCGTGTCAACTTCTGTACCGTGAAAACCAGTGAATGGAAAGCTATGTTGTCCCTTAATCCTGCTAGGAGGTAAAAGACCTTTTGCTTCAATCAGGTTTTGGGGGCAGCGTTTGGACTGCAGAGAAAGATGTCTTGAAAGGAAGAGGCTGCGTTTTCCTTTGTTATAAAACTTCTCTTAATGTATATTTTCTTATTTTTAAAATGGAATCATTAGTAGGCTCTGTCTGCTTCATGAAGGCAGGAAGAAATGATTATTGCAGTCATGGACCAGCACCCAAGTTTGCAGCCTAAAAGTGCATATAACATGGCGCCACATGAAATGGAGCACAGCATTTCGCAAACATTATATTAGGATGCATCATAACATTAACAAAAATATAATAATCATACTTATTACGGTATTTGATTGCATTTGGACAGTTGCCGTTGATAGCAAGGGTGGACATGTGTGGCATGCAGGCAGCTGTTGTTTGTGTTCTGTTGAGTTTTCTGTTGTTGGGATAGCTGTAACAAACGAAATACATACTTTCGAGTTGAATGGTCCTCCTGGAACTGTAACTTTGTTTTGAAAGAGGCTGCCTGGTTCTGGCTCTGTCTTTGTTTCTGTGGTGAGTTTGTGTCACCAGGGGGCTCAGTCTACACTAGTGGCTGCACTTCAACCCAGTAGTACAGAAACAAAGTGACCCTGCTCCTTGTTATGCAGTTTTGAGGTGCCAGCCCTAGAAAACACTCTGCTAATGGGTAGTGAAAATGTTAAAATTCATATTTCGTGTTGGATTAAAAAAAACCTCATAGAATTCCTCTAGAACAGGGGTCCTCAACGTTTTCAAACAGCGGGCCGGTCCACCACACCCCAGACACCACTGGGGGCCAGACCACAGTCCAAAAACCCCCCCAAAAAGGCCGACATGGAAAAGGGAGGGAGGGGCAAGTGGGTGGAACCCCCCACGATTGGCCCATGATCATTGTGTCTCCAGGGCCCCAGCAATGTCTCCTGCTCCAGATCACCACCCTGAGGTGACACCGCTGGGATCCCTCTGCTGCGCCGCCTCCTCCTCCTCCTCCTCCAGTGGCATCGGCTGGAGCAGCTCTCCTTCCTTCCTTCCTTCCTTCCTTCCTTCCTTCCTTCATTGCATCGGGAAGGAGGTGGCAGCCCAGGCAAACTCAGGCCCCTCATCACCTTCTGGGCGGCCACTCAGGATGAGGAGCAGCAGCCGCAGCAAGGCTGATGCCACTGCAGGCAGATCCAGCCGTGTCCCCTGGCCATCACGTCCTCACTGTCCCTGGAGGGAAATCTGCCTCCTCTCTTGGCCTGACCCGACTTGGTGCGCTACAAGTGAGGGAGGGAGGGGAGGGAGCAAGGGCTGGGAAGGAGGGAGGGGAGGCAGAAAGGCATGCCCAAAGCCACCTGCAGCCCGCTCACTGGCCGAGCACAGCCAGGCTGCGGTGCTCTCTTGGCTCGCCAGCCCGCCCATCACCAACTGGGAACAAATGCAGCCCCGCCAGCCTCCCAGGAACCAGGCCCAGGCCACCATTGGCCTTCGCTTCCCTTCTCTTCTTTCTCCACCACCTCCTCTTTGCTGGTCTCTAACCCGGTGGTGGTGGTGGCAGCTTCAGCCTCTGGCTGTGGCTTGTGCTCCCTCCTCCCCTCCCTCGCTCAATGGCGCAAGGCAGCAGCTCAGAGGGGGCTGGGTGGGTAGGAAGTAGCTCCGTTTCCCCCTTGGTCCCCTGCCGTCTATCCCTCCAGTGGTCCACTGCCATGGCTGCTCTGGCTCGGAAGGCTGGCTGGCGCTGCCTCTGCCTGCCCCCTTCATTCCTCACCACTACAATAACACAGGCGGCAGCCACACAAGGAAGGCAGGTGGGCAGGGGGGAGGAGGAGCACGGGTGGGGCCTCAGGGCCATGGTGGGAGTGGGAGACTTTGCCACAGCCCTCCTGTTTTAAATTGCCCCGGTCGGCTGCACCCGGCGCCCCAACCATCTGGGCGGTGGGTGGGGGGACTGGGGGACCCTGCCGTAGCCCTCCCACTTTGAATGCCCCACTAGCCAGTATGCTGATCATCTGGGTGGTAGTTGGGGGGAGTGGGAGAAGTGACATAGCCCACTGCTTTGAACTGCCTCAGCAATAGAAGCAGCTGCAGAGGCTGGCTTGCTTGGAAAGCAGGGGGTAGGTGGGGGGGTTGCAATTGGTCCCGGGGGCCGGATTCAGAACCTTCGGGGGCCGCATTCGGCCCCAGGGCCTTAGGTTGAGGACCCCTGCTCTAGAATGTATGATTTCAACAGCCATACCGGTATGAATCATAGATTGCTAGCCATCTTGGTAACATCTCTTTGTTTTGTAACTAAAGGCCAAGTTTTATTTACTGGTTCTGTTTTATTTAAAACATTCTACCCCGCTTTTTTCCTTAAAAGAACTCAGGGTGGTTTACATCATTAAAAGGCAGTATTTAAAGTATTTAATGGTGACCATACAAAAAGGATCAAACAAACAACATTCTAAAAACAAGCAAAACTAACACATTCAAAGCAGCAAGGCAGAGCAATCAATTCAAGAACATACGGAGCAGCAAGACATATTCAGAGCAGTAAGGTGTAGCAGGGAGCCCATTTAAATCCCTGCTCAGGTGTTCAGCCATTCAGGGGATTCATGCTTGAAGGACTTTACTTGCTTGCAGAAAGAGACGGGGGGCCAGCTTAGCCCCCCTGAGGGAGGAAGTTCCCAGGACTGAGAGAAGCAACAGAGAAGACCCTCTCTTTGGCACCCACCAAGCGCCCCATGTGAAGGTGGCTCGACAGAGAGAGAGAGAGAGTTCTCTGGATGACCTTAACACTTCAATAGGCTCACCAAGGGAGATGTGATCCTTGAGGTAGCCTGGACCCAAGCTGTTTATTAGGGCTTTATATAAGTTAGAACCAGCACTTTGAATTCACCCTGGAAATGGATTGGGAGCCAGTGGAGCCGCTGTAACCGGGTAGGTGGGTTATGTGATCCCTGTGGCCAAATCCAGTTGCTGACCTGGCTGCTATATTTTCCTGACCCTTTTCATAGGCAGCCCCACGTGGAGTGCATGGCAGTAGTCCATCCGGGATGTAACTAAGGCACGTGTCACTGTGGCCAAATCAGGCCACACCAAGAATGGGCCCAGGTGATAATACTACAGTAGTTTTAATTGTGCCAATGCACTCCTGGCCACCATCAAAACCTGGGCATCCAGAGTCAGAGGTGAATCCGGGAGCATCTCCCAAGCGGCGCAGCTGCGTTTTCCATCCGGCAAAGGTACCCGGGGACAACAAAGAGGTCATTTCTGGGGAAGAATGGGCTCAATCTATGCTGGTTGGAATTGCTCTGTGTACAGCAGGGATGCCCAACTTGCAAGTGTAAAAGATTGTTTTGTGTGCCCTCTGGTATTCTGGATTTTGGTCCTGGATTTTACTCTCAATAGAAGATGAAGTAAATGATATATACTGTAACAAGAGGATTGT
Source organism: Phrynocephalus guinanensis (assembly GCA_037367245.1). Lineage (NCBI taxonomy): Eukaryota > Metazoa > Chordata > Lepidosauria > Squamata > Agamidae > Phrynocephalus > Phrynocephalus guinanensis. Next base: position 174,224,426 of record CM074733.1, on the reverse strand, counting down.
TGCATTTATTAGTATTATGAAATGCCTGGGATTGGTCTGCAAAATGTATTGTGTAAATGGATCACGTTTAAAAGATAAAATACTTTGATGAGCACATTTGGATTAACCAAATGTTTATGCTTAAATTTATTTGTTTATGCTTAAATTAAATGTTTATGTTTAAATTTATGCTAATGTAAGAGGACCATTTCTGTGCAAATCTCCTTTTCTTGTATGGGACCTGTCTTTCGCTTGGCCATGATTTAGTAATATGTCTCTGCTCTATTACACATGGCTAAATAGAAACAGAAGCAAGTAGCATGTGCAAGATCTGGGGTTTTATAACTTTATAGGTTTTACCCATGGCAAATGGTTGCAGATGTCATGTCAAATCCAGGTAAAGATAAGCAGCAAACTTAGTTGTGCAAGAGCAGCATGAGACGGAAAAGAATGCCGCCCATTTCACCTCCTTTGACTTTAGCTAAAAACCTGCATTACTGTACATATTGTATTATGCTTCCACCATCCCTTTCGGACAAAACATTAGAAAACTGAAAGATACAATCCTATTTTCCACCATGGATTCAGTATGGGAAGTAGTTGTTTACTTCTAAACATTAAGCTTTCTGTTTTATTGATCAGTTGATAAGGAGTCAGAATCAAAATATTGATTTGCTTTGTGGTTGGAGTAATGGAGTCCTGATCTAGTCAACACTTAACTAACTGTAACTCTTTTATTTGGTAGCCAAGGGTAATGACAAAACAAAAGTGATTTCATTTACTTATAGGTGGTGAGTCCATGCCAGTGAAACTCATAAATATCAGATTGCTGGAACAATGACTGTGTTTATATTATAGGTTTTTCAACAGTCGTATGTACTTCGTTCACATACCCTTTCCCCCCTATGTTCGATGTTACTTGTTAACATACTGCATAGTTGTCAAGACATTAACACCTTACTATGTAATAAATTGCTACATGCAAAAAAGGTGAGGTTTGCATTATTAAGAAGCTACTAGGTATAATTCTGGATGAATTGTATGGCTAAATACAATTTCGTGACAGCCCTTTTCCATAGAGGTATTTATAGGAAGTACTGCATGAGATGCCGTGATACATGCCAGCTTGTGTATCAGAGGGGCAAGTCTCATTAGTGACTCAGATGGATGGTGCATCTGCGACGTGATACAAGCAGGTAGAGCTGCCCTTTGAAAACTAAATATAGTTGCAAAAGTAATATTCTATTTTTTTCTAGATGCATAATCTTTTTCCTACTTAGCTTCCCATTACATTTTACTAGTATCAAAGGGTATTTCGGAGCTACCTTGCGAATTAGCCACGAGCATTTCCGGCATTGAAATCCGACGTGTGCTGCCTTAGAAGAACCCCCTGTTAATTTCAGTGGGGTTTATTTCCAGATAATTGACTATAGGATGGCAGCTTAAGCCTTCATTTTTTTTTGAAGTTAGCCTGTGAGGAATTTAATGTCATGATTTTCTAGGTTAGCCAAGAAGGGAGAGAAACTAAATGCTTTGCTCTGTTTAATGCTTGTACTAAGCAGGCTAGCAGAGGATGCATAGAGCTGAGAAGTTTCTTTTGTCTGCAGGCAGTAGGGAAGGACCATAGAAATCCATCTGTCCTTTCTTTTATCTGCCTTCTGGTTCACATGGAATTTCTTGTCATATGTGACTACAAGATGAGTAAGTTTTATACAAGGCCATTTAAAAATGAGGATAGCATCTTAGTTATCTATCCGCCTGTTATATTTTTTTTCTGTCCTGCAGAGTAAATAAATTCTTCAGGCTTTCACAGAAGGCTTTTCATGTAGGGTGAGATTTTAAGCTTCCACTGTCACATGACTGTAAGGTTCAAGTAGTGTTCCCAGTACTAGAGAAGGTTAACCTATTATCAGTGATTGGACTTTCTGAACATTTCTCTTGAAAAGATTGCACCACCAAAAACAACAACAACTAAAGCATACAGGAAGCTTTTTTTAAAAACCTAGCTCAAATAATAATGTCAATATTCCATTGCCAAAAGAGATGGCATATAATATTGACATTAAATTAAATTATAGAAAAAGGTTGCAGAGTACCACAGAACAAAGGAATCGTATCTTTGCAGTGTGTGTGTGGGGGGGGTGGCTGCTGAAATTCCAGGAAAAGCTAAGTATGATGGTGGAGAAGCATGTATGATTATCAGTGTCATCCAGCATGATATATTAAGATGCCACTTTCCAGCTTGATGTCCTTCAGAAATTTCCGGCTGTGTTTTCCATGCTTTGGGTTATAACACACAATCTCTTAGAGACAGCAGGTTGGGGAATGTTGTCTTAAAAGCTGAGGTCCCTTGTATTTAGCTAATGACAAAAAGAAGTGTTGAAACTTTTTTGTGAAGAAGAAGACAAATGTTTCTAACAGCATAGTTCTGTATGTGCCTACTCAGAAGCAAGATTCACACTCATTGAATTCAGTTGGATTTATTCCCAGATAAGTGAATATAGTACTGCAGCTTAAGCACAAAAAATTGCAAACATTCTAAGAAATTGTCAAGAAATTTTAATAATTACAGTATACTGAGTGGAAATGAGAAAAGCAAGATAAACCTTACATAATTGCTAGAAGCTTGTTGAGAACCCTGTTATGAACCTATGATGTGTATTTGGCATGTGCTACAGGTTGGTCTGAATGAAGTCCACAATGCATGTCGTTTTTTGCTGTACCAGGCATTATTGTGACTAATGATCGCAGTACAGCATTATGCCATTTTAGTACGTTTTTACTTCATAACAGAATGTTGAAGAAAACAAGAAAGGTTTGTTTCCGTGTGGTAGATCAAGGAACATTACTGTATTGCATTTCAATTATTGCTTTTACACACCTTCCTGGCTTTTTCCTGCTGAGTGTCTGTGTACAACAAACAAAATCAAACCCTCTGTTGGCATAAACAAGACACATGTATGGAAAGTACATTCAACAGGACTTAGTTCTAAAATGCTAACAAGGTTTACTTAGATTCTGTGTACTGTGCACTTGATGATAACAATATAAAACTTTATTGGCCCAATTGACACAACGGTTGCAACTGGAGGTGTACAACAGTGCTCTTTGATTTATGTCTCTGCTGCTTACTAACCTGTTCCGTCTGTGCCCCCACCCCCCCGGTTCCATTGCATCCAGAACAAAAATAGTCAGGACAGGTGCGTGGGGGATGAAAAAGCCCTGCGTGGGGGGGGCAGAGGTGTGTACGCCCAGGGCCGCCACTTCCATTAAGGCAAACTAGGCAGTTGCCTAGGGCACCAAAATGGAGAGAGGGCGCTGGATGGCCTCCCCCCCCCCCCCGCTGGCCACTGCCGGCCATCCCCCACCACCCGCCGCCCCCCCCCGGCCCCTCGCCTATGGTGCAAAAAAACCTAGCACCGGCCCTGTGTACGTCTAGGCCTTAGAATGAACCTTGGCTGCGCATACATACAGAGGACCCTTCTATAACAGTTTGTATAACATAAAATCTGTACCACATAAAAAATTCCGGAGATAGGGGAAATTTGCTTAACAGAATCGCCAATGGGGTGAATCTGTACAACATAAAAATGGTCCCGATTAGGGATTACTCCATTTTCAATGCATTCCTATGGGAAATTTGTATAAAGGAAAATTTGCTTAACAGAATTCCATTTGCAATGAATTAATTCCTTTATACAAGGTGCCACTGTATATAAAATAAAATAATAAATAAAATACCAAGAGAGGGCAATATCGTAAGAAAATAAAATATAAGAAAACATTTAAATATTGGATGGGAGACTTGATCTGAAAACTGTAACACCTTGTGTAGTTTGTGCTGCAGAAATAGATGAAGTTGGCACATTTTGGCATTGGTGGGGGGTTGTCACTTGATGGAATTGAAAAGAAAACCTGTGTTGCAACTTCCGGCTGGATTTATAAGAGTAGTTGACTCAAGAAGCATGTCCTTAACAGGTTACTCTGTTACTCTGTTTACAGCAGAATCTTTACCGTTTACATTTCCAGGGCATTTAGAGAGTTGGCTAGATCCTACGATGGTTGTTTGAGGAAGGCTGTGTGAAGACAGTTATGTAACTAATAATTTGAATGCAAGGAGCCCAAGCTTTGGCGTATCCCCATGAATTTGCACCCTTCCTTTTGTTTTCAGGCCGTGAGCCTTTTAAGTGGGGTCCTAGGGAACACATGGCTCTCCAGATGATGTTTCACTGTGACTTGTGACAACCTTAGCCAAGATAGCCAGTAGGAGAGGAAGGTGGAAGCTGCATCCCTGCAGTATCTGGATAGCCTCATATTTCCCCATCCATATCCTAAAACTAAGCTGTGCTATGTTAGGGTCTTTCTTCTTTTCTTCTTGTCTGGCTTCCGTTAATTAGCCACATTTTTAACACCAAAAGGGCAAGAGGTAGTCACATGGCCCAAGGCTATGCTCAGATCCATGGGTTCTGGAGACTAAAAGTCTCCTGCAGTTATGTGGGAGAAAAGGACTTAAGTATTTGTCAAGGAGTTTGAGAGGACTCTTTCAATCACTGTAGTGGCATTCACTGTTCCATGGTGTCCAGGCTGCAGCTGAGACTCGAGATGTAAAATTTCCGGAAATTTTGAAGCTCAGAAAAAACGGAATTTTTTGGAAAAATTGAAAAAAAGGCTACATTAGCACTCTCCACCCCATTTTACAGTTTGAAAGTCATTCTGTTACTTTAGGAACATACTGTATATGACTATGTACAATTTGACTTGGCAGAAAATTATTACAACTAGCATATTAAAATATAGTGTATGCAAACAATTATTTCAAACAATTGACTTTTTAAATAATATTTATTTGTAATTGCAAGTAACAAATGTAGTATCAATCTCCTGAACTGTTTACTAGTTTATGTGGAACAAAAATACCTCTACAAAACAATGTTTAAAAATGCAGAATTAACCATTCATATTTCCTCTCCACAGTATTAAATAAAAATAAAAGAAAAACCTGGTTCTTGTAAAAAGAATTGAAGAGGGGGAAAATGTATAGAAGGAAGTGGGGCTAAGTTGCAATTAATTGGCATGCTATTAAATCAGAATCATTTTTGTTGCTCTGTATTTTCTTCCAGTGCTTTGAGGCCTAGTGACACACCCACCCACATGCAAAAATAAAAGTGATATCTTTTTCTTTTGACAATAGCAGTATCTCCTCTAAACCTAAAGGGATAAATGCATTCTGTTCTTGCTTTGGAGAGTTCATTTTATAATCTAGGACTTGCTTGTCCTTAGTGCACAGAAATCAGAATGATTTGATATTATGCATATTTTTTAGAAATGATTTGGAAAATATTAGAACACCCTGTCTTAAAATATTTTATTCATCATGTTAAAATAAAACATTCCATAATCTTTTCCCCCTCTTTTTTCAATTTTTCCAGCTTTTATGGGAAAAATCCCAAAAGGCTTCAGGAAAAAAGGGGGGAAATATCCCCCCCCCCCGAATTTTCTCATTTTTTTCCCAAGCCTTCACATCTCTAGCTGAGACAGGCAGCAGTCTTGGGATAAACCAGCAACACACTTGCTAAACTGTTATTACCTCCGCCAGTATTCTAATGGTGTAGGAGAAGTTCCGTATGCACATATTCCATGAACCTGTGCTAATTACACATTTGTGATAAAGTCACTGCAGGTGTTGCAGTCTGTCTTAAAGAGGAAAGCTGCACATTGAACCATAATATTATGGCTCTGTTGTGTGGTTTTGTGAGAGTCATATATGAGACTCTGTTCCTGCAACTTGAACAAGGACAGATCTTGTTTGACTCTTGGTTTGGAGACACCTGTTAGCCTTGATGAGATGTTAACCAGCTATGACGAGGCTGGGTCAGAGAATTCTCACTTTTTTAGTGTTACATTTGTCATAACCTTATTTTTCAGTGTCTGACCTGTAACTATAACAAAATTAAGCATTCCTGTCACCTGGTCCCCCCCCCCCGACAACCAGTGATATATAGAAAAAATGTACATACTTGTGAATTAAATTATTGGTGTATTGAATTTGGTAATTTAGTAAGACTGAAGCAATGGTTTGATGTAGTGGCAGCCAGTGGGTAGTTAGTGCAAACCCTGTTTCTAAAGCCATAACAAAAAGGCTGTAATCTAACAAAGAACAGAGCTAACTTGAGACATCTGCTTCAATCAGTCAATTTTATTTTACAGCCAAAGGCCCGATAAAATACAGTATACATTCCAACAAGTACACATTCCAATAATTAAAAGAAACTTAAAATCTGCTTCAAGTGAAGGTACAATGTGTCAAAAGATGAGATTCCGTTAATCTCTGTCCTGCAAATCATAATTACCTTACTTTCATTAAGGAGTACAATACAATAATAAGTTCAAGTAATTCACCTATATGCCCTTCCGTGAAGTACAGTAGGACCCCAGTATCCGCTGGGGATTGGTTCCAGGCCTTCCTGTGGATAATGAAAACCGTGGAGAAGAGAGAACACCAAGGAAAATCCCCCAAAACTGCTGTTTTATGACAGTACAGTAGCTTGCTTTACAGCTGCTGTTTGCTCATGACCTGGGGTTCAATCCCAGGTAGCAGGCTCATGGTTGACTCAGCCCTCCATCCTTCTGAGGTTGGTAAAATAAGTACCCAGCTTGCTGGGGTGGGGGGATGTGTAGCCTGCATACTGTAATTAAACTGTAAGCCGCCCAGAGACTACTTGAAGTGGTATAAGGCGGTATATAAGCAGAACTTCCCTTTTTACTGCTGCTTTATGACAGTAGCTTGCTTTGCAGCTACATGATTTTATATTTTTTACTTTGCCAACTGTGGATAATTGAATCAGTGGATAATGAATCAGTGGATATGGGGGTCCTACTGTAGTAGGTAAACAATTTTGCAGTATCATTGTAATATGCAAGTACTGCTTCCCATCAGTACCCTTACGTAGTGCAAGTTCCCTCCCCAATTCCAGCTGGGAAGTAAGCAAAAAAGTAAAATAGTGCACATGGAAAAAACTATTTGGGTGCAGATAGTTTATTTAATTTGTTCTTGGGCATTTTAATGTCGTTTTTCAGAGCCTTGGATAGGGGAGCTAGGTGTTAATTATTTAAAGAAAAGCAGTGTTGGACACTTATTCTTATTATTAAGCGTTTTTGTGAGTAGATAGTGCCCAAACTTTTTTTGGGGGGGGTGTTAATTGATTATTTTATTATCTTAGTAAATTAAGGTTGTCTTATTATGACAATTTACTTGCACACTGTGGGGAACTGTAGATGGTTGACTGTGCTCTGTTTTTCCTGTTGTTGTATGTGCCATGGGGGAATGAAAATGACTCCATGCCTTCCCGTGAAAAAAAGCGAGGTGCTGACAGCTTGTTCTCTTATCTTGATGTGGTTATTTAAATAGCTCGCTCAGTTCTTTTCTCCTAGGAGCTGTGATGTTTGATTATGAAACTTGATTTTGGAACAATGTTCTGTATGCTTGAAAACACACCATATTAGCAGTAAGGTCAAAAGAAAGCGTGTTCTATGTGTTGTAGAATGCTGATTTTTATCACAGATTGTACATTAAAATTTTCCGTAGTTAAATGTCACAGAAATAACCCTCCAGGATTTAGTACAAGCTGCCAATGCAAATGACTTGAAATTTGAACTGTACTGTCAGAGATTTTTACTGTTCAGTGGTGTTGTCATTTGAGTTTTAGATACAGGCTTTACTGTGTTAATAATAATAATAATAATAATAATAATAATAATAATAATAATAATAATAATAATAATAATAATAATAATAATAATAATAATAATAATAATAATAATAATAATAATGCCTTCTAGCCGATTCTGACTTATGCCCTCCTTTCAGGGTTTTCCAGGTTTAAAAATTATTTACCAATTATCTTCTTCTGGGGTAGGGACCTAACTGAAGGGGTGCACCTTGGGCTTGACCAAGACCACCTAGGCTGGCTCACAGGATGCAAAATGAAGAATAGCACTCACAAACTCTGGCACCCCATCTGGGTACCTGTACCACTACTTAATTCTTCAAAAATATCTGTGTTGTGCCATTCAAAGCATAAGAGATCTGCTATAGAGATGAGCTTTTCGTTTCTGAACTGGTCAGTTTCTGAAATGAGCTGTGGGAGCCCAGCTGGCGTTCGGAACCAGAGGAAAGCGATCAACCAATCCCTTACCTTGCGCTGGGCTCGTGTGGGGTTAATCTCCAACGAGGAAGAAGCCTTTGAAGCCTCTGACACGTCATTTTTCTTTCTCCCTGGTGCTGGCCAATCAGACAGGGAGATGGGATGATGCATTTCCCTGCACAGCTCCTGATTGTCTAGTGCCAGATAGACGGAAAGATGACGGAGGCTTCTTCCTCGTAGGAGTTTAACCCCGCGTGGGCGCAGCGCAAGTTAAGGGGTTGGTTGATTGCGTTCCTCCAGTTCTGAATGGCACCTGGGCTTCCGCGGTTCGTTTCAGAAGCTTACCACTTCCGAAACGAAAAGCCCATCTCTAATCTGGTATACAGTAGAACCTCTGATCAACGATCCCTCTAATTTTCCAGTACCAGTGGGCGAGGCTCTATCTGATGTGTTTGGAATTCTAGCTGTGTCCAGAATCAAATGGGCGGCAACATTGGGTGGCACCAAGCCAGTGCTGCATGGCGGTGCACTTGCACGGATTCGAAGGGAACATGGCCTCTGATGGATCTTTTTAAGCAATTAGCCCTAAAAGCAATACATCCCTTGTCTTATGAGAATGCTCTGTGTTCTACCGGAACACAACAAAATAACTGCCTTGTTTCAGAATACTCAGTGATTTGCACGTTTCGTGGTCAATGAAATGCATAACTAACTTGTATTGGGAATAGCTGATCATGATTTCCATGGTTATTACAGCTTGGGAAAAATAGCCACTGTGCTTGTAGAAATCATAGAGTTGTCACTTGTAATGAACTGTGCCTCATATTTGCCTGGGTCAAGCGGTCCTCAAACTTGTAGAACACAGGTGTTCTTGGACTTCAGCTCCCAGAAGCTCCCTCTAAGGCACACACGTGGTTGCCTCCATACCCCCTCCTTGCATAGGGGTGGGAATGCCCCACGCCCCTGTCATGTTTTTTTTTTTGTGATGGCCACGATGGGACTGGTTACCCGGGTGTGTATGTTCGAGTTCACAGATCTTGTGTGCATAGAAAAGAGCCCCAGGTAGCCTAGATGAAAGTTAGAGGGTAGATGGCCCAGAAGCCTACACCGTTGTCTGTGCTGGCTGGGATTTCAGAAGATGGCTGTCCAAGACCATCTGGATTACTCAAGGTTGGGAACTCCTGGTCTATGCGATGCATGTATCCAGTTTTACTTTTTCCCATACAGAGCAAAATATTATGAGTAGACTTGATGTATTTACCTACACAGTTTTAATACAATTTTTTTCATTGCTTGGCAGTAAGGAAAGTATACATTTAATTTATGTTCATGCCAGTCAACCCTGTATTTGGATGAGAGAGATAATGCTCTTTTCGCAGGGTTTGGGACTATTTCCAGTTGCAGTGTGTTGGAAGTGTAAACAGTCCAGAAAATCTTATTTGTTCATTCTGTTTCCGGATGTGACTGTCTTTCCTTCTTGTGCCTGTTCCTGATTCTTATAGCAGGAAAACGCAAAAATAAACTTCTTGTACAGTTGTCCACTTCCCACTGAAAAAGAATTCTCTTGAGTTTTTAAGTAACCTAAGTATTAGTCTCTGATACTGTCTTTCTTTGGGAAATTGATTTTTTGGAATACCTAAGCAACTGTTGTTATTTTTAATGAAGCCAAACAAAACAAAACAAAACAAAACAATGCCGTTCTTCTGGTATTGTTGGATTATTTCAAGAGTTGTTCTGAAACAATTAGGTAGTTCTGGTGAAGATAGTTTTATGTAGAGATATGCAGATTTGTATTTTCAGACTGCAACTCCCACATACAGTGGACCCTTGTATAACAAACAGCTTGTATAACATAAAATTAGTACAACATAAAAAATTCTGGAGATAGGAGAAATTTGCTTAACATAATCACCTATGGGGAAAACCCATACAACATAAAAATGGGATCACTCTGTTTTCAATGCATTCCTATGGGAATTTGTATAAAGGAAAATTTGCTAAACATAATTTCATTTGGAACGAATTAATTCCTTTATACAAGGTGCCACTGTACCTGGTTTTTAGTACAGCATAAGCCTCTTTAAGATATGCCACTACTATAAAAGCAATATACCAGTCACACTGCTTTGGTCTTTCATTTGAAATTATACTCTGTCATCTTAGGCAAGTGTCCTTTTTCGATCCTTCCCCACATTGACTTTGCCCTCTTTATGCAATTTAATAGCCTGCGACTTGCTGCATTAAAGCAAGTTGGCAATTGAAGTGGGTCCATTTGGATCCATGGAATTTATTGAGAAGTTGACTCACCAGGTCCCCATTGATTCATTGGGTCCACGTGAGTCTAATTTACTTCTCTAAGTACCAGGGTTTGGGCTGATATCTTCATTTTACATTAAATACACTGTCAAATAAATAGAGGCGAAGTATCCGTCTTCCGGGGCACCGTTCAGGCCATGTTTCTGCCATCTTTCCTCTGAAGAGGTCTCCCTGGTCACATTCCACGAGGCTACTTAATGTTCTTGACACATATTTTATAGGATGGACCACCCTGGCGGCTTTAATGCCCCAGGTGTTCGAAATGAGTTGGGTTAAATAGTCTCTTCGTTTAATAACAACTCATAGTTTTGTTAACTTAGACAAGTCCCGGCAGTATGAGTTTGTATTCTTTGGCTTGGGAATGTGGGTTTGTAGAGACGATGGGTATTACCATATCGGCATTCCACAGTTAAATTGCTACCAGTTATGTTGGCATATATAGACTACAGTAATGGTCCAAATGCTTGTGTTGCATAATTTTGAATGTTTTGCATCTTCTGTTATGTTGTAAAAAAGAAAAAGAAAAAGAAACAGAGAGAGAGAGAGTGATCCTGCGGCTTTGTGTGGATTTTTGGTGAGTGGATGCCATTGATAGTAAGACTGTTGAAAAACAAGATGAATGTTTATGAAACATTTTTTAGTTTTATCCTGATCAGGAAATGCAGTATTGTGCTGAGAAGGATTCCATACCCTCCTCCCAATCTTGTTTTACTGTCTGGTTAATACTTTAGAGTGCTGGAGTAATGGTTTTGCTTATGCATCTATCAGAGTAGCTGCCTAGATGCCAAGCAGGGTCGGCCCTGGTTAATACTTGGATGGGAGACCACCAGGGAATACCAGGTGCTGTAGGCGCCTGGAGTAGTAACGGGCAAACCACTCCAGTATTCCTGCCAAGAAGACTCTGTGGGCACGGGGTCACGAAGAGGCGGACACGACTGTAACGACACAACACACACACACACACACACACACACACACACACACACACACACACACACACACACACACACATCTGTCAGAGCGAAAAAATTCTAACACTGGCATGAGTAAATTTTCATTGCATCAAAAAAGTTATATTCCAACTTTCAACAGAAAATATATACGTTATCATTGGGTCTGGGCTGTGACAGTAGCTACTTGAGTGAGTTGCATATTTGCCTAAGTTGTGTGATATGTGAATGTATATGGAGCAGGGATTTCTTCATCCTAAGATGCCTTTGTTTTCATCAGTGGCTACTAGACATATAGGCATTTGTTTTTGTTTAGACTGCAAATCCCACAACTCTCCATTCTGGGAGTTCCCCCTCCAGTAAGCCTGGGGGGTGGCCTCTCCCTTTTCCAAGAGGAGACCAGGCCCCAGGTTCACCTCTTCTGGACCACGAGGTCTGCCAGTCCAGCCTTCTGCTAAATGAGCACAATTTTGTGAGTCTGTCTGACAAATAGAACTTGTAGAAGAGGGAATTCTGGGATTTGGCATCCAAACAAGATGAAAGCACATATTTAGTGGCTACTGTTAACTTTCACAAGCACTTGTATCCCACATTGTATTGCCCGTGATGTGAGCCGACCATTTGAGTAGATAGTAACAAGAGCTTTTATGGTTCATCCTCTTTTTTGTTATAAATTTTCCTGTGACCTGAAAGAAGTCATGCATCAAAGTGGATGATCTAAAAATATTTTAAGCCGAGCTAAAGACATTGTTGAAAAACAGCTTTGACAAATGCTTTGTGTTTGTGTTTGGGTGAAATGCACTTAACATGAAAAAGGAGCCAGATTTGAAGGGGTCCCCCCCTTGTTTGGTGTCTGTTTGTGAATGGTAGCACAAGAGAGGATCTCATAAACCATTTTGTCTGCTGACATTGGTATTATAGTCAGGGTGGTCTTAGCTGTGTAAAGAGTGGCATTCTTTTTCCTTGTCTAAGACAATTTCAGACTATTTCTTTGTGTTTTGATTTGTGCAGAGAAGCAATATCCTGCATCCATAAACCAGAGATTTTCTGAAGGATTGAATTACTATGAAGCCAAATTAAAAGTAAATCGGGTCAAATTGCTCATCATGTTGAGCACAAGTGCCTATATATAGCCTGTATAAGAAATGTCTAGTTTAGCTGCGCTCTTTGAAACAATATCACTTTTATAAACACGGCAGATGCTAACCTGTAGTTGAACTTTTATTCTGTTTCTTCTATAATTTCCTTTGTTATTCTTGTCATCTGATATTTTTAAAAAGTCATGGGCTCGGGTGCTAAGAATTCTTTAAAGATTTGTTTTATCTATTTTTAAAAATTCATTTAATGAATACCTTCTAACCAAGGATGGGATTTTTCTGTGATGGTTTTTCCCACAGAGACCTCTACCCATATCTTAGGTAGGTACTTCTGAAGACTGAGGGACCCTTTAGAATCATGTTTCATGCCATGTGAGATCTACAGCCTTCCAGTTGATTTAGTGATCCTCTGGATCCATGTCAATTTTGGGATTTTTTAAAACCTGAAAACAGAAAGCATACTTTCTCCTCATGTGTTTGTATTCACTCACAAAGGCTAACACTTTTTTTTAAAAATTGGGAATAGTCCTCACCAAAAAACCTGAAGCAACTAGGGATGGGCATTTCATTTCGGAACCAGTAGGTTACAAAACGAACCACACGAGCCCAGGTGGTCCTCGAAACTGGCTGATAAATGCAAGTCCAGTTGCTTTACCTTTCTCTGTCTCTCGCAGGGTCAAAATCCAAGGAGGAAGCATGCTGCAATGTCATCTGTGCTAGGTCTGTGATGCTGGCCAATCAGGAGCTGTGCAGAGACAGGCATCACCCCGCCTCCCTCTCTGATTGGCCAGCAGCATGAAGCAGGGAAGATGATGTCGCAGTGGACTTTCTTGTTGGATTTTAACCCTGTGTGAGACAGAGAAAAGGTAAAGCAATTGGATCTGCATGTATCATTCGGTTCCGAGGACCACCTGGGCTCACCTGCTGGTTCCGAAATGAAATGTCGATCCCTAGAAGCATCAATTACATGTTTGCATTTATCCATATCTACCCAGAATTGTCTGGAATTGAATTTCTACCCAATTCATTATTATCTCAGGTATTTGGTACTAGAAGAATGATATTATTAGCCAGATGGCTGTTTGCTAGTGTCTTGATTTTAAACCTACAATGTGTGATACAGAAAATCATGCCTGTCCATAGAACATTTCCTCTGCAGCCAAAGTTCCCTCTTAGGTGCACTTGCACGCGCACTTCTCTCCCCGACCCTATGAAGGGCTATTCCTCCCTCATGAATTCACATCAACGGTTGTTTCTTCCGGTCTTGATGGAACCCACGTGGCAGAGGGTGGGGAGGAGAGTTCAATGTGCCTGTGGGAGTGAAGTTGTGTATGTGAGGGACGGACACCCATCCAGCTGGGCTGAAAATTAGAGTGGGCATTGCCAACAGCCAAGCTGTTAGTCATAGATCACAAAGACTTGTTATCCTAAAGACGCCATTGACGACAGGGACCCTGTGTCCTGCTGGGAGCAAAGTGTGAACGAAAGGGCCGTGGGTTGCATTTTTGAGCGGTGGTTTAGTATTTTACTAGTTTATGTTTGATGTAAGGAAATTTCAAGACTTACCTTGATAAGCATACTTGTATGGAGAGAGGTCCCAGCTAAACCATTAAGAGGTTAATTTTGAGAATAATGAAGCAGGGAAGATGGGAGCGATATAGAAATGTAAAAATAAAATAAGCAATAAAATAATGGATATCATATGCTAGAGGTTTTATTATGAAAGCTAAAGAGTTGATCTTCACAACCACAAATGTTTCTGCTAAACACATTATGATTGAAGAGGATTAAATTGCTTGCTCTTTTTCTAAAAAAATATATGAACCGCTTGTGTTAAAAATGTTGGTATGACAAACTTCCTTTTTGGAATTTGGAGCATGAGTTAACTTGGTTCAGTGTCTAATTCAAAAAATATTTTCCATTACATCTATTATTGAAAGGCTGAGAACTTCAAACTTGTTTCCCACTACATTTGAAGTGTTGGGGGAGAATTCTCCATGACCCTCTGAGTTTTAAGTACATTTGGCAGTTTAACAAGAGGAGGCCTCTCCGGTTCCTGAATGTTAGCATATTTAAACCTTCATTCAAAAAAAACAACAACCCTAAAAATATTCAATCTTCTTCTCTTTCTGACTTTATCACAAACTAGTCTTTAAAACCTCTGTCGCCTTCCACATGCAGCAACACTGACTTCTTGTTAATTGTTAATTATCAACCCATTCCACGCTTCTGGATCTTGAGTTTATGTTCTGTCTCTGCTTGAAGGGGGACTTCAAAATAGGCTTGTGAACCTCACCTTAAAAAGTTTACTCTACAGTTCATATACTCTACCCAAAGGCAACTAGCCATAGGGCAGGCATGTCCAAACATTGACCCTCCATATGTTTTGGACCACAACTCCCACAGTCTTTTGTCATTGGCAATCTAAGCTTAGAATTCTGAGAGTTGTGATCTAAAATATCAGGAGGGCTGAAGTTTGGACTTGCTTGCCATCGGGTCAGCAAGGTTCAGCATTTCATTGTTATCAGTGCTGATCTTCAGTCTTCCTAAATGGTTCCAGCAGCATATTCTAGGCCAGCCTGGTCCTGTTTTTTGAGGGTGGCTTTTGTTTGTTTAATACTGTCATTAACGTTATGTTTATTTTAAACTTTGATTTTTCTTTTGTTTTCTTACTGTATTTTAAAATTCTGTATGTGTTCTTGACGTTGCATGCGTGCATGCATACATAAAGATAGGTACAGTACTTCATTGCAGAGAGGTTGGATGGCTTGCTCTAGGCTATTTAAAATACATTGTGTGTGTGTGCAGCTATATTTTAAGAGCTGATCCAAATGTTCAGAAGAACCCACGGGACAGGTCTCCATGTTCCTGGAAAAGGCATGTGCAGAATCAGTCTGTCGAGAGTGCATCTGTTAAAACGTGTCTTCATGTGAGAATCCTGTATCAGGCTTTTACATGTCCTATATACACATCATATGCTCTTTTAGCAAATCTAGATGTTTGGATCTAAAACTACTCTTCTCCAGAATGCTCTTCTTGTATCTGGAAAGTCAACTTCCTATGACGAACTTCAGTTGTTGCTGTTGATGATTACTATGTGCAAACAGTATGCATTTTAATAACTGCTATTCACGATGACAGCAGTACTGGGCGGTTACCCTCACACCTTCTTTATGGCTTTTCCATGGACATGGAAGACAAAACATTATCCTACATAATCTTTTGGTCTGATTCAGCACAGCTTCTCCTAAATTCTGAGATCCACCCCCCCCCCCCCGCTGTTTTCCTCAGGGCTCAAGGGAAGACTGCCTTTCAGACCTCGCTATAGTAGAGATGAGGGGGCAAAAAAAAAACCATTGCATGAATGATTTTTTTTTGCTTATTACAGACTTATTCATACAATAAGTGAATGGTTAAGGTAAGCCAATGGCCTTAACCATTTTGCCATCACCAGTGGCAATCAGTTTGTGTATGAAAATTAAATTGTTTATAATCAGAATTTATCGGTGGATCATTACGGCATGTCAATTCACTTAGTAGGGTTCATTAAGAAACGTTTGGAGGCAAGCATGCATATCATAGAATATTTTAGATATACACGGTAATTGTATAAAGTTAACATATAATGGAGTACAATCCAACTTTCACAGCCCAAAGAAATTTAATTCTGCATTAATGCATTACATCTAATTAAATGGAAATGAAAGCACATTGTTCCCTATCACCAATTATTTATTGGTATGTGGTCATATGTTACAATAGCCTTAGATATTTTAATGGTTGGAAATTATACAGTGCACAGCCACTTGTAAATTGGCACTGCCCATGTCTTAGCGCCTCAGAATTTGTCTCACAAGCAGGGTGGTACAGCTGGGAAAGGTCCCTTGCTTTATCTCTGTAATGATGTACTGTACTTTGCAGCTTTGATTTCCCCAGAAAAGACAGCTATTTCTGCAAATATCTTACATTTCTCCAAATAAATCAAAGGGTTATTGCCAATTTCATTGTTCTTTTTAAAAAGCCAGGCATGTACATTTTTTGGAAAAATTTCTGGGGAAAAATCCAATGTCTTAATTATGATAAATGTCTGATTTAGAATGTGTGTTTGCTAAACAAAACTTTGTAATATCCCAAGTATTTGAAATAAGATATTTCATTATGTTAAGTCTAAATATTTTAGTCAAACATATTCAAAGTGTTATGAGGAAATTTTTATTAAGTTTTTTGTTTTTCAGGTTTTGCTTGGCATGTTTCCCTTGCGTGGTTTGTTTTATTTTAAGTGGAAAAAGTACTGAAAGCTATTGAAATACTAATTTCAGCACATACAAAAAACTGTACGTTGTAGACTGCGATTGTCTACTCATTTGCTTCCGAGGGTTATTCACTCTCTTTCCCACTGGGGCACCTCTAGTTTTATTGTCATCTGGAAAATCACTTGCAATATTGCAGAATCATTTGCATCTGCTCATACTGTTACTGGTTAGCTTTTTGAAACTGGATTTTTTTTAGAAATGGGGCAACTTGCATGAAAAATTTAAGTGCTAAATTTTTTAGGCAGGAAAAATGTTCACTTTCATGTAACACACATACACACACAGAGGAAGTATAGTCCCCTCTGAGAGGACTTTTATGCTGCCATACTTCATCTGGTTCTAAGAAACAGAAAATGAAAATTCTGCCCATTTTTGTATGCCCATCGATAAGATATGAACTTTCAGTTTCCCTTTATGAACCTTCCAGTACAGTATTTGAAGCACTACTCTGGTTTGGGGGCAACTTGATGGCACATAAAATCAGCAGCTCTGAATGGTATCTGAACAGGGCTGAATCAGATTTGGTTTAAATCGTTTTTTAAAAGATCGCCATTTAAATCACTCACCAGAAAGATTTCACTTACAGTAGTCATCGGATCTCCCCTAAAAAGTAGGTGAAATGCTTGTCCAATGAAAGTGGTTCAGTCCACTATATGGTGCGTTTTAGGCTCCCTGTAACTCACAGCCTGGCCAGGAGGGGAGGTCAGACAAAAGCAATGCATCCCAGAAGGTTGATGAATCCAGATGATTTTTAAACCGCCCTTGGGGAGTTCCTTACATCTCTGATGGGTGATTCTGTTGAATCCTTGCTTGATCTCTGGAATGTTGAAGTGAGAAAAGCCATTGACTGGATTGCTCCTAAACATCGCCTTCCTCAAAATAGACCCAAATTGGCTGCTTGGTTTACTGGGAAGTTGGCAAAATTGAAACAGGTGGCCCGTAGAGTTGAAGGGCATTGGCGGAAAACCCAGATTGAAACAGACAAAGAAACAGTGAAAAGCCTTTGGAAGACTTACTCCAAGGCAGTGGAGGCAGCAAAGAAAGCATTTTTCCTCTACAATCATTGATTTGGCACAAAATCACCCAGGGCAGCTTTTCAGAATAGTCAAAAGCCTGGTGCACGCTGACACATGGGCGGATAACACAGACCACTCTGTATCTCACTGTGAAGAATTTACGCAACACTTTACAGGCAAAATTGAAGAGATCTGGGCTACCTTGGATGCAGCTATTAATGGATGACTTTCAGCTCCTACAGCCGGATGATGTGATCAGGACCCTTGGGGAGGTGAGGGCCACCACATGTGTGTTGGATCCTTGCCCCTCATGGATCATAAAAGCTGCCAGAGAAGGCATGGCAGACTGGTTAGGAAGAGTAGTGAATGCCTCCTTACAACAGGGCAGGATTCCGACATGCTTAAAGGAGGCAATAGGAATGCTGCTGTTAAAAAAAACCCTCCTTAGACCCAATGAAACTGAACAATTGCTGACTGGTATCAAATATCCTGTTCTTAGGGAAAGTCCTAGAGCAGGTTGTGGCCTACTAAGCTCCAGAGGTTTCTGGATGAGATAAACTACCTGGATCCATTTCAATCTGGCTTCAGGCTTGGCTATGGGATGGAGACGGCACTGGTTGCATTGGTAGATGACCCACGCAGGGAAATGGATAGGGGATCTGTGTCCCTTTTGGTTTTGCTAGACCACTCGGCTGATTTTAAATGGGAATCTGGGGCACTGCATTAAAGTGACTCCGGTCCTTCCTGCAGATAGAATGCAGAAAGTGGTGTTTGGTGATTCACATTCGACACCACGGCCACTGTCCTGTGGAGTTCCCCAGGGTTCTGTTCTGTCTCCTATGTTATTTAACATCTATATGAAACCACTGGGGGAGGTTATCAGGTCTTTGGGGGTTAGATGCCATCAGTATGCGGATGATACCCAGCTCTACCTCTTGTCACCTCTGGACTCTAAGGGAGCTGCTATCTCAACTTTAGAATAGAATAGAGTTTTATTGTCATTATGCATACGCAAGATATGCACAACGAAATTAGAGTGCTGTTCCACTACACACTCTAAACATACAAAACACATAAAACACATAAATCACCATACAAAATATTAAAAACTCTTAAAATTGCTTACAAAATTTAAAACACTACTTAAAAACTGATTAAGATGGTGCTAAAACTGTCGCATTTAACTTGGATACCGCTCTGTGATAAAAACTGTTCTTTAGTCTATTTGTCCTTGACCTAAGAGTCCTGTATCTCCTGCCAGATGGCAACAGTTCAAAAAATTGGTGGCCGGGATGCGAAGGGTCTCTCAAAATTCTAGATGTCTTCCTTGAGCATCTGGAGTTGTATAATTCTTCCAAAGGAGGAAGAGGACAGCCCACTATCCTCTCAGCAGTGTTTATGACCCCCTGGAGTGCCCTTCTATCTGCCACTGTGCAACTGGCGAACCAGACACAGAGGCAGTAAGTGATAGTGCTTTCTATAAAGCCCCGGTAGAAGGTTACCAACAGATTCTTAGACAGTTGTTCCCTCCTGAGAAGTCTCAGAAGATATAATCTCTGTTGGGCCTTCTTAACCAGTGCTTCAGTGTTGGCACTCCAGGTCAAATCCTCCTGTAGAATGACTCCTAAGAACCTACTGTCCGTCACCCGCTCTACACAAACTCCACCAATAATCAGGGGCTGAGTGTCTGATTTCCTTTTTTGATGGTCCACTATAAGTTCCTTGGTCTTGTTGATATTTATCATCAGATTGTTGGTTCTGCACCACCGTAGCAGCCGATGCACCTCCTCTCGGTAGGCTGACTCGTCTCCACCAGAGTGGTACATGAGTGTTTAGCTGCAGTAATGTATTGGATGAGGATGAACAAAATGAAACTAAACCCAGACAAAACAGAGGTGCTCCTGGTCAGTCGAAAGGGAGAACAAGGGATAGGGATGCAACCTTTACTGAATGGGGCCATCTTCCCATTGAAAAATCAGGTACACAGCTTGGGGGATGCTCTTGGACTCATCCTTGAACTTGGATGCCCAGGTCACGGCTGTGGCCAGGAGCACATTTGCACAATTAAGGCTAGTACGCAAGTTATGCCCCTTTCTTGAGAAACCAGCTCTGACCACAGTGATCTATGCCCTAGTGACGTCCTGGCTGGACTACTTACTATAATGCGCTCTATGTTGGGCTACCGATGAAAAGTCTCAGGACACTTCAGCAGGTCCAAAATGCGGCAGCCACACTGCTGACTGGGGCTGGGTACAGAGATCACATTAAATCAGCTCCACTGGCTGCCAATCAGGTATTGAGCACAACTCAAGGTGATGACCTTGACCTGCAAAGCTGCCTTGGGTCCTTTTCCAAGGAGAAAGGCGGGGTAAAAATAATCTATAAAAAACCTGGGACCTGGCTACCTCAAAGATTGAATCTCACAGTTATGAACCGACTCAGGTGGGGACACTTCCGTCCATCTTGCCACCCTCACAGGTACGTCTCGTGGGAACCCATGAAAGGACCTTCTTGACTGCTATGCCCAGACTCTGGAACTCCCTCCCGTTAGAGGCCAGGACTGCCTCATCTCTGTTGTCCTTCTGGAAACAGGCAAAGATTTTTCTCTTCAGGCAAGCTTTCCCTGAATGAGGGACTACTATTAGGTCTCTTTTACACAGTCACCCCCTGCCATTTCGCGGTTCAGGTACTGCGGTCCCACTACATCCCGGGATCGCAGTGCCTGCGGGGGGCGGTGGGTCCCTAACCCCTGTGATAGGCGGGGGGGGTACTGTATTAATCTACAGGTTCACATAGACTTTGTGTTTATAACTACTTATAATGTTGTAGCTTTAATGTAATGTTTGTCTATTAATGCTGTAAAATGTCCCTCAACTCCTTGTTCTCAAATACTTGAACATGTCTTAATTGTAGTGGACTGTATATTATCCCTCATTACCGTACGCTGCCTTGGGTCCTTTTCCAATGGGAAAAGTGGGGTAAAAATACTCTAAAATAATAAATAAATAAATAAATAAATAATAGCTGTTCTTGTTGCTTGTATAAGTATTGTCGATAAGAGAGAGGAAACCATTTCATGCCTAGGAAACTCAAATATAGAGCAAGAGTGTTCAGCTTATCTTGTTTTACTGGAAGCCAGTTCGGGTATGAAGGAAATTATTAGCTCTGCTGTTTCTTTTCAAATGTTTGTTGATTATAGAACTTCACCAAAGCATACATCACATTCATAAAGGTGTATTTTATAGAAATGACAGAAACAAAAGCTCATACTGTAAACTATTAAGTAGTATTTCTTCTGTGCTGAAATAAATGCTGGAGGAAACTTGGTGAGCCAAAATTAGGTTCTATCTTTCCTGGTATCCACCTTCTATTTAGCAGATAGAAATAAACTTGAGTTGATGGGGGGGGGAGGGGATTTGCAGGCAAACCTAAAAAGAGAATGTTTGCAAAGATGTTCTCAGAGAAGGCAGAGGCATTAGCGTGTGGGAATTCACTTCAACATCTAATAGCAGGCGCTTAAAACCCATTGAGCACAATCTCTAATGGAAGGGATATGAAGAACTGGAGTCTGTGTTGAATTTTCAACCGTACATCCCTAACCCTTCCACCCCACATTTGTTGAGGGGGTCAATGAATGTTGGGTTGGTAAGGAGAGCTACTTTTTCTTGTATCCACTATGCAGGGACCTACCAATTAACCTATGTAAAATACAGTATATGCATGAGATAACATTAATTTATAACATTCTTAGAGCTGCAGAGCTGGTAGACCCTGGGCATCATTCAGTCTGGCCCCTGTCCAGGAGGCAGAGCGGTGAACGGAGCTCTCAAACTCTGTCTACCCTCCATCCCTACGCGTATATATATATATATATATATATATATATATATATATATATATATATATATATATATATGCATGTTAGGGTGGATTCGGGTTTCTTCCCGTGTAGAAATCTGGTTGTTTTGGCGACGTTTCGACGAGGTCTCACTCGTCATCTTCAGGCTGGTGTTCTGGCTTCTTTCTTCTTGAAGCAAAGCGTGACCTCAGTTGAAGTCCTTCTATAAATACTGCTGGGGGTGTGTGGTTTGCTTGCTCTGTTGCTGATTGTAGGTTCGTTTGTTCTTTTGTGATTTGCTGTGTGGCTGAGGCGATCGTTAAGGGCTTAACTGCTGGTGGGTTAGATGGCTGTTTAGAGACATCCTGTGTGGGTGAGGTGCTGGATGTGTGTCTATTAGCCTTTTGTTTCTTAACGACCTTGGTGATGGGTGTTCTGGCAGCATCCTGGGCTTTGGTGGAGTGTGGTCTTGTGTCTTGTGAATTCATTTTGGTCTGGCTGCGTGTCTGTGGTCTCTCAAAGTTTTTTTGGCGTGTGTAAGTGTGCTCCATGTGGTGGCTGGAGTGGGGAGTAGCGGTAGATGGTGCAGTCGTGGTTTTGTTATTGGATGGTGGTTTCGTTTCATCTGTGGGAAGGGTCTGGGTTTGTGTTTGGTGTGGATGGAAGGTGGTGGCATCTTGTGTCCTTTTGGACCTGGTGTCAGTCTTTGTGACAGAGGCTCGTCTGTTGACCAGGGCTAGTTTCCAGATGTCAGGCAAGCGGGAGGTGTCATCACGTTTATTCATGTTGTTTGGGTGTTTCTCTATTTCAATGGCTTCCATGATTATTCGACTGTTGAAGTGTTCAGTTTTGGAGATGAGTTTGGTTCTTTTAAAATCAATTTCATGACCTGTTGTTTTTATGTGCTGGAAGAGAGAGGAAGATTTTTCTTCTTTTTTGACTGCGTTCTTGTGTTCTGCGATGCGTGCGCTTATTCTCCTGTTTGTCTGTCCGATGTATGTGGCTGGGCAGACTTTGCATGGTATTTCGTAGACTCCTTGGTTTTCTAGCTCAATCTTGTCTTTGGGGTTTCTTAAAATGTTGGCTATTTTTTGTTCGGTGCAAAAGGCTGTCTTGATATTGTGTTTGTGGAGAATTTTGCTTATTTTGTCTGTGGTGCCTTTGATGTAAGGGAGGAGGGCAGTGCCGTTGTTCTCTTCTGTTTCTTGGTTCTTGGGGGGTGTTTCTTTTTGGATTAGTTTGGTGATGGTGTTTTTTTGGAATCCGTTCGCAATTAAAGCATTCGAGAGGGTGTGTAATTCAGTTTTTAGGTGGTTTTTTGTCAGCGAGGCGTTTGGTTCTGGAGATGAGGGTTTTTGCTACGGAGTTGATCTGTGCAGGGTGGTGGTGTGATTGAGCATTTAAGTAGCGGTTTGTATGTGTTTTTTTCCGGTAGATGGTATGTCCTAAGGAGCCGTCGGGTTTTTTGTAGATTAGGACGTCCAGGAAGGGAAGTTGGTTGTTGGCTTCTATTTCCATAGTGAATTGTATTTTGGGGTGTAGGCTGTTGAGATGTGTGAGGAAGTTGTTCAGTTTGTCTTTCCCGTGTGGCCAGATAACAAAGGTGTCGTCAACATATCTGAGCCAGAGTTTGGGTTTATGTTCGGACTTCTGTAACGCGTTGGTTTCAAAGTGTTCCATATATAGGTTTGCGATGACCGGTGAGAGGGGTGATCCCATGGGTGCTCCTTCTATCTGTTTGTATCTTTGTCCATTGTGGATGAAGTATGTGTTGGTTAGGCAGTGGTTGGTCAGATCTAGGATGTGCTTGGGGGGGGTTGTATTTGTTGTGGATAGCTGTCAAGGCTTCTTGAATGGGCACTTGTGTGAAGAGCGAAACAACATCGAAGCTCACGAGTAGGTCATTGGGTTGTAGGTCTTGTTTCTTTATAATTTCTATGAAGTGGAACGAGTTTTGTACGTATGAAGAGATGGATTCTGCATAGGGCTGGAGTTGTTTGGCAAGAAATTTGGCGAGGTTTTGTAGGGGTGAGCCTATGGAGCTGACTATGGGTCTGAGAGGTGTTCCTTCTTTGTGAATCTTGGGGAGGCCGTAGAGCTTGGGGCATCTGGAAGATTTCTCTCTGGGGATGATGCTTGGCTTGATTTCTTCACTTAAGGGTGAGGCTTTTTTATTTTGGCTTTGGTGGTTTTTTCCAGGTAGGTGGTGGGGTCTGTGTTCAAAGGTATGTAAGCAGGGTCTTGTAGTAGGTTGGATAGTTTGGCTTGGTAGTCAGATGTGTTCATCACCACTGTGGCATTGCCTTTGTCTGCTGGGAGAATGATTATGTTGTTGTCTTTCCTCAGGTTGGTGAGGGCTTTTTGTTCTTCTTTGTGTAAATTGCTTCTGGGTGGTTTGCTGGAGCAGAGGATATTGGTGACTTCGAGTCTGATTTTGTTGGCTTCATCTGGGTTGATTTTGGTTAGGCTGGCTTCCACTCCGCATATGATGTTTTCAGTGGGGATGTGTCTGGGGGCGACTGCAAAGTTGAATCCTTTGGACAGGACATTGGTCTCTGCGATGGTGAGTGTCCTGTCTGATATGTTGTGAACTGTTTGTTTCATGGGCTGCTGTGGGGGGTTGGGCTTCTGGCGTTTTTCCAGTTTGTGGAGTTTGTTGGTGTGTATGTCTGTCTTGTGGGAGGTCTCTGTTTCAGCTCTCCAGGCGGCGAGTTGCTTGGATTTGTTCCAGAGTGTTGGGTGGATTTTGTTGCTGAGTTTGAGGTGGAGAGTGAGTAGGTCTCTGTTGGTTTGATCTAGTAGGTATCTTTTCTTGTGTAGTTCGTTTCTGATTAGGGCTAGTTCTGTTCTTTTCAGGATCCTTTCGCTGGATGGGGTTTTTGAGTGGAATTTCAGTTGGAAGCTTGTGGGGATCACATTTTTATCTCGGCAGTTGCGTAGGAATGCAATGTCACATAAGATGGTGGCTCTTCGGACTTCTAGTTTCTCGTAGGTTCTGGTCAGCTGGAAGGTTTCCTCCCCGTAGAGGTCGGATATTTGTTTTCGTAGATTTTCACGGGTATAGGTATGCATGTTAGGGTGGATTCGGGTTTCTTCCCGTGTAGAAATCTGGTTGTTTTGGCGACGTTTCGACGAGGTCTCACTCGTCATCTTCAGGCTGGTGTTCTGGCTTCTTTCTTCTTGAAGCAAAGCGTGACCTCAGTTGAAGTCCTTCTATAAATACTGCTGGGGGTGTGTGGTTTGCTTGCTCTGTTGCTGATTGTAGGTTCCTACAATCAGCAACAGAGCAAGCAAACCACACACCCCCAGCAGTATTTATAGAAGGACTTCAACTGAGGTCACGCTTTGCTTCAAGAAGAAAGAAGCCAGAACACCAGCCTGAAGATGACGAGTGAGACCTCGTCGAAACGTCGCCAAAACAACCAGATTTCTACACGGGAAGAAACCCGAATCCACCCTAACATGCATACCTATACCCGTGAAAATCTACGAAAACAAATATCCGACCTCTACGGGGAGGAAACCTTCCAGCTGACCAGAACCTACGAGAAACTAGAAGTCCGAAGAGCCACCATCTTATGTGACATTGCATTCCTACGCAACTGCCGAGATAAAAATGTGATCCCCACAAGCTTCCAACTGAAATTCCACTCAAAAACCCCATCCAGCGAAAGGATCCTGAAAAGAACAGAACTAGCCCTAATCAGAAACGAACTACACAAGAAAAGATACCTACTAGATCAAACCAACAGAGACCTACTCACTCTCCACCTCAAACTCAGCAACAAAATCCACCCAACACTCTGGAACAAATCCAAGCAACTCGCCGCCTGGAGAGCTGAAACAGAGACCTCCCACAAGACAGACATACACACCAACAAACTCCACAAACTGGAAAAACGCCAGAAGCCCAACCCCCCACAGCAGCCCATGAAACAAACAGTTCACAACATATCAGACAGGACACTCACCATCGCAGAGACCAATGTCCTGTCCAAAGGATTCAACTTTGCAGTCGCCCCCAGACACATCCCCACTGAAAACATCATATGCGGAGTGGAAGCCAGCCTAACCAAAATCAACCCAGATGAAGCCAACAAAATCAGACTCGAAGTCACCAATATCCTCTGCTCCAGCAAACCACCCAGAAGCAATTTACACAAAGAAGAACAAAAAGCCCTCACCAACCTGAGGAAAGACAACAACATAATCATTCTCCCAGCAGACAAAGGCAATGCCACAGTGGTGATGAACACATCTGACTACCAAGCCAAACTATCCAACCTACTACAAGACCCTGCTTACATACCTTTGAACACAGACCCCACCACCTACCTGGAAAAAACCACCAAAGCCAAAATAAAAGCCTCACCCTTAAGTGAAGAAATCAAGCCAAGCATCATCCCCAGAGAGAAATCTTCCAGATGCCCCAAGCTCTACGGCCTCCCCAAGATTCACAAAGAAGGAACACCTCTCAGACCCATAGTCAGCTCCATAGGCTCACCCCTACAAAACCTCGCCAAATTTCTTGCCAAACAACTCCAGCCCTATGCAGAATCCATCTCTTCATACGTACAAAACTCGTTCCACTTCATAGAAATTATAAAGAAACAAGACCTACAACCCAATGACCTACTCGTGAGCTTCGATGTTGTTTCGCTCTTCACACAAGTGCCCATTCAAGAAGCCTTGACAGCTATCCACAACAAATACAACCCCCCCAAGCACATCCTAGATCTGACCAACCACTGCCTAACCAACACATACTTCATCCACAATGGACAAAGATACAAACAGATAGAAGGAGCACCCATGGGATCACCCCTCTCACCGGTCATCGCAAACCTATATATGGAACACTTTGAAACCAACGCGTTACAGAAGTCCGAACATAAACCCAAACTCTGGCTCAGATATGTTGACGACACCTTTGTTATCTGGCCACACGGGAAAGACAAACTGAACAACTTCCTCACACATCTCAACAGCCTACACCCCAAAATACAATTCACTATGGAAATAGAAGCCAACAACCAACTTCCCTTCCTGGACGTCCTAATCTACAAAAAACCCGACGGCTCCTTAGGACATACCATCTACCGGAAAAAAACACATACAAACCGCTACTTAAATGCTCAATCACACCACCACCCTGCACAGATCAACTCCGTAGCAAAAACCCTCATCTCCAGAACCAAACGCCTCGCTGACAAAGACCACCTAAAAACTGAATTACACACCCTCTCGAATGCTTTAATTGCGAACGGATTCCAAAAAAACACCATCACCAAACTAATCCAAAAAGAAACACCCCCCAAGAACCAAGAAACAGAAGAGAACAACGGCACTGCCCTCCTCCCTTACATCAAAGGCACCACAGACAAAATAAGCAAAATTCTCCACAAACACAATATCAAGACAGCCTTTTGCACCGAACAAAAAATAGCCAACATTTTAAGAAACCCCAAAGACAAGATTGAGCTAGAAAACCAAGGAGTCTACGAAATACCATGCAAAGTCTGCCCAGCCACATACATCGGACAGACAAACAGGAGAATAAGCGCACGCATCGCAGAACACAAGAACGCAGTCAAAAAAGAAGAAAAATCTTCCTCTCTCTTCCAGCACATAAAAACAACAGGTCATGAAATTGATTTTAAAAGAACCAAACTCATCTCCAAAACTGAACACTTCAACAGTCGAATAATCATGGAAGCCATTGAAATAGAGAAACACCCAAACAACATGAATAAACGTGATGACACCTCCCGCTTGCCTGACATCTGGAAACTAGCCCTGGTCAACAGACGAGCCTCTGTCACAAAGACTGACACCAGGTCCAAAAGGACACAAGATGCCACCACCTTCCATCCACACCAAACACAAACCCAGACCCTTCCCACAGATGAAACGAAAACCACCATCCAATAACAAAACCACGACTGCACCATCTACCGCTACTCCCCACTCCAGCCACCACATGGAGCACACTTACACACGCCAAAAAAACTTTGAGAGACCACAGACACGCAGCCAGACCAAAATGAATTCACAAGACACAAGACCACACTCCACCAAAGCCCAGGATGCTGCCAGAACACCCATCACCAAGGTCGTTAAGAAACAAAAGGCTAATAGACACACATCCAGCACCTCACCCACACAGGATGTCTCTAAACAGCCATCTAACCCACCAGCAGTTAAGCCCTTAACGATCGCCTCAGCCACACAGCAAATCACAAAAGAACAAACGAACCTACAATCAGCAACAGAGCAAGCAAACCACACACCCCCAGCAGTATTTATAGAAGGACTTCAACTGAGGTCACGCTTTGCTTCAAGAAGAAAGAAGCCAGAACACCAGCCTGAAGATGACGAGTGAGACCTCGTCGAAACGTCGCCAAAACAACCAGATTTCTACACGGGAAGAAACCCGAATCCACCCTAACATGCATACCTATACCCGTGAAAATCTACGAAAACAAATATATATATATATATATATATATATATATATATATATATATATATATTTCAATTTTTACCCTGGGCGGCTTACAGAACTGAACAAGTCAGCAAAGAATACAATATAAAACAAATGAAATAATAAACAACAACAGCAATATAAAACAGCATTCTAAAACATATTAAACATCATGGCATCTTGACAACTTTTCATAGCAGTCACAGCTCAACAGCGATAATAGTTGGTGAGCGTGTGGATGGCGAGGGGACAGGGGAAAAAAAGTCAAGTTATGCCACCAAAAGCCTCATTGAAGAGCAAGGTTTTTAGTGCTCGACGGAAGGCTAACAGGAACTCTGCTGAGCGCACATTGGGTGGTAAGCTGTTCCAGAGGGAAGGGGCAGCCACCGAGAAGGCCCGATTGTGAGTGATGGACTTTCGGGCCTCTCTTGGGGTGGTGACCCGGAGCGAGTGCGCTCGCGACTGCCGAACTGGACGGGCCGAGGTTGATTGCTGGATGATGCGCTCTACATACATCCCTACATACATGCATCCCTGCATGCATGCTAAGGATAATATGATTTATATTTGATTGCTTTATTGAAAGATGTATGTTTGTGAGATGTTGTGATACAATCACCTGCTTATTCAAATAAAGCACTTAAAGCATTGTAGAACAAACTCTTTGAGATGCTCAGAGAAAAGAGAAAAGGAACCCAGATTTTATCTCATGAAATCAGGAAATCATTGGAAGGTCCAACGCACAGGAGCCAGAATCCCATTGGACCAGGTTGTCTAAGAGACCGCCTACTTTCATATAATCTGGTCCACCCCCTTAGGTCATTGGAGAAGGCCCTTCTACGAGTACCGCCACCCAAGGAAGTGCGAGGGGCGGCGGCAAGAAATAGGGCCTTCTCAGTAGTGGCACCGATACTATGGAATTCCCTCCCCTTTGAGATAAGAACTGCCTCCTCCCTTGAAATATTTAAGTGAGGCCTTAAGACTTACTGTACTTATTTAGGCAAGCCTTCTGAGCCTCCAGCCTTTACACATTTTTATAGCATCTTACTTTTTTAGTCTTATTGGCTGGGGAGCTTTTTAAACCCTGCTGCAACTACTGTTTTTTAATCTTGTTTCTTATTGTATTATATTGTATAGTATTTTTATAGTATTTTATAGGTATTGTGTTGTTTTTACATTGTATTGTTTTTATTGTACTATTTTGAATTTGTTGTAAGCCGCCTTGGGTCCCTTTGGGGAGAAAGGCGACATAAAAATAAAGCTGCTGCTGCTGCTTCTGATTTACAGGTAACAGGTTGCAGTCTCAGTTGTGTGACTAATATGTAACCAGGCTTTCAGTGAGCATCTCATTAATTAATAGCAATTTGCTGCTACAACTTATGTTGTTTCACTTTCTCTAGAGTAAACTTAAATAGGATTCTGGCCAGTATATTGTTAGGATGAAGCCATTATATAGTTGATGTTGAAGGAAATTCAAACAGCTAAAATTAGGATCTTTGAATTTTAAATGTTTAGGAATTTGGTTGTAGCTTTCTCTTTCTTATTTCCAAACTCATTTTCCGACAGCATGCAGTCTTAAATCAGTTTCTATCCAAGGAACCCATAAATGAATATTGGCATCTGCTCGAAACACATTACATTAGATAATTAAGTCTTCGTGACTGCAGCAGAAGTAGACAGATTTATGGCATGCTCTTTGACTGAGAAGAAAGGCAGTAGCAGATGAACTGTAGGAAGTGAAAAATGAAGA
The DNA here is from genome assembly GCA_037367245.1 of Phrynocephalus guinanensis. Taxonomy (NCBI): domain Eukaryota; kingdom Metazoa; phylum Chordata; class Lepidosauria; order Squamata; family Agamidae; genus Phrynocephalus; species Phrynocephalus guinanensis. The sequence goes on along the minus strand of CM074733.1, from coordinate 174,194,539 downwards.
TACATAAAGAACTGAAGGTTGTTTCTGCACATGTACATAATTAGGATAAAATCTTCAATAGTCATAGTCGTAGAATCTTGAATTTAAAAAATTGATGGGTTCCTCATCTGACACTTAACCCCTCCAAAAAACGTTCAAAAATGCTTCAGAAATCCTTTATTTTCTAAATCAAGTGCAAAAATAACTCAGAGAGGCAAAGTGCCACCAAACAAATCCTTGTGACGCAGGAAACCTGGGTTAGAATCCTGGCTTGGCGAATGGAAACTCAAGGGGCGGGGGGGGGGGAGGTCAGAGATAAAACCATTCCTTAAATATCTCACACACTGTACTTTGAAAACTCTGTTAGGATCATTATATGTTGGAAGCAATGTTGATAGCCCACAACAAATAACAGCATCAGATAATTTTAAGCATGTTTTCCCATTTTTTGGTTTTTAGTTTAGTTTGGTTTTGGTTTGTTGTTGTTGTTGTTTTTGGCTTGGAAAACATTGTATGCTTTCGAAGAAGCCAAGATGGCAAGATAACCAAATGGAGAAGCAGTTAGATTACTTGGGTTGTTTTATGCACCTGTTCTATTGTAAGTAGCAGGTAGCTGAAATTTGGGGACATAGTGTATTACTAAGTAGTGGTGCTGTCCACATTCCATTGTAAGTCAACTTCTGTGTAGAAGGTTGTGTAAAAATACTTGTAAGGTAGTATTTCTTTCTCCAGAAACTAGATGATTTAATCTGTAGTAAACAAAAAGGCATGATATATGTTTTAGAGCTTTCTTTATCAAATAAATAAATAAATAAATAATGTAGTAATCTATCCATAAGGTCTCTGTTAACTAGTAGTGATTATTGTTTCAGAACTCAGTTTTTCTACTCCCATCCCGTGCATATAACAGTTTTACTATGGTTTGTTGTAAACTCTTGTATTTTATGAGGGATGCTGAAGATGTTTTGGACTTGCAGTCTAAGGATGTGCAGGTTTCATTGTGTATGTTTCATTTCAGATTCTATTGGGGAGAGGGAATTGCTTCTTTCATTTTCCTCCTCAAGTATCATTCCTTTTGTTTAAAACGAAAGGGACAAATTCTTTGAGGGCATTTTGTTTTGCCTCTTTTCCATTTGTGTTTTTGAGTTGTCCTAAAGCTATAAAGAACATTTAAAAAACTATTATTTAAAAAAGGAGAGGCAAGGCAAGCAACAAAGAATCAGTCCATTCTAATAGTTAGCAATGGTATGTGAGAAAGAAAAAAGGATAGACCTATGCAGGGACCCACCTCAAAGCCCACCGGCCTGTTAGCACGGTCACAAGTTCAGCCTGTTGGCCCAGGTGCCTCTCAGAAGGAAACCAATCTCCCATATCCCACCAAGTTATACAATTTTAACAGAATAAACAGCAAATTAACCAAATGGCCATTATATACTGTATATATATATAAATGATTCAGAGAAAGTCCAGAGAAAGTCCTTTCCCCCACCCCCAAATACACCATTATTGTTGTGAACCACCCGGAGTTCCTTTGGGAAGACGGGCGGTATATAAGCCTTAAAACAAACAAACAAACAAACAAACAAACAAACATAGCCTCTTCTTCCTTTCTCCAAAACAGGGAGAAACATACATAGCCTCTTCTTCCTTTCTCCAAAACAAAGTAAGCAAGTAAGCAAATAAAGTCAAAAATAAAATAAAATACAAAAGGCTCAAGACCTCTCCACCCAAAATGACTGATATATGGGAGGTTTCTCTCCTTTGGACCACTTGATCTCTTCTCTCCAGCGGACTGCAACAGGGAAAAATGTCAAGGAAATACAGACCTCCATCAAGATAAAAAGGCAAAAGGAAAGGATTCAAGATGGAGAAGAAACAGCAGCAGCTAGGCAGGCACAGGGTAAGATAGAGGGCACCAGGGACACGAATACTGTTTCCCCGAGAACAGATGAAGCAAGCATTCTCCTCGCTGAGTTCCAGTTAAGTGAGGACCCTTTAAAGCAGGGGTCCTCAAAGTTTTCAAACAGCGGGCCGGTCCACCACCACCCAGACACCACTGGGGGCCGGATCCCAGTCCAAAAGCAGCTGGGGAGGCTGGCTTGCTCACAAAACAGGGGGTAGGTGGGGGGGTGTTGCAATTGGTCCCAGGGCCCCGATTCAGGACCTTGGGGGGCCGCATCCGGCCCCGGGGCCTTAGGTTGAGGACCCCTGCTTTAAAGCAACAAAAATTCCCACTCCTTGGACATTCTGATTGCCTTCCGACAGCCCCCTTTGCAATGCTATTGGAGGAGAAATTTCCCAGGTCAATTGACAAAGGGTCAAAGAAAGAGAAAGTAAGGAAACATGAAAAAAAAACCTAATAGTTTTACATCCCTGTCTTTCATTAAAATTAAACCTTTGTGTTTCATAGGCTGCCTTTCAAAAAGTGATGGAAGAACAATGGACATGAAATTAAGAACCACTTTTATGTTTTCCGATTTGTATTGACATGGAAGTTTCATCCCTATCCTCACCGTTCACCATGGGACTAGGGAACTGCTGAAAATAGCACAATAGAACGTCAGGAGAACACCAGATTGGGAAAGGCTGCTAGATATACTAACATTGGAGTAAATTCACTGAGACTTACACAATGGAAGCCTGTACAGCTTACATTAGGCTATACACTAAATTTATTTGAATGAAGAGTAGGGAGAACATTTATTTTGGAAAATCACTGAATGCTGGATAGTGTGTATTTAGACATGAGTTAGGTGTCATGAGATCTAGTCTCTTGAGCTGGAATAATCTGTCCTGTCATGCTTCATGAACAGCTGAAGATGTTAGATACACCTTGCAACTGCTGCTCCAAAAGTAGACTAAGTAATTGAGCAACAGCCATTTCTACATAGGATTGGCATGCTGTGTTGAAATGTGTATGTTATTTGGGTTAATTTGGATCTGTAATATAAGTTTGTTGTGTAAAAGAAAGAAGCTTGACACAGAACTTTGGTTAAAATACAAGTATGTACAGTTATACCTCGGATAACGACTGCCCCGGATAACGAATAATTCAGATAACGATTTGTAATTTTTACCCCCCCCCCACACACACACAGCCCACAGCCCCAGCCTCCCTCCACATTTGTCTTTAACTGACCTGCGGGGGGGGGGGAGGCAACATGCAGAGGTGGGGCCTGGGGGGGGGGAGAACCAGCACACGCTGCCCAGCTCTCGTGCTGACCAAATGCCCGGCAGTGGCAGAGGAGGAGGAGGAGGGGGAGAGGGGGGTGGGGGGGGAGTGTCAGCCGCCACTTGGCCCGAACGCCCGGAGGAGGAGGAGGAGGAGGAGGAGGAGGAGGAGGAGGAGGAAGCAGCAGTGGCAGAGGTGGGGGAGGAGGGGGAGGAGTGCACTTTGAAAGTGTACTTTAAAGAGGTCTGGGGGAAAAGGCTTGTTTTTTGCCTTTTTTCCGGACCTCTGGAACAGATTAAAATGATTTCCCATTCATTTCAGTGAGAAACCGTGCTTCGGGTAACGATTTCTTCGGATAATGAGTAACCTCGGAGAACGAATTACCGTCGTTATCCGAGGTACCACTGTAATGGAATATTTGCTCTTGTGGAATTCTTGATGAACTAAAATTCCTTCCTTCCTTCCTTCCTTCCTTCCTTCCTTCCTTCCTTCCTTCCTTCCTTCCTATTACAGCACTGCATAATTTAAAATTATGGGCATATATGAAATATAGACAAAATAAAAAAAGAAATTTAAATGATAATTAGACTGTTTTGACCAAAAGCAGGCTACTTCAATAGTGTTATTTCAGCCGTCTTGTCCGTTTGCTAGAACTACGTGTGGTGGGGCATAAATTACAGTACATTTATTTAAGTGCTGGATTGATTGAATTTCTCCACAGTCCCAGAAAATATATTCCATATCCAAGCAACCCTATTTTACTTGATTATCATTTGATCTTCTCATCCCACTTTGAATTCTATTAAGTGACTTCCAGAGAGTCCACCTAGTCTTGCCCTGGAGGGTGGCAATCTGGCATTCATGTATTCGGCAAAATGGGTTGTAGGTGCTCTCCAGATGATTAGCTTGACCTCTTCAGGATTAGTATTTAAAGCTTCAGATGTGTGCCAAAAACCTCTACTAGATTTTAGCTGTCAAGTAGGGGGTCTGGCATCCATGAAATGAGTGGATTTGTTGTTGCCTTATTTAATACCAATATTTTAATATTGCCCTTCTTTGTTCATTATTTGCTAGTACCTCTCGATTGAGGGTCAGTGCCAGCCAAGCAAAGGACTTGTTCGGTGGGCATAGGTTTCAAGCAGCCAGTAAGAATACTCTTCATTAAGAGTTATATCCACAAGTTTGGCATGTGCTGATTTATACCATATGGCACAAGCATATTCTGTTGCTGACTAGCACAGGTACAAAGCTGTGATTTACATGAATGTTACATCGTGTTCCAGCCATCCTTAGTATTCATAGATAGTTGGGTTTTTTCTTCTTGCGTGATCCTTTCCATCTGCATGTAAGCCGGCATTGCCTGCAGGGAATGTTGCTGTGGCATTCTGTACTGTGATTATGAACTATGACCCCTCTATTCCATAGAATAAAGACAGTGGTTGTCACAATATTTTGAGCTATTGGACCATTGTTTTTATTTATTTATTTATTTATTTAGATTATTTTTTCCCCACCTTTCTCCTTGCAAAAGGACCCAAGGTGGCTTACAATAATAAGGGACAAAATACAGCCCAGAAGATTTTGAGACATACTCAAATTAGGAAAAGGGAATTAGAAGAGACATCTTATAACATTCAGAGGGAACATTAAAGCTACAAGGAGGATGTGAAAAGGAAAAAACAATCCATTATGAGGGTTAGAAACTAACATGGAAAATACTGGTGTGCATGCATGACAATCAGATAACAGGTAGTCGTCATTCAGGGAAAGCTTGCCTGAAGAGTAGAGATGTAAAATTTCTGGAAATTTTGAAGCTGGAAAAAACAATGGGAATTTTCGGTAAAATTGGAAAAAAATGTCATTCTGTTATGTTAGAAACAGAAAATATAACTATGGAGAATTTGACTTGGCATGAAATTATCACAATTAGCATATTAAAATAGAGTGTATCCAAACAGTTATTATAAACAGAATTTACTTTTTAAATAATATTCATTTGTAGTTGTTACTCCATTTGTAATCTCCTGAACTGTTTACAAATTTATGTGGAACAAAAAAAACCCTCTACAAAACAATGTTTAAAAATCCACAATTAACAATCATTCATGTTTTCTCTCCACAGTATTAAATCAAAATAAAATAAAAACTTCATTCTCATAAAAAGAATTGAAGAGGGGGAAATGTATAGAAGAGAGTTGGGCTAAGTTTAAATGAATGGGCATGAAATTTAATCAGAATCATTTTTGTTGCTCTGTATTTTCTTCCAGTGTTTTGAGGCCTAGTGAAGAGAACAGAACCAGAGCCACACATACCCAGCCAGATGCAAAACCAAAAGAGAAACCTTTTTCTTGTGACAATAGAAGCACCTTCTAAAGGAAGAAATGCATCTTGTTCTTGCATTGGAGAGTTCAGTTTGTAACCTAGGACTTGCTTGTTCTCAGTGCATAGAAATTAGAATACAGTAATATGCTATTAAGCATATGTTTTAGAAATGATTTGGAAAATATTTATTCATCATGTTAAAATAAAACATTCCATAATCATTATTATTTTTTCTTTCTTCAATTTTTTTCTTTTTTCTTTTTTGGGAAAAAACGAAAAAAGGCTTCAGGAAAAAATGGGGAAAATGTTATTTTTCCTTTCCTTTCCTTTCCTTTCCTTTCCTTTCCTTTCCTCCTCCTCCTCCTCCTCCTCCTCCTCCTCCTCCTCCTCCTCCTCCTCCTCCTCCTCCTCCTTCCTTCTTCTTCTTCTTCTTCTTCTTCTTCTTCTTCTTCTTCTTCTTCTTCTTCTTCTTCTTCTGTTTTTTTTTTTGGGGGGGGGTTCCCGGGCATTCACATCTCTACTGAAGAGGAAGGTCTTTGCCTGCTTCTGGAAAAACGGCAGAGATGGAGGCAGTCCTGGCCTCTAGTGGGAGGGAGTTCCAGAGTCTGGAAGCAGCAACAGAGAAAGCCCTTTCATTGTTCTTCTGAGACACACCTGTGAAAGTGGCAGGATGGAGAGAAAGGCCTCTCCTGATGACCTTAACACCCGAGCCGGTTCATACTGTGAGATTTGATCTTTGAGGTAGCTTGGACCCAGGCCATCTAATGAATTCACTAATATATTATTTATGGTTTAAGATGAGATAATGGCATCTTTAACATGCAATAATAGCATTTTTCTTCCTTGAAATCTTCCTGATGCTAAGCTGCAGGTCCAAACCTGCTTGTCTCCCAGTAAGTCCCTGAAACCTTCCAAGTGCCTTCCAAATGGGGCACCTTCCCTGTGATTTGGATGCCCGCTTTCAGAGGCCCTGTCCAGCCCAGGCCATAGCTGTGTGGAAATGGTATTCTAAAACACGGAGAGGATACCATGCTAAGGAGAACTGGCAGACACTGATAGGCAAGCAGACCATCCAAGTATTGGAGCTGGCAATTATTATGCTTTGCACAAGCATGAGCAAGGGCGTTCAGCCGTGGCAGGATAGGTTAACGCTAATGAGGATTTATGCAACACTATTGTGGAATTTCCTTCACCGTATCAGGGAAGACTAATAAACAAACCTCTCAGTTTTGATTATAGTGGTACCTCGTAAGACGAATGACCCATAAGATGAAAAACTTGTAAGACGAATGAAATTTCTGGGAATAGGCATGTTTTGTAAGACAAAAATTCCCCTATGGGTTAAATTCGTCTTATGGGGTGCCATGCAGACCAAGCAGCGTGCAACACCTGATCCCCGGTGTCCGGGGGGGGCGTGATTTCTGAGGGAAGCAGCTGCAGGGCTGGACGAGGATCACTTCGGTAGGCATAGCAGGGACCCAGTGATCCTTGCCCAGCCCGGGCTGTTTGCGAGGGTAGCTCCTCCCCTGCCCAAACCCAGCAAAGAAGAGGAAAAGCTCCCCCCCCTTTGCTGGGCTCACTGGTAGCAGAAGGCTGCTGCCGCACAGCTGACAGACAGCTTGGAGCTGTAAAAAAAAATCAGCTGTCTGTTGGCTGTAGGGGGAAGAGACTTCTGCTGTCTGGTGATTAAGGGGGTTTGGGCCAGCTTTCCCATAGGAATGTATTGAAAACCTATTAATCCATTCCCTCTGGAACAGATTAATTAGTTTTCAATGCATTCCTATAGGAAACCGCATTTTGCAAGACAATTTTTTTTTGTAAGGCGAATTGCCCCATAGAACAAATTAAATTCATCTTACAAGATGCCACTGAATCTGTAACATGGGCATTTTAAATGTCTCCCTTCTGTTGGCCAGAGGATTTCTGTTAGGAGAAAAAGCCCTTACTTGAAGTTTCCCAGTAACATGCTGTGCCTTTGTGGGGACATCAGTGGGCTGGTGTGCTGGAATATTTATCTGTACTATTTATGTTAGCATCAGGTTTTGTGAAATTGGTGTAAACCTTTTTCATTGGTACATTATCCTCAAAAATCTCCCCTTCAGTTCTAGGGGAATTCCACTAGGACCAAACCCTGGTATTTGCTAGTTCAGAAGTTATGGTGTGTGTGTGTGTGTGGGGGGGGACCCAACCACTTTTCATTATTCTAAGTCTGTACTTGCACATTCAGTTGTGTTGTGCTTGGCATTGCTTTTGATGCGTTTTGTTAGATAATGCTATTTTTAGATTTGGTTGGCTTTAAACTTTTAGAAGAAGGGGAGGGAGGAAGTGAACAGTGAAATCACTTTAATAACATATTTCCTGCTTGAAGTGTTCTCTTTTTTTATCTGTGAGGCCTAGACAGAGGATATGTCATTTCCTGGATTACTTATCTCTAGTATGGATGGGCACTTACACTATATAATCTCTTGACCCTCCTCCATTCATCAGGGTTCATAACTGTAGTACAGAAGTAGACCATAATCCCGAAAGCCTGTGCTTGCTAATTATCATCTTAAATCTGTGATCTTAGGCAGTAATCTTGAAATGTATTATTATTCAAACCAGTGGGACTTGCTTCTAAATAAATATGCTTAGGATTGGGAAGTTGGTGTTCTTAGCTGAAGATCACTCAGCAACAGCTAAAAACCTATGCTCCATCTTTCACAGATGTTTCAGGTCTTACTTTTTTTCCTTACTAGCAAAAAATAAAAACAAAATAAAAATATACCATAGATCTTGAATCGTTTTAATGTTGTATGTCTTTAGAATTTTTAAGGTTAATTCATTCTCAGTGTTGTTTTTGAATACAGTGTAGGTATGACGTATAGGGAGGAGATAATTCTGTCTCTTGATGGGGCTAAAGAATAGAAATTGTATGTTTGGAGCCTTGTGAAGAAGGAAAAAGGACATGTTGAGACTCATAGCTAAAAACATACTGGGCTAGTGAAATTTGCAAATGTTATATGTTGATGCTTATATAAAATCCTATAGCTCATGATTATTATGATTGTACCCTGTTCAATATTTCTGATACACAACATGCTTTATTTATTTGAAATGTTTCTTCAGGATATTAATTTGAAAAGGTGTCCAACTTTTCCCCCCAAAAAAGAAACTTAGTGGATAATAACTGTAAAATACTACAATACCTTGGTTTACAAGTACCTCGGTTTAAGAGTGTTTTGCAAGACAAGCAAACATTTCTTCTAAATTTTGCCTTGATCAACGAGCAATGTCTTGCAATACAAGCATAGAGCAAGTCACATGATCATGAGTGAGCCAGTTGTGCCTTGATTTCTCTCCCCCTTCTGAATTATAAGAACATAAGAGCCATGCTGAACCAGGCCAAAGGCCCATCTAGTCCAGCTTCCTGTATCTCACAGTGGCCCCACCAGATGCGTTTGGGAGTGCATGAGACTAGATATCTGTCTCCTGAGACCACTCCCCTGCATCTGGCCCTTGAAGTACCCTGGTTTTAAGCCTGGAGATGACACATCTCCATCATGGTTTGTAACCTGTGATGGACTTTTCCTCCAGGAATCCAGGCCAGATGCCATCACCACATCCTGTGGCAGGGAGTTCCACAGACTAACAACACGCTGGACGAAAAAAATATTTTCTTTTGTCTGTTCTTACTCTCCAAACCCTCAATTTGAGTGCATGTCCCCTAGTTCTGGTATTTTGTGAGAGGGAGAAGAGTGTCCCTCTATCCACTTTACTCATGCCCTGCATTATTTTGTACGTCTCAGTCATATCCCCCTTCAGGTGCCTTTTTCCCAGACTAAAGAGCCCCAAATGTTTTAGCCTTTTCCTCATAAGGGAGGTGCCCCAGACCAGTAATCATTTTAGTTGCTCTCTTCTGCACCTTTCCCAGTTCCACTATGTCTTTCTTGAGATGCGGTGACCAGAATTGTACACAATACTCCAGGTGGGGCCTTACTGTTGTTTTGTATAATGGCCTTATAATGTTGGCTGTTTTATTTTCAATCCCCTTTTTGATAATCCTTAGCATGGAATTGGCCTTCTTCACCGCTGCCACACATTGGGTAGACACCTTCATGGAGCTGTCCACCAACACACCAATATCTCTTTCCTGATCCGTCATGGATAACTCAGAGCCCATGAGTTGATAGATAAAGATTTGATTTTTTTGCCCCAATATGCATTACTTTACATTTGGCTACATTAAAACGCATTTGCCATTTCTCAGCCCACTCCCCCAGTTTGGAGAGATCCTTCTGGAGCTTTTCACAATCTTCTCTGGTTTTTACCACACGGAAAAGTTTTGTGTCATCGGCAAACTTGGCCACCTCACTGCTTATCCCTGTCTCCAGGTCATTTATGAACAGATTGAAAAGCACCGGTCCCAGGACAGATCCCTGGGGCAAGGTGATTGTCTGGAATGTTCCATCTCAGGCAATCCTTCAAAGTAGAGGGAGGAGAGAAGATTGGAGTTCTCCCTTGCACCAGCCATGAAGGTTTTCAAAGGAGAGTGCAGGTTAGGGCTTTATTTTTCCTTATATTTACATTTCATCTAATTAATTTTCAACATTTTTTCTTATTTTTCGAACAATTTCTAGTCTTGCGGCAGTTAGTCAACTGTGTATATGGCTACAAATTACACTTTATTATTGTCACATTAAAAACACAGAGTAAAATCCAGTTGTTAGTCCCAAGCAGAACAGATTCCACAGCAAGGTATCTAAACCATGGTGTGGATGTGGACTTCTAGTCAACTTCTTTTGTGAGTTTTGGCATTTTGCGTGCACAGTATGTGGTCTATGGAGCCCCAAAACGAATCATCTGAGTTTCTATTATTTCTTAAGGGGAAATGTGCTTTGGTTTACAAGCGTATTTCCAGAATGGATTATGTTCGTAAACCAAGATATTACTGTATGCATAAAATAAAATCCACAAAAGGCATTAGGGAGCATAGAAAGTGTGAACATAGAATGAAACAATAGTAATAATTGCATCTCACAAAGCATATTGAAACTGGAGAGGAAGGGAGGGTGTCTGGCAGCTGGTGCAGGTCAAACAGAAAATGCAACATCTTGTTGTTTCAAGACATCCTATCCCTGCTTAAAATGCTCTAGAAAGCATCCTGTCCAAGCAATTATGTGTAAATGAGCACTTGAGGGGGAGGCAAGGCCTTAAGAACATGAGCTGCCAAGCATACATTTGTGAATCTAGAGATTTATGTATTAAGTTTCTAAGACTTGAGGGTGATGCAGTAGGTGATTCTGGGTTCTGTCCTGCACAAAGTGATCTTATTGCAAGTTTATACAAGCGCATAATAATAAAAGCGCAATAATAATAAAAGTTGTTTTTCCAGTGACAGAGAAATGTTAACCAAACCCCTTATACATTGGGATTTGTAAGGAAGTTATCTCAAACTAGGTGTTTTTCTAGCCTTGCCTGATGTACCGACTACAACTATTTCCTGATGAAAAAGACACAACTTGCCAGTGTCGCTTTCCCCTTTGTTGCCTCTGAATAAGTCTAATTCAAAAGTCTCCAGTGGAAACGTTGGAGGCCTGGTGACCAAACACTGAGAAATGATGATGTGGTTGTATCATTGTCAAAGTTCATATTAACTGTCTGCTTCTCTTGTGTGTGTGTGTGTGTGTGTGTGTGTGTGTGTGTGTGTGTGTGTGTGTGTGTGTGCACGTGTGCGTGTGCGTGTGTGCATGCACGCGTGCGTGCGTGCGAAGGTTGCTGGAGGTGGGCAAGTAATTATCAGAGGTAATTTGGAGATGCTTATATAAATGCTGTGACAGTGCTAAAGTCAGGCTGGAGTGCCCCCTAAAGACCACATAGTGGGTTGGCCCTCATCAGTAGGCCCTTGCTTCGTATGGACTAGAACAGGCTTGTCCAAACTTCGGCCCTCCAGATGTTTTGGATCACAACTCCCACAGTCCTTTGCCATTGGAAATACAGGCTTGGAATTCTGGGAATTGTGGTCCAAAACATCTGGAGGGCCAAAGTTTGGACATGCCTGGACTAGAATGAACATGTTCAGTTGTAAGTACAGTATTTGTAAGTCTTTGCCTCTCAGTTGCCTGCTTGTTTTTTTTTTTTAAAAACTGACAGGTGGAATAAAATGGACAACATCTGTTAAAAGAAAAATACGGATTGAATCTATGCCAGCAGAGAAAGAAGGATATTTGGGTGCGTGTGGGCAGGGCAAATGATGATAGAGACATAATATTTATTACCAAATATTTTGTGTGGTCCTGACTGATCTATTTTGTGCCATCTGCTGTTTCAAACTTGGTAGATGTTTGTGGAGGACTTACATGGATCTTGTAGGGGAAAATGTGTTGTTGTTGTTGTTGTTGGTGATTTTGCTCAGTTCCCAGTTCAGGAAAGCCATCAAAGATCTTTGACTAGCTTCATGATACTTAAGCATCAGATCCATACCTGTATATTGTATGTGCCTCTTGGCAGTCAAAGAGGGTTTGTACATAGACTGCATATCCCATTCTGTCTTTGGGAAATTGAGTCTGAGAGATAAATAAGTAGACGGGGCCAGCCTCGGCTGTCCTACGCCAGTGAGTTTGTGACTGATAATTGGAATGTCTGGAATGTAAGAATGGTTGGTACAGGGGGCCGCTATTCTTCTGTTTGCAGCTCTTGTCAGTTAGACTAGAAGTTCTCATGCATGAAGGGAACAGAGTTCCTGTAAACAATAGCTCAAACCTGAAACTATATGGTCAATGTAAATGAAGGCTTCAGGTAGCTGTTTACCGTTACTAGGAAACCTGTTCCCTCCATCTCTCCCCCCCCCCCCCCAATTTTTAAAAACCCATTCAAGTTATTGCCTATCAGTGGCACTGGGAGTTGAGTCATGGCTACTGGACTTCTTTTTTTGAGAGATAGAAACGTTTCGCTGTTCATCCAAACAGCTTCATCGGTCCGATGAAGCTGTTTGGATGAACAGCGAAACGTTTCTATCTCTCAAAAAAGAAGTCCAGTAGCCATGACTCAACTCCCAGTTAAACGAACCTGGATGACTGAGAATCTTCACAGACGTATGCCTATCAGTGAGTTTCATGCAGATTAAATGTTGCACAACCTCTTTCCTTTTGTTGGTTCTGAATAGGCTAGATGTAAAGTCTTTTGCTGCTTCTCCATTGGCAAGCTTCCGTCTAAAAAACTCTTTTCATTGTGCTTTGAGCATGATTGCCCTTGTATGTAGTTTGGGAGCTACAGCTGATGTAGACTTTCTCTCTTGGGATTCAGAAAACATGTTACTCAAAGTCTGTCTTACCTGCAAGGAATCACGAGAGGGTGTTATTATGATGCCCCCACTTTCAGGAATGTCACATTGCCTGGACCAATCTGAAAAGTGATGTTACTTCTTGGAGCGTCCTTTCCTTAAGGCCATATGCCTGACCCACCAGATCATCCCAGTCAAGGCTCCTCTGGGTGGCCACCCTGAGGGAAGCCCCTAAGTCTTTTTCAAGAGGTAGGGCCTTCTTCACGGTGGCTCCAACCCTATGGGACCAGTTTCTGGAAGAGCTCCATCTCCCCCCTCCCCTATTCATATTAAGGGGGCAGTTGAAATTGCTTTTCAGAGAGGCTTTCTACACCAACCCTGGCTGATTGTCTTCCCCTTCCTCCATCCCCTCTGATTTTATAGGATTGGTTTCCACCATCTTTTTGGGGTGATTAATTATAGTCCTTTGACTGCTTTTATCTTTATTTTTTGTTTTGGATATATTTTCTGCAACTGCCCGAAAGGAAGGTGTTGGTGTTGGTGGACAGCTCCATGAAGGTGTCTACCCAATGTGTGGCAGCAGTGAAGAAGGCCAATTCCATGCTAGGGATTATCAAAAAGGGGATTGAAAATAAAACAGCCAACATTATAATGCCATAATACAAAACAATAGTAAGGCCGCACCTGGAGTATTGTGTACAATTCTGGTCACCGCATCTCAAGAAAGACATAGTGGAACTGGAAAAGGTGCAGAAGAGAGCGACTAAAATGATTACTGGGCTGGGGCACCTCCCTTATGAGGAAAGGCTAAAACATTTGGGGCTCTTTAGTCTGGAAAAAAGGCGCTTGAGGGGGGATATGATTGAGACATACAAAATAATGCAGGGCATGAGTAAAGTGGATAGAGGGAAGCTCTTTTCCCTCTCACAAAATACCAGAACTAGGGGACATGCACTCAAATTGAGGACTGGGACAGTAAGAACAGACAAAAGAAAATATTTTTTCACCCAGCGCGTTGTTAGTCTATGGAACTCCCTGCCACAGGATGTGGTGATGGCATCTGGCTTGGATGCCTTCAAAAGGGGATTGGACAGATTCCTGGAGGAAAAGTCCATCACAGGTGACAAACCATGATAGAGATGTGTAATCTCCAGGCTTAAAACCAGGGTACTTCAAGGGCCAGATGCAGGGGAGTGGTATCAGGAGACAGATATCTAGTCTCATGCGCTTCCAAACACATCTGGTGGGTCCACTGTGAGATTCAGGAAGCTGGACTAGATGGGCCTTTGGCCTGATCCAGCATGGCTCTTCTTATGTTCTTATGTTCTTAGGAAGGAAGGAAGGAAGGAAGGAAGGAAGGAAGGAAGGAAGGAAGGAAGGAAGGAAATATAATTTCAATGCCATGTCCCTTTCTGTGTGTCTGTGCATTTCACTATGTTTTGCTGCATTCAACATTGTATAATAAGTAAGCAATAATGTTCATTTTTAATCTTTATATATGGCTTCTGTGAAGTAGAAGATTGATTCTTATCCTGACAAGCTGGTATTTGGAATACAGCATGGTGGGTTTGATTTAAATCACAATTTAAGTCATGATTCAAATGTTTAAAATCAGATTTTTTTATGATTTAAATTTTGAAAACCTCATTTTTAAAATTTAAATCATTATTTAAATCGTGGTTTTATTCTTAAATGTCATTGATTTTATTCATCCGGAAATAAAGATTGTTTTACACTTGCTGTTTATATATAGTCCTTTTTGTTGCTATAATCTGATGCCATGTTTATTTAAATTTCTAAATGTATAGTTACAATTAATATTTTATTAAAATATTTTTTTCTAGGATAGTTTAAACTCCTTAGTTCTTGATCTGGATTATCCAGCACTGAGGAAGAACAAGAACATAGACAACTTCTTAAATAGATGTAAGTTTTTTCTTATATGAATGCCCATTGATGTCGTTACTCATTTTTCATTACTTGTTTGAACTGACTTGACCTTCATTTATGAAAGAATGGTTAATGAGCCCCGTGGCGCAGTGGTTAAATGCCTGTACTTCAGGTGAAACTGAAATATTCTGTTTCCGTTGCTCAAATGTCTTAACCATACTTTGGGAAATGAATTAGTCTCATTGAAGTCAATGGGGCTTCCTCCTAGGCTGGGAAATGAATTAGTCTCATTGAAGTCAATGGGGCTTCCTCCTAGGGAAAGGTGGTGCATGGGCGCCTCGTGGCACAGTAGTTAAATGCCTGTCCTGCAGCTAAAGCTGGGCTCACGACCTGGGGTTCAATCCCAGGTAGCAGGCTCAGGGTTCACTCAGCCTTCCATCCTTCCGAGGTCGGTAAAATGAGTAGTACCCAGCTTGCTGGGGGGGGGGATTTGTAGCCTGCATTACTGTAATTTAAAAACTGTAAAAATTGTTGTTTTGGACTGCCATTACTTCTCAGACTTTTACTCATCCAATGACTCAGCAAAAATGTTTCAATATGAGGACCAGAGTCCTAAATAAAATGATGCTAACACTGAAAAGATCTCTAGTTACCATTTTGATTCATTAGTTTCCATGCCTTACATGCTACAAGCAACAAAATTATCCATTAGACCTCAACTGATTGTTAGTACTGTACAACAACTGTACAACAAAAAAATTCTGGAGATAGGGGAAATTTGCTTAACAGACTCGCCTACGGGGCAAATCCGTACAACATAAAAATGGTTGCGATTAGGGATTACTCTGTTTTCAATGCATTCCTGTGGGAAATCTGTATAAAGGAAAATTTGCTTAACAGATACATCAGCAAGGTGTTGAACCACAGAAAATTTGCTTAAAATTGAGCCCTCTGGTGCAGTAGTTAAATGCCTGTACTGCAGGTAAAACTGTGCTCACAACCTGGGGTTCAATCCCAGGTAGAAGGCTCAAGGTTCACTCAGCCTTCCATACTTCTGAGGTTGGTAAAATGAGTACCCAGCTGGCTAGGGGTGCAATGTGTAGCCTGCATAATTAAACTGTAAACCGCCCAGAGACTACTTGTAGTGGTATGGGGCGGTATATAAGCAGAACACTTTGCTTTACTAGTCGTTTATAATATTCCATGAGTCTTTCCGTAATCTAGCAATATTACAAGCACGAGGTTTTATATGCAGTACTAACAATCAGTTGAGGTCTAATGGATAATTTTGTTGCTTGTAGCATGTAAGGCATGGAAATTAATGAATCAAAATGGTAACTAGAGACCTTTTCAGTGTTAGCATCATTTTATTTAGGACTCTGGTCCTCATATTGAAACATTTTTGCTGAGTCATTGGATGAGTAAAAGTCTGAGAAGTAATGGCAGTCCAAAACAACAGTAGCACACCCCTGTGTAGAGCTTATTTTTATTTTCCTATTTTCTTTTAATAGATAATGTTCTGTCTTAGTATTATCTTCCCCCAATGTGATTTGATCTTGTTTTATGCTCATTGTTCTTTTGTGCTCTGGATCAAGTGGTGTGCTTCTGTATCCAATAGTGTGCTTCTAAATCCACAGAATCAGTAGGAAGAACAAGAGTCTATAGAAGGGAAGAGGAATTGTTTTTTATTCCAGAAGCAGGAGGCTCCAAGCAGAAATGCACTGTTAAATCTTGTCTTTTGTAAACTGTAATAGAAATATTAAAACAAATAATTTGCATGCCCTTTTCATTGTAGTCCTGGTGCTTTAATTTGCCAGTTTAGTGTTTTTGGTGCACTCTGTTTTAACCAAAACTGTACCTTACAGATAACATGCTGATGAGCATATATTTAAGACTGTATTTAAGTGGCCTGCAGTTTCTGTTCTAGCGGATAAAATTGGCAGTTTTTGTGGAAACATTACTTGTTTTGAAATCATGGCTAACAAATGACTATTTCTGTATGAATTATAATCACTTTCTTTAAAACTATGCAGATCAAAAAGTAGTGGAAAAAATCCGTGCTCTTCAAATGAAAGCAGATGATTATGATGTCGTTAAAGTGATTGGAAGAGGAGCGTTTGGTGAAGTACAGCTGGTAAGAATTTGCAGCCACCTAAGCTTTTTGAATACTTTTGTTGGAGAACATCACAAATGCATTTTTTCTTAAATGTCTCTGGCAACCATTGGGGTCAGACTTCTTTCTTTTGTATGCAGAATCTAAAGGCTGTTTTATTTCAGTATCAGTGGATTTAGGTTTTCATTGGTCTCGATTCTCATTATTCTATTGTTGTATGACTGGATTTTTTTAAATCCTTCATCATCACTTATACATGAACCCCCAATTCCTAGTCAATTAAGCTTGTTAAGGGAGCTGAGTAGCAAAAAGATTAAATTTATTTATTTATTTAAATATGGTTACTGTTAGAGAGCAGCTGCCTAGATGCCCTAAGCACATCCGATCTTGCTTGATTTCGGAAGCTAAGCAGGGTCAGCCCTGTTTAGTACTTGGATGGGAGACCCACCAGGGAATACCGGATGCTGTAGGCACCTGGAGTAGGAACTGGCAAGCCACTCCAGTATTCCTGCCAAGAAAACTCCATGGACATGGGGTCATGAAGAGTCGGTCACGACTGTAATGACGCAACACGCACACTCTTAGAGATGGTTATGAACTGCCGAACCGGTACAGGTTTGTTTTTCAACCAAACATATGTTTGGTGTTTCTGAGCCTCACCTCCTTTGGCAGCCACTTATTTAGAGGCAGCACCTGGAGGCGGGGGGCGGGGGAGGGAAGCCCTGAAGAACAGAGATGGGCACAAAACGTAAAACGAAACGCTGTTTTGTCATTTATTTTTCAGTGCTTCCCTCCCCTACCCACTCCAGGGGCTGCCTCTGAATGAGTGCCTGAAGAAGGTGAGGCTCAGAAACACCAAACATCTGTTTGGTTGAAAAAGAAATCAGTGCCGGTTCGACAGTTCGTGCCCGTCTCTAGTTACTCTGCCTTTCTCCTTAAAACAGTGGTGTCCAAACTTCGACCCTCCAGATGTTTTAGGCCACAACTCCCACAGTCATTTGTCATTGGCAATCTAGGCTTGGAATTCTGGGAGCTGTGGTCCAAAACATTTGGAGGGCTGAAGTTTGGACACCTTAAAAGGACCCAAGGTAGCTATACGTTTATTATATGGGGGTATAATGTCTCCTGATTTAAATTTAACTGAGTTTTTAATGAGGAACCCAGTGTGATCTAGAAGACAGAGTTATGAATGAGTGCTCAGGCGTCATGAGTTCAGATTCCTGCTGGTTATGGAAACTTACTAGGGAGTGGAACACTTCTTAAATGTCTCACTTATCTTGAAATTAGGGTAGCTATAAACTGTTTTTGTTTTAACTGTATGTAACAACCATGTTTTTAAATTGTTTTGAGTTTGAAATAGATTTTATTGTTTGGATGCTATAAGCGCTGCCTTTTAAGCTGCTTTGGGATCTTTGTAATTAAATTGTATTGACTAAAATTAATAAGTATTTTTTTTTAAAAAGAAAAAAGCTTAATTAATCAGGAACATCTTTTATACAAACTGTATTTTCCTTCATTAAAACGTGTAGACAGCAGAAATACAAAAAACTGTACCACAGCTGCATAAATTCTCTTCTGGGAAATTGGTGCAGAATAAAAATGCAATAAATAAATAAATAAATAAATAAATAAATAAATAAATAAATAAATAAATAAATAAATAAATGGGACACAGACTTGGTTATAAAGTAAATCCCAAAATTTGTTTTCTGATTAGTGATAAGGGGGTAAATATGGAAGTACAGATGTTTCTTATGACTGCCTGAATAGCCAACATCCACTTGGGAAGTCAAAAATCCTGGGTCAGTCAGCATCCAGAAATGAGTGCATCTTATGTGAAGTTAATGGTTCTTGACTGTGAATTCAAAGCACCTTCAAATACTTTGTGACACAACAGGAACAGTTTGCAACTAGAGATGGACATTTCGTTTTGGAAGGGGTCTGGTTCTGAAATGAAACATGGCAGCACAGCTGCCGTTCGGTACTGGGACCCACCTCCCAGAACGAAACCAAACAGTCTCTTACCTTGTTTTGGGTCATGCGGGGATAAACTCCAATGAGGAAACAACCTCTGATGTATCATCTTTCATTCTCCCTGGCACTGGCCAATCAGGAGCTGTGCCGGGACATGCATCATCCCACCTCCCTGTCTGATTGGCTACCGCCAGGAAGAGTAAAAGATGATGCAACAGAGGTTGCTTCCTTGTTGGAATTTAGCCCCACGTGACCCAAAACAAGGTACGAGACTGGTTGATTTCGTTCTGGAAGGTGGGTCCCAGTACCGAACCGCAGCTGTGCTGCCATGTTTCATTTCGGAACTGGACCTCTTGCAAAACAAAATTCCCATGTCTAATGGCAATTATATTTCTCTTCCAGCTGTGTGAGTATTAGGGATGGGCAATGGTTCTGAAGCCTCTGACACACACACTGCCAATTGTCTTACCTTTCTCTGGGCTCCCGCTGGGTTAAACTTCAACCAGGAATCAGACTGTGACATCATCTTTGCTCCTCCATGGTGCTGGGCTATCAAGAACTGTGCAGGGAGAGGCATCATCCCATCTCCCAGTCTGATTGGCCAGCACCATGGAGCAGCAAATATGTCGTTGCAGCCTGATTCCTCGTTGGAGCACAGCTTCGTGCCGGCACAGAGAAAGGTAAGACATTGATGCACGGAATTATCTCTCCCAGCTTTTAAGATAATAAACTTTGAATTTCCATTTTGAATGTGTCAGCAAGCGTGATGGAGGCCAAGCGCTTGACTAATTCCTGGAATAGAAACATCATGTTAAAATTCTCCAGATACTCACCAGAAGAAGATTGCCCAGTAATTTCTCAAAGGAAAGGTTACTGGGAATAAGTAAAAGATTGTTTAGGTAGAAGGAAAGGGCCAGTTTATGGAACACAGTTCGTTTCCCTCTTTGTCTAGTCTGTTTGGCCTGAGATTCTCATGTTCCTTCTATTTGAATGAAGGAGTTTGAATGGCCATGCATAATTGGACACTTTGTCAGGCATACCATCTTTCTTTCTGTCCTGCTAGTAAAAGAAATCAGAGTCCTTATGACTGCATTAGAAGTGAGCTGGAGTAACACTTCGGGTACTATGTCACCACAACATCCTTTCAGCCATGTCTATTAGAGTAAGTCAGTCCAAACAAAATGTGACTCATCCTGAATGCATGTTCCTCAGTCAGGACCATATTTGACATAGTATTTATTTATTTATTTAAAATATTTTAATCCCACCTTTCTAATTATAAAGGACATAGTGCATTATGGGCTTGCATTGTGCCAGATTTAGGGAAGGCTGGGCAAGTACTTTTCAAGATCTAAATTTTAATTTTTTAAAAAATATATCCCGCCCCCTCTCTCTGTTTACACATTTTCCTACCATTTTGTTGGCAGTTTCTAGTGAGTTTGGTAGTCATTTTTTTCAGATGCCAACCGCTGCTTCCTTAAAGGCAAATGATTCTTGCTACAAACATTTCTCAATTTGAATTTGATCCATCTTGTCGTTTAGAAAATGCAGGATCTTAAAGATGCTCATTTCATATATGAAAAAAAGTCATAAATTCTGGCTACACATGCCTTCTGAAATACTCTGTTTCCATTGCTCAAAGGTCTTAAGCATACTTTGGGAAATGAATTACAGTGGTACCTCGTATAAAGGAATTAATTCATTCCAAATGAAATTCTCTTAAGCAGAATTTCCTTTATACAAATTTCCCATAGGAATGCATTGAAAACAGAGTCACCCCTAATCGTGACCATTTTTATGTTATACGGATTCGCCCCATAGGCGATTCTGTTAAGGAGATTTCCCCTATCTCCGGAAGTTTTTTATATTGTACAGATTTTATGTTATACCAACCATTTTTTATATGAGAGTCTGCTGTAGTCTCATTGAAGTAAATGAGCTTACTCCTAGGCAAAGGTGGTGCATGGGGGTGCCAGCTTTATTGCAGGCACATGTGACTTTGAATAAATAAATACAGGGGTACCTCAACTTAAGAATTTAATCCGTTCCAAATGCGTGCTCTTAAGTTGAACTACTCTTAAGTTGGGGTACCTATCTAAAAATTGAAAAAATAAGTTAAAATCAATGAAAATGAAAAAAAAAAAAGTAAGTCGAGCAGACCATATCTAAAACTTGTAAGGCGAGGCGACAGTTAAAATGCCAACAGTTTTTCGCTCTTAAGTCGAATTGCTCTTAAGTCGGGGAACCACTGTATACAGACAGAGTAGTCATACACCAGGGAGAGTAAGAGAGAAGTGAGGGAAAGAGAGAAGGTGTATGAGAGAGAGAGAGAGAGAGAATCCACAGGGAGACAAGAGGAAGAGAGGTGCCAGGAGAGAGGTGTGAGAGGACCCAGAAAGAAATGAGAAAGGGAGGAGTCACAGAAAGAAGTGAGTATGAAGAATTCCTTGGCCCTTATTTCCACCAGTAAGTACATCACTGATTGAATGAGGACACACCCAAGGAGATCTGTGCTCTGGGGTCATTTTGCCTTTAGAGCGGTGGTCCCCAACCCCCGGTCCGCGGACCGGTGCCGGTCCGTGGACCGGTCGGCACCGGGCCGCCTGGGGAGGCCGGGGAGGCTCCTCCCCTTTTCCTCAGCCGCCCTCCTCCTCCTCCTCTTCTCTCCCGCGGGCGGCCGGTGGAGGAGGAAGGCTGGAGGAGCGCAGGAGGAGGAGCCGCCGCCGCCGCCACCTTTGCCTCCCTCCTCCCCTCCCCTCCCCTCCTCCCAGGCCGGCCAGCCGGCGATTCCGCCCCCAAACGCTGGCGCCCCGGCGGCATTGGCGGCGGCCGCTTGGGCTCCGCCAGGAGGGACGCGGCGGCGTTGGTGGCGGCGGCACTCACCGGCTTGGGGCGTCGGGCGTGCCACTCCCCCCCACACACACACACGGGCGGGGTGGGGGGGAACCCGGGGCTCCTGGGCAGGCGGGCCCCCGCCTCCTCCTCCGGCGCCGGGAGACGCGTGCGGGTCTCGCTGCTGGCGCCCCGCTTGCTCCTGCTGCCGCCGCCGCCGCCGCCGTGGGCCTCTTCCTCCGCCGGGGAAAGCGAGTGGGGCGCCAGCAGCGAGACCCGCGCGCGGCTCCTGGACCCGGCGCCCCGCGCGCGGCACCCGCCCAGCCGCGCCGGGAAGCGCCCTCGCGGCACCGACGAGCCGCCGCCTCCTCCTCCTGTTCCTCCTCCTCCTCCTCCCGCTGCCGCCGCCGGAGGAGCAGCAGCAGCCCCCCCGCAATCGCCCCCCCCCCCCACCGCCGCCGCCTCCTGCTCCTGCTCCGGTTCCTCCTCCTCCCCCTCCTCCTCCCGCCGCTGCCGGAGGAGCAGCAGCGAGGGCAATTGCGGAGGGGTGGTGGCGGCAGCGGCGGGATGGGGGCGATGGCGGCAGCGGCGGGGGGGGCGATTGCGGGGGGGCTGCTGCTGCTCCTCCGGCGGCGGCGGCGGGAGGAGGAGGAGGAGGAGGAGGAGGAAAAGGAGGAGGAGGCGGTGGCTGGTCGGTGCCGCGAGGGCGCTTCCCGGCGCGGCTGGGCGGGTGCCGCGCGCGGGGCGCCGAGTCCAGGAGCCGCGCGCGGGTCTCGCTGCTGGCGCCCCGCTCGCTTTCCCCGGCGGAGGAGGAGGCCCACGGCGGCGGCGGCGGCGGCAGCAGGAGCAAGCGGGGCGCCAGCAGCGAGACCCGCACGCGTCTCCCGGCGCCGGAGGAGGAGCCGGGGGCCCGCCTGCCCAGGAGCCCCGGGTTCCCCACCACCCCACCCGTGTGTGTGGGGGGGGGAGTGGCACGCCCGACGCCCCAAGCCGGTAAGTGCCGCCGCCGCTGCTTTCGTGCCTCCCCCTCCTCCTTCCCTCCCATCCTTTGCTTTCACCCCCCCTTTTGCCTCCCCGCCGGACCCCCCTTTTGCATTCTCCCCCCCCTCCCCACCCCCACCCCCGGGCCACAGAAAAATTTTTAAAAATTTCCCGGTCCGCGGGGACAAAAAGGTTGGGGAGCACTGCTTTAGAGGACCAGTTGTGTTTTGAAAAAGACCGAGAGGTGTTCTTCTGAAAAGCCAGCTGAACATCCAGCCTGATAGCGGTAGTTTTGTGTGTGTGTGTGTGTGCTTCAGAGTGGCGTATTTAATATAACTTGCAGCTGGTACATATGTGGGAGAAAATCCCTCCGTTTCTACTGTTCCAGTTCAGAAGAACTGCTGAGTAAGGGCTCAGCTCTGTGACACTGCAAAACACGAGGGGAATTATTTATTTATTTATTTCTTAAATTTATATACCGCTCCATCTAGCTACATGGCTACTCTGGGCGGTTTACAAACTGAACAGAAATCAAACCATAAACAGTAAAATACAATACAACGGATAAGCACATCTATATAAATAAAAACACTATAACTAGTAAACAATATACAACAACAGTATAGAACAGGAGCAAGATGGGCTACAGATAAAAGCAAATAAATATATAATAGCAATCATTATTAGAACAGATTAATATCTGAGGAAAGCCTTTTTAAATAGCCACGTATTTAGATGCTTCTTATAGACTTCTGGATGCTTTAGTTCCAAAAATATGAAAACCCCATCCATAGTTATTAGATCCTGTTTTGGTCCTATATACAGTGGTACCTTGTATAAAGGAATTAATTCGTTCCAAATAAAATTATGTTAAGCAAATTTTCTTTTATACAAATTCCCATAGGAATGCATTGAAAATGGAGTAATCCCATTTTTATGTTGTACAGATTTTCCCCATAGGCGATTATGTTAAGCAATTTCCCCCTATCTCTGGAATGTTTTATGTGGTACAGATTTTATGTTATACAAACTGTTGGTCATACAAGGGTCCACTGTGCAATCTTGGTTTTCAACCTCTGGTTCTCCGTACATTTTGCACTGGTACTTCCCAAATCCTATTTTATTGTCCCTGCTGGCTGGGTCTTCTGGAAAACTGGAGAGGACCATTGTGTTAAGAACCCTGCTCCGTGAGCCGGGTATCTGGCGGTGGAGCCAGTGCTGGGGATTTGATCCCTGTTGGTGCCTTTTTTGAGATTAAGAGCCATTCTCTGTCACCCTGGGACGAAGCAAAGGATAAACTACTTTCGAGTAGTCTGTACCTAGACAACCATGGAAAGGGTGGCCATAAGTCACAATTGACTTGACAGCACATCGTTAATTAAAATATACCTTTGATACAATAAATTCTGTCCATTTGTTGTCTTCAAAACTTGTTTAAGGCGCCCTTCTCCCCTGAGATTTTACCCTTGATGTCTGGTATCAGAGCATTATTGCTATCCATTAGTAGTAGATACACTACTATATTGCCATTTTAGGAGTCTGGGGGAATATGCGTGTTGCGTGCATGTTGGGCACATTAAAAAAAGTCACTGATCTCAAATTTTTCTGGATTTGTATATTCTGTATATTATTCATATTCTCTTGCCTCTCCTATTTTTGTTTCGGATATTCTTGTGAAATTCACTGTAGCTGATGTCATCTGTTCTTTTGTTAGTTCTTATAGTTCTTTTATCATCTACATTTCATTGCGGCTTCTACCTTTGAGATTTGGGGTGGTTGCGATCTACTAATGCCTTTGTGAGTTTAGAGCAGGGGTCCTCAACCTAAGGCCCCAGGGCCGGATGCGGCCCCCCCCCCAAGGTCCTGAATCCGGCCCCTGGGATCAATTGCAACCCCCCCCCCCCACCTACCCCCTGTTTTGTGAGCAAGCCAACCTCCGCAGCTGCTTTTGGACTGTGATCCGGCCCCCAGTGGTGTCTGGGTGGTGGTGGACCGGCCCGCTGTTTGAAAACTTTGAGGACCTCTGGTTTAGAGCAAGTCACATTTATCCCCAAACTGCTTCAGTGTGGAGTGTTTTTAATTCCTTCGTGAATCCTTCCTTAACTGAAGTCAATAAAGTTCAATTGCTTGGTGGTTTAACTTCTCTACTTTTCGTTTCATTGTATTTAATTTGAGGCAAGCTACAGTGACATGAGGATTAAGATCTGAATATGTTTTTGCTGTGGCTTAGGTGTCCACCAATTTAATGCTTGTTTCAATATCTGTGATTAATTAGAATAAATTCTCTTTGGCTTATTACAAAATTCTTATTACTGCCATTTCGTGAAGATTTCCATAAAATTCCTTAGTGACAATTTGAATGAAGTGTTAATGGCCACAAGTTTTTCTTCATAAAATTAAAAAGAAGAATGCAGATGGCTCCTGTTTACTGGTGTTGGTACCACTCCACATTGGTATCATTAATTGGATACGGTTATACTTTCACATTTGTTATTGATTAACGTAGAATTACAGGTGTCTATCCTTGCTGAATTCTAAATGCAAAATGCAAAGGACCTCATTAAACATCTTTTTGTGAAATATAACTTAAGAAGGTAACTGATAATTTTTTTTTCATCATCAGGTTCGCCATAAAATAACACAGAAGGCTTATGCCATGAAGCTGCTTAGTAAATTTGAAATGCTCAAAAGGTCAGACTCAGCCTTTTTTTGGGAGGAGAGAGATATAATGGCCTTTGCCAACAGTCCATGGGTGGTTCAGGTAAGAAAAACGTGCATGCATAAAATTGTATTACTTGAAGGGGGGTTATGGATGCATATTGGAACGATATGTTGGTAGAGGAATAATATTTGCAGAAGATCTATTTACGGATCTTATTCTTGAGGGTTTCTATTTTGTCTCTGCTTTCTCCATCTAAAGATGAAATTGCATTTGCCTCTTTCAGATTGACCCATATATACTCGAGTAGAAGCCGACCCGAGTATAAGCCGAGGGCCTAATTTTACCCCCCCAAAACTGGGAAAACTTAATGACTTGAGTATAAGCCGAGGGTGGTTTTTTTCGTTATAGTCAAGTATATACTTTATACTGGCTGAGCTCTAAAGGGGGTTGCGGTAGCAATTGGCAAAGTGTGCTGGGAGAATGGAGGCAATTAGGGCGTTAATACCATACAGCAGGCATGTCCAAACTTCAGCCCTCCAGATGTTTTGGACCACAACTCCCACAGTCCTTTGCCATTTGCAATCTAAGCTTAAAATTCTGGGAGTTGTGGTCCAAAACATCAGGAGGGCCGAAGTTTGGACACGCCTGCCATACAGCAAACTCCCTGATTGCCTCCACAGTCCCTGCACAGTTGCCAATACTACCACCAGCCCCTTTAGAGCTTCATAACTAAGTCCCCTTACCCTTAAATCTTTCTAGATTTCAGGGGGTTCCCTAAAATCGCTTGGAGAAGGCAGCAGAGGTATCTTAAGAAAGTGATTTTAGGGAAGCTCTTGAAATTTGGAAACACATTTGGGGGTTAGGGGGCTGAGTTATGAAGCTCAAAAGGGGGTGCCCCTTGGAAAAAAAACTTCTAATTATAATCATATGAGAAACGGAAGCACCGCTATCCCTTTGCCACCCTCCCCAAGCTGTGTGAGCACCTAATTTTAACCCCCCCCCAAAAAAAAAACGGGAAACTTATTGACTTGAGTATAAGCCGAGGGAATTTTTTCCCCCAGCCAAAAATAAGGGCTGAAAAAGTTGGCTTATACTCAAGTATATATGGTAACTGCTTGATACATCCATTAGTATACCATGTTTTTTACTTCTGTGAAAGCAAATATTTATCAAATATTGATTGCCACTGAGGAAAGGAAGCAGGGACAAGACATTAGTTAATATGGGTCCTAGTGTTAAAGGAAATGTACACCTATGTAGAAATTTTTGTGGGAGTGTCAGAGTTGTCAAGATGTTGGTGTCTTTAATTACCCTTCATTTGTCAAATGATTTGATTTTTTTTCTTAATCCGTTAATGGCCACAAGGGCTGTCAGTAGCCAGTCAGAACATCTGGGAGAAATGTGAATTTTGACTTTGCAAAAGGGTCTGGTGGAAACCAGTTAGGGGGGGCTCTTTGCTTCCGTTATTCCGTGTGGGAGGGATTACTGTGTGTTGAACCTGGTGGTGGCCTTTATCTTGGATTGCTCTCTGCCTACAATAGTGGTGGTGAAGCTTCAGCACGCCAGATGTTTTGGACCACAAATCCCACAGTCCTTTGTCATTGGCAATACAGGATTGGAATTCTGGGAGTTGTGGTCCAAAACATCTGGAGTGCCAAAGGTTCGCCAGCACTGGCCTACAATATCCTCTTCCTGAACCCTTTTCTTTCCTCTCTCTTTTTCCTTGGTTTGAAGGGGGATTTCTCCCTGCCCATTTCTGTGGATTAATTTTACACCTTTGGGATTACCTTTTGAATATCCTGCTTGCCATTTTCCCCAAGGGTTGCTTTCTCTCTTTATTTTTGTTTGTTTTTATAGGATGAAGATATTTTACTGCTTTCTGAGTTGGTTGGCAGTGAATGATGCGCAGTATTTCTTTGTCTGATTATGTTTTTTCTCATGTATTGTTTGTTGCCTGCTTTTGGAGTAGACTGATTCTCTTTTGTCCTGCCTCTGCTTTTCTGGAATAGTTTTTAAAAGTTCTTTTGAAGTTCCATGAAACACAAATGGAAAACCCAAAAGAGGTGTTCCCTTTTATGTAAAATGAAAGAACTGATGTTTAAGAAAGAAAGAAAGAAAGAAAGAAAGAAAGAAAGAAAGAAAGAAAGAAAGAAAGAAAGAAAGAAAGAAAGAAAGAAAGAAAGAGGAAAAATATTTTGGCAGAATGATTGGTAAATAGTGATGGGCATCAACTGCCAGTTCCATGTTTTGGTCCATTATCATGACCAAATGAACCATGCTTTGGTTCGTTTACCAGCCACACAGGTGATCTGTGGTTCAGCACCCTGCCGCTTCCAGCACCTGGAGGAAGTGGGGCAGGGAAGCCAGGGCACTGCCTCCAAGTGCATGCCTGCTGTGGAAGGGGGTGGGGCACCAAATCATGTGGGGGCCAGTAAACAAACCGCCCCGAACTGCTGAACCCATCTCTTTTGATCTCAGTTGATAAACCAAACCGGAGCTCATCAAGACCTGCAATTATTCCTTTATCATTCCAGAATCATTAGTGAAAGGCAGATGCCGAAAAAGTATGTTCAGGTGCTTCACATCTACAGAGGCTCCATCGGGGAGGAAAGATGAGGTTTAATTTGCGTTGTGGTCTTTTTTTTTTCAATTGTCCCCCCCCCCTTTGGGTCCAGCTTTTTAGTGCCTTTCAAGATGATCGATACCTCTACATGGTGATGGAATACATGCCAGGTGGAGATCTTGTCAACCTTATGAGCAACTATGATGTGCCTGAAAAGTGGGCCAAGTTTTACACCGCTGAAGTGGTCCTTGCTCTCGATGCGATTCATTCCATGGGCATGATACACAGGGATGTGAAACCCGACAACATGCTGCTGGACAAGCATGGGCACCTGAAGCTGGCGGATTTTGGTACTTGCATGAAAATGGATGAAGTAAGTACCGGATTCATTCTGTGTGCTCTTAAAACAGCACGGACAATGTAGAGAACTTCCAACAACGTTTTATTTACCTGCTGGGGGGTGGGGGTGGGGAGAGTATTTGAACTGTATCATATTTAATGAGGACTCAAGTATGGTGGCGAAGCTAATTTGCTGTGGAAGTCTCCAGTTCATTTCTCACCTTTGCCATAAACTCAGTGTCATGCAAATACCACTGGCTCAGCCTTTGCTACAGTATGCAACATTGCCTTAATTAATATTTCTTATCTAAGTGCTGCAAGGATAACAAGGATTGCTACAAGTAGAGGTAGTACAGTGGTGCCTTGTATAATTAATTCATTCCAAATGAAATTATGTTTAAAAAAAAAAAGCAAAAGTGTTCTGCTTATATACCACCCCATACCACTTCAAGTAGTCTCTGGGCGGTTTACAGTTTAATTATGCAGGCTACACATTGCACCCCTCGCCAGCTGGGTACTCATTTTACCAACCTCGGAAGTATGGAAGGCTGAGTGAACCTTGAGCCTTCTACCTGGGATTGAACCCCAGGTTGTGAGCACAGTTTTACCTGCAGTACAGGCATTTAACTACTGCACCAGAGGGCTCAATTTTAAGCAAATTTTCTGTGGTTCAACACCTTGCTGATGTATCTGTTAAGCAAATTTTCCTTTATACAGGTTTCCCACAGGAATGCATTGAAAACAGAGTAATCCCTAATCGCGACCATTTTTATGTTGTACGGATTTGCCCCATAGGCGATTCTGTTAAGCAAATTTCCCCTCTCTTCGGAATTTTTTATGTTGTACAGATTTTATGTTATACAAACCATTTGTTATACAAGGGCCCACTGTAGTTCCTCCACCCCACCACCACCTGCTTCCTGGTTGTTTAATCTGGTTTTAGTCTCCGGGTGATCATGTGCCTTTTTCTCATTGTTGTTCTTCGACTATTAGAAATCGGACGTGATCATGAATATTCTAACTTTGCAGGTAGCAAAAATATTTTTCCTCGTCTCTCTTCCTCCTCTTCCTCCAGTTGCTTTAGGAGTTGTCTGCAGTGAATGATTTTTACAAGTAAATCCCTAAAAGAACACAGAGGAAGGAGGGTAGCCGGTCTAAAGAGGTTACAAGAAGTTTAAGTCCAGGTGGAATTCTAACATGGAGCAGGACTGCAGGAAGTGTTGACCTTCTATCTCTGTAGGGTCTGTGCTACTTCATTAATTCTAAGTTCAGGAAAAGCTAAAAGTGAGAATCCCACCTGTTAATTGGACATAAATGTTCATTAGGTTAAGTATTATTGGTTTCATACTGGCAAAGGATTGAATTAAGCTGCTGCTGCTACTAATGATGAGTGAAGGTTCATCAGTAATGGGGAATCTTCATCTGGCAGAATGGAAGATAAGGTCACAGGATAAAGGATCATTCTGCTTTGCATTAATTATTGTTAAGGAAAACAACAAATTGGGTGTATTTGTTATTTTATAAGCAAACTCATAGCATCCCCTAGTGGTCTTCAGATAATTTAGTTTAAAAATAGATCAAATAAATCAGCAATAAGCTATTAATGGTTGACTCCATCATTCTGATGGAACTACTGTGGGATAAAAGCAGTCTTTCATTATGTAACTGCAGTTACTCTAAAATACATTGCAGTACTTTCATACTATACTGTGTTCTGATTGTAGCCAGTCAAGTATGATTCTATACACTTAACAGGGTAAAATGGCCATTCCCATTTTGAATAGTTGCTGTTCTACATATGGAAATAGTTCGGTAATCTGCTTGCTGATTGCAAGTGTCATTTGACTTACAAGTATCATCAGGAATATGCTGTAGCACGCCTCAAGCCGTAATTTTCCCTTACTCTTTTGATAAGTTTTGCCAACGGCAGGGGTGTTCAGACAAATATTTTTGTTGCAAATGTTGACCCTATTCTATGCAGAAAATGCATGCAAGTGTATTGGAATATTACAGTGCTTTCTAACTGATGT
Organism: Phrynocephalus guinanensis; assembly: GCA_037367245.1. Taxonomy (NCBI): domain Eukaryota; kingdom Metazoa; phylum Chordata; class Lepidosauria; order Squamata; family Agamidae; genus Phrynocephalus; species Phrynocephalus guinanensis. The sequence continues at coordinate 174,164,421 of CM074733.1, read as the reverse complement.
ACCTGTTAATTTATTCAAAATGCTTAAAAGCATATTTCAAGCCAATAGTTATGAAAAAAAGATTATTTTAATAGGGGCAAGTGATTGAATGCTTGCATGCACTTAAATATGCATTGTTCTCTCCACAAATCATGTTAATGTTTGTAACACAATGGGTTTTGTAGTATGGAAGGGGAGTGTCCTTTGAAACCAGGTGGAGATTTGTATCCGAGTAAGTGGACTATGATCTATGAAAGCTCACTTTGATTCCACAGTTCTTGTGTTTGTTTTTGCTTTGTTTTTTGTTTTGCCATGGGAATTAAGTAATTGTTTTGCATTTGGATCTCTGTGTTGTGCCAGCGATGATAACTTCAGTCCATTCCCGAGTGTCTGTTGTGCAGGATCGCTGCTCCAGCATAGTCGTTCTTTTAATATAGCCCTTCAATTACTACATCAAAAATAATTAAAGATTTTAGCATGAACCTACAGAAGTAAAGCTCGTTTAAATCGGCATCTTGTTCTTTTTTTTTCCTGCGGCAGAGATAGATTTATATGTATTTTCAAGGTAACCTTCAATTCAACCAGTTCACCAGCCCGTTCCTACTGAAACTGTAGTTTGAGAACTCAACCGTTTTTAAAATAAAACTTGGAGTTAAAACCATTTTTAAATAAATCTTGGAAATAAAACAGAAAAAGAAAGGGTGGAAATACATCAGGTTTACTACATGTATAAATATAAGGAGAAGAAGGCTGTTTGGAACCATGACGTTTTATGCTCCAGAGTCAGAGCCATCCTCACAATTTGGGTGTATTTGTACAAGCCAGATATCAGCTTGTTTGAATGGGCAGTGTTTGCCCTTTATTCAAGGAGGTACCAAATCCCTCTTCGTGGAAGGTTGGAAAAGTTCCAGTGACTGGGACAAACGCATTGCTCTTTCAGAGGATGCAGCAACAAAGTTCTGCCCAGGGTGGCAAAGTAATTGGAACATGCGATCATGCAAGTGCAGGCCAAAATCCAAGTGTACTTCAGTATTCAGAACCTGCTCTAGAAGGTTTTATAGGTTTTCATGGTGCTTGGTGAGCGCCTAAAAGCATCAGTGGGGACTGCAAATTCTGAATTTTCTGACTGATAGGCCACAGTCAGTAAGGATGGGATCCCACCATTCTTCTACTCTTGTATTAAGTACAGGAGCTCCTCAGGGTTGTGTGCTAAGCCCCTTCCTCTACTCCTTGTCCACACATGATTGCACCCCACTGTATAACTCCAACACAATCATCAAATTTGCAGATGATACAACCGTGGTGGGGCTCATTAGTAAGAACGATGAGTCTGCTTATAGAAAAGAAGTACAAGGGTTGACTCAGTGGTGTAAAGAAAACAATCTTATACTTATGTCTGTGAAGATTCTCAGTCATCCAGGTGAGTTTATCTGGAAGTCGAGTCATGGCTACTGGACTTCTTTTTGAGAGATAGAAACGTTTCGCTGTTCATCCAGACAGCTTCATCGGTCTGTTTGGATGAACAGCGAAACGTTTCTATCTCTCAAAAAGTAGTCCAATAGCCATGACTCAACTTCCAGATAATCTTATACTTAACAGCAAAAAAAGTAAAGAACTTATAATTGATTTTAGGAGGAAGAAAGATGTACATTTACCATTGTACATAAATGGTGAGGAGGTGGAGAGGGTTGGTAGCTTTAAGTATCTGGGCACTTACATCTCAGAGGACCTCTCATGGACTGCAAACACCAATATGGTTGTGAAGAAGGCACAGAAGAGGCTGTATTTCCTGAGAATGCTCAGGAAGATGAATTTATCTCAGCATCTACTTCTGTCTTACTATCACAGCACCATTGAGAGTGTCCTAACTTATGGCATGCTATCATGATATGGGAGCAGCTCTGTAGCGGACAAAAAAGCTCTACAGAGAATAATCAAAATTGCCCAGAATGTTACCAGGCTCCAGCTACCAACCCTGGATGACATCTTCACATCTTGCTGTTTGAGGAAGTCACACAACATTCTGAGAGACTCTACTCATCCTGCTCACAATTTCTTTGAACTATTGCCTTCTGGCAGAAGATACAGAACAATTAAAACTCGGACCACACGTCTTCTGAACAGTTTTTATCCCAGAGCTATAATTGCACTTAATAATGAACTCAAGAACCACCAGCAGTGAGCACTTGGACAGGATTACCTAGCCTGTTGTGTAGATGCTTGTGTTTTTAGGGGGGGGGGGTTGGTGGGGGGGGAGTGTTCGGGGATTTTTATGTGTGTGTGTTGAAGGTTTTTTTTTAATGTTTGTGAGAGTGTTCGGAGATTTGTGTGTGTGTGTGTGTGTGTGTGTGTGTGTGTGTGTTGAATCTGGTCTCTGGGTGTCTGAATTTCGTTGTATGTGTATACTGTGTATATACACACAATGACAATAAATTATTATTATTATTATTATTATTATTATTATTATTATTATTATTATTATTATTATTATTATTATTATTATTATTATTATTATTATTACAGGTTTTCATGGTGCTTGGTGAGCGCCTAAAAGCATCAGTGGGGACTGCAAATTCTGAATATAGTTGTGGGATCCAGTAGGATTACACCATTGGATCCTGGTCTTAATATCTATTAGCTTTCTCATAAAAGGCACAGTGTGTAGTTTTTGAAAAGGCAGAATGTAAACAGATGGCTACAGATACTGTATATTCTCACAAATTGAGTCACTCTTTAAACAGGGTAGGTTTGATTTAAATCAGGCATGTCCAAACTTCGGCCCTCCTGATGTTTTGGACCACAACTCCCAGAATTCCAAGCCTGTATTTCCAATGGCAAAGGACTGTGAGAGTTGTGGTCCAAAACATGTGGAGAGCCAAAGTTTGGACACGCCTGATTTAAATCATGATTTAAATCACTAGTCAATAAGGCTCGATTTAAATCATGATTTTCTATATAAAGGCTCATTTTTTGCTGGAGTTGTTTTAATCTTAATATTTACAACTAGATTTTTAGATTAGTTTTACAGTTATATCAGAAAAATTACTGATTTGGTGGTTATATACCACTAGAAATGCATAGATAGATAATTATGAAATTATTGCGAGGTGAACTATCTCCAGTTTAATATATTTGGACAACTGTTCTGTTGTACTTTATTAGAAGGAGAAAAATAATCATTACATTTATTATTATTATTATTATTATTATCATTATTATTATTATTATTATTATTATTATTATTAGTATTAGTAGTAGTAGTAGTAGCAGCAGCAGCAGCAGCAGCAGCAGCAGCAGCAGCAGCAGGGTTTTCATAAATGGTTCAGATAAATCTTGAGAATAGTCATCTGTTTCTTCTGAATGGAAGCAAATCTAGGTTCTTCATTCTAACTGACCTGGTAAAATTAGGCTCCGTATCAGATGACCTAGATCTCCAGGCATTTCTTTCTCTTTTTCTTGGACCCAGCCTGGCTTTCTCTTGTCTTCTGCCACCCCGTATTGTGTAGCTGAATCTGTGATCAGTCAACTGTATAGACTCATTGACCGAATGGGAAAAAATATAGCCAGCCCTTTGTCTCCAGCCTATGCAGGCAACCCCCCACCCCCACCCCTTCAGTTTCCTGCCAAGGGGACACATTTTGCCAAAGATACGGAGGGAGGGAGGGGAGGCCACCAGGATAGCTGACCGCAGAGAGCCACCAGGTAATGCTCTACCTGAAATCCTCCCCTCCACAATAGTTTTCCCCCTTCATTTAACCAGGTGGCGTTATGGGAAGATGGAGAGAGTATGGTTGTAGCTGTCCAGATATTCCACCCTTGTGTAAATTACACTGCTCCTTTCCCTGCCGAATTGCTATTCAACGTGGAAGGGGATATAATAGGTGGAAGTTTTGTGGGAGAGCCTCCCGTCTAGAGATGTAAAATTTCCGGAAATTTTGAATCTCGAGGGGGGGACGTTTCTTCCCTAGGTCCCCCCCCCCCGGAAAAAAATGGAAATTTCTGGGGAAAAATGCTATATTAGCACTCCCTCCCCCCCTTTACAGCTTGCACGTTATGCTGTTACTTAAGGAACATAAAATATGACTATGGACAATTTGACTTGGCATAAAATTATCACAGCTAGCATACAAGTGCAAGCCTTAAATCTCTAACCTACAGACAACTTCTGAATGCTGATTTCGCCTTGAAGTCACTAGAAAAATTAGTATCAGAAGGTTACAAGCTAGACTGGTGGAAGTACCAACAAATATTACTCACACTTTAAAAATCTCACTAAAGAGGGGGGATTTATGACAAATGACACTCCACTTGACAAAATACTATCTTCTGGCGATTCAAAGCTTCTCAGTAAATTCTATAGTATTTTGTTAAAGGAAAAAATGATTGATACATTGGTCAAAGATAAAGATACTATGATAAGATGGGCAGAAAATTTTGGTTATTCTATTCATTTAAACAAATGGGACTCTTTGTGGAATACTGTTAAACTCTTTAAATCTATAGCCTTTAAGGAAAATTGTTAAAAGATGTTTTATAGATGGCATTCCCCCCCACACCGTTTATCTAAGATGTATAATTGCTCACCCAAATGTTGGAAATGTAAACATGACAGTGGTACCTTTTACCATATGTGGTGGACATGTAAAGTGGCAAAGGCATATTGGATAATGGTAAAATTATTTTTAGAAAGATATTTGAAGATTAAGTTAGAGCTTAGACCAGAATTTTTTCTATTAAATATAGTAGATATTAATATCTCATATGACTAGAAATATGTACTTCATCATGTAATAGTTGCAGCAAGGATATTGTATGCGAAATTTTGGAAACAACCAGAAGTGCCAACAGAGAGAAACTCCCACGAAAAGATAAGAGAATGTATTGAAATCGATAGACTCTCCAGTTTTCTAAAGGGAGAATACAATGAGATTTCCCGGAAAAGATGGCAAGAAGTAACAAACTTATTAGTATTGTGATATTATTTGGTGATTTGTTACTATGGTAAACCGTTATTTTTGGCTTGATATACTTAATGTAATTTTATAGTATATTCCCTCCCCCTCCCCCACACCCTCCCCCCTTTGCCCCCCCAAAAAACCCCAATAAAATAAAATAAAATTAAAATACAGTGTATCCAAACAATTATTACAAACAATTTATTTTTATAAACTAATGTAGCTAAATGATTTGATTTTCTGGAATCAGCTAAATGTAAACTCTTACCTTTTTAGATTAAGTTAATTAATTAAATTAAGTTAAGTATATACTGTACTTTCAGGTTCTTTTTGTTGTTCTGTATTTTCTTCCAGTGCTTTGAGGCCTAGTGAAGAGGACAGAAGAAACCAAACATTTTTTAGAAATGATTTGTAAAATATTTGAACGCCCTGTCTTAAAATATTGTGTTCATCATGTTAAAATAAAATGTTCCATAATCATTCTTTCTTTTTCTTTTTTCAGTATTTTCAATTTTTCCAAAAAAAGGCTTCAGGAAAAAAATGGGGGGGAATGCTCCCCCCCCCCCGAATTTTTCCAGTTTTTTTCTGGGCCTTCACATCTCTATTCCCATCACAGTGGTTGCCCTAAATTTGTCTTACAAGCGACATCCTCAAAAAATAACTCAGTCACTAACTAAGACCTCAGCCACTCACCAATTTGCCTATGGGGAGAATCCGTACAACATAAAAGTGCGATCACTCCGTTTTCAATGCATTCCTATGGGAATTTGTATAAAGGAAAATTGCTTAACATAATTTCATTTGGAACGAATTAATTCCTTTATACAAGGTACCACTGTATTTAAAAATCAATCCAGCTCCCACCTCACACCACCCCCTGTAGAATTAGACACAAATTGGGAACACTTCTAGATGATTGTACTTTTCTGGAAAAAGAGACTTTCACAACTGGAACTAATGCACGATGTTCTGCCTCAAGCAAACTTCTTGATAGCCAGAATTCTGGTGCTCACATAAGGGGGGTAAATATGGCAATGTGGGAGTCTTGGTGGACCACAAGTTGAACATGAGTCAGCAGTGTGATGCGGCGGCCAGGAAAGCCAATTCGATTCTTGGTTGTATCAACAGAACCATAATGTCTAGATCAAGGGAAGTGATAGTACCACTCTATTCTGCTCTGGTCAGACCCCACCTGGAGTCCTGTGTCCAGTTCTGTGTGCCTCAGTTTAAAAAGGATGTTGACAACCTCGAGTGGGTGCAGAGGAGGGCGATCAGGATGGTTGAAGGTCTGGAGGAAATGTCTTATGAGGAACGGCTTAGGGAACTGGGAATGTTTAGCCTCTCTAAAAGAAGACTGAGAGGGGATATGATAGCTATGTTCAAATATTTGAAAGGATGTCACATTGAAGAGGGAACAGGTTTGTTTTCCATGGCTTCAGAGACTAGGACTCGGGGCAATGGTTTCAAACTCCAGGAAAAGAGATTCCATTTGAACATTAGGAAGAACTTCATGACAGTAAGAGCTGTTCGGCAGTGGAAGATGCTGCCGCGGAGGGTGGTGGAGTCTCCTTCTTTGGAGGTTTTTAAGCAGAGGCTGGATGGCCATCTGTCGGAGATATTGTGATGGGAGTTCCTGCATGGCAGGGGGTTGGACTGGATGGCCCTTGAGGTGTCTTCCAACTCTGTGATTCTATGATTCTATAATGTGAATCATAGCCGTGAATAGCCACTAGTTAAGAATTGATGCTTGCATTCTTGAGCACTCGCCAAGTCCTGCAACTGGGGCGTGATGAGGAATGCAATCAGGAGTTTCTTAATTAGCAGCAATTACCTGCTCTAGTTTGTGCTGCCACAACTGTGCCTATAAGCAGTAGAAGTCAGGTCACTGTTCATTATTTTTATAGCATCGTGTATACTTTCAGTATTCGTGTCCTTAATCCACGTGCTTCGATGGCAGCACAGTTCACGTGTTCGCCCGCTCCAAAAATGCAGCCACCACATTTGACAACAACCCCAGTTGTGAAATGACCATGTTAGTCTGTTGCAGTGGACACAACCAAGAGTGTTTTGGCATCTTCAAGTTTAACACATTTTATTTGCATAAGCTTTGTGGACTGCAACCCACTTTATCAGAGGTCACCTTGCATGGTCCTCCTAGTCACGATGTCCTTTGCTGAAGTATCAAGTTGGGTGTTGCCACCCTTGCATTTGTTCCACAACCTGGCTTTGCTCCGCTTTTCACGGTAATCTTGGCACTCTGGAAAATTACACTTTGAAACAAAAGGTTTGAAGCTTCCCTGATTTAGTAAATCATGATTAAATCAACATTTGAAATTTACTTTTTTCAGTATACCATGGTTTACACTAACCACCTTTTCCTGGATTCTGAAAAAAGAGCAAACTGGTTGGTTGAAAGTGGAAGCCTATTGTTCCAATTTTCTCCTTGTAGTTGCACTCAAGATAAGTGCGGTGTGATTCGGACACTGGCAGAGGCTCCCTGCCTTAATGGTCAGCCACTGCATATTGATAAGTCCTGTGATTAAACTATGGTTATTTGAACAAGCCCACATCAGACCATGATAAGTTTGCATATTAGCTTTTTCCAATAAATCATTAGTTGATAGCAGTTTCTCATTTGTTCCTAAAACAGATTGTGATTAGTTTAAATGTTTACTCTCTTCCCACTCTGTGTTGGGAAGGAGACAAGGCCTTGAACCCATGTCTTGAAGAGACTTGCTTGTAAATTGCTAAGCTGTGTATTAGCATAACATCTGAACTATAATGTGGAAGCAAGGAGTACAGTATTACGTGATTGTTATACCTTACTATGGACTTGCTGCAGAAGTTCTGATCTGTTATTTAAGGGTCGTGACCAGTATCCGGTTCATTATTTATATCTGTGGAACTCCAAATATGGAAGCTATCATAGTGATCTGTTGAGCTTATTATATATAGTTGTGTGACTGAGTTGTTCAGTGAAGGGTGTGACAACTGCACCTTGTCAGTTTGCTGTGGCAGCTTCTGCCATTGTTGCTGTGTGCATGTGAACATTGGACATTATTATTGACCCTTTAAAAATGTTGCATTGCTGATATATTGCAGATTCAAGGCTGAAGTTGAGAAATAGCAACTTGACGGTTGATACTCGATTGACATTGCTTTGATGGTATTGTTGAGAATTGAACCAGAGACTTGTGGCGCACAGCTCCAACTCTTAGCCACTGCACTGCCATCACATTTAACAGAGACAATGACAAATTGAAGGATACAGAAGTTCACACTTTTGGTTCTGTATTTAATTCATCCTTTTGGTTTGTATGCTTGTAGAATCTGTTTCTTGGGAGTATAGAAAAAGCAACCACAGTTTGGATCAGTTAATCTGGACAGAGGTGTGCCTATATATTGTCTTTTTGCTATTTTAGGCCCAGGTCCAAATCTTTCTTTGCAATTTATTGCAAACGTTTCCAGTAGATTCAGTGGGCCGCAAATCGGACATAGCATACATTCTCAGCTTTTGTTTATTTTGTCTGGCTGAAAAATTAACCCCTTCAGTTCCCTTAAGAAGGTTTCTTTATGAGCATATGGCGAATGAATAAATGGTTTCGGTGCAACAACACTGATCTAAGAGACAGAGGTGTGGGCTTCAATTCATAACTACTTAGTGTGGCACAATATTTTTGAAATAGACTTTGAATGCTGACATAATTAGTACTGATTGCTGTAACCTTTTAATTGCTCTCCTTTATGTGGCTTTATAGACGGGGATGGTGCGTTGTGACACAGCTGTTGGGACACCAGACTACATCTCCCCCGAGGTATTAAAATCACAAGGCGGTGATGGTTATTATGGACGGGAATGTGACTGGTGGTCTGTAGGCGTTTTTCTTTTTGAGATGCTAGTCGGTAAGTAGCGGGTCTCAAATGGTTGTGCATTGCTCTAGAACAGGGGTCCTCAACCTAAGGCCCCAAGGGCTGGATGCGCCCCCCCCCAGGTCCTGAATCCGTCCCCTGGGACCAATTGCAACCACCCCCACCCCCTACTTTGCGAGCAAGCCAGCCTCCGCAGCGGCTTCTATTGCTGAGGCAGTTCAAAGTAGTGGGCTATGTCACTTCTCTCACTCCCCCCCAACTACCGCCTAGATGATCAGCATGCTGGCTAGTGGGGCATTCAAAGTGGGAGGGCTACGGCAAGGTCCCCTGCTCCCCCCACCCACTGGGGTCCGGCCCCCAGTGGTGTCTCGGGCGTGGTGAACCGGCCCGCTGTTTGAAAACTTTGAGGACCCCTGCTCTAGAACCACGGTTTGGGTACCTTTGAATAACTCCAAAGGCAGCCGTGTAGTCAGAGAACATGATTGGGTGAGCGTTGGTCCCATAACGAATCTTGAATGTTAAGATTTTATACCGAAGCCTGGGTTCTCATAATTTGAAGCAGTTCTCCCTATGAATGCATGAAAAGTTGCTACAAGGAGCGCAGGCTGCCCTTTCCTCAACACTCCTGCTTTGTAACCGTTGAAGGGGACATTGACACGAGAGGACCCTGCTCCTCACTCAGCAACAGGATGGTCACTCACTCCTCTTCCAGGTTGTAACACGTCTTGGAGGACGCTGGCCGATGCTGGTGGAAGCCTCACTATTCATGCTAGTGGCTAAATTCTACCTTTGGCACATTTGTGCCTTTTCTTGGGTGTCAAAGCCCCCTTGTAGCAAAGTGCCTGCTCCGAAGCCATTTTCGCTTCAGGAGAACTGTTCGTCTCCAAATTCTGGTATTAATAGATCCCACTCTAATTGAAGAGAATCATGAGATACGGCTGACAGGGTTGTGCAGGTGCTGGACTAGTGGACATGAAACATCCAGTGTTTGGGTCTGTAGAGTTGTGAAAGCGATACATGTGGATCTTTGGATAGAGCCAGTTCTGCTGTCCAGTATCTTCCAGTGTTTGGGAGTTTCTTCTCTTATCCCTTACATCAGGCATGTCCAAACTTCGGCCCTCCAGATGTTTTGGACCACAACCCCCACAGTCCTTTGCCATTGGAAATACAGGCTTGGAATTCTGGGAGTTTTTTGGGGGGGGTCCAAAACATCTGGAGGGCCGAAGTTCGGACATGCCTGCCCTACATCCTGTCATGCCACCCCCAAGCCTGGCTTAGGTGATTTTGTAGAAGAGGTCTTGAGAACTTGCTTATGGAAGCACTTCCATCAGTGCATCCAAACCCCGGGGGCTCCATCCATAGTTATTGCCGTTTTGACATAGATTCAATTAGGGTTTGGCCTTAAATGAATAATCCTAGTATATGCCTTAGGCATTTTGCCCCCTTTCTCTCTCCCTCCCCCAGCTTTAAAGTAGGGTACTTCTGTTTCCAGACTAGATAAGAGTTTCATCCAAACTTTGGGAAGATATCTGTTGCGAGTTTTTCAGGCTGTTTGGCCGTGGTCTGGAAGTTTTTCTTCCCGACGTTTCACCAGACTTGGGCCCTGGCATTTTCAGAGGGTAAAGAGCTTATGAAGCCTTCTGAAGATGCTGGCCACAGATTCTGGCAAAAGGCCAGGAGGAAAAACTTCCAGAACATGACCAAACAGCCTGAAAAACTCACAACAGCTATCAGATCTGGCTGTGAAAGCCTTCGAGGATATATTTGTGAAGATATGCTTAAGAAACAAGCCAGAATCATTGATAATTTGATATTCTGGCATGTTCCAATTAACCATTCTTTGAAATCAATCAGGATTTTCCTGTGTGTTTATAGTGAGGAACATCTCGTTTCTTAAAGAGACGAAAAGGCTTCTAATTTGTTCCCCGTTGCTGTAGACTAGAAGGGAAAGAGTGTCCCGGTTTGTGATTTCTGTGCGGTTTGCCCATAAATCTTTTTGTTTGCTTTAAGCCCTTGCTGCAAGAATGTTTGGTGTATTGTCTTAAGTTGTATTTAGTTATCTGACTTCAGTTCTAGTATTTGATCTTGCATTAATTAATGTCCATGTATTTTGAATTTTAGGAGATACTCCATTTTATGCTGATTCATTGGTTGGAACGTACAGTAAAATAATGGATCACAAGAACTCGTTGCATTTCCCAGAAGATGTGGAAATCTCAAAACAGGCAAAGGACCTTATCTGTGCCTTTTTAACAGACAGGCATGTAAACATAGTTTTCTTTCTCTCTCAATAAAATAGACCTCTTTCCGTCAACTGTCCTCCTAAATGCAGTGTCTGGGGGCCTCTCTATAGAACCCAGTGACCAAGATCTACTTTCCTAGCAAACTGTTGAGTGGAAAAAATTTGAGTGGAATGAATTTTTACACAAATGTCTGTAAATTGGAGCGTGAGTTGTGATGCAACTTAAGTAATCTCAAGGATGGCCCTGCAGGCCTATTTGGTAGCCAGCAGCACATCTTTTTAAGTGCAGCTTCATTTAAATTCTAAACCTTGTGTGACCTCAGTAAACGATGGCGTAACACATCCGCACGTACAATGCATGAAGGATTACACTGGGAAACTCTTTCTTGCACCCTGGTTATGTTGCTCTTCTATTCCCCCCCTTCCCATATATATATATATATATATATATATATATATATATATATATATATATATATATATATATATCCCAGCAAGCTGGGTACTCATTTTACCGACCTCGGAAGGATGGAAGGCTGAGTCAGCCATGATTCGGCTACCTAGGATTGAACCCCAGGTCGTGAGCACAGTTTTACCTGCAGGACAGGCATTTAACACTGCACCATGAGGGGATCTCAGCTTTTTCCCCTCAAGAGAGGAAAGGACTCTCTTCCTTACCTGTGCCTATTTATTTAGAGGTAGGCAGGAGCACAGGATGGAGGACAGTTTACCCAATGGGTTTGAGCTGCTGGCCCCAGCTTCCACAGTCAACTGCCCTCCATTGCTTCCCAAGCCATTTGCTTCTTGGGACTTCTAGATAGGGCTGAGAGAAGGGCTCAGCATGTTGGGGCTGAAGTGTTTTGGGAAGACAATCAAATATACTCAGGGACCCACCTCTGCTTTCCAAACTTCTTATGGAGCTTGGACAGGAGAGACCATCATTTCTCAAGCCTCTGTTTCTCAGTGTCAGTCAGATCTGTCAGTTGTTAGCTAGGCCAGAAAGTCAATGCAATTTATTATTATTATTATTATTATTATTATTATTATTATTATTATTATTATTTAGTAGTAGTAGTAGTAGTAGTAGTAGTAGTAGTAGTAGTAGTAGTAGTAGTAGTAGTAGTAGGAGGAGGAGGAGGAGGAGGAGGAGGAGGAGGAGGAGGAGGAGGAGGAGGTGGTGGTGGTGGTGGTGGTGGTGGTGGTGGTGGTGGGTGGTGGTGGTGGTGGTGGTTGGAATACAGCTTAGGAGACCTGGGTTCAAATTCCCACTGGGCCTTCGTATTCAGGGCTGGTAATGATTTGTCAGCATTATTTCTCCCATAGAGTTGTGAAGGAAGATAAATTAAGGAGGAGAGTCCCATAGCTTTGAATACCTTGGAAATAAAGACAGGATATAAAAATCAAAAGCTGCCTAGATGCCCTAAGCATGTCCGATCTCGCCTGATTTCGGAAGCTAAGCAGGGTCGGCCCTGGTTAATACTTGGATGGGAGACCACCAGGAGGGAATCCCAGGTGCTGTAGGTGCCTGGAGCAGGAACTGGCAAGCCACTCCAGTATTCCTGCCAAGAAAACTCCATGGATATGGGGTCACGAAGAGTCAGTCACGACTGTAATGACGCAACACACACACATAAAAATCAAAACTCAGTGCTAAGGACCAATGAATTCAGGGAGGGGAAGGTTAGAAATTCTTCTTTCTGCTGCTGCTGCTGTGGTGGTGGTGGTGTTTCCTCTTGGTTTCCCTCTTCTCCCTAATCATCCAGCTTGCATTATTAGGAGCCTGCAGGAAATAAGTGCAAAGTTTGCCAAAAGTGACAAAAAGGCGAGGAGGAGGAGAGTTTTGAGTTATACGAGTGTAGTTTGATTTTCACCTCTCCTCCTGCCCTTTTATGTCAGAATTTATTGTGCCCTGTGGCTTTCTTTAAAACCGTCCATCTTTTAACACCATGGTCACTGAAATGTCTGAAGTGGCAAGGGATAGGTATCTGCCATGTCTATCACTTACTAGCTTTCATACACAAGGATATTTTTGTGAGATATTTTAGGAAAGCCAAACAGAGCTGTTCAGAAAAGAAGTGAGCTTGCCGCTTACATAGTGGTTTCTTTGTACGCGGCTAAGGAAGAATGCCTATGTGTATGAGTGTTTTTGAATTAGAGGTAAATGGTACAATTTTTGAAGTATTTACTTTGGGAGGGGCTTGAATAACCACTCTGTGTTTGGAAGCCAGGTCTTCCGTCACTTGCATCCAAATGTTTGCACTGTGGCTTGGCAGACTCGGTAGGTTTGCATTTTTTAAGAAGCGTTTTTCCTTCTCTGCGCACAGTCCAGCTTGAAGTGCATTTTGCTCCACACATGGTAGAGGTGGATTTCCAGCCATTTTGTTTCTCTCTGGATGGGAGTGCTAAGAAGAGACACTCGATGGGAGGATGCCAGTTAAAATGTTAATGTAAAAAACTGCTGTGATGGATGGCACCTCTTACAGCGTGCTGGCATTTTTAGCACTTAAAACAGAATGTGAGAATGCAGTGTTTAAGAATAGAAAGCAATCTGTCTTAATATAAAATTTGGTTCACTTGCTATGTTTAGGGAGGTGCGTCTTGGAAGGAATGGTGTCGAAGAAATTAAATATCATCCGTTCTTTAAAAATGATCAGTGGGATTGGGATAACATCCGAGACAGTAAGTACTTTTTTACTGTTTGAAAAAATTGCTTTCATTTGCTTTTGAAAAACGAATTGTGGTTTGCATGAATTAAAGAGCAGGTTCTCTTAAGTGAGTTTGATAGTAATATTTGTGTTCAGGTGTGTGTGTGTGTGTGTGTGTGTGTGTGTGTGTGTGTGTGTGTGTGTGTGTGTGTGTGCAAGGAGTGAGACTGGGCCATATGCCCCTAAAATAAACATTTTCGTTTCCTACTTTGTTGGTTTAATACACATATGTGTGTACATATATGTTTAGGTTCATGCACTACTGTAACCCATAAGTGATTTATGTACAGAATGATGCTTTCAGTGACTTTATTTACACCTAACATGCATCCCTTTTACCTTCAGAGGTAGAGTGAGGTTATGTGGTTTTATCCTGCTTTTGGTGCAAGATTGAAGTAAAAGCACCCTTTTATTCTCTGCATGGGGCAGAGAACTTGAGGTAGCGGGTGAGGAACTGAGGGGTGGCTGTAGCGAGTGATTCCAAAGATGACTAGGTGTTTAACCAAGCCTGTGTTTGTAGCCTCTGGAGTATGTGAACATTTTTCTAAAAAGACACACACACAAATACAGAGAGAGGGAGAGAGAGAATGTCATCAGCAGTGTTGACAACTGCACAGAAGGACTCGTCATGGCTGGTAGCATGAGCAGGGGACGCTGCAGGGCAGAGAGGTGCTGGCTGTCATGCTCCTTTTTATTTATTTATTTATTTGTTTGTTTGTTTGTTTGTTTGTTTAACTTATATGCCGCCCACTACCCAAAGGTCTCTGGGCGGCTTACAATCCAAAGAATAAAACAATTTAAAATAGAAGTAAAATATCAATAAATCATCAAGCAATAATAAAAGCCTTACACTAAAATCATTATCCTAAAATTGTCATCAGTGGACCCACAGTCTATATTGTATCAATTAAAAACCTTCTGGAACAGGAAGGTTTTTACCTGGCGCCGGAATGTAATCAGTGTTGGCGTGGATGAGGCCTGCTTTATCCCATGGAAGAGGGGACAGCAGAAGGACCTGTAGAAAGCTGAAGCCTCCTCTATACTTCAGCATATGTGCTACTTTTTCTGGTTGAACTGAACACCTATCATGTCCTCATTATATAAGAATGACAATAATCTGAGAACTGTAGAGCTGGGAAGGGGCTCTGTGGGCTATCAAGTCCAGTCCAAGAGACCCAATGGAGACTTGAACTCGAGGATGGATTACTGCAACGCTCTCTACGTGGGGCTGCCCTTGACTCTTGTCCGGGGACTCCAACGGGTACAGAACGCAGCGGCCAGACTGGTGGTGGGTGCG
The DNA here is from genome assembly GCA_037367245.1 of Phrynocephalus guinanensis. NCBI lineage: Eukaryota > Metazoa > Chordata > Lepidosauria > Squamata > Agamidae > Phrynocephalus > Phrynocephalus guinanensis. The sequence continues at coordinate 174,149,373 of CM074733.1, read as the reverse complement.
CGTAAATTTGACCGTATCACCCCAGTTCTGGCTCGTTTGCACTGGTTGCCCGTTGCTCTCTGGATAAGGTTCAAGGTCCTGGTTTTGATTTACAAAACCCTCCACGGCTTGGGACCTGAATACCAGTCGGAGCATATCATCCAAAGATCAACTGAGGCCCGGCCCACTAGAATGTCGTGGGCGCTCTCATTCCGAGTGGCCATGCCCAGGGAGGCGCGGAAATCGATCACCCGTAATCGCGCCTTCTCTGAGGCTGGCCCCTCACTTTGGAACCACTTTCCGAGTGAGCTGCGCCTTGCACAGTCCCTGCCCGCCTTCAGAAGAGCTCTCAAAACCTTGCTTTTTCAGGAGGCATTTGGCGACCATTAATCTTTTTTTTATATTTATATTTATATATTTTTGTAGTGATTGTTGTAATGGGATCTTTCTTATTCCTTTTGTTAACCGCCTGGAGTTCTTTCAGGAAGACGGGCAGCATAAAAATAAATAAATAAATAAATAAAATTGAACTGCCAACCTATGGCTCCTCAGCCAGAGACCTATCAACCACCGAGCTATCCAGCAGTTCAAGCTAGTCAAAAGTTTTGTTCCTTATTATGAAGCACGGCTTCTGGATTAGTCCCATGGTTTTTCAAATAACACTTCCGATGCTGGTGAGTTAAAATAGTTACACGGATCGATTCTTCTGAAGCACAGACGATTCAAGTCACCATTTTTCTGTTTGGAGAGGAAAGTTTTGTTCTAATGCCTTTATTTCAGAACTGTTTTGGTCTTGTCTAATGTGCAGTACAAGAATCATGCATCCTGGCCCACTGCTTACTTATTTGAATTGAAATCCCTTGCTTGGGTTCTTCAGATTCTTAAAAAATGGAGCTCACACTTCTTGAAACTTATTTATTTATTTATTTATTGCATTTTTTTATACTGCACCAATTTCCCAGAAGGGACTCTGGGTGGTTTACATAAATGCAAATAAACAAACAAACAACAATGCAAATTAAATAAACAATAGAATAAACAAGTAAAATAAGCAAATAAACACACAAACTTCTCATCTTAGCTCTGCTTTTGCTAGTATTCTCCCATTACTGAGGGCCGTTCCCTCTTTCCAGAAGCACCATGTTCTTTAAAAGCATCCCCTAGCTCTCTGGAGCTGCCTAGATGCCGTAACCACATCCGATCCTGCTTGATTTCGGAAGCTAAGCAGGGTCGGCTCTGGTTAGTACTTGGATGGGAGACCACCAGGGAATACCAGGTCCTGTAGGCGCCTGGAGTATGAACTGGCAAGCCACTCCAGTATCCCTGCCAAGAAAACTCCATGGACATGGGGTCACAAAGAGTCGGTCACGACTGTAACGACACAACACACACACAGAGATGCTCTAAGCGCATCCGATCCTACCTGATTTTGGAAGCTAAGCAGGGTCGGCCCTGGTTAGTACTTGGATGGGAGACCACCAGGGAATACCAGGTCCTGTAGGCGCCTGGAGTAGGAACTGGCAAGCCACTCCAGTATCCCTGCCAAGAAAACTCCATGGACATGGGGTCACAAAGAGTTGGTCACGAGTATAACGACATAACACACACACAGCTCTCTGGAGAGGACTTTTTTTTTTTTTGAGTGAGAGGCAGGGCTGTTACACAGGCAGCTCTCAGAACCTCAAGGGCTATTTTCCAAGCCATCCAAATCGGGAATCTCAAGGCTCGTGCGATGCAGAACACAGGAAGCATCCTAGGTGGAATGAAGCTCTTTCTGTGAAAAAGGGCAGCGGCGGCCGGCGGGGGAGTGTTTCCCGAGGTTTGTGGGAATGTTGTCCTCATGGAGTTCAATGTCCTCCTTTTTCAGCGGCTGCCCCTGTTGTACCTGAGCTGAGTAGTGATATCGACAGCAGTAACTTTGATGACATTGAAGATGATAAAGGAGATGTCGAAACCTTTCCAGTCCCCAAAGCCTTTGTTGGAAACCAGTTGCCTTTCATAGGATTTACCTACTTTAGAGAAAACCTGTATGTGACATAACTTGTGAGCATGGGCATGAGAGCTATCGTTGCTTGTACAATCAATGATTTTATTAAAATACAGCGGACCCTCATATAACAACCAGTTTGTATAACATAACATCTATACAACATAAAAAATTATGGAGATAGGGGAAATTTGCTTAACAGAATCGTCTATGGGGGCGAATTCGTACAACATAAAAACAATCGCGATTAGGGATTACTCCATTTTCAATGCATTCCTGCGGGAAATTTGTTTAAAGGAAAATTTGCTTAACAGAATTTCATTTGGGACGAATTAATTCCTTTATACAAGGTACCACTTGTACCTGTGTTTGATTCGTTTTCATTGTACAGTATATTTTGTAATTTCCACAAACAGGTCCTTCTGATGGGGAGGGATGGGGAAGTGTGCAAAGAACATTCAGGGCGTTTATTTGATTACAAATTATATGTAGGGAATTCTTTTTGGTTAATATATTTCAGTACATGCACAGGAATGCTTAAACTCCAACACTTAGTGTTAATTTGGGAAACATGCTTGCGCCCCCCCCAACCCCGAACCAAAAGGCCATGGGGTCACTTGAAGCAGAAGAGGAAAAGAGCTGGTACTGAAAAAAATGCTTTTGTTCCGAGAGCAGCCGAGTGGGGATTACGTCTTGAGAGAATTGATTAAAATGAGTTGATTGGCATAGTTGTTGGGAGTTTTTGAAAACCTGAGTTGTTTTCAACAGGTTGCTAAGTGACTTTTCTGAGCGCTTGAGGGAAGTTGAACCCTGCAAGAACAATGGAGAAAGGAAAAATGAACCAAGAAAAAACGAGGCAAGTTCTCTCTGTGTTTAATAAGTGCCAAGCACATGTAAGCGATTGTTATGCATCAGAGATAATTGCACCGAGACATAACTGTTAGTTTTTCGGGAGTTTGCATTAATTGCCTAAATCTGGAACGACTTCTGACGAGTTCCGCTATATTAAAAGGAACTGTTGGCTATTATAAAGCTTATGTTTTGGTTCTTGGAAGAATCTGAAGTAACCATGTTAAATCTGTAATTCCAAGATAAATGAGGTGCTTTGGATTGTTGGAAAATATGGTTGGGAAGACTTGTTAAGAAAACAACATTGACTCTGATTTGTTTGTTTTCACAGGACAATGAAGAGGTAAGATGATTATTTTCTTTATTATTGTTATTATTACTATTGTTTTTTTATTTTTTAATTGTTGACTTATTGATGTTGTTCACTGCCCGGAGTTCCTCCGGAAGACGGGCGGTAAATAAATAAATAAATAAATTTAAACTGTGGGCCAGTCAGCATGCAGTGACATTTCCAACATATGTTTCAGTAGTGTAAATGATGCTAATATAGTTGCTTCTTGAAAATGTTAAGCTGTCTGTATCTACTAGTTAAATAGGAAAATAAGTACATGAGAACCATAGGAAGTGTTGATGCAACTTTTGTGAGTTGCCTGTTGGCTTCATGTATTGGGATTTGAAGACGTTGTTTGGCAGTATGCAGTCTTGTGACAGCTTGCTTTGGGTGTCCAGAATTGCTTGTAGTATCCCTTGTTTGTTAACTTGAGATGTTAAAAGAGATTTATTCAATATTGAACAGACTTTGAGTTGCAACTGAGTCGAGTATGTACAGTTTAGAACTTGATTTACAGAGAAAAATATGTGAAAAAACATTGATAGCATTGGGATTTTTGACATTTAATGAAGGTCCATGTTGTGCCCAGTCAAGTTTTCATAACTTGCTAATGTACTTTTACAGCTGAAGTTTGTAACTTCAATGTAAGTTGTTGTTGCACCTTATAGTATTTTTTAAATTTGCTTTCTTTGAAGTATCATTTTGAAATGCACGAATCAAAGTATTTGGGAAGGTTAAAAACACAAATTTGCATTATATTTCTGTTGAGTTTCCCCTCTAAATCTACTCTTACCATTCATGTAGACATTAGTTCTATATCATTGTTTATATTTCATGATATTTCTCTAAACATGTATGCCTGTGTTCATACCTTCATTTGCATTACTTTAATCTATGGAGATGGTTAGAGATAATAAAGAAATCGTTTTTAATTTAGGTCATATGGTTAGTGGTATTTAATTTATGTGAAGGAACTTACAATATGTGCTCATTTTGATAAGTATTTAACCTGTGTGTGTGTGTGTTCTTCTTTTAGTTTGCACAGTTCCAGGAAAAAATGAACAAATTAGAAGATCAGCTTCGTAATGAAATACAAGCCAAAGATGAGGTTGAGCAGAAGTGGAGGTAGGATGTTACTTCCTCTATGCACAGTGAAAAAAACACTTTTTAGGAGATGGGTGGAAACTTGTGTAATATTGTCCATGTGAGTGCTGGCCGCTGGTTGGGTAGCCCTTGTGGTTTAAGGTCTCTTGATGCTCAGACATTAGGAGGTCAAGAGTTCAAATCCTCACTGTGCTCGCAGCCTTTGTCGCCATAAAGTTCTAGGGTGCCCCCAGCAAAAGGGAATGGTAAACCACTTCTCAGTACTCTGGAAAATGGTCAACATAAAGTAGAATTATTATTAAAAGCTGATGATGTCCTGAACTGTGACCTTTAATTTAAACGTTCCTATTCTGCACCTTCCAATTTGTGATGTTCCTTTTCAACCCAGGGAAGCCCTGAGGAGCCTCAAGACAGGATCCAGGGAGACCTTTTAAAAATATTCTGTCTGTCTGTCTGTCTGTCTGTCTGTCTGTCTGTCTCTCTCTCTCTCTCTCTCTCTCTCTCTCTCTGTGTGTGTGTGTGTATGTGTCTCTCTCTCTCTCTCTCTCTGTATTTATTTATTTGAAATATTTATTTAAAATGGGAATATTTAAGCTAAGAAAGTCTCTGCAGCTGACGGAGCAGTTTCATCCGCTTTATTGTAGCCAAATGCGTGATGGAAGAGCAAATGAAAAATGTGGAATATTTTAAGCTAAGTGGACTCTTGTGGATGCAGGCCCAAAGTCCTGCATCCTTTGAATTTAACTGCAAGATCCCGTGAGCAGTTTCATCCGCTATTTATTTATAGCCAAATGCGTGAGTATATATTTGGAAGATGCAAATGAACAATGAATGTCCTGTAATGGACTGACCCAGGGTGCAGTGGGAGAAAGGGGCCAATTTGGGAAAGGTTTGCTCTTGTCTGTGCTTTGTGTCACTTGGCAGCTACTAGTGAAATTTTGAGTGTTTTACTTTTTCTAGATGAAAGATTTTTTTTACAATACAGAAACAGGTTATTAGCCTTTTTTGCACATGGCTCTGTTTGTCTTACAACACTGTTTACAATTCTTCTCCAGGACAATTAATAATCGCCTAGAAAAGACAATGAAGGAATTGGAGGAGGAGGTAAAGTGTGATATTGTTTGAATACCGTATTAATGAGAGAAATTTACAAGTCCTGTATTATGTATAGCCAATTTGTGAACTAGCAAGTAGATTTCAGGAGACTGGATGAATCCCAGAGGTGTGCGGGGATCACAAGGTTCAGAGACCAATCCATAAAGAAGGTCAGGTTCAACAAAGCATGAATCTGAGTCTGGCGTTAAAAATCAGGCTCTTCTTTGTGGTCTTCTGTGAAAACACACACACACACACACATACACACACGTTTCTTCTGCGCCTGCACAAGGTCACTCGGAGCTTTAACAGAGCTTCAGTGGCAATCACTTGCGGACCTCTTCCCCTTCATACTGGCATGCCGGTGCCACGGCCCCTCAGTTCTTCTCTTGCCGCTGGTGTTAAAAATCAGATGTTTTCTGATTTCTTGTACTATGTAATCCCAAGTCAACTCATAGCTATAGCTTTGTTCCTGTTTGATGGGAATTGATTAAATTTGCAGGGCATTATGGCTCATTCTTCATGGGTGAATTCTGGTAAAAACCTCAAATAAATTGGAGCGGGGTAATTTTTTCAGTCATCTTTAATGTTGGTTTCCATCCTTTGGAGAAAAAACACCTGTACTGATAAATTGTTGGGGAAATTGGGTGGAATTTGCAGATGTAAATGAGGAACCAAAGCCTGTCTAATTTCTTCTAGACAAGAATGTGAAGATTCTCATGCAGAAGAGCATGCCTTTCAGTTTGGTGGTTTTCAATTGGGTTCATTTACCACCTGGAATTTATGGGAGCCAAATTCTAGGCAAATGGCATATATTATGGAGGTGCTTCTCAGTGCCTGAAGAATTTCAAACCTTCAAAGGCAGAGACTATATATTTATTCTCTGCTCAGTTGAGAGCAGCCAAAGCACAGATATTTTTAGTGGCTTCTTCTTGACACAGCAGATAGATGACATTTTACTGAGGGACTAGTTCTTAACGGGAGTTGGTGGTAATACTTCTGTCCTTGCAACCTAAAATAGCATTTGCTTTTGTTGCAGCCACATGGTACCATTGGCTCATATTCAGCTCATGATCTGCAACAACCTCACTCCTAGTATTATTGATACTAATAAATAAAGCTGACAGAAATAGGGAGCATGCATACTGGTAATTATCTTCCACTCTCCCTCCAAGGAATTTGGTAGAATTAGGAAACATGCCTTTTATCACATCCTTGTTCTGAGACGGCTTAGCCCAGGCATGTCCAAACTTCAGCCCTCCTGATGTTTTGCACCACAGCTCCCAGAATTCTAACCTTAGATTGCCAATGGCAAAGGACTGTAGGAGCTGTGGTCCAAAACATCTGGAGGGCCGAAGTTTGGACGTGCCTGGCTTAGCCAGTGGTGGCAAACCTTTGGCACTCCAGATGTTTCGGACCACAACTCCCAGAATTCCAAGCATGTATTGCCAGTGACAAAGGACGGTGGAAGTTGTGGTCCAAAACACCTGGAGTGCAGAAGGTTCGCCACCACTGGCTGAGGCCATTGCATTCCATCCTTGGGTCCCCACGTGCTTATGGACAAAAGACTCCCAGAAGACCTCCCCCACCAGCTCTGCACATTCTCGTCCAAGAACATCTGGGCACACAAAGCTGGGAAACGTTGGTTTGGGCCGAAAGAGGGTGCTTTGCTTGAGGCCTTAGGGCGAAATTCACGATGCAGGGAGGCCTCTGATCTTCCATTTATGATTAAGTCCCCAGTCCTGATATGGGTGAGCCATATTTGTGGTTTCTTCTTTCCGATAAAGCCACTGAAGTGTTGGTAAATAAATGAGGGGTAGAGAAGTGTCGCATATTCTTTAGGTTTTGAAAATGTCATTCTTTTTTTTTTCTGGTGACATTTGACTGCGAGAGGCGTTCTTGAGCAGAAGAGACACGCAGGCAGCTTTCATGCTGTCCCAGGTGGTGATGCCATGCTGAGCCCTCCATCTCTGTGCCCTTTGGCTGCCTTGACCCTGTCGTAGGAGCGTTTACCCTGCCTATGAGTATAAAATGCCTCAGAGTAGATACACCCTTCACTCTATACTCTACTGCCTTAGAGGTGGATCTAGCAGCACGATCCAGCTCCAGGTGATCCGGTGAAGATCTTTCCACAGGTCACCCATTGTTTATTCAGGTCACTCTTGACACTTGAGTTTTGTTTTTTAATTTTAGTGTGATATAAACCACATTTTAAACGTGGGGCACTTCAGGGCGAAGTGACACCATCCACGTTGTTTTAAACCTGTAGACCAGTGGTTCTCCACCTGAGGGTCCTCAGATGTTCCTGGACGGCAACTCCCAGAAGCCTCTACCCCCTCATTCTGCTGGAAGGGATTTCTGGGAGTTGCAGTCCAGGAACATTTGGGGACCCACAGGTGGAGAACCCCTGATCTAGACCATTCCATGGAGTTGGATCCAGAGCATTGGAGGACCCTTTGGGGTGGCAGGGCCCTGTGGAGTTGCCGTGGCATAGATAATAACGGCTCTGAGGCTGCTTTTTTTGCCTGTGGGAATTTCTTTCGGTTTGACCAAGGCACCTTGGGGATCCATACTTGAGATTTCTAATAAATAGAATTGTGTGACTGCTTTTCTGTTTGGAAATTCTGTGGTTGTCTGCAGTTTTTGCAAGGAGACATCTGCTGAACATTATGTGGTATTATTTATTCTAACCAAATGAGAAACATTTTTAGTTAACTTGCTGCATTAATTAGATTTGATAGGCTCCTTCTTGTAACTTCAGAAAAATATTCTCAGACTTCAGCCATTTTCCCTAAAAAGGGAAGCACATCTTATGCTCCCTTATACATCTTTCTAGGTAACCTCCAGAAAAAATCTAGAATCGACCTTAAGGCAGCTAGAAAGAGAGAAAGCCCTGCTTCAGCATAAGAACGCAGAATACCAGCGGAAAGCAGAACACGAGGCAGATAAAAAACGTAATCTGGAAAATGATGGTATGTGGACCAGAATCTTTCATGTGTTTCTTGAGGGGGTGGAGGGAAGAAGACGAGAAAAATGATTTTCTTGCTGCCTAGCGTTTGTAAAACAAACAAACACTATTTTGTTTATATGCACAATGGAATTATTAATTTATTAATATATTGTGTTTATTTCAGTGAACAGTTTGAAAGACCAGCTTGAAGATTTGAAAAAGAGGAATCACAATTCTCAGATATCAAACGAAAAAATTGTTCAGCTACAAAGACAGGCAAGCTTTATACTGAGATGAAACTGTAAACCCATGGTCCGAGGGATATATTATAATCTGGGTGAGGGAGGGTCCCGTTTTAGAGGCATTCGTTTTTGGTCGCTGCGTAACTGCCTGTTTTTACTTTTCGTGATTTGATAGTTGGACGAAGCCAACGCTTTGCTGCGCACCGAGTCCGATACATCAGCCAGGTTGAGAAAGAACCAGACAGAAAGTACGAAGCAGATTCAGCAGCTGGAAGCTAATAACAGAGAGCTGCAAGATAAAAACTGTGCCCTGGAAAATATGAAGCTCAAACTCGAGAAGGACTTCCTCAATTTGCAGTCAGCTCTAGAATCTGAAAGGAGAGATAGAACTCACGGTTCAGAGATTATCAGTGATCTACAAGGTATGAAAATCATTGTACTTGACACTTCCAGGCATTAGAAATAACCAGCATGGCATGGCTTTCTTATTTGAATTGATTTTTCAGGAGTGTGCCGAGTATAGCGTAGTAATATATCAACGTGTAATCAGATAAGAACTGACAGCTGATGTTTCTCTTAGTTATTGTTTCAAAAAAGTATGGAATATTTCTTCCTTAAAAATCGCTGTTCCTAGAATGTATCAGACCAAAACAAACAAACAAAACAAAGAAGAAAGACATTGTAACAGTTTTTGGATTTTGTTTTTCATTTGATATGCTTGCACAGACTAACACAGTGACTTTTTCCAAAAGTACAGTGGAGCCTCGTATAACAAACGGTTTCTATAACATATAATCTATACAACATAAAAAATTCCGGAGATAGGGAGAATTTGCTTAACAGAATTGTCTATGGTGCAAATCCGTACAACATAAAAATGGTCGCGATTAGGGATTACTCTGTTTTCAATGCATTCCTATGGGAAATGTGTAGAAAGGAAAATTTGCTTAACAGAATTTCATTTGGATTAATGAATTAATTCCTTTATACAAGGTACCACTGTAGTTCAAACCATGCTGCTCTTCTAGTGCCAGATGTTGATGATAGACTTTTCTTTGTCGATCTCTTCCAACATTTCCTTAGGACGGATATCAAGCTTGGAAGAAGAAGTGAAAAATGGGAAGATCGCGTTAGCTAAAATGGAGGCCGAGAAAAGACAATTACAGGATAGGTTAACGGATCTGGAAAAGGTAAAAGAGTTAAAGGCACATTTGATGATTGATTTAGCAAAATAAATACAGCCATGAAACACGTGCTGTATCTTGTAATTCCTTGGCATATGATCATATGCTTATAGGAATACAAGTAGGGAACTGAGCAAGTGTTTGGGCTGGATAGTTCAAAGTGAGCTGGCTTTCTTGACTGTGGTGTTAAGTCCCTGGGAGAGGGGCCAGCCTGTGTAGCCTTGTGCAGTTTGCACAGTCCCAGGGCAAAGAAGAGAATGTGATGCCACTTCTGAATAATCTACACCTGGAAAACACTGGAAAGCATTACTGTATACCAGAAATGACTTAACAGTCTGTAATTATTACTACCGTGGTTCCCCCGCCCATTCATGGTTCATATACTGCAGTCCCGCTATATCGCGGGACTGCAGTATATGAAAATAGCCCCCTGGAGTAAGGGGGAAAGGAACAGGGCTCCCTTACTTACCCCAGGACTGGCGCTGGCCGGAACCGGCCTGCGAGGGCCTTCCCGGGCCTTCTGGAGGCCCCCAAAGGGCCTCCCTGGGAACCGGAAATGACTTCCAGTAAACCAGAAGTGACTTCCAGGTCACCAGAAATCATTTCTGCTGCCTCTGAGGGCCTTTCTTGGAGACCCGAAAGTCACGTCCAGTTTGCAGGGAGGCCCTTTTGGGGCCTCCAGAAGGCTCAGGAAGGTCCTTGCAGGTCTATTCGGGGCAGCACCAGGCTGGGGGTAAGTACAAGAGCCCCCAGCTAAGCACCCCAGGCCCAGCCCGGCCTGCATCCACATATCACAGATTTTCAATTTGGGTCCCTAACCCCCGCGCTAGGTGGGCGGGGAGATCACTGTATTTCCCATTCATGTGTATCTGTTTCTCTCCACTACATCCTTTTTATCTTGAGATATCTGCACTACTTTAAGCCTTAAGAAACAGAATATATTTTTCTGTAACTGGATAATTAGGATAATGTCTGGAGAAATAGTGAGCCGCACCATTGTGGATATACATTATGCCCTCCTTTGCTTGTGACTAAGTCGGAATGTTCCCTTCCTGAGTTGTCTTCTAGCCTGTTATCCCGTCTGCATGGCTCAGCGATGAGTGGGATATTTTGTTGACATTATCTCTATATCTTCGGTTGTCTGCAACCTCGCAAGGTCATCTCCGGCAGCTTTTGTCTTTTCCTTCCCAGGGAGCTTTGCTGTTCAGACATGTAATCAGACAGATTATAGGTATTGGTCAGGTTTAAGCATTCTTCTTTTTGACCATAAATTAGCCACATTAGATATGTAACACTGAAAAAGGTTACAGTTAAGTGTGAGCTCCTAGTCTGGCAACTGTAGTGATTTATAGTCATCTTTTTTTCTTACTGTACAAACCACTGCACAGAATTTTGCAAACTTAGATCCGATTTCCCTTGAACCATCAGAGAAGAAAAGAGATATAAAATTTATCGGGTCTACTGGGATAAGGTTTTAGATTGGAGAATCATAGAATCTTAAAGAGTTGGAAGAGACCCCAAGGGCCTTTCAGTCAAACCCCTTGCCATGCAGGAGCCCCCATCATAGTAACCCTGACAGATGGCCATCCAGCCTCTGCTTAAAAACCTCCAAGGAAGGAGACTCCACCACCCTCCTTTGTGGCAGCATATTATTCCACTGCTGAACAGCTTGAGATAAATAGATTGTGGGAATCCTTATAAAATGTGCAACATAACACGGCGTGTTCCACAGTTCCCACCATGCCCGAATGACAGGGGCAAAAATGTGGGTTGTAAGGAATACATATCTTCTCACTAAAACAGGTAAAACAGTGTCTTGCAAGTTCTAAATTATAAAGATAATCTGCGGGAGTAAAGATCTTTGTATGATTCCCAGTCACTAAATAATATGGGACCCAAACTTTGTAAAATTGGAGGGCTGTATCCAGATGCACTTCCTCCTAGTATCTTTAGCTTTCATAAATCAGATGTAAATGAGACAGAGCTGGGATTTGATGTCTCAGAGGACATCACGTTTCCCTCCACAGCTTTTGCCTAGCCCGAGGTGCTAAGATGATAGGATTAAGTTTTAACCTAAGCCAAAGAGTGATTATTTGAAGCCAAGCACTTGCTTCAAGCAGAACCATTCCGACTTCTGTTCCGAGTAGGGTGTTAGGGAAATTGGGTGGTACAGTTGTATACAGTTCTCAAGAATTGGGTCTTTGCTGCCTCCAGCGGGTGGAAGTCTGTAATGCACACCTAGTCCTGGACCATGCAGAAGTTGGGCCAGTACCTATGAAGACTACCTCCTGTGACATAAGTAGTGCTGTGGGTTGCATGATGCTTGGAGATGGTTGCTTCTATATAATGCATGGAGGAGTGCATTACACAAAATGCACTGTAGAGGAAGCTTGAAGTTCGGACCATAACCTGTGGTGGCGAATGCACTCACATGCTGGCTTAAAGGCTCCAAAGGCGGCAAAAAGAGCCCAATGAGGCCTGATGTTATTTCTCTCTACCAGTTAAAATGCTGGCGGAACAGGAAGGTGCCTGGTGCCCAAAAGCCATAAGAACGTAAGAAGAGCCAAAGACCCATCTAGTCCAGCTTCCTGTATCTCACCGTGGCCCCACCAGATGCGTTTGGGAGCGCATCAGACTAGATATCTGTCTCCTACTCCCCTGCCTCTGGCCCTTGAAGTACCCTGGTTTTAAGCCTGGAGATGACACATCTCCATCATGGTTTGTAACCTGCGATGGACTTTTCCTCCAGGAATCTGTCCAAAATGTTGGTGCCAGGCAGATCACTCTGGGGAGGGTATTCTGAAGTTGCAACTGCCGAGAAAGCCCAGTTTTTAACATGCCATCTTCCCCCCCCCTTATCTCTTTGAGGGACGGCTCCTTCAGCAGGGCCTCCTGGCCTGATATTAGGGTACAGGCAGGCTCACATGGAAGAAGGCGGTCCTTTAGATAACCTGGTTCTAAGCTGTGTAGGGCTTTATAGAGAAGCATTAACACTTTGTTATGGGGCCAAGGCAAATTTTCCAGAACCGTTGTGATAAGAGCCGAGTCTGTGCGGTAGTACCATTCACCAGCCACATGGTCTGGTTCTGTACCAATTGCAATTGCTGGACCGCCTTCAAATGCTGCCCCACGTATAGCGCATCGCAGTAGTCCAGTCTGGTTGTTACCAGTGCATACGTGACTGCCGCCAGGCTCCGCTCATCCAGGTAAGGGCTAAGTTGATAGATCCTCCATAGCTGCAGGAAGGCTTGTTAATATTATTAACGACCAGGCAGAATTCTTGAGCCACAGCTGCTGATGGGGTTCCTCCCCACCCCAATACTGATCAGACATTCTAATTAAACGAATTATTCCTGGTTAATGACCTTTGACAAGACTGTGATCAACAATGACTCCCCCCGTCCCGCTAATTCTTGACAGGAAAAGAGCAACACGGAGATCGATATGACTTACAAGCTGAGAGTCCTACAGCAGAACCTGGAGCAAGAGGAGGCCGAACACAAGGCAACCAAAGCCAGGCTGGCAGACAAGAACAAAATATACAAGTCCATTGAGGAGGCCAAGTCTGAAGCCATGAAAGGTGGGCTTTATAACTTCAGTTATGCATCATCGTCTTTGACTCCAGCCCTGAAAGTCACATAAATGTTTTACCTTTCTCTTTGCGTTTGGAACTTTCTTATTGGAGAGGCGCCACAGGGGAAATCAGCCAAGGCTTCCTCGCATGACAGACCGCTGTCTCCCACAATTGGGAAAGGTCCAGCAATGTATGCGGTGGCCTAAGGGAGAAACCCGCCACCCTAAAAACTACCTGGTTCTGTCCTTCAGTCTCCATTTTGGGACCTGTTTTAAGCCATCGAGTCTTCTCTATGTGGCCATGATCTGAGGGACATTCCTTTTTTCTTTTGCATCAACTCCAGGTCTCTAATGCCCAACGTATAATGAAGAGCCCACCTGTAATGCTTTTTAAAATGAATTATTTCCACATCCTCTGTTTTCACACCCTCCACCCCAAGAACAAATGTAGTTTTAAGAGAAACAGAGCAATGTATTGTGGATGAATTCACTCGAGAGGGCTTTTTTTAAAAACTTGCTGTCTTTCATGGATTATTAGGGCTGGTGCATCAGTTTAATCTTGCACTTGCACTTGTCCTTAAAATAGTTTTCGGAACTTCAGAAATCAGCGATGACGGAGGCACAAAAACTCTGGGGCCCTCGTGCATCAAAAGGTCAACCCCCCCCTTCAGAAAGTACCAAGAATCTGTGTAGGCAGTTAATAAAACCTGTCTTGGAGCAGAAGAGTGGAAAACTGACAGCAGATTTGAAGCTGTGGAGGCTGGCTTATATAACATGTCTTAAATAATTATTTGCTTCAAGCTGACTAGGCAGATTCTGAAGGCATTTCACAAATTGGTTCTTCAAAGACTTTTCACTCCAAATTAAGAGGATTCTGGTTATGCAGGTTCTTTAGTAATAGCTGCATTTTCAGTTTAAGCCACTGGTTCTTCATACCTAGTTGTGGGTTCGATTGCATTCATCGATATGCCCGGTTGTTTCTTCTTTTTAATCATGAGTGCTGGTTTTGCACATATATATGTATGCATTAAACATGACCGAGTTCTCTCCTCCCCCCCCCAACATTCTCCCCCCTCCCCAGAAATGGAGAAGAAGCTTTCAGAGGAGAGAGCTTCGAAACAAAAAGTTGAAAACTGTTTGTTGGAAGTGGAGAAGCGGTGTTCTATGTTGGACTGTGATCTGAAACAATCCCAGCAGAAAATAAACGAACTGCTTAAGCAGAAAGACAAACTAAATGAGGATGTAAGTATGAATAGGAAGATCCGACTGCTTTTGGAGCTTATCCGTGTCTGCTTGGCCTTCCCCCTTACCCACCACCTAGGTTAAGCATTGGTGATAAAATAATTCATTATTTCCAGACGGCTTTTCTTTACCAATAACTAGCAAGTCAGCCAGCTAAATTGATGGCCTTGATCCAAAAAAAGTGCACCCATTATTCTGTGCATGTGTGGTGGATTCGCACTCATATTTTCTGGCTCTAAACTTTTACACCCCTCTTAGGGTAGGTTGCTGAACGTGCACTACTAAATGGAAGACAAAGCAAACATTCTTTGTGAATCACTAATAAATGATCCTACCTCCGTAGTGTTTAATTAGTTCTATGCCTGATTAGACAATGAAAGACTGCAGAACAATGGAATGCCTACTGCTCAAAAACGGTGCATGATATTAATGCCTGTAGAATGAATTTATCAACTCCAATATACTCCAGCAATTAAAAGGGAAGGGAAAGAGTTTTAAAACAACCACCCATACATAGATGTTGGTTTCAGATGTTTACTTTGTGTGTGTGTGTGTGTGTGTGTGTGTGTGTGTGTGTGTGTGTATGTGTGTATGTATGTATTCATTTATTTCTCTATTCATTTATTGATTTATTCAATCATTTATTTATTAACATTTCCTCCTCTTAGTGTGTTTATTAAAACATTGGCCAAAGTCCTGTTGCGGTAGGGGAGAACATATTCCGTCTGCTAGCTTGCTGTTGCACAAGCTGGAGAGTCACCCTGTTGAAATGACAGGCATTTATCCCTGGCACAAGCAGGTACCTAGATGCCTCTTTTAGGAAGTTCTGTAAAAGTGGAACTCCATCCACAGTGGAACAAAACAAAACAAAATGTTAGGCAAAGTACCATATTTTTCTCTCTATAAGATGCTGACATACATTAGATGCCCCCCACTTTAAGACCCCAAATTAATAAAATTAATAAATCCTCCACTGCATCCCCACTGTTTCCTTTCCTTTCTGCATTCTGAAGACTCCATTCCACTTTGCTTTCTGCACAGAGCAGAGCATTCTTTTCAGTGGGGAAAGGCCTGAGGGGTTGAGCAGCCCATTAAGAAGTACCTTTCCACGCTGAAAAGAAGGGTCCAGTCCATGCAAGAACAAAGCAGAGGGGAGGGTAATCAGGTGCTGCTGGGGAGAAAGTGTACAGCGCCCCTTATTTTTTAGTGCCAAGATTTTAGAAAAAAACGAGTGTCATATACACAGAAAAATAGGTAAGCGTTATATTCTGTGTTCTTGCCATGTACAACATATGTCCCCATGAAATCAATTCATTTTCTAGGTGGAAAACTTGACGTTGAAAATAGAGCAGGAGACGCAGAAGCGCTGCCTCACTCAGAATGACCTCAAGATGCAGACGCAGCACGTCAATGCACTGAAAATGACGGAAAAGCAACTCAAACAGGAGAATAACCATCTTATCGAAATCAAGTTAAATTTGGAAAAGCAAAATAACGAACTCCGCAAGTAAGTCGTCGAGAAGGTGGCTGATCGTTGCTGGTTAAGGGTGTGAGATTGATTTGTGTAGTGTTGTGTAAGAGAGAGGTGTTGCCTCGGGAGACGTAGTTGGACCCACACCAGTCGATTGGCCTGCTCTTCTAAAGGAAGGAGCGAGAAAGGGTTGGAGGCCGAGCGGGGTGGGTGGGTCAGTACGGTGGTTGTGAGGACCCTCCTCCGGTTTGAGGAACATCAGAAAGTGTATTCCAGTTCAGATGGTCACCCTTTAATTTCCCCTCTCGTCAGATGTGTCTGTGCCTACAAGTTGCTTAGTTTCTGAAGAATACACTTTATTGCTAAATCTTCACTATGTGAAAATGGTTTTCAAAACCTGCCCAATTACATTGGGTGCCTATGAATTAAGCATTGCCCCCCCCACACACACACACATACTACTGAGTTGTTGATGATGGGGAGCCGTGGCTTTGTTTTTGCCCTTTACTAGATGACATTTGAGATGGAATGAAAGAGTAACCCATTGGATAAATGATCGGGAAGGGGAAGAGAATGTAATCTACTAGATAATATGGGGGTCAGGACCCCTTTGGGGGGGGTCAAACGACCATTTCACAGGGGTCGCCATGAGCCAGTGAAGAAAACAGCACAAACAGCTTGGGTCTGGACGGGGTGGGGAAAGAGTGAGTTACAGCTTGATAGGTTGGAGGGGATGTCAGTCAGTGGCACCGAAGGCTGCAATTGGCTGAGGGCGCCTATAGAGAGGGAAGTTCTCTCTGGCCCCTGCGGCATACTGGCCTGCCAAAGGGGGCTTGTGGCCTCTTCCAAGCAGGGCAAGGGGGTCACCACCACATGAGGAACTGCATTAAAGGGTGGCGGTATTAGGAAGGTTGAGAACCACTGTTCTAATGGATTAGAAGACAATCTGATTTATAAATGGTCTGTTAGAATCTTATTCTTTTGGGTTTGTAAAGAGTATTTTTAAGTGTGCATATATTCTCTAACAGAGAACGCCAGGATGCTGATGGACAGATGAAAGAACTTCAAGACCAACTTGAAGCAGAACAGTATTTTTCAGTATGTACTGCATTGGCATCTTTATTGTTCTTGGATCATCCCCACTTCTTAGGCATAAGGTCCTACGACACTAGCACCCAGACCACTCTGATGCAAAATACTTTACCACTTTTCCACATGGAAAATGGAAGACTTTCCAGACAGCTTCCTAGACAAATGTAAATTTCAATAAAGTAGCATGTCTCGGCCACCTCTTAGAGTTTCAAAATATGCTTCACATCAGGAGCATTCACTTTCAGTGTTTTTTTCCGGAGTTAAAATGTGTAGATTGGAGCTGTTGTACTTAGGACATAATAATAACTGGAATTAATGTGAATTGTCTCATCTTTGAACCCTGAAAGATTAAGAACAGCAGAGATTGCATCCTGTCATATGGATAATACAACATTTATATAAGAGATTTACTAGCTGTAATATATGCTGGAAGAACAGTGACCTCTACTTGACAGAGCGGATCGACCAGCGGTCAACATCGGCCCGTCCGACTAGGTTGTCGCGGGCGCACATGCTGCGTGTGGCCACGCCCAGGGAGGCTCGGAGAACATCCACCCGTACCCGAGCCTTCTCTGTGGCTGGCCCCACCATGTGAAATCATCTCCCAGCAGAAGTGCGCCTAGCAGAGTCCCTGCCAGCCTTCTGGAAGGCTCTGAAAACTCTCCTCTACCGGGAGGCGTTTGGTTGACTTAATTAAAGTGGTTTCCTGCCCCGCCATCTGCAACTTTGGTTTTTATTGCTCTGTTATTAGGCTAAATCTATGTTATTTTAACTGTTATTTTGTTATGCCGTTTGTTGTAAACCGCCCGGAGTTCCTCCGGGAAGACGGGCGGTATATAAGCTTAATAAATAAATAAATAAATAAATAAATAAGTAATTGAAAAGAGCATTTCAACCCCCCCCACACACGCTCTTGATAATTCTAGCAAGTGATTGCTGTGCATTCAGTGTGAACACGAACTTCTGATGCCACACTGGATGTTGAAAGCAACCTATAAATGTTCCCTATCTTGAACTGGAGTTAGGGCAGAGGAATCTTTTAAATGGGACTTATTTTTCTGTTTGTTTAACCCCATTGGTCTTCCAGCAAGTGCCTAAATATTCCTTTGTGAATAAAATTGCAGACATTGTATAAAACACAAGTCCGGGAACTTAAGGAGGAGTGTGAAGAAAAGACCAAACTTTGCAAAGAAATGCAGCAAAAGATACAAGAGTTGCAAGACGAGAGGTGAGAAACAGGGCAAGGTCGTATTGAGACGTTCAAGAGTAGAGATGGGCACGAATCAAAAAATGGTGTTTCGTTTGTCGTTTAGGGGTCCATTTCGGTTTGTTTCCGTTTTTCGTGAATTTTTGCAAAAAAATCATTTTCATTCGTTTCGTTCCCGTTTCGTTACTATTTCAATTTTTTGTGATTTTTTTTAGCATTTAAAGCAGTTCACTGTATTGCCGTAATGAAAACGAAACGCACGGCAAAATTTCCGGGGTTTCTGTTCGTTTCGTTTCATTTTAGAGGCAAAATTCATTTGTCGTTTTGTTGTGTAACAAAACGAAAAAACGAAAACAGAAACGAAAAAGTGTTCATTTCGTGCCCATCTCTATTCAGGAGCCCTGCCAGCCATTCCTTTATTCACCATGTTTCATTGCCTTTCCTTGGCAGGGATTCCTTGGCAGCGCAGCTTGAAATTACGTTGACCAAAGCGGATTCTGAACAGTTGGCTCGCTCTATTGCCGAGGAGCAGTATTCGGATTTGGAAAAAGAAAAGATCATGAAAGAGTTGGAAATTAAGGAAATGATGGCGAGGCACAAGCAAGAACTTTCCGAAAAGGATGCCACTATAGGATCGGTGAGTTTAAAAACAAACAAACTGTATTATAGGTTGTTGTGTCTGTAGAACTCCTCCCCATACACAGGCCCCTTCATGCCGTTATCATTTGCTCCCAACAAACTGTGAAGCAGGGTTTGCTTGTTGATTAGAACATTTTGTGTTCTGAAATGGGGAAGGAACATTCAATGCTCAGAGAAAATATTTCCCAAAATGGAAGGTTAAGATGTTTTCCATGTCTGGCTGGCAAAATGTAGTTGCTCAACCATCTTTAGAAACAGAGGTGTGCAGTGAAGTGTCAACCGAAAGTGCTGAGAACGGTTTTTACTGTGGTACAGGCACAGATTCAGTACTGGATTTTAAGAGGCTATATAATTCGGCTACAAAAATGAAGCAGTTAAAAAACATGACATAGCGGGGGCTTAAGTTCTGCACCGGTGAAACGTTTTGTCGGCTGCTGTAAAACACAAGACAATTTGCCAGGCTGTAGCTGATTGCACAGCCATGGGTCCAACTAATTGCAGTCCTTAATGCCCATAAGCTCGTAACACAGGCTTGCATTTGCAAACGCTGAGGAGGGTGGCTGAGGTCAGGACATGGTATAGATGACTCAATTCATAGTGTTGTCACAAGTCCAAGGCAACTTGACGGTACTCAATTCATAGTGTTGTCACAAGTCCAAGGCAACTTGACGGTACGGAATAACAACCACGGAGTTGTCACCAGAACAAATCAAAAGTTTTCTCAGTTACCTATTTTTAACTAACATTTTGGGGGATTATAGTTTCATACTCTTCTCCTGGCTGATGCAAGTCAACCATTATTTCATATCTGCTGCCGAGGAAAGACTAGTCTGGATCCAACCTGTGATTCTCCTGCCTTTCACTCGGTCCAGCTTTTAAATCCTACTTTTTAACTGTCTTTGAGATGATCTGAAATCTGCCATCATTCTTCTTGTAATATTAAGCTGTCACATTTTCCTTACGGTTGTGTTCCTAAGTTTGGCCCTTCGGCCTTCCTGCCCAGGTAACTCCTTCATGCCGTTTTAAGGGACACCCCCAACCCCCGCCCCAGCTTCTCGACTCTTAGCCGCCATGTTTGCAGGTGTTTGTCTTGATAGTTTGGAAGCCTGTGAGTAACACATTCCTCGTTTAATGTCTATCCTTTAAGTTGGAAGAAGCAAATAGGACGTTAACGAGTGACGTGGCTAATCTGGCCAACGAAAAAGAAGAGCTGAATAACAAACTGAAAGAACTTGAAGAAAGTGAGTCTTTTTGTTTTGTTAAAGTGGGTTCTGTTCAGCCAGTGATTTATTCCAGGTTCCTTTTACTAATATTACTTTGTTTCTTCAGGAATTGCCCGTATTAACGAGGACGAAAATGATATAGAGAAGCTTAAGAATCAATACGAGAAACAGTTGGCTTATGAGAGGACTATGAAGACCCAGGTGATGTATAAATAAGAAATGGAGTGAGAAGGAGAATGTGAGGGTCACTGGGAGTATTCACTATTGTTAAGTTTCAGGTGTGGTTTAGTGGATAGGGTGGCAGACTCGAACTCATGAGGCCTGTGTTCGAATCCCTGCTCAGTTATGGAAACCCACTGGGGGGTGTAGACCTTGCAAAATCATCACACCTTAAGTTATCTCACATACTTTGAAAGCTCCAACATCAAGGGGGGGGAATTCCCCCCCCCCAAAGGATAGTTAAAAGTTCAGTTAAAACTGCAGGTGTTCCGGATAAGAACAATATGAACAGAGAGTAACTTCACAGTCCAGGGTCAAGCATGCTAGAATAAGCTGAACCCAGGGAGTCAAAGAATAGACTAAAACAGACTCTGGCCGATATAAGATAATACAGTAATCCCCCACCTACCGCTGGGGTTAGGGACCTGACCCGACCTGCGATAATTGAAAATCCGCGATATGGGAATGCTGAGTCAGGTCAGGACTGGGGGGCATGGCACTTCCCTGAACGGGCCTCCAACAAGCTTTCCGGGCCCCAGAAGTGGTTTCCTGCAATCCGGAAGCGACTTCCGAAAAACTGGAAGTGACAATCCGGAAGTCACTTCCGGGTTTTCGGAAGTCACTTCCGGTTTGTCAGAAACCAGTTCTGGGGCCTTGGACAGGCCTGGGAAGCCCGTCGGAGGCTTATTTGGGGCAGCCTGTCAGGCCTGGGTTAAGTGCAGTAGGCTTCAAACAGGTCCAAGCAGCTTACCTCAGGGGCCCTTGCCTTTCATAGACTGCAGTATATGAACCGCGAAGTGACGGGGGACCACTGTAGTAATAGTTGAGCTGCACAGCTGGACGGAACCCTCTGGGTCTCTGAGTCCATCCCTTATCAAGGACGTTCCCTGGGGAATCAAACTCCCAACCTCTGGCTCCCTAACCAGAGACCTCAACTCCTGAGCGGCCCAGGCGTTGTCTTCAACAGCCTTCCTCGGAACAAAATCCAGCCTTTATACGCCTTAGTCCTCAAGCTGCCAACGCTCGGCCTTAGTTGCAGATCTTTAGGCCAGGTTCTTCCTCGTGTCGAAGGCCTTGCTTGCCGCTTACAGCACTCCTTCTGAAGGCCTTGCCCTATTTCCCAGGGCCAGTGCGTTTGTCTGGATGGGGTGGGTCTGGGTCTTGACCTCCGGCCCAAGGGTGGAGCCTCCTCCAGCGACCTGGCCGGGCCCAGGCTCAGCTGGAGGGCTAAGTCCTTTCTGCGCCATCTCTCCCCCCCCCCCCCGAGGCTCCTCTGGCTCCTCTTTGGAAAAGGATCCCATTGGTGACGGCAGGAGGTGGTGCAGAGGAAGAAACGGCAGGAACGGAAGCCCTAGAAACGCCTGCACCTGGAGGCTTTAACTATAACACCAAGGCACTTGACTTGCATCCTCATCACGGCTACTTTTTAAAATAATAAGAATGAGCAAAACAAGGTCACTGTTTGGTGAGAACAGAGGATGGTACAGAATCATCCCATGGACCGAGGAACCATGAAGCCACACCGGAGACCCCAATACCTCTTTCTTGAATGCAGATTTGTGTTGGGAAACCAAACTGTTCAGTGCATTTATGATATCTGACGATAACATTAAAAAGCCTACTCTTTTTATCACATTAGGTACTTAAAATTCCAGCTCATAAAGGTCAGTTAATGATTGATCTAGTAATTGTCCCTTTTCTCAAACTATGCAGAGCATCCAGGACAAACTAACCCCTGTTTGGTTTGCCCAGTCAGACTTTGGGACTTAGAATGCTATATTTACACGCATTTCTAAACTCTTCTTTGAAACATTTGGCATAGACCAATGGCCAAGCTTAAGCTAGATTATAATCAGTTTTGACGAATTAGAAAACTGGAAGAAAATATGCCTGTGGACTGAGGAGATGGTGTCGGAGCCTGCATTCTTAATGGACTAGTTTGTTTTTCCTTTTGTTCTCTTCTGCCCCCCCCCCCTCACCCAGGCCGTGAACAAGCTGGCGGAGGTCATGAATCGCAAGAATCCAATCCAACGAGGGGCCGACACTGATGTCAGAAGAAAAGAAAAAGAGAACAGGAAGCTGCACATGGAACTCAAATCTGAACGTGAAAAGCTAACTTCGATGATGATCAAGTATCAGAGGGAGATCAATGAAATGCAAGCTGTAAGTACCTGCATGGATATAAGAACATAAGAAGAGCCATGCTGGATTAGGCCAAAGGCCCATCAAGTCCAGTTTCCTGTATCTCCCAGTGGCCCCACCAGATGCCTCTGGGAGCGCACGAGACTAGATATCTGTCTCCTGATACCACTCCCCTGCATCTGGCCCTTGAAGTACCCCGGTTTTAAGCCTGGAAATTACACATCTCCCCCTCATGGTTTGTAACCTGTGATGGACTTTTCCTCCAGGAATCTATCCAATCCCCTTTTGAAGGCATCCAGGCCAGATGCCATCACCACCTCCTGTGGCAGGGAGTTCCACAGACTAACAACGCGCTGGATTTAAGAAAAAATTCTTCTGTCTGTTCTCACTCTCCCAACCCTCAGTTTCAGTGTATGTCCCCTAGTTCTGGTATTTTTTGAGAGGGAGAAGAGCTTCCCTCTATCCACTTTACTCATGCCCTGCATTATTTTGTACGTCTCAATCATATCCCCCCTCAATCGCCTTTTTTCCAGACTAAAGAGCCCCAAATGTTTTAGCCTTTCCTCATAAGGGAGGTGCCCCAGGCCAGTAATCATTTTAGTCGCTCTCTTCTGCACCTTTTCCAGTTCCACTATGTCTTTTTTGAGATGTGGTGCCCAGAATTGTACACAATACTCCAGGTGCGGCCTTACTATCCACATTTGTGTGGGCATAAACTAAACAAAGACAACCCGTGCTGCGTAGCCCAGTATAGAAACCTACTGTACTTGCCAACTGTACAAACATAGAGGCTTTGTCACTTTTTCTGTTTCGTGTCTTCAGCTGTTGCAGTTGAAAGAGTAAGCGTGCCAGGAACACTCCGTTAAGTAAGGTTTTGTATAAGGGTAAATCAGTAGTGATGCAAGGCTTGCTTCTTCTCTGAATCCCTCCTTTTGTAGCAAATAGCAGAAGAGAGCCAGGTGAGGATTGAATTGCAGATGGCTCTGGACAGCAAGGATAGCGACATAGAGCAGCTCCGTTCTCAGCTGCAATCCATCCACCTGGGTTTGGACAGCAGCAGCATATGTGGCCCTGGCGAAGCAGAAGCAGATGACGGATTCCCTGGTAAGAGTCCTCCTTCGTTAGCCTTACTCCTTCTTTTTTTATATGATATTTAAAATACATTCATCCTGATTGCTTTCAAGTTTTAGAAATCACACAAAAGTATCTAAGCTCTCTCTTCCTGCCAACTTTTAACATTTTAGAAAAAAAGTTGTCTTTAATATGTGAAAACAAATGATTACCGTGCTTATATTTTATCTTAAAATACTCTTTTATTATGCTGTGACATAATTACTGAAGCCGTTAATGAACTCGTGTTTGAAAGCCACCTTCCATTAATTCTTTCTGGATTTCCCTCCCTCTTGCTGGGCGCTCAGTCCGTATCACTCAGTCCCACACTTCCGAGTCTCTGTCGTTCACCTACGAGCGCTCTTCCACTTCTGTCAGTATTGCCACTAAGCCTTCCGGCTCGCGCGCGTTTCTCCATTCTGAGTCTGGCTCAGAAGAAGAACCATTGTCTTCTGCACCGGCCCCTTCAGAACCTGACGACCCAGGTGACATGCCTCAGAACCGGGGAGTCGGTGGAATGCGCTGCTTGGAGGCCCTCTCTCTAATGTTGCATTGCTAACCTTGAAAGCCGTGGAACTCAGGTGGTGCATGCAGAAAGGGAGGGGGCCCTCCTTGTAAACTAAAATAACCCATGATTGTGACCTTAATCTTGGGGACTTTGCGTGCTGCTACGGAGGACTGCATTCAGCGCACACACACACACACGCACGCACACGCACACACACACACACACACACACACAAACACACACACACACGTTTCTCCTTTTCTGCAGTTCCTCCGCCTAACTCGAGCTGCTGATAGCAAGTTTGGGCTTCAGACTTAATAAGCTGATGCACCTCTGGTTCTTCATGTGGGGAAACATTTGTGGAGGGCTGTTGATGGCTTTTCCCTCTTGGGAAGTGTGGCTTGCATTTAGCAAATTGTGTCTTATTTCAACCTTTATTCTGTGTTTTTTCTCCTGAAAAAGCCTAAATTGTGAATTCACAAAAGGGAGTCCACTGGGGCTTTCTTCAACATCAGAAATTATTGCCAGTCGTATTCAGGCATAAACATTTGAGGATTTCCAGTTGTGTGTCAAATAGAAAATAATAATAATAATAATAATTTGCACAATCACTCCTTCAGCTCATGAATGCCAGAACTCTGGCTTCCCAACTTCAGAGATGCCCATTGCTCTCATTTCATTTTCTAGTTATTCAGATCTGTGAGCTCGCGGAGTATATTTTTATTCCAAATCTTGAAGATAGGATACTTAGCTTAGCATTTGCTACTGCCTTGGTACTGCCTCTGTTACTTGGGCTAACTCTTTGTTTGTTTTTTTCTGCTGTGGTATGTTGGGGAAAGCCATGCCCATTTGTAGCTCCCAAACCTTGCATATTGTTTGACTAACCCAGAAAGATGTTCAGCTTGAGTTGATGCAGCACCAGATGGCCTGTAATGGTCAGAAGAAGAGAGTAGTGGTGTCGTGTTGAGTTCTTGCATTTGTCACAACTGCCAATTGCACAGAATATCTGGAAACTGAAAACCCCAATACAGTCGTTCCCCTGCCATTTCGCGTTTCATATACTGCGGCCCCGGGATATCGCTGGACCGCAGTATATGAAACAAAGGCCTCCTGGGCCCTTTTGGGGCCTCCTGCACTTACTCCAGGCCTGGCGCTGTCCCAAGTGGGCCTCCGATGGGCTTCTCGAGCCTGTCGGAGGTCCCAGAAGCAACTTCCGGATCACCGGAAACCACTTCTGGGGCCTCCGACAGGCCCGGGAAGCCCATCGGAGGCCTTTTCGGAGCAGCGCCAGGCCTCAGGTAAGTGTAGGAGGCCCCAGACAGCCCCCCCCCAGTCCCAACCCAGCCCAACATCCATATATTGTGGATTTTCCATTATCACACGAGTTGGGTCAGGTCCCTAAACCCCGCAATAGGCGGGGGATTACTGTATCTGAAAGACTTGTGAAACATGTAGACATTGTTCACACGTCTCGGGTCTGTGACCATAAAATAAAGATTGGTTGATTGGATGGGTGGGAGGGTGGGTTTCATGGAGAACACAGTTCAGACCAGGGTTTCAGTGGAGCACCCATCTAGACGTTGGCACCAGTTCCTTTCGCAGCATAGCCCTTCTGGATGATAGATAGCAGCCGATATCCAAAAAGACCTGAAGAGCTACTGGTTTCTCATCCCAAGCAATAGAGAGGTTATTTGCTTCTGGACAAAATGCTTGGATTGGAATTCTTTGGTTGCAGTGAAAAGCTCTAGTGAGGAGATTTTCCTGCAACAATTAAGTTCATCTTCCACTTCTCCTGCTTGTGGCTTTCATATCTTTCATAATATCATTCCTCAGACAGGAGGATGCTGACATGTTTGTCTGGGCAATTTAGTGTGCACCTTCCTCTCTTCTCCTCCTTCCCCTGAAATCCAAAACACAAAAGTTGGTTGACTTGTTTGCTGCTGCTAACACGCAAGGCTATCGAGGGGGTAATGGTGGAATTGACATTTAAGCAAGGGCAGAGCTCTGTTAATGTTTGTGTGTGTGTGTGTGTGTGTGTGCGCGCGCGCGAGCGCACTCATGCATGGTGTTCTGTGCAGATTTTTGGACTGTGTTAATAGTAATGCTGTTGTGGAAAGTGGGTGAGAGTACACAGGATTATTCTGTAAATGCGGATGTTCAGTTGCAAAATTGACACCTTGAGTAATCATCTGAAATGAAGAATAGGGAAAGTAACGAACGTAACAGTGAGAGGTGGCATTCACCCTTGTAACTGAATTTCATTGATGGTGATTTATTTATTTATTTATTTATTTATTTATTTATTTATTTATTTATTACATTTCTAGGCCGCTCCGATTTCCCCAAAGGGACTCTGGGTGGCTCACAACGAAAGCCAAATAAAATAATCAGGATTAAAACACCAGAACCAAAACAATCAGATAAGACAAAACCAAAATCAGCCCACAAACACACAAAAACCTGGCAAGAGGCAAAACTAAATAATGGCAGGGGAACACAGGACACAGAAGGGTGAAACAGCAAACAGTCACAGATCGCTGTATGCCTTCTTAAAAAGCCAAGTTTTTTTAAAAAAATTGAATGTAGTTAGGGACTCGGCTTGGCAAATTGTTTCACTTATTCATCACTTCCATTCCAAGATATTGAATATAATAAAACAAA
The DNA here is from genome assembly GCA_037367245.1 of Phrynocephalus guinanensis. Lineage (NCBI taxonomy): Eukaryota > Metazoa > Chordata > Lepidosauria > Squamata > Agamidae > Phrynocephalus > Phrynocephalus guinanensis. Next base: position 174,122,565 of record CM074733.1, on the reverse strand, counting down.
ATCTTGGCTCTGTTTATGAATATTTTGTATTGTGTTAAACTTTCTGCCAATATGATTTAGCATTTTAGCGTGAAGAATGAATGAATGAATGAATGAATAAATGAATAAATAAATAAATAAATAAATAAATAGCATCTATGTATGACTTTAACAAAACACCCTTTGACCTGCCTTTTGGTTCACTCAAAATGGTTAGATGGTCTTATGTTGGGTACAAAAAAAGTTTGAGTTTTGTAAACTTTAGTATCTTCTCTTAAGTTGAGCCTCCAGCTCTAATTTTTATAGGTTTGATTACCAATATTTAGATTTTAAAAGTACGTATTTATTTATTTTAGTGCTCCCTCAGATCTGCCTTAAATTTATCAAAAATATGTGGTGGAGAATCAAATGAAGGTTGTAATGCTTTTTAACTCAGGTGCTTCCCATCACCATACAGCCAAATTTCAAAGTGCGAAAGAGAAATGCCTTCTGCATCACTGTTCATAGATCTAAAAATTAGGAGACATCATCCCAGTTTCAAAACTAAAAGGAACACGCAGATCAGATTATGCAGTGGGAGCAGGAACACCACAGTGTATTGTACAGAAATATTGTATCATTGCAGTGGTAGGTACGTTTAAGGATGTAAAGGAAAGGAACAGGATTGAGAGCTGGGTCTGTATGTCTGTTAATATTATTTGCAAAACAGAAATGGAATGGGTCATAGCAGTAATAAACAACTTTTTTTTCTTTTTTTTGCTGTGGGACAAAAGCTTCTACTAATAAGAATGGAGAGTGATATTGTATGAGCCCAGCTTGGCTCGTTTCTGAATTTCAGTTTGTTTCATTGTTTGATTATTGAAGGATAAACGGCAAACGTGGGTTTCAAAGAAGCCGGTTTTTCCTGTATGTGGCCTACCTTTATGAAAACAGGATGCCTGCATGATGATGTTTGTTTAAACGTTTGTACACTTTAATCTTTTTCAGAGTCAAGATTAGAAGGTTGGCTTTCATTGCCGGCCCGAAACAACACGAAGAAGTTTGGTTGGGTTAAAAAGGTAAGCACGATAATAGTTTAAGATGTGGTTCCAATACACAAAGAGTCGTATCATTGGATGCTGAACCAAGCACAAAATATTAACTTCCACTTGTGTTTTCTTGCTGGTTTTTTAGGCCTACATCCGCTGCGGGTCTCAACTAGAGTAGGCCCACTGAACTGCCTGTTGATGGATGAGTAAATACTTCCATAAATCCAACTGATTCAGTAGTTCTACTCTAGTTGGGACTATTAATAGGATTCTGTTCCTAGAGTTGTAACTAGGAGTTGAGCTATGTATTGTTTATCAATGTACAAACATTCAGGCAGGGAAAAAAATTAGATAGGGGTCACATAGACACAGAGAAAGCTAAGCCACCAACCACCTTTCTTTGCCACTCATCTATGAATCAATAACTTTTTTTGGTGGTGAATTTGCCTCTAGGATGTGGGCATGGGAAGATCAGAGTCAATCAGCCAGCATTATTCTAGAGCAGGCCTGCTCAACAGGTAGACCGCGGGCTACTGGTAGCCCACAAAGGGTTCAAAAGTAGCCCGCCGGCCATCAATAAAAAAAAAGTGAGGGGAGAAGTTCTCCACCCCTCCCTCCCCCATCCCAAGGACCACCACTGCCCCAGCAAAGTTCTGGGTCTGCCAGCCCACTGTCTCAGCCGAGCAGGGCAGTTCAAGGGCCATGGCGTATTGAAATCTGTTCCCTCCAGAACGGATTAATTGGTTTTCAATGCATTCCTATGGGAAACCGCTGCTCTACTTACAAAAGTTTTTACTTATGAGCATGTGCTTGGAACGGATAAAATGCGTAACTAGAGTTTTTAGTGTAGGAGCCCTCAGGCACTTTGGGCCGGAAAAAGTAGACCCCGGTCTGTTCAAAGTTGAACAGCCCTGTTCTAGAGCACTTGAGGGTCGTGACCCCCCAAGGCGGTCACCAAGTGTTTTCTGCGGCTTGCATTATGTGTAGTGTATCAATTCTGACTGACGTAAACAGTTGATCATATATGGAGACTAGAATGCCTTTTTAAAAGTATTTTAGCTGGTAGGAGGAGAACTGAGAAGGATTGATTGAGGAGACCGAGTGGGTCAGTGAGCTCTTTGGAAATCCAGGATGCTCTACACCACTCCCCCGCTGGGCAGCACGAAGAGTCAAGCCACGCGGTGGTGCAGCAGCACGGTGGACCGGGCGGCGCACCTTCACACCACTATGCTACACTGCCATGTGACTTGGCCTTTCGCACTGCCCAGTGGGGGGTGGTCTGGGCAAAAGCACCGCCCCATCTGCCCCCCCCAGGCAGTCCATCACAGCGTTTGCCCCCAACACCTCACCACCCCCCATCACCAGCCACGGATAACTGAATCTGCGGATGGCAAATCAGCGGATACATGGGTGGTACTGTATTATAGATGCTTATATGAAAATATTTGCCGTGGAAGAGAGGTGGTCTGTATAGGTCACAAGGACAATTTGTGACCCATTTTGTTTAAATCTCTCTGCTCCTAGTATGTAGTCGTCAGCAGCAAGAAGATACTCTTCTACCACAGCGAACAAGATAAAGAACAATCAAACCCTTATATGGTCCTAGACATTGAGTAAGTATTGTTATATGATCTTCGTTATCTTACACTGTAAAATTGCACAGACCTTGGAAAGAAAAAAGGTTTGAAACTAATTTTAACACTGGAGCACTTTCAATTCGTGTTTTCTGGATGTTAACGCCATGAAACCACAGGGCTCTCAGAACTGGAAATAAATAGTCCATAGAAATTAATGGACGGCCTGCCAGTTTAGTGTTACGTGCTCAACGGCAGAGCCTCTAAAAGACAACCCGTGTAAATGCAAAGTGTCATCTAAAGCAGCTCACAGGCATTCGTTTGGGGGAGACTGGTGGTGTGTGTCTTAATTCGGGCGCTCACCTCACCTGCCAGAATTTATTTACTTTTTAAGTAGGCTATCAGCTTGTTTCCAAATTACGGTGACTCTATGAATGACCTCAAAAAGACTCTTACCATTATTAGCGCTCTCCAGGGCATGGTAATGTAATCCAGAGACTTCCTTTATTGAATCAATCCCTCTCATATTTGGTCACCTTTTCTGGGGCTTTCAAACTTTTCTTAGCATGATCTTGTTTTCCAACGAGTCTTTTCTTCTCCTGATATGCCCAGAGAACAGTAGCCTCATTCGTGTACAGGTTCAGATTGATCTGCAAATTTAACCTCTTTCTGGGCAGTGTGGAACCTCTTTCTGGGCAGTGTGGGGGGGAGAGGGAGGGAGGGAGGAGGGGAGGATGAGGCGCGCTGTGCCACGCCACCCTCTGGTGGCTGGGCCACGTTGCAACCCCCTTCCTTCCTCACCAATCTTTGGGCAGACTACGGAGCCATTGATCTTCACCCAGCCCGGGAGGCTTGCAAGGGAAGCAGTGGTGGAGATCAACCGCCGCATGCCCTGCAAGGCCCCTGGGCTGGCCAGAGATCCATAGTCCCTGTGATCTTTGCCCAGCTCAGGCACCTTATAAGGCAAGCGCTTACCTCCAGGTAAGGGCTTACCTAGAGGTAAGCACTTTTCTTCCAAGGCGCCCTGGGAACAACGCAGCTTTGGCCAGCCGGGGTGCCTTGGAACGGAGGCGGACCTGTCAAAGTCAGCTGTCAGGCGGAGCAGAGAGCAGCGTTCGTAAGTCAAATTATTCGGTGATCGAAGCAACCGTAAGTCAAGGTAGCACTACACATCCATTGGGTCAATGGGGATTTCACAATTGGCTTCTCCGTTAAGTTGTATAGGTTTAAATTGTGACTTCCTCTTAAAACAACAGATAAGTCAATGATACTGATTTCACATTCAAAATCAATGATTGATTTCACAATCTCCATTACTAATGCTTTTAAAATACATTCGTTTCTACTGTTATAGCAAACTGTTCCACGTTCGGCCTGTCACACAGACAGATGTATATAGAGCAGATGCCAAGGATATTCCCAGGATTTTTCAGGTACTAATAAGGGATGGTGGGAGATGAAGTGCCACCTTGCATGAAGAGGGTCTACCGTATGCTGCCCTTCTGATTGTATTTAAATTGGGCTTTGTGGTTTCTGTGTGTTTCTCTTCAAACGCGTTCTGAAGCATCGCACAAATGGTGCTTCTGACAAGCTTGATCAAATCAGTTCAGTAAATGATTGGCATACCATGCTGCAGCTAAAAGGAATCAAAATTTGGAGTTTATGCTTTGATTTTAAAGAATTCAAGACATTTGTGTTTTGGATCAGGGTAAAAATTAGAGAAACTTTGTATGCATCTAAGGCATAGGATAAAACATCATTGGTCACATGATCCCTCTTCCATTAGAAAAAAAATTAGAAACCTTGGGAAGCATTGACATATATGCAGTACTTTCTTATCAAAACTGAATTTTCTTTACTACTTAAACAACAAAAATGTACTCCTAACTTAGCTTGTAAATTGTGCTGCTTGACATTGTTGCGAAATTTAACACCAGTCCTATACATCTTTGTACAGACATTAGACTTACGGTGGAGGAAATCTGGTGTTGCAGGTACCTGGATTTTACCCTCTGATGCCCGTTTCTGATGCCCAGTATAGGGCAAGGGTCCCTGAGCCCTGCAAAATATGGGAAGCAGATATGATCTGGAAGAGGGTGCGATTGCTTTTTTCACAACAAAATATTTTCCAAGGGGTTTTACCCTAATATCCCACCAAATGCTCTTTTTTTCCTCGATCAGGAAAAATAGTTATTGAAAATGAAGTGGGGGAAATCCCCTTTAAAAAAGATCAACGTTGCCTTCATATCTCAGGGTGTATGCGTTTATTCCTTCCTAACCAAATTCAACTACTGTATTATGCTAAAGATTAACATATTAAGGGTGAAGAACAGTGGATCCCCAGAAGATGCTGTCTTCTGCCTTAAGCTGATTCGCTTTTTGTTTCTTTTTAGCTCAGTTCAGGAAAGCACCCAGTGTATATGACTTAGATACCATTGGAAGTGTGTGTTACTCTGTCCCCATCAGTTAAACATTATTTATCCCAGCTCTCACTCCATCTGATATTTCCATATATTGGGAACACATATTTTCTTGGCCCTGCTAAAATCCAAAACTTGCAACCCTGAACTAAGCTATCGATCTACAGTATATTACAGGAGAGTACACCCCCTCACATTTTGTAAACATTTTAGGACATCTTTTCATGTGACAACACTGAAGAAATGACACTTGGCCAAAGTGTAAAGTAGTGAGTATACAGCTAGTATAACAGTGTAAATGTGCTGTCCCCTCAAAATAACGCAGCACACAGCCATTAATGTCTAAATCGCTGGCAACAAAACTGAGTACACCCTTAAGTGACAATGTCCAAACTGGACATAAAGTGAATATTTTGTGTGGCCACCATTATTTTCCAGCACTGCCTTAACCTAACCCTCTTGGGCAGGGGTCCTCAACCTAAGGCCCCAGGGCCGGATGCGGCCCCCCAAGGCCCTGAATCCGGCCTCTGGGACCAATTGCAACCCCCCCACCTACCTCCTGTTTTGTGAGCAAGCCAACCTCCGCAGCTGCTTTTGGACTGTGATCCGGCCCCCAGTGGTGTCTGGGTGGTGGACCGGCCCGCTGGTTGAAAACTTTGAGGACCCCTGCTCTTGGGCGTATAACTTCACCAAAGCTTCACAGGTTGCCACTGGAGTCCTCTTCCACTCCTCCATGATGACATCACAGAGCTGGTGGGTGTTAGAGACCTTGCGCATCTCCACATTCTGTTTCAGGATGCCCCACAGATGCTCAATAGGGTTTAGGTCTGGAGACATGCTTGGCCAATCCACCACCGTGACCCTCAGCTCCTTTAGCAAGGCAGTGGTCGTTTTAGAGGCGTGTTTAGGTTTGTGATCATTTATTTATTTATTTATTTATTTATTTGCCACACCAATTTCCCAGAGGCAACTCTGGGCAGTTTACATAAAACAAAACATGTGAAAACCAAAGATCAAAATCAAACATAAATACAGTAAAACATTAAAAATATAGCCCGCGGCCCAGTCTCTGAAGGGAGGGGATCATACTCTGCTTCAGTGTGTCACAGTACATCTTGGCATTCATGGTTCCCTCAGTGAACTGTAGCTCCCCAGTGCCGGCAGCACTCATGCAGCCCCTGACCATGGCACTTCCACCTCTAGGCCTGACTGTAGGAACGACACACTTGCCTTTGTACTCCTCACCTGGTTGCTGCCACACATGCTTGAGACCGTCTGAACCAAAAAAGTTTATCTTGGCTTCATCAGACCACAGGACATGGTTCCAGAAATCCATCTCTTTAGTCTGCTTGTCTGCAGCAAACCGTATGTGGGCTTTCATGTGCATCACCTTTAGAAGAGGCTTCCTTCTGGGATGACAACCCTACAGACTAATTTGATGCAGTGTGCGGCTTATGGTCTGAGCACTGATAGGCTGACCCCTCCCCCCAAGCCCTTCAACGTCTGTAGCAATGCTGGCAGCACTTATACGTCTGTTTCCCAAAGCTAACCTCTAGATATGAGGCTGAGCACAGGCATTCAACTTCTTTGGTCGACCATGGCAAGGCCTGTTCTGAGTGGAACCCATCCTGTTAAACCGGTGCATGATCTTGGCCACTGTGCTGCAGTTCAGTTTCAGGGTCTTGACAATCTGCTTATAGCCTAGGGCCGTGGTTCCCAACCTTCCTAATGCCACTATCCTTTCATACAGTTCCTCATGTTGTGGTGACCCCCTTTGCCCTGATTGGAAGAGGCCACAAGCCCCCATTTGGCAGGCCAGTATACCGCAGGGGCCAGAGAGAACTTCCCTCAGCCACTCGCAGCCTCCGGTGCCATTGACTGACATCCCCTCCAGCCTATCAAGCTGTAACTCACTCTTCTCCCCCCCTTCCTTCCCCCCTCCAGACACAAGCCGTTTGTGCCTTTTTCCTTCACTGGTTCATGGCGACCCCTATGAAATGGTCCTTCGACCCCCCCCCCCAGGGGTGCCGACCCCCAGGTTGGGAACCACTGGCCTAGGGCCTTGGCCATCTTCATGGAGAGCAACAATTCATTTGTCCAGAGCCTCAGGTAGTTCATTTCCATGAGGTGCCATGTGGAAGTTCAAGTGACTAGTATGAGAGTGAGAGCGATAACACCAAGTGTGAGAGTGAGAGCGATAACACCAAGTGTGAGAGTGAGAGCGATAACAACACCTGCTCCCCCTTCACACCTGAGACCTTGTGACACTAACAGGTCTCATGACACCAGGGAGGGAAAACGGCTACTTGGGCCCAATTTGGACATGGTCACTTAGGATTGTACTCACTTTTGATGCCAGCAGTTTAGACATTAGTGGCTGTGTGTTGCGTTATTTTGAGGGGACAACGCATTTACACTGTTATACAATCTGTATACTCACTGCTTTACATTGTAGCCAATTTCTTCAGTGTTGTCACATGAAAAGATGTACTAAAATATTTACGAAATGTGAGGGTGTGTACTTCTGTGATATTATCTATCTATCTATCTATCTATCTATCTATCTATCTATCTATCTATCTATCTATCTATCTATCTATCTATCTATCTATCTATCTATCTATCTCTCTATCTAGCTATCTAGCTATCTGTCTATCCAGCTATCTATCCAGCTATCTAATGACATAGTAACACTTCATATATCATATATTCATTGCTTCCCAATTTGGGGTCCTGAGATGTTCTTAGACTACAAATCCCAGAAATCTTAGCCAGCTTAGCTAGCGGTAAAAGCTTCTGAGAGTTTTAGTCCAAGAACATCTGGGGACCCAGAGCTGGGAATCAATATATTGTGTCTACTTTGCAGGCAACCGGCACCTCAGCTCCTTGATCATTTATCTTTTCCCCCCAATGCTGTTGGTTGCTGTTTCTCTTCACGTTGGTGCAGCCATGTGCATTTCCTTTGGGAGACATGCCTTGTGGGTCAAGAAATCCTTTCTGTTTTGATTCCAGATTCTGTATGATAATGAAGGTGAAAGCAAGAAGGAACTGGAGTTTCCTGTGGAATCCGCAGGAGAAAAATCAAATTATATTTGCCACAAGGGACATGAATTCATCCCTACCCTTTATCACTTTCCCACCAACTGTGAGGCATGTATGAAGCCCCTGTGGCACATGTTTAAACCTCCTCCTGCCCTGGAATGCCGCCGCTGCCACATCAAATGCCATAAAGATCATATGGACAGAAAAGAGGAGATAATCGCGCCTTGCAAAGGTACCTAAGCGAAAACTGAACCGCGGAGAATGTCAGATGGCCTGCTAGAACAGGCAGATTGTTTCCCAGAGCCAGCTGGCCTTGCTTTCATATCATTTCTCCTCAAGTCGGTCTTGCTTCTTTAATATATTAGTAGGAAAGGCGATGGCGTAAATGATTCTGTACCTTGAGTTTTCAGTTTCTGTTTTCACTGAACCCTTTTTATGCTCTGCCAAGGCCCCACGTGTACTACAAAAGAATCAGGGGCCTGTTTCAGGGGGCACAGCCAACAGAATTACACTGTCGCCATTTCCTCAGTCCCACCCAGCCTTCCTCATAGGCATTTTTATTTATTTTATTTTATTTTATTTTATTTATACAACTTATATGCTGCCCACTACCCAAAGGTCTCTGGGCGGCTTACAATTAAAATGAACGGTTAAAACGTTAAAAAGGCAATGGACAATTAAAACAATAAAAACATTTAAACACAAAACGTTAAAATTGCCACCAGGACCCACACTCTATGTTATGTCAGTTAAAAAAACTTCAGAAACAGGAAGGTTTTTACCTGTCGCCGAAATGTCATCAGTGTTGGTGCCAGGCGGGTCTCACTTGGGAGGGCATTCCATAACCTGGGGGCAGCTGCCGAAAAGGCCCTAGACCTTCAAGACCATTTGTTGCTTGTTTGGTCATTTGACTCCTCTTTGGGTAGGTTGCATGCTGGCGGTTTCACCAGCAGAGAGCCTCTCCTGATTGGACCAGGGGGTTCTTTAAAATCGCCCAGTTATGGCGAGATGCGCCCCGTTGGTAGGGAACCAATTGACCTGCTTAATTTTTCAGCTAAGCGCTGTGTGCTGATCTTTGTTGTGTTTCAGTGAACTACGATATATCCACCGCGAAGAACCTTCTGTTGCTAGCTTGTTCTACCGAGGATCAACAGAAATGGGTGAGCCGTTTGGGGAAGAGGATCCCCAAAAAGCCTCCTGCACCCGACCCTTTTGCACGCTCTTCCCCGAGAACTTCCATGAAGGTACAGCCAAACCAGTCTATTAGACGGCCAAGCAAACAGCTTCCTCCAAATAAAAAAGAAGGCTTTCCTCCAAGGTAAAAAACAAAACAAAACACAAAACATATTATATTTAAACAGATGGTGGTGTCTGTGAAGATTCTCAGTCATCCAGGTTCGTTTAACTGGGAGTTGAGTCATGGCTACTGGACTTCTTTTTTGAGAGATAGATGGTGGTGTGTTGTTATCTTTACAGATAGGTAAAATAGGGTGGTTTAGAAAAGGATTATATACTGGATGTTTCACTTTTTAAATTTGTAAATATTTCTTCGGATGCTTCAGAAGTTTTACATTAGTTTATATCAGAAATTTATTATTTTTACCACCATGCACATATTCAGCTATTTTAAGAGATCTTTTACTTTGTTATAAATGATTTTCTTTTTTCTGATTTTTTGCAGGTGTTTAGTATAAAGAGGGAAACATAGTACATAGCAGGATATATATTTTTCTAATACAGTGGTACCTTGAGATACGAATGCCTTGAGATACAAAAAAATCTTGATAAACAAAAGAGAAGTCCATCCGGGGCACAATGCACCCTGGGAATGGAAGTCTTCCGTAAAAACTCGAGATATGAAAATTTCCTATGGAAAGCCCCGAGATACAAAAATTTTGCAGGAGACTTCAATCCCCAGGGTGTTTTGTGCCCCATTCGCATCCATGATACGAACATTTTTAAGATACAAAGTGTCCTGAAGAACAAATTGATTTTATATCTCAAGGTACCACTCTATTTTATTTATCTTCTATTTCAATTAGTAGAGCGCCTGCTGATGGCTTCCATTTAAAACCAGAATCCGACATTTCAGGACCAGACAATTCCAGCATGCAGCTAGTTGTGATTTTTTCGGGCAGCTTGGCCGTGTTTTGGAAGTTTTTCCTTCCTGACGTTTTGCCAGGCTCTGTGGCTAGCCTCTTCAGAGGGCAAGGAGCTTCAGGGAACTAGGAGTTCTCTCTGTGCTCTGGGGTATATGCAGCATTTCTTTGTGTGGTGGGAGGGATGGGAAGACCCCCCCTCCCTTTGAACGTTTTGTATGGTAAGAATAGGATAGTTGGCCTGCTTTGTCTTTAAAAAATTAGTAATATAATTTTGATGCTAAATGCATCTGTTCATGCCAAGGGTAGACCCACTGCATCTCTCAAACATATATAAATGTTTACTGAACAAGTCCGGTTCATTAAGTGGGTCTACTGTAGTTGGGAGTAACAATTGTGTTCAGCCCAGATTTCCTTACAACCTTTCCATCATCGTTTTGGGTCATAGATTGCTTTTCCATTTAAGTGCTGAAATGCTGGTGGTGCCTATTTTTCTTCTTCTTGTTTGTCGTTTGTAATGGAGACTGCAATGCATACATACAAACTGAGTAGCTTAGCTAGATTTGTCAGCCTTTCTAGTTGACACTGTTGTGCGCAGTTCACTGTTTCACATCATGAAGGATATAGCTTCCAGGATGTAGCTTACGAAGTCCATTTAATGAATTCTAGCTCACAATCTGAGAAAACGGGAAATCTTTTGCTTTTGATATTAAGCATTTTGTGAGTAGCCTCATTTTCCAGGGCTGTGGAGTCGGAGTCGGAGTCGGAGGAAATTTTGGGTACCTGGAGTCGGAGTCAGAGTCGGCAAACAATGCACCGACTCTGACTCCGACTCCTACTAAATTTAGATTGGAATAAATAAAGCAAGTTTAAATGTCCAAATTCACAAAAAGTTATAATTAATGACTTCTCTACTGTAAGAATAGTATTGAAGCCTCCAGGGCCCTGGCTTATTGCAGGCCGGCAGCCTCCCCCTTCAACCCTTGCCCTGCATGGCTTATTAAATCTGCGGGAGGGAGTATGACTGAGTGGGCTTCCATTATTTCCACTGCCTCCTTCAGGGAGGGGGTCTTTCCCTCTTGCCTGAAGGAGACGGTGGTGAAGCCTACCCTAAAGAAATCTGCCCAGGCATCGGACAAATTGGCCAACTACCGTCAGATTGCCAACATCCCCTTCCTGGGCAAGGTCATCGAGAGGGTGGCCGCCGTCCAGATCTAGTCGTTCCTGAAGGAAGAACAAGTCCTTGACCCATTCCAATCCGGGTTCAGGCCGTATCGTGGGAATGAGACAGTCTTGGTTGCACTGCAAGATGACCTCCTTCGGGGGGCTGACAGGGGTTGCTCTACCCTGTTGGTCCTCCTGGATTTGTCAGCGGCCTGTGATACCGTCGACCACGGTATCCTGTTGGACTGGCTTTCCGGGGGGTGGGGATCGGGGGCACAGCATTCAGCTGGATCCGGTCCTTCCTGGAAGACCGGCCTCAGCGTGTGCAGCTTGGGGGGGGGGGAAGCTGTCGGCTCCCTGGGTGCTCCCTTGTGGGGTCCCACAGGGGTCGGCTCTTTCCCCCAAGGAATGTATAAAATACATTCGCATATTAATGCAGAGGAGTCGGGGAGTCGGAGTCGGAAGTACAAAAAAACTTAGGAGTCGGAGTCGGAGCTGGAGTCAGAACATTTATCCACCGACTCCACAGCCCTGTCATTTTCCTTACGACTTCTCCAATTCATTTTTATTTCTAGTTCTGGGCCTGTCCTTCGAATTATTCTTCATTGAGTTGTGGCGGGGTTTTTTTCTGTACCATGTTGCTTTTTTAAAATATTTCAACAGTAAGTAATAGCAACCTGGGCCTATAGCGCGTTAATTTGAAAACTAACTATGAACTCTGCTAAATGACAATATCTTTGAGAGACACCTGTGTAATAATTGGTGATTTAGATAATTAATTCAACCCAAGGCGCTTTTTAAATATTTAAATAGGGTTTTGCCTAGTTTTACAACCCTGTCACATTTTAATCTACACTACGTTACAGACAGTTTTTGGTTTTTAAATAATTATACAGTACAGTATTGTCATTTAACAAGATACCGCATTTTTCATATGTCCAACATGGCATGAAAAGCAGTTTTTGTGCACTTTGTGCTTTTTCCTGTTTGTCATTTGTTGTATACAAATTAACATTGCAAAAAAAAAAAACGGATAAAATATAGAGGTACGAAAGATTGTTAAAATGTACATGAGATATTCTGATCCAATCTAAAATGAGTTAACTGTGCTTTTAAATTCCATGTAAAATAGTGAATCCCACAAGACACACAAAGCTATGTTATTGCTGTTTCAATGACTATTTTTTTATTTTGGTCAGGTTCCATAGCCTGATACAAAGAATGTAACGGAAATGCTTTTCTAGTAAAAATAGTTCCAGTATTCATTTTAATATTGGTTACCTGGTTTTTATTTTAGACCACGGTATTTTTGATGAATTCTTTGTAAAGAAATGTATTACTATGAGCAAACCTTCACATTTTTTATTATGAGCAAACCTAACAAAATTTTAATAAATAAAGGAAAATTAAATATTTCACTAAGTATATAAAGACTGAACAAATTAAGTCAGATTTGAAAGAATTTTACAGTTAGAATAAGTAGTAGTATTTCTGTCAAACAAGGTTTCATTTTCAGGCTTTCAAAATAACATTTGTCTCCATTGTATGTCTGTGTGGCTTTCTTTTCTTTTCTTTTTGGCGTCTGGTGTTTCAGTTCTTTTTCCATGCTTAAAAGTGTTAACGTGTACTAACTCGTATAGTATGAATACACTAGTAGTTGAGTGGAGAAACTAAAACGTATATGAGCTGACCATGGGTTGAGGGAAAGAGCTGCACTTTGTAGAAGCTCAGAAAGTAAAATCTAAATAGGAGGAATGCAGATATTTGGTGCTGCTAATATTAAACACATAGACTACTGATTTTAAACATGATTTCACATCAACAACATGAGAAATACCATTATGATTTCTCTCCCCCCCCTCTTTCTCTCTCTCACACACAGAGGGGGGTTGCCTATTTTGGGAACTATCAACATTCACTTTTAATTTTGTCCACTTAAAGAACTGTAGAGCAAATGGCTGATGTGCCTGAAGACCCACCATTTGCTCCCATGAAGTCAGTTGTTTGTGGTTATTACTCAAATTAATTGTCCATTTGCCCATTCTAGGTTCCACTCCCACCCTTCTTTAAAAAATGGTAAGAAGCAATACACTGGATTTGCCTTCTCAGTACCATGAACATCCCTTACATCAGCTTTGTCTTGTAGCATCTCAAAGACAAACAATAATTTCTGGGCGGATGCTTCATTGGATCCCCTGAAGATGTTGACTTCAATCCACTAGAATGCCTTAGGACCAATAAACATGTTGGCCTTTAAGGGGCTGCAAGACTCTTGGGTCATTTCCCCCCCCCCCACACACACACACAACAGGTTCACATGGTAGACTCCCAACCCCACAAACATTCCATTAAAACTAGTGGGTCAGATCAGCTCCTGTCCTGACATGGACCCTCTGGGGGTCTTGCTTGCAACAGGAAACTGGAACCCCAGTCCTGACCCTGGTGTTCATTGGTACAACACTGCACTTATTCTCTTAATATGGTTTAATTGGGATGGGAATATTTGAATTTAATACCTTGGGATTTTACTCACTAGTTTCTAAAGTGATTTTGGAAGCCAAATTACTGCATTTGTGTGTGGGGGGGTTCCCTCCTTTTGTAGAAAAATAAAAATTTTACATGTGCTTGTTGGGAACATAGTTTTCTTTTTGTTGTTGTGTAAATGAAGCTTGTGTTAGCTTCCTCCACATCCTATTTGATAGTTTCAGTTTTTCTACTTTTAGTGCAGTTGCTAAAATTGGGCCACTTAGAATTAACGCCATAAACTCATAGGACGAAATTTGATTGTTCGTCCCAAGTAGAGTAGACCCATTGATTGACTGGGACTTGTTTATTCAATACTCACATGTGCTGTTCCATTTTTGTGGGTCTGCTCTATCTAGGACTAACAGTTTTATTTAGACCATGGTATATAGCAGTGGTTCTCAACCTGTGGGTCCCCAGGTGTTCATAGAATCATAGAATCATAGAGTTGGAAGATACCTCAAGGGCAATCTAGTCCAACCCCCTGCCATGCAGGAACCCCTTCACAATATTTCCGACAGATGGCCATCTAGCCTCTGCTTAAAAACCACCAAAGAAGGAGACTCCACCACCCTCCGTGGCAGCATATCCCACTGCCGAACAGCTCTAACTGTCATGAAGTTCTTCCTAATGTTCAAATGGAATCTCTTTTCCTGTAGTTTGAAAACATTGCCCCGAGTCCTAGTCTCTGAAGCCATGGAAAACAAACCTGTTCCCTCTTCAATATGACATCCTTTCAAATATTTAAACATAGCTATCATATCCCCCCTCAGCCTTCTTTTAGAGAGGCTAAACATTCCCAGTTCCCTAAGCCGTTCCTCATAAGACATTTCCTCCAGACCCTCAACCATCCTGGTCGACCTCCTCTGCACCTGCTCGAGGTTGTCAACATCCTTTTTAAATTGAGGCGCACAGAACTGGACACAGTACTCCAGGTGGGGTCTGACCAGAGCAGAATAGAGTGGCACTATCACTTCCCTTGATCTAGACACTATGGCTCTGTGGATGCAACCAAGAATCGCATTGGCTTTCCTGGCCGCCGCATCACAGTGCTGACTCATGTTCAACTTGTGGTCCACCAAGACTCCCAGATCCCTTTTACAGGTGCTATTCTCTAGCCAAGTGTCCCCCATCCTATATCTGTGCAATTTATTCTTTTTACCTAGATGTAGCACCCTACATTTCCCTCTGTTGAAATCCATTCCGTTAGCTTTGGCCCAGCATTCTAATCTGTCAAGGTCCTTTTGGATTTTCATCCGATCCTCTAGGGAATTAGCAACCCCTCCCAATTTGGTATCATCTGCAAATTTAATTAGCATACTCCCTATTCCTTCCTCCAAGTTATTAATAAAGATATTGAACAGCACAGGTCCCCGAACAGAACCCTGGGGCACCCCACTGGTCACGTCTCGCCAAGCTGATGAGAGGCCATTTATGATCACCCTTTGGGTGCGATCAGTCAACCAATTACAAATCCACCTAACAGTAGCACTATCTATCCCACATTCTACTAACTTCTTAGTTATCATCGGGAACCTTATCGAAGGCCTTGCTAAAGTCCAGGTAAACAATATCCACAGCATTCCTATCATCCACCAAGCCTGTAATTCTATCAAAGAAAGAGATCAAATTAGTCTGGCATGACTTGTTTTTAAGAAACCTGTGTTGACTTCTTGTAATGACAGCATTGTTTGTTAGATAATTGCAGATTGACTGCTTAATAATCTGCTCTAGGATCTTTCCAGGAATTGAAGTCAAGCTGACTGGGCGGTAATTATTTGGGTCCTCTTTTTTCCCCTTTTTGAAGATGGGGACATTAGCCCTCCTCCAATCGATTGGGACTTCTCCTGTTCTCCAGGACTTCTCAAAGATTATTGCCAATGGTTCTGAAATTACTTCTGCCAGTTCTTTTAATATCCTTGGGTGTAATTCATCTGTCCCAGGAGACTTAAGTTCATTTAATGTTTCCAGATGTTCCTGTACTACCTCCCGACCTATTCTATGTTGCAATTCCCATCCTACCTCATCTACTCTTTGTCGCAGCGGATCTCTTTCTTCCTTTTTGGAGAACACGGAGGCAAAAAAGGAGTAGTTCTGCCTTTTCCTTATCTCCTGTTAGTAACTGGTTATCATTGCCACGCAGAGAGCCTAACATTTCCTTATTTTTTCCTTTTGCTGCGGACATAACTAAAGAAACCCTTTTTACTATCTTTAATCTCTCTGACAAGTCTAAGTTCATTTTGCGCTTTAGCTTTTTTTACCATCCCCCTGCATATATTAGCTGTTTGTTTATATTCTTCTTTGGTGCATTTCCCATTTTTCCATTCCTTGTACTTGTTTTTCTTTATAGTTAGCTGAGTTGAAAGTTCTTTAGTAAACCACTGTGGTTTCTTTAGACCTCTCCCATTTCTTCTTCTTGTTGGAACAGTTTTAAAATGTTCCTTTAATATCTCGCTTTTCAAGAACTCCCATCCATCTTGGACTCCCTTCTCTTTCAGTGTTTCAGTCCATGGAATCACAGCCAATAATTCCCTAAGTTTACAAAAATTGGCTTTCTTAAAGTCCAAGATTCTTGTCTGATTATGCTTAGCTTCACCTTCCAACTGTATAACAAATTCCAAGAGGGCATGGTCACTTTTACCTAATGATCCCACCACTTTGACCCCATTTACAAGGTCCTCCTTATTAAGACCAGATCTAAAATGGTTTTGACTCTTGTTGCCTCCTCTACCTTCTGGACCATGAAATTGTCTGCAAGGGCAGTAAGGAATTTGTTAGACCTTGCATTCCTAGCTGAGTAGGACTGCAGCATATATCAGGATAGTTAAAATCCCCCATTACTACTACATCTCTCCCTTTTGACTGTGTGGCCATCTGCTCACAGAAGGCATCATCCCACTCCTCCGGCTGGCTTGGGGGTCTATAATATATTCCCACAGTGACATCCCTCCTAGTTTTTTCACCCCTGATTTTAACCCAAATACTCTCAACATGCTTCCCCTGCTGTTTATCTTGTTCCTGGACTGCATCTACCAGAAGACTTTATCACTAGCTGAATTGACCAGGATTTATGGGAGTTGCAGTCCAGGAACATCTGGGGACCATAGGTTGAGAACCACTGTTATATAGCTTGGTTTTTTAAAAAATACATTTGAAGCACTGTTACACCTTTCAACAGTTATCAAGATAATGGGTAGGGATTTGCAGCAAAAAGATGATAGCAAAAACGATACCCATACAAGTGTCAAGAGTTTAATCAGTGGTGAATCTTTTGAGCGATTGGGGGGGGTCTACTTAGAATATTTTTTTAAATCATGTAATTTCACTACTTGAAAAGGGAAGAACCAGGAGATGTTGTCCCCTGAAGAACTTCAATCAGTGCCTCAGGGAATTGGAAAACGCCTGCTAGGATTTATTATTTATTTATTTATTTAAAAAATTAGCCGCCCCACTACCAAGTGGTCTCTTGTTGTGAGAAAGAGGGTCACCATCCTCCTCAAAGGGGCTTCCTTGAAAAGAAAAACAACTCGCAGTGCGGGGTCCATAAATCTTTATTAGAGGAGAAGGTTGATAGGGAAAGGGAGACTGTCGACATTATTAAAGAGAAAGGAGGAGGAGACGGGAAGAAAAGGGCTTTGGGCGGTTTGGAAAATAAAGGTGGTTACTTCACGTCCTGTTCGTCCCTCCTTGCTGTCCCGCTTGGGACTGGTACAAAAAAAAAACTTACTTCACGTCCATAGCATGACAGCAAAAAGTTGTCTCGACCACGCCCCCGGAACCGGGAACAGAACGTGACAAACCATACCTGCTCCTGGGCTGGGGAATTCTCTTGTTACGGTTAGTTCCTGTTCCGAGACAAGGGACCGTGGGGTAACAACTGTCATGCAACAACCAGTGTCCACCTAGTGGTCAGCGGCTGAAGCAGCATTCAGCATTAGCTTCCCTATGGGAAAACACCATGCAGGGCAAATGTTTATTAAAGAAAGTACTGAAAAATCCTGTAGCATTGACGTGTAAATCCCAGAAGACCAGTAAATCGAAATATCGGAAAAGGTTTATTTACGATATTTTTTAAAAGGGTTAAGAAAGCAAGACAAATTCAGAATTTGTCAGGGAACAAGACCGTGAAGTAACAGATGTCACGAGACAAGTTATCACGAGCGTGAAAAAACGGAAACAGGTACTAAACAGGGACAAAACCATGTGACCGTGAACAATACCGTCACGATACAAACGTAATTGCGGAACAAGGCAGGACATGAAGTAACTGCCAAAGAGAGCACAGATGGCGCAAGAGGAGTGAGTAAAGGTAGTTAAAGAAGATCCCTGGATGTGTGTGTGGGGGGGGGAGTGGGTGACATTCAAGCTCCCGCCAGACGCAGCTGAACAGAAATGGAGGGAGAAAAAGGCGGTAAAACCTGCATATTGGGAAGAGACAGCAGAGAAGGAGGAACAGAAACAAGCAAGAACGTCCCTCCAGAGGGAAACCAGGAGGGAGAGGCAACAAGTGTTGAAAAAGGAGTGGGAAATATGCCAGTCTATCATCCATGGGGAGAGTTAGAAAGAGGAGACCTGGGAACACGGTCCTTGGGAGCAGTGAGTAGAGGTGCCCCTCCCTTTGAAGGAGCAACCAGATTGTTGTCACACGTTGGATCGTTGAGCCTGAAGTGACATCTCGGGCAAGTTGAGAACTTTTTGTCGCAGACAGAGCTGCTAATTAAAGAGGACAAAGCTTCTGTCCATGATAATGATAGTTCTGTTGTGGTAGTTGATAAATCTTTGAACCCAGGTGTTGGATCTGAGTCCCCTCTGCCTCCTTCTATAAGGCTAAAGGGAGAGGGAGGGAGTAGAGGCAGCCCTCACAATTTTTTAAATTTAATTTAATTTAATTTAATTTAATTTCATATATTGCCCTGTTAGCGCAAAGCACATTTCTCTGTGTTAACAGCATAATAAATCAAATGTATATGGATGTTACTTATAGGCTCCGCAAATGAGGGGATTGAGCCTCTCACCCTTGGGACCACATGCCGCCTGCCATTTTGCCTGTCCTCCTGGATCCACCACTATGAAAAACAGATTTGGGGCAGAGAAAGTAGAATCGTTTAAAGGCTATATTGTGTAGGGTGTTTTTTTATTACTGTATTTTATTTATTTATTTTTAATTTTTTGCTTTGGTGTGGGGACATGTTTATTTATAATGTCTCCTCAGAACCAGACTAGGCTCTGTTTACATCTTCAACCAAGGCGCTGTATTCTACTCAGTATTTTTGGTTAGCCCTTTATTTATTTTGCATTGTATTTCTTACAGCATTGCAATGGTGGGATTTGATTTAAGGAAAAGAAACTGATGGGAAATGCATGTGTACAGTACATATATAGGTCTGTGAAGATTCTCAGTCATCCAGGTGAGTTTCTCTGGAAGTTGAGTCATGGCTACTGGACTTCTTTTTTGAGAGATAGAAACGTTTTGCTGTTCATCCAGACAGACCGATGAAGCTGTTTGGATGAACAGCGAAACGTTTCTATCTCTCAAAAAAGAAGTCCAGTAGCCATGACTCAACTTCCAGAGTACAAATATAGATTGTTTTTTCAAAGAGACATAGGAAAGGTAAATAAATTTATTTTGAATGAAACTAGGTAGGTGGATTTGTGGGTTTGGATTAGAATCCCTAGGCAGCTAACGTACCTCAGCGCACACCTCCGATTGAATCCTCGGTCCAAAGCTGACAGGTGGCCAGAAGGACACGGGTGACTAACAATACTGTGTAGGCAGGAATCAGAGTCTCCACTTTCTAAAGTGAATGTCTTGAACTTCCAGAGAAGCTATTTAACTGTTTCTTCCCACGCATCCTCAAACTCAATGCACTAAAGCGCTGAAAAATGCTATTCAAGTATACAGGTGGGAGGAATTAGACCTCCAAGTCCTCTTGAAGCATTCCAGTTCGTGCAGCCAAATTAAGCTCCCGTGTTTAATGGGGTGGAAAGCATCCCATGATGCATGCACTATAATCTGATGGACAGCGTTAGGAAAATGTGTAGGATTCGTGTGTGTTTAGAGAGTGCAGCCCATATGACACAAACAATGATGGCCCAAGGTGTGTGTGGGGATGTTATAAATGTCATATTAAGAATCATTTGATGTGGTCTCTGGCTCACAAACTTTAAAACCTCACTTTACAGATTGATTGATATGGCATGTAGAGACTGGGATTGGTCATTTGATGATATTGATTTTGATATTGATTTTAATATTCATATGGACAACGATAACGATCTTGATGATAGTGATGATGATAACGTGTTTGTTCTGAAGAGGTAAATGGACACCCTCAGGAGAATGGATTGGCTTTCTTAAAATGGCGCATGCGGTTTTCATTCCCAGTAGACGGAATGTATGAGCTTAACATTCCCCATACGTAATTTTATTCCTTAAAATAAATAAATAAGTAAATCAGGCAACATTTTGATGATGCATGTGTGAAGCAAATGGAAATTCTGAAAATCCGTGCCCTGCTGTTTTTGCATTGTTAACATTGTGCAAATAAAAAAGTGCTTTGTTTGGTTTTTATGCTTCCCCTGGCTCAGCTGTGAGCAGCCCCATACCAGTATATCTGAAGTGTGATGCAACTTGTGTTTTGGTTGGCAACTTGTGCACTGCATTCCTGCAAATAGTTCTGCAAGATCTAGAGATGATGTGGCTTTCTCTGCATTGGTGTGCCTTTAATTAAATAAAATCCTTAATGTTGATCTAAGTTGCTTTACAAATACAGTAACCCCCACCCATCTGTTGAGGGGGTTAGGGACCAACCCGACCCGTGATAATTGAAAATCCATGATATGCGGATGCAGGTCGGGTTGGGCCTGGGGGGGGGGGACAATATTTAAAATGTCTTTAAACAACAGAGCCAACTTACCTTTATTGCTTAAAGACTTTTAAACATCGCACACCGCTTCTCCTGACCACCCCCGGGTGTGGGGGAGCGGCATGCGATGCCTCCATGGAGGCAAGCCCTGGGCTCCAGCTGATTGGTGCTGGGGTGGGGGAGAAAAACCTTTTGTTTCCCCACCCCAGCGCCAATCAGCTGGAGCCCGGGGCTTGGGAAAGGCGGGAAGGTTTAAAAAGCCCCGGCTATTAAAACCTTTCTCCCACCTCCCTCAAGCCCCGCGATATAGCGGGACCGCAGTATATGAACCACGAAAGGGCTGGGGACCACTGTACGGAAAAGTGGAAACATGAGCCTCTGTTTTCCTAGAGAGGCACTTGCCACTTTCGAATGACTGGGAACCAAAGGGAAAAAAATTCCCCTTATTCTGGTCTTCTCCACATCTCGTTCTTAAGGCAGACTGTTACGTTAGTGCAGTGCTTCCCAACGTTGAGTCCCCAGATGTTCTTGGATTGTAGCTCCCAGAGACCCCGGCCAGTGCAGGTACTCAGCAAAGGCTCCTGGGAGTTGTGGTTCAAGAAGATCTGTGAAGACCCAAGGTGGAGAACCACTGTGCTTCCTGACTCTTCAAACACGACCCACAGGCCCCAAGGAAGGTGTATCTGGCATGACTCTTGAAGTAAAAAGTATTTTGTATTTAATGGCCATTCCAAAATGCAAAGGCAGGACTACATCGGAGATGAACGTCCTGGCAAACCAGTTCTTTTGCCGTGTTTGGACTTTTGGTACTTGCTTTGAATAAGTGGATCTGGTCCAGAAAAGCTTGCAATGACTTTTTTTTTTAAAAAGTGGCCTATCAAAGGATTGCCTGTAGCCTAGTCTTGCATTTGTCATGACTAGTAATGGAAGTGAAAATGCTTAGAGAAGCAGAAGGGACATTCTCCCCCACTCCTTTGGCATCTGTGCCTATATAGCGAAGGAGTAGAGAGAAAAAAGTGTCTTAACACCCCCACCCCCACCGTCCTGGATCCTTGCACTATCCTGTGTGGTAAAGGGGTAAACAGGAGAAACCCGTGACCCACACAGATCCCAGTTTCACCAGCATCCTTGTATAATTCCTTCTGATAAAATATGGTGCTTTAATCTGGAAGACATGGAGCATGAAGCTTTTGCCTGCCTATAGAAATGCCAAGAGATTTAGAAGAGCACGGCCGTGGGGCGAACCTCTTGGGGCTAGGCCAGAAAGAACTGGTGCGCCCAGTGCCCTCGGGCAGGGAGGGGAATAGGCCAGAGGTGCGCCCAGAGCAAGAGGCCCAGGCCGTTCTTGAACCCTGGAGAAGTCAAGTGGATGGCCAACAGGCTTCCGCGGGAGAAAGAAGGAAGATCTCCGTTTTCACAGGACGGTCCCGGGGTGGGTGGGATGGCCAGCATTCGTGCCATGCTGTTCTTGGCTTGATGCTTGTTTTTAGAGCCTGCTGTAAAATACCTGTTCTGCAGCTTTTACTGACCAAATTTCTCTTTCTTTCCCCCCCTTCTAGCTAACCGCCTTGTGAATGCAGTCAACTGTTGAAGGTGATTTTCTTCCCACCGAAATAAGACTGAAACGTCATATCCCAAAATTTTATGATATATATATATATATATGTTCCTGAAAAGACAGTTATATATAAATATATATCAGAAGTTTACAGGGAGGTGTGTGGTTTGTTTGTTTTTTTGCTTTTTTTGGATGCAATACAACTTACTAATAATTCCTTACATGTGTCCTTTAATGTAGTCTTTCCAGCTAACTGATCAAATTAGGAATGGTTGGTTTGAGTGCAAGGGTCTTTCTTAAAACCCGGTTTTACCAAAAGTCATTTGGGAAAACTCACTACATTTCACAAAAGGAATCAAAGACATGGGAAGAAAAAAATAAATAAATGAAGAATCTGGCATTGGGCCAGGAATGCCACCGACACGTTGGCCAGAAAGAGGAGATCGGGATGAAGAGGGGAAGGGGGGAAGGGGGGTCCCTCACACTGAAGACTGCATCTTAAAAAGTGACCATTATACTGTGTGTCTCTGTGTGTATGTTATGTTATGTGTTCTGGTGTGTAAATATGTATATTGTACTGTAATGCTGCAAGAGGTTGTTTTTTTTAAAAAAAAAACTTTCCACTTTATTTTTGTACATACTCTTCATATATACCATGAACTGCAGTTGCAACTATGCACTTGTGCAAAGCCATACTGTTGAAGTCTATATCATTCATACCTGTAAATGTCAAAAGCAGCCTGCTTGGGCATAGCAACGCAGCCCGACGCGACATTCCAAGCGCGATGTGGAATTTACACTTTTGAGCTGCTGCGTGCAAGCATGCAACCCTGTTTTACTGGTCTTGACTGCCTTAAATTAATTTGGCTCCCTTCCAATCTGTGCCCACTTGAGTTGTCGTCGAGAGAAAAAAAGATGGATGCCGTGGTTTGCCATCTCCTAGGAGGCAATTTTGCTTTATGGCAGAACGATATAGTGCACTATTGTTTACATATAGTCGTTTTATATCAGTGTCTATCTATTCTGAATGTATATCTAGTATGTTTGGAAGGGGAGGGAGGGTCGGAAACAGTGAACTGATAGTATTAGAACTAATATATAGCTTTCATGCTTAGGCATAATATTCCATCCAGCAGACCCCAGTTTATTAGTCACTGACCATATATTGCCCTTACTAAGTGCTACAAAACTTCATTCTGCCTTTCTATTTTTTTGTTGCATATTACCCTAGGTGTGCTTTTTTTTTAAAAAAAATTCTGAACAACAAAAAGGAATAGAATTATTTTTACATGTTCACAGCACGATATCAAAAGGACTGTCACGAACCCCTTACGGCTGAAACCGGCAGTAAATGTATTTTTAACTATTTGAATCCTGTTCTCTCAGCACGTAGCTTTAGGAACAGGGAGATCACTTCAGTTGTGTGTGTGTGTGTGTGTGTGTGTGTGTGTGTGTGTGTTGGAGGACATATGGGAGAAAAGGGCCTTGGAGGCAGTTAATCTGATTTTTTTTAAAAAAAAAGTTTTTGTACAAAATATAATTTATGTGAGCACATTCATGCCACGTGCATATAATTTATCCCCAGAAGGTGCATGTTTTATACAGCTACAATATGCTATGATGTTAAACATGATGGCAGTATAAAAAAAGAGAAGAAATATTGTATTTTCCTCCTTGGTCTCATTTTTTTCCTGTGTATGTATACCTATATAGACATCTATATGTTGTGTGGCAATGCAGCACAGAATCTAACATTGAAGTGAGGGGAATGAGGTGTTTTACTAGCTTGTTTTCTTTAGCCACAGGAACTAGGTTTTTGATAGGAGAGGACCAGGAATTACCCGACGTCGTAAGCATGAAAACCGGGACTTTTCCATCAACAGAATCCGAATAGGACCCAGGTCACCGGGGTGGGGGTGGGGGATTCCTGGGCAGTTCATTTGCTGTGGGAACACCTTGATCTCAAGTAGGATTTGATATAACCACACACTGGGATCTTTTTTTTTCATCCACCCCCGTTGAAACGAATAGGAATTCACTTCAGTAGGTCATTAACACGATTGAAGATTTTTAAGGGATTGGGCTTGCAAGCATCTCTTCCATTAATACACTGTGATTTATACACTAGAATCTTCAGTTATATTATTTATACATTGTTCTTAAAAAAATAAAACAAAGCTGTGTGCCCTGTAATTTAAAATATACCTGATTTCAGTTACCTTAAGCCCCAGTGGTGGAGCAAAAGAATATTTATCACGGCAAGAGTCCAGCTTATTTTTTAAAAAAATGCATATTTTGCATACAAAACACTGTTTAACCATGTATACAACAAAACTGTTTCCTTTCACTGAAGGCATACATATTTTATATAAAGTTGTTATTTGTGGGAAGATCTGGATTGGAAGAAAATATATATATATATATTTTTAAATAAACTATTTGAGTAAGATAAAATAATTCTTGATGTTGGTAAATTGATTTTTTTTAAAAAAAAATTAAGGCATGCAAACAGAACACTTTACCTAGATCTCTTTTAGGATCCAGAATGGCACAGGTGGCTGTCGAATGAGTCATACAGTATTTTTTTTTAACATCATGTTATGAAATACAGGGCGAAAACCTCTTTAAAATGGCGCCTTTTAAGTCGCAAAGAAATATCAAGATAGTGATCATTATCAGTAGAAAGAGCCATTCATGTATTTCCTTTCTAGAGAAAGCAACTAAATTCAGCGGAACATAAAACCATCGATATGTGCAGGACTGATACAGTATGAATGTAATCCAGGGTGCGTATAATATGGCCTCCCAGCACCCCCACATAAACACCCAAACTGCTAAATGTTTGGGGGAAGATTGGCTCACCATGTTTGCAATTTTTCTCATTCTGAAGTGCTCCTCACCCCGCTTTGGGGGCTGGGAGGTCAAAGGAGAGGCCCTTCAAAGTCCAAGTTAGGGTGTTTTTGGAACAGAAAGCAGTGTTCTGCTTATATACCGCCCCATACCACTACAAGTAGTCTCTGGGCGGTTTACAATTTTAATTACAGTGTGCAGGCTACACATTGCCCCCCCCCAGCAAGCTGGGTACTCATTTTACCGACCTCGGAAGGATGGAAGGCTGAGTGAACCTTGAGCCTGCTCCCTGGGATTGAACCCCAGGTCGTGAGCACAGTTTTACCTGCAGTACAGGCATTTAACCACTGCGCCACGAGGCTCCTATACTCTAAGAATACTTAGAGTTGCTTGTGCCATGTATCTGTCAGGATATAAAAAGACCTTAGAATGAAATTGGACTAGTAAGGAAAATTCAAAAGATGAGCCAAGTCCTTTTTTCCCTTCTGAGCTGAGGCACAGTGTTCAAAACAATCCCATAGAACAGTCATCGCCTCCAATCACATGACATGTTGGGAATAAATACCCCTGGATGCTGTGAGACTCTGGACTTAGTAAGAAATGGTATTGGGTGAAGGGAGCTTGCATTCCATATCTTCTGCCAGCATCTTATCCCTGGCTCTGAGAGAGACATTCAGTTTCTCCCTGAACACAGCAGTTAAAATGGTTCATTTTAATTTTTTTAAAAGGAGATTGATTTGCTCACCCCCCGGAACCTCACCATCTGTCCATTCCACAATTAAGACTTACCGTATTTTTGCATGTATACAATGCTTTTTTCTAAAATGATGACACAAAAAATTAAGGGCTGTTGTTATACATGGAAGTAAGCCTTTTCAGGGGTGAGGGTGGGGGAGGGGGAGAACCCAAACTCACCTTGCTGTTGCCCTCCGTGGTGTGTTTTTTGCAGGATCGGGCTCCATCTTTCCTTGAGTTCGCCACCCACCCCATTGTTTGCTTTAATTTTGTCCATACTAAACACTCCTCTCCTCTTTGGTGTGTTTTTTTTTTTGTTCTTTGTTTTGTTCTTGTTCTTTTTTTCTTTTTCTTTTTTGCAGAACTAGGCTCCTTCCAGCTGGAGCAGCCCATTAAGAAATGCCTTTTCATGCTAAAATTAAAAGGTGTGGCTTTTTTATTTTTATTTCAAGGAGCTCATATCTTAATGGGCTGCTCAAGCCCGAAGGAGCCTGATTCTGCAAAAAAGCAAACACACCAGAGGAGAGGAATGTTTAGAGCACGGAAATGAAAGGAAACAGCGGGGGTGGTGGGGGTGGAGGAGAACTCAAGGAGGGTTTTTTAATTTTATTTATGGGGGGTGTTAATAAATGGCAGCATCTTATAGACAGAAAAATATGGCAATTTCCTTATGTACATCTATGGCTGGAACCAGTAAACCAGCCTAGTTCTGGCCTCAGGAATTTGAAGGAAGTGAATCCGTGTTCACTGTGATCAGTGTTCCTACCACAAGAGACCTGAGGGATCCAATTCACAACCTTAATTCAACAGCCACTGTCAAAGTTATTTTTGACCTGTAGTATCTGAGACACTGGATATGGAGTAAGTGAGCCCATGGCACTGTAGTGACACCTGTATTTTCAGAGCCTCTTTTAAAACAGGGTCAATTACCATGACTAGAGATGGGCACGGAACGAACAATTTTTCATTTCCGTTTTCATTTTTTCGTTTCGTTGCGCAACGAAACGACAAACGAATTATGACTCTAAAATGAAACGAAACAAACAGAAACACCAGAAATTTTGTCCGTTTCGTTTTCGTTACAGCAATACATTGAACTGCTTTAAATGCTAAAAAAATAACCAAAAAATGAAATAAATGGTAACGAAACAGTAACGAAACGAACGAAAACGATTTTTTTTGCAAACATTCGCGAAATACGGAAACGAACCGAAACGGACCCCCTAAACGACAAACGAAACACCATTTTTTTGATTCGTGCCCATCTCTAACCATGACCACCATCTTGACCACAAGTCAGTCAATGTCGAAGCTGTGAGGTGAGGCTGCTTTCAAGCAGGAGTTGCTCCAAGTGCAGGAGTGCACAAGCCAGACACAGGTCTTTTGGCAAAAATATTTAAGGAGGTTACGATGGCCTCCTTGTAAACAGGATATTACCTCCTTAATTTGGAGCAGCCTTTTGGCTGTTTTTAAGTATAGCTCACAACATTATTAAGCAGCACAAAGCTGACTTAAAATCTTTTAAAAAATCAAGATGCTGGGTGGCAAAAAGCTGGTTTAGAAGGAAATGCAATCATAAAGTTAGCAAAGAGATACAGAAAGCCTACTAACATTAAGAAGTTACACTAGGCCCCAAACGAGAGAGAAACTAGCGACACTTAAGACCTGAAGTCAGTGGGGCTTGAGAACCAGCGGGTTTTTTTTTTCTGGGGTGCAGAGGCACCTAGATGGCCAATCAAATAGACAACACAGATCAAAAAAAAGTGTGCGGCCTTGCTCTCCCCTACCACAAGTTGTGGGGGCTTGTCCACAGCCCATGGATTCCATTGCCAATTGGTTCCTCATTGTACTAGAGGCCTAGCTGACACGAAAACATCTAAAATGCCCATTAAGAATAACTGTGACCTCAGTATCTTTTGGACACCTTTTGCACAGGAGACAACCAAGCTAGCAAAAACGATAAATAATACTTAACAGGTAGGCTGAGAATTTTAATCGAGGACAGTTGCCTGAACAAAACATTTTTTTATAATCGAGTTACAAGCAGGCTTATGTACACAATAGTACAGCTCACCCATTAACGTTCCCCCCCCCAAAAAAAAAACACAACATGCTCCCCCTGTACAAGGGTGCCACATGACTCCAGAGTATCCTGTTGAGCTCCTCACGACAGGTGACTCCACTGCATAACCAGCAACTTCCTATTCTGTGCATTGATGGTTGATGAACCGTAATGGTACTTTGGTCCTAGTTCTAGTCTTATATGGGTTGCATTCTTCTTTTTGGTCCACGGTATTTAAAAGAGGTGGAGGTCCCACCTCAGTCAGTCTTCTTCACGGACTTCCTGTACTGCAGTACAGTGGCGAGCACGCAGGTGTTAAGAATCAGCATCACAATGAAGCGGATCAAAACTGGGGAGAGGAAATGAGAGGAAAAAGTGCTTGTGTACCTCCCCACCAAGAATTTTTTTTTAAAATTAAATTGGCATGCTCCTACCATTGCCGGGTAATAAAATATTACCTGTTACATCGTTGGTCGTCATTAGAGTTGTAAATATCCTTGCTGTAATTGACAGAGAATTCGTTAGCATACTTGTAAAACCAGATATTAAAAGACTAGTTAGTCAAGGAATTATTGAAACGATCATTTCACCAAAATATTCAAGAAGAATCACCAGCACCCAGGATGCAAGATGGTTCTCGAACAGTACCAAAATGTTCTCTCCCGGCTCCTCAGATGCTCATTTAGGTGCTCCTTCACATCATCCTTCATGCCTCGCAAAGCTCTAGCTGTATGTTCTTCTATACACTCCCTAATGGCTCATAAATAATTACTGACTCTCAATACCATAATTAGCTTTCACAGAGAGTGATCGGTTTATTTACGATCCACACTCCCTTTAAGCAGAAGAATAGAAAGGGTGGAGATAACTGTTAAAAATGAATCTGTGGAGATTCTCGGTCATGCAGGTGAGGTTATCTGGGAGTTGAGTCACGGCAACTGGACTTCTTGTGGGATCGAAACGTAAAGTCTGGATATCCAAAGTGGACCTTTAACAAGGCAGTCCCCTGTCCCAGAAGAGCAATGGATCAGGCTTTTCAGACACAACAGACATATATTTTTGGCAAACACCACATACCCGTTTTCTTCAAACCCACAAACACGCTAAGGCAGAGACTCGTCCACCCAAAAGACCTGACTCCAAAACACAATTATATGTGGTCCAATGCAGCGAGAAGTATGCAGACCTCTATACTGGAAAAACCAAACAGCCATTAAACAGGAGGATAGCCCAGCACAGGAGGGGTAACAGCTTAGGACCAGAACCAGCGGTGTACCTCCACTTGAAGGACAAAGGGCACTCATTCAAAGATGAGGATGTACATATATTGGAGAAGAGAGGTGGTTTGAGAGAGGAGTCAGAGAAGCCATTCATGTATGTATTGAAAAACTTTATCTCAACAGGGGTGGGGGCCTTTGCACAATCTGTCTACCACTTACGCTGCTCTTCGGTTGATCCTCAGACAAATCAGAAGCACTTCACATATCCACTAGGAAGGCCACTGTAACGACCCATACTTCATGGGTGTTGGGAAGGGTTGCACAGGTTTGACTTCCACCTAACAAAACTATTCAGGCCACTGTGCACCTAGTGAGCTACTTAAACCAGGATGGGGTGAAACCAAGGTGAAGTAAAAATTGGAAGCCTCCCACCAACTTTCTCTCAGAGTGATGAAGCTACTTGGATGGGTAGCGAAACGTTTTGATCCCACAAGAAAAGACAACCAGTTGCCATGACTCAACTCCCATATAAAAATGAGACATATTTTTTTAAAATGTCAATGCTTAATTTTTTTCCCTATTGTACAAGAACATACCCGTCCTCCAAGTGATCCCTTGCATTATTTAACTTGCCCCATCCTATCAGGAGGGTGGAAAAATACATTAATAACCCTTCAAGGTGTTAATGGCATACCCTCCTATGCTCAAAATATTTTGCTGCTTTTCAAAAGCATTCGGAAACACTCTCTTATAGACCACTCTCTTGTTCAGTTCTAACGTGAGCCTTGCTATGCTGTTTGTAGCTATTTCTGCTTGCTTTTCTCTCGTCCCCTCACTTCTTTGGTCTTTCACACCAGGTCTTTTCAACAATGGGCTCACGGGCAGCGTCCATCTTGATTTTTAACCTCTGTACAATTTAAATAATAAACAGTGTTAAGATTTTCAGCCTTCCTCTTATAACTGGAACCAGCCCCGAGACAGTGCCTCCAGGGAAGCAACCCCTTCCTCCCAAGTTAAAGCTTGCCTCTCGGGGAAGCCACTGCGTCATCTGTCTAGTAGTCCTTATGCCATAAACCAGTGGTGGTGAACCTTTGGCAATCCAGATGTTTTGGGCCACAACTCCCAGAATTCCAAGCCTAGACTGCCAGTGACAAAGGACTCTGGAAGTTGTGGTCCAAAACATCTGGAGGGCCAAAGGTTTACCAGCACTGCCACAAACCAAGTCAAAGCACTTGCACTCAAAATTGTAAACATATTGTCCCCCTTCTGCTTATGTGTCCACCTTTCCTCTTTTTCTCTTCCTTCCTTCCTTCCTTTCATTTTTTGTTTCTCGTTTGCTTGTATTTGCTTTTAAAGTTATGTCCCCTAGCGTAGGGAGACTTGTCACATTTGTGGTATGTAAAGTGTGATGGACACAAGTGACAAGCCAATAATAGTAGTAGTAGTAGCTCTGATTGTTCCTTTGTGTCTTATGAAT
This sequence comes from Phrynocephalus guinanensis, assembly GCA_037367245.1. Lineage (NCBI taxonomy): Eukaryota > Metazoa > Chordata > Lepidosauria > Squamata > Agamidae > Phrynocephalus > Phrynocephalus guinanensis. The sequence continues at coordinate 174,091,968 of CM074733.1, read as the reverse complement.
GGATTTGTGTATGATCCTGTTAGTATGCACCACCCAGACTGGCCTTGTTGCTAGATGGTGCAGTATATGTCTAATAAATAAATAAATAAATAAATAAACGTAATCCAACAGAGTAAGAAATAAGCAGCATTTTAGAGGGTCCAATTCATAAAAGCTACATTGTATTCCTCCATGACACAAGGGTACATTTATTCATTGTAAGTTTCTTGCATATTCTTTTTGTTTGAAGCAAAGCAAAGTGTTCTGCTTATATACCGCCCCATACCACTACAAGTAGTCTCTGGGTGGTTTACAATTTTAATTAACAGTGTGCAGGCTACACATTGCCCCCCCCCTCCAGCAAAGCTGGGTACTCATTTTACCGACCTCGGAAGGATGGAAGGCTGAGTGAACCTTGAGCCTGCTACCGGGGATTGAACCCAGGTTGTGAGCACAGTTTTACCTGCAGTACAGGCATTTAACCGCTGTGCCACGAGGCTCTGAACATCACCTCTTTTTTCCTTTCTGTCTCTCACTGTCCTGTTGCCCTTCCTAAAGGGTTAAATATTCCCCCTTCCTAACCCTCGGCATCCCCATTTGGAACCGTTGCTTGTAGTCATCAGATATGCACTGTGAGGCGGGAACGTCAAGTGAACAGTTTTATTGAAAGAGAAAGCACAGCAGGGGAAGAGCAATGGGCCTTGAGTGGCTGCTTACCTGCACAGGTGTAGGTGGCCAGACCCCAGGTTGTGGCACTCACTTGTCCCGAATCTTTTGTTTTCCACAGGCATTGGAGTTGAGCAAGTTTACTGGCCGCACTGATGACAGTGCTCAGGTTCTGGAGAGAGGCAAGAGATGAAGCACAGCTTTTAGGATACAGGCGACCCTAGTAGATGGGTGAAGGGTCACCGTGCAAGCAGGAGAGCCCGTATCCTCCATGTAGAATATGCCAAAATTGGCCTCTGCATCCTATTAGAGCTGTACGCATGGAGTTTTTAGACTACAGTTCCCAGAATTTCCCTGGCCTCTGTGCTGTTGTAACCCAAAATATAAACCAGTGCAACTGGATTTCATAATGAAAATCCAATTTCAAATATAAACTGCTTTAATATTAGAGAACTCCAGCCAACAGCAAAACAAAAACAAAACTTTCTGCTGGCAACTTCCGTGAACAAGAAAGTTGTCCAAGGTAACTGTGCATTAAAATATAACAGTTAATCTTTAAGGTGCCACTACATTTTTGTCTTCTTTATTTCTGTCTGATACAATAGCACAAGCTAGCACGGTTACCTCTACTAAGAAGAACCAGAAATTATACTTTAGGAAAGTTTAGTGAGGCCTTCAAACTTCATATAAACTAAGGGTCCGATTCCAGAATCAAGACACTGTATTCTAAAAATGGATAGACCAGTGCTTCAAAAATCTCAAGTTGTTAGAGGAAATGCACAGAACCGTCAGGGACCTACAGGGGTAATTCAGTCAGCAAGTGCCTGTCCCACTCAAAAAGCAGACTCCCTGCCAACACCACCATCCACAAAAAAACTAGCTCCCTCCTTGTTATCCTGTGGCAGATACCTGCGTCTCAGACTTTTACCAGCGACAATGGTAATCAAAATTGTTTGACTCTCCCACTGCAAATCAAATTTATTATCAAAATGCATCGACTTTAAGCTGTTTGCAATGGACAAATCAAACAAAAGCAAAGGAAATAGCTCAACATAACAAATGTTTCAAGTGGTTCCCCTGAATTCAACAATTGTTGCCAGGACTTATTGTATATGGTTTCCTTTATGCAAGTGTAAATTGGCAACAAGATTTTGGTCAAAATATATTTATTAAAACTTTCCTTTTTTTTCTGTCCAAACAAGGTGCTCAACCATTTATATCTATCTATCTATCTATCTATCTATCTATCTATCTATCTATCTATCTATCTATCTATCTATCTATCTATCTATCTATCTATCTATCTATCTATCTATCTATCCCACTTCTTTCTTTCTTTCTTTCTTTCTTTCTTTCTTTCTTTCTTTCTTTCTTTCCTTCCTTCCTTCCTTCCTTCCTTCCTTCCTTCCTTCCTTCCTTCCTATCTATCTATCTATCTATCTATCTATCTATCTATCTATCTATCTATCTATCTATCTATCTATCTATCTATACCTGAATACAAAAGGATCTGCCACAGCGTGGTTGATTTTAGCAAATACAGTACGTGAACCTTACAGCTAAACAAGGAAGCAATACTTCTTAATTATTTTCTTCCTTCTGCCTGAGAGTAGGATAAATTAAGATGATTCAAAGAAACACAAATATCACAACACCAGGCTTATACTTCTATTTGTTTGGGCAGTGATGCAGAAGACACTGCAAAATCCCTACCAAGATTTCCGTTCTGGCATTAAACAGATAGGATGGGCACTGTAGTAGTAGTCAGGAATGGATATTTGGTACAACAGACAAACTGTTAATATGCAGACTACTAATCTGTTCCTGACACTGGATGTAAGGTTAGGTCAACAGACAGCAAGAGATGAATGGTCTGTTCAGACATTCCACTCTGGATGGGTCAACTTTTGAAACTTGATGCCCCAGGATCTTATCCATTTACCATCACAAAAGGAACCAAATGATTACGGAAGGGACTTCCATGATGTCATTCTATACTTAATCCAGGAACACTAGGCGATCTACATTGCTTGTGTAAAAGAAACTACCTACATTTACACTGGCCAAGGCAACACTGTTAGTATGAAAGATGTCAGACCAATGTTCTGGTATCCTAAAAGTGAGTTCCTTGTTGGAAAGTAACAAGGCCACACTACCCCCCCCCAATCTTTCCCTAATAGATTCATCGGTTTCTGACAGGAAAAGGTTGAAAACTCGGATACTTTGATCCTATGTATTCAGCACACTTCTCTATGGTGTTGAAACTTGGACCCTTACAGACACCTCCAGGAAGCTGGAAGCATTCAAAATTTGGATGTCCAGACAAATTCTGAAGATACCTTGGACAACCAGAGTCACTAATGTGGCTGTATTACAGCGCATGAATAAAAACTTAGAAATCCTCAATACTGTAAAGAAAACTGCAGTATTTCGGACACATAATGCACAATAAGAAATACTATCTCCTGCAAGTTGTCCTTCAAGGAAAAATAGACTAGAAGTATGGCCCGGGGTGTAGAAGAACATTCTGGCTTAAGAACTTAAGCCAATGGTCTGCAGTGAGCACCATTGCTCTGTTTAGAATAGCTTTAGATCAGTGGTGGCCAAACTTTGGCATTCCAGATGCTCTGGACCACAATTCCCAGAATTCCAAGCCTGTATTGCCAATGGCAAAGGACAGTGGGAGTTGTGGTCCAAAACATCTGGAGTGCTGAAGTTTGGCCACCACTGACCGCCAACGTTCTACGAGGACATGGCACATGAAGAAGAAGAAAGGTTGAATATCTTAAGAATTTTTTGATACAAATTTCATCCTAACCCAGGCAAGTCCAAACTTCGGCCCTCCAGATGTTTTGGACCACAATTCCCACAGTCCTTTGTCATTGGCAATCTAAGCTTAGAATTCTGGGAGTTGTGGTCCAAAACATCAGGAGGGCCGAAGTTTGGACATGCCTGTCCTAAGCCATACATTCTGTGTGTTTCAGAATATTGGGATGTACATGGGTGTAACCCGTTACAAGGCAAGCAAATACCAGGACAGATCAATCTTGCGCTGCAGAAAAGCAATGCCAAGGGGGGAGAAAACCCCCAGACTTTACTCCCCGCCTCAACACCATCACCAAGACATGTTGTACTCCTCTTTTCTCATACACTGTCGAGCATCAAGGATGCAGCCTTTTAAAAAAAGTATGGCATACACAGCTAACAGGCTAAGGAAGCTATTCTTTCACAATGTTTCCTAATTTGGACATGAAGCAGAGCAAGGAATGAGGAATGAGTGACACACCATATGTTCTTGGGCAATGATGTTCATCAGTCCTAGCCAGCATAGCCAATGGCAAGGGACGCCATGAATTCCAGTTTGGTGGGCCCATGTGCAGATAAGAGGTACAGGGACACAGGGCCCAGCTCCCAGACACCAGGGCACTGTCTCTGTGCAGGCACTCACCTATGAGCTGATAGGTGGGTGCAGGCACATCCACAACAGATCCAGCTCCCAGAAGGGAAAATGGTGATGGTGGCAGCAGAACCGGTAAGCAAAGCCATGGGGGTAGTAGGAAGGGGGCAGGTAAGAGCCAGAAACGAAATTATAAGACGCCTGCTTCTTCGGAGGAAAGCAATGGCAAACCTAGATAGCACCCTAAAGAGCAGAGACATCACTTTGCCAAGTAAGGTCCGGATAGTCAAAGCTATGGTTTTTCCAGTAGTGATGTATGGAAGTGAGAGCTGGACTATAAAGAGGGCTGATCGCCGCAGAATCGATGCTTTTGAGCTGTGGTGCTGGAGGAGAGTCTTGAGAGTCTCCTGGACTGCAAGGAGATCAAACCTATCCATCCTGAAAGAAAATCAACCCCGAATGTTCACTGGAAGGACAGATTTTGAAGCTGAGGCTCCAGTACCTTGGCCACCTCATGAGGAGAGAGGAGTCCTTGGAAAAGTCCCTGATGCTGGGAAAGACGGAAGGCAAAAGAAAAAAGGACGGCAGAGAATGAGATGGTTGGACGGTGTCATCGATGCAACCAATATGGATTTGACCAAACTCCGGGAGGCAGTGGAAGATAGGAAGGCCTGGCGAGCTCTGGTCCATGGGGTCACGAAGAGTCGGACACGACTGAACGACTGAACAACATAGAACCAGAAAAATGTACCACAAATCAGTTTGATTTTCCAGGGGTTTAGAAGTGGTCTGTGGGAAGTGACGAACCATCACTGTTTTTCCAGTTCATGCCCATCTCTAAGAGGGATTATATACCACTCGTTCCTTCAACCACTTACCATAGACAGGTCCAAGATCCATTTCTCCAGAGATAACAAGTACCATCCTGCTACAAACCTAAACTTACAAGTTAAGTGACATAATGCTGACGGCAGTTAGATTGAATGGAAGCCTATAGCCTATTTTTTTTTACCCAACTAAAACTGATCCACTGAATGCTTAACAGTTAATGCTTAATGATTAGTCAGCATACCGGTAACTCTGATTTGAAGAGTCTACTCTAGCTGCAATTTGTTAATTACTGGTATACTGCTTTTTATTTATTAAAGTTATCCTGACTTCCTGGTTTAACGGCTGGTAATGTTTAAAGAATTAATTTACAGTGAGTAACAAATAACTGAAATATAGGTTAAATAAAATCGTCAACAGGGAACCGTTCTTTGGGAAGAACCATGAGGACCACGAAATGAACTTTGACGCAGCTGGTCCAGAAGTCCACCACACACGATACCATCAGAAGAAGCAATTGATCTTCATCTCCTGGTGGGTTCCCAGTACAGATCATGCCACTAGGAACGATAATCCAAAACTCAAGACAAAAACTAACTAGACAGAACTGGCTCTAGATTTTAGATCAGTGGCTCTCCACCTGTGGGTCCCCAGATGTTCCTAGTCTGCAACTCCCAGAAATCCTTTCCAGCACAGCGAGTGGTAGAGGCTTCTGGGAGTTGCAGTCCAGGAACATCTGGGGACCCAGAGGTTGAGAACCACTGTTCTAGATAATCAACCTCACCCACAAATGCCTGGAGGTGGGTGGCCACCATGCCCACAAACATATTGTCCAAGAATGGAATATTAGAAACGGGACCCAGGAATTTCTCAAAACAGCAGTGGTTTCTTTGGCAACAGCCTTATATCACTCCACTCACACTTATCAAGTACCCTGGCTTCTCTCCTCCCCATAAATAGACATTTACCACTGGTCAGACCTTCACTCATCTAAAACCTTCCTGGCTACTTTTAATTCCCTAGCCAGCAAGTGCAAACCTTAATCCAAAGGAAAATATATGGACAAGAAAATGTACATGTTGCAATAGAAATGTGTACAGGGCGGGAGAAGTGGCTTCATTCCAGAAGATGTTATGCATAAAAATGGCCAGAAATGCTGGACTTATGGCACTGAACAAATAATTAAAGGATACATAGCGGTGTAAGGCAAGGCATGGGCCATTTTGCCACTGTAATGAAGAACAAAGAGCAAAAGAATGACATCTGGGGGAAAAATAAAAAAAACAGATCATTACAACATGACTGAGCAAAACAAAATCATGAGGCAATCATGGAAGGGGGAGCTAATGTACTACCTTGCACAATGATGATGGGGTATTCGATGTATGTAGGCAGAGGGTAGCTGTAGTAACTCATATACCGCAGGCAAATAAAAAAGCTGAAAGGGAAAGCATAACTCCAATCACAATCTTATGCATGCTTGAAAGAACATGAGCTCTGTTTTGGATCAGCATACCAGCTCAGACACAACAACCCCTGTCTGGTGGACAATGATTTCTCAGACGTGCTGTGCCGCCCCCATCTCCTTAGTTTCTAAAACCACCGTTCACTATAACATCCCAATAGCAAACTGCAGAAGAAGCACAAACCAGGATCTGATATTCTTCTCTGGCGTCAGAAAGGGTCATTGTGCTACTTAGAGGAAAAGTGGGCGTGCAAAGCTGCAGAACAGAAATCCAGACAGGCTGGGGTTACTACTACCCCTGGAATTTAACCTAATATACTACAGAAGCCTCTTAACTGCCAGCAGCTGAGGGTCCAGGGTGAAGGAAGCTAAGAGCACATCCAGGCAGGAGGAGTTTGCACTCTGGTTTGTGCTTAAAAGGTTCTTACCTTTAGTGCAATCTATTTTCTCTCCCACTTGAGCAATTATTCCCTTCACACTGATTGACTTTTTTTTCTCCCATAAGAAAGGTCCAAACAGGTCTTTGGATCACTCCAATTAGCCCCTTTTTGATTGATGGCACTCTCCTTCCTGCAGCCATCATTAAGCAGGCCAGATTTACTCTCTTGCATTGGTTAAGTCAATTAAGTGACATAGCGCAGCAGCAATGCACCCACCTAGCAGGGCACACAAGTAATACCACCAATGTATTTCATTTAATTACAACAGAGCTGCGTCAATAGGAAAATATAGTTAATTTTTTTGGATCCTCGTGGTCCCTTTCAATGCCACAACCCACCAAATACTTCATGAGGTTGTCATCTCAGACAACACCACCCACAACTCAATTTGGGTGTGAACTAACCATCTGCACAGGCTACACAACCGGATAATTAGGGAGTGTCCCAGATAGTGCCAAAAAACAAACAAAGAAAAACCCAAAAGTGTAGTCCTAGGAGTGTGGCAAAAAGGAGTAGAATGACTCTAAAAAGGGGGCATTCTTAAAGTCAAAATCCATGTGGATGTCAAACAGCTCCAAATAATGAGATGTGTGTCTATCTCGATGTGCCACAAGTCCACCTTAAACCAGGGCTTACCTCTGTTATAAACAAGTAAGAGCCATGTTGCGGGGGGGGAGCTCAGCCTGTTGTCTTACTGTAATTGCAGCTTTGTGACAGAAAACACCAAGATGGGAACAAAGACCAAAAAGACAACAGACGTTCAGCTGGACATTTTCAGTAGAGATATGGGCACAGACCACGGTTTGGCACAGGTGTTCCGCGGGCACCACCACCTCCTGTAGGCAACCACTCACTGGCAGCACGGATTATCTCTACCTTGAAGGTTGGTCAGAGGTGAAATGTGAGGAAGGAAGGACTCATGGGTGAAAGACTGGGCACTTTTAGGCTGAGTGGGGCTTGCTGCTTAGGAAGTACAAGTGTGTGCGTGTGCACGCACACACTGCAGTCTCAGGATTGTATTTTATGTAGACCCACTGAGCCCGGGGATCTTTCAGTGACCTACAGTATTGTGAGACAAGACAGCAGCTTGAGGTTTCGAGGTTAGCAAATGACATGCTGTATTTCTATTTTGTACACTAGGAAGTTCATGCTCACAAAATAAAACCAAAATTTCCTCCTCACAAAATGTAGCCACAGCCTATCTATCAAGACAGATAAGTGTTCATAGTTTTTAGTACACACACACACACACACACACACACACACACACACACACACACACACACACACAGTGGTACTTTGTATAATTCGTTCCAAATGAAATTATGCGAAGCAAATTTTCCTTTATACAAATTTCCCATAGGAATGCATTCAAAACGGAGTAATTCCTAAATACGACCATTTTTATGTCGTACGGATTCGCCCCATAGTTGATTCTGTTAAGCAAATTTCCCCTATCTCTGGATTTTTTTATGTTGTACAGACATTATGTTATAGAAACCGTTAGTTATACGAGGGTCCACGGTCAAATGGTATGTTGCATTATCATCCCACATACAATTGAATGTTAGGTAAGAAAGGTAAGGGTTGGGGGTGAAGGGAAAGGAATAGAGGAGCTGAATGGAAGAGAAAGAGGAGTTACCGCCATGACATTATTTATTATCTATATAGTGTAAATGTGCCATTCTATATACCAGTAATATCTCCTTAGCATCATTTGTTTGTGTAGTAAATTAATTTCCATAATAAATCCTCTCCAAACTTTCAGCTGTATTTGGAAAGGCTCAAAGACCTTGTCTTAAATAGACCTCCCTGGCCACGAGGGGACCCTCGTATAACAAACAGCTTGTATAACATAAAATTTGTACAACATAAAAATTCCGGAGAGAGGGGAAATTGGCTTAACAGAATCGCCTATGGGGAAAATCTGTACAACATAAAAACGGGATCACTCCATTTTCAATGCATTCCTATGGGAAATTTGTATACAGGAAAATTTGCTTAGCATAATTTCATTTGGAACGAATTAATTCCTTTATACAAGGTACCACTGTATTCACATAGAGAGAGGCAGCAGCAGGAATCACGGAGCTGGGCTTATGATGATGATGCTGCGACAAGGAAGGGGCGCACAACTCCTCAGTGTCAGCCCCACCCCACCCCACTTCGGCCCACCCCACTAGATAGATTAGGAAGGAAGTGATAGATAGATAGATAGATAGATAGATAGATAGATAGATAGATAGATAGATAGATTAGGAAGGAAGTGATAGATAGATAGATAGATAGATAGATAGATAGATAGATAGATAGATAGATAGATAGATAGATAGATAGATAGACAGACTAGGAAGGAAGTGATAGATAGATAGATAGATAGATAGATAGATAGATAGATAGATAGATAGATAGATAGATAGGTAGATAGATTAGGAAGGAAGTGATAGATAGATAGATAGATAGATAGATAGATAGATAGATAGATAGATAGATAGATTAGGAAGGAAGTGATAGATAGATAGATAGATAGATAGATAGATAGATAGATAGATAGATAGATAGATAGATAGATAGATTAGGAAGGAAGTGATAGATAGATAGATAGATAGATAGATAGATAGATAGATAGATAGATTAGGAAGGAAGTGATAGATAGATAGATAGATAGATAGATAGATAGATAGATTAGGAAGGAAGTGATAGATAGATAGATAGATAGATAGATAGATAGATAGATAGATAGATAGATAGATAGATAGATTAGGAAGGAAGTGATAGATAGATAGATAGATAGATAGATAGATAGATAGATAGATAGATAGATAGATAGATAGATAGATTAGGAAGGAAGTGATAGATAGATAGATAGATAGATAGATAGATAGATAGATAGATAGATAGATAGATAGATAGATAGATAGATAGATAGATAGATTAGGAAGGAAGTGATAGATAGATAGATAGATAGATAGATAGATAGATAGAGATAGATAGATAGATAGATAGATAGATAGATAGATAGATAGATTAGGAAGGAAGTGATAGATAGATAGATAGATAGATAGATAGATAGATAGATAGATAGATAGATTAGGAAGGAAGTGATAGATGATAGATAGATAGATAGATAGATAGATAGATAGATAGATAGATAGATAGATAGATAGATAGATAGATAGATAGATAGATAGATTAGGAAGGAAGTGATAGATAGATAGATAGATAGATAGATAGATAGATAGATAGATAGATAGATAGATTAGGAAGGAAGTGATAGATAGATAGATAGATAGATAGATAGATAGATAGATAGATAGATAGATAGATAGATAGATAGATAGATTAGGAAGGAAGTGATAGATAGATAGATAGATAGATTAGGAAGGAAGTGATAGATAGATAGATAGATAGATAGATAGATAGATAGATAGATAGATAGATAGATTAGGAAGGAAGTGATAGATAGATAGATAGATAGATAGATAGATAGATAGATAGATAGATAGATAGATAGATTAGGAAGGAAGTGATAGATAGATAGATAGATAGATAGATAGATAGATAGATAGATAGATAGATAGATAGATAGATAGATAGATAGATAGATTAGGAAGGAAGTGATAGATAGATAGATAGATAGATAGATAGATAGATAGATAGATAGATAGATAGATAGATAGATAGATAGATTAGGAAGGAAGTGATAGATAGATAGATAGATAGATAGATAGATAGATAGATAGATAGATAGATAGATTAGGAAGGAAGTGATAGATAGATAGATAGATAGATAGATAGATAGATAGATAGATAGATAGATAGATAGATATAGATAGATAGATTAGGAAGGAAGTGATAGATAGATAGATAGATAGATAGATAGATAGATAGATAGATAGATAGATAGATAGATAGATAGATAGATAGATAGATTAGGAAGGAAGTGATAGATAGATAGATAGATAGATAGATAGATAGATAGATAGATAGATAGATAGATAGATAGATAGATAGATAGATAGATTAGGAAGGAAGTGATAGATAGATAGATAGATAGATAGATAGATAGATAGATAGATAGATAGATAGATAGATAGATAGATAGATAGATAGATAGATAGATAGATAGATTAGGAAGGAAGTGATAGATAGATAGATAGATAGATAGATAGATAGATAGATAGATAGATAGATAGATAGATAGATAGATTAGGAAGGAAGTGATAGATAGATAGATAGATAGATAGATAGATAGATAGATAGATAGATAGATAGATAGATAGATAGATAGATAGATTAGGAAGGAAGTGATAGATAGATAGATAGATAGATAGATAGATAGATAGATAGATAGATAGATAGATAGATAGATAGATAGATTAGGAAGGAAGTGATAGATAGATAGATAGATAGATAGATAGATAGATAGATAGATAGATAGATTAGGAAGGAAGTGATAGATAGATAGATAGATAGATAGATAGATAGATAGATAGATAGATAGATAGATAGATAGATTAGAAGGAAGTGATAGATAGATAGATAGATAGATAGATAGATAGATAGATAGATAGATAGATAGATAGATAGATAGATAGATAGATAGATAGATTAGGAAGGAAGATAGATAGATAGATAGATAGATAGATAGATAGATAGATAGATAGATAGATAGATAGATAGATAGATAGATAGATAGATTAGGAAGGAAGTGATAGATAGATAGATAGATAGATAGATAGATAGATAGATAGATAGATAGATAGATAGATAGATTAGGAAGGAAGTGATAGATAGATAGATAGATAGATAGATAGATAGATAGATAGATAGATAGATAGATAGATAGATAGATAGATAGATAGATTAGGAAGGAAGTGATAGATAGATAGATAGATAGATAGATAGATAGATAGATAGATAGATAGATAGATAGATAGATAGATAGATAGATTAGGAAGGAAGTGATAGATAGATAGATAGATAGATAGATAGATAGATAGATAGATAGATAGATAGATAGATAGATTAGGAAGGAAGTGATAGATAGATAGATAGATAGATAGATAGATAGATAGATAGATAGATAGATAGATAGATAGATAGATAGATTAGGAAGGAAGTGATAGATAGATAGATAGATAGATAGATAGATAGATAGATAGATAGATAGATAGATAGATAGATAGATAGATAGATTAGGAAGGAAGTGATAGATAGATAGATAGATAGATAGATAGATAGATAGATAGATAGATAGATAGATAGATAGATAGATTAGGAAGGAAGTGATAGATAGATAGATAGATAGATAGATAGATAGATAGATAGATAGATAGATAGATAGATAGATAGATAGATTAGGAAGGAAGTGATAGATAGATAGATAGATAGATAGATAGATAGATAGATAGATAGATAGATAGATAGATAGATAGATAGATAGATAGATTAGGAAGGAAGTGATAGATAGATAGATAGATAGATAGATAGATAGATAGATAGATAGATAGATAGATAGATAGATAGATAGATAGATAGATAGATAGATAGATAGAGCAAGCAAGCACATATGTTGGGATTTGGAAATCAGCAGCAGCAGCAGCAGCAACAAACAACAAGAGGTCCGCGCGAAGTCTCCAGGATGTGTGCTTGACCTACTACTACTACTACTGCTACTACAACTTCCATCAGCCTTGGGCAGCACAGCCAGTGATCTACGTCCTGGGAGCAGCCCTCCCCCCTCCGCCAACATCTCTGCCTCCCCCCCCCCAAGGCACAGCCAGCGGGGAAACCCACCTCCCTCTCACCCCCCCTCCCTCCCTCCCTGCCTTGCAGCCCAAGCGCGGAAAGCGGGATCCCCGCCGCCTGCCTCTCCTTCGGGGGGGGGGCGACGGGGGGGGGAGACGGAGGGGGGGGTCGTCGATGGCGGCGGCGGCGGGGGGGGTGTTGTTGTTGTTGTTGTCCCTTCCTCTTACCCGGCCATCTCCAGGAGGAGGCTGGGGAGGCTGAGTCCCCGGGCCGAGCCGGCCGCCAGCAAGGCCGAGCCCTGGGGCACTTTGAGCACCAGGCAGGCCGCGATCGTGCTCCAGTTGGCCGCCCACAGCGCCCCCGACGACGACCACGACGACGACGCCTCCATCGGGGGTGGGGGGGGGACACCACCACCACCCTCAGACCCCGGGCACACACACACACTCCCGTTGAACGAGGAGAGAAGAACGCCTGCTGGAAGGAGGAAGGCAAGGGCGGCGGCGGCGGCGATCCCCCCCTTTTAAAACAAAAAAACACGCCCCGGAAAGGCGTTCACACGTGCTTTGTTCTGTGCATGCGTGAATGTGCTTTTGCTGCTGTTTCCCTCCCTCCCTCCCCCCCCGGCGTGTCCCGTTTTTACGCTTGTGTGTGTGTGTGTGTGTGTGTGTGTGTTCAACCATGTCCCTGCCAAAAACCAACATAAGGACAGCGTTGCTGGAACAGGCCATCACAGCCCCTCCAGTCCAGCGTTCTGTCTCACACAGCACTGGCTCACCCTTTGCTTCAGGGTATTCCCAAGCAGAGGTCTTCAACTGCTTAAGATTCCCTGCAAAGGGCATTGAGAGAGATCCTGCCTCTCTCTCTCTCCAACCCGGAGGTTGTCCTGAGGCATCCATCGGGATAGCCATGGATACCTTTGCTCTCCCATGAACTTCTCCAGTCCTTTCTTAAAGCCCCTTCCAAGGCCAAGAGCTGTCACCACTTCTTCTGGCAGGGAGGCATGTCCAAAACTTTGGCCCTCCTGATGCTTTGGACCACAACTCCCAAAATTCCAAGCCTGTATAGCCAGTGGCAAAGGGACAGTGGGAGTTGTGGTCCAAAACATCAGGAGGGCCAAAGTTTTGGACATGCCAAAGTACTTCCTCTTATTTGTTCTAGCATCCAAACGTTTCGTGGAGTTCCCCCTAGTTCTAGTGTTGTGTGATAGGGAAAACAGCTTTTCCTTATCTACTTTGTTTTTCATTTAATCTCCCTCCTCCTTCCCTTTATTTTCCTCCTTTACATAAGGACCATAAGAGCAGCCTTGCCGATGAGACAGGCCACCAAGCCCATCCGGTCCAGCATTCTGTCTCACCCAGTGAGGTCTTCACCTGCTTACGTTTCCCTGCAAATAGCCTTGGGGGGGACGGGGGACGGGATCCAGTTTTAGCTCCCGTTTGAGGAAGGGGGTGATGTTAGGAGGGAAGTGTGTGTAGGTGTCGGCAGGGGGAGGGGGGGGATCCTGAAATCCCAGATCCTCCAAGCACAGGCAACCAAGCTGGGGAGAGGGTTGGGGGACAGCGCTTCCACAAGTGCCCAAAATAAAGCCCCATTAGCTGTAGCTGCACAAATGACATGTCACCAAAAGACACCCCCCTCAAAAGACACCCCTGTAGTTGCACCTTCACGGCCGTGTTTTGAGCATGGTTCTCCTTTTCACTACTCTTTCTCCCCCCACCCCCCACCCCCAGGCCTGGACGATGGGTTGGCCCAGAGATATGGATCCAGTGAATGGCCCTAGCCAAAATCCTCTTGTTTAGCCTGATTTTTTAATTAAGACTTGTTGCTCCTGGGCACACATTCGCTGGAGATAAACGGCAAGGGGCGTCTTATCTTGTCGTTGTTTCAGTAGATTTCTTCCAGACTTGCAAGGGTAAAAAGCTGAATGAGAATCTGTGAAGATTCTCAGTCATCCAGGTGAGTTTATCTGGAAGTTGAGTCACCACAGCTACTGGAGTTCTCTCCTCAAGAAAAAGAAGACCAGTTGCCATAACTCAACTTCCAGCTGAACTACAATCCTGAACATTTTGTATATGGATGTATTATTTTATGGAAGAAAACAAAACTACAGTGGACCCTCGTATAACAAACAGTTTGTATAGCATAAAATCTGTACAACATAAAAAATTCTGGAAATAGGGGAAATTTGCTTAACAGAATCACCTATGGAGCGAATCTGTACAACATAAAAATAGTCGCAATTAGGGATTACTCTGTTTTCATAGCATTCCTATGGGAAATTTGTATAAAGGAAAATTTGCTTAACAGAATTTCATTTGGAACGAATTAATTCCTTTATATAAGGTACCACTGTATTTTTAAAAAAACCACATGCACACCTGAAGTAAAGTTTTAAAAGGTATGGCATAAAGATTGCTAAAATGTTTGCTGTGAGTTAGCCTTGAGTGCCATCTGGAGGTTGCTAAGAATTTCTTGTTTTTTAATCAAGCCATTTCTTATGGAGTAGAAATGTGCATTGTGAAAACTTTCATTTTTGTTTTGTTCTAGGTACTTTTGAGTGGGTGTCTTTTGCTGACATGTCATTTGTGCACCGATCCTTTTCTTTAACATGCAAAGGGCTGCCTCTTTGGGGGTATTTCATTTTGTTTTCCCCATTCCTGTTTTTTTTTTCCGCAACAGAGAATCAGTCTGCTCCTAAATCAAGTAATGATGCAACCAACCATCATCAAACAGTCCCCCCAAATATGCCAAAGTCTACATACCAGGATGAATACATACAATAACATAATCAAATAACATTTTTAAGAAACAAGGAAAGCACATGCATGCGGGTATGCAGAGACAAAACAGCAAAAGAAAACAGCCAAAGATCTTGACTCCTAAGAAACAAGGAAAGCGAGTAAATAAAGGGAAGAAATATAAACAACACTCTTACTAGGCCTTCCCAAGCCTGCTAAAAGTGTGTGTCTGAGAACTTGGAGGGCTGCTGTCAGGGTTCTTCAAACGCAAGGAAGTGGTGTGTCATACAAGGTACAGAACAGCCTTTTGTTTCAAGGTGGACTCTGTTGGGAAGACCATTCAGTCGGTCAACATCCAGCTTAAAGTGGAAGGCCAACATCCTCCTAAGTTTTCACCAAGATGAGAAGTCCAAAGACTGAGCAAAGTTCCAGAGGATCTCACCACTTTCCGCAAGCATTGCCTAGCATAAGCGGTGATCTCCACTAATGGAACCCAACCCACCTGTGGCTTAAAGAATGGCAACATTTGTGCAAGGGACATACCCTTGTGATGGGACCCAGACCAAGGAACCGTAAGAAGAAGGTAGAGCAAGGATCACACCGTTGTCTATTGCAGTGTTTTTCAACCACTGTTCCGCGGCACAGTAGTGTGCCGCGAGATGTTGCCTGGTGTGCCGTGGGAAAATTCTCCCTACACCAGCAATGGCCCCCCCGCATCCCGCTCGCGACCAAGGCAGCGGTGCGGCGCCGGCGAGCCGGAGGAAGGCGGGGCATTCAGAAAGAAGCCGGCTGCCGCAAGGCTTCCTTGGGAGATGTAGTTCCTCCCGCAGGTCTGAGACGCGGTCCTGGGGAAGAGAGTGGACTACCTTTCCTGGCGTGCTTTGCGCGCCGGCGAGGAAAGGCTGGCCATGGGTGGGGAAGGAGAAGAAATAAGGGAAGAGGAGGAGGAGGAGGAAGAGGAGACTGGAGAGTGAGAGAGTGAGAGAGAGCCGGGAGACCCGCGCAGGCGCATTGTGGCGAAGGGCGCTCCAGAAGCCGCTCTTAAAGGTTCTTGGGGTTGGTTCCCCCTCCTCGCTCACCGAACCCCCTCCCTCCCTCCCCCGCCTCGCGCACTCGCTGTTTGCCTCCCGAGGGTGGGTGCGCGCCCCTGCTGAGCCAGGTAGGAGCGCGCGTGCGCACCCCTCTTTTAAGGGTGGGGAGCGTGCAGCCGTTGACAATGGTCATTTTTTGTGGGGGGGGTAAATAAAGGGGAGGACGTGGGAGGCTGAGGAGGGGATTCCTAGGACCTAGGGAGGAGACGGGGATGGGGGGTCCCTTCCGGGCCCTGTGGCTGCCTGGCTGGAAGGAGGCGGGGGGGGGGAGAAGGGAGGCTTATACTGGAAGGGGTAAAAGATGGGGGTTGTGGGGTCGTATATGAAGAGCCTCCCCCAGCCCCACCTTCCTGGGTTTGCAAGTTCCTCTGAAAAAAGTGCCAGGAGGAGGGAGGGGGAAGGTGAGGGCAGGTGAGGCCTGGGCTGGAGGATGGATTTGTTGTTGTTTTTGGGGTGTGTGTGAGAAGTGTGTTTGTGTGTGTCTGATAGGCACAGAGTTAATTTTTTTAACATTTTCTAATGGTGGTGTGCCTCATGAATTTTTTCATGAAACAAGTGTGCCTTTGCCCAAAAAAGGTTGAAAAACACTGGTCTATTGACAATGAGCACTGTAAGCTGACAAACAAACCATCTAAGTTAGTCTTCCCCTTTATGGCGAAGAGTATTGCATTTCTAATATTTCAGATATTACAGAGACACCGACTTGGATTAAAATCTATGACGTCTGTGTGTTTCTGAGCGAGCCCGAGAGTGACACTTATTTTGGGTGATATGTAAGAGGCCACATTTGTCGAGTGAGGGTTTCTCGTGCAACTGAGGGCGTTTATACACGACCCCTAAGCTCCGCTGCAAATGGCTCCCAGCTCCGGAGCTTAAAAATGTTTCCCCACCAGCTCCGGAGCTAACAGAAAATTAAGTGCGACCCCGCCCACCTAAGCGCGACCCAGCACAGCTTTCAAGTACCTGTTCTTGGAGAGTGAAAATTTTTGCTGCGGAGAGTGCCGGGCTCTCCTCGCTTATTTTTGTTGTTGTTGTTTTGCCTCCCGCCCCTTTAAGAGGAACCAGGAAGTGACCGGGGCTCGGAGCAACTTCCAACTGCACCGGAGGTAAGGCTTTATTCTTTTGTCCCTTTTTAAGGCTTTTTTTCCCTCCCTCCCCTCACACACACAGAAGCAAGGAAGTGCGGAGTGGTGGGGAGGAAGGAAGAGCAACGGACCCCCAAGATCTCTGGTCCGAATTTAAGGGGCCAGCGGATCTTAGGGGTCATGTGAAAAGGCCCTGAGCCATCTTTGAATAGTTCCTATTTTCTTCTTCAAGGGATATTTTTTTTCTTGGCAGGAAAAAAAAGAAGAAGGGACAAGCAATGGGAATGAATATTTGAGGGTTATAAATCCCATATTAGGGGCTGTCCCCAAAAATACATGGTTCCAGGTAGTGTGATGGCAGGACCAGAGCTTCACATGGAAGCATCCTCTTTCAGATCGGCAGTATCAGGCCAGACCTGATTACCATGCATGGAGCTGGAACAAGGGCTTATAATTTATGAACTGTTTCCGGATCGATTGCTGTAAGCACCGCCCTGCAACCCCAGTTGGAACTGGACCAGAAATGATGGGATCTAGAATTTCCTAAATGGGTTGATGTATATATTTATTTTATTCTATCTTCAATTTGTATCCCGCCCCCTTCAGTTCCCGAAGCACTACTACTTGGAAATGTTACAGCAAATGTAAAGCAGAGAATGGATAGAAATAAGAACACTAAAACCAACTTTCAAATCACAGTAATTGCAGAGGCTGCAAAACAGTCATACAGAAGCCAAAGTGGACCGAAGGAGCGGGGCGGCGGGGGGGGGGGGAGAAACAGATGATCAGCCACGGCCTAGGTGGAATGCCTCCCTGTAAAACCAGCTCTGGAACGGCCTCCTGAATGTCACAAGGTTGGAGCCACCATGAAGAAGGCCCTCTGTCTTGCAGAGGGACTTAGGGACCTCCTTCAGGGTGGCCACCCAGAGCAATCTCCGCTGGGATGATCTTGTGGTTCGGGCAGATGACATCAAGGAAAGACGCTCCAACACAGCATGTGGGAACAACTCTTGGAAGTCATCATATGGGAGATGGATCTCTTTCTCCGCCTGACCTTTGGCCACCTTTCCATTTCCCTAAGGAGTCCTCTGCTGGATTGGTGGAAGCTTCTTTGGCAACATCTGGCGGCTGAATCTGTTCTGAAGTCACCAGGCAGCCTCGCTCGTAAACAGCGATTCCCCCAGCAAGGCATTGCTGCCTTCGGTTCCCTGAGAACGGTTCGTGAAATACCAGGTCAAATCTGAAGTGAACTAAAACCTTAGATGGTACTGTCTCTCTAGAGAAAGCCTGACCTGCACAAACCTTTAAATTCCATGCCCCTTTGCAGGCCACTGTATCATTGTCAAAGCTGCCTTGTGCCCATTTAAATGAAAAGAGCATGATAATGCAACCATAGCAGTGGTGCAGTGGGAAAGGCTGGGCTTAGGAAGGGCATTCTGCCTGGATTGGGGTATCAAAGGAAACAGTTAACTCAAAAACTTTGGAGTGCAAGTTAGAAGTAAGATACAGTGGACCCTTGTATAACAAACAGCTTGTATAACATAAAATTTGTACAGCATAAAAATTCCGGAGATAGGGGAAATTTACTTAACATAATCGCCTATGGGGGAAATCCGTACAACATAAAAATGGGATCACTCCGTTTTCAATGCATTCCTAAGGGAATTTGTATAAAGGAAAATTTGCTTAACATAATTTCATTTGGAATGAATTAATTCCTTTATACAAGGTACCACTGTACTAGAATTCATGTGCAAATGTTCAAATCCACATTTTATGCCCAACAGAAGAGGAAGCAAACCAATGCACCCAATCTTCTAATGACAACATTTTGAAAGGGACCCCAAACTGTTCCTTTTGAAAAGATGAGATGCCATGGTCTACTTGACCCCCTGTTTTAACGCAGAACCAGTGGTGTTGACATTCGTGTGGGGAAGGCAATGTGTTATTTCTAAACTCTGCGCTAGACCTGATTGTCTTAGCGTGGTCTTGTTCAGCTCTTTTGTTCTCTAAATATTATTTGCTAAAACACCTGTATTGGAAGGGGCCCAAGATGGGGCTCCATGTCATTCTGTTTCAAAGACTGTCAAGTCTGAGTCTTGTTCCAAGGGCCCATAAGTGGTCAAGCAAATGGAGGGGTTTGGAGCTGCCCATGAATAGTTAACACCTGGAGAGCAGAATGAACAGTAGCTACAACAGGCCTCTTGGGGCGCTTTTACACGACCCCTAAGATCCGCTGGCCACTTAAATTCGGACCAGAGATCTTAGGGGCTTGTCGCTCTTCCTGTGTCCCCACCCTGGCTGCTGGCTGCGTGAGGGGAGGGAGAAAAAAAAGGAAGAAAAGATCGTGGCTCACCTCCGTTCTGCCTCCGTTCTTGCAGCGGCAACATTCCTGTCTCTGTAAAGTAGCTCTTAAAGGGGCGGGAGTCAAAAAAACAACAAACAGAAGTGAGGAGAGCCCCGCATTCACTATCGTTACACCGCATCAAGCAATTTTCACCCCGGAAGAGCAGGTACTTGAAAGGTGCGCTGGGACACGCTAAAGTGGGCGTGGCCGCACTTAATTTCCTGTAAACTCCGGAGCTGGTGGGGAAACATTTTTAAGCTCCGGAGCTGGGAGCCATTTGCCCTGGAGTTTAGGGGTCGTGTATAAACGCCCTTGGTCACATTCTGCCTCACTATGGAGATATGTATTGCATCTCTGTTTAAATTATCATAATTACCTATACAATTTCCATGTGCAAACACATATGAATCCGCTTATGCAAATCTACAGTATGTCTGCTTTAGCACTTTAAAAAAAGTCCAGATGTCTCCCCCACAAGACCACATTTCCAAGTTTTGGTGTCTATCTGAAAATTTATTTAAATTTAAAAAATTATTGAGATGAATTTGAGCCGTCATTGGGCAGCTGTTAGAAGAATGTCTTCCAAAGGAGAACAGCACATGTCTTCTCTGGCGCTGTCTTTTGTTCCGCAAAGTGTTTGACCGATACTTTGCTTTCAAAGCTTTATTTTGAATTCTAGGCAGGCTGGAGCTCTTGTCCAGGCGTTTTTTTCCTTTTTCCATAGTTTAGGAGGTAGTCCATTTTTACCAGTGTTTGGCCAAGGTCCGTGTTCATTCTGCTGCCGATGACATGGCCAGTGGTGTTGGGGATTTTTTCTGAGAATACTGACACGTACTCCGGGAGCGGTTCTGGCTCTTTTTTCTTACCCTGATTAAAAGAATTGGCATGTTATAAATATCAGTAAACCAGCATGTTACAGGAAATGTTTATATACAGGGATTGCATCCATCAATCAATTGCTTATCAACTAAAATTGGGGAAAGCAGAATAAATAGAGTTAACTTGGTAGTTGGATCAAATCAAAGATCCACTCGATCCAGAATACAGTGGAACCTTGACTTACGTCATTAATCCGTTCCAGTGGTCTAGACTTGACTTAAGTCAAACGAACGTTTCCCATAGAAAGTAATGGGAAAGCGGATTAATCTGTTCCAGATGATGAAAAAGACCCCCCAAAAACAGCAATTTAACACAAATTTGACTGGGATAGGAGATTCCTTCCAGGGATGTAAATGAAATGTCTTTTCAAAGAGAGGAGGAGGCAGTGGAATTATAGTCCACAAGTTATATGCCTCCACTTTTTAATGTTCATAGCAACAATGTCTAACATTTAAGTTTTACTGATTTTTACAGCTCCCCAACTAAAAAACGCTTCCATTGTGGACCAGACTTCTGCAGCCAGATTTTTTACAAGACTGAGCCGACTATCTAACCAGCGAGGCCAGCCCCGAGCTCCCAGCCCTTCTTCTCCTCCGGCAGCAGCGGCAGCTTCGGTGAGGCCGAGGACCAGCTCCAGGTGCTCAGAGCTGGCCTCGCCGAAGCCGCCGGTGCCGGAGGAGGGGAAGAAGGCAGGAGCAGTTTGGAGGCGGCAGCCACGATGCTGGGTTGTGGCTGCTGCCCAATTCCGGGGCCTTGCGCTGGGGCTCCGAGATGCAAGTCAAAGCCTGCGACTCAAGTCAAACAGGCCCCTTCTTGCTGCAAGTCAAATATGATGCAAGTCAAGCAGTATGTAAGTCAAGGTTCCACTGTATTGTGACTGGCAATGGCCATTGAGAGATCTGTAGGATGCTCACAAGAATTATGACTGGTGCCCACTGTTGTATGTCCCCTTTTGATCAATGTTGTTCACACCTCACCACATCTTGTGGTTATGAATTCAAGGCCAATATGCATTTTTTTTAAAAAGAAATCTTCAGCCCCAAACAATGTTCTAATTCATCTGTTAAGTTTCCGAATGGCAGCAAGTGTTTATGAAAGGGAAAAGATAAAAATTGAAATGATAGCAATAACAATAATACTTACATTTTAAAAATGACAAGCTTTAGTAACGCTATAAAGAATGCCCAGACAAACTTCACGCGGCTGTAATGGTTTGTTTTCATTTAGTCGCATCTCCTGTGTTGAAGTTCATTTTTTTAAACTCCAGACTGTTTCAAAAATATTTATCCGTGCCTGGTTATTAATCATCCAGATCCAAAGCATATCCCATATGTGCATAGCAACAGAGAGCTGGCACTTGGTACTTCCAGCCCCTCTGGCATAATTTCCTCCCTTACTCTCTGTGTAAATGCCTGTCCTTCAGAGACCGCAGAGGTGACCCTGTCGTCGCCTGCAGCTACACGTTTGTTTCGGTTTTGTAATAGCTGTTGGCCAAATACAATACTGTACAGTATACTTCCGTGTATAAGACTATCTTTTTGTTTAAAATTTATTAGATTAAAACTTGTGGGTCGTCTTATACACCGAAGTACAGTGGATCCTTGTATAACAAACAGTTTGTATAACATAAAATTTGTACAACATAAAATATTCTAGAGATAGGGGAAATTTGCTTAAGAGAATTGCCTATGGGCCAAATCCGTACAACGTAAAATGGGATTACTCCATTTTCAATGCATTCATATGGGAAATTTGTATAAAGGAAAATTTGCTGAGATTCCCAGCCTTTTCTTCTGAGCCTGGAAAATAATGAGGATATTCTGCAGAGAAGTTGGCCTGTAAAGGCAAAGCATCTTCAAACCTCAGGATCACATCAGCTTTCCAACACCCATTATTCTCTTTAGAAAGGATTGGGTTGGCTGAGGTCAAAGGCTTGGCCAGTCGGAGTATCTGCCCCCCCCATCTTGTTGGATGTCCGTATTGGAAACAATAAGATCATCATACCACCCCCAACTTTCTGCGATATGATTGTCTATGGTTAGGGGCAAACAACATCACACTTTCATTGTGTTGTTCTGCCCTTGAATATAAGTTTCATGCCCCTTTCACCCCATTACTAGCCTAGGGGGTCTGCTCTGGAAAAGAATGCAAAGACTTTTAAGGATCTAGTCTCACTGTTGTCCATTTTTAACATTTTACATGTTTGAATTACTCAATGGACATGGATCAGTTTTATAGTTGGATGGTTTTTTAATGTATATCTGACTGTGTTTTTAATTCTTTTCTTGTGAGCTATCTTGAGTCCCTTATTGGGAAAAAGGCAGCCTATAAATAAGACAAATAAATAAGTAGTCTGAGTAAAGACCTTGGCAGCCACAATGTTTAAAACGGTAACCGGTAATGGCAGATTTGTTTAATATTGACTTACCAATGGATCATAGTCCTTTAGGAAACTCCAGTTCTGATACCTTTAATGTAAAGGCAAAACCTGTGTTAGTTTAGCTAGCCAAGTATAATTAAGTCAAATGAATTTAGAGTGGCCATTAAAAGGCTCACCATTTTTTTAAAAAAAACATGACTTTATGTTTTTTCATTCTTTCCAAAGGCCTCTAGAAGGAAGGGCTGCCTTTTGTGACCCCTGCTATCATAAGCATCCGTCATCATAATAACACTTGCTGATCTGACACTTTTAAAGCCCCACTGAATTAAACTGGGTTTACCTCAGCCTACTGGCTTTTAGCTCACAGCCATCCTTTACGATAACTCAGGTGAGAGAACAAATGTCTAGGTCTCCTATCTTATGGGAATCTCAACTGGAATACCTGCGTTTTGCTGCCAAACCTCCAGGAAGGAGGTTGAGCAAAGCAAAACCAATTGAGAGCTATGGGACCTAACTGGTCTTTTCCCTCAAGTTCCACTATAATACGGGGAGTCTTAAGATGTTCTGTAGAATACAGTTTGAAACCATAACCTTGATGCCTCAGCACTATTAAATTCATAAGTGGCTGTTTATAGCTGGTGATATGTCTGCAGCCCTATTCAGATTATGTATCATCCAGGATCATCAATATGTTTAGAAGCGCATCTAATCATACTCCCTTCAGCCATCACTTTTTTTCCACAAGGTCAGTGATGAATCTGTTCTTGCTCATGCAGAGGGCCCACAGGCAAACAAAAACATATCCTCTTCAGGTGCATGTTTAATCTCATTAAGAAAGCTACATCAGGGGTCAGGATGAAGCATTCCCTTCTTTGGCACTTACTTCATGTCCCTTTTGTCTCTGTTAGTGTTGCGCTTAGGAGCAGTACAAAAAAAAGTTACTTCACGTCTGCCGCACAACTATTGAAATTTGTCTTGACCACGCCCCTGGAACGGGCGCCAAGCACAACAGTACTGTACCTGGTGCTGGGGTAGGGTTTTCCCTTGTCACCCTTTGTTCCTGCTATCTGTTCCAAGACAAGACACCATGTAGTAACGACGGTCACGCAACAAAACATTCGTTTCTCTCAGAAAACTGCCCATTTGTTTTAATTTTGACTTTTCAGAAGCGAAATATCGAAATAGAATTTTTAACCCCCCCCCCCCCCCAAGGAAAAAGGAAGCTAGACCAATTCAGTGTTTGTCACGGTACAAGACCATGAGGTAACACTTGTCATGAGGCAAGTTATCACAACCATGGGAAGACTGAAACAGGGACAAAACCACATGATCACAACCAATGCTGTCACGGTACAAAACTAGTTGCGGAACAAAGAAGGACATGAAGTGACCGCCTAAGTGTTTTGATGAACCCAGATGCTAAGGTGCCTGAATGGGACTTGTATTTTATTTTGATTATACCTCTGGACTATCATTTCGGTAGCTGTACATAAGGATGAACAAATCTCTGGGTCTCACTTTCTCTTGCAGCCAGTCCCCCCCCCCAATCTTCATTTATGACAGATTTATGAAGAAATCTGATGATTGTCAGATGTCTTTGTCAAATGCCAGTGCAACAAATTCCTCAACTCTCTCTGTTGGCCACATTCTATAGGTAAAGCTGTCCCTAACATAGACAGAATCACATCTGCCTGCCCGGTAGCTATGATGGAAATAATAAAAGAGGGCAGTCCCAGTTCTGCTGCTGATTAAATAAATAACACAGGCAGTGAGAATTAAGCACCCAAAGACATCTGTCTGTATGGCTTAAGCTGTCATTTGGTGCTTTCTAAAAAGTTGAAGAGCCTTCTATTTGATCACGAAGAAACAAATTAATCCTGGAAAGTTCTTATTGGAAAACAACAAAATAAAATGTCACCCATCCTTAGTGCACCTTTAAGAGCCTTTTCACACGACCCCTAAGATCCGCTGGCCACTTAAATTCGGACCAGAGATCTTAGGGGTTTGTCGCCGTTCCTGCGTTCCCACCCCCTCCGCACTCCTGGCTGCTGGCTGCGTGAGGGGAGGGAGAAAAAAAGGAAGAAAAGAATGCCGCTCACCTCCGTTCTGCCGTCCCGGCACTGCATTCAGATCTCTTAAAGGGGCGGGGGGCAAAAAAAGAACAAACAGAAGCAAGGAGAGCCCAGCAGTCACTACTGTTATATCCGCATCAGGAATTTTCACCCTCCGAGAGCAGGTACCTGAAAAGTGCGCTGGGACGCACTTAGGTGGGCGTGGTCGCACTTAATTATCTGTAAACTCCGGAGCTGGTGGGGAAATAATTTTAAGCTCCGGAGCTGGGAGCCATTTGCCGCGGAGTTTAGGGGTCGTGTACAAAGGCCCTAAGTAACAACAGTCCTTCCAAGAGCCTGAAACAAGATATTTTTCAATGAATGCTCCTTAGTTTTTAAATATGTTAATTATTTCATTGAGCAACAGATGTGAAACTGAAATATGTTGCTGGACCAGGTATGAATATACTACCAAAAATGATGTCCCAGTGTCCAGAATGTAAGTGGAAAGATATTGTTCATATTTCTGTTGGGTAGATAATAATTCATTTGGGGCAAAATGAATGGGCTATTATGTCCCTGGCCTCTACTCCCTTGTGTATGTTTTGACATGAGGATTATTTTCTGCAGCAAAGACGTAGCATTTGACGAAACAAGACTCGAACCAAATGCAGCGGTATGGAGACAACTAAATCACTGTCAGACACCCCAAAGTCAGATCAGAGCAGCTTAAGAATAGTAAAGAATTGTAAATAAAAATAGTACTGAGCTACTTACCAATATTTGGTGGCCCTCTGTTCTGCCTCCACAAACTCTCTCCACACCTTGTCCTGCCGGACCTGATCCTGCTTCAGGGCGTCTTGCTCCTCTTCCCGGATTTTGCTGGAGGCTTTCACGGAGCTCTGTGTAGTGGAAGCAAAGAAGGTCCTTCCAGACTGGCCACTGTCCAACGAAGGAGACGAAGATGAAACTAAATCCCCCAAAGGGCTTGTGGTGACTGGAGGCCGGTAACCTGCAGATGTAGCCCTCCTGAGTCCATTTCCTCTGCTCCCCATCCTATATCCACTTTCGCTAGGACACAGCGCTGGGGTCAGACCCCCCCCCAAGGAAGTTTGGGTTGCAGTTAACCAGTTAAAAATTCACCGTAACCTTGCCTAGCATTTTCTCTTAATGAGCAAAACAGAGAAACCGTACAGAGAGCCCTGGTGGCTCACAGACAATATTTCTGGCAAAACCATGTTGTAATGCTCTGGTTCTTGGTGCATGGGTCTGCTGGAAGACCCAACAATCTTTGGCTGCATGCAGTAGATGGCTTTGTAGAAGGCGTGGAAGCAAGATTCCCTTTCATTGAAAGAGCTTTTCTCTTTCCAAAGCGGTTGCCATCGAAAGACTCAAGTTACCAGCATTTTGCTGTGAACTTTACCCTTCTGTCCTTGAAATACAGGACACTCCGGTGTGTGCTTTCTAATGTCCACATTGCTTCAGGGACCCCCAGAATGCTCCCTCAACATGTAACCAGAGCTTGTGGCAGATAGTACTACGAGGAGTATTTTCTGGAGAGCAGGAGCTTTGTTTTGCTCCACTAGTTGAAACAAAACACCCTCAGAGCCCGGGTTTTCCCGGTGTGTTTACTGTCTCCATTGGAAACCAGACGGGCTTCGTCATGAATATTCATCACAGAAAAGGAGTGGATCCATTAAGGGTGACAGTGAAATTACTGGGCTCCACATGTAAGTGTGCTTACAAGTCGAGCCCAGTAACGATGGTGACACTTGAGTCCACACTTTTGTTATCTGTTCTATAAATTATTATTATTATTATTATTATTATTATTATTATTATTATTATTATTATTATTATTATTATTATTATTAATGTTGTTGTTATTTACATTTATAAATGCAAATAATAAGCCTGACCATTTTAAATATATATACAGTATGTATATATAAGTCCTCAAACATGAGGACAAACACGCACACTTGGACCCAAACAAGCATGTTTCTGCTTAGACAAATGGCATTTGAATCTCTTCTGCTTCTCAAAAAAAAAAAGTTCTGATCAACTTGTCAATGCTTTGTGGATTATCTGCGTAGAATGGCCAAAATAGGAAATTTACCTCACAGGACCCAGGTATCGGGAGACGGATGTCTGGTCTCATGCGCTCCCGGGCACATCTGGTGGGGCTGCTGTGAGATGTGGGAGGCTGGACTGGATGGGCCTTTGGCCTGATCCAGCATGGCTCTTCTTATGTTCTTATGTTCTTATGTTCTTATGTAGGCAGAACTGAGTGACTGAAAGCAAAGTGTTCTGCTTATATACCGCCCCATACCACTACAAGTAGTCTCTGGGCGGTTTACAATTTGATTACAGTGTGCAGGCTACACATTGCCCCCCCAGCAAGCTGGGTACTCATTTTACCGACCTCGGAAGGATGGAAGGCTGAGTGAACCTTGAGCCTGCTACCGGGGATTGAACCCAGGTCGTGAGCACAGTTTTACCTGCAGTACAGGCATTTAACCACTGCGCCACGAGGCTCTTGGTTGGAGGGTGTAGGGAGCTTATTATCATGCTAAAAGTTAGGGGGAAGCATAGTTCCTCTGACAAACATGTTTTCTTTCCCACAACACACATCTACAATTGCACCTGCAGATGAAAGCAGTGTTCACATTCCAGTGGCCCATTACAAACCAAAGGACTCTAAATGCAAGATACGGAAGTAAGGAGAGTCATGCACTATGACAAAGCAAAAAAGCAAAGTGTTCTGCTTATATATTGCCCGATACCTCTTCAAGTAGTCTCTGGGCGGTTTACAGTTTAATTACAGTGTGTAGGCTACACATCCCCCCCAAAGCAGGCTGGGTATTCATTTTACCGACCTCGGAAGGATGGGAGGCCGAATCAACCATGAGCTGGCTGCCTGGGATTGAACCACAGGTTGTGAGCACAGTTTTAGCTGCAGTGCAGGCATTTAACCACTGCACCACACGGCTCCTCCATCACTTTGGGAGAATACTTGTGCAATTTTTTTAAAAAAATTGCTATAAACCTACTTTCTGGTTTGTGCTGTTTTTCTATCCCACTCATCTAATTGATGTGCATGCGCAGAGGTGGCCATGTATATTGAGAGTTGAGTCTCTCTGTACTGGACATTCTCCTTGAATTCTTCATAATGCCATCTGACCTTGAGGCATGCGACTCAAGGCACATCCATCCGTCAGCGTCAAAGTGACATTCTGGGCTGAATCACCGAAACCTTCGTTCTAACTAGATATACATGTGCCCAAGAAGAGGGAGGAGCGGGGAGAAATAGCTGCCTGCTCCTTAGATAAAAGGAGAAGGAAGGACCCCTCTAAGAGTATCAATCTAGGCACATGCATACAGAAGAAAAGAGTGGTCATAGAGTCTGTTCATGTGGCGTAGATTAGTGCTAATGGGCAATGCCTGGACAATGCCTGGCCAACAGTTTTAAAGCAAATCAGCTACCACATTCACACACACCCCTTTACATTTTGGAGTGGAGAATGTGGACTACTCTGGATGACTGAGAATCTTCACAGACATACTCTAGCAAGTTGATGTACAGTACTAGTCTGTTGTTTCTCATGTGCTTTTAGGCTTGCAAAACCCTATTTTCCCCCTCATTACTCTCGTCTATATTCATGCCATTTTAAGCAGGTGGCATTTCTCCAACACTGTTTAATTACCAGGAACGTTCTTACTTGCAAATTTCAGTGTGATCAGCTGAGGCCAAAGGCAGTGGGATTAGACAGATCTAAAAGGTTAAGGGCCCTGACTCTCGCCCATCTCTATTCCCATTTTGTTAGGGTATCTCTCTCTTTTCTCTGAAGCTATTAGGAATTTTGCACACCACAACTCTGATGCAGCAAATGACTGGCGGATAATGATAACGTACTCAAGAAGACAACCTTTGCTTCAGTGCTTGTTGGCAGTGATTTATGGGTAGTTAAATGCCTCTGGGACATATCAGTAGACCGAATGGATTTATGAGTGGACGCATGTGAAAAAAGCATGTCAAGATTTATAGTATGCACCCGTCTCCTTCAAAGGTCAAAGAGGTGCAATGCCAAAATTCAGGGCGGAAATTTATGTGGCTTCCTGTTATTATGTGAAGCCAATGTAGAGCCATCTGGCAAACTCAGTCTTGGCCACGAGAGGGCAGTGTAGGGTCAATTATACAACGGAAAAAAGTCGGCCATTGTGATGTTTTTCCTCTTTCTCATGCAAGTGTCACTTCACTACCACACTATCTTTAAATTACACAAAATATTTGTAACTGTATGTAAAGACATTTTTTTTGGTTCCGCTTGCTTTTCAGCTTTACTCAAAATAAATTTCTCTGAGGTGCACTGGAAAGTGTTTAATCTGCCATTACCTATATTGTGACTTACTTATAATTGATACTTATTACAATGGACCCCCGTATAACAAATGGTTTGTATAACATAAAAATTGTACAACATAAAACATTCCAGAGATAGGGGAAATTTGCTTAACAGAATCACCTATGGGGAGAATCTGTACAACATAAAAATGGTTGCGATTAGGGATTACTCCATCTTCAATGCATTCCTATGGAAAATTTGTAGAAAGGAAAATTTGCTTAACACAATTTCATTTGGAACGAATTAATTCCTTTATACAGGGTACCACTGTATATGAACTCTATCACTGGCTTTGTTGGGGGAAAAGAAGAAAATTGCTAGCTGTATATTTACTTCATATTTGAATATTTTACTGCTTTTAGCTTTTAATGTGTTTTTGATTCTGTACACTGCCTTGGCGCCCCCCCCCCTTTTTGGACAAACGTGGGGTATAATATTTTAAAGAAAAATTATACATAAGTAAAATTAAAGGAGATCTAAAGGATAACGCATGCCCCGCCCCATGGTGTAGTGGGTAGAGCAATGTCCTAGGATGCAGGAGGCCTTTGTTCGAATCCCTGCTGAACTATGGAAACACACTCAGAGGGCAGAACTGGTACAACCAATCCTTAAATGTTTCACTTTAGTGTTAGTCACTATAGGTTGTTTCTGACTTGATGGGGCACAGCAACAACAAAAGGCAAAGTAAATGTAAGTCTATAGAAGAACTTGGGAAATTTAAATTGGAAGAAGTTCTGGGAGCTGTAGTCCAACGAATCCTTCAGTTTTGATTTATACTAAGCATGCTAGATCTGCCGCAGGTGTCGCAAAAAGGTCTGCACAGGATATCTATAGGAAGCAGAAACTTTCCTGGACTAGGGGCCATTTTATTAACCACATGAAGGCACTTTTTCAGGCACCTCAGGTATGCACCCTATATTTACAATGACCCTGCATATATTCACCAACATTTGTGTGTAATGCTTCATGGATCTCAAGTACTCCAGCCGATGTTGTAAGAGATATCTTGGTCTTTGAAGGTGCTGGAGGATCCTAGCGCTTTTTGCAATGACACACTACCCTGGCCATCACTCTGGAAATTACACATAGGGCTTTGTGGAGTGTAATGTGTTTTATCTAGTGCAACACATTACATGTATAAGGTTTCAACTGATTTATAGAAACAGGTGGCCTCCAAAAAGCCATGCAGACACTTGGCTCTTAAGGAGTCCTTCAGGATGCAACAGTGCTCCAGGTGCCTCAACAAAGGCAGGGGTGTGTGGGGGGGGGGAGCTACTGAGAAGGTCTTTGCATTGTAGGTGCCTGAGCTTTAAAAGACTCTCCCTCATCAATCACCTTTGGGCCTTTTTACACGACCCCTAAGATCCGCTGGCCACTTAAATTCGGACCAGAGATTTTAGGGGTTCGTCACTCTTTGGGCGTTCCCACCCCCCTCCGCACTTCCTGGTTGCTGGCTGTGTTGGGGAGGGAGAAAAAGAGAAAGAAAAGCATGCCGCTCACCTCGTTCTGCCTCTCGTCTCTGTAAAAGTAGCTCTTAAAGGGGCAGGAGCCAAAAAGCAGCAAACAGAAGCGAGGAGAGCCCGGCACTCACTATCGTTGCACCGCATCAAAGATTTTTCACCTCCAGAGAGAAGGTACAAGAAAAGTGTGCTGGGTCGCGCTAAAGTGGGCGGGGTCGCACTTAATTGTCTGCAAACTCCGGAGCTGGTGGGGAAACATTTTTAAGCTCCGGAGCTTGCAGCCATTTGCAGCGGAGCTTAGGGGTCGTGTATAAACGCCCTTTGTTGTGCTCTCTTCTGCACAGGGCCAAGACCTTTCAATTCCCTGGGGTTTCTGAAACGTGATTAAAAAAAAAAGCATAACATTGCTTTGAGAATAATGCTGGCAACAGGGCTTGATAGTTTGACATAGTTGTTCTCTCTCTCCACTGGTGGCATTTTTTTTAAAAAAATGCTGTACCTTTTAGAAGTGCCTTTTAATCTTTTGATCGATATACTGCAGGTTCTGTAGAAAACCTAGCAGGATATAAACGCTGTTAGAAACAGAAGAAAAGCAGCAGAAGAAAAACAGCACGAGTTGAGAAATTGTCTCAAGAAGAAAGATGTAAGAACAGAATTCATTTCCCCTATTGTAAAACACTTTGTTTTCATATATAAACGGGGAAACAGATATTTAATGAGATTCAGAAGACATGGCTTTAATACTGGGGAACTTACACAAATCCGCCCCCCCTCAACTCCAAGTATATTGGGCTGAGCTTAATTTCCATTCCCCACTGCCTGGATCGACTTCAGTCAGGTCTGCGTGCCATGTTACCTGCCTCTTCCTGCTCTATCCTAAATGTCTCCCTTATTTGAGGCACGTATTTGTATAGAGGAAAGAAGACTTAGGTGATGTTGTACAGCGCGAGGCAGTGATGCTGTGCTGAAGAATCTCCATATCTCCACCATTAGCTGCCAGAAAATGTCTGGGGGGAGGGGAGAGGGGAGGGAGAGGAAATGAAGCCCCCCTCCCCCAGAGATGGCAGAAATCCATGCAATAGGATCTTGTAGGGACTGTTCTCAGGAAGCAGAACAGCTCCCCTCTGGAATGCTGTTTTTGACAAGTGTCAACATGTGCTCCTGTCCCTACAAAGGTTGGTAGTGGTGCCTTGCAAAAGACTGGACTTCCTTTTACCTTAGTTTGTGAAGATTCTCAGTCATCCAGGTGAGTTTATCTGGAAGTTGAGTCATGGCTACTGGACTTCTTTTTTGAGAGAGAGAAACGTTTCGCTGTTCATCCAAACAGCTTCATCGGTCTGAATACCGCTAGTGCAAATCCTCCATCTTATAGGCAGCTTTGACCTCTTGTCACCCTGGCCTGAATTAGGCTCATAAGATGAACAGTGGCCTAAATAGGCTCGTTAGGGAGACAATAGTATCCTTAGCCTTAAGGTGAACAATGGCCTAAGGTGCTGAAACCTATCAAGAATGGGTCGTTAGCTATGGCCTTGGTGGTGAAGGCTTTTTGATTTGCCTGGGGACTTTGGAAAGCACAGCCTGATAAGTAGCAGATAGACTATGCCGGAGCCCACCACCTCTGTTGAGGGAGGGATTTTCAATGCTGACATGAATGGCTTCCCTTACTCCTCTTTCAAACCACCTCTCTTCTTTGTCTAATATGTGTACAGCCTCATCTTTGAAAGAGTGGCCTTTTTCCTTCAAATGGAGGTGTACTGCTGATTCTGGTCCTGAGCTGTTACCCCTCCTATGTTGGGCCATCCTTCTGTTTAATGGCTGTTTGGTTTCCCCAATGTAGAGGTCTGAACACTCCTCACTGCATTGGACCGCATATACTATATTGCTCCTTTTATGGTTTGGTATCGGATCCTTTGGGTGGACAAGTCTCTGCCTTAGTGTGTTTGTGGGTTTGAAATAAACAGGGATGTGGTGTTTGCCAAAAATCCTTTTAAGCTTCTCCGACACTCCAGCCATGTAAGGAATGACCAGGTTCTTCCGTCGGGTCTGGGTCTCAGACTGATCCCTTGTTTTTCTGGGATGGCCCACTGCTTTGTTGAACGCCCACTTTGGATATCCACAGGCCTTAAGTGCCTTAGTTGTTAAAATTTATTTATTTATTTATTTATTTATTTATTTATTTATTTATTTATTTATTTATTTATTTTTACATTTCTGTACCACACAGTTTGATCTATCTATCTATCTATCTATCTATCTATCTATCTATCTATCTATCTATCTATCTATAAGATTTAAAATGGTCATCTAACATTAGGACTATTATTAAGAAAGCACAACAAAGAATGTTTTTTCTGCATCAACTTAGGAAGTTCAGACTGCCAAAAGAACTGTTGATTCAATTTTATAGAGGTGTTATTGAATCTATCATTTGTTCCTCTAACTGTCTGGTTTAGTTCTGCGACTAAGCAGGACAGATATAGACTTCAACGGATAATTGGAACTGCGGAAAAAATTATTGCTACTAATCTGCCATCAATTGTGGAATTGTATACCACATGAGCTAAAAAGAGGGCGATGAAAATATATACAGATTCCACACATCCTGGACATAATTTGTTTCAACTGTTACCTTCAGGATGACGTTTTAGGGCATTGCATACTAGGACAACTAGATATAAAGATAGCTTCTTTCCAAGTGCTATCAAACTGTTGAATAATTAATTTTTTTCTTTTCTTCTTTTTCAGTAATAGATTGTATTGTGTTGTTGTAATATGTTTTTATTGTTGAATATATGATTCTTTTATTTCCTTCTTGCATATGGAGAGCATTTTTTACCAAAACAAATTCCGGGTGTGTCCAACCACACTTGGCCAATAAAAGTATTCTGATTCTGATTCTGATCTATCTATCTGTCCCTCCCCTCCCTCCCTCCCTCCCTCCCTCCCTATCTATCTATCTATCTATCTATCTATCTATCTATCTATCTATCTATCTATCTATCTATCTATCTATCTATCTATCTATCTATCTCATTTAATATTTTTACCCTACCCGATTCGTGGCAGAGCCACTACTCTGGATGGCAAACAAATAAAAATGAAAGAAATTACAGAAATAGCACATGCATAAACAATGAAAATGATACAACATAAGGATAAAATGCCTAGTAAAAATATAATCTATCAAATATTAAAAATATTAAATATGATCAAGGCAGTGAAAACAGGGCAGGCACATAAATAGAGGTGGGGGAAAGCCCCACCCATTGGCAGGAATTACTCTGGTGTAAGGCCATAGAAGAAAACCCAGATTTTATCCTGTCTAATGAAACCAAGGGAGGGATGGGGCCAAACCATAACTCATAAGAACATAAGAACATAAGAAGAGCCATGCTGGATCAGGCCAAAGGCCCATCTAGTCCAGCTTCCTGTATCTCACAGCGGCCCCACCAGATGTGTTTGGGAGTGCATGAGACTAGATATCTGTCTCCTGATACCACTCTCCTGCATCTGGCCCTTGAAGTACCCTGGTTTAAACCCTGGAGGTTACACATCTCCATCATGGTTTGTAACCTGTGATGGACTTTTCCTCCAGGAATCTGTCCAATCCCCTTTTGAAGGCATCCAGGTCAGATGCCATCACCACATTGTGTGGCAGAGAGTTCCATAGACTTACAACGCGCTGGGTGAAAAAATATTTTCTTTTGTCAGTTCTTACTCTCCCAGCCCTCAATTTGTGTGTATGTCCCCTAGTTCTGGTATTTTGGGAGAGGGAGAAGAGCTTCCCTCTATCCACTTTACTCATACCCTGCATTATTTTGTATGTCTCAGTCATATCCCCCCTCAATCGCCTTTTTTCCAGACTAAAGAGGCCCAAATGTTTTAGCCTTTCTTCATAAGGGAGGTGCCCCAGCCCAGTAATCATTTTAGTCGCTCTCTTCTGCACCTTTTCCAGTTCCACTATGTCTTTCTTGAGATGCGGTGACCAGAATTGTACACAATACTCCAGGTGGGGCCTTACTATTGTTTTGTATAATGGCATTATAATGTTGGCTGTTTTATTTTCAATCCCCTTTTTGATAATCCCTAGCATGGAATTGGCCTTCTTCACCGCTGCCACACATTGGGGAGACACCTTCATGGAGCTGTCCACCAACACACCAAGATCTCTTTCCTGATCCGTCACGGATAACTCAGAGCCCATGAGTTGATAGATGAAGTTTGGATTTTTTGCCCCAATATGCATTACTTTACATTTGGTTACATTAAAACGCATTTGCCATTTCTCAGCCCATTCCCCCAGTTTGGAGAGATCCTTCTGGAGCTCTTCACAATCTTCTCTGGTTTTTACCACACGGAAAAGTTTTGTGTCATCGGCAAACTTGGCCACCTCACTGTTTATCCCTGTCTCCAGGTCATTTATGAACAGATTGAAAAGCACCGGTCCCAGGACAGAGCCCTGGGGCACACCGCTTTTCACTTCTCTCCATTGTGAAAATTTCCCATTGACACCTACTCTTTGTTTCCTGGATCTCAACCAGTTCTCAATCCATAAGAGGACCTGCCCTCTTATCCCCTGACTGTGCAATTTTCTCAGCAGCCTTTGGTGAGGGACTGTGTCAAAAGCCTTTTGAAAATCCAGATAGACTATATCAACCGGTTCACCCAAATCCACGTGCCTGTTGACCTTTTCAAAAAATTCTAAGAGGTTTGTCAGACAAGATTTACCCTTACAGAAGCCATGCTGATTTTCTCTCAGCAAGGTTTGTTCTTTTATGTGTTTTAAGATTTTCTCTTGGATGAGGCTTTCCACCATCTTCCCTGGGACAGATGTAAGGCTAACCAGCCTGTAGTTTCCTGGGTCCCCCCTCCTTCCTTTTTTAAAAAATTGGTGTGACATC
This sequence comes from Phrynocephalus guinanensis, assembly GCA_037367245.1. Lineage (NCBI taxonomy): Eukaryota > Metazoa > Chordata > Lepidosauria > Squamata > Agamidae > Phrynocephalus > Phrynocephalus guinanensis. Next base: position 174,056,101 of record CM074733.1, on the reverse strand, counting down.
TGCTATCCTCCAGTCCTCCGGCACTGTGGCCGTTTTAAGAGACAAGTTGCATATAACCGTTAAGAGATCTGCAATTTCATTTCTCAGTTCCCTAATAACCCTTGGGTGGATGCCATCTGGGCCCGGTGACTTGTTAATCCTCAATTTATCAATTAGTCCTAAAACCTCCTCTCTTTTAACCAGTATTTGATTTAATTCTTTAGTCAAGAGGGGCGGCTCAGGCAGCGGAATCCGCTCAAGGTCCTCTGTCGTGAAGACAGACGCAAAGAACTCATTCAATTTCTCTGCAATGTCCAAGTCTTCCTTAACCTCCCCTTTTCCTCCCTCACCATCCAGAGGGCCAACTGGTTCTCTGGCAGGTTTTCTACTTCTAACATATTTAAAGAAGCTTTTATTATTACCCTTTATATTGCTAGCCATTCGTTCCTCAAAGTCTTTCTTTGCCTCCCTTATCATCTTCTTACATTTCTTTTGCCAGAGTTTGTGATCCTTTTTATTTTCCTCATTTGGGGAGGATTTCCATTTACAGAAGGACCTCTCCTTGTGCTTTAGAGCCTCTCTAACTCCACTCGTTAACCATGCCGGTGTCCTCTTGGACTTAAATGAGCTCTTCTTTCTTTGTGGTATGCACTTGTGCTGGGCCTCTATTATTGTTGTTTTAAACAGGCTCCATGCACTCTGAAGAGATTGGATTCTTCTAACCTTCCCCTTCAGTTTCTCTCTAACTAGTTTCCTCATCTGAGGGAAGTTTGCCCTTCGAAAATCAAGGGTTTTTATGTCTGATTTGGTTGACAGTCTTCCTCCGACATGCATGGCAAAGGTAATAGCAGCATGGTCACTGTTCCCCAGAGGCTCAGTGACATTCACACCTCTGACCAGGTCCTGAGTATCACACAATATTAGATCCAGAGTTGCCTGTTCTCGGGTGGGCTCCGTGACAAGTTGCTCTAAGGCACAGTCATTCAGCAAGTCGAGAAACCCAGTTTCTCTTTCTTGCCCGGAGCTCGCATTGGCCCAGTCAATGTGGGGATTAGAGATGGGCACGACTTAGCGGTATTCCCGTTTCCGTTTCCGTTACTCGGTTCCGTTACTCTACGGAAACGGTAACGGGAATTACTCCGCCAGACTTCGAGCTCGAACCGACGAACGAACAATTTTGGTCTGATTTGTCGTGCTCGTTACTTGCATTGCGAGATCGCGCGATGCCACACGCGGCACAGAAAAAAAGTTTTTAAAAGTTAAAAAAACCCGGTTCCCGGCCGAAAAGCAGGCGGGAAAATGCCTGCCGTGCCTCAGGGCACCTACCAGAGGGGTTGTTTCTGGAGGTCCCCGGCCTCCCCCCTCATCCCCCGTCCTCGGCTGCTCTGGTGGGACTCGCCGCAGGCTCGCAGCCAGCAAAAAGCCCAGTCTCGCCGGCCGCCGGCCGCCGCAATTAAAGCGCAAGCAAGCGGCACGGACGGCACAGGAAAAAACTTTTTAAACTCTCCCCCCACCCATTCCCGGGCCAAAAAAGCAGGCGGAAAAATGCCTGCTTGACTAAGGGCGCAGGGCACCTACCGGAGGGGTGGTTTCTGGAGGGGGGGGTCCCGCCTCCCCCCCATCCTGGGCAGCCGGACTCGCGAGTCGCCATCGCCATGCCATGCAGTGCGGGCGGGGGATCCAAAATGGGGCGGCGAACGCAATATTGTTTTTGAAATCGTGGTCCAAAAACACACAAGCACAACAGAAACACGCGAAAATTTATAAACTGCCAGATTTTTCACAGTAGCAGTGGGTTTTTTCTTGCAACAAAATGTCTCTCCTCTCCTCCTCTGTCCTCCATTGATTTTATTTTATTTTATTTTATTTACACCTGCGCAGTGCGCAATGATGGGCTGGCCAAGTGGCCAGCCATGTGGGAGTGGACAACCATGCAAATTTCTGGAGCCATCCCACCAGTCGCATGGCCACTTGGCCATGGAGACTTCTGGGATGTGCCAAAAAGCCCCCTAAAACCTGCCCTAGCCCTAACCCTAACCCTTGACTCCGTACCCATACGTCACAGACTGTCTTCTTAGTGGGTCAGAGAGGCACCCAGAGGTGCAACCCACTAGCCCACCGTAACCTTACCCGTCACTAGCCTAACCCTAGCTCTTGCACTAAGCCACCTTAAAGCCAAATCTACTTGCTTGCATTGCACTACACGCAGCAAGTACAATTCCCTTCTGTGTGAGACATGGTGGTGCCAGAGCCTTGTGAAGGGCGGGTATGACCCTATCACTCTCACACTGGTCTCACTGTCTGCACATTATGTTATGCAATATCCATATGGCTATTGCATAGCATTTTGCAGCAGCAGCAGGTGAGGAAGGGAGACCCCCATGTAGAGGGGTGTCTCTTGGAGCCTGCTTCCCCTTCCTAGTGGCAGGAGGCACCCACGGGTGCCTCCAGGAGCCCACTTTCCCTTTATAGCGGGCCAGAGGAGGCACCCACCCCACAGAGGTGCCTCCAGGAGCCCGCTACCCCCCCAAAAAAAAAAACCAGTACTAACGACAACGAAAAAACGAAAAAACGAACCGACTAATTTTTGCGAATTTTTGCGAAAACCGGAAACGACCCGAAATGGGACTGGCCCGACTAACGACAACTCGAAAAAAATTTTTTTCAAGTCGTGCCCATCTCTAGTGGGGATAATTGAAGTCCCCCATGATTACTATCCTATCCCTTTTAGCCACTTCCATGATTTCTCTCCTCATTTCAAGGTCCCCCTCAAGTTTCTGATCTGGTGGACGATAGAATACTCCAACGATCACATCACTCCTTGGACCTGGTAGTTTAACCCACAGTGATTCTATGGTGGAGTCAGACCCTCTGTCAATCTCCATTCTGCTGGATTTTACCCCTTCTTTGACATAGATGGCCACTCCTCCTCCAACCCGCCCCCCTCTATCTCTTCTATAGAGTTTATAGCCTGGGATTGCTGTATCCCACTGGTTCTCCGCATTCCACCAGGTTTCTGTTATGGCTATTATATCAATGTTATCCCTAGCTGCCAAATGTTCAAGTTCTCCCATCTTTGCTCGGAGGCTTCGAGCATTGGCGTAGAAGCACCTGTACAGTGGGTCCCGCAACAACAGCTGCTGCCTTGTTCTATTTGCCTCACAGCTTTTATTTTCAGTAGATGAACTGTCACATTCCGTTATTCTCCCGGTGCTAATAGCTATACCTGCTATGTCTTCTCTATGTGATTCTCAGGTGGGAACAAGTTCGAAAATCACGGGGCAACCACCATGAAGGCCCAGTTTTGAAGGGCAAGTTTTCAGTCCTCCCTTGGGGTCACCATTTACAACATCCTAGCTTAATAAATACAGGTAGAATGGGTTGACATTTTGAGGAAGAGGTGCTCAGACAGGTAGGAAGGCCCTAAACCCTTAAAGGCTTTATTTATTAACATAAGCACTCTGAGTTTGGCCCAGAAGCATACAGGATGCCAGTGCTGATGAAATATGATCTAGTTGTGATATTCAATGATTAAACAAACCAGCCCGGCCATTGCATTCTGTACTTGCTGTAAAGGCAGCCCATTGTAGACAATCTTGGAATAATCTATTCCTGAGATAACAACTGCATGGACCAGTGTCGTGAGGCATTTCCTGTCGAGATAGGGCCAAAGGGGTGCGATCTGCCTCAGAAGATAAAAGGCAGAGCTGGCCATGGCTGAGGTCTGATTCTCCCTCGAGAGAGAGAGCCAGGTCCAGAAGCACACCCAGATGGCACCACCACCACCACCACCACCACCACCGATCCTTCCAGGGGGAAACAGCTCAACATATTTATCACACTGCCTTGTATGCTGGAATGGTGCCCCAAAACATCTTTTATCCAGGTACCACCCACAATATTTCTTCAAGCTGGACCAGTGCCTAAACCTACCTCCTTGGTTGAGGGTGGGGTCCCAAGGCTGTTTCCTTAGAGAAAGGACTTTGAAATGCCATGGTAAGGCAAAGCTACCCTGTTCTTCTGATTTGGATGTTTCCAGTGCCCTCTAGCAGATGTACTGCTTTGCGGCATAAGGAAACCGTCTGTTGGCACAAGACTACACCATGGCAACTTTGGGTTTGGTTTACAGTTCAAATAGATTTTCATTGGTTGAAGAACTCTTTGAAGCTTTATGAGAGCTTTGCCAACAATTACCCTTTGGATAGGGACTACACAGTGTTTCTCAATGAGCCACCCTCCCTTTCACGACAGAACTCTACAACCTGATAGCAATGGTGTTCAAAGGACCTGTTTCATAATGGCATAATTGTTGCTGGAGGACTATATATTGTCTTACATTCTCTAAATGGTAGCCTTATGTGTTTCCAACGAAGATAGTGGTCTAGACTAGAAGGGTTAGGTGCCCACCTTCCTCATTGCCATGGCTGGTCTGGCCAAAGATGTTTCGCTGCCTGAGGCAGAGCAGCAAATTATCTCCCCACCATCACCACTAGTCAACAAACATAGTGCTCAACATCAGCTTCTTTTTGTACGAGTTTGAAAAGTTCCACACACCTCCCTCTCTGCCCTTGGCAGTGAAAAACAAAAAATGACAACAAGCAAATAAAGTTTCCTTCTCAAAACCCCAGCTCTATTTTCTGGACAGCCTACTGGTGGCGAACAGTTGGGTTGGAACCAGTTTCAATCCATTTCCTTGAAATGGGGGAGAAAGTAGCTAGAGATACCTTTTCCTTCTATGAAATCTCTCCTCCATTTCAGGTCCTCTGCACTCAATTGATGCCCGCCCTGACAGTCACATCGCTCATCGTAGGCCCACATGCGCCTGGGTGCTGGGTGAAAGCTGAAATAATGCAGGGCGTGAATAAAGTGGATAGAGGGACGCTCTTCTCCCTCTCACAAAATACCAGAACTAAGGGACATCCACTCGACCTGAGGATTGGGAGAGTGAGAGTAGTCAAAAGAAATTTTTTTAATACCCAACATGTTAGCCTGTGGAACTCCCTGCCACAAGATGTGGTGATGGCATCTGGCCTGGATGCCATCAAAAGGGGATTGGACAGATTCCTGGAGGAAAAGTCCATCACAGGTGACAAACCATGATGGAGAGATGTGTAATCTCCAGGCTTAAAACCAGGGTCCTTCAAGGGCCAGATGCAGGGGAGTGGTTGCAGGAGACAGAGATCTAGTCTCGTGCCCTCCGAGACGCATTTGGTGGGGAACTGTGAGATACAGGAAGCTGGACTAGATGGGCCTTTGGCCTGATCCAGCATGGCTCTCTTCTTATGTTCTTATGTTCTTAAGGCCCCAGAGTGGCAGTACCACACCTATGAGAAACCCAAGGAACCACCCAGCTAGCCCCACCTCCACACACCACTCCTCTTCCCACCCCTGATGGATCCTGTTGGCATTATTTAAAAGCCAGTGAAATGCCCATTTGCGGCTAATGGCACATTAGCATAATTTTGTCCTAAGAGACCTGCCAACAATACTAGGCAGATTTGAACAGATAATGCTTTTATGAGTAAGCTGCAATTGACAATTAGCACCAGATCTTACGGCAGCTCATGCAGCAGACAGTGTGGGTTTTCATATGCAGTATTTGACATGATGTTTCCCAAGGAAGCAAAGAGAAGTATATGCTTTAAAAGTTCATTAACATGTGCGTACTCAGCAGGAGAGAGAGAGGGGGGGGAGAGGGAGAGCAAGGAGAAATGTAGATCTTAACCTGCCTTTGAACAGCTCTGTATCTGCTGAATCACTCTTTTCCTTCAGAGAACCAAACATGTGATGGAGGGCATTCTCCCTGAGTTCCTGAAAGCATGCCCTGACGTCTGAGACAAGCCAGACTCTCTGTCATTCATCATCAGTGCTGTGATCTGGGCTTGCTGTGACAACTTCATCGCTCAGGGAATGGAATTCTCCGGGCAGGCAAGTGGAAGCAAACACCTCAATAACCTTGATAGCTTCAGACCACGAGGCAGGGTATCCTTCATAAAGTCTGTTACGGATGTCCACTGGATGTGATTTTTAAGTCTATGGTAAAAGTTAGAGTGAAAGAAAGCTCTAGTTTGGCTTATCTGTCTGGCAGCGAACTCTTGAGCACTGTAACTCTCACGGGGGCAGGTGCACAACCACAGTTAAGCTGTTCAAGGCAACACACTGATGTGATTGCTTGTTGGTTGTTTTGCAACAAGAGAAGGTGGCGCAGCCCTGTGCTTCTTGTGAATGGCCTTCCTCGTAGTCTGCACTTGAGGTGTGGCTAGGGTTGAGTTTACCTCATCCCAAGTGCTGTGGATCTAGTCCTGTGTGTATATTTCTGTCCACATATGTAAAGTGTATGCAGATTTCTTTTCTGTAAACCTGAGCGCCTAGCGACCAGCAGTGCCTCTGGAATACAGGAAGCAATATTGTGTTCCAGGATTGTGTTCTCCACAGTAAACCATATGCAAATCATTTCACGGCTGTCATACTTTCTAGGTGAGAATACTGCTGAAAAACAGTGGAAAACTTCATCTAGCGCAAGCAAGACTTGATGGGTGTGTTTCCTGATCTCCTGCAGCACATGACTTGTTTGGAAATTTTACTCCGATTATTCCCTTTTAGTTAGCAGAGTAAGACATCTGCTGAGATCAGTCACATCACTAGCACTCCCTAGACTAGCAAGTTGTTGATATAAAATCATTTTAGAAGCATTTAATCTAAAAATGAAAGCATCTTTACTTACAATTGCTGTCTGTAGTTACAGTCAAAAGGATAAAAAAGGAAAACAAAAAGAAGTGAGTCTCAACCATGTGGGAAGCAGACTCTTCTTGCTAGCCGCCTGGTCATTCATCAGGAGGGGAGAGAGACTAACAAACAAAAAGGAAGTGAAGCAAATAAACAGGAGGAAGAGAGGGGCTTAAGCCAGCAGTGGAGAAAAGAACTTTTGCAATAGGCTAATGGCAGAGGACAAGCACCATCGGTTGTGAAGAGTTCCTCCTTCTGCTACTCAGAGTTAGTGCATGCAGGATTGTTATTATTGTAACATTATTAACATTCTGCTTTGGAGCTAAATTGGACTAATTTCCAAGTGGATGTTTAAATGATTGCAACCTAAGAGTCTAAGTAAACATTGTTTTCCACCAGGGGTGGGCAGTTGTGTCCCTCCAGCTGTTATAGAATTACAACTCCCCTCCTCTCTTGTTTTTGTAATTACACTTCCTTCTCTGTTGATCATAATGAAAACAGCTGGAGGAACACAGTTGCCCACCCCTGCTCGAGATGCATAACTTAATACATTAAGTTGACTGACATCAGACTTTTGTTTTATTAAAGGAAGCATGCCAGGAAATCTAGCCTGGGAACAGAGCACATGGGAATAAGAGGTCCTGTCCCTTTTTCCTTACCCTGGTTTGTGTCACTTCGCCACAGCATGGCAGAGAGTATATCAATATATCCACTCCTTTGCAAGCAATGGGAGCTTTTAAAAAACAATTGATATGTGCATATGTGCAGTTTTTCAGCGTCAGGATAGCAAAACTACCCAACTTTTCCCTTTGTGCACCATACAGCTCCATTGTCAAGTCTTCTCTTTTAACAGTTCACAGTACTCTTTCTTCCCTCATTTATACATTTTGCCCACCTACCTGTTGGCTCTGGTAAACAGAGTCTTGTCTCAGGTAGCAAAATGCTGGGCTGGGCCTGGTGCCACCAAAGAGAAACTCAACAACAGTTTTAGCTTTTTTATAGATTAGAAAACAGGGTGCCACCTGTTTTTTCACCACATGCAGCAAGACTAGAGATCGGGATGAATCAGAAAAATGGTGATTTGTTTTGATTCGTGATTCGTCAAGGTCAATTAATCACATACAAAAGTGAATTTGCAAATTCTTTTCCAATGAACCAATGAGCTGATTTGTAAATACACTTTTTACTTTAAAACCCTATGAAATGGCCTCCAAAGCACCTAGAGACACTAATTTTTCAGGAAAACTTCCCATGACTCTCCTCTACAAGCCCTGCAAACTGGTGGTGTTTGAGTTTGAGATGTCTGGGGTACGCACACACCCAAAGAGGGCCCCCAAGCAAGTGCGCCCCCCAAGCACCCAGTGGCACCAAATTTGCAGAGTATACTCCTATGATTCTCCTCTACAATATCTCTAAATCTCACCTGGGTTTTGATCCTGATCTTCTGAAGGTCTGGCTTTTCCTCTTCCTCCCATCACCTGATTTAAATGTGAGACAAGAGTTCCCAAGTCAAAAGCTGTTTTTTTTTATTTTAAAGTGCAGTTCAGCCCCCCTGACCAGCAGGTGGTGCTAGCATTTGGAAAAAAATGGACCACTTGCCTGGGGGAAATTAATGCTTAGGGCACCGCATGGAGCTTCCTATTTCTCCGAAGGTGAAAAGCAATTAAAAAAAAACAGATCGGCCCCAGGAACAGCTGGTCGGTGCTATGGGTTAAAAAGAAGAAGAAACTCGGATCATCTGCGTGGTCCCACAGTGTCTGCTTCCTTAAAAGGTGGATTATCAAAGCAAAGCAAAAAATTCCCTACGTCTTGGGTGAGTCACAGAAACCTCACTTAAAGGGGCATTACCGGGTTTTGTTTTTTCTTTTTCCCCCCCAAAAGCCCGGTGGCCGTGGGGATGGCATTTTTAACACAGGTTTTTCTAGTAATTTAAACTGTTTTTAAAGGGACGTGGGACTGAGCCCTAAGTTGGGTGAAGATTGGATTTCATACATCTGAGATACCTGCCCCCACAAAAAAGTGCCTTTAGCAACTGCCTTGGGAAATACCAGTCTTCAATAAACAAAGAAGGATTGTAGAGAAGAGTCAGAGGAAGCTTCTCTGCAAATTTGGTGGCTCTAGGTACCTGGGGGAACATTCCGATGGGGGGCTTTTGGTGGCCGAATAACTTGGAAACCAGAAATCCTAATCTTTACAGAACATGGAGAAGTTGTAGAGAATAGCAAGGGGGTGCTATGCTCCAGTTTAGGTGTCTCTATGCCCCTTGAGAGTCCATTTTATAGCCCAACAAATTGTTAAATCAAATATCACTAAAAATCATCAATGTGTATTCTTTGGGGGTATCAGTTCCTATGAATACAAATTGATGAATTACCCTTTTTTGAATGAACTCTGCAGTTCCTTAGTTTTTAAATTCGTACCCATTTCTAAGCAAAACAAATTAGGTGAGCCCTGCATTTCTAGGAGTCATTTGTCCATGCTCCCAGCAAGGGTGGCCTCTTTTTCAAAAAAAGGAGGATGTACCTCCATGGAGGCAAGACAAGAACATACTGTATGGATTTGCCTATACAAAGTAATATGTACAGATCCAAAATGAGAAGCGGTCCTTATTTTAAAAGAATTACCCTGAAACTAGGAGCTGCCTAGATGCCCTGAGCACATCTGATCTCGCCTGATTTCAGAAGCTCAGCAGGGTCGGCCCTGGTTAGTACTTGGATGGGTGACCACCAGGGAATACCAGGTGCTGTAGGTGCCTGGAGTAGGAACTGGCAAACCACTCCAGTATTCCTGCCAAGAAAACTCCATGGACATGGGGTCACAAAGTGTCGGTCACGACTGAAATGACACAACAGAGAGAGAGAGAGAGAGAGAGAGAGAGAGAGAGAGAGAGAGAGAAACTAAGGGCCTTTTTACACGACCCCTAAGATCCGCTGGCCACTTAAATTCGGACCAGAGATCTTAGGAGTTCGTCGCTCTTCCTCTGTCTTCCTCTGTCCCCACCCCCCTCCGCACTTCCTGGTTGCTGGCTGCCTGAGGGAGGGAGAAAAAAGAAAGAAAAGACTGCCGGTTTACCTCCGTTTTGTTCCCGGCAGCATTCAGATCTCTTAAAGGGGCGGGGCACAAAAAAAGAACAAACAGAAGCCAGGAGAGCCCCGCACTCACTATCCTTACACCGGATCAAATATTTGTCACCATCAAATACCAGGTACAAGAAAACTGCTGTTTGGTCGCGCTAAAGTGGGCGGGGTCGCACTTAATTGTCTGCAAAGTCCGGAGCTGGTGGGTAAACATTTTTAAGGTCCGGACCTTGCAGCCATTTGCGGCAGAGCTTAGGGGTCGTGTATAAACGCCCTGTACCAGCTGAAAAGGGTGAAAAAGGCAACCTGTATGCCTGCTTCATTTTGCTGTCCAGCATTACACCCTCCCTCCCTCTCGCCACCTCTCTCTCTATCACACACAATATTTCCCAATTGTGTCCTATATCTGAAAGTACAAGGACAGAACAAGGACAGAAAGATTCAGAAATAGTTTTTACCCAATAGCAGTAACCATGCTAAATTCTGTTAAAAATTAAGTTGATGGGAAATATCAGTGTTGAATGTGTAACATATATAGTCTACGGGGGATTGTGTATTGCTGTTGCTGTTTTTTAAATCGTAGTTTTAATGTATACGGTATGAATGCTGTCAGGTGAAAGAGTGTAGGGCTGTGTGTGTATGTTTGGTTTTTATGTCAGTTTTAAATGAGTACAAGTGATGTTTTGCGTGTGAATGTAGGAGTATGTGTATGGATGTTTTGTTCTTAAATGGCAGATTTTATGTCTTGGATTTTTATACTGGGGTGTGTGAATGAGCTGACTGGATGGCACTTTTTAATCTCGTTGTATTTTTATACAATGACAATCAATTCAATTCTTCTATTCTATTCTACTTTCTCACAAATAAACAGACTGGGAAGCTTATCCCATTAGTCTCATGTGGACCCAAGTGGACACCAAGGTGGAGGAAAAGCTACAGTACTTACATTTTTGTTCTGCCAGGGGTTTGATGCACTGAAATGCTCCCAGGAATAGTCAGTCATTCGGACCATGGGAGCAATGAAATCCAGAAGGGAAATGAAGAAAGAAAAGGCTGAAGTGCCTGGTGACTGAACAGCACCTTTGATGACACTGTTCAGAACCCCATGGCTTCCTTGGTACCAAATCTATACTACTCAGCAATGAGAGTCACAACACTCCCAAGGTTGTAGCTATTTTTTGCCATGGGCCAAATAAAGTGATTACCCATCTCTGAATCCAGAAATAGGACAGACAATAATCTTCGACACAAATATTTGAGAAAATAAAGGCTCAGTGACTTTATTTCTAAGGAGACTTCACTTTACGAAGGCACACAATGATATTTGGACTTTTCAGTGTACAGTTTCTCTGTCATTAAAATCAAATAACAGTATAAATGTCAACAGCAAAGAGTGTCCCTCTTTATTTATGCTCTCTACCATTCCCAAATGAGTAGCCTCTGATGCTTTGAGTCAGGTAATGGCAATAGGCAGCCCAAGTCCATGCATAGCACCACTTGCCTTTTTTTTTAGCCTCCAGAGTGGTCTCTGGAGTTGTGGTCCTGCATCTCTGAAGGTGGCACAGGTGAGAAAGACCACCCTATATGACAATATACTTAGATGGTGCAACACATCACATCCTAAGTATATTAGACAGAAATGCTACAGACTGAGTATCTTTTTAAAAAAAACAGCCCTCATCTCAGCAATACAGCACATGCTTTCCATGGAGAAAGTTCTCTCCACAAGGCTGGGAAGGACCCTTAAATGACACCCTAAAGGGCCATTCTTCTCTAGAGATTTATTCACTCCCCACATCTGTTTCTTGACAAACTTCCCCTGAGCATGGCTGGAAAGGCTAGTAATGATTATCGCATATGGTGAGAAAAGTATAATCACTGTTTCATAAGTAAATGCACACCTACAGTGGTAACAGGAGACAGGTAATTGGGACTCCCAGCAAGGTCTTTCTTTGATGGTTACTTCACGTCCCTTTCATCATGGTTCGCTGTCCCTCTTGGGACCGGTACGAAAAAAGGTTACTCCATGTCCATTGTGTGATGGTGGGAGTTCGTCCTGACCATGCCCCCTGAACCGGGAACAGAGCATGATGAGACATATCTCTCCCTGGCCTCGGGAATTGTCTTGTCTCGGTTCTTGTTTCAAGACAAGTGCCCGTGAAGTAACGCTTGTCACGCAACACACACACATTCTCCATCTAGTGGCAGGAGTGCGAAGTTGCATTCTCCAGTACAATCCCAATGGCGTAAACAATACATTGCAGAGAAGGAAGAACGCATGAAACCGGGAGTTTTGCCGCTTAACGTATGAAAGGCAAAGTTGCAGACCTTCAAAATATCGAAAAATGGAAGGCCAGGCAAAAAAAAAAGAAGGGTAAACGAAGCTAGGAAAATTCAGTAATTGTCACGAAACAAGGACATGAAGTAATAGTTGTCACGATACCATCAATCACGCCCATGGGTAAACGGAAACAGGGACAGAACTGGGACAAGACCATGTGACCTCAAACCACGTTATCATGAAACGAACGTAATCTTGGAACGAGGAAGGATGTGAAGTAACCGTCTTTGTCTCGTCTGTTCTGTTCTTCTCTGAGCTATAGAGTGAAACTTCTGGCTTTGATATCATTTTCCTCCCTCAGACCTCTTCCTATTTCATCAGTTACCTCGTGTTGTCACTGGTACACAACTATTTTCACATTCTATCTCCTAGCAATTTATAATTATCTTATTTTTATGCAAGGATAGTGCTAAGGACAACTAAAACCTAACTTGCATTGCTTAATGAAATGGCATGTGCTTCAGATTCCAGAAATCCTAATAGATAGTGGGGTTTTGTTGCCATGGGAATGTAGCCCATTCATATGCAGCAGGGCCTCATGGTGAGAACTGGTGGGGAGTTACTCATTTCCAGTGAAGTAGGAAATGAGAAGAATTACTAACAGTATGTCCACATACTTTCTGCTTTACAATTCTTTAGATTTAAATTAATGTATTGTTTAAGGGATTGGTGCCACTCTGCTTCTGTTGAATTTGAACTATAGCTCATTTGAGATTCAGAATGGTAAACATACAACTTTCCTGAACTGCAACACCCAACCTCCTTCACCTGTGGCAATGCTGGAGAAGACTGATTAGGACAAATCCAAAGGAGAAGGAATTACTCAACCCCAGTTTAAGTACATAGGAATTCAGGTTTGCCATTCAGAATGTATGATGGTATAAATAAGGCAGAATGACTTTGAAACAGCTTTTTTAAAAAACAGGCCACCAAGGTCCAGGAGAAAACAGAATGCCCTTCAAAAACTTCTGTGGCTTCTCCCCTCCCACTCCTTTCAATGGTGCTATGGCTACTACCAGCCATTTGGTTCCCAGTACAGTAACTGTCAAGCCCCGCACACAGAGCACACACACAAACAGGGTTCAGTTCTTTGCCAAGATCTTTAGTGGAAAGCCAGGCAGGTTCAAGTCCTTTGCTAACAATCAAGTGCCAGATAAATAACAGAATCTAACTCCCAGCAATTAACAGTCCAAGTCAAAACCAGAATGTCTCACGGAAACCAGGTGCCAAACCCAAGAGAACAGATCAAGCCGTTGTCCAGGAAGCCAGTCCGAAGTCAGGAAACAGAGCCAAGGTCACAGACAGGAACGTGGTTGCAAGTTCAAATGACGCATTGCTCCCACAGAGAGCTCAAGGTGAGCGTACCAGCTTTATCCCAAAACAGGGAACACACCCTTACTTCTGGAAAGGCTTCTGCTAGTACTCAGGACTTCCCGACCTGATTCCCCGTCTAGCATCAAAGACCCTTTCCCTATCTCTTCTGGTAGCACGTCTTTGCAGAATCCTGCTCATGGCCCTTCTAGGAGGAGAAGATATGTTTTCAGCTGAGTCATCAGACCCAGCTGCCTGCTGATTTGAGCTGCAAAGCTCCTCCAGCAGCTCTTCACCATTTATCCCCTCAGAGTCAGGTTCTGTGACAGGCAGGGTCCTGGCAGTAACCCTCAGCCAATCGCGGGGGTTAGGGACCCACCCCACCCACAATGCACGAAATTCCACGATATGCGGAAGCGGTTGGGGGGGTGGGGGGCAATTGCGCACCTGTCCAAGACGTCTTGGCGTGACATGCACAGGCGGTGTTGCGGGATCTGAACTCCCGCCGCTGCCAGCCCGCGCTGTCCGAGACTTCTCAGAGGGGCCGGGGGGTGGGGAGCGACGTGATCGCTCTCCGCTGCCCCTCCGCGCAGCTCCGAGGTGCAAGTACTGTGATCCCACGATATAGCGGGACCGCAGTACCTGAACCGTGAAATGGCAGGGGGTGACTGTACCACCAATCATTCTGGACTGAAGTGACTTTTCTGTCTTTCCTTTCTTAACATATTTTCTTTGTCTTAAAAAACAACAGCACCTCACACAGTGTTGGCGAACGTCTGGCACGGGTACCAAAAGTGGCCCTCGGAGCTCTTTCTGTGGGCACCGGACATCGCCCCTTCACAGCCACCTGTATTCAGGTTAAATGGCTGTATTTGGCACTTTGTGAAAAATTAGTGGGTTTTGAATTGCAATTTGGGCACTCAGTCTCTAAAAGGTTCACCATCACTAACCAAAGAAGCAATGAGAAAGCATGGGATGATTACAACTGGGGATGCAAAGCCTTCCACATAATTCCATAAACGAGGCAGGAAGATTGCAAAATAAAAATTTGCCTGAGGGCACCCTGTCTATTCTTAAATTTACATTTCCATCATGGGCGTCGTGGCTGAGTCCCTCGTGGAGGTAGTCCCATTGGAGCTTCAGAGGCAGTTATCCCAACATTTTGTTTATAGAGCTGCTGGCTTCTTCAAAGTCCAGAGAAGGTAATAACATTTCTCACCTGTTTGAAGATCTGGTTAAAAGACAGCTAATTCTTGATTTCGTGCGCCAACCAACCTGATACAGTACTTGGATTTCATAGGTTGACACAGTCATATACTCCTGCTACCACCCTTCCATTGTGGAAGGCAAGCAGGGTGCAGTTTCTAGCAAATGTAAATTAATGAGGCAGGAATCCAGGGTACTGATAGAAATTAAGTAGTCATTAAGATTATTTCAGCAGACATGCTGGCACAGGTAAAATTAACAACCCAAATCTACCTTTTTAAAAACATACTCATTTGAATATTTTCATTTATTTTTGCACACTGCACTATGAAGAGAAAGTCCACAGTTCATTTATTTTGTTAATTGCATTTCTGCTAGTTATTACATTGAAAGGAGATTTAATTCCTGGCTTACAAAAATTTCTCACAAAAGGGGGAGAATCACATGATGAATTTGTTTTTCCAACATTGCAACACAGTATGCATAATCAGTGTGTCATTTTACTATAGAAACATATGGTATTTAGAAGCAATTCGCTGGAAAACAAGAACCAAGAGTCTTCCAGACAAAGGTTCTCCCCATCCTCCATATTGCATCTGATTCATGATTTATTTGATTGTTTTTTCCTGCTACCTACATGATAGCTAGAAATCTAGTAATAAACCAGAATAATAAATCAGAATGAGCCCATTTGAATCAATGGAAGTTACACAGCTCTTGACAAATCCCACAGAATCAATGGGTTTACTGTAGTTGTGATGTACTACTGGATTTCAGCAATGTTTTCTTTGTCTCAGTTAATCCAGTTTTAACATTCCTTCCTTCCTTCCTTCCTTCCTTCCTTCCTTCCTTCCTTCCTTCCTTCCTTCCTTCCTTCCTCCGTCACCCAGCAATTGGTCTGCGGAGGTAGAAATAATGGAGCAATGAATGTGCTGCAACTTCTTCCCCTCTTTTCTCTCCCCCCCCATCTTCCAGTTGCATTAATGGCAGACTGCAATTAATGACAAACAGACTTTGGAAATTAAGAGCCTTATTTCATGTCCCTTTCATCGCGGTTTGCTGTCCCGCTTGGGACCGGTACAAAGAAATGTTACTCCACGTCCATTGCGTGACAATGGGAGTTCGTCCTAACCATGCCCCCTGAGTTGGGATTTAAGCGGGTTGAGAGATTCCCCCCCTCCCGCCTCAGGAATCTGCTCGTCTCGGTTCTCATTCTGAGACGAGTGCCCGTGAGGTAAGGCTCGTCACGCAACATGCCATTCACCATCTAGTGGCAGGAGTGTGAAGTGCCATTCACCAGTACATTCCCTATGGAGTCAGCAACGCAGTGCAGAGAGATTAAAAGACAAATGCCTCGAACTTAGCTCCATAACGCATTAAAGGCAAAGTTGAGGAGATTCGAAAGAACAAAAAACGGAAAGTCGGACCAAAGAAAAAACCGAGAATGATGGCTAAGTTCAGATATCACAAAACAAGGACGTGCAGTAACAGTCATCATGGTACCATCAATCATGCCTGTGAGTACACAGGAACAGGGACAGTACTGGAACAAGACCATGTGACCGCGAGCGACGTGATCACGAAACGAACATCTACTCGGAACGAGAAAGGACATGAAGTAACCGTCTAAGTTTTAAAAAAGGAGAGTTGAAGAGTAATAGAATTAATGGGATATGGAATCAATTTATAAATGCTATATTGGGTAAAGGGGAAAAATGCCAAACCAAGATTGTATGTGCTTTTGGAAAGGATATGGAAAAAGTTTTTAAAAATGGAAAAAAAACATCAGGGACTTGAGGGGGAAAATTGAGCAAGATGTATTGGTCCCCAGGGTGATGAGAGCACTGTATTCTGTTGTTGTTGTTGTTGTTGTTGATGATGATGATGATGATGATGATGTACACAATTTGTATTTTAGTAATGAAAATGGAAGGGTGTGTGTTCCTGGACATTAATAAAAGGCGTTTCTCATTTCTCCAAGCCACTCTTTCTTATGCCATCCAAACTGGGAATGTATAGTTTAAGTGTTCCCTTCAATTCAGAACTCCAGCCGGAAGACAAAGACAGAGGTTGAGTTTGTTTTCCTTTCTTGACTTTCAGATTGGCTAACGTGCCACTTAAGGGTGTCGGGGGGTGTAGGGCAAAGCAAAATCATGTGGCTTCAAGGCACCTCTACCACCTGAGGTTGGAAGCTAACTGCTCACCTCATCTTGTGCTGAGATGGCACCACCCTTAGTTAGAAGAAGAGGAGGAGGCACAGGCAGCATGCCCAATGGTCAAAAGAAGAAGAATGAGAAGAGAAGGTGGCCTCTGCAGCACCTGCTCCCCGACCATTGCCACAGGCTCGAACCTACTGCTAAAGTATAAAACCCTGTTATGCAGATAGGGATTAGTTATGTTCAAGGAAAATATAAACTACTAGCAGAGATTAGCAGCCTTTGTGGAAGAATAAATGCACTTAGTGATTATGGAGCTAGGAGACATACGGACAAGGCAATAGAACTTAGTTCAAAACTTATATTACATATTTACACATGACAAAGAGTAATATACACTGACAATATACAAAGTGCAGCATATAGAGAAGATACAACAGAGCATGGGGAAAGCTGCCTCTCACCTTAGGCAGTCCCACTTTACATTGGTTTGCCTGCTACTTTTATACATACAGCCACCTGCTGTAGCCCAATCACATCCTTGATGAAGTGAGGTGATCAAAGTATTTCACCTGGCACTAATCATCCTGACCTTACAGGCTCAGTATCCTTTGCACCTGTGTCCTAGACCTACCACACATTCTTGTCTAGCTCATGACATGGCACAATTTTCAGAATCCATTTTGTAATCTGTTAAATACATTTTACAGACATTCTGTCAAAATCTACAATCCTTGACATCTACTCTGCCTAACCCGCTTTTTCTGTGTTCGCGACCCTGGACTGAAATTGGTGGCTCCACCAAGTAGAAATGCGGCTGCCTCCTCCTCTTTCACTTCCTTTGCCTTCTTTTTGTTTTCCTAAAGGGAAGAGTGTGAGGTAACCAGAGCCACAACCTGCCCACCCGAAGTAGATCTGGAGTGCTGGGTGAAGCAGTGGCTTATCTCCTCAGGAGCCAGGGCCCTAATCCGGATAGAAATCGGGTTAAAGGAAAAAGCACCCAGAGCTTTCAACCACTGAGGCCGCTGCCTCACTCACCCTAATCTCAGTGGCTCTCAACCTGTGGGTCCCCAGATGTTCCTGGAATGCAACTCCCAGAAATCCTGGCCAGCTCAGCTAGTGATGAAGACTTCTGGGGGTTGCAGTCCAGGAGCATCTGGGGACACACAGGTTGAGAACCACTGCACGTAATGGGAGTGTCAGCCCTGGAACTAGATGTCACTTGGAGGAATAGAAAAGTTTTCCTGCTCATCCTTTACATTCACCAGATCTTGGGCTTTATTTATTTATTTATTTATTTATTTATTTATTTATTTATTTATTTATTTATTTATTTATTTGTGTCAAGGTTACATCCATTTATCTGTAGAATCAGAAAAAAATAGAAAATTAACTTAAAAAGTAATTGATTACATTGAATATTAGAAATGAGGAAAATAATTTGTATTAATGTTGAATGGCGCTTATTGTTTATTAATTTGTCCTGGAAGTACAGCTCACTTTGGAACAGCAAAGGGGAAAAAAACATTAATTTGTGGATGGTAAAGAAAAATAAAGGCCTGTAGGTAGAAGGAGCAATCACAGGAAAAGGTAATGTTATTGCAACAGAACCTTGCCCTTCTAGTCATCAAGAGGAATTTATTTCATTCAATTTATTTATTGTTAGTGGAGCATGAAGAACTGTGTAAATCAATACAACTCTGATTTGGATAATGTAATCAAAAGGCTATATTTGGTATCCTCTGGAATCACACGTTTGGCAACCCTAATCTTAAATTTAAATGTCAAATGGAGATTAGAGAGGATAGGCCAGGATATAATCAAGGATACACACTGACCTCGCAGGCAACATAATCTAGCATTCCCTTTGTGTTCACATCAGTATTAAATCAGAATGGTAATTATTGAAAGCATTTACATTTCCCCTCCTCATACTTCAGGACAGGACATGTTAGTCTTTCAAGGTCACATTTTGTTGCAGATTTCACAAAGAACTAAACGTGTAGGAGACTTCTTGTTGTGACATTATCCCCTGAAAAGTTACGAGAAGCATTCTCTAGCTTTGGCGACCAGATGTATGCCTTTCCCCACCATCTGAGCATACTCATCATAGAATCATAGAATCATAGAATCATAGAGTTGGAAGAGACCTCAAGGGCCATCTAGTCCAACCCCCTGCCATGCAGGAACCCCATCACAATATTTCCGATAGAGCATGAGAATGTGGTCCCATTATACATTTGGTCAGAAATAAATCTCACTGAGTTTCACTGGGACTTCATTTTAGGTCAAGTGGACCAAGATACATTCCAGTGGAACCAAGCCAGGCCTAAATTTCTCTGGGTGACATTGCAGTTCCTACCTTGACTTTTTTATTATGCAAGAATAGAATCACAGAATCACAGTATCATTGTAGGGTTGGAAGGGACCTTGGAGGTCTTCTAGTCCATTCCTGCTGGCCTTCAAAAAGGCTCTTAAAACATTGCTTTTTAGAGAGGCATTTGGAGACCATCAGTTTGTGTAGGTTCCCCCCCCTTCCCCTGAGACATACTTGCCGCCATCTTTGCTGTTTTTCATTTCCATTTCCATTTTTATTCTTTTTATTTTGATATTGATGTTATCGTAACGTATACTGTTGTGAACCGCCCGGAGTTCCATTGGAAGACGTGTGGTATAGAAATACAAAAATAAATAAATAAATGAATAATAGTCCAACTCCTTGCCCAAGGCAGGAGACCTCATACCATCCCGGAGAGATGGCTGCCCAATCTTTTCTTTGAAAACCTCCAGCGATGGGGCACCCAGAACACTTGGATGCAAGCGGTTTAATGGCTCTCGCCGTCAGGAAATTTCTCCTAAGTTTCAGGTTGGCTCCCCCTCTGATGAGTTTCCACCCATAGAATTCCATACACCTGTACATAAATTAATGTGCTTAAGCAGGAGGACATAATAAGGGCATTCTTTAAGAACTGAAAAGCTTGCCCAAATGACGTAAATAGAAAAAACACAGAATGACTAGCCTAACAGAATCTGAAGGAATCTGAGGATTGTTACTGATGTAAAAAGTAGGAATTAAAAGCATTATTTAACTATATCAGACACACAAAGCCATCCACGGAGAAAGCAGCTCTGTTAGTCCATGAGAACGATAAAATAATACTCCATGGCAATGGGGGACACCGCATAAAATTAAACACATTTTTAAGGGCATGCTAAAAACAACAGCCCAGTTGTTTTAGAAGGAAGTTCCTGGAAAGAATTAATAAAGGGCAGACGTGCTAACGATAGGAAGAACATTTGAGAGAGCGTTCTGTTGTAGCCGATCACGCTATGGAGCTCCTGTGATGCCACATTGGCAAAAAGTAGATGTTCTCAAATTGATAACTTTGGGGGGGGGGGGAGGCAACACACACTTTGAGAAAAACAACTCAATCCCACTGCCAAGAATTTCATTTTCCACTAGCAAATCCAAGTAGATTCACTCAGGGCTTGAAACCCCTTGTTCCAGTGTTTTCTGCCTTTTCTTCCAAGACCTCAATTTTTTTCTTTTTCATGTTTGTCTTTTTTCCTTCCTGCCCCCAAAAGTCATTCAACCTAGTCTTAACGCTTCTCCCCAACTTTACCAAGCATCAGCAGTCTCCCCCTCCCCCCCCCAGTCGCCATTTTTTGTCCCCTGAATACTGGCCGCCACATTTGCATGTTTGCTTGATTGTTTGCTTATACAAATCCCGTGATGGGGCCATGAAAGGAATTCCCTGCACCTTGTGCAAGGGCATGTGTGTCCACACACATTTCCCAATCAATAGCACACTTTCCAATCCACTTGGCAGTTAGGGAACGAAAGGTTGTACTTCTTTAGTTTCTTCCCAAATAACACGAAGACAAAAAACTGCCCAGAACCTGGGATACTATACTGTACATTATATGATATGCAGCAAGTATACCTTTCCACAAATTGAGAGGTTCCATTTGTGGACTGGAGAGTCCATAAAGCCGGGGAAAGTGTTTGAGGCATGTCTGATATGCTCAGCCTCATACTCACAACTAGAGATGGGCACGACTTAGCGGTATTCCCGTTTCCGTTTCCGTTACTCGGTTCCGGTTCCGTTACTCTACGGAAACGGTAACGGGAATCACTCCGCCAGACTTTGAGCTCGAACCAACGAACGAACAATTTGGTCTGATTTGTCGTGCTCGTTACTTGCACGCGGCGATCGCGCAATGCCAAGCGGCACAGAAAAAAAGTTTTTAAAAGTTAAAAAAAAACCCGATTCCCGGTCCAAAATGGCGACCGCAATATTTTTTTTGAAATCCTTGCCCAAAACCCCACCAAAGCACCACAGAAACATGCGAAAGTAACCTATTTTAAATGCTTGATTTTTTACAGTAGCAGCAGTGGGTTTGTCTTGCCAAAATACGTCTCCGTTGATTTTATTTTATTTTTTCTTAATTTATTTTTTTTTACACCTGCGCAACGATGGGCTGGCCATGGGACGGGACCATGCAAATTTTTGGAGCCATTCCACCAATCGCATGGACAGGTTTTGACTGACACTTCTGGATGTGCCAGAGGGCATAAAAAGCCGAGGCAGTTCCAGTCCATCACAGTCTGGGCTTGGATCTTGTGGAGGGTGGTCAGGGCTGGATTGCTGCGCTCAGTCTAGTTTCGATTTCGCGGTCGCGGTCTCGGTCTCGCTAGGCAGGGAGGGAATTGAATTGATATTAATTCGAATCGCAAAACATAATAATTTCTTCTATTCCCTGTGGGGAATAGCAACACAGTGTTTATTCTCTTTTTTGTTTTCTCCATTTTTGAGGAAGAGTTCCGTACGTTTTATATTTGCTTCAAGGGGGAGGGAAGATTTGAGTGGGAGCGGTAGGGGAGGGGAGGTGCTGCGGATTTATTTTGAAAATATATTATTTTATATTACACTACCATACCATTTCTTTTGTATCCCAATTTCCCACCAAGTTCATTTACTTGGCCAAGGTCCTTTTACCCTGCGCCTAAAGCTTTTTTGCTGCTGTTGCGATTGGGGTTTTGGAAGGGAATCCAGCAACCCCTATCCTACCCTAGTAGCAGCTTATAGTTTTATTCCATTTATTTTCTATTTTACAGTTTGTTAGCAACAAGTGGCTGGCAAGCAACAGCCAAGGTCCAGTAGTACTAGTGCTTAGAAGGGGAGGTTGGAGGCTGTGGATTAAATTATTTTAAAAATATTACAGAGTGCAGACTGAGTACTAGGCAGAGTCTCCCTCGCCAACCAGTGAGTGCACTCAAATTTCTCAAACACATTTGTTTTGGCAACAAGGCTAGGGCACCTTCCTCTATAGAACATTTTACAATTTCATTTTACTTAACACTATAGATATTCTTTGAATTTCTTTCACTTGTCCAACACCTCATTCATTTTTTTGCAGTCAGGCACTCAAACAAACATTTGTTGAAGGGCAGGCACCCAGCCACCTCTATAGAACTTTTTCTTCAATTACATCTTTGAAGAAGTTCCACTCATCTTAGTTACTGTGCATTATTTGTGAAAGTTGGGTGCTGCCAGATTTTGCAAACCCCTTGCTTCTATTAGCTTGGTTTTTGTGCAGTTGTTGTATAACTTACATCTGTGAAGAAGTTAAGTTACAGTTCTCCTAATTACACTTGCCCTGTGCATTAATTTGTGAAACTTGTTTGCCAGGATTGGCAAACCCCTTGCTCCTATTACCTTGTTTGTTGTGCTGCTGTTGTGAGTCCATCTCACTCATTTACTTGTTGCCACTTGCCACCACAGTCTACATACACAATCCAATTACAACTGGGAAGAAATTACAGTTCTCCTCCTAATTACACTTGCCCTGTGCAGGGCATTGAGAGACTTAGTTGGGTGCCAGGATTGGCAAACCCCTAGCTCCTATTTCCTTGTTTGTTGTGCTGCTGTTGTGAGTCCATCTCACTCATTTACTTGCCACCACAGTCTACATACACAATCCAATTACAACTGGGAAGAAGTTACAGTTCTCCTCCTAATTACACTTGCCCTGTGCAGGGCATAGAGAGACTTAGTTGGGTGCCAGGATTGGCAAACCCCTAGCTCCTATTTCCTTGTTTGTTGTGCTGCTGTTGTGAGTCCATCTCACTCATTTACTTGTTGCCACTTGCCACCACAGTCTACATACACAATCCAATTACAACTGGGAAGAAATTACAGTTCTCCTCCTAATTACACTTGCCCTGTGCAGGGCATTGAGAGACTTAGTTGGGTGCCAGGATTGGCAAACCCCTAGCTCCTCTTTCCTTGTTTGTTGTGCTGCTGTTGTGAGTCCATCTCACTCATTTACTTGCCACCACAGTCTACATACACAATCCAATTACAACTGGGAAGAAGTTACAGTTCTCCTCCTAATTACACTTGCCCTGTGCAGGGCATAGAGAGACTTAGTTGGGTGCCAGGATTGGCAAACCCCTAGCTCCTATTTCCTTGTTTGTTGTGCTGCTGTTGTGAGTCCATCTCACTCATTTACTTGCCACCACAGTCTACATACACAATCCAATTACAACTGGGAAGAAATTACAGTTCTCCTCCTAATTACACTTGCCCTGTGCAGGGCATAGAGAGACTTAGTTTGGTGCCAGGATTGGCAAACCCCTAGCTCCTATTTCCTTGTTTGTTGTGCTGCTGTTGTGAGTCCATCTCACTCATTTACTTGCCACCACAGTCTACATACACAATCCAATTACAACTGGGAAGAAGTTACAGTTCTCCTCCTAATTACACTTGCCCTGTGCAGGGCATAGAGAAACTTAGTTGGGTGCCAGGATTGGCAAACCCCTAGCTCCTATTTCCTTGTTTGTTGTGCTGCTGTTGTGAGTCCATCTCACTCATTTACTTGTTGCCACTTGCCACCACAGTCTACATACACAATCCAATTACAACTGGGAAGAAGTTACAGTTCTCCTCCTAATTACACTTGCCCTGTGCAGGGCATTGAGAGACTTAGTTGGGTGCCAGGATTGGCAAACCCCTAGCTCCTATTTCCTTGTTTGTTGTGCTGCTGTTGTGAGTCACTCATTTACTTGCACAGTTCCTTGGTGCTTTTCCTTACTATCACATTATACATTCCCTGGCCTGAGCCACAAGAAGTGAGAAAAATGAGGAGGGGTCGCACAGCTAAAGGGCAGGGGAGGGGGACCCCTACTAAGATAAATAGGGGCACGTTTCTGAGGGAAGGGACAGGAAGTAGTGCAGAAAGTGATACTGGTGCAACTCCCTCCTCGAGTAGCAGTGCCAGTGGCACAAGCAGCAATGTGCCATCGTCTGTCACCGAGGGAAGCATGGATGAGGCGTACCAAATCCCATCTTCGTTACCTGACAGCCCCACCCTTGATCAGCAAGAAGACAAGGGCTCTGATTCTGAAATGGCATCAGAATCAGAATCGGGCTCCTTGTATCTAAACCTGCCAGATTCTGAGGACCTGTTGGCAGGGTCAGACTTAAGGCAGGCTCCAGGCAGTGACGGAAGGAGCAGCCCTCTTTCCACCCAGAGTACCACCAGTGAGAGCAGTAGTACTAGTCTACTTTCCCGGCAGGGCAGAGGCCACACCAGCACCACAGCAGCGGCAGCGGCAGGCAATAACAGAGGGGGCGTTACTTTCTGTAAGCCACGAGGGTGTCTCTGGGAGCATTTTGAGAACAGCCCCCAAGACGCAAGGATGGCGGTGTGCAAGATATGCGGGGTGGTCTTGCGCAGGGGGAATGACCCCAAACACCTCTCCTCAAGTGGGTTGCGCAGCCATCTGATGAGGAAGCACCCTGGGACTCTGCCTGGAACCCTGTCAGGCCCTTGCTCTTCAGGGAGGAAGAGAGGGGAAGAAGGGTTAGAGATAGAGAAAGAAAAACACAGCTCCGCTAGTGAGAGTGGGAAGAGGCAGGCCACTCTGCAGGAAGTGGGGCTGTTGGGTGGGACTTTTGTCAGCCCGCGAAATAGGGCCAAAGCACAGGAGACCACCACTCGAGTGGTGGGGTGAAATGGTGGCCATGAACGGGTTGCCCCTCTCCTTTGTGGAGTCATCAGGCTTCAGGCACCTGATGAAGCACGTGGCACCATGGTACGAGACTCCATCCCAGCGTACCTTCAGCAGGCGGGTGCTTCCCTCCCTTTATGAGTCTGTCAGGGACAGGATCCGGGCCCTGCTGCAGGCGGCCAGAGGGAGGAAGATCCACTTCACTTCCGACCTCTGGACCGGTGGGCACCACGGATACCTCTCACTGACGGCTCATTGGTGGCAACCCAAGGAGGTCCTGGAGCCCCGGTCAGCCCATGAGCAGCTGCAGGGGGAGGCACAAGGCAACACCCCAAGAGGGTATAGGGTGGTGCTTCTCCAGGCACAAAGCATGGAGGACAACGCCACAGGGATCAACATTGCTGACGTTCTCAAGACAGCAATAAGAGAGTGGGGATTGGGGACAGAGGGACAGGTCAATCGTGGAGTCATGGTTACAGACGCGGGCCGTAACATGACCAACGCGGTTCTTGGGGCAGGGTTCCAGGGCATCGTGTGCGTAGCACACAAACTGCATCTAGTGGTGGGCGATGCCATTGGCCTGGGTGCACCAAAGGACTCCTGGAGTGAGGGGACCACGGAGACCAGGGCCTTGCTGGACAAGTGCCGGAAGATCGTGGGGCACTTCGCTCGCAGTGTCAAGGCAGCCAGGATGATGCGTGAGAGGCAGGCGGAGACGGGCCGACCGGAGCACGTCCTGATCCAGGACGTGACCACCCGGTGGAACTCCACCCACGAAATGGTCAAGCGTCTGGTGGAGCAGAAGGAAGTGGTGGAATACATCATGTCAACCACCCCAGTCCTGCATGAGGGGAGGGAATTGGACCTTGGTGCTACCGAGTGGCTCGCCCTCTCCCAGATGGCGGGTATCCTGCAGCCTTTTGAGGAGACCACTCACGTCCTCAGCAGCTACAACGCCAGCCTGGGCCATGTTCTCCCCCTGGTCAATGCCCTTCGCCAACGCCTAGAGACCAGTATCCGGGAAGAAGGCAATCTTCTCCCTAAGAGCAGGGCATTGGCAGACAGGCTGTTGACCGGCGTGGATACCCGCCTTGGCCCACTCAGAAGGGAAAAGGTGTACCAGATGGCCTGCCTGTGCGACCCTCGCGTCAAGGGTTCCCTGGCGGCCAGCACTGCCGAACTGAAATCCTGGAAGACGGAGCTATGCCGTCAAGTCAGGGCTGTCTCCGATGAGGGCCAGGCGTTTCAGAGGGCGCACGGAAGCCAGAGCGATGCTGAGGAGGAGTCCTCGCAAGGATCCACATCCCTCTGTACTCCAGGAGCGTTCACCCAGAGACCAGGTTCCGTTCCAGCAGCCAACTACCTGGCCTCTGCCCTAGCCATGGCAGTTTCCTCCTCAGTGGTGGCAAGGGAGGAAGAAGTAGCAGACCCCGCTCAGACCATGGTGAAGGAGTACATGGCCGAGCCCCTCCAACCCCTCAGCTCGGACCCACTGCACTACTGGGCCAGAAAGGCAGACCTCTGGCCCGCTCTTTCAACTCTGGCGTTGGACCTCTTGTCTATCCCACCCACCAGTGTCCAGAGTGAGCGTGTCTTCTCCCACATGGGAGATGTCCTGAGGCCGCGCCGCTGTCGCCTGGACCCGGAGACGGTGGAAAGGTTGACTTTCATCCGCTTCAACCTTTCCACCTTGGGATTACCCCAACACTCCAAGAACTAAGTTGCTGCCTGTAACCTAACCTCCTGCCTGCAACCCTCCATGCCTGCCTGCAAGCCTGCCTGCCTCCCCTTGGCCCTACGAGCCTGCCTGCCTGCCTGCCTGCCTGCCTGGCCCTGTGACTACCTGCCGACTCCAGTGCCTAATGCCTGCAGAACTGCCTGCCTGCCTACCTGTATTCTCTCACACACACAATTGAAGGGTACTATTAGTGGCCCAATTTTTCTTGCCCTGGCCTGTCTCCAAACCAGGCAGGGCCACTCAAAGTGTCATTGGAAAGGGTCTGTCTGTATTGGCCCAATGTTTCTCCTTTTGCCATGGCTGGTCTGAGAGAGACCCTAATACCTGCCTTCCTTGGTGCTTCACGCCATTCCCTTGGCCCTACGAGCCTGCCTGCCTGCCTGTATTCTCTCACACACACAATTGAAGGGTACTATTAGTGGCCCAATTTTTCTAGCCCTGGCCTGTCTCCAAACCAGGCAGGGCCACTCAAAGTGTCATTGGAAAGGGTCTGTCTGTATTGGCCCAATGTTTCTCCTTTTGCCATGGCTGGTCTGAGAGAGACCCTAATACCTGCCTTCCTTGGTGCTTCACACCATTCCCTTGGCCCTACGAGCCTGCCTGCCTGCCTGCCTGCCTGCCTGCCTGCCTACCTGTATTCTCTCACACACAAAGTGGTGAGGAAGCACTTTACAACAACCTACCTCAAAGACTGAGTATCAGGGGGCAAGCTCCCCTCCTTACAGCCTTAAAGAAATAGACCCACCCAGTTCTCCTGCTTCCACTCTGTCTTCTTGGTTGCCAAAACCCGGTCTCCTGGGGTGGCGAGAGAAACTCTGCCTGCCAAGGAAGCCTCCATGTTTGGTTCTTGGTGGATACTCTGTCCCACACTGACTGTGTGAGTCTGTAATTTACACAGACCTAGCTCTGTCTCCTCCGCCACTCTTTCTACTGGGCTGCCAGCCGTGGCTCACAAAGAAGGGAAACGTCCTTGTTGTGTGTGCGTACTCCTGGCCGAAAGTCCCCCTGTGTGGATCTTGGTGCTGTGCTGTGTGATTCATTGTGCGCACACTTGGTGCTTAAACATTTTATAATCATTTCTGCCCTAACCCCAGAACAAAGGCTGCCGGACCAGAAAAGTTACTGGTTGCAAATCTAGGTTGTGATTGATGATGATGATTGAGTTATGGGAACACTCTTCAGGAACAGCTGGTGGTTGGCTTAGGGTTAGGGTTAAGGGGGATGTTTAGGCCTCCGCTACTCTGTCCTCTGGGCTGCACCACACTGTGTCTCACTAAGAAGGGCTGGAGTGGAATGTACTTGCGCGTACCACAGTTCAGCACAATAATCGTTTGTTTCTTAGAAATAGAAGAGCCTTTCAGGAGGAAGTTCCAGGCTTGGCTCTTGGAGTTGTGGAACTGCTGTGATTCACTACGAAGGGCATGGAGATGGAATGCCGGCACGGCAGTTAGGAGCAGTCTACCAGCACACAGCTGGGAAAGAAAGTCAGAAAGCTTGGCTTGCTGTCCTTTTGGAAGCCTGTGTGGTCAAAGACTCAGACTCACTCTAGCTCTGTGTCTTCTCCCTGCCTGCCTGTCAGGCTCCCCCCACTTCCGGCTTAGAGGAGGCCTTCCAGCCGCTTCTCCTTCACCCTAACATCATGGTCCAGTTAGTGCTTCAAGTTCAGCCCTGTCGCCACTGCCCTCAACTTGCCCATGCAGCAACCACGGCTGTGCCCGCTTCTTGGCGGAAAACCTCTTGAAGACCAACTGTAACAGTGCATTCACTCAACAACTATTTGTTTGCACACACTGTGCCTCACAGAGAAGGGAATTGTGCTTGTGTGCTAGAAAACAGCCGTGGGGTGGGCCCGTGATTAGGCAGAACTCATGTGAAAGCACCCTTGGACTCTGCCTGGGACAGTGACAGGACTCTGCAGGAAGGAGTGCCGCAGTGTGGGAGTGTTGTCAGCCTCCGGACCGCCAATTAGTCTTCAGTGGGCTGCCATTGCCATACACTGTGGCTCACAAAGAAGGGCAACTTACTGCTGTGCTGGTGGCCCTCTGTCACCGTTACAAATAGGACAGTTTATCAGAAAGTTCAAGGCTTGGCTCTTAGAGTTGTGGGGAATGTGATTCACTACGAAGGGCATGCCACTGGGATGCAATGCACTGACTGTGGCTCTCTGTGAAGGGAGGGAGCAAGGAAGCCTCCACTCCAGGCTTGGTTCTTTGTGGGTACTCTGACTCACACAGACAGTGAGCCTGTGTTTCTCAGGCCTACTGTCTTCCGTGGACTGCAAAGCTATGTCTCACTGAGAAGGGAACATGGCTGTGCTGGCCTGCTAGGAGTTTATGGGCGGGGAAAGCAGCACACAGCTGTGTAGGAAGACCCTCTGGCTTGCAGTCCTTTTGTCAGAGTGGTCTCAGGCCTCAGAGTCAGACACCATGTGGACTCTGCTTTTCCACTGGGCTGCCAACTGTGGCTCACGAAGAAGGGCAATTTCCTGGCGTCCTCCTCAGGCCATTCAGTCACGCTGGGGAGCTGGAGCTTCCTGGCAATGTTCCTCCCCTACGGAGGCCCTGTGGCCTCAGACTCAGGCTATGTGGCCTCCTCCAGCCACTCTTTCCTCTTGGATGCAAAACACTGTGGCTCACTAAGAAGGAAAGAGAAGTTGTGTGTGCAGCACGCACTCCAGTAGTTTCTCTGACAGTTCCATCCAGGCTTGGCTGTTGGAGTTGTAGGAGCTGGGATTCACAACGAAGGCCATGGTCGTGGTCGGGATTGCTGGCCCAGCATTCAATTACTCCAGCTTGTGGCCTCCGCCACTCTTTCCTCTGGGATGCAAAACACTGTGCCTCACTAAGAAGGGAAGAGTAGTTGGGTGCCAGCACTCCAGTAGTTTCTCTGACAGTTCCATCCAGGCTTGGCTGTTGGAGTTGTAGGAGCTGGGATTCACAACGAAGGCCATGGTCGTGGTCGGGATTGCTGGCCCAGCATTCAATTACTCCAGCTTGTGGCCTCCGCCACTCTTTCCTCTGGGATGCAAAACACTGTGCCTCACTAAGAAGGGAAGAGTACTTGGGTGCCAGCACTCCAGTAGTTTCTCTGACAGTTCCAGGCTTGGCTGTTGGAGATGTAGGAGCTGGGATTCACAACGAAGGCCATGGTCGTGGATTGCTGGCCCAGCATTCAATTACTCCAGCTTGTGGCCTCCGCCACTCTTTCCCCTGGGGTGCAAGACACTGTGCCTCACAACGAAGATAAGAGGACTTGGGTGCCAGCCCTCCATTAGTTTATTGCAAAGTTGCAGGCTTGGCTCTTGGAGTTGTGTGGGAACCAACTGTGATTCACAAAGAAGGGCATGGTAGTAGACTGCCGGGCCAGCAGGTAGCAAGTCTACCAGCACACAGCTGGGGACTTGGGGAGGAAGAGTCAGACTCAGAATGTGGCTTGCTGTCCTTTTTGCAGCCAGTGTGGTGCCAGACCAAACTCAAGGTGATTGGCCTCCTCCTCCAGTCTTTCCTCTGGGCTGCAAGACACCGTGTTTCACATGGAAGGGGGTCCCTGATACAGCACCGCCAAGACTTAGTCAAAAAGTGACATGTGGTGGACGGTGGTGCATCGCAGGCAGTGTGGTGCCAGACCAAACTCAAGGTGATTGGCCTCCTCCTCCAGTCTTTCCTCTGGGCTGCAAGACGCCGTGTTTCACACAGCAGGGAGGTACTGATTTGAACAGCATTCGTACGTACAGCACCACACCAAGACTTAGTCAAAAAGTGACATGTGGTGGACAGTGGTGCATCGCAGCCAGTGTGGTGCCAGACCAAACTCAAGGTGATTGGCCTCCTCCTCCAGTCTTTCCTCTGGGCTGCAAGACACCGTGTTTCACATGGAAGGGGGTCCCTGATACAGCACCGCCAAGACTTAGTCAAAAAGTGACATGTGGTGGACGGTGGTGCATCGCAGGCAGTGTGGTGCCAGACCAAACTCAAGGTGATTGGCCTCCTCCTCCAGTCTTTCCTCTGGGCTGCAAGACGCCGTGTTTCACACAGCAGGGAGGTACTGATTTGAACAGCATTCGTACGTACAGCACCACACCAAGACTTAGTCAAAAAGTGACATGTGGTGGACAGTGGTGCATCGCAGGCAGTGTGGTGCCAGACCAAACTCAAGGTGATTGGCCTCCTCCTCCAGTCTTTCCTCTGGGCTGCAAGACGCCGTGTTTCACACGGAAGGGGGGTACTGATTTGAACAGCGTTCGTACTACGTACAGCACCACCCAAGAGTTTGTCAGAAAGTGCCATGTGGTGCATCGCAGGCAGTGTGGTGCCAGACCAGACTCAAGGTGATTGGCCTCCTCCGCAACTCAGTCCTCTGGGCTGCAAGACACTGTGACCCAAGGCCAGTGGCATTTAAATTCCTGTCATGCCATTCAGCTCCATCCTTTTTATACTGGAGCTGGCAATGAGCCTGCCGCACTCTGGCTCTGTGCTGTGGTGCTCTCATACTCTGCCTTGTGGCCTGACCGGAGTGGCCGCCCTTACTCTGGCCTTATGGACCAGAGATAGTCCTCCTCCTTGTAGAGCCTAGTGGGCTGGGCTGTGGGCTGTAAAACTTAAGCCAGAGCAACCCAGAGCCCTATCCCATTCCCATCCCTACCAAAACTATTCCTGGCTGTAGCTCCTAGCTAGGTGCGTAGCTTAACCACCTCAGGCTCTAACTGCTAATTTTTTTTTGACCATGACCAAAAGCAGGGTTGCATTGGCTTTGGCTTTATTGCTTGTCCTTTAAGTGTGTGTGACTTTGACTGTGAATGTGAAGTGAAGGCAGAAGGACCTTGGTGATGGGGGGCCAATTTGAGAGGAGTAGAGGAGTAGACCCCTCATTCAGATTTGGGGAGGAACGGAATGTCTGTTTCTCCTGCTGCCTCTGAGAGAGGTGGAGGGGAGATGGGATGGATTCAAAACCAAACAACAAAAAAGTACAACAAACAGGCACGTCAGCCAGACCAAGTAGGGTGGCTGGCTGGTTCAGCATCAGCAGATTCAGCAGCACAGCAGACCAAGAGAAAAAAAGAAATGCAAATTTGTTTCTGCCCCATTTTGTTTGCTTAGGATGCACTAGCTTTGTTGTGCAGCAGCAAGTCCATCACCCAGGCAGGTTTAAACTGTATTTCGCCTGCTCATTTGCGGGACCCGCGCCCACCCGCCCACGCGCCCACCCGCCCGCGCGCGTGCCCGCCCGCCCGCCCGCCCGCCCACGCACCCGCCCGCGCGCTAGCCACTCCCCCTGCCCTGCCGCTGCCGCTGCCGCCGCCCACGCATGTCAAAATGCGCGAAATCGCGACAGAAACGGAAACGAAAAAAAAACGAAAAAAACGAACCGACTAATTTTTGCGAATTTTCGCGAAAAACGGAGACGACCCGAAACGGAATCGGCCCGACTAACGACAACTCGAAAAAATTTTTTTCCAAGTCGTGCCCATCTCTACTCACAACCCACCTGTAAAACTGGACTGTTCAGACGGATCTGACCCGGGTTAAAGTCATTGTAAGGATGAGCTCATACAGGGGGGGGGGGGGAATTTCTGTATGCTGAACCCAACAAGAACTGGGGGGGGGAATGCTTTTCTTGACTACCGCTCCCATGATTCCTTAGCCATCATAGCCACTATTTGAACAGACCAAAATCATCTCCATTTTATTTTTTTATTTTTGCAAAAAGCTTATTACTTGCTCCTAATAGGACTCTTCTCACCGTTACCCATTTCCTGTTGCCAAGGAAACCATTTTATAAGGCAATGGCTTTATGGGAGTTTGTACAGTAACGGCACAATGGCAGTGTCGTCAGCTTTGCTTGTCATTTACTGTTCTGTTAGCATTTCATATTTGCAAATATACACACAATGCTATCAAAGAGACACCTGGCACTGGCCACTACAGAATAAATAACATCCAGAAGGAAATTCGGAGGAAGATGCTTCCCCCCCCCCTTCCGGGATCTGCAAATGCTATAAACGGTTAAAGCAGAGCTTGGTGACTTGATGTTCTCCAGCTGTTTTTAATGTCAGTTCCCATCAAGTCCATGACACTAGGGCCATCACTCAGGTGTAATGGGAGTTGTAGTCCATAAAGTCTGGAGCACATGAAGTTGCCTGCCTCTGATTTTAAGGGATCATGTAGGCAAGGACCCTGTTTCACCTACCACTTAGCACTGACACAACCAGATCTTGGAAAATATATCTTCTCTGACTGCAACTCCCAGAATTCCCCAGGCAGCGCAGACAGTAGCTCTTAATCGCTGGGAGAGTCTGGAAGTTGTTTTTTAAAAGTATTTGGATTACAACCAACAGAATACTGTCTGGCAAATAACATTGTTTTTACCACTGCTTTTGGGGCACTCTTAGCACATATGATAGAACTTGTGGTAGTAACTCGGAAGATGCACATAATTGTTCATAATTGTTTTGTTATTTCAGCCTCTTTTGTTTTTGCTTTTATAATTTTTGTGCACTGGGCCTGGCTCTCCCCAAACCCTAAGGAACCATTAAAGTGCTTCCATAAAGCAGAGGCAATGTAACAGAGAACTTCAAAAGCAGGAAACAATACAGCTAACAACTATTACCAACCTACAGTCCCACAGTTCTCCAAAAATCCATCAAAATATCTTACTTTAACACAAAAAATAAGGTAACTATCAAACCTATCCATCCTGAAAGAAATCAACCCTGAATGTTCACTGGAGGAACAGATTTTGAAGCTGAGGCTCCAGTACTCTGACCACCTCATGAGGAGAGAGGAGTCCCTGGAAAAGTCCCTGATGTTGGGAAAGATTGAAGGCAAAAGGAAAAGAGGACGGCAGAGAATGAAATGGTTGGATGGTATAATTGATGCAACCAATATGGATTTGACCAAACTCCGGGAGGCAGTGGAGGACAGGAGGGCCTGGCATGCTCTGGTCCATGGGGTCACGAAGAGTCGGACACAACTTAGGTGGTTACTTCACGCCCTTCCTTTTTCCGTGATTAGTTTTGTACCGTGATGGCGTTGGTCACAATCACGTGTTTTTGTCCCTGTTTCAGTGTTCCCACGTTCGCGATAACTTGTCTCGTGACAAGTGTTACTTCATGATCTTGTACCATGACAAACACTGAATTTGTCTAGCTTCCTTTTTCCTTTTGGGGGTGGTGGTGGTGTATAAGAACATAAGAACATAAGAAGAGCCATGCTGGATAAGGCCAAAGGCCCATCGAGTCCAGCTTCCTGTATCTCACAGTGGCCGCACCAGATGCATCTGGAAGCGCATGAGACTAGATATCTGTCTCCTGATACCACTCCCCTGCATCTGGCCCTTGAAGTACCTCGTTTTTAAGCCTGGAGGTTACACATCTCCCTCATGGTTTGTCACCTGTGATGAACTTTTCCTCCAGGAATCTGTCCAATCCCCTTTTGAAGGCATCCAGGCCAGATGCCATCACCACATCCTGTGGCAGGGAGTTCCACAGACTAACAACACGCTGGGTGAAAAAAAAATTCTTTTTTTTGTTCTCACTCTCCTAGCCCTCAATTTGAATGGATGTCCCCTAGTTCTGGTATTTTGTGAGAGGGAGAAGAGCTTCCCTCTATTCACTTTACTCATGCCTTGCATTATTTTGTATGTCTCAATCATATCCCCCCTCAGGCGCCTTTTTTCCAGACTAAAGAGCCCCAAATGTTTTAGCCTTTCCTCATAATATTTCTTTTGTGATATTTCGATTTACTGATATTCTGGTTTTCATATGCCAATGTGGCAGCATTGATAATGTTTTCTTTCTTATACATTTGAGTTGCATGGTTTTTCCTGTAGGGAAATTAATGGCATATGTCACTTCACCCACTAACCACTAGATGGACATGAGGAAAAAACCCCAGGAAGCCAGGATTGTGGAGGTCAGATACCATTTGTAACCGGGACAAGAAGCAGAACAGAAGAGGGACAAGAGAAAACCCAACCCCAGCGCTAGGTACAGATTTGTCTCGCTTAGCACCCGTTCCGGGGGCGTGGTCGAGACAAATTTCAGTTGTTACAAGACGGACATGAAGTAACATTTTTTGTACCACTCCTAAACGCAACAACTGCAGAGACAAAACAGACATGAAGAAACCGCTTTAATGACTGAACAATAAAATAAGGTAACTAAATAATGCTTTTTAAAAAATCAGTCAGACAAGGGAAACACAAATAGTGGAGGAAAATAATTAAAAAAAAACACACCAAACCAACCCCTTTCACTAAATTCTAAGAAAAGCAAGCAACCAAATAAAAGGCAAAATGACAACTAAAATATCGTGAACCAAAATTACTAGAATATTGAGGAGATATTCTCTAGCCTACCACTTGATGCCTTCTCTTTTCCAAGCCGTAGACAACAGCAGGCAGACCAGGCCCTGGGAGCAGCAAACTTTATTCAAGAAAGGAAAGGACCAAAACAAAAGAGCTGTGCTTTGTTTTGGTCTTTTCCTTTCTTGAATAATCCTAGCTTGAGGTCTCTGTACTTCTGCATCTTGGAAAATTGGCTTACTTTGTGTTTCCTGGCTGTCCATCAGAAGGCAAACAGTGGCTTCTTTTGCAAGTGTGATCATCTAGGTGTCAAGATTTGAAATAAATGCGCCTCTAG
Source organism: Phrynocephalus guinanensis (assembly GCA_037367245.1). Lineage (NCBI taxonomy): Eukaryota > Metazoa > Chordata > Lepidosauria > Squamata > Agamidae > Phrynocephalus > Phrynocephalus guinanensis. The sequence continues at coordinate 174,020,912 of CM074733.1, read as the reverse complement.
AGAGAGTTGGTTATCTGTTTTACTAATCACATCCTGTTTGTATATTTTGTCCCTGTATTTTATTTCTTTTGTGCTTACATGATATATCATGTACCATTGGGAGGTGGCGAGTGCTACAACACTGGAGGCATTCAAAAGAAATTTAGGCAACCATCTCTGCTATCTCACCTGGGGAAGATCCTTATCTTCTGAAGGTCCAGCTTTTCCTCTTCCTCCCATCACGTGACTGAATATGTGGGATAGCAGTTCCCACTAAAAAGGTTTTTTTTAAGCGCAGTTCAGCCCCATGGCCAGCAGGTGGCGCTAGGATTTTTAAAAAAGGACCAGCTGGCTGGCAGAAGTTAAAACAAGGACAGAGCTTCCTGGTGCTCAGAGGGTGGGGAAAATTAAATAATAAAATAAACAACCAGCGCCGATCAGCCCCAGGAGCAGCCAGTCAGCACTATGGGAAAAACAGAACCCAGAAAAACGGATCATCTACGGGGTCCCACAACGTCTGCCTCTTTAAAAGGTGGATTTTTTAAGTGAGGCAAAAAATTCCCTACCTCTCTGGTAAGTCTTGGAAACCTCGCTTAAGAGTTTTTTCTTTTCTTTTCTTTTCTTTTTTTCAAAAAACCTGGTGGCCGTGGGGATGGCATTTTTGGATACGGTTTATCTACAAGTTTAATCTGCACTTAAAGGGACGTTGGATAGGGGCCATCAGATATCTTTAGATTTGTAGGCCCCTTCCAACTTCACTCGTCTATGATTCTATGCTCTCAGTGTGCATGTGTATATGTGACCAGGATGCACCTGAGTGAAATAAACAGATGTGTAGCACCTTGATTAGATGAAATATCTATGTGGCTGACTTCTAGTATATGATATGGATTGCTTTCCTCAGTTAACCTACTCTGTGGATAGTTTCTTTCAACTGTTCTTCAGTGGAGGAAAAACAGTTCCTTGAAGGAAAGGAATGAGCAAAAAGCAAGCCATAGTGAGCCTGATTGGTTTAGAGCAGGGGTCCTCAAAGTTTTCAAACAGTGGGCCGCTCTGCTACCCCCCAGACACCACTGGGGGCCGGAACACAGTCCCCCCCCAAAAGGCTGACATTTTAAATTGCCCCGCTTGGCTGCATCTGGTGCCTCGACCATCTGGGCGGCGGGTGGGGGGGAGCGGGAGACCTTGCCATGGCCCTCCCACTTTGAACTGTCCCACTAGCTAGCATGCTGATCATCTGGGCGGTGGGTGGAGGGAGTGGGGGAAGCAACATAGCCCACCTCAGCAATAGAAGCAGCTGCGGAGGCTGGCTTGCTTGCAAAGCCTGGGGTAGGTGGGGGGGGTCTGCAATTGATCCTGGGGGCCGGATTCAGGACCCTGGGGGGGCGCATTCGGCCCCCGGGCCTTAGGTTGAGGACCACTGGTTTAGAGAGTCAAGTAACCTTCTTTGCACTGGTGAGCCAACAAAACTTCTTGTTCTACTATTTTTCAATCTACCGCTATTTCTTGGCGGTCAGAATACATACTAATAAAAAAAGTGGGTTGAGCCGTGTGACCAGAAAAACAAATTCAAAAGTAAGCTAGGTGATACCTTTATAGGTCATTACTAAAATAAAAAATGTAAGCTAAGCTTTCGATAGCAACTTGCTATCTTTATCAAAGCACTGCACCAAAAATGCAATCTTGATAGAGGATGTAGTCTATCAGTCGCTGAGAATCTTTTTGGGGAGATGGAACACACCAGATGATGTTATCAGGAGGCAGGGCTGGTGTGAAGACTGCTTCAAAGTCCCGGATATGGTTTCACACCCAGCATATCAAACAAAGCAGCATAGTCCTTGGCCACCTCCCTTCCCACCCTCAATTTGGCTCTATCAAGACTACAAGTCCCTGCTGGCCTGAGGGAATGGGGGAAGGTGATACAAAAAGCATCTGTTCCATATGAAAGTTGGGAAAAAATTAGCAAAACTCACTAGGAATAATCAGGGCCAGATTACTATACCATTTATCATCAAGATGAGGGTTCACGCTAAATCCACATTGCTGATTTCAGCTCTGTGACATAGTATGCTGGAGACAGCTTCTATGGTAACAACTCTTTATTCAGGGAGAGAACAAGGCTGGGGACTGGGGCGAGGGAGCTACATTTATAGGAACGAGGACAGGCTAGGAAAAGATACATTTTGGAGGGAACAATTACAAGCAATCACAAAGCTGCCTTTTGGCGGAAACCAATAGGATTGAGGATCCAAATGCAGCAACTTGAATAAATCAATAGGCCTGTTCCCTTTGGAACAGGAAGGCAGTTACTTCAACAAAAGCAAGTACAGATAATAGGAATACAGATCAATACACAACACCGGTGTCCTGTTTAAGATAACACTGCTCATTGAGGGGCAATGCACACAACTCACAAGATGCTGAACACATCTGGTGATGGGTTCTTCTGGGAAGGTAATGTTCTTCTTGGCCTGAGTAGGTAGTTGACGAGTCAAAGAGAGGAGAATGAAAACTCTCACCAGCCTGTAAAAGAGGAACAGCGCTTGTTTACAGTGCTCCAGCATATCATGGCCCGGATTTAAAAGTGCCAATCCATCTGCAGTTCCATCAATTAAATCTGACGAGGAACCCCACTTCTTCTCCTGTGCAACTCAATATTCTGCTTGAACAGAGTGCTCAGTCCCCCAGAGCAGATTTTAGCAGTTCGTGGGGGAATGCAGGGGCAAAGGGGAGATGAAGCAGCCTTTACTGTGTCCTTGAAATCTGGTGCCTCAGGTTGTTAGGTCTCTTCCAACTCTATGATTCTATGATTCTATGATTCTGTGGCACGGCTGGCCCAGTTCATAAATGTGAACATCAGCAGGGCTACCGTGTTGAGCTAGGATGGCTATTAAGCAGAGAGAGGGACTCAAGTCGTTGTGAGACGAGCTGTCGAGTCAGACTTCAGTTACACCAGCGACTTGATTCAGTTTATTTATTTATTTCAGTGACTCACATTCTACACCCCACTCACCCCTCCTTGTTGTTCATCGGGGCACAGACCTGAGACTTGGGACGGTACCACAGACTTGGACTCAGACTTGGGACTTAGACCCAAAAGGCTTGCCAACATCTCTGCTATTAAGGTACTAGCCAAAAGAAGGACCAAAATTTTGATGCATGTTGTGTAATTTTGTTCATGCTAATACACAAGTGAAGAAGACTCATGGTTAGATGACCTTGACAGATGGACATCTTTAAGGTCACTGTTTGCTTCTCCTTATGATTCCTTTGCATCTCCAAATTAGGCCATCAAATGGAAGGGCAGTAGAGATACATGGCTGGCCACTCTTTGATGTATAACTCTAAGGCCTCTGAGCCACTCTCAGGAGTATTAAGTACAGTAGGACCCCGGTATCTGCTGGGGATTGGTTCCAGGCCTTCCCGTGGGTAATGAAAACTGTGGATAAGAGAGAATGCCCCCAAATCCCCAAAACTGCTGTTTTGTGACAGTAGCTTGCTTTATGGCTGCTGTTTTGTGACAGTACCTTGCTTTGCAGATGCTGTTTTATGATAGTAGCTTACTTTACAGCTGCTGTTTGTGACAGTAGCTTGCTTTGTGGCTGCTGATTTTTTCATTTAATTTTTTCCTCTGACATCCGTGGATAACTGAATCAGTGGATAATGAATCAGTGGGTACAGGGGTCCTACTGTAGTCCAAATGATGGAGCATCCCTGGCAAAGAGAGATGAACAAATACCCAAAGCTCTAATACTTGCAGCATCATTGGGTGATTAGTTAAAGACGATCAGAAGCAAGCAAGCAAACAAACAAACAAACAAGAAATCTTGAATCAAAAAGTATTTCAAATATTTTTCTCCTAGACTGACATTGTGGAGTCGTAATTAACCCCAATTAATGTTTTCACAGGCTCCTTGAACCTGTTTGTTGGAAATGACATTTTGAGAAGTTCTGTTCATTTACATTGGATGTGAACTGTACAAAAGCATAAACAGAATCCCATGACTGCCATGATTTGTGAATAACATGTGAGATAATCTTTTATTTTAAAAGTTGAAATGGGAGCCCAAGGCTATTTTGCCAATATAATTCATATTTCTGTTCTCAAAAAAAAAATATCTACATTTCACAGGCATGAAGGCTTTCACAAATTAGATTTTATTCCACCAGTAGAACAAAAAAGATAACTGTGTGGGGAATGCTTCAGGGGACGACAGCTTAGCATTTGTAGATAACAGCCCAATCAGAAGAAAATCTTCCTTGCATGTCGTTCTGATACTGAACAAAAAGGCAAAAAACTGCCTGTTTTTGTTTAAAGAGCAGGAATCAAGTTTGCAGCAAGTTTCCTTCCGAAGCGAGCTCCCCCGTCTTTCCTCTTATTAAAGTCTGCTAAGGATGGGCAGCATCGCCAGTAGTTTGGTTTTTAAGTCTCTGGCACTGTTGCGTAGATGCAACTAGGAATCCATCCCCTTGGCTCCACCCTTGGCCGCTGTAGTAGGTTGGTAGCTTCTTGTGAATAACTATCTAGAGGAGCATGGCCACATGACCTTCTAGAGAGGGCGTCTGCCCTCTTACTCTCAGAGAACATCCTTGGCTCTCTCCCTGTCCACCAGTACAACAGCAAGCCTCCTGGTCCAAATTTGCCAATATCAGCTTTATCATTACTGCAACTGGAAGTCAACATTATTAGATCTATGAGACTAAAATGCAACAACAAATCATATTACAAAAAAAACCCAACACCGAATGAACTAAAAAAATTTGTTTCATTTCATTTCGTTTTTCTTTAAAGGGGCAGTTCATTTTTCATTTTGTTAGGAAACGAAACAAAAAATGAAAAATGAAACAAAAAAAATGTTTCGTGCCCATCTCTAATTCCTACCCATCAAGCTTGGCCTTTATTCTGAAGTAAGCAACCTTGCATGGTGGCTCAGCAGACTAAGGCTCTAAAAACTGTCAGCTGCAAAGTCAGCAGCTCGGCAGTTCGAATCCCGGGTGCCATGCAGCAGAGCGAACTCCTGCTGATAACGCCAGCTCCTGCCAACCTAGCAGTTCGAAAGCATGTAAATGCAGGTAAATAGGTACCACTGTAAAAAGTGGGAAGGTAAAACAATGTTTCCTTGCAGCCATGCCGGCCACGTGGCTATGGACTTGCATTTGACTGGCAGGGACCTTTTTGGACTGAAGTGATTATCAATCCAGCAGCAACCAATTTTTACTTATTATGAAGAGAGTTATACCTCTTGGGTAAGGGCCATTTTCTGATGCTGTTGACACTTGAAGTCCTTATAGGAGTGGGCCTTAGATAGGCTTAATCATATTCTAATGTTTTAGTCCTTTTAACTGTGGTGAGAATCCAGAGATTTTTTTTTCTGAACAAGTCCTATAGATATATTGATGGGAGGTGTAGGCTTCAAAAAACTGAAGACCCATAGTTCTCCACCTTTGATATCTGAGATTTATTTTATATCCCACACTTTCATTACCTTTTTCAGATTCCTCTGGTATGCCCAAATAACTTGCTTACATTGGATTTAAAACTTATCATGCACCAGCAGCAGATAAGCTAAAGGGGGATTTCCCCTACCATTCTGAGACCTTATGTCACCCTTCCACTCAACTTTAGAAGAAGAAAAGCAGATAAAAATCAGCTTGATCGGGTTTGCAAAGAGAGACTCTCCAAGTTAATTTATTTTTCCCTAGGAACACTCTGCTTGTCAATAATGCATGAGTAATATAGAATAATGTAGAGGAAACGAGAGTCTCCCGTTTTTTCCTTCATAATAAAACTGCAGTAAAAAGCACTGAGGTGTGTCCTTATTTAATGAAGATGGCTTCCTTCACAGAGTTTTCACACTTGGTGGTGTTTAGAGCACCTTTTCATGCTAGCATTTAACCCATCTCAGAATCCAGCCGGCAGCTTCTGGATGTCTCCATGCCTTTTCCTGTTCATTTTCGAATCAGCGGGAGCCCCACTGTTACTGGCATGCATCACAAATGCCTCCTGCATCCCCCCAGGGTCAAGAAGGCAACCTGAGAGATGTCAATATTGTGCTCCGTACCAGAGAGAGGTATTCTCTAGTAGGGCTTAATTTTGAAGACGGTCCCCACTTAAGGGATAAGCTGCAAATAGGTCACACACAAGGGGACCTGTGTGAAGGGACCAAGTGGAGGTGCACTTACTGGCCCATCCTCCACCGCTGCTGGTCCCTTTTATGGGTTGTCTGAAGTGGGAAACTTGTGTAGACCGCGTGTGTAGGCTCCCTGTGCAGAGTCCTAAGGGACAAAAGGAAGCTCCACATGGTTCCCCACTGACTGTTGGCCATTTCTCTCCGGTGTGGAGAAAGCGGCGGGGTCAAGCCATGAGGGGAGGCTGAATCTCTCAGCTGCAGCAACAACACGATTCAGTTAACCCACAGTAAGTTGTTGTTGTTGCTGCTGCTCCTGCTGTTTGCTGCTGCTGCTGCTGCTTGCTGTGGTTGTTGTTTTAAACCACAGGTTATCTGAGAACACAGATGGGAAGATGCTTTAATGTGACTCCTGTGAAATGGTCAAAGTCTGTAGGCAGCCATGGTGTGAGGACAAGAACACCCAAATGGAACTCTCCTAAATACCAGATAAAGGTCTCTCCACATCTGGAACATCATTTGATTTTGCCCCATCAGATTTATTTGTTTATTTACTCATTATATTTATAAGAACAATTAAAATTCTGCTATCAAGTATATTAAAAAATAGTGAGCATATGTCATCATCATCATCATCATCATCATCATCATCCATCATCATGTTATCAAGGCAATTCTGACTTATAGTGACTATTCTCAGGGCTTTCTAAGTGTGGAGTGCTCGGAAGGCCTGACCTGCTTCTCCCCCCCACCCACAGCCCAACACCACTCTCCTCGGGTGCTGGATCCCCCAGCTCCAAGGGGGGGGGTCGGGGATGGCCTGTTCTGCTCACTCCCCCAAGATGCTAAGGGCAACGGTGGGCTTTGCCCTCATGCTGGTGGCTGAGGCAGTGGCAGCTGCTGCTGCGTGGCAAGTTTTCAGCTCAAGTGGGGGGCAAGGGTGTGTTTGTTGGTTCTGCAATGGGTGGCGGGCTGGATTCTGGACCCTGGCAGCCTGGATCTGGCCCATGGGCCATGATTTGAGGCCCCCTACTCAAGACGGTGGTGCTCCGGAGACTTGCTTGTGATGCATCACACAGTCATGCCTGTCCATCATATAGGGATCATCACCAGACAGAAACCACCTGAGTGAAATTTCCGCATTGTGTCCTAGTGCTTCCAGATGAGTAGATTGTTAACAGCAATACAAATGTGTATCTTCAGGCTGTCAGTGCAATTGGATATTAGCATGCAGATGGCACCTTACTGCTTGTGGTGGGGTATTTGATGTGGGCTCCGCTGCCTACTGAACCCCCCCCCCCAATTGAGAGCACTTTCCCCATCATCACAATTGCACAATCCACTCTGGGATGATCTGTTATATCCCTGGGGATTTCTCCAAGACTGTACTAATGGCACTTTGTTTAATAGTGTTACCTTTCATCCCTGCATCAAACCATTTCCCCCTTGTTGGCTTTGTGGGGGGAGAATGAGTGTTATATCTTTCCAGTGTGGGATTCTGCATGAAAATTGCTCATGGGTGGAGAAAGCTCTCAAACAACAGCGTACTAAGAAAGCTTTCCTAGATATGTCCATCTCTGGTGCTGTGTGTTCATGCCTTAAAAACACTCCATAGGAACAGGGACTGGGAATCAGAATAGACACTGTTTATGTCTGCTTTGAAGGTAGAATACAAAACATCGCCAAACTCTGGAATACTGTGGGTCATGCTTTGGAAAAGGAAAAGAACTTTGAAAGAGCATTGAGATCTCTCATCCAAGCTACCCAAGGGCAGCCAGGTGAGATTGTTGTCCACATGAACATGGGAAGAACTTACAATAAAATGTAAGCAAATCCAAAGGGGCTAACTGGATGCACCTACAGTGAGAAGAGATTATTTCTATCTTGCCGACCTGCCATTGTAGTTTTGGTTGCTCTATTTATTTATTTATTTATTTATTTATTTATTTATTTATTTATTTATTTATTTGATGATGATGATGATGATGATGATGATGATGATGATGATGATGATGATGATGATGATGATTTTTTTTGTGCCATTTTCCTCTGGTTTCATCATGCTGGATTATCTGTGCTGCTGCCCATCCTGGCCGCTTCTCCATGCAGCCGATGGAATGGACACGTTCAGAGGACTCCGCATCTGGAATGGCTCAACGCAGTTGAAAGAGCCTGACGGGGGTCACAGCATTGAGCCCATTTAAGTGAGGCACCAAACGGTGCCCAAGCCATTTCAGTCCATGTTCTTTCTCTCCAAAGGAAAGTTGGAGAGGGTTATTTTGTTTTTATTTTTATGAGGATCACGGCTTCCAGAATCTCGAAGCTAGTCCAGAAATGCACGTCTCCCAGCTCCTGCTCTTAAATAGCAACTGCCAAGTGCCAACGTGACCTTAGTTTGTTGACACAAGATGTGAAAAGGCTTCAGCGTGGTTTGCCACCTGTCATTAAGATTTTTTTTTTAAGGAAGAAACACAGGTGGGTTGGGTGTGTACAAAGTACAAATTCCATGTTGTCATTTCTGGTGCTGCCCCTACCCACGTGATGCCTGGGTCACATACCTTCCCACCCACCCACCCCCAGTTCTGGTCCTATGCAAGGGAACCAGGAACCCTAAGAGATGACAGGTGATGTCACACTCCTTACTGTTAAGAAAGTCCTGGGGCTTTCTTAGTTGGGAAAACCTCTGCCAGCCTTGCTTTGGCTCCACTATTGGACCGGTGGTGCTTCTTCTATTGTTCTGGTCATGGTGGTGGTGATTTAATTGGTCTTGAAATCATTTAAAACCAGTGCTTCATTTAACATGATATTTATTTCACAAGGCTTTAATATCGTGATTTATTGGGTTGTTAAAGCTATACCTTTTTTATCAAATACATCTGGTAAGCCACCTTGCACCCTGGAAGAGATAAAAGTGAGGTATCAAATCAATCAATCCGTCAGTCAGTCAGTCAATCATGATAAGGTAAAATAAAGCAATAATATTTTTATATTTACACTACAGAGTGCAACGGTCTACATTACAACATGAATTCTCTCTTTTTTTAAAAGGTGGAATTGCTTTTATGAAAGAATGGGCTCTAGATTCAATTCAGAACCTTTATTGGCATAAGAGCAATGCAAAACCGTAAACATATACAGTAGTATATTGAAGGACACCCAGAGGACGTTGTTAGAACTCGGTCGTCTGTGGAAATCTAATGCGACACCTCTGGATAATGAGAGAGATGTATCACAATTGTTACAGAAAGATCCTTATTAGTGTCCCCCCCCCCCAAAAAAAAGCAGGTGCTGTCTGTGGCCCAAGTGATCACAACCGGTGTGGGAGAAAAAGAAAATGGGATAAGTCATGCTGGCGGATATCCTGGTACCAGGTGCAATGAAACGTCATATGTTGCAATGTTTTCAACCTCTCTCTGGCCGCAGGGGCACACTCTCAATGATGTGGGTAATCCCTCGAATTGACCCTGCAGCAAATGGGAAGGCACAACATTGTACCTGGCAAAGGTGAATGCCCAGCGGTCCTGGGGACGCTTCAGGAGATGAAGGCAATGAGATCTCTTACCATGGAAGAGTGGCAGATGAAAATATAGCGGGGAGCAAACCTTGGATCCAGCACTAGACAGGACTTGCCCCTCAATGTCCCGAACGAATGGGCTCTAGAAATATCAAAGCATCAGTACACCCTCTAAGTACACCCTTTAAGTACACCTCAGGGATGTCAAGGTTTTATCTACCACAACTCCCCCCCCCCCCGCTTGGCAACCATTAAATGTATTTGACTGTAACTCCCACCACACAGCGTGGACATTATGGGAGTTATAGTCAGACCTATCTAGAGAGCCCCACACGTTGAAAGGAACTGAGATGGGTTGGGCTAAGCAGCAGCCTGAAAGAGTTTTGGCGAGGGACGGCAAACACTCATTTTTCTCCTTCAATGTCACTGTAGCAGCGTGTTGTCATTCAATGACTGTGCAGCACAGATAGTTTCCTAAAGTCGGACATTTTTCTCAGCATGTCTGACAGAAGGACATTTTTCTCAGCATGTCTGACAGAATGTATTGCCTTTTCAAGATAAGAGGATCCGTCCGTTTGGAATGGGTGAGGGAGAAACCACAGTTAGCCTGTCAATGCCTGAGAGGAACTATGCAAGAATTACAGTATGCTGAAGGGGGGGGGGGGGAAGGAGATTTATGAATCTTATCATGTCCTTGCGACGGCTTCATTATAATTGGTGTTTGCTGCTCTTCAAAAAGCCATTCTTGCTGACAATGAAAGGAAAGGCATATTCTAATTAAGCCCTGATGATACCTGGGTTTGTTTTCTTGACGCCTTCGGAAAACAGCCCAGAATTGCTAAAAGATGTGATCCTGGAGTGCCCACGACAAGCAATTCATTTTGGTGTGGAATTCATTTAGTGTGTGGATACTAACTTGGGTTCTTCACTGAGTGGGTGCTCAAACCACGCTGGGTTGCATTATTTATTGATTTCTGTTTGGACTCCGGTATCCCCTGGCCAGCATCGCCTCCGGCATTCCTGGCTGATGTGTTCCAAGAGCTGTTATCTTTTTTCTTTTTTTAAAAAAGTAACTTCTTCCTCAAGCTCTTTTCTTAAATACCAGACAGGCTCCAATGCCGACTCTGTCCAGCTGAAGTGCCTATATATGCCTTCACGCTTGGCCTTTAGAGATGTGTATGCAGAGGGCAAGAACTGAAGAAGTATCCAAAGAGTACCTAATTTACAAATAGGGAACATCCAGATTTTCACTGATTGTTGAGTTTTGGCCCCAAATTTGAAGCCGATGTTGTTCTCACAATTGGAGCTCTTACGGCTGTGGAGGCCGTACCACCACAATTGACAAAAATGGAATTAAAGCTATGGTTGTGCACAGCACTTAAGCGTGTGCTATATTCACTAACAACACCTTTTCCTGCGGGAATGATCCCTCTTTTATGTCTACTCACAGGGAGTCACCTTTCAGTAAAGTGCCGTAGCAACTTCAAATAAGGTTTGTTGCCTGCATTGTTTCTGACTGATCCTCATTAGAGGATTAGTGGATAATTTCCCCTTGAATAATTTCTCTGTAAATTGCCTCAGGTCCATTTTTCTTCCCATATGAGGCCAATCTTTGCTTACTAATTTCCCCTGCAGTATTTATAGTTTGTGTTGTTGCTTTTCAGTGGTAACAAAGCACTATGAATGTTTTCTTTATTAAAGCAGTCCAGGCTTCCAGCGTCTCCTTTACTGGGTTGAAAAACTTTTTTTCTTTTTTTCTTTTTTGTTTAAGTGTACTACATGCACCTACTTGCTTCACAGCAGATTAGTGTGGCTCCTTCTGTTGATCAAAAATGCTATCATTTTTGGAGATTTTAGTAATTCTCTTGAATCTAGTTCATTTATTTGTTTATTTTAAATATGAGGTTAGAACAAAAAACAAACAAAAAAACCAACCCATGTGAGACCACTGAGATGGCGTAATGTTTTTCAACCTGAAATGCTGCCTGCATGTCAGGTGGTAGGAGGTTCCACAGAGAGGATCAAATTTTGCAACTGAATACAGTATGGTCCTTTCCCCCCACTGCTTGTGAGGAAACCTTGTGTACATAAGAACATAAGAACATAAGAAGAGCCATGCTGGATCAGGCCAAAGGCCCATCTAGTCCAGCTTCCTGTATCTCACAGCGGCTCCACCAGATGTGTTTGGGAGCGCATGAGACTAGATATCTGTCTCCTGATACCACTCTCCTGCATCTGGCCCTTGAAGTACCCTGGTTTAAACCCTGGATGTTACACATCTCCATCATGGTTTGTAACCTGTGATGGACTTTTCCTCCAGGAATCTGTCCAATCCCCTTTTGAAGGCATCCAGGTCAGATGCCATCACCACATTGTGTGGCAGGGAGTTCCATAGACTTACAGCGCGCTGGGTGAAAAAATATTTTCTTTTGTCAGTTCTTGTAGGAGTGAGGAGTCCTGGCATCCTTGACCATTGGTCTCGCTGGCTGGATGATTTGCATTTTAGTGTTTTTATTATTTCTTTGTCTTTTGTGGTTTAGTTATGTTGGTCTTATGTGTTGTCAAACCTCTCAGAGTGGCCTTCAGCCAGATGGGCAGTATAAAATGAATGAATGAATGAATGAATGAATCTGACAGGAATTGGAATTTGACAACCTCTGGAGGGATAACACTGATGGGCAGAGATGCTGGTGTCTCAAAAATTAACATATTTGAAAAGGGCACCAAAATATATATGTTCCAAACACACACAACACAGAGATGCAGCACACTTTAGTCAGGAAGGAACGCATTCCAGAAACAAATATAATGTCATATAGGCAAACAAGCAAACATAGGTGGAGGGAAACATAAACAGGTAGCTTTTCTCATGGCATCGGCTTCCTACGAAATAAGAAACATCAGTGACAACCCAACAAATTGAGACTGGGCATAGAGGTAGGAAACAGAGGAGGTCCATCTTTATGAATGTTATAGATACACATAGCCCTAACAGGAACAACAACAATAATGTGATGCATGCAAAGAATGATATCCATCTGAACAAAACATTGAAAGCTGTCTTCCGTATTAGGGCGTTTATACACGACCCCTAAACTCCGGGGCAAATGGCTCCCAGCTCCGGAGATTAAAAAATGTTTACCCACCAGCTCGGAAGTTAACAGGAAATTAAGTGCGACCCCGCCCACTTTAGCGAGTCCCAGCGCAGCAGCTTTCAGGTACCTGCTTTTTGGATGTGACAAATATTTGATCCGGTGTAAGGATAGTGACTGCCGGGCTCTCCTGGCTTCTGTTTGTTCTTTTTTTGCGCCCCGCACCTTTAAGAGATCTGAATGCTGCCGGGAACAAAACGGAGGTAAACCGGCATTCTTTTCTTTCTTTTTTCTCCCTCCCTCAGGCAGCCAGCAACCAGGAAGTGCGGAGGGGGGTGGGGACAGAGGAAGAGTGACGAACCCCTAAGATCTCTGGTCCGAATTTAAGTGGCCAGCGGATTTTAGGGGTCGTGTAAAAAGGCCCTTAGTTAGGGAATGCATTGATGCATCACAGTAGCTCCTGGTCTACACTGGCCTGTCTTGCTCAGGAATTAGCTAGCCTCTGGTTACCTTACCTGAGAACGTAAGGTAGGTTTTTTTGTTTTAGGTCTTTTCTTGCAGCCAACGCAGTAGCGCTACTTTCTTTAACCCTGGCTCCTCCAGAGACGACTACTATCATATTTGCCTAGATGCCCTGAACGCATCCTATCTTGTCTGATCTCAGAAGCTAAGCAGGGTCGGCCCTGGTTAGTACTTGGATGGGAGACCACCAGGGAATACCAGGTGCTGTAGGCGCCTGGAGTAGGAACTGGCAAACCAATCCAGTCTTCCTGCCAAGAAAACTCCATGGACATGGGGTCAGAAAGAGTCAGTCACAGCTGTAACGACACAACACATGCACACAGATGCTCTAAGCACATCTGATATTGCCTGATTTCGGAAGCTAAGCAGGGTCGGCCCTGGTTAGTACTTGGATGGGAGACCACCAGGGAATACCAGGCGCTGTAGGCACCTGGAGTAGGAACTGACAAACCACTCCAGTATTCCTGCCAAGAAAACTCCATGGACATGGGGTCACAAAGAGTCAGTCACGGCTGTAACGACACAACACACGCACACCGATGCTCTAAGCGCATCTGATCTTGCCTGATTTCGGAAGCTAAGCAGGGTCGGCCCTGGTTAGTACTTGGATGGGAGACCACTAGGGAATACCAGGTGCTGTAGATGCCTTGAGTAGAAACTGGCAAACCACTCCAGGATTCCTGCCAAGAAAACTCCATGGACATGGGGTCCTGAAGAGTCGGTCACGAGTGTAACGACACAACAAATGCCTACTCCACTTTCCATTGATGACTAAGCTGTACCAGGTATCTGGCAACTGTTCTTGGGCATATCGACATTTTTGTCTTCTAATCATTGGCTGAAGTCATTAGTTGCCTCACATGAGCATTGCCCCACAAAAAGCATTGAAGACCTTGCCTTTTAAGGAGGCATTCGGCAATCAGTAACGTGTTGTATTTCCCCCCGTTTGCTGCCCCCCCCACCCTTTAGTACGTTTTTCTTTTTGCCTCTTGCTGGATCTTTGTATGTTATTGTTTGATTGTCTAATTTGTTTTGTTGTTTTCATTTGTTGTATTTAGTTGTATATTATTTATTTGCATTTTTGTAAACCGCCCAGAGTCGCTTCTGGGAAATCAGTTAGGGTTAGGGTTAATAAATAAATAAATAAATAAATAAATAAATAAATAAATAAATACTGTGGTACCTCGACTTATGAATGTAATCTGTTCTGAATGCATGCTCTTAAGTCAAACTACTCTTAAGTTGGGGAACCTATCTAAAAAAATTGAAAAAATAAGTTAAAAAATCAAAACAATGAAAAAAAATGTAAGTCGAGCAGACCATATCTAAAATTTGTAAGGAAAACACCAACAGTTTTCCATTCTTAAGTCGAATTGCTCTTAAGTTGAGATGATCTTAAGTTGGGGTACCCCTGAAAATAAATTACTGCTCCTGTCATTTCAATAAGTTACTGCAGTTCTGCATCACTCTGCCCTTCCTTCCTTCCTTCCTTCCTTCCTTCCTTCCTTCCTTCCTTCCTTCCTTCCTTGTGTGTTCAATGAGATATTAAAACAGGCTACAAACGTGCAGCCAGAACTGCACATAGTAACATTCAAGGGCTTTGCAAGCCAGCAATTATGACATAAAAGCCTTTCTATTTCAATTGGCATTGTGCAGTATGGCAGCAGCCTCAATTGACGTCTACCCTGACTGCATCAGTGAATCCAGTAACTGGGAGGAGAGTTAGTAGACTCAAAAGGTTGAGTTCCCTCCTGCCTCCTCCTCCTTCTTTTGAACATCATGCTGCTGTGGTCTCTGTCAGAGCCCATGCTTGATAGGGCTAGTGGCAGATGAAGGCCTGGACGTCTATAGAGCATGAGGCTGGAGGAGGCTTTGTGTGTTGCTTTTACTGACCACACTATCCTCCTGAACACACTTGAGCTTGTCTGATATTGGAAGCTAAGCCGGTTCAGCTTTGGTTAGAGCTTGGCAGGGAAACCACTGATGAATAACAGGGATCACCTAGATAGGGTACAGAAAGAGAATTCTGGCTGAAACTACTGTACACCACTGCCAGCACTCAGAGTTGACCATGCTGGTCTAGAAAAGCCAATGTTCTGGGTCAGTACAGTATAAGCTGGCCTCCTAGACACCTACGTTCCCCAACGGTGTGACGTCACCCCTTTCACACACTGAGTTTTCAAAGGCACAACTGGGTTTATTTTGACATCCCACCGCTGTGCCACCAAATTGTGATGACACCTCCCTTTTACATGTGTAATTGTGATGGAAATGGTAATGCTGCCACCTTTTATTCACTTGGTAATGCTGCCACCTTTAAATCGTTGCCTTGTGAATTGGGACAGACTCAGATGTATAATATAAAAATAATAATGAAGTTTATTGAGAAAATAAATAAATATAACAATGACTGAAGTTGGTATGCATTGCCTTAAACATAGAATATATTAAGCTGTTCTGCTGAAATTCCAATTCTAGTAAACACTAACTCTTTTCCCTTTCTTAGTTTTTGCTTTTGGAACGGACATGAAATCAAAATCTTTTTATTTATTTATTTGTTATATGTGGTGTATATATTATTTCTTTCTTAAGAAAAAGGAAGGTTCAGACTGGGTCACAGCTGTTTCAAGGCAAGAGTAAAACTTTTTCCCCTCAGCTGGCAGCTACTGGCTTCTGTTACTTTTACTAAGGGCAAGATTGGCACAGTGCCTAGACTTGAAGCCCTTTTTTCTTTCTTTTCTTTTAACTTATAACTTTTTTTTCTCTGACTCTTATAATTTCAAGTTTTCTAGACAAGGGATTCTAATTAGCCAATTCCCACTCTCACAGAGCCTCTGTCAGTTTTAAATCTCCTCAGGTCTCTTCACTTTGTGAGGTAAATTTTCGGCCCCCACAGACTCACAGACCTTTTCACTTTAGAAATGTCTTTCTGTTAAAACCCAGGGTGATATATCCAGACTTTTACCAAAGCCACCCTAAATTCAAGGGCAAACACTTTGTCTTCACCCCCAAAGGAAATTTGTCTCAGCACCTTTTAATTTTCAGGCTGCTGGACAGCACAGAGTTCAGTGACTCTCACAGGCAATTTCCCCAGTAAACCACTGTAGATTTTAGTCTATCTTTACAGATCTTCTCTTCCAGGTGTCCTTTAATTTGTCAAGCCAGACTCCTTTTCCTTTTTGGAATCCTGGCCTCCAGACACTCACAGGCCCACCGAAGAAAATCAGAGAGCGCTACAGGGTTTTGTCTGAATTCCTCTCGCACACACAGGGTTTCCAAGAACTGAAATTAGCTTCACCTAATTCTCAGTCCTAACCCCTTTTCAGAGGAACTTCCACAGACTACCAACAACACTTGAGGGCTAACTTTTACTAAAGGCTTCTTCTTTTTAAACTTCCAGTTTCAATCTCTTCACAGGGTAGAGGCTAAATATTTTGAGTTGGTGACTTTTCCCCTCAGGCAAACTGGATTTATTCGAAATCCGACCACTGCCCACCAAATTGTGACGTCACCCCTTTCACACACTGAGTTTTCAAAGGCACAACTGGGTTTATTTTGACATCCCACCGCTGCCACCAAATTGTGGTGTCACCCCTTTCACAGACTGGGTTTTCAAAGGCACAACTGGGTTTATTTCGACATCCCACTGCTGTGCCACCAAATTGTGACGACACCTCCCTTTTACACGTGTAATTGTGATGAAAAATGGTAATGGTGCCACCTTTTATTCACTTGGTAATGCTGCCACCTTTTAAATCGTCGCCTTATGAAGTGGGATGGACTCAGATGTATAATATAAAAATAATATTTATTTATTTTATTTATTTGTTGAACTTATATCCCGCCCATCTTCCCAGAGGGAACTCTGGGCAGGTAACAGCGATAAAACAAGTAAAACAGGCAATAAAACTCGGACAACAGAGGGCAAGATGGCGGCGAGCCCGAGCGATGGGAGGGAGGGGAAGAAAAAATAAAAAAAATAAAAAATAATGAAGTTTATTGAGAAAATAAATAAATATTGATAAGAATAAAATTTATCTAAAAATTGTTATTGGTTGTTTTTCTTTGTAAGTTGCCAATGCACCATTATAAATTGTCAATGCACCATTGGTGGTTCATCAGAATTGCCACGCTGAGTTAGTTATATAGCAAAAGGTTTATTAAAGGCAAATAGAGATACAACATAGAACAATACAGTACAGAAAATAGGTTAGTTTAAGGGATCCTAGGAGCAGCATGGCCAGAGGCCTTGCTGTCCTGGACTCCGGAGTGATGGCTTTCAACGGTTTTTATACTCTTTTTGCATGGTGTGTTGATGTATTTAGTACGCATCATATTCTTGGTCTATGGCCATCTGGCTATGAACACTAGAATGACTTAACTCTATTTTGTTTGATTTCAAGTTGGTTCCTTATTACTGGCTAACTGCCATATGTTATTCCTAGCCAACTGACTCTCTGGTGCCATGAGATAATGTCAACAATCCTAGATGATGCGCCATCTTGTCTCCTGCCTGTGAGAGATTTTTGCCCACGGGTGTGAGGTAGTGTGCCAAGTTCCCAGCTGCGATGCCAAGTTTGCTGGGTCAATTTGACCTTATACCCTGTGAGCTCATTTGGGTCTACTTATAATATATTTTGATTTTGAGGCATGTTAACCCGTTCCTATCAATATAACAATGACTGAAGTTGGTATGTGTTGCCTTTAACATAGAATAGATTTAATCAACTCTTCAAGCCTCCCTGTCTTTAATAACTAGTAAACAGTAAAACCCTCACTGCCTGATTGAACTCTAACAGAGCAGTGCTTTCTCCCAGCACTCACTTTACCTAACTGCCTCAACTGCCTCAACTGACTAGGCTCCACCCTTTTTATATCATACCATCCCCCGCCCTCCTGCTGGGATTGGCTGATGATTGGTCTAGAAAAACCAATGTTCTGGGTCAGTACAGTATAAGCTGGCCTCCTAGACACCCACGTCCCCCAACGGTCACGAGTCTTTTCTACTTCCTCATTAGCAGCTCCATCCTTTCCTCAAGTGCTAAACAGAGAATTGTTGTGAGAATTAATAGCAGCGAAATAATTTATTCCTCCTAAGCACCTTCCGTTGGCCTACGCCTTGCCACCATCATCTTACTTTACCCTGACTTTTCCAAGTTTCAAACCAAAGAGACCAAACTCACGCCTGGCTGAAATAAAACAGAAGAGGAGGAGCAGGTAATATTAGCCGAGCTCCTGCAGATTGGCCAGCCCTGGAGGAGAGGGCAAGAAGTTCATGTATTTGGGGAAGCAGAAATAGAACCATCTCTTTAACAGTGTTGACAATTAATCAGCACTTTCGAGCTTGTGGGTGGAGGATGATTATTAGGCAGCATATGAAATGAGTGCTAATATTTTTTTCTTGGTCTGCCCTTTTAAAGCAATATGCATCAGTGGATATTTGGAGTGTGTGTGTGTGTGTGTGCATGTGTGTGTGTGTGTGTGTGTGTGTGTGTGTGTGTGTGTGTGTGTGTGTGTGTGTGCTTATTTAGTTTAAAATGAATCTAAGGCAAACCCTAAGGCAGACATGCATGTAATGCGCGGATGAGCAAAAGGCAGAGGTGGATGCACTGAATGGACTTGTGACATGCCCCTTACACACACTGGCTTTCCACTCACTGCCCACCCACCACCATTTTAACTGGACACATGTTATGTATTTGAGAGAGAGAGTCACACCAGTTTATATAGTTTTAAAACAAACATGAAACGCTTATTAGTTTACAATTAGATGATCAGTATTATGATAGCTTTAGCCGATGTTATTGCATTGCAATCATTAATTCTTATCATAATGAAGGGTTTAATATCAAAATGGCGTCTCTTATGCTAACTTGTGAGCTTTATAAAATATCTGTGAAATGCTTTTATAAAATGTCTGTGTCAGTAGAATAATGTATTTCCTTTATAAACCAGACCCTTTTCAGTGGCAGGATCTCCCACCTGACCAACTGACAAACTAAACTGACTCTCAGCTCTCTTAACTGAACTGAACTGACCTCCTCTCAGCTCTAACACAAACTGAACTCCTCTCATCCATTAGGTTCCAATATATAACATTTTTAACCACTCCTACCAGCTTGGTTGATTGCCTATTCAAAACACACTCATGAATATTTATCCTTGTTTTTCCCTTTTCACCACAGGACTTACGGCTGATCTGTCGCCGATCAGCAAAGTTTTCTGACTCCCAAGGGCTTGACTATGAAATGACCCAACCAGTCCAAATTATATAGCTGAAATGAAGAAATCACAAGTTAATAAGAAGTGGCTTTCTTGTATGTGAAAGAACTGCACTTCACGAACTTCTGGTCCTCAGATCTCTTGGGCTCACAGTTTTTTAATTCTAAATGGGTGCATGAACATCGATCCAACCTTATTTATATCTACTATAAACATGTGCCTTACAAATAGGAAGAACCTGCCCTGGGCTGGATTTGAGAAAGGCTTGACCTAATTTGTTCTCAGCTTTCTGCAGATATTTGTATTGTTTGCATGTTTTTGGATCAAGAAAACAAACAGGCCCTGCTATCAGGGAATATGCCATCAAGGGCTATGAGCTGGTGCTATGCACCCCCATCAGTTCTGGGAATGCAGCAGATGGGCAGTGTGTAGGGTTCCTCACCCTCACCCACTTTCCCAGAAGCCACACACTCGGTTTCTTGGCCATCTCTTGCCCTTCCATGAACCCATTCTGTGTTAGCCAACAGCAGGCATTAACAAGTTAAAAGAAAGTTGATAATAAGGTGATGGTGGAGGAGATATAGTCCTATATAGTACACTGACCTATCTGGTCAGAGCCTGCACAGGAAGGTCGTTCATCCATCCCACATTTGCAGGTACACTCAATACTAAGTATAGTGAATCCTCAGTTTAGTTACCTAAAATAAAAGAGAGAGAGAATTCCAGAATGCAGTCAGTCTAGTAAGTGAGGTAGCAGCTGCCCTTCACTGTGTCTGGGTGAGGGTGAGGAACCCTACACAGTGTCTGCTTAGTTGGGTGGACCAGAATATATAGAGTCTGGCAAGATCAGACACTAGAGATATATAGAGAAATGACGTCTCATGATGTGCGAAGATCAAACGTATTCTTTATTCTTGTCATTAAAAAGCTGTAGCTTTATGCATTTCGTCAAAACTTTCATCAGGAGATTAAACACAAACAGAGTACAGTGGATGGTCTGTATAACATAAAATCTGTACAACATAACAAATTCTGGAGATAGGGGAAATTTGCTCAACAGAATCGTCTATGTGGCGAATCTGTACAACATAAAAATAGTCACGATTAGGGATTACTCTGTTTTCAATGTATTCCTATGGGAAATTTGTATAAAGGAAAATTTGCTTAACATAATTTCATTTGGAACGAATTAATTCCTTTATACAAGGTACCGTTATTGTTCTGTTATATATACACGTAGAAACACTACACATTAAGGTTGGTAAAATGGATTCACAAATACATACTGAGTTCTCTTTATTTTTTGGCCTGTATCAGCTCCAATTCAGTGATTATCCAGCTACCTTTGGTGTTTTTTTTTAACACAGCTGTGGGTAAACTTTTTCCTGCTTACATTCCTCACGGATTTGGAGCTTATACAGACCAAAAAAATAAAGAGAGCTTGGTATATATTTGTGTATCCATTTTACCCACCTTAATGTATAGTGTTTCTATGTGTATATATAACAGAACAATAATGTAACTGTATTATAATTTTTTTCACAAGTTCCCTGCCATGTAACTAGAATAAGGTATCAAGTACTCCTGTTTACGTTTTAGGTCCTGACAAAGGCTTTGCCAAAACGTGTGGAGCTTTTTAACAACAAGAATAAAGAATATATTTGACTTTGTACATCTTGGGACGTCATCTGTCTATACAGTGGACCCTCATATAACAAGCAGTTTGTTTAACAAAAAATCCGCTTAAAGGAAAAATTTCCAGAGATAAGGGGAAATTGCTTAACAGAATCGCCTATGGGGCGAATCCGTACATCAGAAAAACTGTTATGATTAGGGATTAATACATTTTCAATGCATTCCTATAGGAAATTTGTACAAAGAAAATTTTGCTTAACAGAATTTCATTTGGAACGAATTGATTCCTTTATATAAGGTGCCTTTGTATATCTCGGATTACAACAGATGTACCAGTTCCTTTCCTTTGCTTTGTGGTGATCAGACACTCCCCAGGGAATCAGTAACTGGACTATCTAGAGGAGATCTGGGCTTTCACTGAAGCTTCAGCATGTTAGTCACTTGGCTTTTTTTTTGTTTGCTTCACAAACTGATGTCAAGGGTTTTTCTTTCTTTCTTTTCAAATTTCAGCATTTCTAATTCTCCAAAATGCCAAAGCCAACATCCAGTGAATTGCAGGAGTGTGAGAGCCAACCTGACAGCTACTGAGGGCTTCTTGAATACTCTTCGGAAGACACAGGAAGGGGATGCCGCTATGGAGAACCTGGAGTGGAATGCATCAGGATAGAGAAAGTCCAACAATCAACAAAGGGCCTTTTCACACGACCCCTAAACTCCGTGGCAAATGGCTCCCAGCTCCGGAGCTTAAAATTATTTCCCCACCAGCTCCGGAGCTTACAGATCCCCCGCCCCTTTAAGAGATCTGAATGCAGTGCTGGGAGCAAAGCGAGATGGCAGAACGGAGGTGAGCAGCATTCTTTTCTTCCTTTTTTTCTCCCTCCCCTCACGCAGCCAGCAGCCAGGAGTGCGGAGGGGGTGGGAACGTAGGAACAGCGACAAACCCCTAAGATCTCTGGTCCGAATTTAAGTGGCCAGCAGATCTTAGGGGTCGTGTGAAAAGGCCCAAAGGCTGGCTTCCAGTACTGAAAACTACTGTCTGCAAAAGGTCAAAGCTCTATGATTCACACCCAGCCAGAAGCAGCAGTGGTCAGTTCACACAATAGAACAGCTAACAACACCCACCAACCACAGACAAGGATAGCTGCCACCCCTAATTGCAGTGAAACTTCTTAATCCCTTCATCACAATACAATGACTAACCCCTATTCTCCTGCATAGGATAAGTTTCTTCTTTCCCACACCATAAAAAAACCCCACAGTCTCACTCACTCTATACCCCAGAGCACAGAGAGAACTCCTAGTTCCCTGAGCTCCCTGCCTTCTGAAGATGCCGGCCACAGAGTCTGATGAAACGTCAGGAAGTAAAACTTCCAGAACACGGCCAAACAGCCCGAAAAACTCACATCAACTATCAGATCCCGGCTGTGAAAGCCTTTGAGAATACATTGTAGAACACTGCTTAACAATTAATAAAGGAAGCATTTTATTTATTTATTTTATTTATTTATCATTGGATTTATACCCCGCCCATCTTCCCTAAGGAACATCTGAGACAGTCAGCTACAAGGGAAATATCAGATGGATTGCAGATCAATGGCATCCCTGGGAGTTACTTGCAACTGAGCACATAAAGACTTATTCGCCAAATCTACATGTATATCACCTTGCACCCACTGCCAATAATCGTTCAGCTTCAACTAGATCGTGTTATGTTTTAACCATGTGCTCATTTTGTATTTTCACTTTTGGGGGCTCACTACCCAAAACAGGAAGTTCAACAAGAAGGGACTGACTAATTGCTTCTAGCAGCTTCTAAAAACTGGCGGCATAAATTAAGCACAAAGAGACTTGAAAAATCTCTTCCTTTCCTGCAAAGATAGCAACATTCTTCAGTTTTTTAAAAAAAAAAAAATCCTTTGTTTTTCTTTTTGGAAACAGCGCCAGCTTGTATCCACAGTTAAATGCTTTGTAGGTATTCCTGCTTTGCTCCCTAAGCATGAATGGTGGTGCATGCAAGCAATCCAGGGCGATCTCTCTCCTAATGTGCAGCAGTCTGTTGGTTGTGTAGCTTTGAGGGTATCTTCTGTTCAAGGACTGACTGACAGATTAAAGATAAAGAAGTATAAGGAAGAGAGGTGAGAGATCAGGGTCCTTCAGGTTACCTTCCACAATTAGTACCTGGAGTACACATGTCATCTAGTCACAGCATGCTTCCAGATGTACAGTTCTGTGTGCGTGTGCCACCACTAGTCCCCTAGATCAGGCATGTCCAAAGTCAGGCCCGGGGCCCAAATGTGGCCCGTTTTCAAATTTTAAGTGGCCCACAGCCTCTTCTCTCTGCCCACTCAGCCTGTCATACATCCCCACCAGCTGGCCTCTCCCCATACTGGATGGAGACATCAGCTTACAGTTTTATGGTTTGCCTGCCCTCCCTGCCTCCTTCCGTCTGCCCAGCCACCTGCCCAGCCTACCCACCTGGCTCCATTGCTGCAGCATCCACCCCACCTCCTTGCATGTCCTAGAGCAGTGGTGGCGAACCTATGGCACGGGTGCGAAAGGTGGCACTCAGAGCCCTTTCTGTGGGCACCCGACATCGCCCCTTCATAGCCACCTGTATACAGGTTAAATTACTGTATTGGCACTTTGCAAAAAAAAACAGTGGGTTTTGAATTGCAGTTTGGGCACTCGGTCTCCAAAAGGTTCGCCATCACTGTCCTAGAGGCTTCCCAAAGTCCGGCCCAGGGGCCAAATGCGGCTGAATGGTTGGCCCCCACACCTTTTCACCTCTCCAAATCTGGCCCTTCTTGCATAACGTTTGGACAGCCCTGCCCTAGATGATACTGAATGTCATCCTAAGGGCAAAAACATCTCACAGGTGGCCAGCTGTAAGAGACTCTTGGAACTGGCTGTCAATCGAATGAGCTATTTCTGCCCGGCGCCCTGTTTTGCCCAGGCCTCCCAAGCAGCTTCTCTTCTAATGAAAGCTCTTAATGTCTCTCCTTGTCACTTGGAGGACTCTGGGTGTCATGGAGTGCGAATGAATTCTCTTTGCAAGTCAGTCGGGCTGTGCTGTCAGCCTGCCAGGTAAGATGCCCAAATGCTGATCTATTTTCTCTCTCCTGTCAAAAGGGCTCCATCCCATCCATGGCAATATTATGCGGTGTGGCAGATGCTGCTGCCTAGGAGATGCGAGCACTGATGAAAAACGAGTTTCCAAAAACTGAGACTGGATGCCCCATCATTAAAACAAAGTTTCTTGCAGGAATGTAATCTGGCCTCCTCGAATTATATAAATCAAAAAGTAAAACGAAACCAAGAAATTGGAAAGTGTTTTCTTCCAAGGCAATAATCATTCGGCCCTGGTAGAAGAAGCCCAACCAGCTGTGGGAAGATGCTCAAAATGTCAGTGAAGAGTCAGTTTGGGAGTTTTTAAGCCTCTCCTTAGACTCAGTGAGTTCATAGGGCCTTTTCACACGACCCCTAAACTCCGCGGCAAATGGCTCCCAGCTCCGGAGCTTAAAATTGTTTCCCCACCAGCTCCGGAGTTTGCAGAAAATTAAGTGCGACCATGCCCACCTAAGCGCGTCCCAGCGCACTTTTCAGGTACCTGCCTTCCAGGGGTGAAAATCCGTGATGCGGATGTAAAGGAGTTTGTGCCGGGCTCTCCTCGCTTCTGTTTGTTGTTGTTTTGCCCCCCGCCCCTTTAAGAGACAGGAATCAGGATGACGACGGGGCTCGGGCCAGTCGACTGGCAGACGGAGGTGAGCCTACATTTTTTCCTCTCTTTTTTCCTCCCTCCCCTCACGCAGACAGGAGCAAGGAAGTGCGGAGGGGGTGGGAACACAGGAAGGGCAACGAACCCCCAAGATCTCTGGTCCGAATTTAAGTGGCCAGCGGATCTTAGGGGTCGTGTGAAAAGGCTCATAGCTTGGCGTTGAGTTCTTAGATCTTAAGGAAGACAACCTTGATTTCATTTCTTCTACCTTCCCCATGATGGGTGTTAGGATGAACTAGCACCACAATTGTTCACTGTTGATCATGAAGGGTTTGATCTCTAGACTGCACGGTTTTTAGATGTCTCTTTTAAAGTTGCTTCTCTTCCAAGTGTTTGAGGTGGGGAAGAAAAGTGTTTTGAAATTAGTTTCCTTGCTGGAGGACTGTCTTGGATTATGGTGATGTTTAAAATATATATTTATGAGTTCATTGAAAGTTTTGTAACAGAATTCTCTCACATAGTTGTGCCCTACATAGGAAGGTGACATGGCTCTAATCACTGAGCAAATAAACTATGCCTGCCTGGAGGGACAAAATAACCCTGGAAAGTCTTTTTTAAAAGATCCACTGATGATACTGTGCTGAGTCCAGACTTACATCATACCTGGTCCTTTTTCCAGGAGCCAATGCTCCACCTGGAGAAACCTTGACTTAAATAGGCCTGAGGTCAGAAACAGATGATTATAGGCCAGTGATGGCAAACCTTTTAGAGACCGAGTGCCCAAAACTGCCATTCAAAACCCATTCATTTTTCACAAAGTGCCGATACAGCCATTTAGGTGGCTGTGAAGGGGCGATGTCGGGTGCCCACAGAAAGGGCTCTGAGGGCCACCTTTGGCATCCGTACCATAGGTTTGTCAACACGGTTATAGACTGTCTGTAATTAGAGCTGAAAAGTACAGGTTAATGCAGAGGTGATCTTGCTGGGTTTATGAAATTAGACTTCCAAGGAACCACATATGTAAGCTCTTGAAAACCAATCATCAAACAAAGCAAGCTAATTTGGGTAAACCACCAAAGCCAGAGAAGCTCACCTTGTGATAGTCAGATGATCACATTTGTTATGCGTTTTCTTTCCCAGCCCCAGGCTCTCTCTAAGGAACCTTCCGGGCCTGAGGTGAGATTGGCAACGGGTATCTTATCCTTGAGTGTGGAGAACAGCCTGAAGATGACAATTCTGAGCAGCCCAACAGCGTAAAGCTGTGTGTAAAGCAATGAGTAGCCTGCATACTGTAATTAAACTGTTCAACAGCCCAGAGACTACTTGAAGTGGTATGGGACGGTATATAAGCGGAACACTTTATTTATAGCTTTGCTTTGTTGTATTCTCAAGTTGTAGAAGGAAAGGAAACACAATTGAAGAGCTTGGGTGAGTTACTTGTTCCTTCTGTCACTTGCAGAACTCTAGAGGAATCATGCTTGCCGTCTGGGAGATTTTGGGGATTATAGTAAAAAAATAGCAAATTATCCAAGATATGCATAGTTGCATACAAGAGGCAGTTTATTCCCTCACTGGCAACTTCTTGAGACTGTTATTGTTTTTCCCATACTGTCCTATGAGGCCTTAAGAAAGCAGGAGAACTGGAGCGACCTGTCTGTGACATCCAGATTTGTGCCTGGGGCTGCCTCTTAGAATCATAGAACCCTAGAGTTGGAAGAGACCTCGAGGGCCATCTAGTCCAAACCCCTGCCATGCAGGAACCCCCATGACAATATTTCCGATAGATGGCCATCCAGCCTCTGCTTAAAAACCTCCAAAGAAGGAGACTCCACCACCCTCCATGGCAGCATCTTCCACTGGCGGACAGCTCTAAGATTGGTGTAGCTCCTGTCCCTTGCTCCTAAGGAAACATTCATTTCCCTGCTTTTCAAATCCATCAATGACCCTTCCCTAGAAACACCTTTCTGTTGGGTTCCCACATTTGCCACTACTGTACACCCATTCCAGAAGGAGTGTGATCCCCTGTAACCCAGCTGAACCACACACCCATGTCAGAAAGAAACCACCGTGCCAGTAGCTGAAAACAGGGCTTCTCCTGAGAGAAAGGGCTGAAATTTGTTTACACTAATGCCAATAGTGAAAGCATGCAAACTAAAATTATGAGCAGATACAAAGGGGGAAGGATATGACACCTGATGCTCTTTTGCTGCCTGGTTTCCAGAAATCACTATAAAGACAATTTTAAAATTATAAAAAAAACAGAACAAAACAAATATTTGCTATGAGAAACCTCATACAATATTCAATAATCATTTTTATTCAAAATGAACAACAAAAAAGAAACATGCATACATTAATAAGAAAAAATATACATACTAAACAGGAAACCAATGGTGCACCCTTGAATACACGGCTTTAAGGGGAAAGACGCCTATAATTATACAGTACGACCCCTGTATCCACTGATTAATTATCCAGTGATTCAGTTATCCATGGTTGGCAGAGGAAAGTAAATAAATAAACAATTCAGCAGCCTCAAAGCAAGCTACTGTCACAAAGAGCAGCTGTCAAGCAAGCTACTGTCATAAAACAGCAGCCATAAAGCAAGCTACCATCACAAACAGCAGCTGTAAAGCAAGCTACTATCACAAAACAGCATTGGGGACATTTTGGCATTCTCTCTTATCCACGGTTTTCATTATCCACGGAAAGGCTTGGAACCAATCCCCAGCGGATACTGGGATCCTACTGTACCTCTTATGAGGAATCCAGGAGCAACCAGCAGCTGAGGGTTTTATGCTCCTGCACCCCAAGGGTCCCGGATCTGCCGGGTTTTGCTCACTTCTTCCCCAGTGTCACGTTCCAATGTTAAATTCTGACTCATCTTCGCCGAGGGAGTCCTCCAGTACAGCCGTGGCACTTAAGAGGAAAATGGTGTCTTGTGATTCCAATGGGACCATCCCTCTACCCGCCTTTGGCAAATCAGCCTGCCTGTGTTTAATAATCAGTGAAGGAGGAGACGGGATGGTTTTGTTCCCCCGCCCACTTTCTGTGGCAAATGGCAGCGAGCAATTTGCAGGCCCAGAGCGATAAGAGGAAGAAAGGAGCATTTGCCTTAAAATTCAACCTGGCCTTGAAGGTCACCTCTGTGTTTGATGCTAATGCTGCTGCTACTGGCACCTAGTTTGATAAGCCGTCAAATGTAGAAATTCGGGACCATCAATATTTTTAAAGGCAGAGCCATTGTTGACCATTGTGCACCTATCAGCTTCTTTGTCCCATTGACATTTTATGGTAAAGGAGGTCTTGTGGGTATTTATTTACAAGCCCTATGAAACTTGATTCAAGATGAGTCCGGACACCATTGGCAACAGGAGCTCTGCCATATTTCCTTTGGTCTCCTGATACCACTCCCCTGCATCTGGCCCTTGAAGTACCCCGGTTTAAATCTCCAGGCTTTAAACCGGGGTACTTCAAGGGCCAGATGCAGGGGAGTGGTATCAGGAGACAAATATCTAGTCTCATGCGCTCCCAAACGCATCTGGTGGAGCCGCTGTGAGATACAGGAAGCTGGACTAGATGGGCCTTTGGCCTGATCCAGCATGGCTCTTCTTATGTTCTTATGTTCTTATGATGAAACCCACCTTTTTAAAATTTCATTTGCAGCCATACCTATTATGTGGAATAATCAATAGCAGGACTAATAGAGCAGGGTAAAGTGTCATTTATCTGGGCAATTTCTCAAATGCCGCTGGCTTTCATGAAAGGCTATTTAGTCAAGCGGTAGCGGCTTAGGGAACTGGGAATGTTTAGCCTTTCAAAAAGAAGGCTGAGGGTGAATATGATAGCTATGTTTAAATATTTGAAAGGATGTCATATTGAAGAGGGAGCAGGTTTGTTTTCCATGGCGCCAGAGACTAGGACTCGGGGCAATGGTTTCAAACTACAGGAAAAGAGATTCCATTTGAACATTAGGAAGAACGTCATGACAGTTTGAGCTGTTCGGCAGTGGAATATGCTGCCACAAAGGAGGGTGGTGGAGTCTCCTTCTTTGGAGGTTTTTAAGCAGAGGCTGGATGGCCATCTGTCAGAAATATTGTGATGGGGTTCCTGCATGGCAGGGGGTTGGACTAGATGGCCCTTGAGGTCTCTTCCAACTCTATGATTCTATGATTCTATGGTTTTAGGTCTCTTGCTGCAAAGCCAGAAACTGGGAATTCGATTTCCCTGCTTGGCTTCCTTACTAGGGGCTGGATTCCGTGATCCATAGGGTTCTGGCTCTGCATTTCTAGCATCTAATATTTGGCTATCACCTCTCTTTATTTCAGAACCTCCCATGCCATGTTATCTGTCACACCGTTGCTTCCTTTTCATGCTGCAGTGTTAACATTTTAATAGCCTTGCCTTTGTTCTAGTTTCTTTGTTCCCAAGAACCAGAGAACAATATCCTTGCAAACAAACATCTTGTACTTCCGTCAAGAGGTCTCTCAAATTACCCATAGAAATTTCAGCTTAAACCACAAATTAATGAGCCAGAAATAACCACCCAGGAGGCCGTACCCAATATTAATACAAGCACATATAACAACATTCTGTCCCAGGTTTTAAAATGTTACACATGTTAATTACTTATCTCATGCATAGCGTAGTGCACGCGCAAAGGGGAACAAAAGAAAAACAATCAGAAATATGGAAAGGAGATTGACAATGGAGGTGGAAAAAGAACTCAGATAACTTTGTTTCTTCCTGCCGGACAAGCTTGCTCCCCGAGGGAGTGGCCTGGTGCAAGACAGGTAGGATGGAGGTCTTTTGACGGCTTTAATTTATGGCTAAGAGCCTAGGGACATTGTCGAATCATGAGCAAAATCAGAGAGCAAAACCTATGATAAGTATGTAAGCTGCTCGTACGTGAGGGATTGGAGTTCTCTGTTCTTGGGACCTTACCACGCTTTCCGGTCTGTTGAAAATTAGAAGGGCATGTAACTTGAGCGTCCCAAAATAATGAAGGGCTTGTGCATTATGCTATCCTGAATCAGTGGTCTGTTCCAAGGCTAACTAACAATACATGAAATATGTTCTGTCATTTGAAGAGAGATGTCTTCAAGTGCTGGTTGTGTGTGACTGTCGCAGTATACATCTTCACACCCCTGCTTGATTTGAGTTGTGATTAGCCTCGAGGAAATAAAGCACTTCCTTCATGTGCTAGTCTGATTTTTTTTTTCGGATGCAAAAGGTTGCCGGACTCATCTATCTGGAGTACTAACATGATTTGAACTCTCATCAATAGAGATGGGCACAACTCAAAAAAATGGTGTTTCGTTTGTTGTTTGGTCGTTTAGGGGTCCGTTTCGGTTCGTTTTCATTTTCATGACGTTTTTTGCAAAAAATTTCATTTTCATTTCGTTAGGTAACGAAATGAAAAAACGAAAACGAAAACAAAAAATTGCTGTTTCGTTAGCATTCTTTTTAGTTCAATGCATCTGCTGCAACGAAAACGAAAAACACGGCAAATTTGGTCGTTTCGTTTTCGTTTTGTTTTTTAAAAATTTCGTTTTGTTTTCGTTGCGTAACGAAACGAAAAAACGAAAACGAAAATGAAAAATCGCTCGTTTCATGCCCATCTCTACTCATCAAATATTATGTGTCATGTGTAGGTTAGTCTGTGCACAGACAACAGCAAGGATGTGGGCAGTGCTTCAGGGCTGAGTCTAGAGTCCCAAGCCTCAAATCCAAGCCTGGAGTCTTTGTCCTGCCCCACCCCTTGCCAGAGGTTTGAGACTCGGGACTCAGACTGTGTGGACACTGCCCAGCTGAGGCTCTCAGAGGTCCAGAGACAGCAGACTAATTTCCTATCCTGGAGCAGGGGAAGGGAAGGGCAGGTGGGGGCACCATGGGCAGCAGGGACTTGACATGTGACTCAGAATAGGGCTCCTGAACTCTGCGTTGAGTCCAAATTTGCCCCCCACCCCCACCCCCAAATTGAATCCAAGGTGAGTCATTGGTGTACCTTGAGTTGGACTCTACACTGAGTTATGACTTGCAAGTCCCCATCCCTGGGGGAAAGTGGCTAAAATCCTGCTCAGTCTAGTGCATTGCACTAGGAAAGGTCCTAGCATCAGTGGAGCTTTGGTGAGCCAGCTCTTCTGTAAATTTGATTTGTTCAGCAGGCTTCCTCTACTTACGACACTAAGTCTTGTTGACGATTCTTTTGACTTGTTTTCTCTCTGTGTGTGCGTGTGTGTCTTGATGTTGTACTGATTTTATATTGTTTGTTTTACCCTTCCTTGTTAACCGCCCGGAGTTCATTTGGGAAAATGGGCGGTATAAAAATAAATAAATAAATAAATAAAATAAGCAACAATCTTGGATCACTGAGTCCAGCCTTTTTACAGAGACTCAAATGTGGAATTCAACTTCCAACCTCCGCAACCAGATACCGAAAACCACCGAGATATCCAGCCGTTCAAGCTTATTTTCAATGAGCCGTTTTGCAGCTATGGTGCCAAGATGCCAGGGACTATATTATCGGCGCTTGTGATCCACAGAGGCTGGCGGAAGTATCAGGCACGTTCTAAGTGGGTGAGGCGGTCCTTGCCTCACAATGGTCTCCCTGCTCCTCCCTTTCCCAGTGCGATAGGGAAGTTGAGGCAGGCAGGTGACCGCCGGGAATGAAGAGCTATGGGGAGGAGGATTAAAGACACATTTTAGAGGGAAATCAAGTGGAGTTTTATGTGACCGAAAGAATAACTCTACATTATGGATGTAGCAAATGAGGTACCAGCCCCTCAAAAGCATTAGGAAGAGGCAATCATTTTAAATGAAAAGGAAACTGGGAGAAATGGAAGCAGGTTTAATATTAATCAAACAGGAAGAGGGGAGGGCTTTGTGAAAGTGCTCAGGTAGTCACGCATGGCTTAAACTGAAAATTAAGGGAGAGAAGAAATGTTTCACGGAAGGTTTTTAAAAAGAATCGGGGGGGGGGGATAACAAACTCAAAGATGTCCTGAGTATTTTGACCAACGAGATGACCCCCCCCCACCTCAAGGAGCAGAAGAGTATTGGGGGGGTGCACTAAAGGGCTGCAAATGTTTAGTGAATCAACTTGAGGTGCTTTTATTGACAGGCATGGGAAGAACAGCCAGCAAGATCTGCTGCCTCAAACACTAAAGAAAATGGAGGGCCCCCAAACATCATGTCCTTGGCATTAGTAGGAGCATCTTCGTCATCAAAACATCTTGATCCGTTCCTCATCCGGGTGACAGAAAGGCCAGTCCTAAGGGATGGAGGACTAAGGGATGAACATGAAGGAGGGGACTTAAGCTTTATTTACATTTCCAACAAAAAGAATACATTTGTGAAGGGTGGTTAGGATTCGAACAAAGGTACCCAAACGTAGCATCTGATTTATGGTAAGTTGATTGTCAACCTGTTATTCTCTTTAAATAGGTTTGTTTGGCTTTTTCTGCTTATGAATAATCACACTGAGTGATTTTGGTTTCTATGCCTCTTCCTCTACGTCTGGGGGGGGGGAGGGAGGGAGGGAATGGAAAAGGGCAGTTGAAAAATAAGAATGACTGGGGTCCCAGCATTCTATAACTCAGTGTTTTTCAACCTTTTTTGGGCAAAGGCACACTTGTTTCATGAAAAAAATCACGAGGCACACCACCATTAGAAAATGTTAAAAAATTTAACTCTGTGCCTATCAGACACACACAAACACACTTCTCACCCCCCAAAAAACAACAACAACAACAAATCCATCCTCCAGCCCAGGCCCTCCCAAGGCATCCCTATCAAAATGTCCGCCTGCTCTCACCTTCCCCCTCCCTCCTCCTGGCACTTTTTTTCAGAGGAACTTGCAAACCCATGAAGGTGGGGCTGGGGGAGGCTCTTCATATACGACCCCCCAACCCCCATCTTTTACCCCTTCCAGTATAAGCCTCCCTTTTCTCCCCCCCCCCGCCTCCTTCCAGCCAGGCAGCCACAGGGCCCGGAAGGGACCCCCCATCCCCGTCTCCTCCCTAGGTCCTAGGAATCCCCTCCTCAGCCTCCCATGTCCTCCCCTTTATTTACCCCCCCACAAAAAATGACCATTGTCAACGGCCGCCCGCTCCCCACCCTTAAAAGAGGGGTGCGCATGCGCGCTCCTACATGGCTTGGCAGGGGCGCGCGCCCACCCTCGGGAGGCAAATAGCGAGTGCGCGAGGCGGGGGAGGGAGGGAGGGAGGGGTGTTCGGTGAGCGAGGAGGGGGAACCAACCCCAAGAACCTTTAAGAGCGGCTTCTGGAGCGCCCTTCACCGCAATGCGCCTGCGCGGATCTCCCGACTCTCTCTCACTCTCTCGCTCTCCAGTCTCCTCCTCCTCCTCCTCCTCCTCCTCCTCCCTTATTTCTTCTCCTTCCCCGCCCACGGCCAGCCTTCGCCGGCGCGCAAAGCACGCCTGGAAAGGTAGTCCGCTCTCCTCCCCAGGACCGCGTCTCAGACCTGCGGGAGGAACTACATTTCCCAAGGAAGCCTTGCGGCAGCTGGCTTCTTTCTGGACACCCCGCCTTCCTACGGCTCGCTGGCGCCGCACCGCTGCCTTGGTCGCAAGCGGGATGCGGGGGGGGGCATTGCTGGTGTTGGGAGAATTTTTCCCACGGCACACCAGGCAACATCTCGCGGCACACTAGTGTGCCGCGGAACAGTGGTTGAAAAACACTGCTATAACTGACGAAACCCCCAAAGCAGTCATTTTGAGCTTGCATTTTCTAGGCCCAGAGACAACTGACTTTGAAGCATGTGCATTGGCTGGGCTGTTGGAAACATGGGGGGGGGGGGAAGCAAAGCTTTCCTGTCTTTCAGATGCATCTTGAGATATCCCTGCTACAAGAAAGCAAACCCCACCAAAAGAGCTTAATAACTGACAAGTTAACTGAATGTTTTACCAGTGTATGGACCTCTCTCCTCCTCTGTTTTTAAGCTCCTCACAGTCAGGCATGGATGGTGTATTAGTAAAAAAATCTATAGACATTAATTATCCTGTATATAGATTAAGAGTTTTATGAAAAAGTATCAGTATTAATGTTGACCTTGCTTTTCACAGATCAGTGCAAGGACAGCCGGACAGCCAGCCAGCCAAGTCCACACTTCAGTGAACAAAATAACAGGTGAATCATATTTTTTTCTGTTTTCACAAGCATAAATTTTAAAAAGGTTTAAGCAATAAGAAAACCTTGTTCTGCTCCAACTCAGATTGACCCAGCTTTGTTCTAATACTTGAAATATAAAGAGTGATCTTTTATTTCTATCTTTTATGATTGATTTCAGGTTGAAAAGTTTCGGATGAATAATGGCTAACGTTTGTTGGACATCCAGTTTAAAAAAACTGACTTGTGCTGTGCTGTTGAGGCAAAAACGACTGGCTTCTCTACACCCTCGTTTTGAGTAGGCTGGGAGGGGCTTAAGAGGATTGTTAGGAGCCCCCCCCCCAAGGCAGTCTTCACATCCAAAAAAATGGCATATGGAACGGAAGTGACCCTATTCATTCCCCACCAGCCCCCTGTCAGAAGCAGGAGGAGATGGGGGGCATTGCTTGTTTTCTCTCAAAGAGAGGCAAACAAAAAAACCCATCTTGTCTCCTGCCATTGCTTCACCTGCCCCTTTCATAAAGCCATGCCAAGGCTAGCAACCCCCCCCCCCATGCACGCACATACACAGGAAGGTTCAGCCGCCTTGGGCACTTCTTCTCTTGTCTCCTCCTCCTACCCCGCTTGGTCCTTTTTGAAAACTCAAGCCACAGCCCCCCCCCACACACACACACCACAGAGGGATGCATGTACACACAGGAGGGTCTGCCTTTCCAAAGCTAGCCTCCTCACGCTGCTTTTGGAAATTAAACCCTTCTACGGGCCACTACCAGTGGCCATGCCTTCTGGAGATGGGCCAAAGTAAAGTGATGCTGTCCACAAAAGCAGAAGCACCTTCACAAGGGTGAGAAAGGTGCAGGCAGAAGTCCTCTGGGGAAGGGGCGGTGGGCTGGTTTCTTTCGCAAAGGTGTCATCTGATTGGCATCTTTTTTAAGAGCACACCAGCCTGTTTAAACAGCAGGCTAAATGTCCATCTGATTGCGCTCTATATAATTAAATGTGCTTCTAGCCAAGTGACCGTCATAGATTTTTTTGGTTTGCAAATTACCAGCAGATGTGTTTCACACCTGTTTCAAAGGTAGATCCAGCAGACAACTTGGTTTCGTTCGAATCTCCAACTTGGAAGCCAACTTCCCAGGTGAGTACTGAAGAGAAGGCCAGAGATTGTGCTGCAACCAGGTTTGTGCTTGTTTGTTTTTTTCTAAGAGTTCTCTGAGGAACAACCTATTCACTACTTAACATGAAGTTTGGATCAGCTGTTCAGTGCTGTCCTACTCAGGGTATTTCAAATTCTAATTTCAAAACAGAGTGAGCAGATCGCTTATTTTTGCCTGTAACTTCTAACTAGGAAGTTAACTTTGTAGTTGAAAGAAGGAATGCCTGGTTGTGTACCCGTGACTGCTGTTCTTTGATTAACCCTCTGTGGAATCATGAAAATGGATTATTCACCTTCGGAGACACCCATTCTGGAACATTCTCCAGCTAAGCATTTTTGTGTTAATTTCACACCCATCCCTCACACCTATATAGGCATGTTTTAATGGCAGCTCCCAGTTTGATCCACCAGGGAAAATAATGGATGACACTGAAGGGAGGAAGGTGGGGGGTGGTTATATCCACAGATGATCACTTGAAGGATCACAATTACAAGACATTCTTCTTTGGGGTCTCTGCTATTCACATGAATGGATAGACTACAACAGACATGTCCAAACTTTGGCCCTCCAGATGTTTTGGACCACAACTCCCACAGTCCTTTGTCATTGGCAAGCTAAGCTTAGAATTCTGGGAGTTGTGGTCCAAAACATCTGGAGGGCCAAAGTTTGGACATGCATGGGCTACAAGCTAACTTGCAGGAAGAGGGAGTGTTGTGGCAGAATCAAAATGAGCACCACTCATCTAAACCTGCAATCATCTCTGGCTTTAATGTTCAGACGCTTATGTTTTACAAACATGAATGGTGTAGACTAGGTGGCTGCTTTGCAGAAGCCCTCCCACAGGATACCTCTGAAGACTGCAGCCAAAGGGGACTGTGCATGTGTAGAGAGGCCAGTCAACCGAAGGGGTGTGGGAAGGCCCTGAAGCTGGTAGGCATGACCCAGTGTGACAAGCAAGCATTGTGATGACAGGGTGATGCCTTTCCATGAACCACTGTAGGATACAAGAGTCTCATCATTTGAGGGAAGGTGATGGTACATGAAAAACAGAAAGCTAAATATCCAGAATATGAATGTCATGCTCCAGTAAAGAAATAGAGTTATGGGAAAATGGCAAATTGGAAGATTCCATTGGGAACACTGGTTAGTAAGGCTTCAGAACAGAACTTTCTGACTTGAGTCAACACAAGCTGAAGAAACTACAGTACTGTATTAGGAGTGCAGTTTCAGTAGTGGCTCAAAAGCAGAAGAGCCCATTAAGAAGGCTGATGGCTACTGACTTTGTGAAGTGAAACAAGAGAAGCAGAAGATGCTGTTGGGAGCATAGGTAGGTAATGCTTCGAAACAGAACTTTCTGACTAAAGTCAGTGCACGCAGAAGAGGAGTACAGGTGAAGTAGTGGATCAAAAGCAGAAGGGCACATTAAGAATGCCGATGGCTGTATTTATGAAGTGATACAACAGAAGCGGAAGATTTTATTGCAAACCAGATAGGTAGTGGTTCAAAACAGAAAATTTCAGACTAGAATCAACGCAAACAGAAG
Organism: Phrynocephalus guinanensis; assembly: GCA_037367245.1. Taxonomy (NCBI): domain Eukaryota; kingdom Metazoa; phylum Chordata; class Lepidosauria; order Squamata; family Agamidae; genus Phrynocephalus; species Phrynocephalus guinanensis. The sequence goes on along the minus strand of CM074733.1, from coordinate 173,984,277 downwards.
AGGAGTGCAGGTTCGGTAGTGGCTCAAAAGCAAAAGGGCCCATTAAGAATGCAGACGGCTACTGACCCAAAAGGAGTCATAGACCGTTACTTCACGAACCGCTCGCTTCGCGGCAACCTCTCCTTTCTGTGCGAATCGATCGTTTCAGTCCGCACGCCCCTCCTTTTTGGCTGCGATGCCACCCCGACCACGCCCCCTTTACCGTGCTCCAACCGGGGCGAGTGGTGCCCCTGCAAATGGTCGGGAATCTTTTCGCTTCGCATCTCGCTTCGCTCCCAACGTGACGTGCGGACTCGTTTTTTTTTTTTTAAATTACATTCAAGACGGAATATCGATGCATCGATGTTTCGGTTCATCGCTTCTTCGCTGTTACTTCCGGGCGAATTATTAGGCAGATATTTGTGAATATTTATGCAACTTCAGTTGTAGTTCGGTTTCTCTGTCTCCCCTATTTTTTTTCTATATACTACCGCCAGGTGTCACTGTTTTCCCCAGCGGCGTCCTAATGCGAAGCGAGCACGTGAGGTTGTGACTGATTCGGTAGTAAAAATGCAGCGCGTGAGCACTGTTAAACAGGGGTGGGATCGAAGGGAGAACACGTGACCGCCACCGAATTCACAGCGAAGGCAAGGTAGGTTCAAAGCGAGGCACTTCATGAAGTAACGGCCATAGTGAAGTGAAACAAAGGAAGCAGAAAATTCCAATAGGAGCGCAGGTAGGTAATCCTTCAAGCTGAACTTTCTGATGAAAGTAAGCGCAAGCTGAAGATACTATTAGGAGGGCAGGTCCGTTGCCGGCTCAAAAGCAGAAGGGCCCATTAAGAACGCAGATCCCTACTGAATCAAAAGGTGATGTTGGGAAGTGACACAACAGAAGCGAAAGATTCCATTGAGGGAGCAGGTAGGTGATACGTCAAAACAGAACTTTATGACTCAAATCAACACAAGCTGAAAAGACTATTAGGAATGCAGGTTCAGTAGTGGCTCAAAAGCTGAATGGTCCATTAAGAACACAGATGGCTACTGACCCAAAAGATGATCTTGTGAAGTGAAACAACAAAAACAGAAGACTCCATTGGGAACACAGGTAGATACTATTTCAAAACAAAACTTTCTGACGAAAGTCCATGCAAATGGAGGAGACTATTAGGAGTGCAAGTATTTGTAGTGGTACAAAAACAGGACACATCTAGAAGGCTGATGGGTACTGACTCTAAAATTGAGTTTGTGATGTAAGGCAACAGAAGCTGAAGATTCCATTGGGAGCACAGGTTGGTAATGCGTCAAAACAGAACTTTCTGACTTGCGTCAGTGCAAGCTGAAGGGACTATTAGGAGTTCATGTCCAGTAGTGGCTGTAAGGCAAAAGAGCACATAAAGAAGACAGATCCCTACTGAATCAAAAGGTGACTTTAAGAAGTAATATAACAGAAGTGAAAGATTCCAGTTGGAGCGCAGGTAGGTAATGCTTCAAACCAGAACTTTCTGACTCAAATCATGCAACCTGAAAAGACTATTAGGAGTGTAGGTTCGGTAGTGGCTCAAAAGCAGAAGGGCCCATTCAGAACATTGATCACTACTGACACAAAAGATGATGTGGTGAAGTGAAACAACAAAAGTGAAAATATTCCATTCAGAGAACAGGTAGGTAATGCTTCAAAAGATAACTTTCTGACTCAAATCAACTCAAGCTAAAATACTATTACGAATGCAGGTTCGGTAGTGGCTCAAAAGCTGAAGGGCCCATTAAGAACGCCGATGGCTACTGAATCAAACATTGATGTTGGGAAGTGCTGCATTAGAATTGGAACATTCCATTGGGAGCGGAGGTGGGTAATGCTTCAAAAGAGAACTTTCTGACTTGAATCAATGCAAGTGGAAGAGACTATTAGGACTGCATGTCCAGGAGTGGCTCAAAAGCTGAAGGGCCTGTTCAGAAGGCTAATGGCTACTGACACAAAAGATGACTTTGTGTTGTGATGCAACAGAACTGAACCATTCTATTGGGAGCGCAGGTAGGTAATGCTTCAAAACAGAACCTTCTGGCTGAAATCAACACGAGATGAAAAGACTATTAGGAATGTAGGTTTGGTAGTGGCTCAAAAGCTGAAGGTCCCATTAAGAACGCATACGCCTACGGACTCAAAAGTTAACGTTGGGAACTGATACATCATAACTGGAAGATTCCATTGGGAGCACTGATAGATACTACTTGTAAGTCCCTGCAAACTGAGGAAACTATTAGGAGTGCCGGTATTGTAGTGGCTCATATAAAGAAGGCACATGCAGAAGGTTGATGGGTACTGACTCCAAAAGTGAGTTTGTGATGTTATGCAATAGAACTAGATGATTCAATTGGAAGAACAGGTAGGTAATACTTCAAAACAGAAATTTCTGACTCAAATCAACACAAGGTGAAAAGACTATTAAGAATGCAGTTTTGGTATTGGCTCAAAAGCCGAAGGGCCCATTCTGAAGGCTGACTCAAAAGGTGACTTTGTGATGTGATGCAACAGACATAGAAGATTCCATTGAGGGTGCAAGTAAGTACTGCTTCAAAACAGAGCTTTCTGACTCAAATCAACACAAGCTGAAAAGACTATTAGGAGTACAGGTTTGGTAGTGGCTCAAAAACAGAAGGGCACACTAAGAAGGTTGGTGGATGCTGACTCCAAAGGTGAGTTTGCGATGTGATGCAACAGAACTGGACAATTCCATTGGGAGTACAGGAAGGTAATGCTTCAAACAAAAGTTTCTGACTGGAATTAATGCAAGCTGAAGAAACCACTAGGAGTGCAGGTTCCGCAGTGGTTCAAAAACAGAAGGGCCCATTAAGAACGCAGATGCCTACTGACTCAAAAATTGACGTTGAGAAGAGATATAACAGAAATGGAAGATTTGATTGGGAGCGCAGGTAGGTAATGCTTCAAACAAAACTTTCTGACTCAAATCAATGCAAGTAGAAGAGACTATTTGGAATACAGGTTCGGTAATGGCTCAAAAGCAGAAGGGCCCATGAAGAACACAGATGGCTATGGACGCAAAATATGACATTGTGAAGTGATACATGCTGAAGGCTGATGGCTACTGACTCAAAAGGTGAGTTTCTGATGTGATGCAACATACCTGGGCGATTCTATTGGGAGCGTGGGTAGATAATGCTTCAAACCTGAACTTTGTTACTCGAATCAATACAAGCTGAACAGACTATTAGGAATGTGGGTTTGGTATTGTCTCAAAAGCAAAAGGGCCCATTCAGAAGGTTGATGTCTACTGACTCAAAAGTTGACATTGGGAAGTGATACATGAGAACTGGAAGATTCAATTGGGAGTGCAGGTAGGTAATGCTTCAAAACAGAACTTGCTGATTTGAATCAATGCAAGCAGGAGAGACTCTTAGAATTGCATTTCCGATCATGGCTCAAAAGCAGAAGTGCCTATTAGGAACACAGATGGCTACTGACGCAAAAGATGACATGGTGAAGTGAAACAACAAAAGCGAAAGATTCCATTGGGAACGCAGGTAGGTAGTGCTTCAAAACAGAACTCTCTGACTCAAATCAGTGCAAGCTGAAAACACTATTAGAGAAGGTAGGTCCAGTAGTTGCGCACGAGCTGAAGGTCCCATTAAGAACGCATGTGCCTACGGACTCAAAATTATACATTGGGAAGTGATGCAAGAGAACTAGAAGATTCAATTGGGATCGCATGTAGGTAATTCTTCAAAACAGAACTCTCTGACTCAAATAAACACAAGCTGAAAAGATGATTAAGAATGCAGGTTCGGTAGTGTCTCAAAAGCAGAAGGTCCCATACAGAAAGCTGTTGGCTACTGATGCCAAATATGACATTGTGAAGTGATACAGCAGAGCTGGAAACTTCCATTGGGAGCGCAGGTAAGTAAAGCTTCAAAACAGAACTCTCTGACTCAAATCAGTGCCAGCTGAAAAGACTATTAGAGAAGGTAGGTTTGGTAGTGGCTCAAAAGCAGAAGGGGCCATTCAGAAATCTGATGGCTAATGATTCAAAAGGTGAGTTTGTGATGTGATGCAACATACCTGGATGATTCTATTGTTAGTGCAGGTAGGTAATGTGACTCGAGTCAATAGAAGCTGAAGAGACTATTAGGAATGTGGATTTGGTAGTGGCTCAAAAGCAGAAGGGCCCATTCAGAAGGCTGAGGGCTACTGACTCAAAAGTTGACGTTGGGAAGTGATACATCAGAACTGGAAGCATCAATTGGGAGCGCAGGTAGGTAATGCTTCAAAACAGAACTTGCTGATTTGAATCAATGCAAGCAGGAGAGACTCTTAAAATTGCATTTCCGATCATGGCTCAAAAGCAGAAGTGCCCATTAGGAACACAGATGACGTTGTGAAGTGAAACAACAAAAGCGAAATATTTAATTGGGAGCGCAGGTAGGTAATGCTTCAAAAGAGAACCTTCTTACTCAAATCACTGCAAACTGAAGAGGCTATTAAGAGGGCGGGTCGCATGGGCCTACAGACTCAACAGTATACATTGGGAAGTGATACAAGAGAACTCGAAGATTCTGTTAGGAGCGCAGGTAGATACTACTTCAAAACAACTCTCCGGAAGAAGCCCATGCAAACTGAAGAAACTATTAGGAGTGCAGGTATTGTGGTGGCTCAACAACAGAAGGACAGATCTAGAAATCTGATGGCTACTGACTCCAAAAGTGAGTTTGTGATGTGATGCAACATACCTGGATGATTCTATTGGGAGTGCAGGTAGGTCATGCTTCAAACCAGAACGTTCTGAATTGAGTCAGTGCAAGCTAAAAAGACCATTAAGAATGCAGGTTTGGTAGTGGCTCAAAAGCAGAAGGGCCCATTAAGGACGAATATGCCTGCAGACTCAAAGGTCGACGGCTGATACTTCACATCCCTCTCGCTGCAGTTCGCGGCCCCGCTGGAGAACGGTTCGAAGGAACGTAACCTCACATCCTTCTGGGGTCAATCCGAGTTTGAAGGAACGTAACCTCACGTCCTTGTGGGGTAAATCCGAGTTCGAAGGAATGTAACCTCACATCCTTGTGGGGTCAATCCGAGTTCACCCTGACCACGCCCCCTGAACTGCGCTCCAAGTGGGGTGAGAGATTCCCGTCCTGGAGCTCGGGAATCTTTTCAATCCACTTCTCAATCTGTGTTGAAAACCGATTTCAACACGGAGGCAAGTTCACCTCAGCTCGAGGAAGGATGTGAAATAACCACCAATATTGGGAAGTGATACATCAGAACTGGAAGATTCCAAGGCGAGCGCAGGTAGGTAATGCTTGAAAACAGAAATTTCTGATTCAAATCAATGCTAGCTGAAAGAACTATTAAGAATGCAGGTTTGGTAGTGGCTCAAAAGCAGAAGGGCCCATTCCATACGCTGATGTCTACTGACTCAAAAGGCAACTTTGTGATGTGATGCAACAGAACTGGATGATTTTATTGGGAGCGCAGGTAGGTTCTGAATTGAGTCAGTGCAAGCTAAAAAGACTATTAAGAATGCAGGTTCAAGTAGTGGCTCAAAAGCAGAAGGGCCCATTGAGGACACACATGGCTACTGACTCATAAGTTGATGTTTGGATTGGAAGTGATAGAAGAGAACTGGAAGATTCAATTGGGAGCTCAGGTAGGTATTGCTTCAAAACAGAACTTGATTACTGAAATCAAAGGGAACTGAAAAGACTATTGTGAATGCAGGTTCGGCAGTGGCTCAAAAGCTGAAGGTCCCATTAAGAACGCATATGCCTACAGACTCAAAAGTTGACATGGAGAAGTGATATATCCAATTCTAAGATTTCAGTGGGAGCGCAGGTAGGTAATGCTTCAAAACACAACTTTCTGACTCAAATCAACACAAGCTGAAAAGACTATTAAGAATGCAGGTTTGGTAGTGGCTCAAAAGCAGGAGGAACCATTCCATAGGCTGATGGCTACTGACTCAAAAGGTGAGTTTGTGATGTGATGCAACATACCTGGATGATTCTATTGGGAGCGCAGGTAGGTAACGCTTCAAACCTGAACATTGTGACTCGAATCAATACAAGCTGAAGATAATATTAAGAATGTAGGTTCGGTAGTGGCTCAAAAAACAGAAGTGTCCATACATGACTCTGTAAGATGAAATAAGGGAAGTGGAAGCAACCGTTATTAGCATGTATTCTTCATTGCTCAACAGTTGGCTTTGTGATATGAGACCAGGCCTGTGGAAGAGAATGTCAGAAGCACAGTTGAGTAGTGCCTGAAAAGGCAGTTTTGTGCTACGAGATAATTCATGCAGAAAACCCATTGGGAGTGCAGGTGGCTAAGGGCTCAAAAAACAGCTTAACAAGGTGAGAGAATATGTGGGCAAGGGATACCTCTTGTTTAATCAGGCAGCAGTTTTCTGTTGTGTTCCCTGTAAAAGGACTTTGCGAGGACGCGTGCAACTCTGCGGCCTATGACTTCTTCAGGTTTCAACGAGCGAGTGGTCGGAAGGCGAAACTTCATGGAGCAGTCTTCTTCATCATGCCATAAGGTTTTTCTTTTCCTGAGAGAACAACCTGTGTTCTCTCAGGTTTTGCTTTTCACCTTGTTGCATTGCTGGAAAAGAAGAAGAAGAAGAAAAAAAGCAAAAGACACTGGTAGTTGGTACTCCTGGTTTCCAGGATGGGGTTCAAGTCCCTACAGTGTCCTTGCTTATATTCAAGGTGACTGGAGTATTTATTTAAAGGGCACGACAGAAATAGGTCATGCCATTACATCTTTTCTTATTTCCACCTCTTCCCATTCTAATTTCTTAATTATTCCGTATCTGTTCATTTAACATATCCTGCTTTCTGCTTGGCTAGACCCAAGGATTATAACACGAATTTTAAAATAGATCTAGCCAAAAGCCCTACGTTATGTTTAAAGGCTATTCAATAGCTTATCAAAGTAAATAGACAGAAAGTTAACACAATTTTAAGCCATTTAAAATAACTTAAAATGAAGAAGCACAACACTAGCCACCAAAGCAAGCAAACCCCACCCTACCCCCCCATGCTTTCTCACTAGTCAACCAGTGGCCAAAGACTTGTGTAAATAAAAATACATTTGCCTGCTGGCAGAAGGACAAGAAGTCTTCCTTGGAAGGGCATTTCATAGCTTGGGAATTGGGATCATCACCAAGAAGACTGACTCTCTCTCTCTCTCTCTCTCTCTCTCTCTCTCTCTCTCTCTCTCATGTCTTTGACAAAAAAGGCCTGTGAAGGTGATGGGATAGAGGAAAGGTCCCTCCTGAGGATCACAGCCCAGGCAGACTCAGATGAGGAGAGGGAGCCCATAAGAGAACCTGCACCCTACCATTTTTGCTTGTGGAAAAAAAGCCCTGCCCATTACTTTGCGCTTTTTTTCATGAGTGGTTAACAAATGAAACAAGGCTTCATCGTCTGGTATATTTTCCCTTGCTTGATGTTACTTTGTGAATGGTACTGGGTCCTGATTTTTCTGGGGATAGATGAAAAGTCAGCATCATAAATATGAGAGGGTGATGGATTTAGGCACAATCCGTCTCCCCTTTATCACGCTGCCCTTTCATCTCTCTCTAGGAAAATCAGGACCACTTCATACATCCGCCAGGGAGACCACTGCTAATGACCCATGCTTAGTGGGTGTTGGGAGGGGTTGCAGAGGTGTGACTTTCACATATACACACACACACAGTCATTGTCCATCTTGAAGATCTACCAACGTTCCTCAGACTGAAGACCTTACTTGGGTGAGTAATGAAATGTTTTGAACTATCAGTGATACAAACTAAAATTTATTATGTTAAGCATTCTACTTACTTACTTACTTACTTACTTACTTACTTACTTACTTACTTACTTACTTACTTACTTACTTACAATATTTTATAGGTTAAAACTAAGACCTTGAATTAAGCCTGGAAATGGATTGGCAGCTAGTGGAGCTGCTCAAACAGGAGGGTAACTATGCATTCCTTTTCACAAAACTTTACTCTAGCATACAAAACAAAGACAAAAGAAAGAAAGAAAGAAAGAAAGAAAGAAAGAGAAAGAAAGAAAGAAAGAAAGAAAGAAAGAAAGAAAGAAAGAAAGAAAGAAAGAAAGGTGTGAACACGAGAATTTTAGATACAAAATGTTTCCTGGGGTACTCTCTTTGGAGCTTCATAACTCAGCCCCCTTACCCCCAAATGTTTCCAAATTTCAGGGGATTCCCTAAAATCACTTTCTGAAGATACACCTGCTACTTTGGTGCCCCCAGAGTAAGTAAGTTTTGAAAACATGCACTCAACATTTGGGGGTAAGGGGGTTGAGTTATGAAGCTCCAAAGAGGGTGCCCCTAAGCCTTCTCATTGGAATCCTATGTGAAGCGGAGGCACCGCTACCGCTCACCCGATCAGGACTTGCCCTCCGTTGCCCTCCCCAAGTCGTCCGAGCGCCGAATTTTACCCCCCAAAACTGGGAAACTTATTGACTCGAGTATAAACCAATGGTGTTTTTTCCCCCAGCCAAAAATAAGGGCCGAAAAACCTGGTTTATAATCGAGTATATATGGTACCTTGGATAGACAAAAATATATGCATGTTGACAATAAAGCTAACAACATTAAAGAGGGATTTTTAGCAGCCTAACACTCTCTGTTGCAAGGTCTTGAGGAAATAAGTTGCAAGAGCTTTGAGGGGACCCTTAATAATCCAGTTTTTGGAGATGGGCCCATGCTAGTTTGTTTCAGACTGGATGACAGAAACAAAGCAAAAATAAAAGCAAGTCTTCAGGCACCTTAATTCCTCAGACATAAGAGTGAAATATTTAGCCACAGGTTTCTACTATCACCACCACCAACGGCATGCTGTCAAGTTGATTCTGACCTACAAAAACCTTCCCGCATGTTTCTATCCAGGGGATACGCAGAAGAAGCAGTCTCCTATATCAGATCCTTCTGCTGGTGGTGCAGTGGGAAGGTGCGGGTTGTCCAAGACCACACAGATCGCAGGGTGGACAGTCGTATCCGCCACAGACATTCTGGGTGAAGTCAGCTGGCCCTGTTCCCAGAAAGCACAGTGGAGAGGTGTAGTTGGCCTAAACTGGTGTCAACAAAGAACCCAGAAATTACCGTCACCTCTTCAATACAGACCTTGGATTAGGACCCCAAAATATCTATTTTGAGACAAACTGAGTAAAAGCAAGCTTTACTGTAAACGCTAGATCAATGTGATGCTGGCGTTTGTTTTGGCCTCTGGGTGGCTGTATCTGAGATATTCATCTCTCTCTTTCAGATCAGCTATTGATCAGAAATAGCATTTTAACTCCCCCCCCCCAAAGAAGGGCACAAAGAAACATGGGTATAAATCTCCTAAGAATTCAAGGGAAACGGCAAGAGCTAAACTAATTATAGTTTTCAATTAAGATGCCCAACCATGATAACCGTTCAGTAGGTCTGCGGTCAACTAGGCATTTCCATTGGATGATCTCGGTAATCGTGCTATGGAGTTCTGTTTCTTGGTTCTTTAAGTTAAAATTGGAAGCCGAGAGAAGCGTGTAGCCACCATCCAATCTTCTCTCTTTAAATTTAAATACAATTGAATGTGATTGGGAAAGATCCCATGCAAAATTTATATGAAATTAAGGGGTTTATGGGTAAAAGAAGTTGGATCTCACAATGTCCTCTTGATTTTTGTGTGTGTGTGGGATCTTTCCCAATCATTATAAAATCATCCTCTGCACTGATATATCTTATAGCCCATCTCTTCCCAGACAGACCACTATATCTTACTGGTACATCATCCATTCTTAGGTCCCAACTCTCTGCAAAAAGATTGCAATTTATAGCCTGTTGTCTTGTTTTTTTAGGATGGCACTGGTATGTTCTGAGAAGAAATGAGGAAGTGAAACTTTTTGTTTCTAAAATAGAAAATGTTATATTCTTTTTTTACTTGATATAATATTTGCTTGTTTCATAATCTTAGAAAGAGCATGTTGTCTTTTGTTTTGTGCTTATCTCTAGCTGAGAATGCTTGTATTGGTACAATATCAAGCGTCATAAACTTTTAATCTTCCAGTTCATAAAGTTATGACCTATTGAGTATTTAAATTAGGAATTACAACCATCCTTGCAAAAATTGTGTTTCAGGACCTCAGTATTCCTATACAAGGACCATAACTAATGGAGATGAGACCCCCTTTTGAAAGGTGGTGCAATATGTGGTTTGAAAATAGGGTGTGGGTCTCCTGTTCGTACTCCAAACAAGTCTTTCATGGAGAGAGAAAATTACTTTTTGACTTATGCAGTATGTGAAATAGGATTTAGAAGGACTCTGGTTGCTTCTATGCTCTTTCAGAGTGGTATTTTCACCTCTTAAAATATCTGTTTCCCCAGTCAATCTGCATATTTAGGAGATAATCCTCCCTGCTTCTTAAACTATTTGTTTTAAGGATTACAACCTAGGTTGTAAGCAATGTTCATCCAGAAAAACACAATTTTTAATCTCATTCAAAATGTTTGAACAGATCTGGAAAACACACTCCTAAATGAAAAAGGTACATAGGATGACAGATCATCACAGAGATTTGGGTGCACCAGACCTTTAGGATTTTGTCAACAGCCACTACATGCTGCCTTAAAAACGCAGAGTATCCTCAGTTGTTACTGTTAGCATAAGTCTACCTCATAAGAGGTGTAATTTCAGTTAACCTGCTTGTTTCCCCCTGGAGGGTTGTGTATTTTGAACCTTGGATAATATATCTGAGGTGATGAGATAAAATACAGTGAGTTCACCTAGAGTATGCCCCTTAATTATCTTAAACAAATAAGCGAGATTGTCTATTTTCTTCAGTGATAATAGGAGAGAAAGCATTCGCACAGCAGTTAACATAACTTTCTGACTCAGAATATGATCGCTCTTAAGAATCATAATGATAAAACCAGCCAATGAGATAAATTTCACCCTGATGGATATTTCTGCTTGCTTTAACATTTCTCTCCTGTCAAGGAGATGGAAGGTGCCTGAGGACTCCATGGGCCATCCTCTCCCCTGGTCTGCAGCCCCCATTCTGATCATGCTCCTCTCTGGTCTCTGGCCTCCACCACTTCTGCCTGAGCAGTTCTTCCTGAGCTGCAAGGGATGAGTTTGTGAAGATTCTCAGTCATCCAGGTGAGTTCATCTGGAAGTTGAGTCATGGCTACTGGACTTCTTTTTCTTGAGAGACTGAAACGGTTCGCTCCTCATCCAAACAGCTTCATCAGTCTGAGGGAAGCTAGTTGTGAGTCCTCCATTTTACAGTCCACTTTGACCTCATATTACCCTGGTCTGAAATAGGCACATAAGATGAACAATAGACTGAATAGGCTCATTAGGTGGACAATAGTCTCAATAGACTCTTTAGGTGGACAATGGTCTAAAGTTCCACCTTTAAACTTCCGAACACACAGTATGGGTCATTAGCTATGGCCTTGCTGGTGGAGGTGTGAAGCATTCTTGATTTGTCTAGGGATTGTTGAAATCACTGCCTGATAAGTGGCAGATAGACCTGAGGCCCCCACCTCTGTTGAGAGAAGGGGGTTTCAATGCTCACATGAGTGGCTTCCCTGACCCCTCTCTCAAACCACCTATCTTCTCTGTCTAATATGTGAACATACTCATCTTTGAAAGAGTGGCCTTTTTCCTTCAAATGGAGGTGTACCTCTGATTCTGGTCCTGACCTGTTGCCCCTCCTATGTTGGGCCATCCTCCTGTTTAATGGCTGTTTAGTTTCTCCAATGTAGAGGTCTGCACACTCCTCCCTGCATTGGACCGCATATACTATATTGCTCCTTTTGTGCTTTGGTGTTGGGGATGAGATTTGCCATTCCTCACTCTCCTCTGCCTGAGGTGAGCACCTCCTCCAGCTTAGCAGGACAGCCAGACCTCCTGCCATCAACGTATATAGAGGAACAAATGCCGTGGGTATTCACAGAAGGCACTCAGAAGTTCAGCACCTGGCACAGAGATGCAGGGTTGCAGATATTGTACAGCTTCCACCACTGCCTTTCAGGAAGCCCCTCTACAAGCTCCAGCACTTTATTTAAAAGAAGTGACAAGTTTAGAATCCATGAGCCCAAATGTCCAAATATTTTACTCTACTACTCAACCTAACATCTTAACTGGCATTGTTCCCAGGCCTTCTCTCTTCAGCTGCTGGATGACTCTGTTCAAATCCCAGGAAGGGGGAAAAACTGGCTGATCATGTTAGCAAAAGGGGGGGGGGAAGTAGCAAAATAACTACTGTAGTGCTTTGAAACCTATCAATTTTATTTCATTGTGAGCCTTCCTTGATCAAAGCACTCTTCCTTAGACGCGGGTATACAAATTGTATGTTTATATCCAGTATGTCTCATCAGGAGGTGAGGGCACAAATAATAGATGGCATGAACAGTGGTTTAGTAAGACCGTACTGGGACCATTGAGCTGATAATTAATTCAATTAGCAAGTTGTGGCCCAGGCAAACACAGTAAGCCTGACGGACTCAGCTGTCCGATCAGAGGCAATGGGACAAACAGACGGCATGTCCAGGGAGGGCACCAACTTTGGAAATCGGGTACCTGGAGACTACAACATCCTTCTTGAGAAGTAGCTGCCAATTTCTTATACTCTTGGCGTACTGACCTGCATCCGTAGCTACCAGCTGGTGGTGCAGGGGTTAAATGCCTGTCCTACAGGTAAAACTGTGCTCACAACCTGGGGTTCAATCCCAGGTAGCAGGCTCAAGGTTCACTCAGCCTTCCATCCTTCCGAGGTCGGTAAAATGAGTACCCACCATCCGGGGGGGGGGCAATGTGTAGTCTGCATACCGTAATTAAAACTGTAAACTGCCCAGAGACTACTTGAAGTGGTATGGGGCCGATATATAAGCAGAAGACTTTGCTTTCTAGCTCAAGAAGACAAGCTTTGTTTCAAACAGTTGCCATGAAACTATTGCTCCAAGCAAGAAGCAGAAGAGGGTGCCCGCGGGAGGGGAGGGGGTGTCCATTCAGATCAAAGGTGGATAATTCCATGCTCCATTTCTCTACTATAAATACTTTATTTGGAACAAAGAACTCAGCTACTCATATCAATTATAAATGTTGGGCTCTTGTCTCTCCTTCCCTCCCTCTTTTAAAGACAGAGATACCTGAGTGCACCCGCTGGCGGCAAGCCCAAGTATCTAACTGGCAAGTTGGCAATATACAGTAAAAACCAGATGCGAGGGCCATTGTTCCTCAGTGGAGCCAAAGGTATAAATGGAAGCCATGCCTGGTGTCTGTTTCTCCTCACCATCAGCCAAAAGCATAAACGTTAATGTACAGTGTGGAGCGCGTGGCTGCACCTGCTTAAAATGGAAGCCGCCTGCTGGATCAGAAGGTCCTGGTGGGGTGAGCAGCACACATCACCTCTGCCAGCCCATTTAGGGAGGGAATGAGCAATAAACCAACCACATCCCTCTTCTGGGTCTCTGACTCATTACCAGATACAGGCCTGCAGGTTTGTTTTTCTAGATAGGTGGCTTTCCTGCTGAGGAAGAGATAGATAGATAGATAGATAGATAGATAGATAGATAGATAGATAGATAGATAGATAGATAGATAGATAGATAGATAGATAGATAGATAGATAGATAGATAGGAAGGAAGGACCGCCTCCTTTCATATGAACCTACCTGGCAATTAAGATCTAGCCAGAGGGCCCTCCTGAAAGAACCATCCCTTAAGGAGGTGAAAGGGATGGCTTGTAGGAATAGGGCCTTTTCGGCAGCTGCCCCCAGATTATGGAATGCCCTCCCAAGTGAGACCTGCCTGGCACCAACGTTGATGACATTCCGGTGCCAGGTAAAAACATTCCTGTTCCATAAGTCTTTTAACTGATTACTGTGGATCTTGATGGTGATTTTAGTGTAGTATTTTAATATATTGTATTTATTGTATTTAAATAATTTTTATTGTTTTAATTTTATTGCAATTTTGATGTTTTAATTGTCTGAATTGTTTATTTTGATTGTGAGCCGCCCAGAGACCTTTGGGTAGTGGGCGGCATACAAGCTATATAAGTAAGTAAGTAAGTAAGTAAGTAAGTAAGTAAGTAAGTAAGTAAGTAAGTAAGTAAGTAAATAAACTAGATAGATAGATAGATAGATAGATTAGATAGATAGATAGATAGATAGATAGATAGATAGATAGATAGATAGATAGATAGATAGATAGATAGATAGATGAATGACTGTAACATCTCATTCATTCCATTTCTCTCCAGTCAGGCCTGCTGTCATACCAGGGGGTTCCTGAGGGCAAAGCTGTGTTGTGGAACACGTCTCAGCGATGAGGGTCATATTTGTATTGAGAGACAGCTGAAAGGAAGGCCCCGGTGTCCTCAGGAAAAATTAAGAGAGGACAATTCTGAGATGGGAGGGTGAACTTTCTGACAGACCTCTGGAGCAATGGTTTCCTTTATGTGGGGCCTCTTGTGTGGCGCTTTCTGTGCTTACCAAGGCTTTTATCACCGCTGACCTTCATGCTAGTGGGAAGAGCAATACATATTTGAATTATACATGTATGCCCATGTAAATTAAATGGTGACTGACTGAGGATCACCCCTTTTTTTCCTGCTGCCTCTTCTCTAATATCGTCCCCTCCTTTTTTTGCCTGCCTTTGCACTTGCAGGATTTGTACTGTTTAGTTTTTCAGGGTTCAAAGGCAGGGCTGGGGTGGTGGTCCCTCTTCCCTTCCACCATTTCCCAGGACAGGGGGATTCAAGTCCCCTCCCTTGCCAACTTGGCCTTGCCATTCCCTGCTGCTTTGCCCAGTACCTTGTATTTGTTCTGTGACTTGTTTGTTTGGCTTTCACACTCCGTGTCCAGGTTCTAAAGTGTTGTATATGCTAATCTGATTGGCTTGAGCATTGCTGGATTACAGAAACCAGCTTTAGAGAAATCAGGCCAAGCATCCTAAACCACTGTAGCTTGCATAGCAGTTGGAGGACAGGAATCACTCCTTCATATAGCCCAAATCTGGGATGTATCCCACACAGCTTTTCTGTGGCTCTCCGTATACATCTCCTTGCTTCATATTTCACATTAAACAGCATGGCCAGAGGCATTCAAGAGAGGAACAATCCAAATACATGGCCTAAAATGGGCATTTTAACATTCAGTGCCACAACCATCTTTTTAATGCCTTGTCTTCTTTTGTGTCATTTTGTACATTATTTGTACAGTAGGACCCCCGTATCTGCAGGGGATTGGTTCCTGGCCACCCTGCGGATAATGAAATCCACAGATAAGAGTGAACACTCTTATCAGAGGTTACCAGGGGTGAAAGCAGGGGGAGAGCCCGCCAGCACCCTGGGGAACCCCGCCAATTCCCCACCCCACCCGTTCAGAGCATGCCTTGGCCAGCCCGCCCTGGTGGTGGCGCTGATGGCGGTGGCGGCGGCAGCAAGGAGGAGATTGGTGGGCATCGGCATGAGTACGTTTTAGTTTTAATTCCCCCCTCCTTCTGCCCCCCCCCCCCCGCTGATAACCAACCATGGGTAGCTAAATCAGCGGATAAGGGGGTTGTACAGCTGGGAGCCCATTCGCCTTTTTGATGTCTTCAGTATTGTTTTGGAGGCCAAATGTAGAGCAAAGGCCAGAAGGATAGCAGCAATTGCTTTTAGAACCAGAAATTACCTCAGTCTGAACACAACTGCTTCTGATTTAGGCGTACTGGACTTGGGCCTTTCTTGCCCCCATGACAAAGCGAAGCAAAGCAAAGCGTTCTCCTTATATACCACCCCATACAATTTCAAGTAGACTCTGGAAGGTTTACAGTTTAAGTACAATATGCAGGCTATACATTCCCCCCCACACACACACACACACAATCTGGGCACTCATTTTACGGACCTTGGAAGGATGGAAGGCTGAGTCAACCATGAGCCTGCTACCTGGGATTGAACTCCAGGTCATGAGCACACTTTTAGCTGCAGTACAGGCATTTAACCACTGCGCCATGAGACAAGACTAGGGAACACTTGTCCTGCCTAGATACTGTTAGACTGCAACTCCCAATACCTGTCAAGTTTTGGCTGCTGCCATCCTGGATGGGAGTGATAAGTTGAGATTTGTTTGAAAATAACTCTCTCTGCGTCATCACCTTGCTCTTAGTGCCAATGCCACGCTCAGAGGTAGTCAAATAGTAAAAGGCTTATTAAAGACAGATAGAGATACAACACAGAACAATATAGTACAGAAAGTAGGCTAGTAAACATCTTAGCTTAAGTGTCTAAGGTCCCTTAAGGTTCCAAGACAAACACAGGCCAGTCTGTTCGATCTGCCCTGTTTTCCTGGACCCTTCAAATGGCTTCCCATGATTGTTATATACCCTTCTGTATGATCTGTATGATCTCAGACTTACGTTTCCTGCACACCCCTACACGTGCCCACACATACCTACACATGCCTGTTCATTAGCTCATAGCCAGTTGGCCGTCAAAAGTTATAATGACCTGACCTTATTCCCCAGTTTGTTTGATAGTTCAAGATGGTTCCTTATTCCTGGCTAACTGCCAAATGTTGCTCTGAGCAAAATGACACCCCCGCACTTGTGATCATGCCAAACTTTAGAGGATGGGTCGCTGAGACCTTATGTATCTCACAGTCGGGTCTGTTAATATTTTAATAACATAATGCTTATAATAATGTTGACTTTTCTCATAAATTATTATCAATCCTTACTTTTTTTTTGGTGAAAGTTATATATAAAAGCTAATCCTAAGCACAATAATCAATTGCTTAAGCTCTTTTTGTCTGCAGGATGATTTAAGATCTTCCAGCGGCTATGTACTTTAACTCTGTTGCTTTATCATGTTTTATTTGTCATGGTCTGGATTGTAGTCATTGATTTGTAACAGGAGGACTGGGCATAATGTGTGCGCGTGCACGCACGCACATGCACACACATACACAAACACCTCAGCAGCAGTGGCGATGGCAGCAGCAGATTTATTTATTTATTTATTTATTTTAAAACTTTTATACCGCTCCTACTTCCCAAGCGGGAACTCAGGGCGGTTTACACAAAAGCCCAAAAGGCAAAGAACAGTAGCAGCGGCAGGGGCAGACTTACGGCATATGGGGGGGGGGAGGAAGGGAGGGAAAAAAAAAAGGTACTCTAGTCATTATTAAAGGCATCCCTGAAAAGGAGGGTCTTCAATCCTTTCCTAAAGGACGCCAACGTTGGAGCCTGTCTCAACTCCCTGGGCAAGTTGTTCCACATAGGTGGCACCGCCACCGAGAAGGCCCGCCCACGGGTACTTGTCTTGCGGGCCTCCCTCGGGGAGATCGTCTGCAACGAGAGGGCCAGAGATGAACGGGTGGGTCGGGCTCGATCTGATTGTCGGTGAAGCCGCTCCGCCAGATAAACAGGGGCCAAGCCATGGAGGGTTTTGTAAACCAAAACCAGCACCTTGAACCTTATTCGGGAGGCAACGGGCAACCAGTGGAGGCGGACCAGGATGGGAGTGATGCGGTCGAAACGACGCGCACCAACCACCAGCCTGGCCGCCGCGTTCTGGACCCGCTGCAATCTCCGAACAAGGTTCAAGGGGAGCCCCATGTAGAGAGCGTTGCAATAATCCAGCCTCGACATGACCAATGCCTGTACCACAGTCTTCAGGGAGCTCCCGTCAAGGTACGGGCGAATCTGGGCGATTAACCTTAGATGATAAAAGGCCGACCTGGTCACGGCTGACACCTGGAGCTCCAGGGTCAGACCCGGATCCAGGACGACGCCCAGATTCCTCACTCTTTGCGCCAGCTGGAGGGCGGACCCATCCAGACTGGGAAGAGGGCCACAGTACCCATCTGGGCCGCCCCCAAAGAACATAACCTCGGTCTTTCCGGGGTTGAGCCGGAGTCTGTGGGTCCTGGTCCAGTCCAAAACTGCAGCCAGGCAGCGGTCAAGGGTCTGGACGGCCTCCACTGCACAGGTGGAAAAGGAGAGATAGAGCTGCGTGTCATCAGCGTACTGATGACAGCAGACTCCAAAACTCCGGATGATCTCAGCCAGCGGCTTCATGTAGATGTTAAAGAGCATTGGGGAGAGGGACGACCCCTGAGGCACCCCACAAGAGAGTGTCCAGGGAGCCGACAGCTCACCCCCCAAGCTCACTCGCTGGGTACGACCCTCAAGGAAGGAACGGAGCCAGCCAAAGGCCGATCCCCCGATCCCCACCTCCGAGAGCCGCCCCAGCAGGATACCGTGGTCGACGGTATCAAAAGCCGCTGACAAGTCGAGGAGGACCAGCAGGGTAGAGCAACCCCTGTCGGCCCCCCTCAACAGATCATCGTGCAGAGCGACCAGGGCCGTCTCCGTCCCATGATGCGGCCTGAACCCAGATTGGAAGGGATCCAGGACATGGTTCTCCTCCAGGAACGACTGGAGACGCAGGGCGGCGACTCGCTCGACTACCTTGCCCAAAAAGGGAACATTGGCTATGGGACGGTAGTTGGACATATCGTCCACAGCCAAGCCAGGTCTTTTAATAATGGGCTTCACCACCGTCTCCTTCAGCAGACTGGGAAGAATCCCGTCCCTGAAGGAGGCTGAGGCGATTAGCGAAGCCCATTTTGGCATGCTCCCCCCTGTGGTCTTAATCAGCCAGGACGGGCAAGGGTCGAACGGAGAAGCCGCAGGCCTGCAATGCCCCAGAGCCCTGGAGGCCTCCTCAGATGTAACAGACCCAAACTCAACGAACCGGGGCAACCGAGGCGGCCCAGTATCGGCCATGCCGGGGACTGGATCAGAGCAACCGGCGTCCAGCTCAGAACGGATGGCCTCTATCTTGGTTTTAAAATAGGCTGCGAACGACTCACTAGTGAAATCACTAGGAGGAGGCCGAGGCGGACCAGGATTGGTGAGGTCTCGAACCACCCGGAACAACTCCGCGTGGCTATTCGAGGCCTCACCAATTCTCAGGGCAACGAAAGATCTCCTGGCTGCCCTTATCGCGTGAGAATAGCGACTGGTCAACGCCTTAACAGCAGCCCAATTTGAAGCCGTCCGAGCATTCCGCCATCTGCTCTCTAGCCTCCTCCGTTCCTGCTTCATTGCCCGCAACTCCTCAGTAAACCAAGGAGAGGAGCGGGCTCGGCACCGGATCAGGTGCTTGGGGGCGATCCGATCGGCAGCCCCGGCCACCTCCTCAAACCACCTTTGGACCAGAGATTTGCTCGCTCACCCACATGTGTGTGTGCACATGCACACGGAAGTGGCTCATGCCGTGTCCCCACTGCTGCCAGAGCCTCTCTCTCTCTCTCCTCCTCCTCCTCTTTCACCCGAAGCCTGAAGGGGGCAACAGAGGCACGGCTGCCTCTGCCTCTCTCTCCTTCATCGCCCTGTCCACCTTTCCCCCACAAGGATTCAAATCAGGGAGTTGTGGCCATGACGCTGGGCCCGATCCTCCTCCTTGGTATCATGGGGGGAGCAAAAACCAGGCTGTGTGTGGGGAGATCTGAAACAGGAGGACCACGGGGAATCCCTGCCACCACCCTGCCTCCCTTGCCATCCAGCTCACATGGGGCGGGGGTGGGTGAAGTGAGCCACCCTCCTCGGGCAAAAACCAGCCACCGCATTCACAAAGAGAGACTCATCTCTTTCTCTTAACCCAGAAGAGGAAGCCCTCATCATGCCTTTTGAGTACCTGCCCTTCCCACTTCCTCCTCTCCATCACTTGGATGGACCAAGTGCTTCATCGTGGCCAGGCGAATGAAAGGAAACAGGGGTGGGTGGAGGAGCATGTTCTCGACATACCTGTCAAGTTTTGGCCGCCACCATCCAGGACATTTCCGGGAAAATAAATAATCCAGGAAGGTGGTGGAAAAAAGGATGGTAAAATGGGATTTCCCAGGCAATACCAGAAACTTGACAAGTATGTTTCAGAGCTGAATCATGGCATTGGAGGTGGCCAGCATGGACCAGCGTCCCTCCTCCAGCTCCATCATCAAACAAACAAACAAAAACTCCTCCCAGCTTGGCCTGGTTGATCTCCTTTGCCTCTAGTTCACACAGTTCCAGATAAAAGCAAAGTGTTTGGCTTATATACTGCCCATACCACTTAAAGCACTATCTGAGTGGTTTACAATTTATTTATGCAGGCTACACATGAGTTAGTAAAAGTAGGAGGGTGACCAGAAAGCCCCCAGTGGGTGCAATTTCACAACTGTACAAAGGTGGAGAAACGCCCAAGGTCTTATGCACAAGGTCTTTCATATTCTGCAGATATGGGGGTCCTACTGCACAAATAGATGATAGATACACACACACACACACACACACACACACAGAGAGAGAGAGAGAGAGAGAGAGAGAGAGAGAGAGAGAGAGTAGGACCCCCGTATCCACTGATTCACTGATTCAGTTATCCATGGTTGACAGAGGAAAAATAAATACATTATTCAGCAGCTGCAAAGTGAGCTACTGTTATAAAAAGCAGCTGTAAAGCAAGCTATTGTCATAAAATAGCAGCTGTAAAGCAAGCTACTTTCACAAAATAGCAGTTTTTTTTGGGGGGGGGGGTTGGTGTTCTCTCTTATTCACGGTTTTCATTGTCCAGGAAATATCCCATTCATCTGCACAGATTATTCTGAAAAGGTGAGTTTGACCTTTGGGCAGGTAAAAATATATAAAGAAGAAATTGGACTTTTTCATCCATTACAATGGTGGCTGGAATTTTTCTGCCTCCTTCAAGCGACAGCCACCTTTGCCTACATGAGGTAACCATGATGTCATTGGTTGTGGCCATACAGCATCCGTTTCAAGGAAATTAAAATCTTTGTATCTCTATGAAGCCTCTTCATCCTAGAGCAGAGATTCCCAATCTTCCTAGTGCCGCGACCCATTGATACAATTCCTCATGTTGCGGTGACCCCCCTTGCCCTGCTTGGAAGAGGCCACAAGCCCCCTTTGGCAGGCCACTGCCGCAGGGGCCAGAGAGAACTTCCCTCTACTACAGGCACCCTCAGCCAATTGCAGCCTCCGGTGCCATTGACTGACGTCCCCTCCAACCTATCAAGCTGTAACTCTTTCCCCAGCCCTTCCTCCCCCCCCTCCTCCGGACCCAAGCCATTTGTGCCTTTTTCTTCACTGGCTCATGGCGACCCCTGGGAAATGGTGGTTTGACCCCCCAAAGGGGCCACGACCCCCAGGTTGAGAACCACTGTCCTAGAGAAAACTTTGAGAGCTGTAAAATGAGAGGGGACCCTTTAAAAACCTCCAGTTCACCCCTGTCCAATCCCAGGAACAGGACTGCAACTAGGTGCTGTGATGTGGGGACTTTGAAGAGTTCCATCCCCTATTCCTCAGATCCTAAAAGTTTATCCAGGATAGAAACGTGCTCTGGGGATACCTGGAATGGGGAGGGGGGGATAGGGGGTTGAAAACTTTTATTTCCCATGAAAATGGCGATACCGCAGCTACAGCTGGTGACATCATGCCACTGAGTTATTAAAAGTATAGCCAGAACTTATGCTTTAGAAACTGAAATATGGTGGGGCTTGTTTGCTTTGTCTGTTCATTAGAGATGGCATCTTCCAAAGTGCAGCATAAGCTCCCTATTCATTAAAATAAATTGTGTCCTGGAAGTGCTTTCTCTAGATCTAAATGTGGCTTGACCATAATTTGAAAATTACATGACATTTGAGATGGCAATCATTGTTTATTTTTTTTACTTCAGTGAAGTCCTCCAAGGCAAAGAAGTCAGTTTATTAAATTCACCCAGAGACAATATGATTTCACAAATACTAATTCCATGCACTGGAATGAAAATATGTCTGAATACATAATGAAATTTATTTTAGTCTGAGAATTATGAGCAAATAGTCTGGGCTTGCTCTACTATAGAATAATAGAATAATGATGTTGGAAGGGGCTTTTAAGTCCATTGAGTCCAACTTCCTGCTTAACACAGGAATCCAAATCATCATCTATCTGAGAGGTGGTCCATTAGATAATTAAGGTAGCTACTTGCAGTAGCAACTTTTGAGTGTCTCAAAAAGACAACGAAAAGTTAGTTATGGTTATAATCCGAGACATGCAGTCTGACTCTGACTCAACTCTGGGGCTGAAATACTGCTCAGCAACTGACAGCAGGTGTTGACACCTGGTTTGTACAGTTAACACTAGAATCGCTCTTAATCCAGGGCACCTGTTTTCATAATTTGTTAAAGCATCTGTAGCTAAAAACTCTTCTAGACCAGCTGCATAGCTCAGAAAAGAAGCAGTTACTTCCCTCAGGAAGCATTATCTGACTAGCAGTGCGTGTTTTTTCAGAGGAACCTGGTTAAATCTGAGGTACAAAGGGGGGGGGGGTCACATTGAGGAGTCTTGCAATAAAGACTTCGAAAGTGCCAAGAACAAGAAAATTGTAGAAAACAAATACTCATTGTGTTCCTAACTGAGGTTGCTTTTGTCTGTGGTGGACTTTAGAAAACAGCAACAACAAGGAGCGCGACTTTAGTGCGGAAGACAAAAGAGAAATTAAAAACAAAAATCTCCTGGCCTTTGCTGCCTTCAGCATCAGGAGCTGCAAAGCAAATACAGGAAAACTTCCATAAACAAGTCCTTCAATTAATATTTTATGGCTTATTTCTTTGCATATCCCCCTCTCTAGAGTGAGCAAACTGTGACACTGACGAAGCATTCTTTAAGACGGTTACTTCACGTCCATTCTCGTCCCAGGAGGACGTTTGTTGTGTGTTGATGTCGGTTGCGGTCATGTGGTCTTCTTTCAGTTCCTTCTGTCCCTGTTCCCATGTACACACAGGCGTGATGGATGATACCAGCATGACTGTTACCGCACATCCTCGTTCCGTGATGAGAGGTGAAATTTCATGCCTTTGTTCTCCGTTTTTTTCCCAGCCCCGACCTTCCGTTTTTTGATGTTTCGATTCTCCGAAGCCTTGCCTTCAATGTGTTATGGAGCTAAGTTTGAGGCATTTGTCTTTTAGTTTCTCTGCACTGCGTTGCTGACTCCATACGGAATGTACTGGCGAATGGCACTTCGCACTCCTGCCACTAGATGGAGAATGGCACGTTGGGCAGACACGACCACTCGTCTCGGAATGAGAAGCGTGATGAGCAGATTCCCGAGGCCAGGGAGGGGAATCTCGCATCCCGCTTAAATCGCAGTTCAGGGGGCATGGTTGGGACGAACTCCCCTCGTCTCGCCATGGACATGCAGTTAGATTACTTCGTACCGGTCCCAAGCGAACAGCGATGAGATGGACGTGAAGTATCAGCCTTTCTCAGTCTCCTGTTTCCAGTGCCTCCTGGTTTTAGGACCCACTTCTGGAACAGAAGCTGTCGGTTCTTGATGTGAAGCTGGAGTGAAATTGTGATAATCAGGCTGTTTACTTCCTTTCTGTATCCCAACTAACAGTTTCTTTAAAAAAAAAAAGAAATGTGTTATATTCCTTTTGGCGGCAGCAGCTGAAATGTGTGAACTGCTGACATTTTTAGCATTTCTTTCAAGTCTGAAGAGATAGAAATGATTTTTTTATGGAAATCAGGATCAAGAGAAGATGGCTGGTGTTAAATAGATTCCCTCGCCATGTCCTCAACCCATTCTGTCCTGGCAAATTGTTGGTTTCTGTGATTAATGCCAAGGGACTGAGGGGAGTTATTCCGTTTGCAATCCTGGAGCATCGACACTTGATGTCATTGAACAACGTGGGTCAGTTTACAGTTTAATTACAGCATGCAGGCTACACATTACTTTGTGTGAAGTCTGTTGAGTTCACACAAAGTAATTGTGCATGCATCGTGTATGATCCTGACAGCTGCCCATTGCTCACTCAGGTGTGCCCTAACTGCACAATCAGTTGTGCAACTAGCCATGTGGGAGACAGCTAGCAAACCACAACACACATACCTGTATCTTTCAATGTGTGGATTTGTGCTGAAGGATTCTGGGCATGGGGTGTTTGCATGTTCTCACGTGATGGGTTTGAAGTCCAGGTTGATTACAGGAGCCTGCTTATCTCTGTCCCTCATGAGAGGGGGAAACACTCCATTATACCTGCTGGACCTGTCCCCAGCTTTCAGGATCCTCCAGCCTCACCTCTCCATCTATGCAATGCAGAGATAGAAAAGACTGGTGCTTTGGACTACAACTCCCAGAATTCCAAACCTGTGTTGTAAAAAAAAAAAGGCAATGTTTCCAATTTCTCTCAGTGAGGCAGCAGGCTGTGGGCCTCTGAGGATATCTGTTCACCCAAACTTCACTCTCTCTGCACGGCTGCACAGAGTGCCTTCTGAAATAGAACAAGGGGCAGAAATCTGTGGAAAGCAAATTCAGACACAACGTCAATTGTGCAAGTGGTTTGTGCCCTCTAGCATGGCCTCCATAATGTATCTGTGAGCTGGTTAGAAAACATATCCCAGAAGGGACACGTGTGTCACAGGAATCAGTTGGTCCTGTTTGTTTGAAGGGTTTATTTGGGACATGGAGCCCAACCAACGTTTGTCTAGGGAAGAGTTTGAAACTATATCCGCCCCGCCCCCCCGCCCCCAAGCTGTTTGCAGATTGCCTGTGAACACACCTTAAGAAGCAGACCTGGCTCAAGCATCTGCCATGAACCTTTGAGACTCCGATATATAATTTTTCTGAACTATCTACATACACACACACACAAAAGCCTGTGTTTGATTTTTTAATGGGTGTTATCAAGGTACCACCTGCTCTTGCATTTGTGCTGCTGCTGCAATTACTTTTGTTTGTGCAATTTTCCCACCAGCAGGATTTGAGCCAGGCACCAGAAAGGAAATAAATAACAAGGAAAGTACTGTATATATTCGAATATAACCCTAGTTTTTCAGCCCTAATTTTGGGCTGAAAAAAGGGGCCCTCGGCTTATATGCGGGTCAATACTTTTAGCCACTGAGGCAAGTGCTTGGGTCGGTGGCTAAAAGTCATTTTAAACATTGCGTGACACTTCTCATGACCCCCTTCTGCATCACAGGGGAGTCTAGGGTAGGAAATGCAGCAGGGCCTGGCAAGTGCTTGGGCCAGTGGCTGAAAGTCGTTTTAAACATCACACACCACTCCCCCAGCTCACAAAGGAGGAGCTGCCAGGCCCTGCTGCATTTCCCACCCTAGGCTTATACTCGAGTCAATACGTTTCCCCAGTTTTGGGGGGTTAAATTAGGGGCCTCGACTTATACTCGGGTCGACTTATACTCGAGTATATACGGTATATATTGTAATGCATTTGAATATCATGATCTGTATAGGCGATCCAACAGAGTACGTACAGTTTCTTGTCAGTCTCTGAAGAGAAGCTATTGCGAACTCCATTTTACATTTGCAGCATTCAAGGTGTATTTATTCAACAGAATCATATTCCATTTTTACCAGTTGTGATAGCTGATGATTTCTCCCGCATTAAGTAAAAATATGTACAAGTGGTACCTTGTAAAAATGAATTAATTCGTTCCAAATGAAATTCTGTTAAGCAAATTTTCCTTTATACAAATCTCCCATAGGAACACATTGAAAACAGAGTAATCCCTAATCGCAACCATTTGATTCTGTTAAGCAAATTTGCCCTATCTCCGGAATGTTTTATGTTGTACAGATTTTATGTTATACAAACCGTTTGTTATATGAGGGTCCACTGTATTTCCAGATACTATAGAACCGCAGTCTTTACCAGCCCTAGCCAGAGGTCACATATTATGTGGGTACTACGCTAGTATAAAGAGCTGAAGTCTGTCCATCTGTAATGGGAAGAGGTGGGATAGACTTGCTGGACACAAACACAGCCTAGGCTTGCTGTGTAGTAGGACACAACTCGACTTATACTGAGGCTCATTCTGGCTACTGTTTAGTCATATGAACGAGCAGATAAGAGACATAACCATAAGAAGGTATTCAGAAGTATCTCAAAGTTGGTTTTTTCTGTAATTATTTTTTTACCCGCACTATGCTTTTAGCTAGGCAATTAGCTTGTAACTGTAAAAGACAATCTGGAACTGCTAACCCACCTTCATTAGTTCTGCTTTTCAATTCAAACTCATTCTAGCTCATTTTCCTCCCCATATAAAGAGATCAATGATGCATTCCCAATGCCTAGCTTTAGTTTTTGATGTTTCGGGGGGGGGGGGAATTCACATTAATTTAGTGCTGCAATTCTGCTTTAGTGCAAAGGTTTAAGACGAACTCATCTATCAGGTTCTGCCTTCCTGATTTCTCGTAAGTTGCCAAACTCTACACTAGGGATGGGAACCTTACGAAAAACAACACACTGTTTTGTCATTTTGTAACATTTCAAACCGTTTCAAAACGAAACGGCAGACAGCATGTTGTCCCGAACCAAACCGGAATGATGTTTTAGGTTCAGGAGGAATCAAACTGGGGAGTCGCCACCAGATCTCACTCTCACTTCAGCAGCGAGATCTATCGGCTGTTTCCCTGATTTTACATTCCTTTTCCCAATATCTAAGGTGAACTATATCGTAACTTAACAAAAGATTACTTCATAAGTATGACATAACTACAATTTCCGGGCTGAAATCCTGCTATTTAGTATAAAACAACACAACTAGAGTAGGGCAATTAAATCAATGGAACTTATGAAGGAACTGACTCTCCAAATACCACTTTTCAGAACAGAGGCTATTTATTTTTTATTCTTTTTATTCTTTAAGATAAGGATGACTTCACTAAATAATGGGAGGAGGAATATCAAAAAAAGACTGAAAGGCTACCTGATGATCTGTTGGGGGTGATGAGGTGGAAGTAAAGTAAGTAGAGGAAGGTCTGTTTTGTACCACATGCAAGAAGCTTATATAGCATTCAGATTTTTAAGAGAAAAGAAAAATGTGAATTATTGCCTTTTTAAGTAACTCTAATAGATACTGACTACTGTGAAAATCTTAGAACTGTGCACATAACTAAATTCTCATAAGAAGTGGTGTTCTGTGCTGTGGCACCAAGAAGCGTCAGGAGAAATGGGAAGAGCCAGGATGCTCCATGGTCTCCTTTACCCAGCATAAATATCTGTTTTGACTCAGAGCATTTTCTCTTTGCTTGGCCATTGTTTAATTGGATAAAACTCTCCTCTCTTGACACAGTAAACAAGATCACACTGAGATGAAAGTGCAGCTTGTGATGCTGTATGTATGGAAGTCACTTGCCGTTTTGCACATCAGACTCTTCTCCTTTAGGCAAACACACTATATTTATCTGTGTGCCTCAGAAGCAATACGGAGACTCCCTGCTGTGATATAAAGCTAGAAAGGCCATTGGAAAAAATTGGTATGCAAAAATAAAAATAAAAAGGAAAGGAAATAATATCACAGAGGATAGGAAAATGCTGGGGTACTTTCATTTGTGTTGTGGGAAGAACTGCCGTGAAGCTGACCCATGTTTACTTCACAGTACTGGAAGAAACTGCTTCCCAGATAAAGGGACCTCCCTATTGCAACCTTAATGAAACCTTTTTGGACAATTTGCAGTTGATGTAATGCACACCTATATCTGAATTAATTAAAAAGGAACAGTGGTATTAAAAAAACCATATTGCAATAGGTGAGAGGAAGCCTCTTTCATCTTGACAGGAAATACTTCTGAAAATGACAAATGGAACATAATTTTTAATGTAAGGTTCTTATTCAAGAAATATCCAGCCATCTCCTTTATCAGTGTTAGCTTAATGACGTTTTTAGAAAACTGGTGGAAATGATATCAAATTATGTAGGATGGTTAAGGGCCTTTTCACACGACCCCTAAGATCCGCTGGCCACTTAAATTCGGACCAGAGATCTTAGGGGTTTGTTGCTGCTCCTTCGTTCCCACCCCCTCCGCACTCCTGGCTGCTGGCTAACTGAGGGGAGGGAGAAAAAACAGGAAGAAAAGAGACGTGGCTCACCTCCGTTCTGCCTCTCGCTCTTGCCACGGCAACATTCCAGTCTCTTAAGTAGATCTTAAAGGGGCGGGAGCCAAAAAACAACAAACAGAAGGGAGGAGAGCCCTGCACTCACTATTGTTACACCGCATCAAAGAATTTTCACCTCCAGAGAGCAGGTACTTGAAAGGTGCACTGGGACGCGCTAAAGTGGGCATGGTCGCACTTAATTTCCTGTAAACTCCGGAGCTGGTGGGGAAACATTTTTAAGCTTCAGAGCTGGGAGCCATTAGCCCTGGAGTTTAGGGGTCGTGTATGAACGCCTGAGTCAACAGTTACACTTCATATTTACTATTAAACACATTTACTAAGGAGAGCCCTTCTCTAACATGATCGGACCTGCTTGTCAAGTAATATGCTTCTGATTACAGTGGTACCTTGTATAAAGGAATTAATTTGTTCCAAATGAAATTATGTTAAGCAAATTTTCCTTTGTACAAATTTCCCATAGGAATGCATTGAAAATGGAGTAATCCCTAATCATGACCCTTTTTTATGTTGTACAGATTCGCCCCATAGGCAATTCTGTTAAGCAAATTTCCCCTATCTCCGAATTTTTTTATGTTGTACAGATTTTATGTTATACAAACCGTTTGTTATACAAGGGTTCACTGTACGCTCTTTCAGAAAGAGCAGCTGAAGATGAAAACAAATAAACAGAATTACAGCATATACCCTTTGGTATACCATACATTGGTCTGAAAAAAGGAGCCAGGAAACACAGGAATGGAGTGGTGAGGTCATTCAAATCATCTTTCTCAAAAGATCTGGAAACATTTGTGTCACCCCTCAAAGGCATGCAAAAAAGAATGGTAAAAGTAAAGGAAGCAACAACATTTAGCAAGAAATTTAAAGAACATAGTTGTGCTGAGTCATCCCTGTATTCCAGAACATACTTTTATAGAAATCATTAAGCATAAAATTCCAGTTCCTTGCAATATATTCTGTTTGCAAATATCTGCTAATCTGTTGTAAGAATGGGTTCAGGAGGCTGCTGTTTTCTCTCCTTTATTGGGAGAAAATGTGGCACCCTTGGTCCTACCTCCTAAATTGGGACTGGAGAAAGCTTAAAGTTCACATTTTGTGCCCTGGTTATGTGTCTTTATTTGTAGTTCTGCATTCTAACCTTTAGCCTCAAATCTTTTTATTTGTGCAGGTTATCACTTGTCTTTTGACCAACCTCTACTATATCGTAGCTGTTGCTGCACTACGTTTTATTGGTGTAATGCCTCTGATGTCTTAGACCAGGCACATCCAAACTTCAGCCCTCCAGATGTTTTGGACCGCAACTCTCACAGTCCTTTGCCATTGGCAATCTAAGCTTAAAATTCTGGGAGTTGTGGTCCAAAACATCAGGAGGGCCGAAGTTTGGACATGCCTGTCTTAGACAGTACTGGGTTGTGCAGCTGAATGCTGAGGCCTGCGAGAACTATGAATTTAAATAAATGGGGACATTATTATCAAGTTAAATTGCAAAGCCATTTCCTAAATATCATGACATCAATTGATGCGGTGTGACTGCCATTCTGTTCAGGGAATCTAAAACTGAAAATATTGCTGATCAAAAGAGGCAGACAGTGCTTGCTGCTTATAAAGGGAGTTATTTATTATGGACTGTAGATTTCCACTGATGCCAGACAAGTGGTGTAGGAGCAATAATCCACCAGTAAATTAAACACCCAATTTGTTAATCAACAAAAGACAGGGATCATGTTAAAATAAACACCCCATATTTATACGTTCTTGACATATACACCAAACTAATGTGAGCTAAAATGCTATTTACAGACAGATGGTTCTCAGAGGTTGATGTTCCTATGGCACAGCATACGTAAAAAAGCTGCAGGCTATGCTAAGGACACATTTATGTTTCAGAATCATGTGGAACAAAAGATAAAAGGCACAGTCTGTTGAAATCACCCACTGTTCTACTAGGAATAGAATACAGTGGACCCTCGTATAACAAACGGTTTGTATAACATAAAATCTGTACAACATAAAAAAATCCGGAGATAGGGGAAATTTGCGTAACAGATTCATCTATGGGGCGAATCTGTACGGCATAAAAATGGTTGTGATTAGGGATTACTCTGTTTTCAATGCATTCCTATGGGAAATTTGTATAAAGAAGTTTTTGCTTAACATAATTTCATTTGGAACAAATTAATTCCTTTATACAAGGTACCAGTGTATATTGCTCCCATAAGCACTCCTGCCTCAGAGATTGTTGTCCCTGTCTAAATTTTGTGCTTCTGAACACAGAGTGTTGTCTCATGTCTGCCTTAAACTGTGCCTCACTGAATTCAAAATCCAAAAACAAAGGGGTGTTTCTCTGATTGTAGATAATGCCCTTGACTCGTTGATTGTAAGTAAAGTAATGCCCTGGATTCAAGGCATCTTCCTTAGTCCTGCTAAGAGAGAGAGAAAGAGAGAAAGAGAGAGAGAGAGAGAGAGAACACCTTCTGTTGTGTTCACTTGGACAATATCTGTTTGATGTCCTGTGTGTGCACAGGACAATTTTCTGTAGGATTAATTGGTTGTCTCAAATCAAAGAAGAGTTGTTGATGCCTTCAAGGCGGTGGTGCCGTCAAAGAGTATCCACATGGCACACATGGTTCCATGTACTTGATCTTCACGTCAACCCCACGAGGAAGGCCAGATCGAGAGAAGGTGACTGACCCAAAGTCACTCAGTAGGTTGTATGGCCAAGTGACGATTTGAACCCAGGCAACCTGATTGCTAATTTGACCACCTGACCACTCCACCATACTGGCAGGGCTGCAGTGCTAGAGGCATTCAGAGAAGTGCAATAAAACAAAAGTCTGAGGTTTCCCACTCTAAATTTGAGCTGAAATAAAGCATCCTTAAAAGAAGTGGTTATGATGACAGCCCACCTGAAATTCTGCTACAGATGACTGTTGAAAAGCAGGATGTCTATTAAGAAGGAAACGTCATCTTCCTCTCCCATTGACAGAAGTCTACTTTAAGATGCCACTCTTTGTTTGGATTCATATCCCATCTTATTCCAAACATCCATGGTTGCCATCTATGGCTTTCAAATGAAATCAATGGATCCATTAAAAAAAACCCATTGCTTGAAAGAGACCGACCTAAAGGCATTCCCTGTACAAAAGTCCACATTATTTTCTGCCTCTTCCTATTCACATATATGGTTGGTTGGTTGGTTGGTTGGTTTTCAAAGCCAACAGTTGACTTGGAGAGGGCTACTTGGTTGAGAATGACTTTGATTAGAGGCACTGAATAAATTCCTCAACAAAAATTAAGTGGCAGTTGAGTTATCAACATAGAGTATTTCCTGAGATAGAAAGGCACTTACCTGAGGCATTATTTAGGAATGTCAACTTGAGAACCAATAATACGATCAGGCGAGTAATTTTACAGCCTGTCAAAATAGATCCTGAAGTCTGTGATTGTTTGGAGGAACAGATGTGTTCTGTTTAAATCTTGTCTTATTTTTACAGCATATCTTTATAACCTACGTAATCTTATATTTCGCCCCTTACCTCGATGCTGTAACATTGCCTCACCCCCAAGATGGCGCCATGTGGATGTAGGCTTGTCAATACCAGTTATGATTATTATGATTTTTTATTTTTATATCACATTGATTTGCATGCCGTTTAGGTGCCCACCCTGCGGGCCATTTGGATCTGGTGGTTGGAGTTCTTCAATTCATTATCCAGCACTCAGCAGAACTGCAGGGCATATTATTTATTTATTTATTTATTTGTTGTACTTATATCCCACCCATCTTCCGGAGCGGAACTCTGGGCGGCTAACAGAATACAAAACTACAATAAGGAAAAACCAAAAATCAAGACAAAAAAGATAAAAAGATCCAATAAAATGGAGGGGATCAATATTCATCAGAAAATACGAGACAAGGCGAGGCGGGCGGCAAAAAAATTAAGTAAAAATTAAGTAGAAAGGTCGCCAAATGCCTCCTTTAAAAGGTGGGTCTTCAAAGGCGGGCAGGGACTGTGCTAGGCGCAGCTCACTGGGGAGATGGTTCCACAACGTGGGGCCCACAACAGAGAAGGTGCGGTTACGCATGAGCGATTTCCGCGCCTCCCTGGGTGTGGCCACCCTCAGTGAGCGCGCCTGCGCCATTCTCGTGGGCCTGGTCCCAGTCGATCTCTGAGAGATACGCTCCAACAGGTACTCTGGTCCCAAGCCGTGGAGGGTTTTGAAAATCAAAACCAGGACCTTGAACCTTGAACCTTATCCGGAGGACAACGGGTAGCCAATGGAGGCAAGCCAAAACTGGGGTGGTGTGCTCGAATCTACGAGCACCCACCACCAGTCTGGCCGCCGCATTCTGCACCCGCTGGAGCCTTCGGACCAGGGTCAAGGGCAACCCCACATAGAGGGCATTGCAATAGTCGATCCTCGATATCACCAGAGCCTGCACAACTGTCCTCAGGGAGGACTCATCAAGGTACGGGCGGATCTGGGCGATCCTGCGGAGGTGGATAAAGCGGCCCTGGAGACCGCCATCACCTGGGCTTCCATGGAGAGGGCTGAGTCCAGGACCACGCCCAGATTCCTAGCCCTGTCCATAGGCTGGGGGACCCCCCCCCCAGTCTAGGGAAAGGGCCGTTGTACCCAGACGAGGACGCCCCGAAGAACAGGACCTCGATCTTCTCTGGGTTCAACCTGAGTTGGTTAGTCCTGGTCCATTCCAGGACCGCCTCCAGGCACAGGTCGAGGGAGTGAACTGCCTCCTCTGCAGAAGAAGAAAAGGAGAGATAGAGTTGTGTGTCATCAGCGTACTGATGGCAGCAAACTCCAAATCTCCTGATGACCTCTGCCAGCGGCCTCATATAAACATTGAACACCATGGGTGAG
The DNA here is from genome assembly GCA_037367245.1 of Phrynocephalus guinanensis. NCBI lineage: Eukaryota > Metazoa > Chordata > Lepidosauria > Squamata > Agamidae > Phrynocephalus > Phrynocephalus guinanensis. Next base: position 173,951,457 of record CM074733.1, on the reverse strand, counting down.
ATTGCCGACCCCTGGGGCACCCCACAAGGGAGGGTCCAAGGGGCCGACAAGTCATCACCCAGCTGAACCCGCTGAGACCAGCCGCCAAGAAAGAAACGGAGCCAGCTCAAGGCAAGGCCCCCAATTCCAGGCTCAGCAAGTCAGACCAGCAGATTACCGTGGTAGATGGTATCAAAGGCAGCTGACAGATCAAGGAGCACCAGCAGGGAGGAACACCTCCTGTCGGCCTCCTGAGGAGGTCATCTTGCAGAGCGACCAGGGCAGTCTCGGTCCCCTGAAGCGGCGTAAGCCCAGACTGGAAGGGATCCAGGATATGATTTTCCTCCAGGTATGACTGAAGCCAGACGGCGGCCACCCTCTCAACAACCTTGCCCAGGAAGGGAACAATGGCAATCGGACGATAGCTGGATAATGCATTCGATGCCATGCCAGGCTTTTTCAAAGTGGGCTTTACCACAGTCTCCTTCAAACGAGAAGGGAAAACTCCCTCCCTGAAGGAGGACGTGGCTATAACCGAAATCCACTCCAGCATGTTCCCCCCAGCAGATTTGACAAGCCAAGCTGGGCAAGGGTCGAAAGGGGTAGCCGCCGGCCGGTAATAATCCATGGCCCTGGAGGCCTCCGCTGAAAACACCGGCCCAAACCCAACCAGACGAGGAGACCGAGGGGGTGAGGCCCCCGGGACATCAGGGGATGAACTAGAGCAACTGGGGGACAGATGGCCTCAATTTTAGATCTAAAAAAGGCTGCAAATTGCTCACTAGTGAACTCACTAGGAGGAGGCCCTAGTTGACCGGGATTGGAGAGGTCCCGAACCACCCAGAACAACTCTGCCTGGCGGTTCGAGGCCTTGCCAATTCTCAGGGAGACATAGGCTGTTCTAGTGTCCCTGATCGCGCGAACATAGCGGTCGGTCAACTGTTGAAGTGCAGCCCTACTCACTTCCGTCCGATGTGTCCTCCAAGTGCCCTCAAGCCTCCTGCGTTCTTGTTTCATCAACCGCAACTCAGCCGGTGCTTGGGGGCGATCCGGTCTACGGCCCCAGTGGCACCCTCATACCACCTATCCACCAGGGCTTCAACCGGGTCGTCTGCCAGACTGCCAAAAAGCTCCCCAAAGGCCTCCAAGAACCTCGCAGGGTTCAGGAGCCTATGGGGCGGGCCAAATGAAAGGCCGATGTGGACTTGATTTTGAGCTCAACTATAGTCAATGTGGACCTGAAATTTGCCTGGGGGCTCTGTATCTGTGAGACTGAGCCTGAATATCAGAGCTCTCCTGAAAGCCACTGTGTTCTTTTAATTGGAGGTCCCGAAGTCCTAGCACAGGGCCTGATCAAGCCTTGCAGAACTGACTCTATCTGACTTGAATGCTGGGTTGGACCCAAAGTGTGGATCCAGGACTTTGCAGCCTCAGGAAACTATTTCAGCCACAAGCTGGTTCACCCATCCCAGGTTACCTCCTGCACTAAACCACAGGGGCTGAGCAGCATGAGGCCATGGCAGCTACTGTGTAAATTGCCCCCAAGTTGACACATCAAATTATTCATTGGACACACAAAGCGCCGCAGCAAATTAACATTGGGAGTGGAATTGCACCCCTGTTTGATGCCCACTTAGAAAGGAACAAGAGATGGACAGACTGTGTATGGATGATAGGTTTTGGGGACTGGGTAATGGTTCGGACGCCTGAACATGACCTGGATACAGAGAGGACTGGGCTGAATGGAAGGGGTGGAGTGATTGGTAAGCTGAAGAAGATGGAGAGAAGGAAAAGCAAGGTGCCACTGGTTGGAATGGTAGATGTGACAGACTTGGGATATGGAAATGGTAATCATGGAAATATGGGTTGCATGAAATGGATCAAGAGCAGTCCAGCAGTAGAATATGCTGCCACAAAGGAGGGTGGTGGAGTCTCCTTCTTTGGAAGTTTTTAAGCAGAGGCTGGATGGCCATCTGTCAGAAATACTGTGATGGGGGTTCCTGCATGGCAGGGGGTTGGACTAGATGGCCCTTGAGGTCTCTTCCAACTCTGTGATTCTATGATTCTAAGGTGGAAGCTCTGTAGATGTACCAGGAAGACTCATTCAATATCCGGCGATACTGTCGATACATTATGTTAGGACTCACAATTTGTCAGATTTCTGCTTTAACATTCGACTGTTCCAGTTATTAAGATCTGGATCTGAGCTGGCTCCACTGCCCGAACAGTCACATTGGTCAATCCAGTTTTATTTTATTTTGGTTTTGGTGCTATCATGATTGGTTTAAGTTGACTTGTGCAGAACTACATTCTGACTGTGTGTGTGTGTGTGTGTGTGTGTGTGTGTGTGTGTGTGTGTGTGTGTGTGTGTGTGTGTGTGTGTGTGTGTGTGTGTGTGTGTGTGTGTGTGTGTGTGTGTAACCTCAACTTAAGAGCAGCTTGACTTAAGAACAATTCAACTTAAGAGTGGAAAACTGTCGGCATTTTAACTGCCACCTTACAAATTTTAGATATGGTCTGCTCGACTTACAAATATTTTTTTCATTTTTTTTATTGTTTTAACTTATTTTTTCAATTTTTAAAATAGGTGCCCCGACTTAAGAGTAGTTCGATTTAAGAGTACGCATTTGGAATGGATTAAATTTGTATGTTGAGGCACCACTGTAATATAATTTAATGGTTATTACTTTGTTTTGGACTTGCATTGTTTCTTTGAAATTGAGGTTTTAATCCTACTTCTGCATTTTTATATTTTAGCTAAGGTCTTTTCTTCGTTAGTATTGTTGTAACTCCTGGGTTTTCTTTTGTCCCCACGGCAGGGCTTGCCTGGGACATAGAGGGAGGAGATGTGGATCTCAAATATATTCCATTGGGGTTAGGTCAAGGTAAGTATGCACTAGGCTGGCAGGCCTTCCATTACAAGAAAGGCCAGGCCAGACTATTGCTCTCTGCCACATGTTCGAACCTCCCTGCCCTCCAACAAGAATGTAGTAACCAGTTCTGCCAACCCTCCAATCTGACCCTCCTGCTGGTGAGTGTCAGGTCTGCTAATAACAAATCCCATCTCATCGATGTCCTCATCACTGATGCAAAACCAGGCCTGGCTTATGTAATGGAAAGCTGGTGGGCACCAGGAGGGGAGTTTCCCATGCCCAGATGTGCCCACCAAGTTATTTCATTCAACATCAGGGCCAACTGGAGAGGAACAGTGGGGTGGGAGGTTGCAGTAGCCCACCGGAACTGCATCCCTATGAGTAGAACTGCCGTGCTTTCAAGCCAGGACCTAGAGGGTTTGCATGGAGAGTGGGGCTTAGGTATAGCTTTGGGATAGTGCTGGTGGGCCACTTTACCAACAACTCAGCACTCTCCCTGCCAGGGCTGCCTGAGTTCATTTTGACTGCCATGTTGAGGTTACCTAGACCAGGCATGTCCAAACTTTGGCCCTCCAGATGTTTTGGACCACAACTCCCACATTGGAAACACAGGGTTGGAATTCTGGGCGTTGTGGTCCAAAACATCAGGAAGGCCGAAGTTTGGACATGCCTGAACTATTGAGGATTAGATCATTCTAATCAAGCCTGATCATTCCAACGCCAATAGCACAAAGTGGCTTAATAAGTACAGTGGTACCTTGTATAAAGGAATTAATTCATTCCAAATGAAATTATGTTAAGCAAATTTTCCTTTATACATGTTCCCATAGGAATACATTGAAAATGGAGTAATGCCATTTTTATGTTTTACGGATTCTCCTCATAAGCGATTTATGATAAGCAAATTTCCCCTATCTCCGGAATTTTTTATGTTGTACAGATTTTATGTTATACAAACTGTTATACAAGGGTCCACTGTAAACCAGTTCTGTGGATATTTGTAAATTAATCACTTCCCCTGGTCAGCAGAGGGCTGGGGAAGTAGATTTTTTTCCTATTTAAGCAATAATAATATAATATTTTTTAAAACTTTGCTTCACAAGGTTTCTCAAGTGTGTCTCCCTTTCTGAACAAAAACAAAGAAAAATATCCTGGAAACTTGTTAACTAAAAAAAAAATAGATTCTCCTTTTCCAAAAACAAGAGGCAGCCTCTAAATAAGTTTGCGAATTTTTGTCTTTTTTTTTTTAATAAAAGCATCAGTCAGGCTTGACTGACTGATTAGTTAATGGAGAAACCGACATCTGCTCACCAGCATCAACAAAGCGTGATAGGCAAAGAATTCCAGGTTGACCATCGGCTCACCAGGAACTGACTGACAGTTGGCCCAGTGATTTTATTCCTGCTAATTTCTGCCAGAAATGAATTTCCCCCACCAGAAACAGATCCAAGTCAGCTAGCACAAATCAAAACACTCACCAAGCCCTTTCCAAGTTTAATTGTGAAGTTCAAAACAGGTGCTTAGTTCCTGCAGACACTCCCCCCCAGTGAAGTCTGTCAGGGGCAGTGCCAGATGAAGCACCACATTGTGTAATTAGGATTGCCTCACACACGTGCATATTCTCCTGTTAACACCTTCAAGGTGATATCATGAAAAATCAGGGTCCAAAACATTTATTCTACCTAGATAAATTATAGGAACTGGAATACATTAAGAATGTAAATTAGCTGGAAGTATATGACTCCAGGAAGTGCCAGAACACCTGGATGAGGGGATTATTCCCAAGGTAAACTGTGTCCGAGGGACAGGAGATTGTCCCATTGTCTGGAGTTCCACATTCCCTGTCTCTGCCAGACTGGGCCCAGTTGAACAATAGGACACCAATCTATGGAACATTGACTCAAGGATTTGGACCATCAAGAACCTGATGGCACAAGAGATTGGATGCAACTGTGAACAATCACCCACCAATGCAGATTGAGGGAAACCTTGAACGGGTTTGTATGTATAAAATTGAGGTTAAACAAATGTTCAGGGCTCACTCACACCATCCAGGGTGAGACCACTGACTGTTATTTGGCTTGGCTACAATAAATCAGACTTAAACAGTTCAGTGTTTGCCCTTCCTTCCTTTATTTGAATTTAACTATTGGACACTGGCTCCGAGCCAAGCACGGACTCAAAACAATCTGTAAAAACTGGTAACAAAGGCAATCAGCAGATGTTTAAACCAATGCTTTAAATTATTTAAACTGATGTGCCATTGTTTATGATTCAACAAATGATATAAAGACCATTCAGAGAGTAGTGGATTTGGACTAGGGATTGAAAGAAACTCATGTTTTCCCCAGTATGGGATGTTGGAAACAGCTTTGCCTGTTTGGTTTTCTCTCAGATCCCTAGCAAGACCGCCTCCAAAAGAAATCCAAACAAGTCATGGTTACAGCATTTATCATTTCTTGCTTAGGCTGGACCAAGAATGTTGTTGCCAGAGGCGAAGGAGAAAATGGCGTCCTTTCCCCCTTCCCATGTACTGACACTGATGAATCTTATTTGCCCTTGAGGTCTCTTCCAACTCTATATGATTCTATGATTCTATCATTTCCACAGGGTGCAAAGGGCCATGTTTTATACTCCTCCTGAGGCAGCACATCATGTACATACATCCCTTCCCCACCACACCACCACAACCACATTTTGCGATTGCCACTTGTCTCCTCAATATCTGTGGCCTAAAGACGCCTCCTTCAGCAAGGTAGTATGGACTTCCTTCCAACTAAAATAAAATAAAATATATTTTACTGACAGTGTGTTTAACTTGTCTGACCAACACACACACACACACACACACACACACACACACACACACACACACACACACACACACATAGAGACAGACAAAAGATAGCCCACTTAACCTGAAGCAGTTTCAAAACGTTATGAGAACCTCTGTTTAGGGCATGACTTGCTCAGAACAACAGTGTCTGTTGTTTTCCTTCTCATGCATTTCGCATGAGGACAGAACGTAGTCAGCGCTGTTTCTGTCTTAAATGTTTATCTCCTCCGTTTGAATAATTTGTGAAGCTGCCTGAAATTCATTTTTTAACTTTCAGCTTCTTCTTCTTTGTGAATTGTCATAAATGTGTGTTCTTCCGGCAGCCAAGTGTTTGTTTTGGAGTCTTATGGTTTCCTTGGCAGAAACGTAGGATTGACTCTTGAATTTATCCCATGGATCATCAGTTTGGGACTTCTGTAAGAAAAAAAAAAGAAGAGACATATCAGCTTGTTTCTCCTATGGCAGTGGTGGTGAACGTTCGGCACTCCAGATGTTTTGGACCCCAGCTCCCAGCATTCCAAGCCTGTATTGCCAATGACATCTGGAGTGCCAAAAGTTCGCCACCACTGCTTCATGCCCCCCATCCAAAGAGCTTGGGAAAGTGACGGGTCCAAGAGAATGGCCTCCCCAGAAGATCTTAAAAGGCGGCAAGTCTTTCCATCATGGGAGACACCTGTGCTATTTCATGCAGCTGCCACAGAACACCAAAAGTTGAGCGGGGCTTAGAATATCCCTTCTTAAAACTAGCTTCCAGCACATACATTTCAGAGACGATAGCTGTGTTAGTCTTTTCAGGAATTTCAGGCAAAATTCAAAGAAAAACAAAACAAAACAAAAGACACAAAACATGTAGCAACTTAAACACTAATTTTCATATTTTAATGTAATGTTTCGTGGACTACACATCCACTTCTTCAGACATATAGCAGCAGAATGAGGTGTGCAATATAATATGGGATGGGATATACATTTCATACCAGATATTCATTGGGTGTAGTATATAGAGTTGGGGGGGTGGATAGGGGAGGGGGAGAGGAGGAGGGGGAAGAAGAGGAGGGAGAGTAAATTAGTAGAGATGGAGGGAAGGAAGATTAGGCCAGGGTCTAGATGTAAGCATAGTTTTATGGCTCTCAGGCCAGGATCTGTTTATATGTTAAGTGTGGTATTATGGCTCAGAGGTAAACTTCTCAAGAGACAGAAACCAGATCAGATCAGGGAGGGTGAGGGTGTGTGTGGAAAAGAGGGGGGGAGAGAGAGAGAATTGGAGTTTTTACCTTAGAGTCCATGAAAAAATTAGCAATATAGTAATATTACATTTGATAATGACTCAAGAAATCCTGACTTATTTTTAATCCATTCTTGTGTGTCCATCATGCATATGAATCTTATCTCAGCTGTTTCTGTAATGATTCTGTTCGAAAATGGTGACCTTCAAGTCCTTCAAGGAGTGTCCAGGTAAACTGAAATGGTTTGAGACAGGTTTCTGTGTCAAACTTGTGGTTTCTTATGTCAAACTTGTGTCCACTGATGCGTTTTCTTAGAGATTGTCCTGTTTGTCCAATGAAAACTGCAGATGGGCATTGTTGGCAAAAGATGGCATAGATCACATTAGTTGGGGAGCAGGTGAAGTTGCCCTTGATACTGTATTTGACATTGTTGGGTCCTGTGACTGTGTTGCCAGAGTAGATGTGCGGGCAGAGTTGGCATCGGGGTTTGTGGCAAGGTTTAGTTCCATTGTCCATGTTGCTGTTTTCAAATCTTGTATGCATTACTATTTGTTTGAGGTTGGGAGGTTGTCTGTAGACAAGTATGGGTCTCCCACCAAGAGCTTTGGAGAGTGACGTGTTCTTGTCAAGAATGGGCTGGAGATCATTTTTAAGATGTCTGTGAGTAGTCTCACTTGTGGACTGTAAGTGACAACCTGTGGTGTTCTGTCATTTGCCCCTTTGGATATATCTTGTAGCAGGTTATCTCTGGGTATGCATCGTGCTTTGTTAATTTGATCCTTAATCATGTGAGGTGGGTACTGTAGTCTGAGGAAAGCATTTTGTAGATCCCTGAGTTTGGAGTCTCTATCCTGTGGGTCAGAGCAGATGCGGTTGTATCTAAGGGCTTGGGTATATACAATTGATTTAGTTGTGTGTTCAGGATGGAAGCTTGAAGAATGCAGATAGGTATACCGGTCAGTTGGTTTTTGGTACAGTGTGGTCCTAAGATGCCCATGCTGTACTTTCATAGTGGTGTCCAGGAAGATCACCTGTTGTGTGGATTGTTCCAGGGTGAGATTGATGTTTAGGTGAAAACTATTGAAGTCCTGGTGCAATTTTTTAAGGGTCCAGATCAGAAAAATGTCATCAGTGTAGCTCAATGTATCTCTATATACCATAGCCAATGATTTTACCCCCTGTTAATGATTGTTGTTAAGATTATTCAGAAAAAAAGTATAGGTTGTGTTGTTCTTCATAAAATTATTTGTACCTTTTTAAGTTCCTTTTGGCAAAGGAGTAATTGCCTAAAAATTAGAAAATTGCATGAATGTGTAATGGAAATTGCCTCAAAATACCAGAAGGAAGCATTTCAGCCACACAAGCCCCCAAAACATGAAGTAACATTAAACAGATCACATGATAAAGGTTAGCTGCTTTACCAGCTGTTGTGTTGCTTGCAAAGACCATGACCATAGCTTAAATTTTGTTGCTTAGTGCAGTAGGACATGTTTGTGTAGACCCTTCAAATCAATGGGGACTTAGGGAGTCAATTCCTCTGCAAGTTCCATTGATTCAGATGGGCTTACTCTAGTTGTGACTTACTGTGCTCAAGTGGCAAGTAGGTCCATTTGAATCAATGGAACTGAGAGTTGTTTGCCAAATCCCAGATGTTTCAGGCTGGCTGCTTTAGTATGACGTGCTATGCTAAGCGACGTCACGTTGTAGTGCTCTCCGTATGCAAAAAGGTACATTCCCTTCCTTCTCTAACCCTGTTCAATTAGATGATTTCACCTTTAGATTTTGTTAGGTTTTCTGTCAGAGACGCTGACAAAGCTGCAATGCAATGCAAGGAAAGAATCCTGAAAGGAATTACATTCATTGTAGAAAGTTGTAGAAGGTTCCATACCTGCATGCATTTGTATATTTAAGGAGGAATGCTTGAGCCTTGCTCTCAGCTTTGTGCTCATCCTGCCCTCCTGTGCTTTGTGCTCATCCTGCCCTCCTGTGCTCAGCTTCGTGCTCCTGCGTCTGCTGCCTGTTGTTCCTACGCGTGTTGTTCCTGCATCATGTCTGTGCGTGTTCCTGCCTCCTCCTGCTGTGAGCTGTGAGCTTTGAATCCTGCATTCCTACATTTTGCTACGTGTTGTTGTGTTGCTGCCGAACTCTACGTTACTACTGTTTATGTTTGTATTTCCTGAAGATACTGCTGGGTGTTGTCTACATATGTAAGAATACTACGTTTGCTTTTCTGAACTGTTTATAATAAACCCCAGCTTGTTTTCGAAGAACTCCACAAGCGTCTGTAGCCTTCTCGCTGTGCATATAATACTCTGCTAACAACAATATTCTCGCCAGTGCAGCTGAAGCGTGCTGGACCGAGACAATAGGTCTTTGAACCTCAAGACCTCAAAGATTTGAGGACCATATTCAGCTCCCATAAGAACATAAGAACATAAGAAGAGCCATGCTGGATCAGGCCAAAGGCCCATCTAGTCCAGCTTCCTGTATCTCACAGTGGCCCCACAGATGCGTTTGGGAGCGCATGAGACTAGATATCTGTCTCCTGATACCACTCCCCTGCATCTGGCCCTTGAAGTACCCTGGTTTCTCCATCATGGTTTGTCACCTGTGATGGACTTTTCCTCCAGGAATCTGTCCAATCCCCTTTTGAAGGCATCCAGGCCAGATGCCATCAGCACATCCTGTGGCAGGGAGTTCCATAGACTTACAACGCGCTGGGTGAAAAAATATTTTCTTTTGTCAGTTCTTACTCTCCCAGCCCTCAATTTGAGTGTATGTCCCCTAGTTCTGGTATTTTGGGAGAGAGAGAAGAGCTTCCCTCTATCCACTTTACTCATACCCTGCATTATTTTGTATGTCTCAATCATATCCCCCCTTAAGCGCCTTTTTTTCCAGACTAAAGAGCTCCAAATGTTTTAGCCTTTCCTCATAAGGGAGGTGCCCCAGCCCAGTAATCATTTTAGCCGCTCTCTTCTGCACCTTTTCCAGTTCCACTATGTCTTTCTTGAGATGCGGTGACCAGAATTGTACACAATACTCCAGATGGGGCCTTAATATTGTTTTGTATAATGGCATTATAATGTTGGCTGTTTTATTTTCCAGTGCTGAGCTGAATATTTCAGTTGTGTCCCAGATCAGCACCAGTCCTTTAATGCTCTCTGGGAACACCCCTAACCCTGCTTCACCACTTTCTGAGTGTGGCACGGCAGCAGGCAGAGTAAGGAAGAGGAGCTTCTGTTCCTTGCTCCCTCCCTCCCCATCATGGAGCACACAAAGTGGGCACGGTTCAAGGAGTACTATTTCTGCTTACAGAACTGACCCTTCAAGCGTGCGAGTGAAGTGTGTGTCAACGTGGTCCTGAGAAAAAAAGTTTTGGTTGTACCCAGAATCAATAATATGTACACATGCATGCATGTCACTGCCCCACAAAAAACAGGCAAGTTCATAGCTCCCTTGGGTAGTTTTGTCTCTCTTTTTCAAATATATAAAAATACATTTTATTTTTTTCAAAATGCACCCACATACAATAAAATAATTTTCAGGAAGACTCAGACAAAGGAAGAAAATATATACGAGGACGCAACTACACAGTGAGGGACACTTGTTCCACTGGTGAACAAACCAGCACAAACCTCTGAACCAGCGCTTCATGCTCCTCCCTGATCCGTACACACAGAACGCAACAAATGATCGGTCCAGATGCGCCCTAAAACCATAACAAACTGACAGTGCCTCAGAACATCTTAAAAGACCACGAAGCTTTGTTCGACATCTGCTTTCACGCAACCAGCTTCATCAGAGGCATCCAATATGCAGCCACTAATTATGCACTTAGCCCTGCCATTTCTGAAAAACCACATCCTAAGCCTTAGTTTGTCGTGATTGTTCAGCTTCATTTCTCATAAACCCTTTTAAGTGAACCCACGTTTTAGAGGAAGTGGAGGCAAGCACCCTGCAGCTACAGAGGCACATTAGGACGGCATAAACAGATCTCCCATCTGTTCCATTGAATGTTAAGACGAGATCTTTTTCAGCCATCATAATTAGTGCCCATAGGAGGTAGGTAGGTAAATATTAGCTATCACAGTCAGCCTTCCTGCAGCTAACTTTCCTGTTTGCTTTGTTAATCACATGTACGGTATATACTCGTGTTATATAAGCCTAGTTTTTCAGCCCTTATTTTTGGCTGAAAAAAATGCCCTCGGTTTATACTCGAGTCAATAAGTTTTCCCATTTTGGGGGGGGTAAAATTAGGTGCTCAGACAGCTTGGGGAGGGCAGCGAAGGGCAAGTCCTGATTGGGCGAGCAATAGCGGTGCCTCCACTTCCCATATGATTCCAATGAGAAGGTTTAGGGGCACCCTCTTTGGAGCTTCATAACTCAGCCCCCTTAACCCCCAAATGTTTCCAAATTTCAGGGGATTCCCTAAAATCACTTTCTGGAGGTACCCCTGCTACTTTGGTGTCCCCAATCTAAGTAATTTTGAGTGCATGTTTTTTAAAAAAATATGCACTTGTAAATTATTTTTAAAAATATGCAATCAGAATTTACTTACCTTGGGACTCCAAAGTAACAGGGGTACCTTCAGAAAGCGATTTTAGGGAACCCCCTGAAATCTGGAAAGATTTGTGGGTAAGGGGACTTAGGTATGAAGCTCTAAAGGGGCTGAGAGTAGTATTGGCGACTGTGCAGGGACTGTGGAGGCAACCAGGGAGTTTACTCTATGGTATTAACTCTCTTATTGCCTCCACACTCCCAGCACACATTGCCAATTACTACCCCCAGCCCCTTTAGAGTTCAGCCGGTATACTGTATATACTCGAGTATAACTTAAAACAACACCCTTGGCTTATACTTGAGTCAATAAGTTTTCCCAGTTTTGGGGGGTAAAATTAGGCCCTTGGCTTATTCTTGGGATGGCTTATACTTGAGTACATACTTGATCCTCCAACACAAGCCTCATACAAGCCTGCAGAGCTGGTAAGGGCCACCCTCTGAATATTTAAAGAAAGAATATAGGAGTTGCCGGAATAAAACTACAGGAAGAAATGAATAATGATGTGCAGCAGGAAAAGAAAAATCCAAGTAATTGGGGGCAGGGAGTAAACAATGATTAGTAGGCCTGACTCATGACCTGTAGAGATCATGAAATAAAGCAGCATTATGTAGCACTACCCCAAGACTCGAGAACACAAATGTCAAACGTTACCACTGAGGAGTGGAGTGGTTTGCCAGCTGGGCGGAGTGAAAGAAAGTAATTAAAACATTGTAAATTGGTCTCGGTGGCTGCATCTGGGAGAAAAACAAAACTCATGCCGGGCACACTGTGCCTCAAAGCGGAAACGTTTTCTGAAAGACGTCAGGATAGAAGCACCAAAATGGCCCCCTCATGGATGGGCGTTCTGAAAGACAGCCACCTGAGCGCAAATTCCCACCTGGCACTCCTGAAATGATCTCCAGATGTTTCCACCTGCAGTTCTCAATGCCTAGAGCTGCCTACACACAAGATAAAAATAAGCTACCTCCTGAACGAAGCAAACATGGTGGAGGTAAATATAGAAACATGGCCATATATATATGGCCATGTTTCTATATTTACCTCCACCATGTTTGCTTCATTCATATATATATGTGGAGCTGGTTTGGAAGTAATATCTTTCATTTCTGTGTCAACCGTTATTATGAATTACTCAAGAGGGTGTGTGCAGCCTGCTGTCCTAACCAGTGTGGCTGCCGGCTGCCTCTGAGTGGTTGGCAGACCAAAGCAGGGAAGACTAGACCTTCCTGTGGTGCTGTCTAGTAACTGAGACCTTCAATGGAGACTCCATCTCACTGGTGCCCTAGGGCAGTGATGGCGAACACAAGCTATTCTGGGTGGAGCAAATCATGGAGTTGGGGATGGCTTCTCACTAGATCATTCCACCTGTGAAGCCCTCTCAAATATTTCAAGAGAAGGGCTTTCTAAAAGGCACAGAAGGTTAGCAGATTCTGCTGTCCCAATTTTTGCCTATTTCAGTGCATATCTGAATAATATCTAGTCTCATAAGAACATAAGAACATAAGAAGAGCCCTGCTGGATCAGGCCAAAGGCCCATCTAGTCACGCTTCCTGTATCTCACAGTGGCCCCACCAAATGCTTCTGGGAGCGCACAAGACTAGGTATCTGTCTCCTGATACCACTCCTCTGCATCTGGCCCTTGAAGTAACCCGGATTTAAGCCTGGAGATTACACATCTCCCTCATGGTTTGTAACCTGTGATGGACTTTTCCTCCAGGAATCTGTCCAATCCCCTTTTGAAGGCATCCAGGCCAGATGCCATCACCACATCCTGTGGCAGGGAGTTCCACAGACTAACAATGCGCTGGGAGAAAAAATATTTTCTTTTGTCTGTTCTTACTCTCCCAGCGCTCAATTTGAGTGTATGTCCCCTAGTCTCAGCTTTGTACACGGGGTATTTTTTGCATTGGGGTGTTTATAGAGAGGTAGCCATGTTAGTTGGTTTCACCATGTATAAAAAACAGTGCATCACTCAAAAATAAATATGTTAGTCCTTAAGGTGATACAGGACTTCTCTCTTTATGTTTTATTTTTATTTTGCCATTCTTATGCTTGGGTGTGTGTAGTTACTTAACACATCTACACACCAGCTTTCCAAATTCCAGTGTGGCTTAGTAAAAGCCTAAAATCATATCAAAGCAATATCAAATAACACCTGAAACAACAGCCAGATATAATCTTACTAAGTGAGCACTGGATGTTTCATTTTTATTTTCATGTTATTTTTATTTTATTTTATAAAGGTTTTCCAAATATAAGTGAAAAGGGAGGGGTAATAGAGATGGGTAAAGGATAGATAAAAGGTTACATAGAGAGAGGAGGCATCATAGTCATTATTTCTTCTTACATCTTTCAAACAGTTCTATATGCTAACATCTTATTTTCTACACAAGCTGTTTCCATATTTTCATCATACAGTATCACATTACAGTATTTGGTCTTAGTTTTTAATTAACAAGGTACAGGCGTACCTTGGTTTATGAAGTTAATCTGTTCTCCGTGAGTTTCGTATTCTGGAAGACCAGAAATGCATGGGGGCACAATGCATCCTGGGTACTTTTTTCAAAAAGGCCTTACATAAACCAAGGTATTGCGGAAAAAAGTTCATGAATGGAGACATTATTTCCAATGGATTTCCTCTTGTGAACATTAACAGAGGCGTTTGTCAACCAAGGTACTTCTTAATTAATTTCTGTCTTGAGTCCCTTTATATACCAATTTCCATTGTCCTTTTATTCAGGAGTTCTGTCAGAATTTCCATTTCTGCTACTTCTAATATTTTCCCAAACATTTCTTCTAATATAAGTAGGTCTTCGTTTTTCCAATATGTAGACCATAAAATCCTAGCTGCTGTTACTATATGGATCACAACATGTCTTATTTTATTTCTAAGCTTTCTGTCATGATATTTCAATAAAAACAATTCAGGTGCAAATAGGTATATGAAAGTCCAATTTTTTTGCAAACATTGATGCACCACCATCCATTAACTTTTAACTTCTCTGCATGTCCACCAGGCATGATAAAAGCTCCTTACTTGTACCTAACATTTCCAATACTTATCAGAGATAATTTTGTAAATTTTAGACAGCTTTTTGGAAAGTGAATACCATCTGTAGAACATCTTGTTACTATTTCCTTTAAAGCTTACAGATTTAGTGATTTTTATATTGTTTCTCCAAATTTGTGCCCAGTGATCTCTATCAATGTGATGACTGTTACATTCCGTGCTCACTCTGTCATACAACCTTTCACCACCTCATCTGCCATTTTCCTTTCCAATAAGTGTTCATTTACATTTTTAAATCAGTTTGTCATTCAAATCAAGCAACAGTTGATCAAATGTAATTTGATAAACAAACAAGATGGATGGATGTCTGTGAAGATTCTCAGTCATCCAGGTGAGTTTATCTGGAAGTTGAGTCATGGCCACTGGACTTCTTTTTTGAGAGATAGAAACGTTTCGCTGTTCATCCAAACAGCTTCATCGGTCTGAATACAGCTAGTGCAAATCCTCCATCTTATAGGAAGCTTTGACCTCTTGTCACCCTGGCCTGAATTAGGCTCATAAGATGAACAGTGGCCTAAATAGGCTCGTTAGGGAGACAATAGTATCCTTAGCCTTAAGGTGAACAATGGCCTAAGGTGCTGAAACCTATCAAGAATGGGTCGTTAGCTATGGCCTTGGTGGTGAAGGCTTTTTGATTTGCCTGGGTACTTTGGAAAGCACAGCCTGATAAGTGGCAGATAGACTATGCCGGAGCCCACCACCTCTGTTGAGGGAGGGGTTTTCAATGCTCACATGAATGGCCTCCCTTACTCCTCTTTCAAACCACCTCTCTTCTTTGTCTAATATGTGTACATCCTCATCTTTGAAAGAGTGCCCTTTGTCCTTCAAATGGAGGTGTACTGCTGATTCTGTTCCACACATATTAGACAAAGAAGAGAGGTGGTTTGAAAGATCGATGGATGGATGGATGGATCAGCAATTAAAGCTGGGTTGCATGAGGAAGCATGTTGAAGTTGCTAAGAGGTGATTAAGTTACAGTGACCCCCCACCTATTGAGGGGGTTAGGGACCGACATAACCCACGATAATTGAAAATCCGTGATATGCAGATGCAGGTTGGGTCAGGCCTGGGGGGCCTAATTGCGGGCTCAGGGGCCTCAGAAATGATTTTCGGCGACCCAGAAGTGACTTCCAGTTCGCAGGGAGGCCCTTTTGGGGCCTCCAGAAGGCCTGGGACGGCCCTCGCAGGCCGGTTTGGGGCAGCCCCAGTCCTGGGGTGAGTATGGGATGTCTGCAACAGGCCTTTGCCCCTTACCTCATGGGGCCTTTTTTCATATACTGCGGTCCCGCGATATAGTGGGACCGCAGTATATGAACCGCAAAAGGGCGGGGGACCACTGTACTATGGAACAGTACATTTGATCAGTCCAAGATATCTTATATATCCAGGGTATTCTATTCACTGTGTGTGTGTGTGTGTGTGTGTGTGTGTGTGGCGGGAGATCATTCCTGTTTCAGTACTTGAGGCAGTTCAAGGACTTGAAACCTGGGTGCCTGCTTTCTGCCTGGCAACTTGCCACTGTCCCTACCAGGGAGTTTCCTTTTTTGGGTATTGGCTGAAGAAATGTGCAAGGCTGCCCTGGGCCATGTTTAGAAAGAAGCAGAGAGATAATGGTCTCCAGGGGTGATTCATTTGTTTTCATGGCAAACGCTCCCTCTCCACAGCGGTTTGTTTTTGTTTTGTTTTTCTTCTGGGAAGTGTTCCTCCGCCCCCACCCCAGCCCCAGCCCCACGAACGGCTGACTGGTCAAGGGTTTGAGTCTGACCAGCTATTGGCCAACTTGGTGGACATTCACCCCCTCCCAAGAACTTCTCATTTCCCAGCTGGTTTGGCTGGCTCCCAGTTTCTGCAGTGCTTTGTTTTGCTGACAAGCACTCCGAGTTGTCGTAGCAATAATCATAAAAGCTTTTGGGCAAAGAGAGCTGTGCTTTGTCTCTGTGCAAAGGAGGAAATGGCATTTAGCAAGAAAGTTACTCCTGTTAATCCGGGAGTGATGCGTTGTGACAGGCATTCATTTGTAGTACCATGACGTTGAACCCTGGAAAGATTTTTCAGGTAGTTGCACAGCAATGGCGACTGCCGCGATCTTGGAGTTTATCCCTCTATTTCAGTGGTTCCCAACCTGGGGGTCAGGACCCCTTTGGGGGGTCGAGCGACCGTTATAAAGGGGTCGCCATGAGCCAGTGAAGAAAAAGGCACAAACGGCTTGGGTCTGGAGGAGGAGGTGGAGGAAGGGTGGGAAAAGAGTGAGTTACAGCTTGATAGGTTGGAGGGGATGTCAGTCAATGGCACCGGAGGCTGCGATTGGCTGAGGGTGCCTGTAGTAAAGGGGAGTTCTCCATGGCCCCTGCGTCAGTGGCCTGCCAAAGAGGGCTAGTAGCCTCTTCCAAGCAGGGCAAGGGGGTCACTGCAACATGAGGAACTGTATTAAAGGGTTGTGGCATTAGGAAGGTTGGGAACCACTGCTCTATCTCAATTTATAGCTAGGTAGCATTTTGAAATGTGTCTAGAAATGGACCGTCAGTCCTGTGAAGCTGTCTTCGTAAGGTATTTCTGTTTTTTATATGCCTGCCTCAAAGGTGCATGCAGGCCTCTGCTCTCCTCTGTGTAGAGCTTTTCCTAGGCACCCACAGTAACTGTTTTTGTTCCAGTCATATTGGAACCCATACTGGAGGTGAGGGGAGACACGCGCATGAGTGAAACAGCCCCTCCCAGAGGGGCCAAGAATTCAAGTGCCTGGCTCCTATCAGCCATCTGGACCCCAGCACTTTGGACCTGTGAAAGGTTCTAAACATTTTCTAAAGACAGTCCCCAAAAGGGTACACCTAAGGTATATATCATTAACATTTGACACTTCTCAGAATGGAAGCAGTAGCACATGAGTATGAGCTATGCAAAAGCACTTTTTTTGGACACTGTAGAAATCTGGGTGTCCTTGGTCTCGGCTGCAACCAGGAGTACAGCTAAATTGTGTCAGCTAAGGGATTTCAGGAGAAGTGTAAAAGTGCAGAGGGCATTCCTATTAAATGCCCCACAGTCCCACTCATTCTATACCCCAGAGCACAGAGAGAACTCCTAGTTCCCTGAGCTCCTTGCAATCTGAAGATGCCGGCCACAGAGTCTGGTAAAACATCAGGAAGAAAAACTTCCAGAACACAGCCAAACAGCCCCAAAAACTCAAAACAACTATTAGATCCGGCCATGAAAGCCTTCGAGAATACATTGCATCCCTATTCTTTGATCTGACATCTGCTACCCAGCAACACCTTGATATGGTCTAGATAAAGTTTTGATTTGCTTCCTCTCATCCAGCCCATTACTGATATCAAATACTGTTTCAGTACTGAAATAGTACTACGTCCTCCCATTGGGAAGAAAGAAAAGATTGAGGGTGGTGGTGGTGACCCAAAACACAAAAAACTTTGAACAGAATTTTCCAATCATTTCATGCCAGTGTTGGACAACAGGCATCACATTTTGAGCTTGCCCTTCCAATAAGGAATTTGCCCTTTCGTTTCAAGGGGAATCCCAGAAGGACACACGGTCAATGGTACTGGAAGCTGTCAAGCAGACGCAACAGGCACAAACTCTTCCTACCCAAATTCTGGCATAGATGATCTGCTGAGTTCATCAAAACTGTCTTTGTCCCATAACGAGGTTGGAAGTCAGACCAAAATGGATTGAGATCATCCATGTCATCCAGAAACTCCTGGGATGGAGCAGCCACCAAGCAGTATCTCATCCAAGAATGGAATATTGGAGGTTGGCTAGTAATCACCCATTCTAGGAAGGTTCCTCTGCCCACTGAAGAGATTACCCTTTCCTCCTTAAGTAGGTTCCAGTGTTCTAGAGATGATTTGTCACTCCCTTTATCCCCCCGGCCAGTTCCCAGGCTTTTTTGGTGAGCCAGGAAGGGAAGGGATCCAGCACACACGTGTTGGTTCAAATTTCTTGTATGGTGGAGAAGCCACAGGAAGAGTCTTCACGGCAAGGATGGTTCTTTTCAAGTCCTCCCTACTGGAGGACAAAACCAGAGCTTGGCAAAAATCAAAGAATGCAGAATGCAGTGAGGAGTCTTTAACAGGTCAATGGTGTCCTCCTGTTTATACGTGTGGAACTAATTGCACTTCAGCAGGCATGTCCAAACTTCGGCCCTCCAGATGTTTTGGACCACAACTCCCACAGTCCTTTGCCATTGGAAATACAGGCTTGGACTTCTGGGATTTGTGGTCCAAAACGTCAGGAGGGTCATGCCTGCACTACAGCTCTTCATCTTTCCAGAGAGGTCCCTTGGTTTCCAGTTCCAACTATGACAGCCTCCCTCTGGAGTGAACCATAGAAAGAGAAATCATCATCAGTGTATATAGCAGGTCCACTGTAGCTGTCCAAGGTCCTGTTTGGGCTGCCTTTCTGCATGAGATTTTTTTTCTTTTTTTGCCTTGAGCTTGACTGCTGAGAGTTGCCTTTCCTTACCTTAATGATTTAGAACTTATATGACCTGGCCTTGCTACCTTAAGCATGTGTAGGCTTTGTTTCACAAAGACAAAAGCATTAGAGACTGTGCCAAGTTGGCATGACTCAACTCCAGGATAACCTGGATAACTGAGAATCTCCACGGATATCATAAGGAGGGAAAGCTTCAGTATATATGAAAAAGGCTGAGACTGACTAGTTTGAAGTCACTATGTTTGGTTACTGACAGTTGCCAATTGCACAGCCCAGGGTGTTGTTGAACAGAATGTCTTGGCAATATGCACTATTGTTGTTAACCTGTAGGACAGGGTTGGCGAACCTATGGCACGGGTGCCAAAGGTGGCACTCGGAGCCCTTTCTGTGGGCACCTGACATCGCCCCCTTCACAGCCACCTGTACTCAGGTTAAATTGCTGTGTTGGTACTTTGCAAAAAAAAATATTGGGTTTTGAATCACAGTTTGGGCACTCGGTCTCTAAAAGGTTTGCCATCACTGCTCTAGGACAATGATAGCTGGAAACCCTGCATCACTCTCTCTGAAACAGGAGGTTTCACTATTAGCTTTCTGGCTGGTAACTAAAAAATAGTCCCGTCCTCATCTCCTGTTGGAGAACACAAAATACGCCATAAAAGTGGGCACAATTACACAGTTTTTATTCAAAAACATGCTTTTAAATGCAGTCAGAAAGCCTGCGAAAAACTGAACTGGAATGCCGGGATTGCAGCTGTGCAGTTGAAAGAAGAATTGACAAGCCAGACCCAGAGGAAGTGGCAGAAAAAGGGGTACAATATGCAGTTTTTTACTGAATATTTTCTGGGTCCTCTTGTTGTTAGAGAAACAAATAATTGAGCATTCTAAGGGAAGTTTAAGGGAGTTCCTTCTGGAAGATGGGTGGTATAAAAATGCAACAAATAAATAAATAAATAAATAAATAAATAATCAAACCAACCCCTAGCAGTAGTTTAAGAAACTTCAGTGGAACTGCGGTTCCGGGGGCGTGGTTGACCGGGACTCCAATTTACTTCTCTATGAGGTTAGGACACGATTTTTCACTGCGCAGTTTGTCACAGCAAAACTGCGCAGAAAACGCTGGTAAGATGCTGGTAAGAAAACGCTGGTAAGAAGGCCAATTCCATGCTAGGGATTATCAAAAAGGGGATTGAAAATAAAACAGCCAACATTATAATGCCATTATACAAAACAATAGTAAGGCCCCACCTGGAGTATTGTGTACAATTCTGGTCACCACATCTCAAGAAAGACATAGCGGAACTGGAAAAGGTGCAGAAGAGAGCGACTAAAATGATTACTGGGCTGGGGCACCTCCCTTATGAAGAAAGGCTAAAACATTTGGGCCTCTTTAGTCTGGAAAAAGGCGCTTGAGGGGGGATATGATTGAGACATACAAAATAATGCCGGGTATGAGTAAAGTGGATAGAGAGAAGCTCTTCTCTCTCTCCCAAAATACCAGAACTAGGGGACATACACTCAAATTGAGGGCTGGGAGAGTAAGAACAGACAAAAGAAAATATTTTTTCACCCAGCGTGTTGTTAGTCTGTGGAACTCCCTGCCACAGGAGGTGGTGATGGCATCTGGCCTGGATGCCTTCAAAAGGGGATTGGACAGATTCCTGAAGGAAAAGTCCATCACAGGTTACAAACCATGATGGAGAAACCAGGGTACTTCAAGGGCCAGATGCAGGGGAGTGGTCTCAGGAGACAGATATCTAGTCTCATGCGCTCCCAAACGCATCTGGTGGGGCCGCTGTGAGATACAGGAAGCTGGACTAGATGGGCCTTTGGCCTGATCCATCATGGCTCTTCTTATGTTCTTATGTTCTTATGTTCATAAGACTGCGGCCTCACTTCCATGACATGATATATTGGCCATGACTCAACTCTCGGGATAACCTCACCTAGATGACTGAGAATCTCCACAGACATCATTCTGTATAAAGTGCAGCACTTTGATGAAAAACTGACCTCACAATGAGGCCCAGTTCTTAGAACTTCTTCCAAAGTCACATATTGCTATGTAATTCAACTCATGGCCCTTGCTCAATTGATGCTGTAAGGAAATAAAAAACAGAGGCCAGGGCCCTGTTGATATTTACAAACATGGAAATCCAACTGTGAACTGCAATGATGTTACGAGGTGCTAATCCATTGCCTGGTCACTCATGATTGGCATCTGATCAGATTCCATGGTTACAGCCCTGCACGTAACTTACTAGATGTAGGGGGAAATTGTCCAGCAAAAAAGCAGGCACTTGTTTGCTTATAAATATTTTCACTGTGGATTCTAAAATCAGAAAGAAAATCCCAATAGAAATAACAACAGAACTGTGTCATGTTAAAGCAGCATTTTTATCCTGGGGGGTGCACGTCTGTAGCAGTCCTGCTGCGGCTGCCATTAGCCAGGTAGGTCACTGGGATATGTGGAATGGTGAACATCCCAGCACTGGAGGATGGAAGCGTTTGTATGTAGTGTGCGTGTGAACTCTGGTGAGTAGTGACAGTGAATGAGTCCCTAAGCTGGCAATCTTATACACCCTGGTGGAGAAACAGGCAGACGAAAAAGGAAGGAACCAAACTAATGAGTGGGTTGATTGGAAGGTGAAGAATCTCCGTCTTATACCCTAACCTCTTCTTGTTGTCCACATCACCTTCCTCTGGTGAGAGACAGAGAGATGCATGGATTCATCTGTGAAGATTCTCGGTCATCCAGGTGCGTTTATCTGGACTTTGAGCCATGACAACTTGAGATAAGAGGTCCAGTTGCCATGCAGAGAGGTTCATGCCTCCGTCTCAATACTGAGACGGAGTCATGAAAGGGCCGAAGGAGCAGGTCCTCCAAGTGCCAGATGAGTTTCAGGCCAGGTGCTATCTTGAGTAGAGATATGTGACAAACATGGAAGGACTTGGCTAGGACAAGAAGGTCCTCCAAACACAACTTGAATTCTGTGCTTGGCTTATCATGGTGTGCATGGAAGTGCAAAGTGCACATTCAGAGAAACATCCCCACCAAGCATCAGTTAAGACTCAGCCTCAGAATCCTGTTCTATTTCTGAACATTGATCAGAGATAAGAGAGGGGATTCCTTCCCTAAAATAGAGAAGACACAGGGCAGGATATCCTGGACCAGATTTTGGCCTGTGCACTGGAGATGTCTTGCCCTTCTCTATAACTTACTATGGAATATGTTCTAGTGAAGTTAATAGGATTTATTAACAAACTTATATAGGACTGGGCATAAAAATATAATTATGTACTCACCTATAATGCCTTATATACTGTGTTATATACTACTCATATGTCATGGATGGGTAATACACCTAGAATTTGCCCTGCAAGTTCACCTTTTCCCCCCTTTTAACTACCTTTGTGTGATCTGATTAATTCTCCCATGATTCAGTGCCACTCTCCTCCCCAAACTAATTCTGAACTCCTTTCGGGTTTTCATCCGCTTCCATAAATGCCACACTGATTGCTTAAAGTACAATGTTAAGGCACGGGGGGTTCTTTTAATGAAAGAAAGCACAGCAACGGGGTGAAATGAAGTGCACAATCAGCTTGGGGTGAGAATGAACGTGGTAATCAATACCGCTTAATCATCAAGAGATTGCACTCCTCCTCCTTACTTATGCAGGATATTTCTGTAATGGATGTTGTGCATCTGAAGTTGAACTCTGTCATGCCCTGTGGCTTTTCTCTCACATTTTTACAGGCCGAGGATCAAATTTCATTGCATTTATCTGCAGCCTCCTAAGGAAAGAGAGTGTTGGAATATTTAGCAAGATTTACTTTTCAGCCATTACAGGGTTAATGTGAATTAATTCCAGAGTCTGGGAAAAAGGCGCCTGAGGGGGGGATATGATTGAGATGTACAAAATAATGCAGGGCATGAGTAAAGTGGATAGAGGGAAGCTCTTCTCCCTCTCACAAAATACCAGAACTAGGGGACATACACTCAAATTGAGGGCTGGGAGAGTAAGAACAGACAAAAGAAAATATTTTTTTCACCCAGCGTGTTGTTAGTCTGTGGAACTCCCTGCCACAGGATGTGGTGATGGCATCTGGCCTGGATGCCTTCAAAAGGGGATTGGACAGATTCCTGGAGGAAAAGTCCATCGCAGCTTACAAACCATGATGGAGATGTGTTATCTCCAGGCTTAAAACCGGGGTACCTAGATGCAGGGGAGTGGTATCAGGAGACAGATATCTAGTCTCATACGCTCCCAGAGGCATCTGGTGGGGCCACTGTGAGATACAGGAAGCTGGACTAGATGGGCCTTTGGCATGATCCAGAAGGGCCCTTCTTATGTTCTTATGTTCTTAATGTAGAGTATTATGGGCTGGATTTAATGTGAGGAGCAAGGCCAATTGGTTGTTGAGATCACACCACCTGGAATGTTCTGGTAGAAGTCTAGTTAGTGTGTGTGCCTTCCCTGTATTCTTAGAGAAAAGAAGTATGTTCCTAGCTTAGCAAAGTGGCTGTTAGAATAGTTATTGTTAGGAAACCTCCTGTGTACCCTTCCCTTCTAGTTAAATAAATAGTTTTTCTTCATATAGTAACACAAGAGGTGTCTCTCTCATTAAAGCAACTAAAAATCAACTGCAACCACTGATCAAACAAAGACCTCCAACAGAGAGCCCTATTCATAAGACTAGTGAAGGCAATAAAAGCAGGGGTGGGGAATACAAGACTTTAGTCTGCTGTTCCCAGTGGCCTTTCACATGGAGCTTCTTCATTTATAACACAGAGAGAAGCAGACTCTGTCATTTATAACACAGAGAGAAGCCAGCCCTACCACCAGGCAAAATGAGGCAATCAACTCAGGTGGGAGGACACAGCTGTGTATGCCATACAGCCTCAGCTAGTTTGTTGCTTTTGGTGTGATGCAAAGTGCTGCCCCATCTCTAAGGACAAAAATAACATTCAGCTGGTGCTGGTTCAGGCAAGCTTCTGTAGATGAAATGGAAGTGGGGGCACTCTTGTAGCAAAGTGCCCTCACCTCCATTTCTTTTCCTTAGCAAAACGTTTCGAAGTGTATTTCAGACCAGGCCCCCACGCAGATGCATGCAAGTCAGAATTCAGAAAAAGTGACTTTGGAAAAATAATTCACTACATAATTGTTACAACAACCCCACCCTATCATGGGCATTTGCAGAGTTGTGCTGTTTTTTTAAATTGCATTACTAATTGTATTTCATGATTGCTAAATCCCTTGGGGGGGGATTTATAAGTAAGAAAATGACCTACCAAAGCAACAACCCAGATCCAAAACAATTTTAGCTGTGCAAAAAGCAACGTGAACATTAAAGAACCACACATTATCTTTTAAAGGAGGAAAGTAATGGCGTTGCCACTCATACATAATTACCAAAAGGAATATCATGAAGCTCCTATTCACCATAAAGAGTTAGATTTTTACAGCCAGCATTGTTAACTACTGAATAACACAATACTGGTGAACAATGGGGGTAGTGAGTGCACGTGGTAATGCACATGGATAGGGGGTATAGCAGACACAACCCCATCACCTGCCCTCCACATGTTCACTAACTGCACAAACGAGGTGCTCCTATGTTTTCATAAGTTGTCTCCTTTCGGGGAAAGTCAGAGTCTTGAAACAGCATCCACGGCTGGCTCTTCACTGCCATTGCCAGAATGGTTCCCAATCTTATGGTTTAGGCTGAGTTTCTCCCTTTACAAAGAAACCAAACCAACACACATGCATTTCTTTATCCATCCATTATTTGCCATGCTGAGTTCAATGGTTCTCAAAGCAATAGGATCAATATTCTGGGTGAGGCTGTGGACACTCCAGGGATTGCTTTGCCCTTGTCCAAAGTAGCCACGTGCAAAACCAGAAGCGAAGGGCTGCATGTCTGTGTGCGTGCGCGTGTTTGCATGTGAGCAAGTGAAAGGGAAAGACACGGAGGAGAAACTTTCGAGAGGGCCACCTATAAGTGCATATTTTACATGTAATTATACTGCTGATCATGTAAGACCAGCTTGGAAAGAAAGAATTGGTTGCTCCAGAGACCATGGACTATGAGTGCAATCAGCATGAAACTTAACGTGTGGTTCTTTGAGTTGTGGCTTTCTGATCTTTTTAAATTCCTAACCCATAGATGGCTTTTCACCAAGACCCTCGTGGCGCAGGGGTTAAACTTCTGTACTGCGGCTACAACTGTGCTCACAATCTTGGGTTCAATCCCAGGTAGCAGGCTCAAGGTTCACTCAGCCTTCCATCCTTCTAAGGTCGATAAAATAAGTACGCAGCTTGTGGGGTGTGTGGGTGTGTGTGGGTGTGTGTGTAATGTATAGCCTCCACAATTAAATTCTAAATCACAGCCTGGAGAGGGCTTTAAGCACTGTGAGGCTGTATATACTGTAGGCCACGCATGCCCAAACTTTGGCCCTCCAGATGTTTTGGACCACAACTCCCACAGTCCTTTGCCATTTGCAATCTTAGCTTAGAATTCTGGGAGTTGTGGTCCAAAACAGGAAGGTGGAAGTTTGGCCATGCCTGCTGTAGGCAGAACACTTTGCTTTTGCTTTCTCTTGCATCACCAGCTTGCCTTCCACTTTTATGATTAGCCATTTGCTTTGGCATCTTGAATAGTGGCATCAGTTACACATGTCCTATCAAAGTTCATAACCAAAATGAGTTATAACCCGGCAGAGCTTTGTACTGACCAATGGAATTACAGTTGGTGTGGGCTACAGAAGAGCCAGATAGCAGTGCTTAAAATGAAAACACAGACTCAGCGGTGATTCCCTTCACCAAACTTATCCGTATTTACAAAATATACACATACTTTGTAGAATCGGTAGGCATAAGCATAGTCAAAATACAGTCCAGTCCAGTGATCCAACAATCCAGGAACTCACCAATCCGACTGGCAAAATGACGTGCTGCTCTCTGCAACATAGTCCAATCACATGTACTATACATCAAGCCTCCTTTTATGCTCTTGGCTGATGCAACAATGATTCAGCATTTGGATAACTGAGCATGTGCAAAGGGTCACCTGATGTCTATACCTATCAGACAAAACAGTTTGTATAACATAAAATCTGTACAACATAAAAAATTCCAGAGATAAGGGAAATTTGCTTAACAGAATCGCCTATGGGGCAAATCTGTACAACATAAAAATGGGATCACTCTGTTTTCAATGCATTCTTATGGGAAATTTGTAAAAATGAAAATTTGCTTAACATAATTTCATTTGGAATGAATTAATTCCTTTATAAAAGGTACCACTGTATAGCCATTCTTCCAGAATTCAATATGCCAATTTACTTTGAGAACAAAAATTGACAGGTCCTATCATCATAGCCATGCAGTATTCATAATCTAGTGTGTGTTTTAACGGATGAGGCCTCCAGTTACATTCCTAGAACTGTGACATGTGGTGATTTGCAGGTGTATTCTTGTAGTCTTAAGTACCTGTCCACATGAGGTACATCCCAGTTGCAAGGTCCAAGAGTTTTGAGTTTATTTATTTATTTATTTATTTATTTATTTATTTATTTATTTATTTATTAAATATACTTATTTATCTGCAGTCCTAAATATTTTTGAGAGAGTAAGACCCACTGAACTAAATGGAATTTACCTCTGAGTAAATGTGACCCCTATATTCGGAATAGAACATCAGCACCCTATGAACAGGCAGCCCCCTCTGAAAGTCCATGACTGACTAACACCTTGTTTTTAATTTCCTTTGCGCTTTGGTTAGTATTTTCATTCGCATGTGGTGAGTGAAAAGTAACTTAGAAGTGGGAGGGGGCTCAGCCGTTCAGTGCTGTATAAAGTCAAGATGTGCAAGAAATCAGCTGAAATATCATTTGCAGCCTCCGCAAATTGCAGACCAAACATGGGGGCCAGATGAAACTGACTGCCAAAAATCCATACCTATCTGGGTTTTATGATTTATTGCAAAAATATGTGCAGCAGCAGGTATGCATGCGCAGAAAGAACCCCATAGCCCAGAGACCATCTGGTAGTGGGGTGGCTAAAAAAATTTGTAAATAAATAATAATAAATAAAACACGTTTTAAACCTCAGCACGTGGTTGTTAAGGCATTCATTTTTTTAAAAAAATGCTCACAAAAATGCATACACATTTCCCTTCTCTCTTTAAAAAAAATGTCTGCAGGGAATTTATTTCAAGGCTCGAAAGGCCTGAGTCCATGGAAATGGATGTATGACCTTTCTGCCCCCAACCCTTGTGCAAAGGTCTCTCCAATGAGAGCCTGAGAAATAAACTCTGCCTCCCCCATGCTCAGCATGATCAACAGAAAAGACTTTTGTGAAATCCATGCCGCACACCTGCAAAGGCTCACCACTAAATTACATATACCTGCAGGACGCCGTATGTTTGTGGCCTTAGTCAGAACATATTCACACTAAAGAGTTAAGCCCCAGTATTCCATACACCTGGAATGCTTTTACTTCACTCTACAAAAGCAACTAACAATGCTGCCAAAAATGGGAAGATTTAAAACAAATCAGTGTATAGTTAGTTACTCTTGCCCTGGGTCTTTCTTCAAGTCCCAATTTGCATTGGAAGCAGGCCCCTCTCTCCGGCTCTGGTTCTTCCACTTTCAGCTCCAGGTGCTCATCTAACAGAAAGCATATCCATAAGAAAACCATCCACAGCTCTGCCTTTATGATAATGTAAAAGGTAAAAAAGTGAAGGTTCCCCCCTGCGCATGCGTGCTAGTCGTGTCCGACTCTAGGAGCGGTGCTCATCTCCATATTCAAGCCAACGAGCCAGTGTTGTGCAAGTCTATGTGGCCATGTGGCCGGCATGGCTGTAAGGAAACACTGTTTTACCTTCCTGCTTTTTATGGCGGTACCTATTTATCTACTTGCATTTTACATGCTTTGGAACTGCTAGGTTGGTAGGAGCTGGGGTTAACAGCAGGAGCTCGCTCTGCTGCGTGGCACCTTAGATTCGAACTGCCGAGCTGCCAACTTTGCAGCTGACAGTTTGCAGTGCTCTAACCGGCTGAGCCACCACGCCAAACACGTTCATACCACAAAAATACCCACCCACCTCAAAGGAATGCTTTTGAGTTTTTCAGGTCTTTTCACCTGCCCTGGATGTACGGACTTGGTGCCAGGTGGTCCCCATCCTAGGACTTCAGCTCAGCCACCAAGTCTATGGATCCTTTTAGATATGGATACATTTCTGGACCTTTTTGTTCTCCGCTCAATGCAAGGACTATAATGACCAACCTAATGAAACATGCTGGGGAACTCAAAACACCACAGCAGGGTTAGGTTTTTGTTTTGATAGTCCAGTAAAATAAGTGCCCAGTGCTGATTATTATTGTTGATGATGGTGGTGGTGGTGGTGGTGGTGGTGGTGATGGTGATCATCATAATCATCATCATCATCATCATCATCATCATAGATCACACCACTGTATTTCTGCTTTGTCTCCTGGTTTTTAGTTACTCACTTCTCAGCCACATGTATCTTCTTACAGAGTCTTAGCTGAGTACAAAGTGCATGGAAGATACATGGATACTATCCAACAATCTTGGACAAAAATGTAGTGAAATGTAATGCAGTGAAACAAAGAAATGGGCTTAAATGTCATTTTGCACTTTCTTTGCTTTTTCCTGACAAAGCACCTGGGTAGCTTAAGCCATAATGATGAAGTATGTTGGATAAAATCAGAAGTGTAGAGAATGAAAATTATTTTTTTTAAAAAATCCTCCACTTTATGGATTAGAGTTGAGCCTATAAAATTTGCTGCAAAGGAAGAGGTAGTTTAGTGTACAAAGTGATGCCCATGAATACTTCACTAACACAGAAAGTCTTTCCTTTCCTTTTTTTATTCATCTTCACAATACCCATGGGCCATTGTGATTTCTAACATAAGGAGGCTGGCACTGCAATAGTACATAAGGTTTATGACGGTTTGTTTGCCCTGTTTACTTAGAAATAACTGCAATAATTTTAGTTGGCTGTGAGTGAAGAGAATCGGGGGATTATTTTAGCTTCATCCTCCACCCATATACAACTGCTACAAAAGTCTACTTGAGTTTCTCTGCACATTTAAGAAGAGCATGAGAAAAGTTGCACGAGCTATCCTGACCCAGTGTTCCCAGCCAGTTGTCCTGCTGTCGCAGGATCGTAGAATCATAGAATCATAGGGTTGGAAGGAACCTCAAGGGCCATCTAGTCCAACCCCCTGCCATGCAGGAACCCCCATCACAATATTTCCCACAGATGGCCATCCAGCCTCTGCTTAAAAACCTCCAAGGAAGGAGACTCCACCCTCCTTTGTGGCAGCATATCTAGACATGGGCACGACTTGGCGAAATTGTCGTTTCGGATATCGTTTCCGTTACGTAACGGAAACGGTAACGACAATTAAGCTGTCAGAACTCGAACTCGAACCGAAAAAAGAAAAATTGGGTCTGATTTGTCGTTGTCGTTCCTGGCATCGCGCAGCGATCACGCGATGCCAAGCGGCACAGAAAAAAGTTTTAAAAATAAAAAAACCCGATTCCCGGCCAAAAAAGCAGGCGAAAATATGCCTGCCTGAGGGCATCTACCAGAGGGGGGGTTTCTGGGGAGGGCCCCCAGCCTCCCCCCCTCCTGTCCTGGGCTGCTGGTACCGGGCTGGGAGGGGGCATCCACGGTGTCTCCATTTGCCATGCGGTGCGGGGGGGATCCAAAATGGCATCCGCAATATTTTTTTTGAAATCGTGGTCCAAAAAAGCACCAAAGCACCACAGAAACATGCGAAAATTAGCTATTTTAAATGCTTGAATTTTTACAGTAGCAGCAGTGGGTTTTTTATAGCAGTAAAAGGTCGCACTGATTTTATTTTATTTTATTTTTATTTTTATTTTTTTACACCTGCGCAATGATGGGCTGGCCATGGGATGGGACCATGCAAATTTTTGGACCCATTCTACCAATCGCATGGCCAGGTTTTGACTGACACTTCTGGATGTGCAAGAGGGCATAAAAAGGTGAGGCACTCCCAGAAGAGTCGCAGTCCGGGCTTGGATATGGGTGGGAGAGGGCTGTGTGTAGCTGGCTGCTGTGCTAGACTAGTTTCGATTTCGCGGAGCCTTTAGATTTCAGTTAGGCAGGCAGGGAGGGAATTGATTCAATTGAATTTTTAGGAAATAATAATAATTCCTTTCATTCTCCGTCTGCTGTGGGGAATAGCAACGCAGTTTATTCTTTTTTATTCTCCTGCAGTTTGTTAGGATTTCTTTTCTGATAGTGCTTCAAAGGGGGGGGAGGTTTGAGTGGGAGGGGAGGGGTGGATTTATTTTAAAAATTTCATTTGCTTGGTGGCAAGCCAAGGTCCTTTCATACCCTGCCTGCAGCTCTGCTGTGGGTGCACTGCCCACTTTGTTTGCAATAAAAATTGCAATTGCTTTATTCGATGTAGTCTTGTGCAGCAAGTCAGTTTAAAGTGATTTCCGCCTGCTCTGGGTCATTGCGGGACCCGTGCCCGCCCCTCCCCCCTGCTGCTGCCGCCGCCCGCCCATGGCCACCCCGCCACCCCGCCCGCCACCTAGGGCGCAAAAACACCTAGCGCCGGCGGGATGCCACTCGCTGGGACGTCAAATCGTGCGAAATCGTGGCGGCGGTAACGACAAACGACACGACAAAACGACAAATTTGTAAAAAATTTCGCAAAAAATGGAAACGACCCGAAACGGACCCGTCCCGAAAAGCGACAACTCGGGAAAAAAAATTCTGGTCGTGCCCATCTCTATATTCCACTGCCGAACAGCTCTAACTGTCATGAAGTTCTTGCTAATGTTTAAACTGAATCTCAAACATGTCAAGAGGAACACTATTTACATATAGTATATGCAGCATTTTAGCCATGCTGCCTGTGGGGATCCTGGAAATTGTCGCTGAGAAACCCAGGTCTTCACAGCTCTGTCTCTTTCCCATACTCACGCTAATGTATCTGCACGGGGCTCCTTCATTCACGGAGAAAACATGGCCGAGCAGGGTCTCCTCTGGAGTGGAGAAACACTATGCATCTACTTTGTCAAGTGCAGCCTAGCTGGGTGCAATGCGCTGCCAGTCAAATCAACATGTGACAAGAGGACGGTAGACCGTGGGACCATAGATTCTTTCACATGGTTCAGTGCAAGGGGGTGGGGTCATGCCACAGAGGGGGTGGGGGAGAGAGAGAGAGAGAGAAAAGCAAAGTGTTCTGTTTATATACTGCCCCATACCACTTCAAGTAGTCTATGGGTGGTTTACAGTTTTTAATTACAGTAATGCAGGCTACACATTGCCCCCCTCCCAGCAGCTGGGTACTCCTTTTACCGACCTCGGAAGGATGGAAGGCTGAGTGAGCCTTGAGCCGGATACCTGGGATTGAGCCCCAGGTCGTGAGCACAGATTTACCTGCAGTACAGGTGTTTAACCACTGTGCCACGGGGCAGAGAGAGAGAGAGAGAGAGAGAGAGAGAGAGAGAGAGAGAGAGAATTACTACAGTACAAATTTGGTATCCATTCGGTTACAGACAGATAAAGGAGGTAGCTAAA
Source organism: Phrynocephalus guinanensis (assembly GCA_037367245.1). NCBI lineage: Eukaryota > Metazoa > Chordata > Lepidosauria > Squamata > Agamidae > Phrynocephalus > Phrynocephalus guinanensis. Next base: position 173,919,872 of record CM074733.1, on the reverse strand, counting down.
AAAATCACAAGGAAAGGCCAAGTTGGCAAAGCGGAAAATCATCTACCACAAACTGCCATTTAGGTTTAAGCCTCTTAATATCATGGGGAACTCTTTGCTTTTTCCCACCACCTCTCTCTGGTTTTTAACCTGAAGCAGCCAAAATAAGCGGTTTCTCAGTGGAAGGGAGGGAGGGAGGGAGGAAGGAAGAGACATTTCCCCTCTGGTCATCGTTCAGTTCATCCTCCCTGAACTATCTACTCTGCTGTATACTTTCTCTACAGAGGCTGGACAAGAGAAGAGAGGGGCAGGTGGGTAGAATCGGGTGCTTGTTTTACCTCTGCCTCCTTGGCCTTGCTCGCTTCCAGCTTGGATCTTCTGCAGAGGAGTAATTGGAGCACAGTGATGACCATGGGGAGGAGTGGGTGGGGGCGAGGCCCTGCTCCTTGAACGCTATTACAGTACCCCCTGCTAGGGTCTGTGAGCTAGATAACAAGCGGTAGACAATGTGCTATCAGCCTGCCTCCCCCACTTCCACTGGTAGGGGGGCAGAGCCCACTTCCCCATGAAGGATTCTCAGCTGAATCAAATTGGGAAGGGGCAGCTGCAGGGGAAGGGGCACACCCACCACATTTCCCCCACACCCGGGACCGCCAAGGGCTGCCCATGACTCTCTTTTTTGTTTTTCAGAACTGAAAGTACATAAGAACATAAGAGCCATGCTGGATCAGGCCAAAGGCCCATCTAGTCCAGCTTCCTGTATCTTACAGTGGCCCCACCAGATGCGTCTAGGAGCGCATAAGACTAGATATCTGTCTCCTGATACCACTCCCCTGCATATGGTCCTTGAAGTACCCTGGTTTAAAGCCTGGAGATTACACATCTCCATCATGGTTTGTAACCTGTGATGGACTTTTCCTCCAGGAATCTGTCCAGTCCCCTTTTGAATGCATCCAGGCCAGATGCCATCACCACCTCCTGTGGCAGGGAGTTCCACAGACTAACAATGCGCTGGGTGAAAAAATATTTTCTTTTGTCTGTTCTTACTCTCCCAGCCCTCAATTGGAGTGGATGTCCCCTAGTTCGTGTATTTTGTGAGAGGGAGAAGAGCTTCCCTGTATCCACTTTACTCATGCTCTGCATTATTTTGTACGTCTCAATCATATTCCCCCTCAGGCGCCTTTTTTCCAGACTAAAGAGCCCCAAACGTTTTAGCCTTTCCTGGGAGCTGGGAGGTTGCTTCTGTGTGTTTTGTGCGGGGGAATCCCTTCTGCTCTGAAAATGCAGGGAGGGAACCATGTTAAAAATGGATTGTTGTGCCTCCTGGAGGCTACTGGGCGTATATCTGCCCATTTTTAAAGACTAAATTAAACTTTGCAGGGATGGGTGGAGGCCTTGTGGTCCACACGTGGTTGGTGGGATGCCCACTGCCTGTCCCAATTTAGACTGAGCTTGAAAAAAAGTTACTTGTCTCTCGAACAGAACATGCTGGGCTGCCAGCTCTTATGTAGGCTCACATGTGGAAAGCAGGCTTCAGATCTGCCCAGCAGCACCAAATGAAAGAGGCCTGTGAGACAGGACAAGTAGCATGAAGGGTCAGTCAGAATGGTCCAGGTTTACCACTCATCTTACTCCCTGTGGTGTAAAGTTTAATTTGCTACACTAGAAAGAAAGAAAGAAAGAAAGAAAGAAAGAAAGAAAGAAAGAAAGAAAGAAAGAAAGAAAGAAAGAAAGAAAGAAAGAAAGCTGTATAGCCTTTAAACCACTCTCTGCATAGTTTACAACCCACCCACCCAACCCCCACAATAAGCCAGGTACTAGAGATGTGCAAAAAACAGAAAAATGACATTTCATTTCATTTTATTTCCTTTACTATTTAATTTCCTTATTGATAATTTTTTTAAAAAAATGATATTATGTGTACCTGTTCCCCTGAATCCTAGAGGATATATCCGCTTTAGTGGATAGCTTAAAAGTTACACCAGCAGATAAGAGCAATGTATACGCAGAGAGGTGAGGCCTAGGAAATAGGAATGGATGAGGTGCTAGTAAAATATAGTGGTCCATCTGGGAAGAGATGGGCTGCCAGGTAGATTAATGTGAAGGTTGATTTGATGGTGATTGGGAAAGATCCCATGCACTGGCAGCCCATCTCTTCCTACACAGAGCACTATATCTTACTAGTACATCATCCATGTCTAGGTCTCACCCCTTTGCACACTGGTTATTAATTTTAGCCTTCTATCCTGGCTTCCTTGGATGGTATTAATATGTTTTGAAATGAGAAGAAAAGAACATTTCATTGCCAAAATAGAAAAAATTGTGTTGTGTTTTATTTGATAAAATGCTTGTGTTTTATTCTATAAAATTTCATAACTGTATACAATAATGAAATGGCATGCTGGTTTTTGTTTCATGCTATTCTCTACTTGGAAGGTAAAATGAACCTTAAGGCCCCTACCTGGGATTGAAACCTAAATCATGAGTAAATAGACAACCATGCATGTATACGTTGCAGTTTCCCTCTTGCCGGAAAGCAGCCCTCCCCAAGGACTGAGGCACACGGGTGGGCAGCAACCCTCCGTGTGCTGTTACAGTCGCCATCTTGATCACAAGCTGGGCTTCTGGCCAAGGCAAGTTCTACCATGTGTGTTGAGCATGCCCCAGAAGTAAACCAGGTTCTGTGCCCTTGTGAACATGCCATCAGTTCTCAAGGGAGCACCAGAAAGATTGCTGCTTAATTTATTGTGGTGGCAGTAGTGGTTTCTGGACCACAAAACTCCCATACTTGCCCAGCCAGCATGTCCAATGATTATGCCAGCTGGAAGATTCTGTGAGCTATAATCCAGAAAGGTAATTACCCCCCACACACACACACACACCACACACACACACACACAAAGTTCTATAGATACGATAGGTCTTGCTCCATTTTTGTTCAGGAAAACCGATGTCTCAACTATGAGGAAACACTGAGTTAGCTCCCCAGAATGGACAAATTAAACTCTACTCTCTGATTTTTAAAAAAAATCCACCACAACACTCTGATCATGTGTGACTTGCCGAAGTGAATGATGCCTCTCATTCAAATAAGTACTTTCCATGTCAAATTTATGATTTCAGTCAATTGCAGCACACCTGTATGTTGATTTTGCTTATGGTGAAGATGATGCCGTAACATTTTAACGTGGCTTAAACCTATCTCATTATTTGTCCAGGAGTCAGGACACTTGCTTTTTGGGCACCAAGGGTTCACACAACATTTCCCAGACTTACAACATGAACAATCCACTTTTTTAAACCCAGGAGTTGCACCAGTTTATCAGTGCCTTGACAAGGAAACATAAGCAAGCAATCCCTGTGGAATGGCTGTGGCTGTTTAAAATTGTGATGACTTTATGAAATGTTTTAGCCAGCTGTTAGAACTGCAGAGCTGGGTCTAGTGACTGAATTAGTCAGTGATAGACATGAAATGCAGGTAGAGAAAGATTCAGTCCTTTTCACCTAGCAAAAAAATTGCTCAACTCTACGAGTATTTTCTTGTTGTTGTTGTGTTGTACAGTCATGACTGATTCTTTGTGACTCCATGTCCATGGAGTTTTCTTGGCAGGAGTACTGGAGTGGCTTGCCAGTTCCTACTCCAGGCGCCTACAGCACCTGGTATTCCCTGGTGGTCTCCCATCCAAGTACTAACCAGGGCCGACCCTGTTTAGCTTCTGAGATCAGGCGAGCTCAGATGTGCTGAGGGCATTATGCCATCATAAATAGAATACATGCCGCACTGGCCTTCAGGATCTTGCAAGGGGGCAGGGAGAGAGTTGTAGAGGTTTAGCAACTTTATCTGGTGTGCCCTCAAGTTAGAACCAATTTATAGTGACCCTAAAAGAGATTTCGAGGTAATTGAGATATCTAAGGAGACCAGCTCAGTGAGTTTCCATGGCGGAACAGGGATATGAACCCAGACCACCTGAGTCCTCATCTATCGTTCTATCCACTACCCCATAACTGCGTATCTCAAGGGACTATTTGGAGTTGCTACGATCTTTCAGAAAAGGGGGGGAGAGGAGTTATATAGCAAGTCTGACGCTCAGAGGTGTAATCATATGTCTAAATTCACAGCAAGGAGTTGAAGGAAGGAATCAAGCAAAGCCCTACCCATTGTATTTGATTGAAATCCCTCATATCTGCTTTTGTATCTTGACCTGCTCCCACACTGGCCCTTTCAGGTGATCTTTGGAGCACAATCAGTATTGTTTCTTCATTGAAAACGGAAGGCAGCATTCCTTACATACGAGAATTCCAAAGGATCTTTAACTTTATTTCCTCTCACTGTGCAGCAGATCTTTAAGTGGATGTCCCCTGTAAACAACCCATGCGGTATCTGCTAAACACAGACCTACATATTTTTTTTAGAAAGGACCCCTTGGCTTAATTTCCTTTCAAGCAGCATTTCCCAACGAGAGAGAGAAGTTTGACAAAGGCTTTGCCACATGCTGTCGTGTTCTTGCTGTTGTCATATGGAGTTTTAATTGCTTTAGAAGGCTTCACAATTAAACATGATACATTTACCAATAACTATGTCATCATTTTGCCCTCTGAAACGATTACGAATGGATCTGGGTAAGGAAATATGCCTTCTTTTCTTACATTTATTTTTTTTCCTTTCATTTTCTTTCAGGCTTTATAAACAAAGGCTTACTAAACTGAGATGGGGCTTCTGAGGAGTGTGTGTGTGTGTGTGTGTGTGTGTGTGTGTGTGTGTGTGTGTGTGTCCTATGTACCACACAAGTACATTGTTGTGCATGTATGTGTAGATGTGGCGAAAGACAGGTAGAGCTCAGAATAGTCCCTTTGCTTACTCCCTGTGTAAGACTGCCCAATCCATTTATTGAATGAGGCCAAATCCACATGCTACTTACAGCTCTGAAGCCTGTTCCAGCGGTGGTGGTGGGGGCGGTGGTGTCCCTCTGTGAGGAGGTGAACGAAGCTGTCACTGTAGGAAAATCTGAGATGGCGGCTCCACTGAGGGTCTTTCTTTCCTTTCCCTCCAAAACATGCCGGTTCCTCTCTGGGACTTCTGTCCTTCTTCTGGCCTGCGTAGAGCTCCATCAGTTCCAGTTCATGTTTGGCTGCTGTCTCTAAAACTCTCTGCTTGTTATAATATCTGACAAAGTTATTAATGATGGGGTGGATGGGTAGCGCAATGGCGATGACCCCACAGAGGAAACTGACGGCAGCATTGATTTTCCCCAGGGTGGTCTTTGGGTAGATGTCCCCGTAACCCACCGTGGTCATGGTGATGATGGCCCACCAGAAGGACTGGGGGATGCTCTTGAACAGGGTGTCGGGGCTACTTTGCTCCACCGTGTAACCCACGGCAGAAAACACAAAGATCCCAACAGCCAAGTACATCAGGAGAAGTCCCAGTTCCTTGAAGCTTCTCTTCAGGGCGTAAGTCAGGGTCTGCAGGCCCGAGGAGTGGCGGGCCAGTTTGAAAATCCGGGCAATTCGCATGATCCTGAGCGCCTGGACCGCCTGCTGCACGTTGGTCAGCTCCATCAGCCTGGCTCCCAAGTGGGTCAGGATCAGGCTGATGTAGAAGGGAAGTATCGCGAAAACGTCAATGATGTTCATGAAGGAAAGAGCAAAATGCAACTTGTTGGAAGAGGAAATGAGCCTGAGGACGTACTCCAGGGTAAACCAGACGATGCAAGCGGTCTCGATCTTGTCTAGGGCCGGATGCTCTGAAGACTTCCCTTCGCTATCCGTCACTTGCAGTTCGGGGATGGTACCCACGCACATCACGACAGACGAGATCAGGATAAGTAGGAAAGACACAACCGCAATGACTCTAGCCGGGTAGGAAGATTCTGGTTTCTCCAGGAATTTCCAAATGTACTTTTGGCACTTCTTCCACTGGTTCAAGGAGGTGTCCAGCCCCAAATCGTCCAAAATCAACTGGACCCGCCGGGCGATCTCTTCGAGTTCCTCCTTTTTCTCACTCAGGACCGTCTTGCAGCAGTCGTCCAGGAATTTCAGGTCCACTTTCCAAAACTCCATTTCGTTCTTAAAGCAAATGGGGCAGATCCCTTTCTTCATGTGGACCTCCCCGAAGTAGTAGACGTTGACGATGCACCTGAAGGCATCCGGGTCCCTGTCGAAATAGAATTCTTGCTTCCCAGGGTCATAGTCATCGCAGAGGGAGAAAATGGTGTCGTATCCCCCCGATAAACAGTTCGCCAGCTTTGCTAGCCTGGTGCCAGGATACTGGCTCAAGCAATCTCCCTGGAGCACCTGTCTCACCCCTCCAACATTGATGATGATCTCCATCCCTTCACCGGTTTCTGACCCATCGCTGTCCAGCTCTCGAGTGCCAGCGTCCCTTGGCATTTTAATATGCCTGGCGTTCTACAGCCTCCTCAGCCCACCAGTCTTGGACCCAGGTGGCTTTTGTAAGAAATCAAAAGGTAGCTATGCTTTTTTTTTTTAAGTATGCATCTATTTAATGGCAATGGCATCTGACCAAGACTAAAAAAAAGGAGAAACAGAGCTGCAGGCTGTGAAAAGTATGCAACAAGCCTTGGGGCTGCTTGTGATGGGACAGCGCTCCAGCTGGTTTTGACAGGAAGAAAAAAATTTTTTGCAAAAGAGGAGGAAAAGGAAAAACACTTAAAGAAACTCACCCGGCATTCGCAACTGTTTGGAGCTTTTCTTTGTCTTCAGAAAGGGATGGATATTCCTGTGCCATATGCCCTGTCCCTGAAAGTGAACTCAAGGGACAGTTTGCAAAGAGGAAACGTGCGTCCCACGAAGGAAGAACAAAGGGGGGGGGTCGCCGGCTGCTCTTTTTTCTTACCCGGAGGGTCTTGTGAAAAGGGGCTCGGGCAGCTCTTTGCTCCGCGTGCGCGCCCCGGAGAAGAAAGTTGCGCTTGCAGCAGGAGGAGCAGCACCCGCGCAGAGGAGTTGCCGGCTGACTCCGCCGAGACGAGCTTGGCAGACTCTCCCCTCTTCTGGCGAAATGCAGCACAAACGCGGGCGATGCAGGATCTTTATTAGAGAGAGGATGCGTCCTCTCGAGAGACACAAGAGCCCCCTTTCCTGGACGGGGGGGGGGAAGCGTTCTAGAAGGGGCTCCCGAAGATTTCCGGAGAAAATCTAAAGGGGGACACAGAAGGAAACGGTGGAAAAGGAAAACCTCTCTGCCGCGGAAGCTGGGTTCGTTAGTAGCATCCTTACGGACCCGCGCTCTGTTGCTTCCGTCGACACCAGACTTCTGCAACGTTGGTGTGTTTCCCTCCCCCCCCCCCAACCCGTCCCCCAGACGTTCTGGACTACAATTCCCATCAACTTCAGCCAGCAACGGAATGGTGGGAGTTGTCGTTGTGGCACACCTGCTTGGAGGCTGAGCGGCACCTAGGTTTCTCAGTGACGCATCGTCGGCATATCCACAATCAAAGCAGGGGTTTTGTCTTAATTTGGGCAGGAAGTGTAGGCGGCTCCTGCGGGTTAGAACGCTGCTGAGCTTTTTTGCTCTGGGTAAAGCAGAAGCAAAGCAAAGTTTTCTGTTTATATACCGCCCCATACCACTTCAAGTAGTCTCTGGGCGGTTTGCAGTTTTTTACTTACAGTAATGCAGGCTACGCATTGCCTCTCCCCCCTCCCCAGCAAGCTGGGTACTCATTTTACCGACCTCGGAAGGATGGAAGGCTGAATCAGCCATGAGCCTTGAGCTACCTGGGATGGAACCTCAGGTGGTGAACACAGTTACATGCTTTCAGAACAACCTTCCCTCCTGCGAGCCTCATGAAGTGCTTGCTTTCAGACAGAAACACGTTATATTAATAATCAGAATTGTCCGTATCACACTAAATCCGCTCTTTTTACCGTCTCTTACAATTTGCCTTGCAATAAACCACTACAGTACTGGCACCGCCCGACAAAGACTGACAGAGACGGCCAGAATCCTGTTGCATAGGTTACAGCCATGCAGCTGGGATGGCAACGGCGCCGCGCTGCAGCAGTGCGGCGGCAGGCAGGCCTGTCGTTCTGGGGAAGTTAAAAGCTTCCCTGTTCCTCGACAGGTTCTGGGATCTCTGGGGAGCCCTTTCATCCCAGTGGAAACCTTTAGGACCCACAGAACAGGAGGAAGGAGCAACTGAGTGCCCGAAAGCCCCCCACTGGCGGAGCTTTTCAAGCGCTGAAAGCAAAAGCAAAGTGTCCCGCTAGCCTATGGCTGGTGACATCATCCGAGTCACTTGGTTGTAACGTCCACAACAGGATTCCAGCCGCTGCCTTGTTTAGCAATAAGCTGCCCGGTCTCGAACCAGGCAGGGAGGTCCTCTGTTCCTGGCATCATTTCACCGAGAAGGAGGGCGGACCTTTGCTGTTATAAGGAGACGCATCACAGGAATTGTTCTCCAACTAGGGAAGACCAGCCCAAGACCGTTTTCCTGTCTGGGGGAAAGGACTGTATATTGTCCCTCCTTACTGTAAAGCCGCCTTGGGTCCTTTCCCAAGGAGAAAGGCGGGGAAAAAATATTAAATAAATAAATAAATAAAAATTAGCACCCCTCCCCTTTCCCATACAGAAGCCAATCAGAATACAGTAGGACCCCAGTATCCGCTGGGGATTGGTTCCAAGCCTTCCCGTGGATAAGGAAAACCGTGGATAAGAGAGAACACCAACATGTTCCACAAAACAGCTGTCTTGTGATAGTAGCTTGCTTTACAGCTGCTGTTTTGCAACAGTAGCTTGCTTCGCAGCTGCTGTTTATGATGGTAGCTTGCTTTAGGGCCGCTGTTTTATGACAGTAGCTTGCTCTACATTTGCTCTTGGTGGCAGTAGCTTGCTTTGCAGCTGCTGAATTATTTATTTATTTTTCCTCTGCCAACCGTGGATAACTGAATCAGTGGATAACGAATCAGTGGATACGGGGGTCCTACTGTAATATCTGAACTTTCCTACAGTGCTGCCAAGGGAGGCAGGGTCCTCAGCTACAGCTGGCAATACCAAAGTAGCTCAAATAGGGGCTGCCTGGCAAGCTTGGTAAAAGACACAGTTTTACCCACACCCCACACCCCTCAACCACTGTCTGCTGCCCCCCCTGCTTCCCAGCTTCTCCCTTGGGGCAGCCCTGGCACTCTTCCTAATAGTACAGCAGGGAAGGTTCAACTGCAGGAGTTTTTCTTTACTCAACTTCCACTTGTTCCCTTTATTCTGTTTTCCACCTTATTTCATGCAGGGTAAATAAAATATGTATAATCATGTCCTGTGGGATTTAATTGTTGCTTTTGTGATGTTAATAAGCCTGTCTTTCTAAACCATTGTTTTTCAATGACCAACCTAAATAAATCCCTTATAATCAGTCATTAACACAACACTACATTCCTCCACTTTAATGTGCTTTCAGTCTACTTTGGAGTGAGGCAAAACACACAGAAAAAGGAACCAATCTGGTGTGATTTAAGGATCAAAAAATACATTATAGACAGCATTTCATTGGGAGAGGGTGTTCCCTACATGCTGAAAGCATCTGATTACCACCGCAGATTTCCACATTTCTTGCAGTTTGCAAACTAGCTTGCATTGTTTTATGATTGATCTTTGGGATGCAAATACAGGCTTCATTTTCAAGTCTTCTTTTTCAGATACAAGTGACTACAGGAGTCACATCTCTGGAACACTAACATGAGATGAGTTAGAAAGACTCAAAGAGCAATTGAAAATCCTCCCTCTGGAATTGGGGGTGGGTGGGTATGTCAGCACTACTAGTTTAAAGGGAGCAGTGTACTGCTGGTACACAGCAGTTTCCCTTCTGCTCATTCCCTCTTGCAACCCACCCCCAAGCTGCTCTGAAGATTCCCTGAACATTTCTGAATAGATTCCGAGGTGGAGCTGTCAGTAGAAGGGGAAATGTCTCCTTTTGATTCCATTGATCGAGCAGACAAGATTTATAGGTTAAGGATATTTCAAGTTGTCTTTTCTGCAGACACTCAGAGACAGGATAGGAGGCTTTATGGGGCAGACCGATCAGGTTTACTCAGAGCTACTGTACGTCAGTTTCACAGATATGACTCTGTGGGAAATCTTTCTCACAGTGCCTCTGTGGCATCCATTTAATGTAAGCTGGAAATCACGTAACTAGCGAGGACAGTTTAACAAAGGCATATTGTACTAAATCAATGCTCAGATACTATGTTTCACTTCTCATCAGGTTCCCAGGCTAATTTCACACATGCGCAGTAGTTTGCATTCCTGCTCATGCTCAGTGTGTTAAGATTTAGACAAAGAAGTAACTTTATTTAGGCATTACGTAGATGTGTAAGTTTCTAATTGGTTAAGAAATTACTGCAAAGTCATATGGGATTTGTAGTCATGTGGTTTTCAATAAAACAGCCTTGCTGGGGTGCGGCAGGGGAGAATCAGGAGGGAGAATCAGGAGAGAGAATCAAGAGAGAATCAAGAGGGATCGGGAATCGAGAATCAAGGGAATCAAGGGAGAATAAAGGGGAATCAAGAATAAAGGAGAGAAGAAGAAGCTGCTCTATTTTGCACCAAGAAAAACACTTGTCGGAGTCTTTATTTTTCCAACCCATTGGGGGGGGGGCTTGCTGGTTAAGCTTTCCTGCTGGGTTCCCACATCTACTCTCAAGCCTTAAACGTTAAGGCTTCCCTGGGTTTAATTCCTACATTTGGCAAGCATCTTTCCAAGCCTCACAGATTGGGGCTTCCCACGGGAGTTATTCCCACATATTGGCCAGCCAATAGGTAAGTAGATTTTAGGCTTCAGTTTAGATGGGCATTTCATGGTATAGTATTTGAACTCTGGGTTCAGGACTGTCTGATGTTGACACTGTTGATTGTCTCCCATATTGGATCAAAGAGAAATACAGTGGTACCTTGTATCAAGGAATGAATTCATTCCAAATGAAATTCTGTTAAGCAAAATTTCCTTTATACAAATTTCCCATAGGAATGCATTGAAAACGGAGCAATCCCTAATCGCGACCATTTTTATGTTGTACGGATTCACCCCATAGGCGATTCTGTTAAACAAATTTACCCTGTCTCCGGAATTTTTTATGTTGTACAGATTTTATGCTATATGAACCGTTTGTTATACAAGGGTCCACGGTACACTGTCTGGTTAGAAACACTGATCAGAGGTTTGCCAGTGTTGGTTTGTTTTTAAACTCCAACTCCCAGAATTCATTCACCAAGACAAATACCTAAAAGCCACCTAATTATTTGGAATCTATCTCTTTTATTCCAGGCTGTTTCTGGCCTATTTCCTCTACAAAAGGGAAACCCCTCCAGCACTTCTTGGGAGACCTAACTCTTTGTGGGAGGTATAGTTCTTTGGGGTGCCCTATACAACCTAATGGGAAGGAAGTCCTCACACACAGTGGCCTAGGGGTTCCAGGAAGCACCAGGATAGTTTGTGAACTGGCAAATTATAGGAAGATTGAAAAACCCCTGCTGTGAAAATCGGAATTTTTAAAGTTATCCTAACATCAGCTTCATCATCTGAACCCCCCCCCCCCACACACAAAAACCTATTCCAAATACAGTAGTAGCTTTGGGGGGTCTTTAACGTCCACATTTCCAAAGTCATGTGTGTCCTTCCATTCCATTGCTCTTGTGAGCCCCCCCCCCCCCGCAGGACTATAGCAGATGTACAAATGGCACTAAAAAGAGGGAGAGCTAGGATTCTGCTCATGTGTATTCGTGGGTTGAGTCATGTTCAGGTCAATGGGATGTAAGCCGATATAGCTGAAGGCTGGACTTGCAGCCATAATGTATGGATGCCTGCTACCGTCGAATTACAACTCCTCTGTGAAGGCAGTCAGCATGAGCTTCCCATACTGGCATTCTTTTTGTGATCTAGTGGTTTGCGAGGAAGCAACTTCTGCACATTTGTTACAGTTTTGTCTCTCCAGTTGACCAAATGCTTCACCTTCAATGTTGGCGGTGGGAAAGGGCCTGAAGATAAGATAAGATAAGATAAGATAAGATAAGATAAGATAAGATAAGATGAATCTTTATTGATCCCACATCTGGGGGAATTTACTGGTTACACAGCTCCCAATATAAAAAACAAGTATAGATGGCTAGGTGCACAAAAAAGTGTAAGGTGTGTGATGGACAAAAAAATAGCTAATAGAGATTAAATAAAATAAGAAACCCAATATACAAATATTACACTAAAATTTTGCATATAAAAATAAATATATATAAAGAGAAGCTACAGTATACCCCATATGAATATGTTAAACTGTAGAGTCTCACAGCAGTGGGAACAAAAGACCTGCGGTAGCGCCCCTTCCCACACCGGGGATGTCTGAGTCTGCCACTGAAGGAGCTACGCAGAGCCTCCACTGTCTGGTGCAGTGGGTGAGAAGTATTGTTCATAATGGATGCCAGCTTGGCCAACATCCTCCTCTTACCCATCTCCTCCTCCACAGAATCCAGAGGGCGTTCCAAGACAGAGCTAGCCCTCCTGACCAGCTTGTTCAGTCTGTTCTTATCCCGTTCAGTACTACCTGAACTCCAGCAGAAGACTGAAGAAAGAGGGCGGCCTTTACCTAAAGTGGCTGCACGCTTTTGTCCAGCTGAGAGAAAAGTTTCTTCTCTTTAGCTTGTGAGCCCTGGCCTGTTTACTAGACTGAGCAGCAGGGAAGCCATGTTGGGAAATGGTCCAGACCCCAAATGGCTTTGACTGGCAAAGAAAACGGAAGCAATGGAACAAAATCCGGACGCCATCCTGGGTCCTGGAGGTGCTGGGTTTTGCGCCACATCAGTTTGTTCCCATGGGGATCAAACTAGACAATAGCATAGGACAGAATGAAAGGTTAGAGACACCCCATGACTGGGGGAGGTGAATTCTTAGTTAATATGAACAGCATCCTGAGTATCACGGTTTCAGTTTCTCTCACCTCAGGATTAAGCCGATTAGTTTGCTTGGGTTGGTGACAGGTCTGCGGCCTTTAAGCAAGGGAGTCCTTTGAACAAACTAGAAAGATTGCTTTGGACACTTCTCTGCAAGATGAACATGCCTGGTGCCTCAGTGGTGCAATGGTTAAACTGCACGAGTGCAGCCAAAACTCTGCGCTGTTCAGTCTCTGTTAGCCAGCTCGAAGTTGACTCAACCTTCCATACTTTTAAGGTCAGTGGATTTAATACCCAGGAGGAGGCAATGTGCAGCCTGCATAATTAACTTGTAAACCACCCAAGAATGTTATAATCACTATGGGGCAGGATATAAGCAACATGTGTTTTGATATGGCCTATTTCTAACTTCTGTTTCTGGCCACGCATACTATTTCTGCAGAGCCACTCTGTCAAATGCTGGTTTTGTATTACATTATTTTCTTTGTCTCTACTTCATGCGTTTGACATGCTTTGTTCTCCAGTTGTCCTCGGAAAGTAAACACAGGCAGCTCTTGATAGAGTGTCTGTTGGATTATTACCTATTAATGTGCAACCAAGTGGCAAATGAGCTTGCATTTGTGGTGCAAGCTATTTTCCAGCAATTACATGACACATGGGAGAGCATGAACTAGACCAACTTTGATCTATGTCCAAGGTGGGCCTTTTTGGTTCAGCAGCAGGGCTACTCTCTTTTGTTTGGTGGCGGTGGTGGGGGCAAAGTTGGAGCAACTCTTGCTTGGACAGAAGGGAGATCACTCTGAGCAAAGCGATCCTTCCTGGTGCGATCTGATGGGATCCTTTCTCACCTTCTGATCACACCTTTTTTGTTGACATTTATCTATCTTCCAGTGAGTTCAGATTGGCAGAACTAGTTCCTCTACCCATTCCAACTTCACAGTAACCATGGCAGTTATTTCATGTCCTTCTTTGTTCCACGACTAGTTTTGTACCGTGACAGCATTGGCCGTGATCACATGGTTGTGCTCCTGTCACAGCGTTCTGGTCCCGATAACTTGTCTCGTGACAAGTGTTAGCTCACGGTCTTGTACAATGACAAACAATGAATTTGTCTAGCTTCTTTTTCCTTTTTTGGGGGGGGGTTAAAAATCTTTTTCGATATATCGCTTCTGAAAGGTCAAAGTAAAAAAAAAACTGGACACAGTTTTCTGAGAGAAACGAATGTTTTGTTGTGTGACAGTTGTTACTAAACGGTGTCTTGTCTCGGAACAGAAAATGGGAACAAAGAGTGACAAGGGAAAGCCCTACCACAGCACCAGGTACAGGATTGTCACGCTTAGCACCCGTTCCCGGGACGTAGTCGAGACAAATTTCAGTAGTTGCGCGACGGACGTGAAGTAACATTTTTAGTACCGCTCCTAACAGAGACAAAACGGATGTGAAGTAACTGCCCTTGTGTGTTAGGCCAGCCTGAGAGAGAACAAGGGGCCAAAGTGACGAGTGCCAAGGCTCTGTGGGGTCTAAGCCTTGATCTCATCTGAGAGTTTCAGGACTTTGCCTGCCACACAACGCCACCTTTTCCCACCACGCTCTCTTTCGATCGCATGGGAGTAACGGCTAGCCAAGGACTGCTTAAACAGCTCTCCTTGCTTTCCTAATCCTATTCCTTCATGTATATTAATATATACTTTCCTATCCTCCCATTCTGGATGTGCAAAATCAGAGGATGGCAGGCCAGGGTAGCAAAGCAGAACAAAACAAACTGACAAGAAGAAGCAGCACCCACATCCATACTCTTCTTGCAGAAAGGAAGCTGCCCTGCCTCCTCTTCCATAAGAGGAGGAGAGAGAACCAAGAACTGTAGAACAAGAAGTGAAGTCCCAAACTGCTCCGTAATTACTGTAACTGATAGGGTGTTCTGAACAGAATAATTAATGGCACTACGGTTCCTACAAATAATGCCATAAATCAAGCAAGCAAAAAAACAAGAAAGAAAGTGGGGAGAGGGAAGCCTGAAGCACACAGTTTTCGCTTTTTAAAACAGGCCTGTGTCTTATTAGTTGTGCCATTGAACATACATTTTTGTTTGGAAATATGAGTTTCAGACACAGATCGGTAAAGATACAGCTCTTCACAGATTACCTGAAATTATGAACATAAGAAGAGCCCTGCTGGAGAGTTCATCTAGTTCAGCTTCCTGGATCTGACAGTGGCCCCAACAGATGCTTCAGGGAGCACATCAGATAACTACATACCGTACCTGTCTCCTGATACCCACTGCCCTGTGTCTGGCATTTTGAGGTACACTCCTTTTAAACCTGGAGATAACATCTATTCCCCATTCATGGCTTGTAAGCTGCAATGGACTTTTCCTCCGGGAATCTGTCCAATCCCCTTTTGAAGGCATCCAGGCCAGATGCCATCACCACCTCCTGTGCCAGGGAGTTCCACAGACTAACAGCACACTGTGTAAAGAAGTATTTTCTTTTCTCTGTTCTCTCTCTCCAACCCTCAATTTGACTGGAGGACCCCCAGTTCTGGTATTGTGTGAGAGGGAAGAGAACTTCCCTCTAACCAATCCATGCATCCCTTGCATAATTTTGTACGTCTCAATCATGTCCCCCCTCAGGCACCTTTGCTCCTTTCCTCATAAGGGAGGTGCCCCAGCCCAGTAATCATTTTGGTCATTCCCTTCTGCATCTTTTCCAGTTCTACTACATCTTTTTTGAGATGCAGCGGCCAGAACTGTTGGTAATACCCCCGGTGCGGTCTTAGCATTGTTTTGTACAACGGCATTATAATAGTGGCTGTTATATTTTCAGTCTCCTTTTTAATGATCCCTTACTGCCACTCTCCAGAAACAAACACTGCATTCCTCACCCCCCACCGCCCCAGTGCCAATTAATTTGCTTCATTCTGGAAGACGTCTATTCTTCTCACAGTCCGGCTATTCCACTTAAGATTCCCCTCATCCTACAAGGAACCTGGGGCAGCCTCAGCCTGCATCGCTTTTCCTATTTTATCCTCATTATCCCCGAGCAAGATCATCCAAGGGCCTTCATCACTGATCAACAATTTTACTTCTTTCTCTGCTGGAGAGCCAGGATAAAACATGCAGGACAGAATGGCAAAAATAGGTGGTTTTTTTCCTTTCCTGTACTGTCATGTTGCTTCCACCTGAAGGCAACTCTAATAGGGCCTTGGAGACGTGCATGACATGGTCTTACTATCGTTAGGAGTCTCCATATTTGAGTGACCCAGATTGCTGGAGTCTCTGTCCAAAACTCCACCCGCTACCCCGCTTTGCCTGTCTACCAACGTCTCCCTAGGTGACGGGCCATCTGAGGACAAATGCAGAGATCATGTTGGGGCAAGAGGTGATGATGGATAAGCAACCGCCCCAAGCCTCAGACACAGAAGGGCTCAGAATTAAATGGGGCTCACCAGTTTGGAAAATCCAAGAGCAAGAGATGTTACCATCAGGGCTGAGAATTCAGGATCCAAGCCTGAGCCCACTGGAGCAAGCAAGTGTTTTCGAGGCAGAGTATGGATGTTTTGGAGGGAGGAGGCAAAACTGGTTTTGGCTCAGCTGTCTGGAGAAATAGACATGAGAGGAATATAGATAAGTGCAAAATATCCACAAAATATTTCTTTAAAGAGAAGAGCAAAGTTTAGGGTGTTTCCCCCTCCTCCATTTTGAACCAAGGATGGAATAAGAATGCAGTCAGAGTTTGGAGAAACGAGGGTGAGAGGTTTTCACATATTTTGGCTGCTAGACAAGGAGATCCAATTTGTGTTTCAGTGTTGGAGGGCCTCAACTGGAATTAGAGCAAGCACAAGTAGATCTGTTCCCACCTTTCAGAGGATTAGGTCAGCCTCCTGGGATTGGAACTCTTGTATGCCTCAAACTTTTTGCATGAAAGAATGATGAGGAAAGTAGTTAGGAAGAAATTGAAGGGGAAGGTTAAAAGAATGCAATCTCTTCAGAGTGCATGGAGCCTATTTAAAACAACGGTAATAGAGGCCCAGCACAAGTTCATACCACAAAGAAAGAAGGGCTCCTCTAAGTCCAAGAGGGCGCCAGCATGGTTAATGAGTGGAGTTAGAGAGGTTCTAAAGCGCAATGAGAGGTCTTTCTGTAAATGGAAATCCTCCCCAAATGAGGAAAATAAAAACTCTGGCAAAAGAAATGTAAGAAGATGATAAGAGAGGCAAAGAAAGATTTTGAGGAACGCATGGCTAGCAATATAAAGGGTAATAATAAATGCTTCTTTAAATATGTTAGAAGTAGAAAACCTGCCAGAGAACCAGTTGGTCCTCTGGATGGTGAGGGAGGAAAAGGGGGGGGGTTAAGGAGGACTTGGACATTGCAGAGAAATTGAATGAGTTCTTTGCATCTGTCTTCACGACAGAAGACCTTGAGCAGATTCCGCTGCCTGAACGGCCCCTCCTGACTAAAGAATTAAATCAAATACAGGTTAAAAGAGAGGATGTTTTAGGACTAATTGATAAATTGAAGATTAACAAGTCACCGGGCCCAGATGGCATCCACCCAAGGGTTATTAGGAAACTGAGAAATGAAATTGCAGATCTCTTAATGGTAATATGCAACTTGTCTCTTAAAACGGCCACAGTACCGGAGAACTGGAGGATAGCAGATGTCACACCAATTTTTTAAAAAGGAAGGAGGGGGGACCCAGGAAACTACAGGCCGGTTAGCCTTACATCTGTCCCAGGGAAGATGGTGGAAAGCCTCATCCAAGAGAAAATCTTAAAACACATAGAAGAACAAACCTTGCTGAGAGAAAATCAGCATGGCTTCTGTAAGGGTAAGTCTTGTCTGACAAATCTTTTAGAATTTTTTGAAAAGGTCAACAGGCATGTGGATTTGGGGGAACCAGCGGATGTAGTCTATCTGGATTTTCAGAAGGCTTTTGACACAGTCCCTCACCAAAGGCTGCTGAGAAAATTGCACAGTCAGGGGATAAGAGGGCAGGTCATCTTATGGATTGAGAACTGGTTGAAATCCAGGAAACAAAGAGTAGGTGTCAATGGGAAATTTTCACAATGGAGAAAGGTGAAAAGCAGTGCGTCCCAGGTCTCTGTCCTGGGACCGGTGCTTTTCAATCTGTTCATAAATGACCTGGAGACAGCTATAAACAGTGACGTGGCCAAGTTTGCCGATGACACAAAACTTTTCCGTGTGGTAAAAACCAGAGAAGATTGTGAAGAGCTCCAGAAGGATCTCTCCAAACTGGTGGAATGGGCTGCGAAATGGCAAATGCATTTTAATGTAGCCAAATGTAAAGTAATGCATATTGGGGCAAAAAATCCAAACTTTATCTATCAACTCATGGGCTCTGAGTTATCCGTGACGGATCAGGAAAGAGATCTTGGTGTGTTGGTGGACAGCTCCATGAAGGTGTCTCCCCAATGTGTAGCATCGGTGAAGAAGGCCAATTCTATGCTAGGGGTTATCAAAAAGGGGATTGAAAATAAAACAGCCAACATTATAATGCCATTATACAAAACAATAGTAAGGCCGCACCTGGAGTATTGTGTACAATTCTGGTCACCGCATCTCAAGAAAGACACAGTGGAACTGGAAAAGGTGCAAAAGAGAGCGACTAAAATGATTACTGGGCCGGGGCACCTCCCTTATGAGGAAAGGCTAAAACATTTGGGGCTCTTTAGTCTGGAAATAAGACGCCTGAGGGGAAATATGATTGAGATGTACAAAATAATGCAGGGCATGAGTAAAGTGGATAGAGGAAAGCTCTTCTCCTTCTCACAAAATACCAGAACTAGGGGACATACACTCAAATTGTGGGCTGGGAGAGTAAGAACAGACAAAAGAAAATATTTTTTCACCCAACACATTGTTAGTCTGTGGAACTCCCTGCCACAGGAGGTGGTGATGGCATCTGGCCTGGATGCCTTCAAAAGGGGATTGGACAGATTCCTGGAGGAAAAGTCCATCACAGGTTACAAACCACGAAGGACATGTGTAATCTCCAGGCTTAAAAACCAGGGTACTTCAAGGGCCAGATGCAGGGGAGTGGTATCAGGAGGCAGATATCTAGTCTCATGCGCTCCCAAATGCATCTGGTGGGGCCACTGTGGGAAACAGGAAGCTGGACTAGATGGCCTTTGGCCTGATCCAGCATGGCTCTTCTTATGTTCTGAAAGACAGGACTGGGATGGTCCCATCGGGAGCCTGGAGGCCACCCAATGGGTGGGTGGACTGAAGCCTTCCTGCTGCTTGTACCACAGCTTGTACCAGTTGTGCATTTCCTGCTGGTACCGTAACAGAGAATTATGCAGACTCTGCCCACTGATTATAGAAGATGTCTGCCACAGAGGTTAGGAGACTGAGTGACTACGGTCTTACTGATCTGCCAGTCTAAATAAATAAAATACCTTTAAAAAATTATGAATAAAATATGTGAGTACTATTTTATTTATAAAAATCAGGCTCCTATGCATGAGTTGTGTGTGTGGCGACGATAAAAGACGTGTCCTTCCTTCTCCAACTCTTCCTTTCACTCGTGTCTTCTCTGTTAAATCTCCTCGCACTGAAATGTCATTGTATTTGTGCCTAGGCGTCACCACCCACCACTCATGGGGTGAGGGAACCTCGCCTTGCCATTTGGGGTTGCATCAGCCACTCGGGGCATGCCTGAACACGCAGCAAGCTCTCATCTTGAGGCAAAAAGAAGCCTTGGTGATAACAAGGGCAGCTAATAAGAATTTATTTATTTATTTATTTATTTATTTATTTATTTACAAAAAAAATTAGCCACCCCACTACCAAGAGGTCACTGGGCGGCATACAACAATGCATTAAAAACTATAAAACAATAATTCAAACTATAAAATACAGTACAGTTTAAAAGAACATACAGTACAAATTATAAAACCCTGGTGCTCATGAGTCCAGGCCGTCCCCCCCAAAAAAAACTAATTAAAATTCTGGCCGAACAGGAAGGTCTTTGTCTGGCACTGAAAAGCCAAAAGTGTTGGCACCAGGCGGATCTCCGTAGGGAGGGCATTCCAGAGTTGGGGGGCAACTGTCGAGAAGGCCCTGCTTTGACATGCCACCCCCCTTACTCTTTGAGGGACGGCTCCTTCAGCAGGGCCTCCTGGCCTGATCTAAGAGTACAGGCAGGCTCATATGGAAGAAGGCGGTCCTTTAGTTAAGCAGGCCCTATGCACAAAGGACTCATTGTGAACTGTACTCATATGCCTAAATGCACATGTGTACATTGTTTCAGGTACAGTAGGACACACCCTCTTAGTATTCACTGATTCACTTATCCACTGCCTGAATATAATATATAATCCCACTGCAATAAGTACAGTATATGTGTTCCCAGAGTGCCACTGGACAGAAACCATGCAATGTATAGTGCTTGCTGCTTCCACAGTTTTTGGCGTCTGTGGGTAGGTAGGGTGGGACTTGGAAGCTGGAAAGTTAATATACAGATGACTAAATCTGTAAGTTTTAAAGAAAATATTTAGAAGATGTTCTGCAGATGGCATGTGTTGCCCTCAAAAATAACCAAAATGTATACAAAAGTATCAAAGATGTTGGAAACGTAAGAGACAGAAGTCTGTGCTGATAGCCCTAAGGCAGGCCTGCCCAAACTTCGGCCCTCCTGATGTTTTGGACTACAGCTCCCAGAATTCTAAGCTTAGGTTACCAATGGCAAAGGACTGTGGGAGTTGCGGTCCAAAACATCTGGAGGGCCGAAGTTTGGGCAGGCCTGCCCTAAGGCTATCTACTCAGCACTGGGGGGGGGGGATAAAATATATATGGCAGTGGTCATGTAAAGAAGCAAGAACATAATGGAGAATTGTGCATGAATGTTTACCCCCCCCCCCAAAAAAAAAACCCTGAGTTTTTTCTAGTGAATATTATGTTACAGATTGTAGATGTGAAAGTAAGGCATGTAATGATTTCTGTAATAATTGCAGTTAGAATTTTATATGTAATGTACTGGAAGAAGACAGAGATACTGAAACAAGAGAAAAAACAAAGAAAAATGTCAGGAAGTTTCAGAAATGAATATACAGTGGTACCTTGAATAAAGGAATTAATTTGTTCCAAATGGAATTCTGTTAAGAAAATTTTCCTTTATACAAATTTCCTACAGGAATGCATTGAAAACAGAGTAATCCCTAGTCGTGATCATTTTTATGTTGTACGGATTCGCCCCATAAGCGGTTCTGTTAAGCAAATTTCCCCATCTCCGGATTTTTTGTGTTATACAGATTTTATGTTATACAAACTGTTTGTTATATGAGGGTCCCCTGTATTGTCAGGAAAGGTAAAGGACCAATCAATGGAGAAAGCAGGTGAAAGCTGGGGAGAAAAGAGGGAGAGTAATAGAAATAGATTATGATGATAATTACTAAGAGCAATAATAAATGGAATAGGGCTAGTATTGTATATAAGCAATATGCTTAAGCAGAGATGTAACAAAGACTGTGATTATACTCTTCTCCCATCCTCCCCTTCCTGCCATTTCCTCTCCCTCCTGTTTTTCTCCTTCCCTCTGTTTCTTCCCACTTCCTTGATTTAATTTCACTGAGCTTTAAGCACGTAGGGCTCTATCACACGTCCATTAAAATACTGATTAAATTCCAAGATAAAGCGTTTCCAAAAAACTTGTCCCCATGGCCACCAGGCTTTTAAAAAAAAAACGGTTATGCCCCCTTTAGCAAGTTTTCCAAGACTTACCGGAGAAGTTGGGAATTTTTTGTTCCGGTAAAAAAATGCAAGCCAGAAGTCTACGGGAGCTCACATATGATCCAGGTTTCTGCTTTTTTCCCCACCGTCCAGCTCATCCTGGGGCTGGTCGGAACTTTTTAAAAAAATTAATTTCCCCTCCCACCCAACACTGACCAGCTGGCCTTTGGGCTGTTAGCGCTTTTTAATTTTTTTTTCCTAGTGCCAACCAGCTCGTCCTGGGACTGGTTGGCACTTAAAAATATATTTTTATTTCCCCTCCCCCTCCCCCTCAGCGCTGAGCAGCTGGCCTTCGGCCATCAGCACTTTTTTAAAATTTAATTTTTTAATTTTTTCCTAGCGCCGACCAGCTCCTCCTGGGGTTGCTGATGTCACTTCCTTCTCACACCTTTGCACCAATCACAGAAGCAGCCCAGCCGGTTCTTCCCCTTCTTCCCGCAAGCAGTCAACCATTCTAGCGAGGAGGCAGGAAGAAGAGCTTCCCTGCTCAACTTTTGAGCAGTTGGCTGTGCGAGGAGGCGGGGACATGGGGGAATCACTGGTTGGACGACTTCTGTGATTGGTGCAGTGTCGACAGTGATGGACACTTGCACCAGGCAGCAACCAGTGAGTGGATCCACTGGTTCTGGGGAGAGGGAATTGACCTCCCCAGCACCTGTGGTGCTGCATTTCGTATTTGTATCCCCAGGAATACAAATACAAAGTCTAACCCGACCTCTCCAGTTTAGCTAGAACCAGGAATTCTATCATCTTTCTCAAGTGTATTTTCATGATAAATATTTGTTTATTTATTAGACTTTCAGGCTGGCCATATAGCAAATAGCTACTCTATACAATATAAGCTGTCTTATCTTCTGAAAGTGTGGCTGTGATTTCTTTACACAAGGAGAAGTGCGTGCCAGTGTTTGTTCCATGTCTCCTCGAGATGTACAATGATTACATAGAGAATTCCTAAAATCTATTTCTAGACGTATGTTTTGAAGAGCTGATAGGTACATATTCAGGTAGTGGAGAAATAATACGTTTTTATGCCCCGTTTCAACCTCCTCCTGCAATTCTCGCTTAGGTAAAACTTCCTCTGGCTTCAGGGCTAATTTTTCTCACAGCACTTTAAATCCAAAGTAATGGACCAAAAATATCACACATTAGCAGGCAGTATGCGTCGCTTTAAGAATGTGCCTTAAGGCTCCTGTGATTTCATGGTATTTCATAGGAAATTGGCCACGGCTAGTGGAGGGAATAATTATAACCTCAAAATAGTAAAACCTGCAGCACTTTACAGAACATAACTGGCATTTTAGAACACACACTTGGAATTACTGATTCAGCTCTTGCTGTCCAAAGGAGAATGGAAACTCTCAATGTCACTTTTCCAAAGATAAACAATTTTTTAAAAAGACATACTGTCTGAGAGAGAATTATGAAAGAAGAGTTTTTTCATGATAGTGGTTATCTTTAATTTACAGCCAATTTAGCTGAGATACAGAGAGCTGTTAGAAGATCACTTGACACTTACTTTTCAAACTGGGTTTTTTCCCCAACTCTACAGTAGGTGTTTGGAAAAAGCTCCACAAAATTACTTTTTGGACTATAGGCTCAGAATCCTGCAGTTCAGAATATAGGAGTTTAAAACAGAGACTTTTCCTGGTTTGCAAAAAACTATATAAAATTAGCAACTTCAGGGGTGGGGGGGTGACAAAAAGCAAAATGCAGATTAAATTTGTAGATAAACCGTGTTCAAAAATGTCGTCCCCACGGCCACCGGGCTTCTGAAAAAGAAAAAAATAGAAAACCTAGTAATGCCCCCTTAAGTGAGGTTTCCAAGACCTACCGGAGAGGTAAGGAATTTTTTGCCTTGCTTAAAAAAACCCACCTTTTAAAGAAGCAGACATCATGGGACTGCACAGATGATCCGGGTTTTCTTTTTCCCCCCTCATAGTGCTGACCGGCTGTTCCTGGGGCCGGTCGGTGCTGTTGTTGTTTTTTAAAAAAACTTTCCCCCACCCCTAGCACCAGTCAGCTGGTGCTCTGGCTGGTCTGACGCTTTTTAAATTTGTTTAATTCCTCCCCCCCCACCCTCCTAATGCCAGCCAGCTGGCCGATCGGTGCTGGGTTTTTTTTACACTTCCCCCCACCCCTAGCACCAGTCAGCTGGTCCTCTGACTGGTCTAGCGCTTTTTTCTTTTTTTTCTTTTTATTCCCCCCACTGCGCTGCTCAGCTAGCCTTTTTAAAAAATCCTTGGACATGGGAACTGCTATTAAAATAAATAAATAAATAAATAAATAAATATCCCACATCTTCAGTCACGTGATGGGAGGAAGAGGAAAATCCAAACCTTCCGAAGATCAGGATCTTACCCAGGTGAGATAGCAGCCGTGAAAGGAGAGAGTTGAACCACTTTATCCAGTACCATCAGTTCAATCCAATCCCTTTCCACCTTACCCTCAGCAGATTCACACACAGGTGCACGCACGCACGCGCACACACACACACACACACACACACACACACACACACACACACACACACACACACACACACACACACACACACACACCATTATAGCTAACTTATTTGTCAGGCTTGAGACTAATACAGAAGCTTCAACAGGTACAGAATATGGCAGCTGAGCTAATAAGGGGAATAAGTAACTTCCATCACATTTTCCCGATCACAACTGACCTACTCTGGCTTCCCGTCTGATTCCTCCCCAGCTTCAAGATGATGGTGGTTCTATTATATAAGCCCCTAAGTCACGCATGTCCAAACTTTGGCCCTCCAGATATTTTGGACCACAGCTCCCATAATTCTAAGCTTAGATTGCCAATGGCAAAGGACTGTGGGAGTTGTGGTCCAAAACATCTGGAGGGACGAAGTTTGGACATGCTTGCCCTAAGTAGTTTTGGGGGACCTCATTACGTGGCAGAATGCCTATTCCTGGTTGGGAATGCCAGTGACTCGCTCCTCTCAGGGGGGACAGCTGAGGGCGCTAACTCCAAGGATGGCCCAGAAGAAGAGAACAAGGAACTGGGCCTTCTCAGTGGTTGCACGCTACCTCTGGAATGATGGGCCAGTTGACATTTGCCTGGGCCCTTTCTTGGTATCTTTTAAGAAACTTTTTAAAATGCACATCTGTTCCACTGGAATTCCCCCACCCCAAAAACCTTGCCAACTTAAGAACGTCTTGACTATCAATCAGCCTTTTGTTCTATAGCTGCCATTTTAAACTATGTTTTATTTTATTTTGAGATTGAATTAAATTAATTAATGTAATATATTTTTGACTCTTTCTATGCTCTTTGCTTGTGAACTGCCCAGAGTGGCCATTGGTCAGATGGGCAGTAAATCAATCAATCAATCAAACAAACAAACAAACAAACAAACACATCTCTGCTATATTCTGTTTATGTTGCCTCATTTCCATGTTTGAAGCAGGGCTCAGAGAGTTAATGCCATTGTCTCATTTTTTTATTGCATGAAACTATATGACTGGTACAGAGCTTGGAAAAGTCTAAAAAAGGAGCTTTTCTAAGCTCTAGGTCATAGGTTCCTTATGAAGAAGGAAATGCGGGCATAGAAATATTTGACTGAAGCAAAGAAACAAAAGGTGGGCATATAGTACCTTGGAAGCAGAATGTAAAGAGCTCTGTAATAATTTTAAAGAGGCAGATGGGAATGGTCGAAAATAGATGCCTGAAAGGTATTGTTTCACTGCTCTATCTGATATTAAATATGTGATTGTTTTTAATGCATAAGGAAGTGCAATGTGTGGTAAATTTGTGACGGTGCATCCATCAGCCCACCCCTGGCCAACCTCATT
Source organism: Phrynocephalus guinanensis (assembly GCA_037367245.1). Taxonomy (NCBI): domain Eukaryota; kingdom Metazoa; phylum Chordata; class Lepidosauria; order Squamata; family Agamidae; genus Phrynocephalus; species Phrynocephalus guinanensis. Next base: position 173,894,431 of record CM074733.1, on the reverse strand, counting down.
CCGAACTGTCCGACATTTTAATGGCAAGGCCCATTGGGAAGCTGTAGTTACAGCTGGCCAAGCATGTTTAGAAACTGTTTGGATGAGCAGCGAAACGTTTCAATCTCTCAAGAAAAAGAAGCCCAGTTGCCATGACTCAACTTCCAAAGAGTCCTCCTGCTGTAGAAAACCAAGTGATGTGGCCTCCCCAGTCACGGGAAGGGATTGTCGAATCATAGAAGTGTGGAGCTAGACGGGACCCTAGGGGTTCTAACCCCTGACCAAAGCTGGAAATCCATAACATCCCTGACTATCTGGATGTCTACCCTCTTTTTAAAAAGCTCAAAGGAAAGAGAGTGAAGCAAACCACGCCACCGCTGAACAGCTCTCACTGTCCCCTGATTTGGAGTACATTTAGTCGAACATGTGAGGAATCGTGCCATCAGACCATCCCAGGTTGCCCCTGGGAGACGTACAGAAGCAGCGCCTTCCGGTTGTGGCTGCAAAGCAAGAGCCGTGTACCAGAGGAGACAGCTGTCTATGACACAGCCTGCTCCATGCCCCATACACTGACCTCCTACCCTCAGGTATCCCCATTTATTTTCTCGGTGGAATTCAGATTCAGAAGGACCAGTGGTTTTCAACTCTTGGGTCCCCAGATGTTCTGGGACTGCAATTCCCAGCGGTCCTGGGCATCATGGCAAGTGGTGAAGGCTTCTGGAGGTTTTAGTCCAAAAACATCTGGGCACCCAAAATTAGGAAACCATTGATCTACATCAGTGGTTCTCAACCTGTGGGTCCCCAGATGTTCCTGGACTTCAACTCCCAGAAATCCTGGCCAGCTCAACTAGCGATGAAGACTTCTGGGAGTTGCAGTCCAGGAACATCTGGGGACCCACAGGTTGGGAACCACTGATGTAGATCAATGAAGTGCTTAGGCTTTGTCAATAACGAATATGCCTGCCTTCCCTCTCTTCTCTGAGTCCATGGAATTGATGGAAATGTGCATTTGATGGTTCAGTAAATACAGTCAGCTAGCCCAATACACCCTGGTGAAAACAGTTCAGTAGGGTTAATTAGTCTGACTGGAAAGAAGTGGACTGGTGAAACGTTGCCAAATGTTGCCTAATAATAATAAAGGCAAGAATTTAGTATTGTACAGGTGATAATCTGTTCCCATGACGGGCCTTTACTATCTGCTACTCCCCACTGTCCTCCCTGTCTGCCTTCAAGCGCTCCCCAGTTCCCCAGAACAGGTTTTGAGGGTAGGTCAGTGTGATTGCTCTTGAGTGTTATGAGGCAAATGCTTATATTACCAACTGGCCGTGGCTCAAATATTTATTTATTTATTTATTTATTTATTTATTTATTTATTTATTTATTTATTTATTGTTATTGTTATTGTTTATTATTAACTACCCGATTTTCTCACGGGAACTCTGGGCGGTGTACAACATCTTGCAAAAACAACTGCCCAAACATACAAACCCAGACAAACCCAATCAAAGTACAAATAATGAAAAAAATGATAAAAAATAATAATAGAAAAATAATATAGAATATTAAGAATAATAAAAATAAAAATGGACATAGACTAGGATTCGACAGAAGGGGGCTGGTGCTAGCAGTCATGCAGACTAAATAAAAATCACAATGTACTCAGAGGTCACCCAAAGCATTCCCTGAAGAGCCAGGTCTTTAATGCCCTTCTAGAGGCCGGCAGCGAGTCGCATAATGGGGGTTCAGTAGTATTCAAACCAGCAACATTTATTTCTGAAGAATCAAGGAAACTTTTAACATCCACTGAAACTTCTACCTTCTCTTCCTTATGTAACTGCATTAAGAAAGGTTTCCAGACTCCTGTCTGATCAAGGAAGGTCCATTCAACAATTTGTAAGTCCTTGGAACACAGGCTGCCCATCTATCTCTGATCCTGATGAAACTGGCAACAAGGGCAAGGCCTCCAAGATGGCCGCTGTCGATTGTGGGTCATAGTCTCTGGTTTCTGGTAACAACCATGGGTTGGGGTCTCGTACTGTCCCATCCTTCTGGATCAGGTTCATCCTGGTTGCTCCTTTTTCTCTCAAACTATTCTAGCTCTTTACTCTTTTTTTTCTGCTCTGCTCCCTGGACTCTTTAGGCAGTTACTTCATGTCTGTTTTGTCTCTGTTAGTGTTGAGCTTAGGAGCAATGCAAAAAAAAAGTTACTTCACGTCTGTTGTGCAACTATTGAAATTTGTCTCGACCATGGGTGCTAAGCGCAACAATCCTGTACCTGATGCTGGGGTAGGGTTTTCCCTAGTCACTTTTTGTTCCTGCTTTCTGTTCTGAGACAAGACACCGTGTAGTAACAACTGTCATGCAACAATACATTTGTTTATCTGAGAAAACTGTGTCCGTTTTTTTTAAATTGTCTCTGCTGCATTGCCGTATGAAACCCGTATGAAACCCTCATCACCAGTAATTCGAAATATTGAAAAAAAAAATTTAAGCCCCCCCTCCCAAAAAGGAAAAAGGAAGCTAGACAAATGCTGTGTTTGTCACGGTACAAAACCGTGAGGTAACACTTGCCACGAGACAAGTTATCCCAACCATGGGAACACTGAAACAGGGACAAAACCTCGTGATCATGACCAACACTGTCACGGTACAACACTAGTGGCGGAACAAAGAAGGACGTGAAGTAACCACCAAATCTCCCCAATATGTGGGTTTTACCGGAGTCATCTCTCACCTTCTCCTTTCTGCCTCCTCAGAAGCAATCATCATCCTTTCCTATTTCTTAGCCCAAGGGTCCCCCATCTGTATCCATTCCCATCCTGGGGCTGCCCCTCCCATACTTGTCCCACCTCCATTACCTCTCTTCCTTCCTTCCTTCCCCCCTCTTATGTTCCCGCCTCCCCCCCCCATTTCACATCCTTTTCTGGCCTAGTCCCATCACTCTCTGAAGGGGTTGCCTTCTCTCCACCCTTCTCCTTCTTTCACATTTGACCCTTCCATCCCCTTTACTTGTTTTACTTCCTCTGTTTCCTTTGGGAGACATGAAAGACTTTGAGAGCATAAAGGGAGGAAAGCCTTTTATGCTCTAAACATCTTTCATGTCTCCCAACGGAAAGGGACAGCACCCTATCTGAGAGGGTCTCTATCCTATCAGCCTCCTCACAGTCATGTGAGTGACTCTAGAGAAGGCAAGAACCCAGACACCTGTTCATTTTTTAAATGGGATTGACGGTTACTTCGCGTCCCTTCTTGTCCCAGGAGGAAGTTCGTTGTGTGTTGATGTCAGTCGCGGTCACGTGGTCTTCTTCCGGTTCTGTCCTTGTTCCCATGTACGCACGGGCGTGATTAATGATACCGGCATGACTGTTAACACACGTCCTTGTTCTGTGATGAGATGTGAAATTCCATGCTTTCGTTCTCCGTTTTTTTTCTGGCCCGACCTTCCGTTATTTGATGTTTCGATTCTCCGAAGCCTTGCCTTCAATGCGGTACGGAGCAAACTTTGATGCATTAGTCTTTTAAAAGCTATTCACAGCGTTGCTAACTCCATGGGGAATTTACTGGCAAATGTCACTTCGCGCTCCTGCCACTAGATAGGTTCTGCTCCTATCTTCTCTCATTCCGTGACTAGCCTTGCCTCACGGGCTCTCATCTCGGAATGTGAAGCGTGATCAGCAGATTCCCAAGGCCAGGGAGGGGAATCTCTCATCCCGCTTAAATCGCAGTTCAGGGGGTGTGGTCGGGATGAACTCCCCTCGTCCTGCAATGGATGTGTGGTAAGATTACCTCGTACCGGTCCCAAGCAGGACCGCGAACAGCGATGAGATGGTCGTGAAGTATCAGTAATTAAGAATTAATGGACCACAACTGAAGGCTTTCAGCCCTAGAGAGGGTCCTCTACTTTGTTTTTTCCTTCCAAAGAGACTAGTGACTGAAGCTACAGACTGCAAACTACAGGTTTTAGTTTAATAAGAGTTAGTTCATTTAAAATTAAAAAAGAAAAACAAGATGCAAACTCTCAGGGTTCATTTAACGTCCATGGCAAATTCAGGTATCTGCGTTTCACAGTCTTCCAGCTAAGGGGATGGCAGGCATGTGGGCCGGTCAGCAGACACATGTTCTCTTTTATTATTGTAGATGAACTTGCGGCCTGCAAATCCATGTATCTGTTGCCAACGTTTTGGAGACAGCTCTGCATAGGCGGATGTGCTAACCCCCTGATGTATTGTGATCTGCCAAGCTCTGGGTCACAACGACAATCCAAGCCTCTATTTGACATTTTCCGTTTTGTGGCTCCCTGCCAACGACATTCAGCCTCACTGAGCAAAATATTCTGCATACAGGCGTGTATTTTCCTAAACGAACCCTTAGTATGTGACAATGGTTCCCTTCTGTTTTGCCATGAAGCAATTATGAGTGTCTTCATTAGAAGATTAATTTGAAAAACAAAGTAGCTCTGCCCTAAGCAGATGTTTGAAATCCTGTCTCTTGGGAATTGTAAAGTTGAGGTTTCCTGCAATGTGATGAAATGAAAGAGCAACCTAGCCTTGACTTATTCTCTAATAAGTACCTGTTATTTATTTATTTATACAGTGGTACCTTGACTTAACGAATTTAATCCATTCTGAATGCATGCTCTTAAGTTGAACTACTCTTAAGTCGGGTCACTTATATAAAAAATTGAAAAAATAAGTTAAAAATAAAAAAATGGAAACAAATATTTGTAAGTTGAGCAGACCATATCTAAAATTTGTAAGGCAGCAGTTAAAATGCCAACAGTTTTCCGCTCTTAAGTCGAATAGCTTTTAAGTCGAGCTGCTCTTAAGTCGGGGTACCACTGCATTTATATACCTCCCAACTTTCCAAAGTTAGCTAACATCCTCCCCTGTGATCAAAGTTCACAATTGTGGCATCAGGAGATTCTGGCCACGCCATCATTAGGGCATGCCCAAGGGTACCAAGTTTAGAGGATGAGGCAGATGCCCTGTCCTGCTTGTCTTTGGATGAGATAGAACCAGAGGTAGCGATGTAGCCCACGTTTGCATGCCAGTTGCAGCAAAAAGCAAAGCATCACCACCACCACCACCCATTGCTGAGCCACTGAAGACCCACAGAATGCCTGGTTTTAAAAATAAAAACCTGTGCGCCTTACCAGAGGGGGTGGTGGAATAAGGCACCCACTACACTTTATGAATCAAGAAGCTTGCTTCCCACTCCGTGCCACCCAACTCTTTTTTATTGAAGGCTGCTGCCATAGGGAGGGCCTTGGAACTGGGGCAGGGTGGGAAGAGCGGTTTCTAACGTTGCCTGCAGTCTGAAACAGATGCCTGTTTGCACCTTCCACAACTCCTGGCATTTACAGGAGATGTCCTTTTAAGACTACATGCCATGATTGCCTTTGACAAATGGCCTGTCTAGCACACAAATCACCTCTCAGGACCAATCTCTCTCTCTCTGTGTCCCTCTTCACAAAGACATACTGTACTAATATTTCAGATGGGTATCCGGAATGAGTCACGGAGGCCTGCCAGCCCCCCCTCTTTTTTTTCATAACAGCTTATTACGTCCGCTGGCTTCATCGAGGCATCCGAGGTTTTTCACCGAGGCATCAGCAACAGCTGTTTCCTTGACGTCCGCTGGACATCAAGGCACGGCGATGTGACCTTCCTAGCAAGGCACAAAACTTCAAATCCCCTCTGAAAGCCCGTGTCACTCCCAGTTGGGTTACATTGTACGGGAAACCTGGGGAGGGAATCTCACAACAGGGGCACCATACAACCCTTAACTCCACCAAGGCTAACAGCACCTATTCTTGGGTCTGTGCGTATAGGATTGCAGCCAAAATTAGCTCTAAAGACATTGGCTTCTCTATTATTCCACCACCAGGCTCCCCACAAGTATGACGGCTGCATTGCCACATTGTTCAACACAAAGCTCAGGAAGAGATTTAATCACTAAGGCATTTACTTCACGTCCTTTGTTCCGTGACTAGTGTTGTACCGTGACAGCGTTGGTCACGATCATGTGGTTTTTTTCCGTTTCATCGTTCCCATGGTCATGATAACTTGTCTCGTGACAAGTGTTACCTCACGATTTTGTACCGTGACAAACACTGAATTTGTCTAGCTTCCTTTTCTTTTTGGGGGGGTGGTTAAAATTCTTTTTTGATATTTCGCTTCTGAAAAGTCAAAATAAAAAAACGGACAAAGTTTTCTGAGAGAAACAAAATGTTTTGTTGCGTGACATTCATTACTACACAGTGTCTTGTCTCGGAACAGAAAGTGGGAACAAAGAGTGACAAGGGAAAACCCTGTCCCAGCACCAGGTACAGGATTGTCGCACTTAGCACCCGTTCCGGGGGCGTGGTCAAGACAAATTTCAGTAGTTGCGCGACAGACATGAAGTAACTTTTTTTGTACCGCTCCTAAGCCCAACACTAACAGAGACAAAACGGACATGAAGTAACTGCCCTACAGTTCCTGCTCTTTGTCAAGCTCTTTATGCGAGCAAATAGAGCCGACATTATTAGCAATAACTGCTACGGCAGTGAGAGGCTTGTATAAACAAGCACATGAAGCCCTTCCAAATATGCTCGCTCAGTCCTATACCATACACAAACGTATGCCTGCAAAGCAGCCATTTCACTTTGGTAACAGAAAAGGTCACACACACCAACCTGCGATCTGTGATGTAGCGTTCTGGGTTGTATCACTTCAGACTGCAGCTGAGGACTTTCAGCTCAAATTAGATCCTGTGAAAGAAACACACAGTTCACAGTTGGGGCATCTCACCCTAACAATTTGGAGCACATTGCACAGACAGACAGACAGACAGACAGACAGACAGACAGGCAGGCAGGCAGGCAGGCAGGCAGACAGACAGACAGACAGACAGACACACACACACACACACACACACACACACACACACACACACACACACACACACACACACACACACACAAGGCTATGTGTCAGTAGAGAGCAAAAATATGGAATCATCACCCACCGAAGTCTGAAACGGTACAGCCCAGGAAGGGTCACCCTACACAGTGCTACGGATCATGTCACTAAAGTCTTACTTTAAAATAATTAAAATCCATCTGACGTTTAAATAATTGGTTTCAGAATAAAAAGCGCCAGACACTCGTCTTCCCTTTTGTAACGAAGGGTATAATTATTATCTGCAGGTGGCATCTGTTTGGCTATGGGAAGAAGCACTGTGACTCTATTGCCAAAATCTGAATAGTCTGTTGAAAAGTAAAATACTATAATCAGCAACGTTGCAGCATTTGTCTTTCGTCTTTGGAATTGGGCTGTCTCAAATGGCCTGGTGTGATTTTTAAGGCCATGGCATAAGGGAAAAGCAAGAGATCAACAATAGTTCTTACATTGGAGATGTCATGCTTTCACTCAGTTTCTCCATGGCTGGGTCATAAATTGAGGTCCACGTTGTCATTATTGGTTTGCTGTTCTCCAGTGGTTACCCGGTGTTCCACCCATGTGTTTTGGCTTCCCTCTGAAAAACCCACTTTTTAATGGGGAAGACACTATTCACAGAGAGAGAGAGAGAGAGAATGAAAGGGAACACACTATCATTCTTCTTGGATCTCACCAGGGACAGTAGTGACTCCAGTTTCAGGGAGGTGAGATTGTTCAAATTGTCTTTCCATATGCTGTACTAACCATAAAATTCAGTTGATTTGCAAACGGTGGAGGTATGAGAAGCTGTGACGGCCAAACACCTTCCGGCACTTACAAAATTCCCTCTTTTAACCAGGCGCTATCTATAATGTGTAGTTTAATCCTTAAAAAGCACGACGGGCCTCTGCAACTATGGGGACCGTGTTAATATCTGACCATATATAGGTATATCAAGTTGCAAGATTCCAGCTCAGATTTAACCCAAGTAACTGAAAAGCCAAAACAATCCAAAGTGCTGTATCTTTCCGACTGGAAAAACCTGGCTGCACAGAACTATGAAAAAATATTACTATATTTTGTCTTCACTATAGTATTTATATATATCAGTGTTGGCGAACCTATGGCTCAGGTGCCAAAGGTGGCACTCGGAGCCCTTTCTGTGGGCACCCGGCATCACCCCTTCACAGCCACCTGTATTCAGGTTAAATTGCTGTATTGGCACTTTGTGAAAAATTAGTGGGTTTTGAATCGCAGTTTGGACACTCGGTCTAAGGTTTGCCATCACTGCCCTATATTGTCAGCACAGTGGTTGCAGCTGTGCAGGGCTTCACATTGGGTCTCCTAGCCCTACCTGAGAAGGCCTGCAACCTTCTGCATGCAAAGCCTATCTATAGTCCCTTTTGGACATTATTACTTCCCTCTCCCATGGATTATGGGATCCAGTGGAATAACCAAGTATTCTGTGGGCTATTATATCTGATTAGGGAGTTTCTCTTCATGCATCAAACTAGTAGGGTGTGTTATGGGGTCAGACCCTCCCGCTCTGCCTAGGGCAGGAATGCTAGCACATCATATCTGTGTATAGTTTGTGTGTGCTGTGTTGTTACAGTCGTGACCGACTCTTTGTGACCCCGTGTCCATGGAGTTTTCTTGGCAGGAATACTGGAGTGGTTTGCACAGCACTTCAAAATTCTTGTTGCGATGGTGGTGGGGAGTGCTGTGGGTTACAAATGTGACAGAAAGAGAGGACATGCTGTATGTCATTTTAAAAATGGGTCTGATTCATCTTACAGATGATTAATGGCCGTGTAATTTAATATTGAAGAGGAAATAAAGATGTTCAGCTATGGCACGACTCCTGGACTGCCTCCAGGTATAAACTGGAGCTCCTGGGGAGGAACAGAATTGTTGGCAAGGGAGCTGCAAATATTTCAAGTCCATGGTGCTTGACATCACGTCCCTCTTTGTCTGTAGACTCAGCCATCGTTTGGTTTCATGAGGCATTCCAGGCGCCACTCTGTATCCAGGGCAAATGTGTAAGAAGGAAGAGATGGTAACCTGCTTCCACCTTGTTCTGTCTACCAACCACATGAGGTGGAGCAGACAACAAGATCCCAGCCTCTTTTTCTTTTTGCTGCCTTAAAAGGGAAGAAGCCTCTAAGGCTGATACTTCACATCCATCTCATTGTTGTTCGCAGACCCGCTTGGGACAGATATGAAGTGATCTAACTGCATGTCCATTGTGGGACAAGGGGAGTTTGTCCCGGCCACACCCCCTGAACTGCGATTTAAGTGGGATGAGAGATTCCCCTCCCTGGCCTCGGGAATCTGCTCGTCACGCTTCTCGTTCCGAGACGAGTGCCCGTGAGGTAAGGCTCGTCACACAACGTGCCATTCTCCATCTAGTGGCAGACGTGCCATTTGCCAGTACATTCCCTATGGCAGGCATGACCAAACTTCGGCCTTCCTGATGTTTTGGACCACAACTCCCAGAATTCCAAGCCTTTATTTCCAATGGCAAAGGACTGTGGGAGTTGTGGTCCAAAACATCTGGAGGGCCGAAGTTTGGACATGCCTGCCCTATGGAGTCAGCAACGCAGTGCAGAGAGATTAAAAGACAAATGCCTCAAACTTAGCTCTGTAACGCATTGAAGGCAAGGCTTCGGAGAATCGAAACATCGAAAAACGGAAGGTTGGGCCAAAAAAAAACAACAGAAATCAAAGGCATGGAATTTCACATCTCATCAAGGAACGAGGACATGTGGTAACAGTCATTCCGGTATCATCCATCACACCCATGCGTTCACGGGAACAGGGACAGAACCAGAAGAAGACCACATGACCGTGACCAACATCAACATGCAACCAACTTCCTCCTGGGACGAGAATGGACGTGAAGTAACTGTCTAAGTTCTCTAGATGAGCCTCAGTGAAGCCAACCAGTAAATGTGTATAATATTGCCATCTAATCTTCTCCCAGCATGCCAAGTTGACATGCAATCAACAGTTGGAAAAGTTACATTTTAGAACAACAACCCTCCCGGCCTCTAGCTATGCTGGCTCAGGATTTTTTTGTTGTTTTCAAAGTCATACTCTCCAAATATCGCATGTCTAAGTTTCGGTGAGGGCACAGATGGCTAACTGGAGGTTCTTCCTCATGGAAACCATGCGGCTTTGAATCCTTTCTGAATGAATGATAGAATCATGAAGTGGGAGGAGGCCTATAAAGCCACTGAGTCTGAACACACACTCCCCTGCTCAATGTAGTAATACAGATCAAAGGGTATCTGCCCAGTGTTTCCGTGGCCAATAGTGATCCCTGTTGCTCAAGAGAGGCAGGATGGAGAGTGACTGAAACATTTATTCAACTGGAAGGTAGGTTTGGGGAGCTGCTTTCTACACAGCGGTGTCAAATCAAAATCTTTGGGGGATAGCAAAGTATGTATGGTTGCATCACAAAGAACACAGTCTATAAATCTGCAGCAATAAGGGTTATGGGGCTACCCTGGACTATACACGGCCAAGGGGTATTTGGAAGAAGGGACGTCAAAGAAAGCTGAGGCAGGTGAAACATTAGAGCTAAGAAATAAGACCTCATGCCAAGTATAAGCCAGGCGAAAGGAAATGAAAGGAAGACTGCCAGTGTCCCTTTTAGTCATAGAGTGGGGCAACTAACATACAGATTTGAACTGGTATTTTTTTAATAAAGATGAATACTCCAAATAATATGGAGAACTATAATTTTATGCAGGTGGCAAGAATGGTTTATACGAGGTTCTTCTGCCTTTTCACAGAGCTGTGATTTTCAGGGTTTCTTGGTTAGCTTCCGTTATTTGATACCAGTAGTAAGGGCTCATTCAGACAGGCATTTGTCCCACGGTTTGATGCACTGTGGGAGCAAACCGATCTGAATTCTTTCTTTTTTTAGAATCACTAGAGTGGACCGATTTGTTCCCAGAGTGTATAATTGCAGTGAACAGACTAAAATCACACCTTGCAACTGTCAGAGCTGCCAAGGCTCCTCCTTCCAGTTCCTATGGGTCAATAGGATTAAGATCTATCAGTTTGTCCTGCTGGCACAGTAATATCACTGCACTCTCAGGAAGTAATTAGATTCCTGAAAATGGTTCCCAGTGAGCCCCACAAGCCAAAGACTGCAGCAATTCAATGTTAAGACTGTGTTAATACAGTGACCAGATTAAAAAGAAGGCAGATTTTCAGTCTCTATGGTCCTTGCTTATAAGAGAAAAAGTTAGCAGGTGATGCTTTTAATGAAAGCTGTGTCTGACATGTGTAGCTCCACACAATTGTGAAAGATGCATAAACCCTTTTCATCTTCCTCATCTGGTCACTAAAGATGGGGGGGGGACCCCCAAAATGCTATTTAGTTCTTTTATAAGGTTATAAAATATTATGAAACAAAACATAAAAAGTACTCTATCAAGTAACAAAATAAAACACCATTTTCTCTATTAGAAATAAACATTCCATCTTCTCTTGTCAGAAATACCAGTATCATCCTAAAGCAGTGGTGGTGAACCTTTGGCACTCCAGATGTTTTGGACCACAACTCCCAGAATTCCAAGTCTAGATCGCCAATGACAAATGATTGTGGGAGTTGTGATCCAAAACATCTGGAATACCGGAGGTTCGCCACCACTGTCCTAGAGGATCAGAATAACAGCATGGAAACTACAACCTATGTGTAAAGAGGTGTGACCTAGGAATGAATGATATACCAGCAAGATGTAGTGGCCCATCTGGGAAGAGATGGGCTGCCAGGTATATCAGTGTGGAGGATGATTTGATGGTGATTGGGAAAGATCCCATGTAAAAATCATATGAAATCAAGAGGATACGGTGAGATCCAGCTTTGTTTACCCATAAACCTCTTATTTTGCATGGACATAAAAGCATCCTCTGCACTGAAATATTTGACAGCCCATCTCTTCACAGATGGATAGTATATCATCCATTCCTAGGTCCCACCTCTCTGCCCACAAGTTGCAATTTTCTTGATCTATCCACAAAGTTGGGTGCCTTTAGGATTCTGGAGATCAGATCCATATAGTATAATGAATCCTTTTGTATTACTTTGTTATGAACTTTAAAAAAAGTTACTACTAATAAAAAGAAATGAAGCAGTAAAGGAAATAAAATGAAATGATGTTTTTCCATTTTGTGTCCATTTCTACTGGTTACCCAAGGTCCTGGATGTTTTATACATTCTGATAAAAGCTTATAAAAACCTTTGTTTGGCCATTCTTATCTCATGTGTTTGCCAAGCCTATGGTCAATGCTAGAAGCATGGAATATTTTCTCAATTATGTTGGAGGAAAAAAAATCCATCTCTTTAGTTGGCATTAACTTGGTGGTATAAAAGTTCAAAAGTTTGCACATTCCTATAAATTTTGGTCATAATCATGGTATTACATAATCTTGGCTATTGTTTTGATGTGATAAGTTGTCACAGCTCCTTTTTTTGCTGGGGAGAATTAATTGCAACTTAATTGTTACTGCTATCTTAATATACTGCTTTATGAATGCTATTGAAACATGTGAAATAAATTTAGTTTTCTTACACTAGCCAGGCTTTTATTTTTAGAAACAGGGAGAATAATGTGGCTAAATTTTGTGCTCTGAGTTTGAGAAGTCAAAGAAATAAACCCTCCTTTTTTGGACTGCATCAAATTCTTCTGAAATTATTCTCCCACTAGCCATCAAGAATGACATCTGACAGACCCAGCTACTGACAATTCTGCCCATGTTGTCCAAAATATATTTATATGAATGGCCTGACTCCTTAGGCAGTAGTGAATAATTCAACATTCATTTCACACGAATGCAATCTTCTCAGTGATTGTTGAGCAAAGACTCGAGGGAGCGGAGGAACACCAACGCATGAGATCAACGTGTCCATCTTGACACTTGAAATGAAAGAAATTAACAGAGTGGAACTCTTCCTGGGTCTTGAAAAAAATGTATTTAAGCAATAGCCTAGGTTTAGAATTCTGGTATAGCATGAATTTAGCTGTTCTGCCACAGGTATGGTAATAGGTTTCATTGCCAGTTGTCAATACATATCATATAGACACATTCTTACATAGAGTACTAGTTTTGTTTTGTCCTGTGTTCCTACCCTTTGTTAAACTAGCTGTTACAAAGCACACCAATTACTGTATGTCCATTCTGAATCATGAGCAAGGGTCAAGCTGACCCTTGAGTGCCATGGAATTTCCTTCCTCTTCCTCCGTTTATTCAATATCGCAATTAACCTTGGGGTCATTTCAGGTTTGGTTTAACTATAGCATATCTTCATTAATGGTTTTGTAACCTGCTGCTCAGACAGTGCTCTGCTTAGAGATTTTTATGGGTGCTACATGGCATAGAAACTCTCTTTTCTCCAAAGGACTGGCTAATTCACAATAGAATATGAACAATCACTTGACTCCGTGTGCATCAGTTACCTGAGCCTCCGTTAATCTTGTATCATGCAGCTCTGTCTGTGTTTTTGTTTCTGTGTTTCCATTTAAAAAGTGAAATAAAAATGATTGCAAGTTCATAAGAGGAACAGTCAATCCCAAAGGAACAGAATTCTCTCTCCTCAGGGCAGTTAAACTCACATGGAACTTGAATTGATCTTCCTTGTATCCCACAATGCTGTGCATCAATGTCCTTTTGAGTCTGCAGTCAGCCATGTCAAGAGCGTAGCACCTCGCTTGTGCACCGAATTTTTGCAACTTAACCTGCACAAATCACCCTCTGGACACACACACACACACACACACACACACACACGCTCTAGCCAGAAAACTCAGCAGATTTGTTGAAACCTTGATGGAAGCGGCCCAGCACCTGGACATGGCCTTCCTGGGTCAGCCCTCAAGGGCCCCGTGTCCTGGCAAGGCTTGCCGGCGTTTGGTGTCTGACATGGACCTTGTGCACATATATATGCTGACTGGATCTCCAGGCCCCTGTTTTTATGTCTCCTACTGCTGCTGGGTCGAAAGCATGCGACTGCAAGTAGCTAAATAGGTACCACCATTAAAAAAAGCGGGAAGGTAAACAGTGTTCCGTGCGCAGAACTGCGTTTGGCCATGCCGGCCACATGGCCACGGACGTGCACAACACTGGCTCTTTGGCTTGGAAATGGAGATCAGCACCGCCCCTAGATACAGACACGACTCGCACACAAGTGCAGGTGTGTGTGTATGGGAGACCTTTACCTTACTGCCGCTGGGAGCAGAGGGAGAAATGACCCACATTAGTGGCCCCTTTTGCCAGATTTTCCTTTCATGCTTCTTTCCTCAATCAGCTGTATCAAATGCATTGGGATTCACACACACACACACACACACACACACACACACACACACACACGAGAGAGAAAGCATATACAATGGTACCTTGTATAAAGGAATTCATTCATTCCAAATGAAATTATGTTAAGCAGATTTTCTTTGATACAAATTTCCCACAGGAATGCATTGAAAACGGAGTAATCCCTAATCGTGGCCATTTTTAAGTTGTACGGATTCACCCCATAGGCGATTCTGTTAAGCAAATTTCCCCTATCTCTGGAATTTTTATGTGGTACAGATTTTATGTTATACAAACCATTTGTTATACGAGGGTCCACAGCATAGTGGTAGGAGTGTTGGATTAGGCCTCAGGTAACCTGGATTCAAATCCCTGCTCAGCCATGGAAACCTAAGGCCTGCTAATAGCAAACCAGTCTATACATGCCTCCCATAAAGTACCTCCAAAACTGGAGTTAGGGTTGCATAACTCAGGAGTGACTGGATGTAACACAGCAACAGCAGCAACTCAGGGCCTTTTCACACGACCCCTAAGATCCGCTGGCCACTTAAATTCGGGCCAGAGATCTTAGGGGTTTGTCGCTGTTCCTGCATTCCCACCCCCTCTGCACTCCTGGCTGCTGGGTGCGTGAGGGGAGGGAGCAAAAACAGGAAGAAAAGAGACGTGGCTCACCTCCGTTCTGCCTCTCGCTCTTGCCCCAGCAACATTCCAGTCTTTTAAGTAGCTCTTAAAGGGGCGAGAGCCAAAACAACAACAAAAAGAAGCGAGGAGAGCCCCGCACTCACTATCGTTACACCGCATCAAAGAATTTTCACCTCCAGAGAGCAGGTACTTGAAAGGTGCGCTGGGACGCGCTAAAGTGGGCGTGGTCACACTTAATTTCCTGTAAACTATGGAGCTGGTGGGGAAACATTTTTAATCTCCGGAGCTGGGAGCCATTTGCCCCGGAGTTTAGGGGTCGTGTATAAACGCCCTCAGCTGTAGCCTGCCTGGCCTCTTGTGACATCACCCTCCAGGTTCCAGGTTTTGGCCCTGAAATCTGGTGAAGATGGATGCTGCTGTTGACCTCATAACTCTAAGCACCCTATGCCACATTGTGAAGACCCCCTCAGGGGTGGGGCTGACCCTAATAAACTGGATTACATGACTAAGTGAGCTGTGTTCATTTTGATGGGTCACAGGTTGTGCGGGCTTTGTGTCGACAGCTACATTCTACTCAACGTTGTGGATTTTTTTCTTATCACAGACAACTGTGCTGTTGTTTAAAATCACTGTCCACAACAATCATATCTTACATTAGACCAGTAATTCCCAACCTGGGGGTCGGGACCCCTTTGGGGGGGGGGTGTCGAACGACCATTTCACAGGGGTTGCCATGAGCCCGTGAATAAAAAGGCACCAACGACTTGGGTCTGGAGGAGGAGGGGGGGAAAGAGTGAGTTACAGCTTGATAGGCTGGAGGGGATGTCAGTCAATGGCACCGGAGGCTGCAATTGGCTGAGGGAAGTTCTCTCTGGCCCCTGCGGCAGTGGCCTACCAAAGGTGGCTTGTGGCCTCTTCCAAGCAGGGCAAGGGGGTCACTGCAACATGAGGAGGAACTGTACTAAAAGGTGGCGGCATTAGGAAGGTTGACTTATAGACAAATTGGATATGCCCTACTGTTCTTTTAAAACATACTTTTACTATAACGTAAGAGGAATCTGTCACCTTCTGAATGTCTCAGGGAGCACCAAAAATCATGACATCTGTGAACTCTATATAATTATAGGTAAACCAAAATAGTCATATAACACTTCATTCTTCCCCTTGAGTTCATTCACTGGGAACAGCTGCATAATGTCTTTTAACTGGTTAACACTGGGAGCCCTTTGTTGGAAAGATCACTGAACAAAATTAACTTTCCGTGATAGTGAGGAAGACAAAACTGTACAAACCGACTCTCCAGAAACTCCCTACAAGGAAATTCAGTAGCTTATTTTTTTAATGGAACAGACATAATTGATTCCCCAAGGGACAAGTGCTGTGTAGCTTAAAACACACAATACATCAGTACCACATAGTTCAATCAATGGTAACGAGCTGACAAGGTCATGTGGGGTTTGACCCAGTCTGATTCCTTGGTGAGATTTCACCCGTCTGAAGAATGATGGAACCAGGATGAATAGTGGCAATCTGTCCTCCAGCAGAAACTGTGCCCTCCATCACTTATTCACACAGGCACTTATTCCCTTTCCCAGAAATCTGTCGGAAATTCCTTCAGAGTATTTGTTGTTAGGTTTGTACAGTGTGTATGAGCTGAAAGACTGAATGTCACCATTTTGGACAACATATCCCAGAATCCTCCATCCCACATAGGCAATGGGGGGAAACAACAGCTTTTCCAAGCTAGGTTGCAGCAACTCTTTTAGGAGGAATAGGGTAATGAAAGGTTGGTTTCAAAAGATAGATCAAAAGTGACCGGAAGGAAAAACAGAACCGGAAACTCTATGCCTTTCATTAGACATGGGCACGAATCGGTGAAATCCTCGTTTCCATTTCCGTTCCTCGTTTCCGTTACGTAACGGAAACGGTAACGACAATTACTCCGCCAGAACTCGAACTCGAACCGACTAAAGAAAAATTGGGTCTGATTTGTCGTGGTTGTTCCTGGCGGCATCGCAGCGATCGCGCGATGCCAAGCAGCACAGGAAAAAAGTTTTAAAAATAAAAAACCCCGATTCCCGGCAAAAAAAGCAGGCGAAAATATGCCTGCCTGAGGGCACCTACCAGAGGGGTGGTTTCTGGGGGGGGGGGTCCCCGGCCTCCCCCCCTCTCCTGGGCTGCGCAAAGTGCACATCCTCGTCGTCTCGCCAACTCGCCAAGCGGCGCGGCACAGAAAAAAAGTTAAAAAAACCCGATTCCTGGCCAAAAAAGCAGGCGAAAATATGCCTGCCTCAGTGAGGGCACCTACCAGAGGGGTGGTTTCTGGGGGGGGGTGTCCCCGGCCTCCCCCCTCTCCTCTCCTGGGCTGCTCTGGTGGGGGGCATCCTCGTCATCTCGCCAACTCGCCATGCCATGCGGTGCGGGCGGGGGATCCAAAATGGGGTGACCGCAATATTTATTTTGAAATCGTGGTCCAAAAACACACCAAAGCACCACAGAAACATGCGAAAATAGCTATTTTAAAACTGCCTGAATTTTTTCAGTAGCAGCAGTGGGTTTTTCTTGCAACAAAACGTCTCCATTGATTTTATTTTATTTTATTTTTATTTTTATTTTTTTACACCTGCACAATGATGGGCTGGCCATGGGAGTGGACCATGCAATTTTTGGAGCCATTCCACCAATTGCATGGCCACTTGGCCAGGTTTTGACCGAGACTTCTGGGATGTGCCAGTCGGGCATAAAAAGCCCACTAACCCTAGCCCGAACCCGAACTCGAACCCTAACCCTAACCCTAACCCATACGTCAGTACACTGTCCTTCTTAGTGGGTCAGAGAGGCACCCAGAGGTGTACCCCAGTAACTCACCCTAACCTTACCCTTAACCCTAAGCCTAGCCCTTGCGCTAACCCCTAACCAGTAAGCCAGATGTGTACTCGCATTGCACTACAGCAAGTACACATCCTTCTTAGTGAGTCACAGGGCGCCCGTAGGGGTCCTCTCTCACTTTGTTCCCCAGCCCAAGTGCACCGTATGCCGGCAGGCAGTGAGTCACAGAGGCACCCGAAAGAGAGGTGCCTCTGCCTGCAACTTGGTATGCATATTCAATTGGCTATGCATGCCATTTTGTAGCGGGCCAGAGGAGGCACCCACCCCAGAGAAGTGCCTCCAGGAGCCCGCTTCCCTTCATGGTGGGCCAGAGGAGGCACCCACCCCAGAGAGGTGCCTCCAGGAGCCCGCTTTCCCTTCATGGCGGGCCAGAGGAGGCACCCACCCCAGAGAGGTGCCTCCAGGAGCCCGCTTTCCCTTCATGGCGGGCCAAAAGAGGCACCCACCCCAGAGAGGTGCCTCCAGGAGCCCGCTTTCCCTTCATGGCGGGCCAAAAGAGGCACCCACCCCAGAGAGGTGCCTCCAGGAGCCCGCTCCCCCCCCCAAAAACCAGTACTAACGACAGACGAAAAACCGACAAACGAAACGACAGATTTTTGGAAAATTTCGCGAAAAACGGAAACGAGCCGAAACGGGCCGGCTCCGACACACGACAACTCGAAACGTAATTTTTCCTGGTCGTGCCCATCTCTACCTTTCATAGTTGTATGGAAGGGAATTATTCATTAAGTGTCACTTGCATTAACAGTTCACCTGCTGAAATTTCCTGTTCCAACCTTGTATTAAAACCCTGTCCTCTTTTTCATCTGGTCACCCTAATGGTCATTCCCAACCTTGAGTCCATTGTTTCTGGAATAAAACTTACAGAGCCCTTCACCACTAGCTGTGCCTGACTAGGATTTGTGGAAATGGTAGTCCAAAGACATCTTGGGACTGATCTGGGAACCACTGCCCTAGAAAGATCTGCCAAGAGAATACTGGCATGTGTTGCCTTTTCTCACTTTCTCTCGCAATTTGCTAAAAAAATAAAGTAATACCTTGGTTTAAGAGTAATTTGGTTTAAGAGCATTCTGCAAGACAAGCAAACATTTCTACTAAACTTTGTCTTGTCTTGCAATGCAAGCACTGGAGCAGGTCACATGATCGCACGTGAGCCAGTGGTGGTGCACTCTCTCTCTCTCTCTCTCTCTCTCTCTCTCTCTCTCTCTCTCTCTCTCTCTGCTCCTGCTGGATTGTAGGTGGCTTTCTGGAATGTTCTATCTCTGGCAGGCCTCAAGGTGAGGAGAGAAGAAGGCAGGTTTCTCTTGCACCAGCCAGGAATGTTATCAAAGGAGAGCACAGGTTTATATATATATATATATAATGTGCATAGGGCTACAAGTTGCATTTTATTATTGTCACATTAAAATCACAGAGTAAAGAGGCGTATTGCCCAACTGTGCCCATACCTGGACACCAGCAGCCTCACCGCTTTGCAACTTCAAAGCATGCATGTTGATAAACAAGTGACCAGGCCCATAACTAACCAGGACGCTAACTGGGAATAACGTCAAAAAGTTTGCTCCAGTGGAGCCAGGAGATCTTGGCAAAATAGGCTTGAAGTTTATAACAAGGTAAGCAATTTTCCCTAATAGCCTTCAGATGGTTTGAGCAAGGTCTAATAATGGATTTTTTTTAAAGTGCTAAAGATGTTCGCTTTAGAGGCAGGCTGCTAATTAGTCACCTATTTTTATTCTAGCTCAAGTTACAAATTGCTTTGTCCTTTTTGTCATCTTTCTCCTTGTCACTTGGTTTCAGCTTTTGAACTCTCTGGATCCAAAACTTTAACTTCCTTAATTTGTAAATGGGTAAGAAGAGGGACTCCATCACATCTGAGCAATTTTGCTGGCACAAAACAGTTCGAGCCAGGCCTAGCGATACTTAGAGTAGACTCACGATAATCAGTAAGACTTAGTTTATTTGTAAGTAACTTCCATCTTGATCCGAACCATTTTTTTTAATTAAAGTCATAGTCTACAAAGAATATTTCCTTTCCTGTATAATTCCTACTGAAACGATTGTCAATTACATAAAATTCTGATACCAAGGCCTGCCACATCTGGAGGCATCAAGTTTGAGAACAAGGGCTCTAAACTAATCTGCTGCTCACTAATCAGTCTTGAACTGATGATAAGCTCAAATAAGAATCTGTCTTGCAGTTTGGTTCAGGTTGGGGATGGGCTGGTTTGCTACACCACATGACTTTTATGCCATGGCAAACCAACCTCCCCACCCCACCCCACCTCTGTCCTGTCACATCACTTTGGGTCTCTGTCAGGGGCTCCTTTTTGTGGGTAGGATCACACTGTATTGGTTAGGTTCCAGTTTGTGTAATTGCTGGGGTTGAGTCAAAGTGGATGGCTTCTTGGATTTTATGCATGGAGCAAGTACCATGCTAACCTTTGCCTCAGGCACCATAATATCTCAGGATGGTCTACATCTTTCCATTCATACAATACAGTTGCAAATAACTACAGTGGTCCCCTGCCCTTTCGTAGTTCATATACTGCAGTCCTGCTATATCTCGGGACTGCAGTACAGTGGTACCCTGAAAGGTGCCCAGGGCTTAAGGAAAGGGGGGGAAGGTTTTAAAAGCCCAAGGTTTTAAAATCTTTTTTACCCTTCTCCAAGCCCTGGGCTCCAGCTGATTAGCACTGGGGTGGGGAAATAAAGGTTTTTCTCTACCACCCCAGCGCCAATCAGCTGGAGCCTGGGACACACAATGTTTACAATGTCTTTAAGCAAAGGAGCCAAGCACTTGGCTCTGTTCCTTAAAGACATTTTAAACATTGCGCGCAGCTTCTCCCGCCCCCGCCCCCATGCAGGAGAGCAGCATGCAATGTTTAAAATGTCTTTAAGCAATGAAGCCAAGCACTTGACTGCATTGCTTAAAGACATTTTAAATATCGCAGCCCACCCCCCCAGGCCTGACCCGACCTGCATCTGCATATCATGGATTTTCAATTATTGCAGGTCGGGTTCCTAACCCCCACGATAGACGGCCGGGGGGTTACTGTACTATGAAGTATGCACTCCACATACAGTGAGCAGGTACAGTTGTGTGATTCTGATCTATCAAAGTAATGTCTGAAGACACTCTAATGCAGAATATGGACCAAAATATCTATTGTTCATTCTCCCTTTCTCTCTCAATCACTCCCTTCCCCTTTTAGAAGTGCTGTAAATAAATAAATAAACTCAACTCCAGGTGGAAGAGCTTTGATCAACTCCCTCGGTGCCTTTTCCTTTGCGACTTTAAAGTCCCCTCTGAAGATGCAATTAACTGCAGACGAAGAGCTAAAAGAAGGAAAAGAAACTACAAACAGTATTTTTGCAAGTTGAATCCGAAATCAGGGTTGATGAGTAGCTTCAGCAGATCATTGAAGTGTCGTTTAAAATGTGATTGTCGGAATCCTTCAAGACTAATCACCACGTGGAACCTGGGCATTACAGGGTCTGAAGTGGTGCTAAGGGAAATAAAGCATCCATGGATCGTCATGGCTAGATGTAGAGGGCACAGGATCCACTATGTAAAGTGGGACTTATTTTACAACTTTCAACGTTCCCCTCAGAGGATGGAACATGAATTGCCTCTTTCAGTCTCCATATAGACATAGGGCTGCCAGTTACAAACTGAACACTCCACTGGCTTTACTGGAAGCCCATGTTCCTTCTGGTGACAGGTGGTGTAAGCTGACTCTGCACATCCCTTTCCAACTTTGTAACTCTTTACGATTCTAGTTCAGCCAATCAGTGCAGAAAGATATGGATGTTATCAATGAGGTAGTGGTGCCAGAGAGATAAACAAGAGGATCTTAGAGCAAATCAAACCTGAACTTCCTCTGGAGGCAAAAAAAAATGAAAAAAATTGATGCTGTCCTACTTTGGAGACAAGATGAGAGGGCAAGATCTGCTGAAGGCATCAGGAAAAGAGGAAGACCAGATATGGGATGATGTAAGTCCGTCAAGGCAACCCTAGGCTTGGGTTGACAAGAGCAGAGCAAAGCTACTGAGGACAGGACATTTTGGGGGCCACTCATTCATAGGGTTGCCATAACTCGGAAACAACTTGGGGCCTTTATACACGACCCCTAAACTCCGCAGGAAATGGCTGCAAACTCCGGACCTTACAAGTGTTTTCCCACCAGCTCCGGAGTTTGCAGGAAATTAAGTGTGACCCCGCCCACCTAAGCGCAACCCAGCTGCACTTTCTTGTACCTGCTTGAGGTGGGTGAAAATCCCCAGGTCCGGATTTAATCTGGTCAGTGCGGGGCTCTCCTGGCTTCTGCTTGTGTTTTTTTTTGCCTCCCGCCCCTTTAAGAGAAGAGGTGGGAGGAAAAAAAGCAAGCAGAAGAGAAACGGAAGAGAAACGGAGCTCCGGGAAGCTCCTCCAGGTGAGCTGCATTTTTTCCTCTCTTTCTCTGGTGGGGAGGAAGGAAGAGCAATGAACCCCTAAGATCTTTGGTCCGAATTTAAGGGGCCAGCGGATCTTAGGGGTCGTGTGAAAAGGCCCTTGATGGCATGTCTGTGAAGATTCTCAGTCATCCAGGTGAGTTTGTCTGGAAGTTGAGTCGGGGCAACTGGACTTCTTTTTCTTGAGAGATTGAAACGTCAGTCAGAGACAGACAAGCTGTTTGGATGAGCAGTGACCCGTT
The DNA here is from genome assembly GCA_037367245.1 of Phrynocephalus guinanensis. Classification (NCBI taxonomy): domain Eukaryota; kingdom Metazoa; phylum Chordata; class Lepidosauria; order Squamata; family Agamidae; genus Phrynocephalus; species Phrynocephalus guinanensis. Next base: position 173,871,984 of record CM074733.1, on the reverse strand, counting down.
TCAACCTCTCAAGAGAAGAAGTCCAGTTGCCATGACTCAGCTTCCAGATAACTTGATGGCATGTTACCAACAGCTTGAGCGAGGGCCTGCTAAAACAGGCAGAAGTGTGTGATGAATCCAACCCTTTCACCCTACCCTTTCAGTCCAATGTCATCAAGGGTGGGCCCTGCAGGCTGCCACACAAACAATGCAGCTCCAAACAATTCCATTGGAAAAAAACCCACACAATGTTCAGCTCAAATAACATCTTGTTACACCCCTTAGGGGACCATGGGGACAAGTATATCATATGTTGAGAGCACCTGCGGAGCTAACACACACTCCCAAACAACATTTTTGGAGGCTACCAGAGAGTACATTGGGGTCTTGTTTTACATAAGAACATAACATAAGAACATAAGAAGAGCCATGCTGGATCAGGCTAAAGGCCCATCTAGTCCAGCTTCCTGTATCTCACAGCGGCCCTACCAGATGTGTTTGGGAGCGCATGAGACTAGATATCTGTCTCATGATACCACTCTCCTGCATCTGGTCCTTGAAGTACCCTGGTTTAAAGCCTGGAGATTACACATCTCCATCATGGTTTGTAACCTGTGATGGACTTTTCCTCCAGGAATCTGTCCAATCCCCTTTTGAAGGCAACCAGGTCAGATGCCATCACCACATCGTGTGGCAGGGAATTCCATAGACTTACAACTCGCTGGGTGAAAAAAATATTTTCTTTTGTCAGTTTTTACTCTCCCAGCCCTCAATTTGAGTGTATGTCCCCTAGTTCTGGTATTTTGGGAGAGGGAGAAGAGCTTCCCTCTCTCCACTTTACTCATACCCTGCATTATTTTGTATGTCTCAATCATATCCCCCCTCAAGCGCCTTTTTTCCAGACTAAAGAGGCCCAAATGTTTTAGCCTTTCTTCATAAGGGAGGTGCACCAGCCCAGTGATCATTTTAGTCGCTCTCTTCTGCACCTTTTCCAGTTCCACTATGTCTTTCTTGAGATGCGGTGACCAGAATTGTACACAATACTCCAGGTGGGGCCTTACTATTGCTTTGTATAATGGCATTATAATGTTGGCTGTTTTATTTTCAATCCCCTTTTTGATAATCCCTAGCATGGAATTGGCCCTTCTTCACCGCTGCCGCGCATTGGGGAGACACCTTCATGGAGCTGTCCACCAACACACCAAGATCTCTTTCCTGATCCGTCACGGATAACTCAGAGCCCATGAGTTGATAGATGAAGTTTGGATTTTTTGCCCCAATATGCATTACTTTACATTTGGTTACATTAAAACGCATTTGCCATTTCTCAGCCCATTCCCCCAGTTTGGAGAGATCCTTCTGGAGCTCTTCACAATCTTCTCTGGTTTTTACTACACGGAAAAGTTTTGTGTCATCTGCAAACTTGGCCACCTCACTGTTTATCCCTGTCTCCAGGTCATTTATGAACAGATTGAAAAGCACCGGTCCCAGGACCGAGCCCTGGGGCACACCGCTTTTCACTTCTCTCCAATGTGAAAATTTCCCATTGACACCTACTCTTTGTTTCCGGGATCTCAACCAGTTCTCAATCCATAAGAGGACCTGCCCTCTTATCCCCTGACTGTGCAATTTTCTCAGCAGCCTTTGGTGAGGGACTGTGTCAAAAGCCTTTTGAAAATCCAGATAGACTATATCAACCGGTTCACCCAAATCCACGTGCCTGTTGACCTTTTCAAAAAATTCTAAGAGGTTTGTCAGACAAGATTTACCCTTACAGAAGCCATGCTGATTTTCTCTCAGCAAGGTTTGTTCTTTTATGTGTTTTAAGATTTTCTCTTGGATGAGGCTTTCCACCATCTTCCCTGGGACAGATGTAAGGCTAACCGGCCTGTAGTTTCCTGGGTCCCCCCTCCTTCCTTTTTTAAAAATTGGTGTGACATCTGCTATCCTCCAGTCCTCCGGCACTGTGGCCGTTTTAAGAGACAAGTTGCATATAACCGTTAGGAGATCTGCAATTTCATTTCTCAGTTCCCTAATAACCCTTGGGTGGATGCCATCTGGGCCCGGTGACTTGTTAATCCTCAATTTATCAATTAGTCCTAAAACCTCCTCTCTTTTAACCTATATTTGATTTAATTCTTTAGTCAGGAGGGGCGGCTGAGGCAGCGGAATCCGCTCAAGGTCCTCTGTCGTAAAGACAGACGCAAAGAAGTCATTCAATTTCTCTGCAATGTCCAAGTCTTCCTTAACCTCCTCTTTTCCTCCCTCACCATCCAGAGGGCCAACAGGTTCTCTGGCAGGTTTTCTACTTCTAACATATTTAAAGAAGCTTTTATTATTACCCTTTATATTGCTAGCCATTCGTTCCTCAAAGTCTTTCTTTGCCTCCCTTATCATCTTCTTACATTTCTTTTGCCAGAGTTTGTGTTCCTTTTTATTTTCCTCATTTGGGGAGGATTTCCATTTACAGAAGGACCTCTCCTTGTGCTTTAGAGCCTCTCTAACTCCACTCGTTAACCATGCCGGTGTCCTCTTGGACTTAAATGAGCTCTTCTTTCTTTGTGGTATGCACTTGTGCTGGGCCTCTATTATTGTTGTTTTAAACAGGCTCCATGCACTCTGAAGAGATTGGATTCTTCTAACCTTCCCCTTCAGTTTCTCTCTAACTAGTTTCCTCATCTGAGGGAAGTTTGCCCTTCGAAAATCAAGGGTTTTTATGTCTGATTTGGTTGACACTCTTCCTCCGACATGCATGGCAAAGGTAATTGCAGCATGGTCACTGTTCCCCAGAGGCTCAGTGACATCCACACCCCTGACCAGGTCCTGAGTATCACACAATATTAGATCCAGAGTTGCCTGTTCTCGGGTGGGCTCTGTGACAAGTTGCTCTAAGGCACAGTCATTCAGCAAGTCGAGAAACCCAGTTTCTCTTTCATGCCCGGAGCTCGCATTGGCCCAGTCAATGTGGGGATAATTGAAGTCCCCCATGATTACTATCCTATCCCTCTTAGCCACCTCCATGATTTCTCTCCTCATTTCAAGGTCCCCCTCAAGTTTTTGATCTGGTGGACGATAGAATACTCCAACTATCACATCACTCCTTGGACCTGGTAGTTTAACCCACAGTGATTCTGTGGTGGAGTCAGACCCTCTGTCCATCTCCATTCTGCTGGATTTTACCCCTTTTAGTTGTTCTTTAAAATATGGTTTTCTAAAGAAACATTGTGGGAGGTGGCAGTGGCTACAAGAGCAGGGGTAGAAGGTAGAAGGGTGATCATATGCCAGCCCTGGACCTTAGGAGGTTTCCCATCTGTGACGGATATGGATGATGGTGCGAAACTTAACGATACTAGGGTTAGGAGAGAACTGCTCTAGTTCCTAATGCTAGAATTCCTTCCCAAATTCACATCCAAAGCCTTAGTTGAAAGGTAACTTTTGGTCATCAAATGGTTGACTTGATGATACATCCAAAGTGGGCAAGTTTGGCTGAGATAATATTCTTAACAGCCTAACATGAGGCAAAAAAACAAAGAGTTGTTTACATCCAAAACCATAGTTTCGAGTGCAGCTGAAAGGGCTTCCGTCTGCTGAATCCCAAGAGGTGCCATCTGCCAAATGCTAACAGGTTCAACTTGGCACCCTTCATCCCAAGGGCACCTCTACAGAGCATCACAGCCTGTCTCTAAAAGCAGCTGTTTCTCAGATGACAGAGGAAAAGTTAGAGAATCTTTTTTTAAAGAATGTGAGAGGGTGACATTTTAGCCAAGGACGGAAGGACAAAGCTCACATAAACAGCAGGAGGAACATTAAAAAGTTTCACTCAAGCATCTTCCTTTCACCCGCACTACAATTTTTTTTTTTAAAAGAGAAAGGAGCAAACCACCACCACCACTCATTTTCCAAATATGCAGCACTTTTAGGGCTGCCTTGTGGCTAACCAAATACCTGCAAACGAAGCCACCATGAAGGAATACGACATAGGACAAAATAACATTGGCTTTCATGTAATAATATAGGATATTCCTAGTTATGAAACCCTACTGAGAAACTCCAATTGCTCATGGCTTCCCAAGGCATATCATGCCACAGGTATCATGTGCCCTCAAAATCAGCACTGCATTCTGTTGGGTTTGTAGATTTCTCTACAGTCTACAGAGAAACAACTTCTGTCCAAAATGTCCTAGCATTAACAGCGATATCTTGTAAGCCAACAATATCTCAAGTCGCATTTCCCCCCGTTCCTACTGCCCCTCCTCTACTTCACAACAGTCTTCTTTTCCATAAGTTCTGCTCAAGTCTTGTAAACTAACAACTGGGGCTTCCTATCTCATGTTAGGTCCTCCTCTTGTCTTACTTCTCCACCCTACTTTTCCCTAACAGATATAGGCGGTCCTTGTCACTTCTGTATTTCCATTATATGTACAGTTGACTCTCATATAACAAGTGGTTTGTTTAACAGAAAATCCACTTCAAGAAAAAAATTTCTGGAGATGGGGGAAATCACATAACAGAATCGCCTATGGGGTGAATCTGTACAACAGAAAAATGGCTGCGATTAGGGATTAATCTGTGTTCAATGCATTCCTATGGGAAATTTGTACAAAGGAAATTTGCTTAACATAATTTCATTTGGAACAAATTAATTCCTTTATACAAGGTACCACTGTACACAGTAGGACAGGCTCAATTGGCTCAGTTTTGCTCTAACAAAAGTTCTGGATTGTCTTAACTGAACACTCACTTTTCTGCCTTCTTGACTGTTGGTGGTATCTGTACAGCTCTCTTCCAACAGTATATTTCAAGTGACTGGTTTTTTGTCTATCTCTCTCTCTTTATTTCAAAAAGCAAGGGGGCATCTTATGGAAAACATGCACACAACACAGAGTTCATGGAGCTTTTGGTCCAACGCTACATTTCTTCTGCCTAACTCAAAGAAAGGGATTGAAAATTGTGGCGTAGCTTTCCAGTCTGCCTTCTGTACAGCAAGCATGTCAACATCAGCTTGGATAAAAAAAAATTTAAGGGTCTGTATGCTTCTCCACTGTACGTGTTGTGCCGACCCACACCTTTGTTCCACCATTACATTAAGTCCAAAACAGTCCTTCAAAGGAGTTTGGCACAGAAGGACAACATTCACATCCCAGCTGTTCCCACTTCTGTCTTCTCCCAGTCACCATATCACGGATCAGCGGCTCATTGTCTGGGATCCTCTACCACTGGGTAATTCTATAGGAGGGCAATTCCTGATTGAATTTGTGGGTAGCATATGCATATTTAAACTCCCATTTTTAAAAGAAATCCAAATCTTCAAAAACTTCTTGTTTATGAATGTAGGATATTGTCCGTCTACCCACTATTCAAAAACCAGGAGATGGCCTGATAAAGGGGCCTGCATTGCAGGAGAAGGGATGCCAAGCTTTACATAGCAAAGGGAAGCCTGAGCATTGACAAAACATAAGAACTTACGAAGAGCCCTGCTGGATCAGGCCAAAGGCCCATCTAGTCCAGCTTCCACTTTTTCCTGTATCTCACAGTGGTCCCACCAGATGCCTCTGGGAACACACGAGACTAGATCTCTGTGTCTCCTGATCCCACTCCCCTGCATCTGGCCCTTGAAAGACCCTGGTTTTAAGCCTGGGGATGACACATCTCCATCATGGCTTGTCACCTGTGATGGACTTTTCCTCCAGGAATCTGTCCAATCCCCTTTTGAAGGCATCCAGGCTAGATGCCATCACCACATGGCAACACCAATGGCAACAGTCAAGATGGCTGACAGGATCCCCTCTTGTGCTCACTACCATTCACACTGGTTGAAAAAGAGCCCTGACAATTGCTTTGTGTTTGGGAAAGAAGTGGTTAACTGATGAAAAAAGGAGCCACCTTCTGGGGTGTCCCCTGGTGTGGTGTCACTTTGTGAATGGGTGTGAGCAGAAAAGCTCCTGTACTAGGAAAATTCCCACCTCCACTGCAGGGAAGGAAACATGGACTAGCTCTGTGAGTTACACCCATGTACACCCCACCTCAACCCCAGCTGTACCCCTTGCCTTTGGAAAATTCTTGTAGACAGCTTCTGTAACAGATTAAAGCTACCTTATTCCCACTTGGTTGGAAAAAGACAAAGACTTTACCAAGGACATATCGGACGGCACTACAAAACCTCCTTTTCATTCTGTTGAAAAAAATATGAAAGAATCAAGGCCTTTCTTGTCTCTTGCACATTTGGCATTGCTTCCTTGGTCTAACACTGGATTTATCCTGCTTTGTCCCAAAGCTTCCCTTCTTGGAACTGTGTGGGCTGAAAAGGGTTACCACTTATTTTATTTTTATTTATTTATTTATTTATTTTTACAACTTATATGCCGCCCACTACCCAAAGGTCTCTTTTGACTGCATTGTTTGATCCTCTCTGATCCCTGTTGATTCTGCTCAGAAATCGGTACAGAATGCTTCCTTTTGATCCCCTACTGTTTTCTTCCTGTATATATTCAATGCACAAAATGATGTCTTTCTGGAGAGCCTCTCAGATGCTTTGATACAACTGAGTCTTAAGCACCTCTCCCTCCTTGGCGCCCAACGTATGCCCCCTGCAAGAAGAGACCTGCCGTGGCCTATAACAGCCTCCTCTCCTTTACTGGCAAAAAGATATTGGGCAATGTGTAACCGCAGGATCCTCTCCCACTGATATAGTATCCGTTCATTCAAAGGGCTTATGGACAAATGTTATTTTTAAAAAAATATATATTGGCGACAAAAATTGTGTTGCATCACTTGACCTGTTGTAAGGCCAGCAGCATGCCTTAAGGCAGCTACTTGTTGCAGATGAACATCTCACCACTTGGATATTTAGGTGCACCCCACGCCAATGCGTTGGCACACACCCTAAAAGCTAAGGGAAGGACTCATTAACTGGGAAGCCACTGGGAGTTACGCTGCTTGCTCTCCTCAGGTGTAAATGAGCAACAGAACTTTGGCCAATGCGATTACAGTAGTGCTCTCAAGAAACTAAACAGCCAATCAACAAGAGGATGGCCCAGCTAAGGAGAGGATCAGGACCAGAGTCAGGGGTGTGCCTTCATTTGAAGGACAAAGGACACTCCTTCAGTGACAAAGAGGTGCACATCTTGGACCGAGAAGACTTGGACCAAGAAGATAGGTAGTTTGAGGGAGCGGTCAGGAAGGCCATTCATGTATAGAAAATCCCTCTCTCAGCAGGGGTGGAGGATTTAGGCACAATCTGTCTCCTATTTATCATGCTCCCCTATCCATCTATACCTAGAAGAAAATCAGGACCACTTCACTAATCCTAATGACCCATGCTTAATGGGTGTGGGAAGGGCTGCAAAGGTGTGACTTTCACACATGACTTGTCCATCTAATGACCCTCTTCAGACCAGAGCTAAGTGAAACCAATGTGGGGTTTCCTGTCAACCTTCCTCAGACTGAAGAAGCTACTGGGATAGGTTGCGAAATGTTTTGATCTAACAAGAAGAGTTCAGTCTCCATGAACCAACTTCTGTATAACCTCACCTGGATGACGGAGAATCTTCACAGCCATAAAACAGTGACTGGGATTAGAATTTCATCTGAAAAAGAAACCAGGAGAATTAAAAAAATCTTCATCTGGCACCAAAAGTACGAACAGGTTAGCAAAAGTGTCGGCTCTAAAGAGACTAGCCTTGCACTTGAAGAGATCCTCTCTTTGATGGGTAGTCAAGTTCACACCTGAACCTAAAGAACTGTCAAGAGGAGGCAGCAAGCAGAGACCCTTGACCCTGGCCATCAACAATCAGGAGCGCCTGGACAGCTGAGTGGGCAGCAGTTCTATCATCCCTCAACGCTAACTACACTCGCTAGGCCAGATGGGAATTGTAGTCCAAGGATCACAAGTTTGCCTCTGACCTCCACCTGGGTATTGAGGAGCTGTGCAAGAATTCTTCCACAGATACACATGGATCAGTGGAGTATTCAGACCCTCCCTGTTGCTCAAGTTCATTTTTCAAATCATTATTACCCCTTAGCGCAGTCCCTGCTGCCAGCGTTGCAGTGCTCCAAGTGCCTGTTTTATCTGCCACTAGCACGGCTGCTGGTGCTACTCTTCCTAGCACTACCGGGAGCCAAATTACATTTAGTATCAGTGTGGTCAGAGTCTTGGGCCAGGGCTCAAGTGGCTTGGGTCCAAAACCCCACTCAGCCACAAGAGCTCTCCTGGGGTGACCATGGCCACCCACTTCTTGAACATCTCACATACCTCAAAACCCTTCCCAAGAAAGAAGTTCAATATTTTGTTTTGCTTCAGCAAAATGGCTTGTGAAACAAACCACAAACAAGCCCAGTGTATCGGAGTTTTTTGTTTGTTTGTGGTTCATTTCACTTCCATCTCTACAGGCAAGCCTATGCCAACTAAAATTTGCTAGCCTTCAAGGTACCACAAGACTCTTTGTTGTGTTTGCTGTAACAAACTAAGCCCATAACCCCCTCCCCTAAGTAGCCCTGGTTACTGCGCTTGATACCTTATGGTCTGTTACTATAGCTATGCTTCACAAATGTGAGGAGAGGGAAAGGATTTTCAGTGAACCCATTCCATCCGTCCTACACAAGCAGAGATACAAACGCCTTTAAGGTGTTCAACTGCATTTCCCTGAATGGCCCAGCCTGCATGTCAATTTTCCCTGTTGGCTAGAATATTGAGAGAGGTGCAGTTAAATAAAAAAAAATCTGTTGGCATCTCATAAGAACATAAGAACATAAAAAGAGCCATGCTGGATCAGGCCAAAGGCCCATCTACTCCAGCTTCCTGTATCTCACAGCGGCCCCACCAGATGCGTTTGGGAGCGCATGAGACTAGATATCTGTCTCCTGATACCACTCCCCTGCATCTGGCCCTTGAAGTACCCTGGTTTTAAGCCTGGAGATTACACATCTCCATCATGGTTTGTAACCCAGGTGTGTGGGGCTTCTTTGCACGCCATTAAGAGCAATGCAAACTTTGTACAGCAACCAGATGCTGTTTTAGCGCCTGTTTTGCAGCCAAACAACTAGCACCATCTTGTGGCTATTCTGTCATCTTGCACTGACGCTCTGGGGAAAGGCAACCAGAGGAGATACAGAAGAGGACCCAGTTGTCTGTATCTCCTCGTAGCAGCCTTCCCTTTCAAAATCATTGGGTGCAATGGTTAACAGGTATGTCTATGGCTCTTCTCTATTGAGGCAGAAGTACATCTTGCAAGATGAACACCGTAAGAGCAGGATATTTGAGCACGCCAGGAGGTCTCGGAGCAATACTACCAGCAGGTAAGGCTTCCTTTAAGAAAGACGTCTTCCCGGGTCCCTCAAGGCAGAGGGGTCAATACTGAGGGACCAAAGTCCAAGGAATCTATGCTTAAATATTTGAACGGATGTCATATTGAAGAAGGAACAGGTTTGTTTTCCATGGCTTCAGAGACTAGGACTCGGGGCAATGGTTTCAAACGACAGGAGAAGAGATTCCATTTGAACGTTAGCAAGACCTTCATGACGGTTAGAGCTGTTCGGCAGTGGAATAATATGCTGCTCCAAAGGAGGGTGGTGGAGTCTCCTTCTTTGGAGGTTTTTAAGCAGAGGCTGGATGGCCATCTGTTGGATATACTGTGATGGGGGTTCCTGCATGGCAACGGGTTGGACTGGATGGCCCTTGAGGTCTCTTCCAACTCTAGGATTCTATGAATCCGACCTCTGCAGGAATCGACAGCCACATCAGAGCAGTGAATTAGTAGTTCCAGGGGTGATCACACCTCCTGGCCAGGAGGTCACACTGACAGAGGCCCTTTCAGAAACAACAGCGGCGCCTCTCAAGCTAACTCTAAGGTGTCAGAAATACGCTCAAAAATTGAAAAATCTTAGTGCCAGCGTAGAATTTAAATAGCATTCCTAGAAAATTTAAAGGCCACAGTTCTGCATTACCAGCTTAGTCGACTAGGAAGTGAACCAAAGAACTGCTGATTAAAACAAAAAATATTACCAAAGAAGGATGCTGGGGCTGGGCTGGGGCTGTATCCCTGCAGACAAAAATAAAGCCTCAGTGGCTTGGTAGAGGAAACTCTTTAAAATGTTAATCAGAGATGGGAAACGGTCTCAAATAATGGCAGAAATAGGGTCAGAATCCTAAACACAGCTTTTCAGTGACTGGTGTGTGGAGGACAAAAATAACTTTTATAATAATCACTGCAAATAAATAGAAGAGAACAACAGAGAGGGAAAACAAGAAATCTCTTGCAAAAGAAACAAGAAATCAAATGGAAATTTAAGGCTGGATGAAGAACGTTTGCACAGATCAAGTGAAGAGAAGATGAAAAGAATGTCCAGCATTTAAGATGTACACATATTAGACAGAGAAGAGAGGTGGTTTGAGAGTGGGGTCAGGGAAGCCATTCATGTGTGTATTGAAAAACCCTCTCTCAACAGAGGTGGGAGGGCCCTCAGGCACAATCTGTCTGATATTTATCAAGATGCCCTTTCATCAATCCCCAGACAAATCAGAAGCACTTCACACCACCACCAGCAAGGCCATAGCTAATGAACTATACCTAATAGCATAGGTGTTGGGAAGGGTTGCAGAGGTGGGACTTTCACACACCCCAGGCCATTATCCACCTAAAGAGCCTATTCAGACCACTGTCCACTTAATGAGCCTTTTCAGACCAGGGTGATGCGAAATCAAGGTGAACTATAAATTGTAGGCCTCACCACTAACTTTCCTCAGACTGATGAAGCTGCTTGGATGAGCAGCGAAACATTTCAGTCTCTCAAGAAAAGAAGTCCAGTTACCATATAGTGTGGTATACAAATCCAATAAATAAATAAATTATATGGAAGAGATATACAAGTTATGGCTTTTTGGAAAGGATGCTATGTAAACATGATATTGATCCCAGCAGATCCATGCCTTTGATACAGTACATGTATTTGTGCCAGGGCAATGCCATGCAGAGAGGAAAACTTTATTTTTATGGATTCCTTTAGGGGCATGCATGGTATATGTGTGATCTGGTTGTGATCAAGGTGGTGATGTAGCACATACTGTTTGATAATGATCCATGCTTGGGACCCCATGTGTTTACTGCACTGTGGAGCCATGCGCTGATGGGCATGTGATTTCTGCTGTGCAATCTGTAGGCAGATATGGAGCCTATGATGGGAGAGTGATTTGGGGGTAATCTTGGAGGGGGGAAACAGGTAGATCTGTGTACTGGATCTGTTTTGGGACCACTGTGGACCCATGTGCTGACATACCCATGATTTCTGTGGCCTCTTTAGTCGGCAGAAATATGATCTATGAAATGAAATTGATTTGGGGAGTATTCCATTTAAAAATCATATGAAACCATGTGGATCTGTGACCCGGATCCATGCTTTTGCACCACTGCAGAGCCATGCAGTCGAGAATCCATGATCGTTGTGGTTGTTTTGGGATCTAGATGTGATCTAAGCAAGGATTTCATGTAAAAACACTATGAAAAAAGTCACCATTTTTATTTATGTATTTTGAGTCTTTTTACCCTGCGTTTTTTAAGGAGAAAAGCAGGGTAAAAATAGTCAAAAGTAAATTTAAAAAAAAATAAAGTTACAAGGATCCGTTCTTGATTTCAAAGACCCGCCTTTTTACTTTCTTCACTCTTGTGGTGTTTTTTTTTGTGGTGTTTTTTTGCTTTGCGTGTTTCTTGCGGAAATGCTTGCAACAGACCAACCCAGGGATCTGGCTGCCGCGCATGCGCAAGCCCTTTAATGAAGCTTTCCCCACCGAGGAACCGGCTTATCCGCCTCCGGTGGGGGGGCGGGTGGGGGAGAGAAGGGGGCGGGGCCAACCCCAGGAAGCCCTTGCTCGCGTCACGCCAGCCAGCCCCGCCCCTCTCCCCTTTCAGTTTCAGCCGGCTTTGGCCCCGCCCTTTCGAACGTTGCCACTCCCAGCTCCGGGCATGACCCGTCCGATTCCCATTGGCTATGCAAATCCGAGAGGGGCGAGGGCGGCCAATGAGCGGCGGCCACGGCTCTTCCCGGAGGGGCGCGGGTAGAGGAGCGGGTGCCGGGAGGGGGGGGAGGAGCAAGAGGAGTGGGGGGGGGGGTGTTGGAGAGACGGGCGAGGGGCGGCTTTCGGGTTCGGAGGTTCTTAAAGGAGGAAGAGGAGGGCGCGCGCGCGCGAGATCGGCGAGATGGGGGCGACCGGACGGCGTGGGTTCTTGCTGGGTAAGCAGGGGCGCCGCCGGATTTTTTGGGGGGGGGCTGCTGGGAGGGAGGGAGGAGGGGGTGCTCAGTTCCTTGCAAGGAGTGGGATTAGCATGGGAAAGGCATTGTTGCAATGGGGGGGGGCGGAATGGAGGAACCCAGGCCGAGGGGGAGGGGTGGGGGTGGGGGTGGGGGGGAGAAATCGGGTCTAGCATCCAGACGAGACACCGATCTGGGTTATAAATATAAAAAGCACACCCACGATAGATAGATTTTGTGTGTGTGTGTGTGTGTGCTTTTGCAGGCACACGTGCGAGCACACGCACTAGATAGATTTTGTGTGTGCTTTTTTACACACACACACACACACACACACACACACACACACACACAGAGAGAGAGAGAGAGAGCCCTCTCTAGATGCCCTGAGCACATCTGATCTCGCCTGATCCTGGGCAAAACCACTCCAGTATTCCTGCCAAGAAAACTCCATGGACATGGGGGTCACGACTGTAATGACACAACACAACACACATAAAACCACCACTGCCTCTGCCCGTGAAGGCACCAAGGCTCCTCCGAGATCCTTTTTTCATCCCATAGGAATGCATTGGAAACAGAGTGATCCCATTTTTATCTTGTGTACAGTACAGATTTGCCCCCTAGGCGATTCTGTTCAGCAAATTTCCCCTATCTCCGGAATTTATGTTGCACACATGTTATGTTCTACAAACCCTTTGCTATACAAGGGTCCACTGTACTTGGATGGGTGACCACCCGGGAATGCCAGGTGCTGGAGGCGCCTGGAGTAGGAACTGGCAAGCCACTCCAGTATCCCTGCCAAGAAAACTCCATGGACATGGAGTCACGAAGAGTCGGTCATGACTATCATGACACAACAACAGTTTATCTACATCCGTGCACACAGAGTTGAGGATCACAGTGGATCTTCTGCCTCTGGTGTTCCTGCTGCTGCTGTCTTTGGGGCTCAGATCTGAACCCCTGTTCCAAAGGATAGGGATCTGGCCTTGCAGATCCATTCAGATGGGATGCTGGTGGGAGGAGGAGGAGGAGGAGGAGCCTTGGGAGATGCAAGGATGGGGTCTGACCTGGTGGCCTACTGCCAGTTTTGGCAACCTTCCTGTAAGGTAGCCTAGCCAGAGAGTCAGTCCCAGGTTTGTGGATAGGTCAGGGTTTGAACCTAGCCCATCGCTAACCACTAGGTCACACTGGCTCTCATACTTGTGGGTGCCCTTCCCCCTCCTGGAGTCACAAAGTGTGTTCTGCTTATATACCGCCCCATACTACTACAAGTAGTCTCTGGGCGGTTTACAATTTTAATTACGGTATGCAGGCTACACATTGCCCCCCCCCCGGCAAGCTGGGTACTCATTTTACCGACCTCCTTAGGATGGAAGGCTGAGTGAACCTTGAGCCTGCTACCAGGGATTGAACCCCAGGTCGTGAGCACAGTTTTACCTGCAGGACAGGCATTGAACCACTGCGCCACGAGGCTTCAGTCTCCTGCTGAAGCTGAATATGGCTAAAGGTTCCAGGCAGCCAAAAGCAACAATTTAAAACGGCGGAATTCCCTGCCACAAGAGGTAGAAATGGCCACCAACCTCAGTGGCTTTTAAATGCATATCAATCAAATTGGCACTTTGTTAACACATTGCCTCCTAGTATATGCATCAGTTCTGATTGCATTTGACAAATAATATTGTTACTTGTGGAATTAAGTTCATTATTTGGGATTATGTATTTATAGTATTGCCCTGCCCATCCAGTGGTCAAGCCTCTACTCTGGGCAGGTTTACGAGCATAATCAGTTCTGGAAACACACTCATAAATAAAAATCATAGAATCATAAGCGTTGGAAGAGACCTCGAGGGCCATCTAATCCAGTGTTTTTCAACCTTTTTTGAGCAAAGGCACACTTGTTTCATGAAAAAAATCACGAGGCACACCACCATTAGAAAATGTAAAAGAATTTAACTCTGTGCCTATATTGACTATATATAAAGTAATTCTCTTGAATAGGAATCAAATAAACACAAAGTATTTTATAATTACTTTATTATGAAATAGTAAGTAAACAGAAATATGAAAAATTATAAAATACTTTATTCAGTGCGCAACCTGGGCCTGTTTGGCTGAACACAAAGCTGATATTCTTCAGCTTTTCCAGTGGCACACCAGGCAACATCTCGCGGCACACTAGTGTGCCGCGGAACAGTGGTTGAAAAACACTGATCTAATCCAACCCCCTGCCATGCAGGAACCCCCATCACAATATTTCCGACAGATGGCCATCCAGCCTCTGCTTAAAAACCTCCCAAGAAGGAGAGTCCACCACCCTCCTTTGGGGCAGCATCTTCCACTGCCAAACAGCTCTAACCGTCATGAAAAATACTCATAGTAATGTCTCTTAAGACGAATTTAATTAGTTCTACTAGTAGTTTTGTTTTATGAAAAATTTGTCTTGCAAAACACGGTTTCTCATAGGAATGAATGGGAGATTGATTAATTCATTCTGAAGCCTAGTAAAAGACAGAAACACCATTTTAAAATTTTTTTAAAAAAATCTTTATAAAGTGCATTTTAAAGACATGAACACTGTGCAAGGACTTTATTAATCAAGCATAAACATTCCAAACACCACACATTAATTTTTCAAACATGCTACAGTATAGTACAGTACATTTCAGTGACATTTCAAGTATATAGCTGCAAGCTTTAAAACATCACACAGCAACTTTTAAAACATGGCAAACTTTAATTGTTCTACATTTCTACAGTACAGTACAGAACATAAACATTTTCAAATGTTTGTGAAATCGCTGGAAAAAATGCAACCAACTCCTTCCACATTCGATGCCCCATGCAGCTCACAAGCCACTGGGCCGCTATGCATCCTGGGAGTGTTTTTTTTTTTAAATCATAATTTTATTTGTCTTACAAGGCATCTCATAGGGAATTTTCATTATGTGAAGCAACCCTATTCCTGGAAAAAAATTTCATCTTACAAATTTTTCGTATTGCACGTCATTTTTCTTAAGAGGTATCACTAAAGCAAATTTCCCCATAGGACGTAATGGAAACGTAGATGATTCGTGCCGGGCCCCCAGTTTCCATTATTTCCCATGGGGAAATTTGCTTTGGCCGGGAGTTGGCAGCTGAGACCTGCAGCGAGGGCTGGAGGCCGGGCGCAGGCCCACCACGAAAATACTTGTAAACCAAGGTACTTGTAAACTGAGGTACCGCTGTATTCGAAAAAGTCTGGGGTAGTATATGACGGAGTAGCTGTAGCTATGGCATTTGCACAGCACCACCTTTGGGCGTGGTAGATATCTGCATGGAAAAATTAAATTGACCATCCCCAAAAAGTGTCCAGTGAACTGGCTGAAGTCCCTTCTACTCTGGGGACTGTCGTTGCAAGGATCCATCCTGGAACGACCAAACGAAAGGGAAGGGTGGGGTATCTAGGCCAGTGGTTCTCAACCTGTGGGTCCCCAGATGTTCCTGGACTGCAACTCCCAGAAGCCTCCACCACTCACTGGGTTGGAAAGGATTTCTGGGAGTTGCAGTTCAGCAACATCTGGGGACCCACCTTTTTTGCAAGCTCTTGACTCCTGTTTCATTCCCTAGGCACAGTGAGCTGCACCCTCTTTCTGGCCGTCAACAGCTTGTACTCGTCCAGCGACGACGTGATAGAGCTAACGCCCACAAACTTCAACAGGGAGGTCATTCAGAGCGACAGCTTATGGCTAGTAGAATTCTATGCTCCATGGTACGTCTTAATGAACCCACGCCTTTCAGGCATTAAGTAGTGCCCATCTGATACTTGCCATCTTTGTTTCTAGCCAGTCACCTGTGAAGAGGTCATTGCGTCCTGGTACAGGACGTCTCGCCAGAACTGTTCTTGTAATTACGGTACTAGTCTCCGTGTCAATGGGGAGAAGAGCATTAAATATACCCCAGATACTGACCCGGCTGTTGGCTGTGGTCCTTCGGCAGCTGCATAGGTAACATTAACTGAAGAGGCTTTGCATGGGCCAGCATCCTCTGTTCAATTGGGATAGCCGTTCCTGTCAGGTCCCCAGCCATGTAAAAATGGCAGAACATGCAGACTTAGAGCTGCTGGTAATGATGGACCACAAGTCCATTGAGTCTACAGAGGGCAACAACCCTTTTTCTGTTCCTGTTTGCTGTACATTTTGGATAGGGATGCCTGCTCATCCCTAGAGCTTGTGTTTATCTCAGCTACGATGTCTTAACGGTAGTTTTGTGCGTTCTTGGTAGTATAAGGTTACGAATGGATGAGACGGATTTGATTTGTATGCCACCCCATTAGTGCAAAGCACTCTTCTGGGTGGTTTATAGTAAACAGTAAAACACGGCAACCAGGAAGTTATGTAAAACCAATCAAGAGATAAATGCTAGAAGAGGCGTGATTTCAAGTGCAGGGCATAAAAATCAGGCCGGGTTGTGTTGGAAGGCTTCCCTGTAAGGCCACGTCTTCAGAAGCCTCCCATCTAGACAGGGTGGCAACCTTGGGTCTTTTTCACATCTCTTTGCCTAAGTGGCTCTTCTTTTACACCAAATGAAAAATAAACTGGTGGTTCGTGCCCTTCTCTAGTTCTTGTTGTTCTTGCTGACATAGAATACCTACCCATGCTAAAAGTTCCTAAGGATCTCTGTCTTTAGTAAACAGAAACTCCTGAGATGCTACATCCAACAGCTGTGTTGGAGCCAAACCTGTTGAATTTCTGCCTATTAAAAAAGTGTGGCTCTTTTATGGAGGTAGATTTGGGTCTTTTTCAGAGGAGGCACCTCAGTGTGTAGAACCGCCCTTGCTTGGGTGACTCTGGGTACCAAAATGCTTAGCACATTTGAGCAGAGATGGGTGTTTCATTTCGCAATGGGACTGGTTCCGAAATGAAACATGCCAGCATATCTGGCACTCGGAATCCATTCCCACTCTCCAGAACACAGTCAGCCACTGTTTTACCTTGCTCTGTTTCACGCTGGGCGAAAATCCAACCAAGAAACAGCCTCCGATGCGTCATCTTTCCCTCTCTCTGGTGCTGGCCAATTAGGTGCTGTGCAAGAACTTGCATCATCCCACCTCCATGTCTGATTGGCCAGCCTCAGGGAGAGGGAAAGGTGACACCACAGAGGCTGCTTCCTGGTTGGAATTTTGCCGAGTACGAACTACAACAAGGTAAGACAGTGGTTGATTGTGTTCCGGAAGGTGGGACTGGTTTCCGAGTGCCAGCTGTGCTGGCGTGTTTCATTTTGGAACCAGTCCTCTTCCGAAATGAAACGCCCATCTCTAGATTTGAGGCTTGTGACAGAACCAGTGGGGTTGTGTAAAATCCATTCACGGTTTGTTACGAGGTTGAATGGTCTGTTCTAGGCACAGGGGGACTGCCATTGGTGCTTGAGTATGAGAAGAGGTTTGTCTGGCTTAGTATAAATGCACTTCTGTTCATCTTTTAATTTCTTCTTCTTCTTTTTTAACCCTGAAAGGTGTGGCCACTGCCAGAGACTAACACCAGAGTGGAAGAAAGCTGCAACAGCCCTGAAAGTAAGCAACCCTACAAAGGAAAAGTCACTCGAGTGTGTCGGACCGTTGGGTCTGTATAAGTCAAAAGTGTCTGCATGGATTGACCGCCGCTTGGGAATTTTGGGGCACAAATTTGGCCCAGTGGGTGCTCCCTTGCTGTAACCTCCTAGCTAAACATTTATGCCTCAGTTCAGATGGAGTGTGTGTCTGTGTGTGTGTGCGTACACACACACACGCACACGCACGCACACACGTGTATGTAGGGATTGACCGAGGGCTTCCTTTCCCTTCCTTTTACATGAAGTGCAAGCCGGGGCGCCGTGGTGTGAGCGTGCCCTGCCGGCTAGGTTTCCATTTCTGGTTGGTAGGGAGTCGTGAGATCATGGTTCAGAAGTCCCAGGGGAGCTGTGGTCGAACTAACTGGCAAGTCTCTTGCTGCTTTGCACACAAAGACTGAGAGGGAGCCCATTTTCCTGTCCCAGCCGCCTGTAGATTTAATGAACCAGGAGCATCGTGCTTCAGCTAGACTTCTTGTAACGATTTTATGCTGAATGGAGCTTTATATTTTTTCCTCTTCGGCACAGTCTGGACTCTGTGTTCTAGTAAAAATGACACCTTGTTTCTTGTTGTCAGCCACCCAGCGTGGCCAGATGGGTGGGGTATGCATAAATAAGTAGTAAATACTGGATCTCTGGTTGCATTCTATCTCATGTGTTTACTGTAACCACATTTGATTGTCTAGTCCAGGCATGTCCAAAATCAGGCCCGGGGGCCAAATGTGGCCCGTTTTCAAATTTTGAGTGGCTCACGGCCTCTTTTCACCTGCTCAGACTGTCATGCATCCCCGCCAGCTGGCCCTTTCCCATACTGGATGGAGGCATCAGCTTGCAGTTTTATGGTTTGCCTGCCCTCCATGCCTCTGTCCATCCCCCCAGCCACCTGCCCAGCCTACCCACCCCCGGCTCCGTTGCTGCAGCATCCTCCCTTCCTCCTTGCATGTTATAGAGACTTGTCCAAAGTCCAGCCTGGGGGCCAAATGCGACTGAATGGTCAGCCCCCACACATTTTCACCTCACCAAATCTGGCCCTCCTTGCAAAAAGTTTGGACACCCCTGTCCTTGGATCACTCAACTTTTAAAAATATACAGTTAACTAAACAGTTGTTATAGCTCTAAACATTTGTTTATTAAAAATATTTCTGTCCTGCCTTTCTCCTCAAGAGAAACCGAGGCAACTTACAACAATTAAAAGGCAGGATTTAAAGCTAAAAAAAGAGTATTCACATATTTCAAAAAGAATTAAACGAGTATTATATTTACAACAGTCAGTCAAATCTCTACTAAAGACACAAAGGAAGCACCACCGTGATTTAAAAAAAAATGGTGTGTTTTAAAAAGTGATGGTAAAATTTATCCATATCTGGATGTATACGTAATTAATTGATGAATGAATCATGAATTCTGATCGCTCAAGAAAGATTTCCTTAATTAAATGACAGCCTTCATTGCACTAGATATTTAAAATCTGTATGGTTATAACTATGAGAGAAGCTTGCCTGAGAGAGGCACTTGGCTGTGCGTAGACAAGTAGAACGTGGCAAAATGATTGCCCAGCGGTAGGAGCTGGGTTGAATTTGGGGCTCTTCTGTGAGAACATATGTCTTGGCAGATCCATCAGTAATTGCTGCCATGAAGCTTTGCCCATGTGCTGGCACTTTTATGAAATGGTATGATGGCCATTTAATTACAGGGGATGGAGGGATCAGGTGTGTTTGGAAGAACCTTTGGGATCGGTTGAGTACAGTGGAACCTTGACTTACATCCTGCTTGACTTGCATCATATTTGACTTGCAGCAAGAAGGGGCCTGTTTGACTTGAGTCACAGGCTTTGACTTACATCTCGGAGCCCCGGCGCAAGGCACCAGAATCGGGCGGCAGCCACAACCCAGCATCGCGGCTGCCGCCTCCAAACTGCTCCTGCCTTCTTCCCCTCCTCCGGCAGCGGTGGCTTCGGCGAGGCCAGCTCTGAGCACCTGGAGATGGTCCTCAGCCTCACCGAAGCTGCCGCTGTGGCCGGAGGAGAAGAAGGGCCGGGAGCTCGGGGCTGGCCTCGCTGGTTAGACAGTCAGCTCAGTCTTGTAAAAAATCTGGCTGCAGAAGTCTGGTCCACAATGGAAGCATTTTAGTTGGGGAGCTGTACAGTTGTGGGACTCTAATGGTAAGCATAGAGTTGTTCAGAACTTGGAACGTCAGGTTGAAAATCAGTAAAACTTAAATGCTAGACATTGTTGCTATGAACATTAAAAAGTGGAGGCATATAACTTGTGGACTATAATTCCACTGCCTCCTGCTCTCTTTGAAGAGACATTTCATTTACATCTCCGGAAGGAATCTCCTGTCCCAGTCAAATGTGTGTTAAATTGCTGTTTTCGGGGGTCTTTTTCATCATCTGGATTAATCCACTTTCCCATTACTTTCTATGGGAAACGTTCGTTTGACTTAAGTCATGTTTGACTTATGTCTAGACCTCTGGAACGAATTAATGACGTAAGTCAAGGTTCCACTGTACATTAATCGGAGCCACATGCTTGGAGTCTTTGTGGCTTGGCTAAAACCATTGTTTAAGATTTGCTCGGAATCGGATTCGTCTCCTGTGAAGTTGAATGAAGCTACTTTTTCTATGAACTAGAAATAGTTCCTAGGTAAAGGCAGTTAACAAACCAAAAAAAAAAGGTGGCAGTTTTGGAAACGTGATTGGTAGGAGTCTTCCTGATGCATTACAGGGGTGCCTCCTACGACGAATTTAATTGGATCCAGGGGTCCATTCATTTTATGGAAAATAATTAAGTTAAGATGCACAGTTTCCCATAGGAATGCATTGAAAACCAATTAATCTGTTCCAGAGGAACGGATTACAGTATATTGGTTTTCAATGTGTTCCTATGGGAAGGCTGTCCCAAACCTCCTGAATCAACTGGCAGCCAAGGGCTGTGGATCAGCCTTCAGTTGCTGGTTGATTGAGGGGGTTTACCCCCAACTCTACAAAAGGGGGGGGGAAGCTTCTCCCCTTCTTTGCTGGCTTCGGGCAGGAGAAAAGCTTCCCCCCTTTTGCTGGCTGCCCCAACCCAGTTTTTTCCTCCTCAAACCCAAGAGCAGCATTACAGCTGAAGCCAAGAGGAGGGAAGGGCTGAAACTTGCACAGCTCTCCCGGAGGTCGGGGGTGGGTGGGTGGCAGAGGAGGCAAAGTAACCAGTTTTCCAGCTGGAAAACAAGACAGCCAAGTGGGAAGAGGAACCGGAGGCACCAGGGCCACTATTTAGCTCGGGGGGGGGGAGGGAGAGAGCGGGAGCCCAGGACACGTCCTCTCTGCATAGTGAGTGAGCGGAGGAAACAATGCCACCAAGGGCAGGGAGGGAGAAAGAATGGGAAGGGGGGAGGCACAGGTGGAGAGGTGCAGCGGGCTGCAGCCAGCGACTTCCGCCCTCCCAAGCTGCTGGGCAAGTATATCCATACCCGCAGCCGGGCAAAGCCGAGCAGCTCTGCAGGGCTCTCTTGCTGCCCACCCTGCCTTCGCGTCATTTGAGTGGCACGGAGCCCATCCGCACACAACTTAGGCGCTGGCTTGTTCCGCAGCGGCCGCTTCGCCACCCCCCGGGAAGTTACCGCTGCCGTGCCTGGGTTTATGGAGCCAAGGCGAAGGGGAGGCAGCCCCTGGTGTGTTGTGCAAGCCGCGGCCTCCCCTTCGCCAGGAGCCCTTTAAATGGCGGGAGAAGAGTTGGCAGATCCGTGCTTTTCCAACCCTGTAGCACCTGCAGATCGGGTGCCACGCGGTCGGGAAAGCCAGGATGGAAGACCAGGCTTTTGAATTTTGCGCACCCATAACCCCCTTGTGTTGAAATTCAAACGCCTGCCTCGTAAGCTGGATTTTTCGCAAGACCTCCGGTAGGCAAATCGTCGTCTTTCGCAAAATGCTTTATGGGGCGTTTGTCTTGTGAGGTGCCACTGTACATCCGTTTGAGGCAAAGTTCAGTGTGTATGTTCAGCAAAACATACCCACCTCCAGAAACGTGGCCCCTTCATTTTATATCTGTTGCATGTTCCTTAAATTTGTTAGTCCTAATTAACCTAAACATTTTCCTTTCTTCCAGGGTGTTGTCAAAGTAGGGGCGGTTGATGCAGATAAACATCAGTCGCTCGGTGGTCAATATGGCGTCAAAGGGTTTCCTACAATCAAGATATTTGGTGCCAATAAGAACAAACCAGAAGATTATCAAGGTATTTTTTAAGTAATGCATTGTCTCTAAACCTGGTGGGAGTCGGCTGTAATTTACAGATAAATGTGTAAAAAAATAAAACCTTTTAGGTGTTAAGGTGTTTCTCGGCTCTCATTGATTTTGCAGCAGCAGGCCAACAGCTGTCACTTTGTGAATTCCTTAAGTCTCCATGACTCTTGTGTGCTTAATGAATGACCACCTTAAGTGTAAACCTCCTTCTTGATGTTATGTGGTTGGTCTAGTGGAAAGACATCTAATATGTCTGACCTTTTTATGTAATGTGGTTGCTAGGAAAAAAATAAGTTGCCTTAAGAGTTGTCCTGTCTTGTATAAAAGAAGCCAAAGGCCATCATGACCTTGTTGTTGGCACCAACAGGAATAGCTCTAGTAACTCATTAGAATTAACACATATGTTAAATGTCAGATTCACTTATTTGATGTACTGAGTCTACTCCAGTTGGGATTAGCTGTAGGTGACATATGTAGAGGCTTGTGGCCCAGTGGTTAAACTGTTGTACTGCAGCTAAAACCGTGCTCATGACCTGGGGTTCAATCCCCGGAAGCAGGCTCATGGTTGACTCAGCCTTCCATCCTTCCGAGGTCGGTAAAATGAGTACCCAGCTTGCTGTGGGGAGGGGGGCAATGAGTAGCCTGCTTAATTACTTGTATTTGTCCCAAGAGTGCTTTAAGCACAATGGAGCAGTATATAAGCCTCACACTTTGTTTTTAGAGGGTTCTGTTCTGTATCCTGTACTCCGACCTCCTTGTTTTCTGAGCTGCAATGTCCACACCCAGTTGCTGGGAGTATGACAAGGCCCGGAACCTTATTTCATTCTGAAGACTGTAGATGACGGATCTAGTCAAGGCAAGCATGGCAGAGGCCATATGCAAACAGTAGGCAGGACCACCCCATGATTGCTGGAAGGGGGCTCCTATTCCGAATTATGCTTAAGAGCTTCCATCGACACCAGGGCTGTGTTTTTCAAAGCCAAGATATAGCATGACAGGCAGATTTCTTTTGGAGGAGGCGGGCGAGGAGGCTTGCAGTAGTTGGAGAAGGGGAGTATCCGCTCCCTGCCGTCAGGAGTGATATCCCCCATCCCAAAATACTTCCTCAATGCTGAAATTAAGTTATGTCAAGCCCCTGTTGAAGGTGATTTATATCCCAAAGTATACCTGCAGCATGGTAGGGGAGGAACATTGGAGACGCAGGACCAGAGGGAAAGGAGACTGCCACAGGAATATCGCACTTTCTGTCAGAGGCAGGATTGGTCCTTTGGGGGGGGAGGGGGGAGGGGGAGAAGCTGATGGGCCGAATGGCAGCCGGGGGTTCCCCCCACTCTGTTTCATGGGTGCTCTCATATTTCAAACGAAAGGCTTCCGGACTCCGTCTCGAGCACTTGCAAAGTATGATATTAGTCCTTCAGGACAGCGTGGTTTCTCCACGTAAAGTGGTGCAGTGGCTGGAAGAGGGTCTTTCCCCCACCCTCTTGTGGTGGAAGGATTCTGTGGCCATCTTTTGATATGATGCCGGTAATCCCCTGACCTCCGGATGAAGCCTTGTTTTTGCTTCTGAGTCTTCTGCCTTTCTCTGACATCTCAGGGGCCAGGACGAGCGACGCTATCGTCGATGCGGCGTTCAGTGCCCTCCGGTCGATGGTCAAGGATCGCCTGGGAGGCCGAGGAAGCAGCTACAGCTCTGGGAAACAGGTACTTCCTGTTAGCGACGAGCCCTTTCTTATTTCAGTGAACCTTTCCTCATAAAGAGGCAGTCCAGGTACCTCCACGTGGGTATCGCAGGAAGGTTCCACAGTACGTTTCTGGGGAGTTTTCAATGGGTTCCGCTTTGGAATTTAATTGAGGATTCCCCCCCCCCCCCGAGGAGAGGAAATGAAACTGACATAAATTATAAGCCAAACTTTTCCCGCAGATATCTTGGAATTCAATTATCCTTAGCCCTACACTCCACAGTGCGTTGACAAGAATACTGAGAACTATAACACGCAGATGCGCAAAACCCACATAGAGAGTGAGTGTGAGTGAGTGAGTGTGATTAGCATCGGGTAGGAGAAAGGCTCCCATAAATCCTGACGTTTCAGACACAGGTATAACCACACTTTAAAAAAATACACCTCCGTATGAGGTTTTGGAATCATGGCAGTCGGATGCCTTCACGCAGACCGGGATAGCTGCATCACAGTCACACAAGGGAACAGCATTGTGCACACCACAATAGAAATAGATGCAGGGAGTTGCATTGGGGAATAGCCAAGATCAATAGTTGAGCTTCTGAAAGGGGCAGCAACTAAATGATGGCCCGGTCTTGCATGTGGGGTTTGTTAGAAGTTTTAATTTAAAAAGGAGGCTAACTCCTAAGGCTGATGGGGTTCTAAGATTCCGGGTTCCCTGGGCAAGCCCGGATAAATTATACTGCAGCAAATTCAAATTCCAGGAGATGCAGAGGTTAAGGGCTGAAGCGTATATTACTGCAAGGATGAAAAGAGGGAAAGACACAACACACGCACACACACACACACACACCTGGATAAAAGATGGGGGCAAGATGGCTACGGTGTACAGTTGATCGTCCATGAAGAGATCTAGGCATGACACATGATAGCAAGATAGGTCACTTACATTTAGAAAATGGAGTTTTCCAATATAATTTACCGTATTTACTTGAGTACAAGTTGACCCGAGTACAAGTCGAGGCCCTTAATTTTGCCTTTAAAAAGTAGGAAAATTGATTGACTTGAGTATAACCTGAGTCAATATTTCCCTCCAGATATTCCCCACCCCCCGGTCTGGGTGAAGGCGAGGGTTTTTTAAAATGTCTGAGTGGCTGGTGCTGCTGCTCCTGCCCTGGCCGTTCCCCTTCCCTTCCTCCTCCTCCTCCTCCTTCTTCCGATGGAAGGTGGGGGCAGAGGCGGTGAGTTTTTGAAACTTTTTTCTCTCTCCCGACGCAAGCGCCGATGCCAGACATCAGCTCTTGCTTCGGGGGAGAGATTTTTTTTTTAAAGAAAACCCCGCTCCTTCTCTTTCACCCGAATATAAGTCGAGGGCCTCTTTTCGGCCCAAAATAAGGGCTGAGAAACTCAACTTATATTTGACTATATACAATAAGTCTAAAGTGCATTTTTATTTAAATTGTGATTTAAATCTGGATTTTTAAAAAAATCGCTGATTCTTCTACACCCGGCTGGGTAGTGTTGCGTCTCTAGTCGGAGCAGTGCAAAAGCAAGGGAAGTCTTGGGCTGAGACCCCCCATGAAAGAAAAGTTCCACCGACCAGAGCTAGAGAATTTGGGTAGAAAGATAAGCTGACAGGATTCCCCAGGCTTGACCCTTCCTTCTAGAAGAGCTCAGGCAGTGGGCAGGTCTTCTGAAGCGACCTCAGGCCTTTTGTGAGTCCCGGTGGCTGACTTTCCCGGGGGGGGGGGGGCTGGTAGGACAGAGCCTGAGCCGGAGGGCTTGAGATGGAGATGGAAGTAGCAGGGAGGAAAAAGTTCTTGGGAGCAGTTCCACAGACTGACGGTTTCCTTTATTGGCCTGTTGTGGGTGCCTTATCTGGCAGCAACGCAAACAGGGGAACCGCTACGGGGCCTTCCGGGCTAGTGCTGGCAGGTAACAGGAGGTCCTCTGCCTTCTAATCACTTCCTTCTCCTCATCCTGGGCTGATAAAAGCTGGGTGGAGCTATTTTCTCATTTCCTGCCCTTTGCCATGTCAGGCATGGGCCTTTGAGCCAAGGCTTTGCTTTTCTTGCCGACTGCCTATTTCCCTTCTGTTCTGGAACGGCTGGATGTCGCAGTGGTTGAGGCCTCTAGTTTCAGGACCAGAGGTGAGGAGTTCCCTTCTCCGCTGTGCCTCCTTTATAAGGTCTGGCATCAGTGATCCATAGGGTCCCTTCCAGCTTTGAAGTTGGATGATGATGATGATCATCATTATCATCATGATCATGATGACAACGACGACGACCATAGCGGCCTCCTGTCCTCCATTCTGTGCCGCCCATGGAAACAGCATCCCTGCGGAAGGGCCTTGGCCGAGGTGCGCTCGGCTGGACCGTTGTACAAATCAGCCAGCCACTGAATGATTCATTCACCTCCCGTAAAGTTTCCGAGTCTGAAGAACAGGGAGGTTGGCCTCTAATGAATTGATAACATGTTGTGCGTCTTATCACCTGTGGAAGAAGAGGGGACAGGGACAGTAGAAAAAAAAGCTGGAAAATGAAATGGGCTGAAAACCACATTTGGCATCCTTTCGAGATCATCCGCAACATCACAGGTCCTTGTTTGGGAAGCCAAGTCTTCCATGCCTGTCAGTGGGTTTAAAAAGTCAAGGCTTGGCAGGTGGACAGGTAATACTCCGGCTGTTGATTGTTCCGCACACTCGCAGCTCTCTTTCATTTCTGAACCCGTAATCAAAGCTCGGTACTAAATCTGAGTTGCTTGCGGTATGTCTTTCAATACACAGAGCGGCCGTGAGAGTGGAAGTTCGGGCAAAAAGGATGTGATTGAACTGACGGACGACACCTTCGATCGCCACATCCTGAACAGCGAGGACGTCTGGCTGGTTGAGTTTTATGCTCCTTGGTGTGGACACTGCAAAAAGTAAGTTTGCTGGTGGGCCACAGACGTCATGCAATTTCCCACCCTGCTGCTGCTTCAAGTGCCATGTCCTTTTGGAACGTTGGCTGTCAGTAGCACAATCTGGTTTTTTTTATCCAAAGCTATTCTAAACAGCGCAGGTGTGCTCACTGCAGACCGTTGGCTTAAATTCTTAAGCCAAAATGTTCTTCTAGGCCCCCAGGCCACGCTTCCCATCTATTTTGCCTTGAAGGATAACCTGCAGCAGATAGTATTCATTATTGCACATTATGTGACCAAAATACTCTACTTTTCTTTATGGTATTGAAAATTTCTGACTTTTTATTCATATGCTGTAATACGAACACATTAGTGACTCTGGCTGTCCCAGGTATTGTCAGAATTTGTCTGTACATCGACATTTCAAATGCTTCCAACCTCCTGCATCAGGCATGTCCAAACTTCGGCCCTCCAGATGTTTTGGACCACAACTCCCACAGTCCTTTGCCATTGGCAATCTAATCTTAGAACATATTAAAATAAATAAATGAATAAATTCTGGGAGCCATGATGTGCCTGTAAAGGGTCCAAGTTTCAACACCATAGAGAAGTACAGTGACCCCCCCCCCGGCCTATCACAGGGGTTAGGGACCCGACCCAACCCGCAATAATTGAAAATCCGCGATATGCGGATGCAGGTCGGGTTGGGCCTGAGGGGCCTAACTAGGGGCTCTTGTACTTCCCCAGCCCTCAGAGGCCTCAGAAATGATTTTCTGTGACCCAGAAATGACTTCTGGTTTACTGGAAGTCACTTCTGGTTCGCAGGGAAGCCCTTTTGGGGCCTCCAGAAGGCCCGGGAAGGCCTTCACAGGCCCATTCAGGGCAGCCCCAGTCCTGGGGTAAGTACAGGAGGCCTGAAACAGGCCTTTGCCCCTTACCCCAGGAGGCCTTTTTTCATATACTGTGGTTCCGCAATATAGCGGGACCACAGTATGAACCGCAAAAGGGCGGGGGACCACTGTATACTAAATGCATAAAATCAAAGTACTTCAAATACAGTGGTACCTCTGATAACGAATTTAATTCGTTCTCAGAGGCAATTTGTTATCCGAAAAATTTGTTATCCAAAATGTGGTTTCCCATTGAAATGAATGGGAAACCAATTAATCCGTTCCAGAGGTCCAAAAAAGGCAAAAAAGCTGGGGGGCAGTGGAATATACTGCCGCGGAGGGTGGTTGAGTCTCCTTCTTTGGAGGTTTTTAAACAGAGGCTGGATGGCCATCTGTCGGAAATATTGCGATGGGGTTCCTGCATGGCAGGGGGTTGGACTAGATGGCCCTTGAGGTCTCTTCCAACTCTAGGATTCTATGACCTCTTTATAAAATGCACTTTCAAGGCTCGCAGTGCTGGAACACCCTCCAGAACATCCCCCCTGCAGTGCAATGCAAACATGGACAAGAGAAACCAGCAAGACTACCCCAGCCTGTTCCCACCCAAAGTGCAAAGGGGGAAAATGCAAACAAACAAACAGAAGCAGGAAGAAAAAACCAGCCCATTTTTGCCTGCAGAGCAGTGAAAAAAGACTGCAAAGATGGAGAAATGAAACCAGCAAGACTACCCCAGCCTCTTCCAGCCGAAAATGCAAAGAAAAGCAGTACAAAGATTAATAAAAGCTAGCTCCCTATCTTACCAAATTCAAAAGGTCCAAATCCCTCACCAAAACATGTCCAGAATGGCTCCAAAACAACATGGAGGGAAAAAACGCTCTAACTCCTCCCACCCCTCCACAAACTATGCATCCTGCAAGGCATTCAGGGTACAGATTTTTTGCAAGGCATTATAAAACATTTGTTATCCGAGGCAGCCCATAGGGAACATTCACTATCCAAGGCAGCCCTATATCTGGAAATTTCCCTTTGTTATCCGAAAACAAATGTTATCCGAGATATTACGGTACCTGCTTTCCACTTGGAATGTTCAAGGGTGGCTCCCTGTTTTCATCCCTGGGTTTCATTCCCAGCTAACAGGGCTATTTATTTATTTATTTATGTATTTTCACATTTATATACCGCGCCTATTCCCACATAGGGGACTCAGGGCTGTTGTCATTGTCATAGTTGTTTTTTGGGGGCAGGAGAAAGCGCACTCACGCTCATGCGCCCAATTCTCTTTCTCACAGCTTGGAGCCAGAGTGGGCGGCGGCCGCGACTGAAGTAAAGGAGCAGACGAAAGGGAAAGTCAAGTTGGCTGCCGTGGATGCCACCGTGAACCAGGTTTTAGCGAGTCGATACGGGGTGAGTAGCTGCAGCCGGCGGCAATGCTGCTCCCTTCCGTGGGCTGCTCCCGTTGCATGCCAAGAGAAGGTTTTCGTTTTACGATTGGGATGTGTGTGTGTCTTTCTGAACTAATTACAATTTAACGGCTCACTTGCACTGTGTCATCGCCTATGCTTTGAAAGGCGTGCACAATGAGAGTGCAAGTGGTTTGCGCATCCCATGCTAGACTGTCTGTCGGTAGCCAGGTGTATGGGGGTGTCAGGATCCCTAAAGGGGTCTCAAAAGTGTTTTCTGGGAGCAGTGGGGGGGTTCACAGGTTGCCTCCTGTGTGTTACAGCCTTCCTTGATCTTTCAGAGGAGGATGCTAAAGTGAGTTATGTAAGAGAAAGAGGGACTATAAGAGGAGAATGAAGCCTCTGCTTTCGGAGAAGGGAAGACATGACCCCATTAAAAATGACTTTTTATGCAAATGTGGCTACAGGTGGGCAACTGGTTGCTTGGCTATTTAAAAAAGGGGGCTCACAAATGAAAAAGGCTGGGAACCACAGGCTTTGAGGTGCCATGCTCCTAAGACTGACTTATTTAAAGTTTAAAATTCAACCACGCTAGCAGCCACTGAGTCTGATCTTTTACTGTTGGACAGATTCCTGGAGGAAACGTCCATCACAGGTTAGAAACCATGATGGAGATGTGTCATCTCCAGGCTTAAAACCGGGGTACTTCAAGGGCCAGATGCAGGGGAGGGGTATCAGGAGACAGATATCTAGTCTTGTGTGCTCCCAGAGGCATCTGGTGGGGCCACTGTGAGATACAGGAAGCTGGACCAGATGGGCCTTTGGCCTGATCCAGCATGATGGCTCTTCTTATGTTCTTATGTACCTTGTTCCAGATCCGTGGGTTTCCTACGATCAAGATCTTCCAGAAAGGCGAGGACCCTGTCGATTATGATGGCGGAAGAACAAAATCGGATATTGTCGCTCGCGCTCTGGACCTGTTCTCTGAGAATGCGCCACCACCTGAGCTCCTTGAGGTCTCTGCTATCCTGCTTCCTTTTATTGGAATGCACATTGCACCTGCCAGAAAAGTTGCAGGATGGCGGCTCGAAAGATGCCTGTGCCTTCTTTCACGATGCCCTCTTCCGTTAGTCCTCTTCCGGGCATTTGGCCTTTTGTGATGGCCCATCGCCATTGGGCCATTCTGTGGGAATGTTGGTTGCGCTTTTCCCACCCTCTTCTCTAAACCTTAAGGGCTTTCCTGGTAGCCTCCCTCTTGTTTCTTAGTTAGCCCCACTTGGGGACATAATCATCCAAACTTAACAGCCGAATTCACTAGTAATATGTACAGCTTTGCTTTCATGTACGTGGATGCCTGCCAGTCCCTTGGTTTAATGCCGGTTGCAGCAGGAAGTTGCCTGTTGTCAACAAAGACCGGCTTGCTATCTTCTGCTGGAAGGCGCTGAAATAAAACACTCTTTGCAAGCCTGTTGGCTTGTTAGAAGCCCTTTGGGCATCGTAGTTTCAACAAAGGTGGTTCGTAGACGTTTTCAGAATGTGACGTCTGATTTCTCCGGCACCTTCTTGGCTGCTGGCACTACGGCTCTCGTGGACACTCATCACAGCACAGCAAAGGGTGGCAAGAGGACTCTGTGTGTGTGTGTGTGTGTGTGTGTGTGTGTGTGTGTGTGTGTGTGTGTGTGTGTGTGTGTGTGTGTGTGTGTGTGTGTGTGTGTGTGTGTGTGTGTGTGTGTGTGTGTGTGTGTGTGTGTGTGTGTGTGTGTGTGTTTGGCCCTCTAGATGTTTTTGTCGCACAGCTCCCATTGGCGTGATTAAAAGGATGAAGGATTTTCCAAAATCACTCCCAACATCCACCTTTGCAAATTACAGCAGGGATCACGAAGCATTTATTTCTCCTCTCTTCCTTAGATCATTAACGAGGAGGCCTTGAAGAAGACGTGCGATGCCCACCAGCTTTGTATCATTTCGGTCTTGCCCCACATTCTGGACACAGGTAAGCAAGCGGCGGATGTTTTACCTCTGGCCGGAGGTCTCATGGCCGCCACCGCCGCCACCCACCATGTCCCTTCCCTCTCGCTTATCAAACAGGTGCCGCAGGGAGAAATTCCTACTTGGACGTCATGCTGAAAATGGCAGACAAATACAAGAAGAAGATGTGGGGGTAAGTGCAGGCGACCTCGAAATATCGCAGGAGGCCAAACGGGTGGGGGAACTGCTATCCTAGCCAGGAGGTTTATCCTCGTGGGTATTAGGTTGTGGCTGAACTCCTGTAATTAATCACATCTAGAGAAGGCCCGCTGGGACCATGGGTGAGTTAAATCCTCCGTCCCTCCCATGTGTTGGAGTGGGGCAGCTGGATGCTGGAGTAATGGGAAAGCACTTTGAAGAAAACACACACACACACACACACACACACACACACAGAGAGAGAGAGAGAGAGAAATGTCCGCACCAGTGGAGCCTCGTCTCCTTTCTGAAGAGGCCTCCTTTTTATTAACCCCTCTACTATAGCTGATTAACATAACTGATTACATCATTCCTTTGTGGCGCAGCAAGAAATTTCCCAAATATAGTTAAAGAGGCGTTACATAGGAAGGCTAAATTAATAAGCATTTCTACATGTATAAGTATACCTACGTGCATTACTCTAATTAATAAGCTTTAGCTTAGTGATAAGAGACATAGCTCTAATTGGCAAACTTAACTGAGTAGCAAGAGAAGACAAAGAGATGCTGCTCTTATTGGCAAACTTAACTAAGGAATAAGTGGCGAGGGGAGGGAGTACTGACATGATCTGTCTGCTGTTGCAGACAAACTCAGACCTTTGGCATCAGGAAGCTGTTGCCGTCTGAAATGGCTCCGGTTATGTCAAACCCAGGAGTCTGTTCCCACACCCATGGATTCGGTGGGCTTCTTTCTGCAACTTAATCCTTGATTTCAGCCACGGTGATCTGTTAAAAGCAGGTGCCCCGTGATAAAATTGCGGTGGGCCACTGTGCCAC
The DNA here is from genome assembly GCA_037367245.1 of Phrynocephalus guinanensis. Lineage (NCBI taxonomy): Eukaryota > Metazoa > Chordata > Lepidosauria > Squamata > Agamidae > Phrynocephalus > Phrynocephalus guinanensis. The sequence continues at coordinate 173,840,084 of CM074733.1, read as the reverse complement.
CCGTTGAGCTGTTCTCTGAGCCACGTGGCGCAGTGGCTCAACGGCTGCAGTGCAGCCCTAACTGGGCTCTCAGCTCACAACCTGGGGGTTCAATCCCAGGTAGCAGCTCAGCCTTCCGTCCTTCTGAGTTTGGCAAAAGGAGAATCCAGCCTGCTGGAGGGTGGAGACAATGTACAGTAGGACACTGGTATCCATTGATTCAGTTATCCACAGTTGGCAGAGGAAAAAATAATAATTCAGCAGCCACAAAGCAAGCTACTGTCTCATAACAGCAGCCATAAAGCAAGCTATTGTCTCATAACAGCAGTCACAATTCAAGCTACTGGCACAAAACAGCAGTTTGGAGGTGGGTGGGCAGGCGGTTTCTCTTATCCACGGTTTTCATTATCCACGGGAAGCCCTGGAACCAATCCCCAGCAGATCCTGGCGTCCTACTATATACCCTGCATAGTTACTTGTAAACCACCCAAAAGGGGCTTTTCTATAAGCAGAACACGTTGCTCTTTGTTTTGCTGCCTGAAAGCCAAGGACTAGAACTGTGTGGTGTGAATTCTAAACCCCTCTGATGCCACTTGTGTCACCCTCATCTTACTCTGGTGTTCATGTGTTTTGATGTGTACTATTTGTTTATAGCAAATCTGGTAAATGGTATATACAGAATTAGGGGGGGGAAAATAAATTTCACTGGTATTGATACGTTTGTGGAGAAGCAGAGCTGTGGAGACTGATTCTTTAAGGAGGAAAATTGAAATGGACTTTCCTTGATGTTTGCTGTACGATGTACTTCCTGGCTCTTTCGAAAAGGTGGCTGTGGACAGAGGCTGGAGCCCAGTCGGATCTCGAAAATTCCTTGGGAATTGGAGGGTTTGGATATCCAGCCATGGCAGCCGTGAATGCTCGGAAGATGAAGTTTGCGCTCCTCAAAGGATCTTTCAGCGAGCAAGGGATAAACGAGTTCCTGAGGTAGAAGGATTTGACTTTATATTGATGACTCTCTCAGTGCCTGAAGAGAGTTTTTGTGCTTGTTTTTTTTATTGTTAATTTTTTTCTGCTATTGTGTGAGGCCTTAAAGGCCTGGCCTTGAGTAGAACAGATATTGCGAAGAAGTATTTTCCTCGGCTCGGGCCTGCAGACCAAACAGATATTTTCATCATTATTATAGTTTAATGTGTTTTTTTTTTTGAATGTATAGTTGATGTCGTTTTTAATTCTCATTTTTCAACACTGTAAACTGCCTTGAGTTCCCTTATATCAGGAGAAAAGTGGCCGGTAAATAAGACAAACAACTACTGCCCTTTTTACACAAGAAGGCCTTACGATCTGTCGGGTTATTTGAGGCAGCCTGTTTGGCGTTACTGCTGCACATTTAAATTTGAATCATCATCATCTTCTCTTCAGGGAACTCTCTGTAGGCCGAGGATCCACGGCGCCAGTCGCAGGGGGTGCATTCCCCAAGATTAACACCGTGGAGCCATGGGATGGCAAAGATGGTGAGGTAAGACACACACACACACACACACCTTCGTGATCTCTCCACACTGTATGCATTTTGTTTCACTCAGGATTAGTTGTGGAAGCCTCTCATCCCTCTAAGGCCAGAGGGGTCCAAACTTCAGCCCTCCAGATGTTTTGGCCACAACTCCCACAATTCTAAGCTTAGACTGCCAATGGCAAAGGACTGTGGGAGTTGTGGTCCAAAACGTCTGGAGAGCCAAAGTTTGGACACCACTGCTCTAAGATAGACTGAATGGCCTGGGGTCCCTTGTCGTCATCCATCCTCCCCCTCCCCCCCACACACACACCTTCCCTGAGCTTTCAACATGTCTTTGCTTTACTAGTCCCTCTCTTTTTTATTTTGCCTTTTCTCCTCCCTTCTCTCCTAGATGTCTTTCTCTTCTCGGTGTGCTAATTCACATTGCTCATCATGCCCTCAGTACAGTTCAGCACCGTACGCGTTATTTGCTTGGAGTTCTGTCCTCGGTGCTCGTCTCTCATTTCCAAAGGATTTGTCCTTCATTTGCCGTTTTACTGCTTGTTTCTGATACTCAAAGAGATGTCTTTCCTTACCTTCTTTTGCGTAGGGTTTCAGAATCAGGACCCTACAATGCTTGGTGACAAACCACCCTTCAGAGTATTTTAAGGACGTCATCATCAGGTGGTTGCGTATGATCTGAACCAGTTCTTTCTTTTCAGTCATTGTCATGACTGAGTGAAACAAAAGCAAAAAGCAAAGTGTTCTGCTTATATACCGCCCCATACCACTTTAAGTAGTCTCTGGGCGGTTTACAATTTTAATTACAGTGTGCAGGCTACACATTGCCCCCCCCCAGCAAGCTGGGTACTCATTTTACCGACCTCGGAAGGATGGAAGGCTGAGTGAACCTTGAGCCTGCTACCTGGGATTGAACTCCAGGTCATGAGCACAGTTTTACCTGCAGTACAGGCATTTAACCACTGCGCCACGAAGCTACAAAAAGAGGGAGGAACCTTGGTGTACCAAAGCTGGTCAAAAGGGAAGTCCATATTTGATTGTGGATGTGAATTAATTGGAGCAAGAACAGTTGTTCAATTAACAAAGCTCAGTTCTAGCTTGGGTAGCAGAATCCACCCCTGTTGTAGCATTGGCCTGTCCTTCTCTGAATGGCGTGAATGCCCAAGCTTCTAGTTGTGGGTCAAGCACATTACCAAGATGGGTGAGATCAACAGGCAGGCATGGATGTCTGCGTTAGAAGAAACACGTGTTTAATCTATGTTTCTTGTTCATATTTCATAGCTACCGGTTGAAGAAGACATTGATCTCAGCGACGTGGATCTTGATGACTGGGATAAAGAGAAGGATGAATTGTGAGAGACCTTGAAGACATGTTGTTTCTTGAGAGACTCTGGGCTGTAGTTTGGCAGGGCATGGCTTCATATCCCAAGGACACGCCAGTCATCTTGTTGCGGAGAGAGGAGTGAGCTCTCGGGCATCTGTTGAGAAGGCTGTTCCTAGCGTGCCTCTCAAGAGCCAAAGATCTCGGAAATTCTATGAATTTTTTTTTCCTATGGAGTAAAATTGATTGTATTCTGTGCAACAGACATCTTGAGGACGACCCTGGTCTTTCATTGAAATACTCTTTATTATGGCTTTTGTTCAGCTGGTATGTGGTGGTTGATGGTGACTTGAGACTTTCCTTGTAACTAGTTTTGAAAATGTGATCTATTTCCCTTTCTGAAAGCTCGTTGCTCCAGCCTTCTGTTTCAATGAAAGAATAAAACAATATTTTTTGACACACCATGTCATGATTCTACTGTATAAAGCCCCATCATATTTTCGGAACGCAGAGCAGCATTTCTAATTGCTGTTTTGCAGCGATCACAAATAGCATTGGGGAGTTATTTGATAAGCCACATCCTTTCTAAATGACTTGAGAAGACAAGATTCCTTTGCCTCATCTTTTTTGGAGTCCATCCATCAGCTTCATGAAAGCAAGAGACTGCTTGATGGTATCCTTGTGGGGAAGTGCCTGGCACTGATGCACTCCGGTGGTGCAGTGCGATGCTATGGCTCAGGTGTGGGTGCCACTGAAACTAAGTGACATAATTTAGAAGGCTCCTCATAGAGGTACCCTTTTTCTCTCTAATGGAGATTCCTTCTTCTAGAGTAGACCCAGGGATGTGATTCTAGATTGCTTCTAACGTTGCTTAGAAGAACATCTCTTTTGGAGAGGATGTAAGAAATTACCCGTTATCAGTATTAAGCTACAGCTTCTCTCCTGCCTTTGGAAATACGGTGGTATCCCGAATTAAGAGCAGCTTGATTTAAGAGTAATTTGAGTTAAGAGTGGGAAACTGTTGGTGTTTTAACTGTCACTTTACAAATTTTAGATATGGTCTGCTCGACTTACAAATATTTTTTTGAATTTTTAACCTATTTTTTTCAATTTTTTTAGATAGGTACCCTGACTTAAGAGTAGTTTGACTTAAGAGCATGAATTCGGAACGGATTAAATTCGTAAGTCGAGGTACCACTGTGCAGAAATAACAAGGACTGAGGTTTTTTTTTCCCCCTACAGAGGATTACTTTTTACAGCAACCTTGGCCCTCCAGATGTTTTGCATTTCAGTTTTTCAGACAAGACGGTCAGCAGCTGGAGATTCTAGGATCTCTCAAGTCCAGACCAAAGGTTTTGATAGAGACAGTTCTCTGGAGAACTATCTTGTCCAGCAAAATCTTGACCAAGTCACTTGACCTTTTCATAAAGTACCTTCTGAAAAGAGCCATATGATGTACTGTACCCAGAATACTGTGAGCTTCCATCCTGTACAAAGTAAAAATCACTACTTTTCCTCAAAATGGATTCAATGGGGGCTTGTTACAGAGTATATTTCAACTCAATGGGAATTAACGTTAAGGACAATTTGAAGAGAGGTCCTTGAAATACACTGACCAGTGAGAACACATAAGCTCTAGCAAACTGTCAAAATGGATTCAGTTACTAAAGTTGTATTTTATTTGTCCATTCTGGGCCCGGGTTCCATTCTTCGGGCCAATTACTCTTCATTAAGAGAAGAGCCCAGTTGTATCCATTTTTATTTTTATAATCTATTTGGACATGCCTCAAATGAGGAACTGAAGCAATTAAACAGATTTAAGGCAAACTCTCAGGCTCTCCCCTAATTACGTTCCAAGCTATCCATCATGAACAGTGACAGAATTCGTAACATGAGACGACTCTGACTTCAATCACCGGAGATTTCTTGATTTTTATTGACTCTTCTGGTTGGAAAGTTTTGTAACTTACAAAAACGTTAAAATAAATACAACTGTAACACGATTGCCCTGTTGTGAAGCATGTTTTCTAGCACAATAAGGAAAAAGCGTTCAGAAATGTCAACACTTAGAATACAGAAGAGAGGCCAGCTGGGGAATGACGATGAACAATGTGATGCTTACGGTTGGTCCTCCTGCATGGGAAGGTCTGAACCTCCTGACCCCTGACCCAACCCTGCAGTCCCTTAGTACCGTACATGAAAAAGACCACTTGGAGCGGAGGTGCTTGCATAGCCGTTTCATTGCCCATAAACAATCAAACACGACAAGGCAGAAAGACCCAAGTGGGGGTGGTATGTCGGGCAGCTCTTAGCTGCAGTCGAGAATGCTGAGATCGATCTTGAAGTAGACGTAAGGGTAATAGTCTTGACTGCTTAGCTGTAAGCCAGGAATGTCTACAGAGGCCTGGGAAAGAAAAGATTTTTTTTTAAAAATGCACAAGAGACTATCCAGTAGGTTTTAGGACACAACCGTAAGTCACAAGCAGGGTGACTTCATTTGATACAATAGTTATAGTTGAGAGGAACTAGAATCATAGAGTTGGAAGAGACCTCAAGGGCCATCCAGTCCAACCCCCTGCAGTGCAGAAACCCCCCCCCGTCACAGTATTTCCGACAGATGGCCATCCAGCCTCCGCTTAAAAAACCCAAAGAAAGAGGTTCCACCACCCTCATTTGTGGCAGCATATTATTCCACTGCCAAACAGCTCTAACTGTCATGAAAATATTCCTAATGTTTAAATGGAATCTCTTTTTCCTGTAGCTTGAGACCATTGCCCCAAGTCCTAGTCTCTGAAGCCATGGAAAACAAACCTGTTCCCTTTTCAATATGACATCCTTTCAGAGATTTAAACATAGCTATCATATCCCCCCTCAGCCTTCTTTTTGAAAGGCTAAACATTCCCAGTTCCCTAAGCCGTTCCTCGTAAGACATTTCTTCCAGACCTTTAAGCATCCTGGTCGCCCTCCTCTGCACCCGCTCGAGGTTGTCAACATCCTTTTTAAACTGAGGAGCGCAGAACTGGACACAGGACTCCAGGTGGGGGTCTGACCAGAGCAGAATAGAGTGGCACTATCACTTCCCTTGGTCAACTGGAGCCTGATTGATCTACCGTTTGATAGGCACGGATGCAAATGGATGGGTGAGCTTGTTGTGGAGCTCGAGGTTGTTGGGGAGTTCAATTCCCCACAGTGCCTCTTGCGAGTAGAGCCAGTCTGTGTGTCCTTGGGCAACCTGTGCAGCCCCACGGCATCCCCCCACCAAGAGAAAAGAAACGGTAAACCACTTCTGAGTCTTCTCAACCTAGAACACCCTGAAAAGGATGGCCATAACTCAGAATAGACTTGACAGCACACAATTATCATCATTATTAATGCAAACGAAACAAAGGTTCAGCAGATCACTCCTCCACAGGCCAGAGGTTCTTCCCAGATTCAGCACTAGAAGGGTGGTGTTACATTTGGACATTGTTAACAGAGGCCGTTACTTCACGAAGTGCCTCGCTTCGAACCGACCTTGCCTTCGCTGTGAATTCGGTGGCGGTCACGTGGTTTCCCTTCGATCCCACCCCTGTTTATCAGTGCTCACGCGCTGCATTTTTACTACCGAATCGATTACTACCTCACGTGCTCCCTTCGCATTAGGACGCCGCTTTGCAACGTTCGCTTGTTCCCATCCTTAAAAAAAAAAACTTGGCGTATCGATGCATCAATACTTGGCTGTCATTTCCTACAGAGCTGGTTATGTGTCTAATCTGGTGGTGGAGAGAAGCGGGCTTGAACCCCCCCCCTTACGTGCTTGAAAGCCAGCAGACTCCTGCCCAACCTCTCCCCTTTGGATGCGTCTTTCCTCCCTCCCCATTCCCTTCTCGCTCCCGGAGGGTGTGCGGTATGATTTTCAAGTCCTCCCTCTGATGCAGACCCGACCGGATCGCCCGGCAGCGGAACTCCCTGGGCGTCCCACGAGGGGACGGAGGTGATCGGGCTTTAGGGCGCGTTGCCGAGTCAGAGCGCGCGCGCACACACACAGTTACTGCTTCTCACCGCGCCGAGCATCTTCAGTTTGGAAGCCGAAAGGGTCGTTTGCAGAGTTTGGATATTTAAAAAATAAAAATAAAAAAACCCGAGTCCACATGTCACATTGGAAGCGAAGCGAGATGCGAAGCGAAAAGATTCCCGGCCGCTGGCAGGGGAACCACTCACCCCGCTTGGAGCGCGGTAAAGGGGGCGTGGTCGGGGTGGCATCGCAGCCAAAAAGGAGGAGCGTTCGGACTGAAACGATCGATTCGCACAGAAAGGAGGGGTTGCCGCGAAGCGAGCGGTTCGTGAAGTAACAGCCAGAGTGGAGAATCCAACCAGTAGACATCAGGCCATGGGCACGATCGGCCAATGTGGGGATTACTGAGAAACAACTTCCCGTTCAGCCAACTTTTGACCAACATTTAGAACAGGACTTCTCAAAAGTCATTTGGTTGTAGTTCAGACCCTCCACTTCTGGAGTTACGTAGCCTTATATTATATACTTGGTTGCTGGCTTTTTAGAAAACCCAACGGTCTGCTACAAGCTTCTGGCCTGCAGTTTTTTAGAAAAGGTTCTATTTTGCCTCATATCAGCTTCAGCACCTGCAACAAGGTAAAGCAGAGCACAAGCCACCCTTTCTATAACATAATTCAGAAGGAACCTCTTATCTGCGGGATCAATATCCAATGATTCACTTATCCGTGATCTAAAAATATTAAAAGAAAAATGTCCAGGAAAAAACATCTTCACATATATTACCTGATCCAGCCACTAGAGACAGTGTTATAAATAACTTGCAGTGAAGAATAGGGTACATGAAGTGGTCTCTAGTGCCTTGTAGTGGTCAGTTCTGGTAATGCATGTAAGTTGTTTCCCCCGCCCGCACCATGCTATATATACAGCATTCACTATCATCCACAGTTTTCAGTGTCCAGGCAAGAGATACTGAAAACCAATCCCCCGGTGGATCTAGGAGGCCCACTGCATTTGTCTTCCATTCAATGATATTGCACCCTGTAACTATCAAAGTAATTAAAATAGCTTTATAAAAGGAGTAATGTTATTCTTGATCAAGTTCTGTTTTTGCCTTGATTTTGGGGGGGGGTGTCCACACAACTAGTTACTTGTAGCTAGTTATTTCCATAGTCTGAAGAAATCTATGGGAAGATATTCTCTGGTTCTATGAGTTAAGTCAGTGGTGGCCAAACTTTGGCACTCCAGATGTTTTAGACCACAACTCCCATAGTCCTTTGTCATTGGCAATACAGGCTGGGAGTTGTGGTCCAAAACACCTGGAGGGCTGAAGTTTAGCCACTCCTGAGTTAAGTTGTTGGAAGTAAGGTCAGCTTCTGATGAGGCATAAAAAACAGGATCCTGAGGTAGTCAACTGCACATAGGATATCACTTCATCTCTCGTTGAGTAAGTATCAAGGTTTTAAGTGTCAGAATAGGGGGAGCTGATTGATCAGGTCTGTTGGAAATCCAAAATCCAATCCCATTGGCCACTGATGAAAAAATGCCATCTCGATTCCACAGTGAATACTTACATCCATTATACTTGCTGCTGCAACTTCATCTAGATGTTTGAAGACTGCATTGAGGACCTCTCTCAACTTCTTTGCAGATTTCTTGTTGGGCTGGAGTAGCATCGCCTGGAAATTAACTGGCAGGCCGTACCTTTTTAATATGGAAAGAAACAGGATCAACAAGCGCAGAAGCGAGAGCAGAGAGTGTAAGATGCCGCTTATGTCAACGATTGGCATCTCCTTGCTTTGGCCCGCTGCTTCCAAAACACAATTCCTGTTCAAGTGCATAACATTCTCATGGATGATCTGAAGCCTTAAAGTGCATCATTGGGCAAGGCACCTTTCCTCATGACCTCCATGGGCGCTGAGAAGCGTGTCACGTTGGGTTGTACATTATCCTTCGCCCTTTTATGAATTTACATTTAAGACAACTGAGCCCGAATCTATCTTCACTCACTTACCTGAGGACAGACTCGGAGAAAACCCGAAGAGCTTTGATGTGAATCCAGGCCACAAACGCTTCACTGAAGTTGACTTTCAACCAGCGTAACAGAGGGCCCTTGGATAAGGAGAAAAGAAAGGCCATTGTGCCGTTGTATTCCTCAGAAATATTGGCTAAGTGATACCTGTATGACACACATAAGATGACTGACCACTTGTGTGGAATACATTTTCCGGATGTCTGATTTAACTAGTCTCATCTGATATGAGTACAAGCTGGCTCATGGGGGCTGTTTCTCACACCCGGCTCCCCACATAGGAATGTTGGCCCAAGCCTAGGCTGAAAGTGGTAGCATGTGAGAAACTATTTAAAAGGCAAATGGGCACTTATATTGTGTGGGGGGAGGTGGGTTCTGTGCCATCAAGTCAGAACCGGGTTAAAGGGACTCTAATAGGGTTTTCAAGGTCTGTGAGATATTTAAGGGGAGGGCTTTAGTGCCAGTCTCCTCTTTGTTTCAATGGCCCAGCAGAGATTTGAACCCACGCCTCCTAGCCTGTTGCTCTATCCACTACACTACACTACTCTGGGGATCCCACTGATGGCATTACCATAATTCCTGTCCATTGGCCATGTTGCCTGGGGATTCAGGGGCCATGAGCCCCACAATGCCTGGAGACCCGAGGCTGAGAACTGTGCGGTTTGTTTTGGTCTTGTTCTATTGAACTCTGTTGGCCACGACAGCAGGGACTACTTCATTTCTCTTCCTAAGCCTCAAGGGCTGGTAGAGACCCAGGAATCCTCCTTCCAACCCGGATTAGGCTCACTGGCAAAAGATTCTCCGTTGCCCCAACCTAATGCATCCGTATCTTGTACATCGTCCAGATGCTGATGGAGACTGTATCTCCATTGCCGCAAGGGTCTGACTCTTTCTTGGACTCTTCCTTGTTATTTTTAAACTAGGAGAATGGATATATTTGGTACTGCTAGAAAAGAGGAGAGCTAAGGGGTTTTTAAGGATCCAAATAAATTTGAGAGGGAGCATATGAGAACGTGAAGGTCACTGCATTGAAGAGCAGACTGGTAAGTATTGTGACAAGTTGAGCTTCACAGCCTGTCTAAGGGCTTTTACACTATAGTAGGACCATGGTATCCACTGGGGATTGGTTCCAGTCTTTCCTGTGGATAACGAAAACCGTGGATAAGAGAGAATGCCAACAAACAAACAAACCCTAAAGTGCTATTTTGTGACAGTAGCTTCTTTTATGGCTGCTGTTTTGTGACTGTAGCTTGCTTTACAGCTGCTGTTTGTGACAATTTGCTTTGCACTGGAAAAAACATTAAGCCTTTTCAGATAAGCATATCATAAAGTAGGCAAAGTAAATTTCCCATAGAGAAAGGAGGAGGAGGAGGAGGTAGCTCTTCTGTCAGTGACACTGCAGACAACAGACAACCGATAAATGGGATCGTTGTGCAGTTTAGCCCCGGCACTCAAGGTAATAACGAGGAGACATGTGGAATCTGAACACGGCTCTAACGAAAAGTGATTATCAAAATGCACTTGGGTGAACAGCCGCTGTTAACAGTGCAATCGGTACGGTCAGGTGTGCTCTAAGTTTAATTCCCCCACAGGCCTCACTGTCTACAGCAGTGTTTCTCAACCTGTGGGTCCCCAGATGTTCCTGGACTGCAACTCCCAAAAATCCTGGCCAGCTCAGCTAGTGAGGAAGACTCCTAGGAGTTGCAGTCCAGGAACATCTGGGGACCCACAGGTTGAGAACCACTAGTCTACAGCAACCATTTTCAACAGGGGTCATACAGGCCTCTTGGGTGTGTGTGTGTGTGGCACATTTGAAGTGGTCACAGACTGGAAACGATTCTTCCTGCATTTCCTTACATGGCTTGTTATCCAACTCAGACCACCCTGATTTCAGCCTCTGTTTCTTTCATATTTTCTTTATGGCCACAGCCCCAAGAAGGTTGAGACTGGCTGGTCCACAGTTCCACTCCGAACTATGTGTACCACATCATATGCACATGACTTGCTGGAGGATGAGCACTGGAAGACGTGGGCTCGTGCTGAATCAGTTCGTCTCCAGCAGTACCACTGTACTCTTTTGTTGTTTTGATGATACTAGTTACCTCACATTAAAACACACACACACACACACACACACACACACACACACACACACACACACACAAATATTGTGATGAAAGCCTCTTTCGGGTATTCCTTTGGCCTGGCTCTCATCCCGGGATATAAGAACATAAGAAGAGCCATGCTGGATCAGGCCAAAGGCCCATCTAGTCCAGCTTCCTGTATCTCACAGTGGCCCCACCAGATGCGTTTGGGAGTGCACAAGACTAGATATCTGTCTCCTGATACCACTCCCCTGCATCTGGCCCTTGAAGTACCCTGGTTTTAAGCCTGAAGATTACACATCTCCATCATGGTTTGTCACCTGTGATGGACTTTTCCTCCAGAAATCTGTCCAATCCCCTTTTGAAGGCATCCAGGTCAGATGCCATCACCACATTGTGTGGCAGGGAGTTCCATAGACTTACAACGCGCTGGGTGAAAAAATATTTTCTTTTGTCAGTTCTTACTCTCCCAGAAGTGTACGATTACACTTCTGGGCTACAATTTCACGTCTGATTTTCCACTAAGGCAGTAGTCCTGGTTTGCCAGGCTTCCACGGCGGACAAAAACAGACAAGTACGCTCACGAGAGTTAGGCCAAAGGTTCTCGAAATGATACTCACATACTGTTGCTTCTTATCAGAAGCTAACTTCCTCAGTTCTTCCTTTTCACATTTCAGTTCTTTCTCATCAAAAAAGAATTCCCGCACCATGAACCTTAAAAGCAAGCAAACAAGTGTTGTTCAGCAGGGGTGGCTTGTGAGACCTAGGCACTCTAAATGTGGGCTGCCTAGTCTCTCTGTCATGTCTGTGCACTAAAAAAAAAAAGACTCAGATGTGACTAACAGGCTCTTATCTTTGATGCAATTTATTTTAGCACACATTTGCACAATCCTTCCATTCATACAGGGACGTTTCTTCTTCCGTGAGACGGATCCACACAGTACTTCAGATTGCTCCAATTTCTCCCTCTATCAGTTATTCGTGCCTCCTCCCCAACGCCTTTCCCTACATTTTGTCATGGCTGTCATTCCACAGATTGTGCTGGCGACCTCTCCTTTTGTAGTTTAATTGAGTAAGTGGCACAGCGCTACAGCAATACATCAACCTAGAATGGATCGATCCCTCTGAAATAATGCTGCATCACTTAGGATAATGTTTTTTAAAAAACAAAATCCAAGAAGAGGAAAACAGAGAAGTCAGGCGAAAACAAAACAAGGATTAAAAAAAATAAAAAGAAAAATACGTTGCAGCACATTAAAGACTGATTGCTAAATTTTAATGTGAGCTTTTATGGACACGTCCCCTTCTTCCAGGACAAGAGTTCTCTGCCATCCTTTCTTCTGCTTCAACCCACTGCACACATCACAGGGTTGTCAGCAAAGTGAATTCTGCCCACAGCATTATGTGGGAGCAAATTGTGTGTTGTGTCATTACAGTTGTGACCGACTCTTTGGGACCCCATGTCCATGGAGTTTTTATTGGCAGGAATACTGGAGTGTCTTGCCAGTTCCTACTCCAGGCGCCTACAGCACCTGGTATTCCCTGGTGGTCTCCCATCCAAGTACTAACCAGGGCCCACCCTGCTTAGCTTCCGAAATCAGGCGAGATCGGATGTACTTAAGGCATCTAGGCAGCTCCGACTCTTTGTGACCCCATGTCCATGGAGTTCTCTTGGCAGATATACTGGAGTGGTTTGCCAGTTCCTACTCCGGGGGCCTACAGCACCTGGTATTCCCTGGTGGTCTCCCATCCAAGTACTAACCAGGGCCCACCCTGCTTAGCTTCCAAAATCAGGTAAGATCGGATGTGCTCAGGGCATCTAGGCAGCTGGAAGCAAATTAAGCAACCACAAAGATGACACAACAGGATAATCAGAAGTGTTCCCAACTGCAACAAATAAACTGAAGCCCCAGCACTGTGCCAGAAAGGACAAGGATATATCACAAAAGGGGTGAGGTAGATCATTCTTTCTGATAACATACATGGTCGTCAGGAAATAGAATGAACCAAACCTCACGAAAACCATATCAAATAGCAATCTATGTGTTCCTCTGATCTCTGCCTTTCTAAAAACTTGCTCAGGAAGTCAAGACAAGTCACGACAGCAACAGCCCCTCGAACAAATCTACTTTAAACATTGACCAGGAGCTCATCCGGTCATGATATGCCGGTAGAAAGGACAATTATGCCTCACTCGGTGCAAATGAAACTGACTCAGGAGGTTCAGTGACCCAAGGCTACATAATGCACACTTCACTGTTTAACCTGCAGCATCTGTCCCGTCTTTCCTTCACAACAGAGTGGATTTTAATTTAACGAGAGCTAATTGCAACAGGCTGAGTTGAAGACGGCAGCCCAAATCCAGCTAAAATGGACAGTGCCTTAAGCTACGGTCCTGAATATAAATTCAGAAGTGACCCACTTCCATGGAACCAACCACACAGAGGTCTATACTAGACAGCTAAAAATAAGGAGGTTTACAATAGATGCAATTGAAAACAGAGCTTCATGGGAAAATTGGTTAGCAAATTGCTTAGGGAGCATCTCGTATAAAGTATGATTAAAGTGCTTCATGTAAGCATACCTTCGAAACACGGCATTGTGTTAATTTGCTAAGGGGTGTATGTTTTTACTGAAAATGGAAAACAATATAACAATTTGCTTTTACCTTAATGAGACCAGTATCAACTAAAGAAATTTGGAATAAGAAACAGCAAGCTTTTACTTATAACTTGATTATTCTTCTGCACTTATAATCAATCAGTGACTGGAAATAAGGAGCTATTTACAACCCGGCAAGATTTTGCGCAGAACAAGGCTGTTTTTTTCTGCTTGTACGGTATTTACAACTGACATAAATTCATGGTTCTACCCCTGAACATTAATGATATCAAAATAAACTGTTGAGCTGACAAATGATGAATAATATGAATTAAATCCTCTTTTCTTTTTGTGATATTAACGTGGGAAGTTCTCAATCTACGTGTAAAGAATTCAGGAGCACAGATGTAAACATGCACACTGTAGTAGAGGTTCCTAGCTTCCATTAAGCAGGGTTAAGTAAGGGCTACCTAAGTTGTTCCCACTTCTTTATGGAATGAAAACAAACAAACAAAAATTAACCATACTTATTCTCCCGGGCTTTGGCTTTGAAGTCATCCATCACTTTTCGGAAGAGGGTTACAGTGAAAAGGCCTCCCTCAGCATCTTCAGCAATCATCCTGTAGGAACAAAATGCATGTATTGATGTGCATTTATTTTCGGGGGGGGGGGGTCCTTCCTTTTCACATGAGGTGCAAAAAGCAAACAACAACATTCAAGAACTGCTAGATAGCTAAATGGTTTAGGCACCTGCCTGAAGAGTCATGGGTCAGAAGTTGAGTCCACTGCAGTTCTAAAATTATTATTATTATTATTATTATTATTATTATTATTATTATTATTATTATTATTATTATTATTATTATTATTATTATTATTACTACTACTACTACTACTACTGCTGCTGGTGCTGCTGCTGCTGCTGCTGCTGGTGGTGCTACTACTACTACTACTACTACTACATAAGGTATATAAGCCTAATAATAAATAAATAATAAATAAATAAATAAATAAATAAAAAAGAATAATGGTCAGAGCTGGCAGCAGCTGAACCAGCTTCCTTCTTCTAATTAGCCTCTTAATTAGGACAAGCTATAGTGTTACATGATAAGGCATCATGTTATATTATTACAGGTACATGCCAGTTTCAGCTTTCATTCCTCCATTCCTGACTATGTATATTTCTCCTCTTACCAGATTTACAGGAAAAACACTTTGATTATTGAAGAAACGTCATAAAACTCGGCATCTGTTTTAAAGACCCCACCACTACCACACACACACCACAAACTGCTCTCCATTTTTCCCTTAACACGTCAGGCCCAGCCCAAAAACATGTCCCTCTCTGATGCTGCCTCCCTCCCTCTGCAACATTCAACCCACAGAATGCGCTTCGGGGCCCGGCAACAGGACAGCATCCTTGATGGCCCATGAACCTCAGGTAACCCAGGTGGTCTTTGGACTGCAACTCCCAGAAGCCCCGGGCAGCACAGCTGGTGGGGAAGCCTTCTGGGAAAGGGAGTCCAAGTATGCCCAGGTTACCGGAGCTTGGGAACCACTGCACCAGAGAATGCAGAGGAAGGGTAATGGCCATCACCGCCATGAGCTCTCAGGAGAAACAGCTGAGAGACATGGCCACCACCACTCCCCCGCCCTCTGCCGCCTCTGTGACCTCTCTTCCCCTTGAAGTTAACAGAGCCTGATAGAGGGCGTTTATACACGACCCCTAAGCTCCGCCGCAAATGGCTGCAAGGTCCGGACCTTAAAAATGTTTACCCACCAGCTCCGGACTTTGCAGACAATTAAGTGCGACCCCGCCCACTTTAGCAAGACCAAACAGCAGTTTTCTTGTACCTGCTTTTTGGAGGTGACAAATATTTGATCCGGTGTAAGGATAGTGAGTGCGGGGCTCTCCTGGCTTCCGTTTGTTCTTTTTTTGTGCCCCGCCCCTTTAAGAGATCTGAATGCTGCCCGGAACAAAACGGAGGTAAACCGGCATTCTTTTCTTTCTTTTTTCTCCCTCCCTCAGGCAGCCAGCAACCAGGAAGTGCGGAGGGGGGTGGGGACAGAGGAAGAGCGACGAACCCCTAAGAGCTCTGGTCCGAATTTAAGTGGCCAGCGGATCTTAGGGGTCGTGTAAAAAGGCCCTTAGTCAGGGATCTACCACTTTCTCTTACAATAGTGCTTGTATACAATGGTCTCTTGAGAGGTGGCCATGCCCCACATGACGAAATGGGGAAGATAGTCATCAATATTTATTATTATGTTTAGTTTAGCCACTCATAAAGCTTGTGCGAGGTCTCTAGTGCAGAGTACAGAGAGAGAGAGAGAGAGAGAGAGAGAGAGAGAGAGAGAGAGAGAGAGAGAGAGAGAACCCTGATATGCATGGGAAGAGAAAGTAAATTGATTGTTGTGAGAAGCTGATTAACAATTTACAGCCTATAAGCAAACCTTTATTTTTAACATCACCATGTTATAGTGCAATTCAATCAATTGTCTACCTCAGGCATGTCCAAACTTTGGCCCTCCAGATGTTTTTGACAGCAGCTCCCACAGTCCTTTGTCGTTGGCAATCTAAGCTTAGAATTTTGGGAGTTGTGGTCCAAAACATCAGGAAGGCCAAAGTTTGGACATGCCTGGTTTACCTGATGTTAAGTGCAGCAGGCAGATACCACTTATTAAGCTGCTACCTTACCATTCTTTGAGTGAGTTTAAGGGCAGCAAACATTTCTCTCTCCCCCCTTCCCCCCAACACACACACACACACACTATATCCTCACAACAACATTCTGACTGGCCAAAGGTCACCACGTAAGTCCTATGGCTCCACAGAAACTTGAACACGATCTCTTACACTACAAAACAGCAGGTTTAAAAAGTATGAAAACTTGTATCGCTGCATCTCCTTCAAAATTCCTAAAGTCAACAGGACCCCTGTTTTCCACCATGGCCCTGCTCTCCCCTTCTCAGTAAGCCTTCCTGTATACCTCTAATCTTCCATATTTCATAATATGCAGGTCAAGTAGATACCAAGGTGAGAAGCTGCAGATCACATGAAGAAAACCATCCCCAAAGCAAGACATACAGACAGGACAAGAGAGCTCCTCAACCTCTGTTCTTGTTCCGTATGTCAATCCGAGTTCTAATTTAAGAGTCAACACTCCCACTGGCCGCCAGGGAACGTGTGCGCTCTTGAAGCTGCCCCTTCGACACTAAGGGCCTTTTTACACGACCCCTAAGATCCGCTGGCCACTTAAATTCGGACCAGAGATCTTAGGGGTTCGTCACTCTTCGGGCGTTCCCACCCCCTCCGCACTTCCTGGCTGCTGGCTGCGTGAGGGGAGGGAGAAAAAGAGAAAGAAAAGCATGCCGCTCACCTCGTTCTGCCTCTCGTCTCGGTAAAAGTAGCTCTTAAAGGGGCGGGAGCCAAAAAACAACAAACAGAAGCGAGGAGAGCCCCGCACTCACTATCGTTACACCGAATCAAGGAATTTTCACGACGGAAAAGCAGGTACTTGAAAGGTGCGCTGGGACGCGCTAAAGTGGGCGTGGTCGCACTTAATTTCCCGTAAACTCCGGAGCTGGTGGGGAAACATTTTTAATCTCCGGAGCTGGGAGCCATTTGCCCCGGAGTTTAGGGGTCGTGTATAAACGCCCTAAGGAATCCATAAACAGAAGCTAACAAGGCGAGAGTGTTCGCTAAATACGGAAGAGAACACGACGGTAGACAAAAATTCATCAGCGATAAGGAAGTTTGGTGATCTTGCTTACTTTGTAGAACGGGGAACGACCATGTCGGAGAGTGACTCGTATGTTTTCTGCCACTGGACATAGCTTGACCTGTCACGAGGGTGATGAAAGACTTGTTGGCACAGAACTGCTTTTAGTACATCTGCCAGTCTCTTGATACAATTCCACTCCAATCCTTAATATTGCACCACTAACGCTGGTGAAGAGTAAAATAGCTGCTGTCCAGGATGTGAACCCATTCAGTCCACGTTCCTTACCAGGGTTGTCATATTACAACCTGGAAAAACTCACAGGGAGCTCCTCCTTTCACATATGGGTTTTCCCGTATTGTGAGCATTGCCCAGCAAAGGCCGGCCCTCCCATGAGATGCAGCAAGTTTTATTATTTATTTATTTATTGTTATATTTATATCCCGCTTATCTTCTAAACAGAACTCTAAGCGGCGAACAAACGGGCGAGCAAGCGCCAGAACAAACAATAATAATATGTAATACAATAATAGTCAAATAGAGACAACAACAATATAAAAACACATGAAACACATAAAATCTTAGTGCGTCCCAAAACGCCGGCAAGGCGTAAATCCTAACAATTAAATATTAAAAACACCAATGGTCAGCGATCAGTAAGAATCAGTAGCGATGGCGGGGTTAAAAAAAAAATTAAAGCTCGCCAAAGGCTTCTCAGAATAAGAAAGTTTTTAAAGCTTTCCGAAAGGCCTGCAGGGACTCTGCAGAGCGCACTTCGCTGGGGATGGAATTCCCTAAGGAAGGGGCTGCCACAGAGAAAGCCCGGTTCCGGGTAACCGTCTTCCGGGCCTCTCGTGGAGTGGCAACCCACAGCGAGTGCGCTCGCAACTGAAGTTGACCTTTCGTAAGCTGCAGAGAAACATGAATTTACCTCTCGTCCTTTGGAGGTCTCTTGACTGTCTGCTGAGCCCAGTACTTCCCCAAATGCCTGGTTCATAGCCATCCTCAGAGCCAGGCCGGGAATTCAAGGGAGGCTGTTTTGTGCCTGGCTCAGTGGCCCCCTCCCTCTCAGGAGTCAGGTTCAAACCCCACCCCCAAGCATCTGCCAGTGGCAAGAGACAGGAGTGGTACCCCCCTCCCCACCAGGTTTCTCTTCATTCCCCCCCCCCATGGTTTCTCTTACTTGGGAACGACAACCAGCAAAGTGATGAGGTATTCAGAATTCAACACAAAGTCTTCTTTGTTCACAATATCTGTTAGCGTGCGTGTCAAAAGATTCCCCCTAAGAGCAAAGGGAGGGGGAACCTGTCATTAGAACCTTTATTATCTAGTGGTGATACTTTTACTACTCTTTCCTTGTAAAAACAAACGGTTCTACTTGTACCAGTAATAACAGATAAACTACTGGCTGAATGGGATGGGTCTTGCTAATGATTTCAGGGCCCCGATTCCCCCCCCCCACTAAAACAAACACGTATTCTGCTTGATGGGATGGGGAAAATGTATGCCTTATTGCAATCTTCTTTAAAAATATAGTTACTCTTGCTCTTCAACATTCTTATGTTAAACATTTCAAAACATGCAATTTACATTCTGATTTCTCACCATCGGATCCACTAATTCATTATTGTCTACTATAACGCTATTTCTCCAGCGTACTGAACATATGAGGCCACTGTCATGTCAAGTATGCCAATACCTATATGCATGCAGCTCATTAGTACTTATGGGCACGTCATATAAACATACACATTTTTTCTTTCCAGATTCTGGAGATTTCCTTTGATGTTGTTGTAGACCGCTGCTCGGCTTTTCAAGTCCGTTTCGATTTGTGTAATTTGCTAAACACAGAAGGGGAGGAAAAAGCCAGGTCAACACAAGACTCAGCACATAATGACGCTTGGCAGTGCTACCTAAAACCCCAAGTGCAGAGAATCTATAGCGAATGTGAATAAAGTGGTTAGCCCCCCCCCCAATCCAAAGATGTCGCGATGTTGACGGCATCTTTGGTTTTAGAGTAAAAGTATTTACAAATGTATACAAGAAGGAGAAAGTTTCAAAGAAAACATGTTCCCAAAAGATCCCAGCCTGGGAAGGGAAGCTTAAATGCCCCTTTTTTTTCACAGCTGAGGTGATCATGATATCTATTGAAAGAGAAGAAGAACCCACTGTCCATAACGTCAGTGGATTCCAATCAGAACAGGGCAAAACATGCCCATTGAGTGCCAACAGAAAGAAATGGCAGTCACTCCTCACTTAACAAACTTCCTGCTGAAGGACCGTCACAGACTTGCAAGCAGCAATAGGGGTCAAAGCCACCACTGTCACCTGGCGGCTAACCCTCAGGAGGAAACCTGCTGTTCCAGCCCCCAGGGCTTCTGGGCCAAAGCCTCCAGCCTGCTTCCGCTTGCCTTGTCAGCAGCTCAGAAGGGAGGAAGCAAGGTCTACAGGGCAACCCTCCCCCAAAACACACTGCCTTCCTCCTCCTCCTCCTCCTCCTCCTCCTCCTCCTCCTCCTCCTCCTCCGCTGCTTCCAGGAGACATCATAATGCCTCCCACCGGAAGGAGAATGACCCAAGAGGGGTGGAGCATCAGCCGTCTCTATTTCCCCCTCCTTTTTGGTTGTGCTAATCCCGTGGCCTCCCAGAGAGCCTCCTCGCTCTGGGTCGTCTGCAAGGACGTCAGCCTCAACCCACCACAAGACACCCACCTTAAGCTCCTCACTTAACAACCTACTCACTCAATGACCTCCTCGTTGTAGGGACGGAACTCCGTCGCTAAGTGAGGCGTGGCTGTATTGCCAGAACGGCAGTGCCATTACGCCGACGCTGCAGTCGGATGAGGGGGAGACGTGTGTGCGGCTTTATGCCCAAGATGACTGCTTTGTTGTTGTTATTGGTACTACGTAGCATTGATCTCCTTTGACATGAAATACAAAATCTTTTGGAACACATAGGACTGGATCCAGACTTTAGGCTTCGACTACTTGTGTGGAGCAGTGCCAGCCGTGGCTCCATTAGGTTCCACAGCTCTCTGTGGGAGTCCTTGAAGCATGAGAACATCTGGATCCGACCCATACTGCCCCTTTGTTCCCGTCAGAATAGCACACAGAACTCTTAGCGCCTCTTCTGTGAAAATGACGACACTGCACTCCCCGTCCTGAGAAGGAGCTCTTGCGTGCGTTTCCATATAACGAGAATGAGAGGGGGAGGGGCAGAGAGAGGAGGAAGGAAGAAGAAAGGAAGAAGAAAGGAAGGAAGGCAATACTACCTTTGCCAATGCTTCCGAAATACTCTTCAATGGCTGTTTTATAGGATACTTTGCCATGTCCCATTCAAATCTCGTCAGGTAACTAATCAGATCAACTGAAAAGACAAAAGACCATCCAGTAAGCAGCCCATGTACAATCAATCAACAGCTCCAGGAGGTATCATTCTACAGGCACAGCCTATGCCATTATGATAGCTTGCATCCGACATCCCTTCTGGATGCTCCGCCCAGGTTAACTTGGAACAGCAGGATGAGGAATATTCCGGGATGCAGTAACACAGACCGCTGCCCAGGGCTCTGTGTATTTGTTCCAAGAAGCACTAACATTCACACCGATACTTCCTTAGGTCAAGGAGCAGGAGTACCACCTATCTCAGTGTCTTTGGTCTACAGCCCCCATCCCAGACCCCAATAGCCAGGGGTGACTTTTTACGGAAACAGCAGACCAAACTCAGAGAGAGAGAGAGAGAGAGAGAGAGAGAGAGAGTTAGTTCCTCACTCCTGGTAAAAGTGAAATGCTGGTGAGCTAAGGTGAACCACATCTGTCCCGTTTGTGTCCCAGCCCATATGGGGTAAAATCCTGTTGCTTAGCACAATGAATCTCATTTGATTAAGCCCACCAATCAGTGGGGATTTGATGAGTGAACTCCACAGTAAATCCCACCTTGATTCAAACTGGTACACTTTGGTGGTGACTTAGTGCAAAAGATGAGGACAAATCTTTACCACACTTGTACAGGAGAATCAGAGGAAAGTTATTTGCAAGACTGGTGTCTCTAGGTGCCTGGTGGCAACTTTCCAGGGGGGCTTTTGGGGGTGCATACCTCAGAATCCAGAAATCCAATCTCCCTCCAACATGGAAGGCTTGCAGAGAAGAGTCAGAGAAAGATTCCATGGAAATCTGGTGTCTCTAGGTGGCTTGGGGGAGGACATTTTATTGCCCAATGAAGTGCCAAATCAAAAATAGCTAAAAATTCATCAATTCCGTTCCAATGGGGGGGGTATTAATTTGTATGAATACAAACCGACAAATCAGCAATTTTTGAATGAATTTTGCAATTTATTTTTTTAATTTGTGCCCATCTTCATTCAGATAAGTTTTGTTTTGATTTGGTTTTTTTTTTAATCCCACTGGTTCCCGTGGGTCCTTGCTGGTCATGTAGTAGTATTGGGAAGCCGGTTGGTCTGGTCACAATAAAATTACAGCAGAGCCATTGGCATCCACAGAAGTTGGCTCAGCAAATCCCCTGCTGACATCATGGTCATAATCTAATGCAACTACCTAGTTTATTTTCTTGGGCTCCTTGATCACTGCAGATGGCGACGGCAGCAACGAAATAAAAAGACACCTGCTTCTTGGGAGGAAAGCAATGGCAAACCTAGATAGCATCCTAAAGAGCAGAGACATCACTTTGCCAACTAAGGTCAGGATGGTCAAAGCTATGTTTTTTCCAGTAGCGATGTTTGGAAGTGAGAGTTGGACTATAAAGAAGGCTGATCGCCACAGAATTGATGCTTTTGAGCTGTGGTGCTGGAGGAGAGTCTTGAGAGTCCCCTGGACTGCAAGGAGATCCAACCTATCCATTCTGAAAGAAATCAACCCCGAATGTTCACTGGAAGGACAGATTTTGAAGCTGAGGCTCCAGTACTTTGGCCACCTCATGAGAAGAGAGGACTCCCTGGAAAAGTCCCTGATGCTGGGAAAAATCGAAGGCAAAAGGAAAAGAGGACGACAGAGAATGAGATGGTTGGACGGTGTCATCGATGCAACTAAAATGAATTTGACCAAACTCCGGGAGGCAGTGGAAGATAGGAAGGCCTGGCGAGCTCTGGTCCATGGGGTCACGAAGAGTCGGACACAACTGAACGACTGAACAACAACACCTAGACAAAGCAACAGGATTTCAGCCATGATTTCGAAGGATCTGGTTTTAGGGGAGGCAAATTAGGTCTGACGGGAGAACTCTGTCTTGTTCTAACAGTTGTGCACACTCAGCAGCCTCCTCTTCGGTAAAATGG
The DNA here is from genome assembly GCA_037367245.1 of Phrynocephalus guinanensis. Classification (NCBI taxonomy): domain Eukaryota; kingdom Metazoa; phylum Chordata; class Lepidosauria; order Squamata; family Agamidae; genus Phrynocephalus; species Phrynocephalus guinanensis. Next base: position 173,817,534 of record CM074733.1, on the reverse strand, counting down.
GAAAGCCGGTCTCATTTCAGAATTTCCTTCTTTTGAGTTTCTCTGCTGCCAAAAAGAGTCACTTTACCATCTTAGATTTCATGCACGTGAAAAGCTGATGTAAGTGCACGAGAAGAAACAGGTGCAAAACAAAACAGAAAGTTCTAGGTCAGAACCTTATGGCAGATATATACTTACGCACATGCCTCTAGGAACACAACCAGCTCTGTGTTTCCTACCATATTCAGTTTGGCCCTCAGTTTAAGAGGTCTCTGATTCACCCGTCTGCCAGTAAATATGTGTGCGAAAATAAAATTATTTGGGGAGGATTGAGCACACGGATAATGCTGTCGAAGAACGAGACAAGAGGATCACCAGAATGCCGGCGGGGCGGAGAAATTTCACAAACCAAACAGTCCCGGCACCATCTTGTTAGGCATGCAAAGGTGTTAGAAAGCAAAGAGGGGGAGAAAGGGGGTTGGAAGAGACAGAGGAGGCCAGGTTGCTGTTATCTGAGTCCATAGAGAGATGGTGATCAAGCCACGAGGTTGACACTAGAGAAATCCGTCGTAACCTGATCACTGTACCCCTACAGCCAGATGGAGGCTTAAACACGTCACGGCACACAACAGCCCAGGCTTGAACACACAACTGTCACCAGCACTCGGGTCAGTCATTAATCACAACAGGGCATGCTTGCCAAAAAAAACAAAAAAACAAAAATTCAAACCCACAACTTTCATCATCACCCACACGCGACATACTCTTTAGACATTGCACTTTATTCTTCACACCTGAAATATAACAAGTGGGATTATTGCGCATGTAAAAGACACTGTGTTTAAAATTAAGTTTGTTGTATACCCAACTGGTCTGCTCTTTCCTTCTTTTCTTGTAAAGCCCCCTTAAACATTTCAACACAAAATTAAAAGCGCCTTCCTGCCTTCCAGAAACTTGGCAAGGACATACTCTGATCCAGAGCTGGACCTTAGAACATTGGAGGAGCAGAAAAGGAGACGCTCTTAGATTCTTTTCAAAAAGCTGGAGATCTCATGCAGAGCCAGCTCCAGGTTTTAGGTGGTCTGAAGCCACACGTAATTTTGTGAACCCCCACTATAGTTTCAGTGGGTCCTTGAGGGCGACCAGGATGGTTGAAGGTCTGGAAGAAATGTCATATGAGGAACGGCTTAGGGAGCTGGGAATGTTTAGCCTTTCAAAAAAGAAGGCTGAGGGGGGATTTTTATTTATTTATTTATTTATTTGTTAGGCTTGTATACCGCCCGTCTTCCCGAAGGAACTCTGGGCGGTTCACAACAAAGAAATACAAACAAACCAAAGCAATTAAATATGTCAATATAAAAACAATTAAACAACAGTATAATCAAAACAAACGGCAGATGGCAGATGGCGGGGGGGGGAGATTAGATTTAGTCACCGAACGCCTCTTGGAACAGCAAGGTTTTTAATGCTTTCCTAAAAGCTGGCAGGGACTGTGCAAGGCGCACTTCACTGGGGAGATGATTCCACATGGTGGGGCCAGCCACAGAGAAGGCTCGAGATCGGGTAGATGTTTTCCGAGCCCCCCTGGGCGTGGCCACCCGCAGCATGTACGCCCACGACAACCTAGTCGGTCGGGCCGATGTTGACCGCTGGGCCATTCGCTCTGCCAGGTAGTCAGGTCCCAGATCATGGAGGGTTTTATAAATTAAAACCAAGACCTTGAATCTGATTCGGGACACAACGAGCAACCAATGCAGACGAGTCAGAACTGGGGTGATGTGGTCGAACCGGCGCACACCCGCCACCAGTCTGGCCGCCGCATTCTGTACCCGCTGCAATCGCCGAAGGAGAGTCAAGGATATGATCGCTATGTTTAAATATTTGAAAGGATGTCATATTGAAGAGGGAACAGGCTTGTTTTCCATGGCTTCAGAGACTAGGACCCGGGGCAATGGTTTCAAACTACAGGAAAAGAGATTCCATTTGAACATTAGGAAGAAATTCATGACGGTTAGAGCTATCTGGCAGTGGACTATGCTGCCACAGAGGGTGGTAGAATCTCCTTCTTTGGAGGTTTTTAAACGGAGGCTGGATGGCCATCTGTCAGAGCTATTGTGATGGGGGTTCCTGCATGGCTGGGGGTTGGACTGGATGGCCCTTTAGGTCTCTTCCAACTCTAGGATTCTATGATTCTACACCAAGTGCTATGGGGGCAGGTGGTGGGTCTGGTCATGTTTCCATCTCCCTCATCTCCAAAGGAGGGAGAGTCAGGGTGCAAAATTAATTGAGTTGAGGCTCATTGCAGAGCTGGGAGGCAACAGGAGCTGGCAACTACCCTTAGCAGCCTCAGGCCAACACGGGCCCTGATGTGGTCTCAAAGCGGGTATGGAACGATGTCACAGAGATAGTGTTGTTCCATTTAAATTAGAATATCAGATTTCATTCGAGAGCATCCCCGTCTACCCAGCTGTATCCAAGAAGTACTGAACAGAAAACTCCCCCACCACCACCACTGTAACTACCGGAATCCCCACCCACCATGCTCCCTCGCCTTGCTGCTGGCTAGAGGATTCTGGTGGCTGTAGCAACGAGCTGCTGAAGAGTTCAATGGCCGAGGCATCTGACTGTGGAGTCACAGGATGGAAGTTCGATTCCCCATTGCTCCTCCTTGGGAGAGGCTGGGCTCCATGATCCACAGGGTCGCTCCCAACTGTGCAGTTCAACGTTTGCTATTATTACTAAAAACAAGAAGCCTACACAGGAACGCCTCTGTCTACTTCAGGCACGTCCAAACTTCAGCCCTCCAGATGTTTTGGACCGCAACTCCCACAGTCCTTTGCCATTGGAAATACAGGCTTGTAATTCTGGGAGTTGTGGTCCAAAATATCAGGAGGACATGCCTGGTCTACTTCCTCCATATTTGGTTGGATCACAATGTAGGGACAGAATGGGCACCCTATTTCCATGTCCTACTTAGGACCTCTTCCCTCATTAACGAAAACCAAGCAGCAATAAAAGTTGGCCAACAGTTCCCCATGCATAATATTTATTTATTTATTTATTTTATAGATTTTTTTTTAGGCGCCCCACTACCAAATGGTCTAATAACATGAACCAAAATGACAGAAGAGGGTGCCATTAATTTCCTGATATACTGTCTTTCAAATCGTCTCCCAAAACCAGTGTGGCTGTGAGATAAATTGTCTGCCTCAGCCAGCCAGACTTCCTGTTTTCCAAAGCTATCGAACTGCTGGATACAAAATGGACAGCACACCGGAAGTAAAATACAGTGAGCAGTCCTTGTTGATGTGTCCATGCCATTAGGAAAGAAAACTCCCTGGCTGGCGAGATACCACCCAGCCACAGAAGTTCCTGGCACAGTGGCAATAACAAACCACTTCCTGAACCTCTCTCATACTTCAAAAGTCCCTTTAGGGTCATCATAAATTCAAAGTGTCTCAGCAGCACATAAAAAGAAGAAAAAGAAGAAGAGTATGACTGATAATGTGGTCAGAGAAGTAGAGAGTCACCTCTGTGGATCACAGACCCATGTGATCCAGTCATAAGTTTTCCCCGCACACAAAGAGGGAAGAAAAGTCAAACCAAGTTTCCTCCCCAAAAGCTGTAAGACATCTGTTTCCCCAAAGCTATCAAAAATAGAAGCTGCCTCTTCTCTGAAAGTTCTTTTCTAAAAGAGGCACTCCCCAGTTTCACAACATTTGTGCGTATTCAGCTCAGTTTTTCATTGGGTGTGGAAACTGGATGACAGTGACAATACAGACAAAATGCACATCGTGTATCAAGTAAGCGTGTCAATATCATCAGTTTTGATTGTGGTTGTGGGGTCCCCCCCCCCTCCCGGACTGATTGGCCATGTTCAAGAGGTTTTTCCTTCTTCCTAATGTTTTGCCAGTCTCTTGGGAGGGCAGGAGGGCAGGGAGCTAGAACTCAAGAAGAAAAACCTCCAGAACGCGGCGAAACTGCCCCAAAAATTCCCACGACAACCATCAGGTCCCGGCCCTGAAAAGCAAAGCAAGAATAAAGTGTTCTGCTTATATACCTCCCCATAGTGCTCAAAGCACTCTCTGTGCTCTGTTTTACAATTTAATTATGGAGGCTACACATTGGTGCACCCCCCCAGTGAGCTGGGTACTCGTTTTACCAACCCCAGAAGGGATAGAAGGCCTGGGTTGTAACCCCAGTTTGTAAGCACAGTTATGGCTCCAGTACAGCTGTTTAACCACTGCACCACAAGGCTCTTTGGGCCTTTTTACACCACCCCTAAGATCTGCTGGCCACTTAAATTCGGACCAGAGATCTTAGGGGTTGGTCGTTCTTCCTCTGTCCCCACCCCCCTCCGCACTTCCTGGTTGCTGGCTGCCTGAGGGAGGGAGAAAAAGAGAAAGAAAAGAATGCCGGTTTACCTCCGTTCTGTTCCCGGCAGCATTCAGATCTCTTAAAGGGGCGGGGCGCAAAAAAAGAACAAACGGAAGCCAGGAGAGCCCCGCACTCACTATCCTTACACCGGATCAAATATTTGTCACATCCAAAAAGCAGGTACAAGAAAACTGCGCTGGGTCGCGCTAAAGTGTGCGGGGTCGCACTTAATTGCCTGCAAAGTCCGGAGCTGGTGGGTAAACATTTTTAAGGTCCGGACCTTGCAGCCATTTGCGGCGGAGCTTAGGGGTCGTGTATAAACGCCCTTTGTCAACCTTCGAGGAAACATAACACCCAGTTTTGTGGGCGCTTGTGCTGTACCTACCTCCAGTGGCCAGCAGGTTTTCCTGAACTTTGTCTTTTGAATCTTCCAGAACTTCTCCAATGTACTGGGCGATCTTCTTTATGACGCTAAAGTCACAGGCAAAGAAGGGTTACAGGAAATTAGGGTCAATTAAGAAAAGATCAGAGGGGAACGTGCAGCAAAATACTTAACGAATAAATCCTTCTTCGAGTCGCCAGGCTCTAAGATGGGTGCGTAGCCAGTTCTTTGCTTATTTTTACAGTTGGAGGAGAGAGCTGCTCAAATGGGGTGGGTGGGAATAAGGATAATTTGGTGTGGAATCATTGCTGGATTGTGATGGGGAAAGCACATATGTCGTTTCAATCCAAACAGCTTTGTCAGCATGAGGAAAACTAGTTGAGAGTTCTCCATTTTATAGTTCACTTTGACTTCTTGTCACTCTGGTCTGAAATAGGCTCATAAGATGAACAATGGCCTGAATAGGCTCGTTAGGTGGACAATAGTCTCAATGGTCTCAGAATGGCTTTCCTGGATTGTGCAGCGAACTGTTTCAGTCTCTGAAGTAAAAGAAGTCCAGTTGCCATGACTCAACTTCCAGATAAACTCAGCTGGATGACTGAGAATCTTCACAGACATGCCGTTTCAATGGGAATTGCTTCCAGATAAAGGATTTGCCTGTTTTTTGTTTTGTTTTTTTTTGCCTCTTGGTGTCAGAGAAATACCTAATTTACTGTTATTTCTGTCAAAATCTCTCTTTAAACATTCTTCTTCCTTCTAAGAAAGGAGCTTCTCTAAAGAGACCTTTAAGAAATCTTTCAAGAAAAAGGAAAGGAGTCCCTTTTCGAGTTGTAGCTGGGTTTTATTATTTATTTATTTGTTTGTTTGTTTGTTTGTTATTTATTTTGCTGTTTTATACACTGCTAACTAAACCTTGGGGCTCAATGGGGAGGCAACGAACTTCAAATGAAGATATGCCATGGTGGCAAACTCTACCTGCGGTATAAAGCGGTACTAAAAATAAAACAAAGTTTTCAGCGGGGGGGGGGGGGGCGCGAAAAGGAGCCAGACGTCACAGAGAAAAGCGCTGGACGAACTGGGGCAGAAGCAGCCGCAGACGACTGTCACGGGAAACATCCATAACATGAGTTCAGAACTCATGACTTGAATGAGAACAACCTCTGCCACCTCAAGCGTTCTCATGTGTACCCTGGCTGAAGTCTATAAAAGGAGTGCTGCATGGAGGGATAAGGGAAGGTTTCCGTCCAGGGACAACGCTGTAATGGAGACAAGGCTGACAAGCTCACCATGGGCCATGTCCCTCTCTTTCCCAGGCTCCCTCTCAAATTGGTTGCCATCTTTAGAGTAGCTGGGGGGGTGGGGGTGGAGGGTGGATTCTCCAGGAGTAATACAGTGGTGGCTCAACTTATGAATTTAATCTGTTCCGAATTACTCTTAAGCTGGGGTACCTATCTAAAAAAATTGAAAAAAATAAGTTAATTTTTTTTTAAAAAAATGGAAAAAAAAGATTTGTAAGTCGAGCAGACCATATCTAAAATTCGTAAGGCGGCAGTTAAAACGCCCATAGTTTTCCGCTCTTAAGTCAAATTGCTCTTACTGTAAGTCGAGCTGCTCTGAAGTCAGGGTACCGCTGTATATCCTATTATTGATGCTGGAGACGGTCCCCGATGTAAGGTGAAGTAGACCGGGATTGGTCTACTTCAGACAAACTTTAAGACAATAAGAACTGCAACAATTGGTTTTTTTTAAAATGTGGATCAAAAGAGCTGTTTCCTTTTTAAAAAACATTACCTATGGGGTGTACAATGTGAACTGCTGAGACGAGCATTTCATGTTCACGTTAAAATTTACCACCCTGTTGTATTGTTAGAATAGGATGAAACCGCTGCTGCTTTTTCTTTCCTTCCGTTTACTTACACCTCCTTTTCCTCCTGACAAAAGCACCCAAGTGGCCTTTTTACTAGATGTGTGCTGTTGGTTCTAAAGAAGGAACACCTTGTTCCAAGCAGCAGGTGAAATTCTCTACCCTATTTTCCACAGGGTAGAAAAGTTACTTTTCCAGAGTACAATCCCCCCCCCAGCTATCGCAGTCCAAAAAAGAAACTTCTCTAAAGTCTGAGCAGAATAAGAAGTCCGAAAGCGTCTTTCTTCTTAATAGATAGGCATAGGATTTCTCTCTTTGTTTCATTTTTAAAGCCTTTCATTGGCAGACAGATACCCAAGATCGTTAATCGACATCTCGTCACCTCTCCCAGTTGTTTCAACACAGCTGTCACAAAAGAAATACGCCACCTGAGAAGGGACCTAACCAAGAATGAGCAGGCAGGAAGCCTCAGGGCACTGCAGGCTGCTCTGACAGTGACACGGAAAAATACTCCCTGTGTAAATAAGTAATAAAAGGACTTGGAAACAACAGAGCCTGAAAATTCTCACCCCTTCTCTGCTGTCCTAGCCAAAGTCAGCCCAGGCAGGTTTCTGCTGCCTTGGCAGGTTCACCCACAGGCTTCGTACGGGCTGATCTACGAACAGCAATACCCAAAGTGCGTATCTGGAAATCCAAAATGCTAGGGTCTAGCTGGTTGGCATGGCGCCGTCTGACCCATCATCGCCTCTTCTGTGCGCTTAGGCCAGGCATGTCCAAACTTCATCCCTCCAGATGTTTTGGACCACAACTCCCATAGTCTTTTGTCATTGGAAATAAAGGCTTGGAATTCTGGGAGTTGTAGTCCGAAACATAAGGAGGGCCAAAGTTTGGACATGCCTGGCTTAGGCACTGCAACAACCAGACCATACCCTTTGGCTTTAGGGAGTTGTTTTAGATGACCAGCCACCACGAAGGAGATGAGATCCCGGGTTCAAATCTCAACTGAGAAATTTACGTCCCAATCCTGTGCGAGCTTACTCGGGAACAAGAAAGAAGGGGGTTGTTCCCAAGCCGGCCTGCTTTGGATTGTAGCAACCCTGAATGTCCTTACGAAGGAGCAAGCCTCCCTGAGCAGACTGTGATTTAAGTCTGAGTGAACCTAAGCACATCCTGGTTTCGGAAGCTAAGCAGGGTCGGCCCTGGTTTGTACTTGGATGGGCGACCACCAAGGAATACTAGGTGCTGTAGGCGCCTGGAGTAGGAACTGGCAAGCCACTCCAGTCTTCCTGCCAAGAAAGACTCCATGGACATGGAGTCACGAAGAGTCGGTCACAACTGTAAATAACGACACAACATGCACACACACAAACATGGAACGAATTCTGCTGCCATTATCTGTGGCACAATGGCATATCAGGGGCAGAGTGCAGGATCCGTGCCCAGACCTTCCCAGGTTTGAACCCTAGCCAAAGATCAAGTTGCAGGTGACTTAACTGACCTTTCTCTGAGACCCTGGAAGACCACTGACAAACATGACTAAACAGTATCAGGCCTGATGGACAAGTGGTCAGAGATGCCTCAGGACACCTTCCTACGATCACATGTGTGAGGGTGAGACGTCTGAAAAAGCTACTGTTTGGGGAGTGGTAATTCTCAGACCCTACCAGCATGGATGAACTCAGGGCAGGAACTGGCAAGCCACTCCAGTATTCCTGCCAAGAAAACTCCATGGACATGGGGTCACAAAGGGTCAGTCACGACTGTAATGGCACAACAACAACAACCATGGGTGCTGAGGGATTTGGGGAAGCTGCATTCAAAAAGAAGAGCAAAAAATTTTTTCCAGGTTCTTGCTATCATTCTAGTCACATTTCAATTACCCTGAAATTTGGAGATTTTATTAGGGTTATTCTACATGGCACAACTCTTGCAAGAATATATGTACACTTGATTCATTCATTAATTCTTTCATTTAATTTATTATTATTAAGGAATAAAGTGTGTGTGTGTGTGTGTGTGTGTGTGTGTGTGTGTGTGTGTGTGTGTGTGTGTGTGTGTGTGTGTGTGTGTGTGTGTGTGTGCGCGCGCGCGTTCCAACATGTGATGAATGGCCTCATTACCAATCACTTTTTCTTCCAATGAGTCCAAGCAATGTGTATTGTTCTCCCCCTCCTTGATCCTTACTACAAAACAGATCAGTCTGAGATAGGAATATTACTGCTTGGATACAAGCATTGTGGCTCATTGGGGATCAGAATCTAGATCTCCCAAATCAACATCCTAGCCACGACTCAACACTGATTTCGCTTGAAAATTTCTGTGCCTTTAACTCCTCCATAGCAGCCAAAATTCAACAGGAAACACCTTTTCTTAATCCTGCAGCCAGAACACTACTGTAACAGACATTGAGATCACAAGTGGAAAACTGTGGAAAAGGTCAGGGAGGAGAGGTAGTCTATGCTATTATTATTATTATTATTATTATTATTATTATTATTATGATTATTATGATTATTATTATTATTATTATTATTATTATTATTATTATTATTATTATCAATCAGGATCTGAAAATTGAACTTCAATTATTATTATTATTATTATTATTATTATTATTATTATTATTATTATTATTATTATTAATCAGGATCTGAAAATTGAACTTCAGAGATTCTGGCATAAATCAGCACAGGTGGTCCCAGTGGGAATTGGCACGCTGGGTGCGGTGCCTAAAGAGCTAAGTAAGTATTTAGAAGAAATTGGAGTTGACAAAGTCACAATCAGTCAGCTGCAGAAAGGCACATTATTATTATTATTATTATTATTATTATTATTATTATTATTATTATTATTATTATTATTATTATTATTGTTGTTGTTGTTGTTGTTGTTGTTGTTGTTGTTGTTGTTGTTGTTAGACTTGTATCCCGCCCATCTTCCCGAAGGAACTCTGGGATCTGCTCACATAATTCACCGATAGATCATGTAGTGCTAAACCAGGCGTGTCCAAAGTCAGGCCTGGGGGCCAAATACAGCCCGTTTTCAAATTTCGAGTGGCCCACAGCCTCTTCTCCCTGCCAGATCAGCCTGTTACGCATCCCTGAACCCTCCCTATACCAGATGGAGACATCAGCTTGCAGTTTTATGGTTTGCCTGCCTTCCCTGCCTCCATTCGTCCCCCCAGCCACCTGCCCAGCCTACCCACCCCTGGCTCCCTTGCTGCAGCGTCCTCCCCACCTCCTTACATGTCCTAATGCAGCTGAATGGTCAGCCCCCATACATTTTCACCTCACCACATCAGGCCCTCCTTGCAAAAAGTTTGGACACCCCTGTCCTAAACACTTGGGAAGCGTTCAACTAGTGATTGGTAATACAAAATCCAGCCTAGTTATCTTGTCTGCTATGTGATAATTTAATAATAATAACAAAACAACAACAATAATATTCCCATAGAAATAGGTTGGCAATACCATCTAAGTATACATTCACTGTCCATCCAAATAAATGTGCAACCTTTTGAGTTCTCCTGAACTCCACCACAGGCGACAAGGCAAAATGCCGGACAACAACATGGGAAGGAAGCATGGCAGTCAAAATGATGGAATACATCTACAACTGCCGTCTAGATATATAAGACACAAGACATTTAGAAGGCACTTAATAAATAATATGACCCCACCCCAAACAAGAATGAATAACAGTGGACACTTTTTTCCTTCTTCCACTGAAAGGAACTGAATTGCAACCATTTCCATTATGGGCACACAAAGCAGCCACTACATTCTGAGGTAACTCATTGCTTCCTATCTCTGTGCAAAACAATCAGTTGAACAGTTAATGTTAAACTGGTGAACACACAACAGATCGTGGCAGATAGAAATAAGGCAAAAAATAGATGAATAAACCTAGGGCTTATTGAAACCATGGGTCCAAAAGTGGTACCCAAAAGCCATAAGAAGAACGAGGAGGATCCGGCGGGGCAGGGAATTCCTCATTCTTGTTCTCAACATAGAGAAAGCAAAAAGCAAAAAAGTGGTCTGCTTATATACTGCCCGATACCACTTCAAGTAGTCTCTGGGCGGTTTACAATTTTAATTACAGTGTGCAGGCTACACATTGCCCCCCACCCTCCAGCAAAGCTGGGTACTCATTTTACCGACCTCGGAAGGATGGAAGGCTGAGTCAACCATGAGCCTGCTACCTGGGCTTGAACCCCAGGGCGTGAACACAGTTTTACCTGCAGGACAGGCATTTAACCACTGCGCCACGACAACAGTTGAGAGCCGAATAGTTCCCCCGCCCCCTGGTCAACATAAGCAAATCAACATGCTCATGCGGGAGAGGAAGGCAAGTGTCCTTCGCCTCCCCCCTCCCCCGATCCACCTACATCCCCCCCCCGCCGCCCCCCGCTTGTCGAAACAAACCTAGTCAGAGAATCAGAACTTCATATCAGGCTTTGCCCATGTTTCCCCTTTTTGTGGCAGCATGGCCACTGTCTGAGGATGATGGGGATTGTAGTTCAGTGCTTTCGCGCAACCTGAGCCCCCCCTTCCTCAGTTCCAGCAGGCATAACTAGGCCACATATAATGAAGGCCACTCTTGTGAACCTTGTCAGGGCACCAGACCACACTTAGATAGAGGCCACAGCGACTTCTAGGGTGACCATAGTGCATGTGAGGGGGGGAGAAAAACCCTTTAGGTATCTACAGCCATGTGTCAAGATTTTACGGGGAGCGTGATGTCCAGAGAGAAAGCTAAATGAAAGAGGAGAGAGCGTGATTCTTTTTAAATCTTAAATATCCTCCTTGCACTGGGATGCCTTTAACTTTTTTTGGGCTAAATGCTATGCTTTCCTCCAGTTATTTTGTATACCATGCTTCCTAGAGTCTAACACCACAGCATGGGACAGAAAATATATGAGGAGGAATAGTGCAATGTTCCACAGATTTTTGCTTGCCCGGTCCTCGTGTGGGCCCTACTACCTACATTGTTCCTGAAGGCTTCTGGTAGTTTTGCTCACTGGATAGAACACACAGGATCTAGGTCTTCTTTAGGGTCATTTCTCTTCAAGGAAAATAAAAACAAACCTTCCCACCATAACTGAGTTCTAAGGCTTGGCTGAAACAGGTTCAGGTTAGGTGAGTACAGGAACACTGTGTTCAGTAAACACAATGCCCATTTGCTGTTTGTGTGTAGTAAATAAGGTTTATTTTACCTTTCAGCAAAGAGATCAAGTTTCCCCAACTCATCTGAAAGGCCAACGAGAGCATCCAGTGTCCCCACCTGCAGAAAGAAGCATGAAAAACGTTCAGCAAGCAGAAGTCAGCTACAGAGGATATTTTGTCAGGATTTTCCCCCCTGTGGTCTATGTTTGAAAAGCAAGATTTTTTCTGTGCTATGAAAATTACTAAGGACGTCTATGGAAAAACTGAGGGAACGTTGTGAAATGGATGACACGAGACAGGCTATCAGAAAGAATCTCTTCCTAAGTAAAGAAAGAATCACAATTTTCATGAATACAGACCACTGTCGACATCTCTTCAAGAGTTTGGTTCTTTAAAACACACTGTTGCTCATGGTGTGAACAACAACCAAAGAACAGTCATGAGCAACTAAATTTGATTCCAGTTGTTCCGTAATTGCAGTTTGTAAACCCAGATATTCTTGGATTAAAACTCCCATATGTCTTCACCGCTAGTTGTGCTGGCCAAGATTTCTGGGTATTATAGTCCAAGAACATCTGGACACACAAGTGTGGCCATATTCAGTGGCAATTAACCTTAATGGGTGGTCCCAACTACAGAAAAACCTATAAATCAACAGCACTTATGTTAAACATTGTATTGAGAATTAAGTCCTATTCCTTCAGTAAGTGCACTGTAGCTGGTTCAGTGGGATCCAGCTCTTTATCCCTGTCACAGAAACATCTATAACATGAGGAGAGGGGAGGGACCAAATAAATGTTCTTCTAGAAGGTACCAGAGATTCCTGCTACAAACACTGACATTATTACACAGCAGCACTTCTGTCACAGCCACATGCTTATGATACTACTGCCTCTTTCTGAAAGTAGAATGGCGAGTAAGATAAAGGGAAGTATACATGGGGGAGGGGGGGAACCCCAGTGAACTGGCAGTAAAGTCCAGGCTCTTCTAACTCAGATGTAAATTCTACATGGCAAACTGACTCAGAACAATGAAATCAGAATTCCCCCTCAAAGAACACGACATTTTCATCACTAAGAAGAATGCAGACTTTTCCACAAATTATGCAAACCTCCTTTTAAAACACAATGAATCAAATTTGAAGAATGATTTTGGATGTGTTTCAGAATTTCAAAGAATCCAACCTTTCAAGAAGTGAAAAATCTTGGGAACCCTGAAAGTACCAACAAGCAAGAGTTTTCTGCTTGTTTTTTTTTCCTGAACAAACACTGGACACAAATCAACCGGAGCAAACCTCGTTCTCCAGTAGCGATTATCAGATGGGAAGAAGTGAGATGGTTCTGGTAAAAAGCAGGTACTAGACAGCAGCCCTGTTCCACCAAAAAGCTTAATTACATAGACATTGGACTCACTAATGTTAATTTCACATAGAAGGTAAATCAAGTAAGGCTGCAATTCTATACACCAGCCTGCCTGAACCTGAGCTCTCCAGATGTTTGGGTTAATTCCACATGACTCCTGATTCTTGGCCATGCTGGTTAGAAGGCACAAATGACGTTGCCACACAATCCAGTGCTTTTATTTGACCAATGAAAGATGCAAGAAAAGTTGTTCAGCCAAAACAAAAAAAAGGGAAAAAAGAATTTTGAGCTGGGGAGCAAGTACGGTTTAGGGTCCAGAGATAGACACGTGGGCCCATCAAACCTTTTACAGTCTTCCCACCTGTGTTCTATATAAACATGCCTAGAATTATAAAAAGTCTGATACAGAACAATACTATATATGTCTATTCGGGTGAGTCCAGCAGGATCTACATCTAAATAAGTGTACATACTTGTTTGGCAGTAAATTTTACTAAACGCAGCTAGACAGGAGACAGAACATCAGGCTAACAAGGAGATTTGATCAAAAAGGATCGGATATTTGCATAATTCATTTGCAAAAAGACCTTCAACGTTTTCTACAGTTCTGGCAGAAATGAAGCTAAAAATCTAGTCTTGTCCGCTGGTGATTCACTGTTTAATCATACAAAATAGGCTCCTGTTTGCATTCTTGATGCCAATACATATCAAAAAGAAAGCAAACAGTATCTTCTACTTAGACACATGTTGGACCATTGACGTGGTCATCTCAATGCTGCAGCACAGAACCTGTCTGCATCGAAAGGCGTGTCGCCTCTCTCTCTCTCTCTCTCTCTCTCTCTCTCTCTCTCCCCGCTCCCTTCGAATCACTGCTATTTGAGAGTTCCCACACACCCCCAGCCTTCAATCCATCCTTTACCTTAAGATCAGGAATGACAAATTTGCTGTTGGTGGATAGGTTCGCCTTGGAAGTCACTGTGTTCATCCTGTCCCAGGCCAGTAGATTTGCTTTATCCCCTGGGGCTGAAATTAACCAGAATTCTGACATGGTGTAAACGTTTTTCCTCTTCACGCCCGATCGCAGTGCCTAAAACAAAACATAAAACAAACAAAAAAAGAGGGGAGAGCCCAACATTAGGAAAGGAAAGCTCTTTCCATTTATATTTTGTTTTCCAGAAATAGCATGAAGATAAATATTTCAGTTTATAGAGAAATATCTTGATCACCTTTCAATCCAGACCTTGAGGGAAAAAATGACCTTTTGCTCAATGTCACCAGAAGGCAGAAGGAGTTCCTTTTCCCCCCCCTGCCCGGGGTTGTTTCATCAGGTCCGTGGGGAGGAGTTGGCAGTCACAAGGTCATGGGGTGCCTGGAGCAAACCACAGCGTTGGCAAAATCACTAACCGATTGGAATAAAACTGCTCCTAAGTGGTCACCTTACCCCCCCCCCCTGATTACCTGGGAATGAGAACCCCTAGACTTAATAGGATTTCTATAGATTTCTATGGTTCTTATGATTGATTCTTTGGCCAAGAGAATCTCTTATCTTCCGGATACTGAAATATTCCATTCTCCAAAACAGCATCAAGAGGTGAGACCCGTTTAGATTTTTCAATAAAGGTCAGAGCTTCTTTGAACATTTAAAACAACATCAGGATATACAGATATATTTAAAGCCAGTTTATGCAACTTCTCAGTGTGAATTGCCATTGGGTTTCTTGCCCCGCATTATTAGTCAAGCAAACACACGAGAAGGCTAGGTACTGCCGCGGCTTGAAATGGTTGTTGGAGTACCATAAAAAGTTGTCATTAAGCATATTATTAAACAGACAACCTATAAAACATGTTAGAGAAGAAAATATGGAGCAGTGTTTTTTATTGATCTAAAAAAAAATTAATCCTGCCTTTCTGTTACAACCTGGGGCTTCTAGAGCGGCTGCCATCTCAGCAACATGATTCCCAATAGAACAAGGGATCTGGTGGCACCTTGAAAAGTGGCATCAGCTTTTGTGGACTTACCGCACATCTGAAGAAACGGGCACCAAAACCACAAACATTTGTGCCAATAAAGCGTCCTAAGAGTTCCGGTGCCACAGATGCCTCTACCCTCCCTTCTCTATACAATAAAGACAAAAATGATAGAAATATACCCTTATGTTCCTGGTGATTTTTTGGTCGGGGCTATTTATTTCCCGGCTTCCATACAGGGAGGCTGCCTGAAGGTGGAACAAGGCATAGTCTTTCTAGGACAGTGATGGCAAACCTTTTAGAGACTGAGTGCCCAAACTGAGATTCAGAACCCACTAATTTTTCACAAAGTGCCAATACATCAATTTAGCCTGAATCCAGGTGGCTGTGAAGGCGTGATGTCGGGTGCCCACAGAAAGGGCTCCGTGCCATAGGTTTGCCAACACTGTTCTAGGCAATTATCTTGCATTACTCTTCTTGTATCAGTCCTGGGAAATTGTACCAATTCAAAGCACATTACAATCTATGAATGATTTATTTGTCCATCTGGACCACCAAAATGCATATGGGAGAGAGCCTTGATCCAATGGGTGCAACCTACCTGCGAAAGCTTTTCAGATGACAATACCTATGCACATTTGACTTTTATCATGCAGTACTGGGTATAAAAGAATAAATTCAAGTACATTTCACACATCATTCTCTCCCCCCTTTCCGGAACACTCAATTTTGGGTTGTTTTTTGTTGTTTATTTGTTGGTATTGTTTTTGGTAATCTACAGTATAATCTACAGTCGAATCTCAGTTGCTTCTTGTTTCTACTTGATACAGATGACGAGTAATGATTGTGAATTATGCGCATACCTTGACTCCTATACAGATTTACCTGGGAGCAAGTGTCTTATTAAGCTTAGTCGGACTTACATGCAAGCAGGTGTGCAGAGGGCTGTACAATAAGCTACAGACAGTTTGTGTGTCCCCAGAAGACCATCTTCGGTAGAATCCTTGCTGCCTTATGCATTTGCTGAGCAATCTCTCACAAACTAAGTGCAAAATGGGTGTGATACTGATCTCCTTCATTGGGCTGGTCTTGCATTTATGCTATAAATACCCTATATTCCTGTCCCAAAAATGCCCTACATGGCGATGATAGCAACAAAATGCGTGTTTAACGGTTCCAGATCAATGCTTTCCCAGACGCAAAATTGGGATTCTGTATCATACTCATTTTATATTTAAGAATCGGTATGGTTGGTAAGAATGACAACAGCAACACAAATTCTAATTTGATCATCCTCATAACAATCATCTTAGAACCGCAAAACGGGCGAAATAAAACCTATGGATCATTTAATCCAGGCCTTATCAAGGAAACACTGGAGCTGCGGCCACTAGATACCTAAACTACCAGATAAGTGGCTGTCACTTCATACATGGAACACAGCTCTTTACTTTTAAACTTGGTAGAGAAATCAGGCCTCTTAAATGCACAAAGGCCAGTGAAGTAAGTGTGTGTGTGTGTGTGTGTGTGTGTGTGTGTGTGTGTGTGTGTGTGTGTGTGTGTGAGTGAGAGAGAGAGAGAGAGAGAGAGAGAGAGAGAGAGAGAGAGAGAAGGGCTCCCCATCCAGGAGATTTCAAACCCCAGGTGATTATTCATCACATGTTCCTGCTCAGCTCACAAGCTGCACACACTAACTATTGTTATAGACAAACGAGGCTCTAGTTATGCGGCCACATTCTTGGGAGTGAGCAACTCCGAGGTCAGCGAAACTCACTTCTAAGTAGTCATTTATGATGCTGCACTGTAAGGAAACCTTCATTCAGGGGCGCAACTGGGAGTAGGGGAGGCAGGCAGTGTGTGTGTGTGTGTGTGTGTGTGTGTGTGTGCGTGTGCGCACGCGCACACACACCAAAATGGCAAAATAGTATTTGTACTTTGTATTATTCTGTGCCACCTGGGGAGAGCACGGAATCCATGTTGCCCCCAATGACAGAGACCCTAGTTGTGGGTCTGCTTGCATCACAGAGCATGGAAATCAAAGGCACTGCTACAGAAGGGCAAGGGGAATGACTTTATTCAAGTAAAATGGGCATAACATGTGACTACTCTATATCAATTAATTATTGGTATAATACAGTAAAAGGTTGCGGTAAGAAACATTCTTGAAATACAGTGGTGTTTCCCTTGGCCATTTCTACTTGGATTTAGCTAAGAGTGGAGCCTTGCATATTGCCCCTGGCAGACCAAAACAGCACCCGTGCGTTCTAGAAACTGCCCTATGTACTTCGTCCACAGGCAAACATACAATAGTCTGCATGCTCTTTCTCCAACGTTTGCTCCAGGATTTCGGTGGAAGCCCTCAAACCTTACAGGCACCCAAAGCAGTGCCACTCTAAACACTCCATGAATGAAATTTCTATTTATTTATTTTAAAAAACCCTTCACACTTAATTAATTTTGGGAGGTGGGATGATGGCTCTGCATCCCTAAAAATGTTTTCAGAAAGAAAAGTCGGGGCAAAACTGTCGCCTAACATCGGGTGCCTGGAGCACTCCACTCCTGTTCAGCTGCTCTTGAAACCGGAGTAGTCGTTGAATTCGTGGTTCTGACAAGGGGGTGGGGTGGGGGTACCCGTGTTGGCCTATTTGGAAAAAGCCAAGCCCCACACTCGCCAAAGGGGATTCCAACAGTCCTCCTGAGATCCCTAATCCCACGGTTATCTCCTCCTGATCTTGACACCTTAAGGCACCTCTTCGTCATCAATGCCAGTCCACCAAAAAGCCTGTGGCCAAATAAAAAGCTAGTAGTAGCCACCAGCCTCAAGGGCGCCTCGGGGCTCTTTCCACGGGGGGGGGGGGGCAGATCCCCACGACAACATTCCTCGCAAGGAGGTGTGTGTGTGTGTGTATGGGGGGGGGAGGAAGAGACAAAATGAAGCAAAGAGCACCCTCACCTCCGTCCACGGGACAGTTTCCAGAGGCGATGCCGACCAGCGAAGGAGGTTCCCGGGCGCTGCTTCCTCACCTGGAGACTCGCCGACAGGTAACCGGGGAGAGGGATGCTCCTCTTACCTGCAGCCCAGGGGCGGCCCCTTCATCGCCCGAATTTCGCGGCACCTCCTCCTCCTCCTCCACCACCCCTTCTTGGCCACGGAAGGGGCAGGATCGGGGCCAGAGCAGCTACCGGGGCTTTGGAGCCAGGAGGAGGACGGCGGGTGGCGGCGGTTCCGCGCTTTGCATTATGTACTACGGGCTGAAGGGTCGCCGCCGGGAATTGACTCCCACTACTAGGCGGTACTGCCCGAAGCTCCTCCTCTTTTCCCCCGTGGCGCTTGCCACGGATCACCTACTCCCCGCACCAGCTGTGCCCCACCATGGCGTTTCCTCCAGATGTGGACTCCGGACGGACGCACGGCGCTGATGGTCTCTCGCGTGTTGGGGGGGGGACGGGGGACGGGACAGCGATGTCCAACGGTGACTCAATAATTGTCGCCCGTGTAACGGTGCTCGGACACAACGGAGACGCTGCCATCTCTTCCCTCCTTCTAAGGAGTTTTCCATTCCATTTATTTAATTATTTGCATTAGCCATGGCCTTAGCAAAAAGAACAACATTTAAATAGATATAAAATTGGCATACCAAATCATAAAAGTAAATACATAGAAGTGAATACATATACTTGCAACTCCTTCTAAGGAGTTTAATTCCCTCCGAGTACTTTTCTTGCTGGTATTGGGTCTTTCTTTCTTTCTTTCATTCTTTCTTTCTTTCTTTCTTTCTTTCTTTCTTTCTTTCTTTCTTTCTTTCTTTCTTTCTTTCTTTCTTTCTTTCTTTCTTTCTTTCTTTCGGATGCATTTGGGGAGAAACTGTGTAGGGTGGTACCCTGTATAAAGGAATCAATTCGTTCCAAATGAAATTCTGTGAAGCAAATTTTCCTTTATACAAATTTCCCATAGGATTTATTTATTTATTTATTTATTTATTTATTTATTTATTTATTTATTATTTAGTTATTTAGTTATTTATTTATTGTACTTATTGACCACCCAATTTTCCCATAGGGAAGCAAATTTTCCTTTATACAAATTTCCCATAGGATTTATTTATTTATTTATTTATTTATTTATTTATTTATTTATTTATTTATTTATTATTTAGTTATTTAGTTATTTATTTATTGTACTTATTGACCACCCAATTTCCCCATAGGGAAGCAAATTTTCCTTTATACAAATTTCCCATAGGATTTATTTATTTATTTATTTATTTATTTATTTATTTATTTATTTAGTTATTTAGTTATTTATTTAGTTATTTATTTATTTATTTATTTATTTATTGTACTTATTGACCACCCAATTTTCCCATAGGGAACTCTGGGCAGTGTACAACACGTCACCAAACAGCAACTGCCCAACTACAGCCCCCAGTACATACCCAAATACAAGAACATAATATAAGAAAAACATAATACAGTACAAGTATATATACAAATACAATATACAAACACTAAAAAAAAAATAACCAAGTAAAATAGACCTAGCACCCCCACCAAACAGGTCAGTTGCAGCAAGAGGAACTGGTGCCAGCAGTTTAAAAAAAATGCATTGAAAACAGAGTAATCTCTTTTTATGTTGTATGGATTCGTCCCATCATAGATGGTTCTGTTAAGCAAATTTCCCCTATCTCTGGAATTTTTTATGTTGTACAGATTTTATGTTATACAAACCGTTTGTTATATGAGGATCCACTGTAGTTGGAACTTCAATCAGGACTTAATTGGAGTGAGCACAAATAGGACGGTGGGGCATCCTTAGAGCAATTTTGCCGGAGTCCAGCTGTTGAAACTTGGCGGCCAAGATGTTTGTGATTTCCTCTGTGTGTGTGTGTGTGTGTGTGTGTGTGTCGTTACATTCGTGACCGACTCTTCGTGACTCCATGTCCAGCTAGGCATAAATTGGCAACACTCTTCTGGCCCCTGTCAAGTGACTGGGGTCGAAAGTTAGAGATTAATTATTTCACATTTTCCCAGTGAAAGGAAAACTTTGCCTTTTTCAGAGGTAGGGGCTCACAATTGATGATGGTTTAATCAAATGACACCTTTCCCTTAGTTTCATTGAAGGGCGTGGTTCTGACATGGTGGACTGCCAGCTGCTGTAGAGATGATTGTACGATAAGAGACAAAAAGTGTCTCCTTGCGTGCACGCATCCTTCAGCCATATGACCAGAGAATCACAAGAATCCCAAAACACGAACAACATTTCTGAATGTCTCTTCCTTTGAAACTCTTTTTGGAAAGGGAATTTCCATTTGGTGCTCTTTGAAGCATTCCTGATCAGAGGAAAAAATTTGGAGTGTTTTAGACAAGAAAAGGAAACATGGGGTCATTAGTCATGGCTAACCTAACCAGTGAATTGGGGGAGGCAGGGGGTAAGGGAAATCGAAACCCAACAATATTCGGAAACCTACACAAGTTTCGCAGTGTGTCGTTGGACACAAAACATGCAGTTGGAAACTGGCAAGATGTGCGGTTGGAGAATTTCCGGAGCTAGGGGAAATTTGCTTAACATAATTGCCTATGGGGAAAATCCGTACAACATAAAAATGGGATTACTCCGTTTTCAATGCATTCCTATGGGAATTTATATAAAGGACAATTTGCTTAACATAATTTCATTTGGAACAAATTAATTCCTTTATACAAGGTACCACTGTACTGTGGTCCCCGCAATATACCGGGACCACAGTATATGAACCGCAAAATGGCGGGGGACGAGTGTATTACAAACTTAGTTGGGGGATCCCTAAGACAGGGATGGGGGAATGAATGAATTTTCAGGTTATGGTTGTAATGCTTTATACATGATTGTAATAATTTAGATAAATTGCTTTTTGCTTGTATTTGAAAAACAAAACACTGTTATTTTAAACTGAAAACCTTTTTATATGTGCCCTACAGGGCTTTTTTATACAACATAAAATAGTTATTTATTTCTTTTATTCCTGTATCTTTACTTTGTGTTAGAAAGTTTTTCATTACATGTATAAATTGTTGTATTATGTCCATAGATATTTATTAGTTGTTCTTTTGTTTTATACAGTGAAATACAGCCCCCGAAGAAGACTTTTTCAGCCGAAACGCGTTGGGCATATTTTCAAATAAAAATATATCTCTGCAATAGCACACTGAGATTCAGTCTCTTCTAACTAATTATGGTTGTTTTAAAGCAGGTTTTTTAACCCGCACAAATTCTGGAGGGATTAAGTTCCATTTCAAACAAAACTTTCCAAACCATATAGAAAAGCAAGGTTAGGTAATACATTTATTATTATGATCTATCTTGGCTGGAACCTTTTCTTCTTCACTTTCAGCAGTGCTGAAAATCTGAAGGCTGGACTAACTGCAGTAGAACTGACAGTGAAGCCACCAGAAGATTTGCCAGTGGGTAGGCCTGGCCGAGACATGTGTGCAGGTTAGAAATTTTACTTTAAAACAGCCACAACCCAAAAAGTCATTCATTTCCCCCCAATCCCTGTTTTAAATGTGTTGCGAGCCACTTTAATGGAATAGCCCATAAAGTGTGTGGGGGGGAGGGATCACAACCAACTTGTACGTGTTTTAGGAACAATTAGGATAGAACAATGCTGCCTCCAGTCTTGAGAGGAAAACGGTGTTGCCAGTGGCAAAGCAGTTCAGAACATCACTTAGCTTCTCTGAGCTCTCAGTTGTTGGAAAGAAATGTTGTGAGATCTGAAAGCCAAAGGAACAAATTGCTGTTTCTGAGCAAAATTTGGAACAGCTACTTTTTGAACTGAGCTGCCTAGATGCCCTAAGCCAGGCACGTCCAAACGTTGGCCCTCCACATGTTTTGGACAGCAACTCCCACAGTCCTTTGCCATTGGAAACACAGGCCTGGAATTCTGGGAGTTGTGGTCCAAAACATCAGGAGGGCCAAAGTTTGGACATGCCTGCCCTAAGCACATCCAATCTCACATGATTTCAGAAGCTAAGCAGGGTCGACCCTGGTTAGTACTTGGATGGGCGACCACCGGGGAATACCAGCTGATGTAGGCACCTAGAGTAGGAACTGGCAAGCTATTCCAGTATTCCTGCCAAGAAAACTCCATGGACATGGGCTCACAAGGAGTCGGTCACGACTGTAATGACACAACACACGCACACTTTTTGAACTACAGCATTCCAGAATCCCTCATGAAGCATGATCTGCCTGGAAGTTCTGGGAGTTTTAACCAGCTTTCCTGTGTTCTCTTTCTGGATAGATAAGCTTCATGCATGGATGAAACTAGAAACATAATACTGTACCTAACATTGTTTGCCCAATTTGGAACATTCCATCCTCTGTACTCTGTGATTGCCAATTGGGTTAGGGCACATAGTATTTTTCCATATATAAGACTATACTTTTGTCTAAAACTGTTTGACTAAAAATTGTAGGGCATCTTGTACATGGAAGTAAGCCAAGGAGAGAACTGTGCAGTTGCAAAACTGTAATTTTGGGTTGGAAAAGTGGGGTGTTGTCTTCTACAGTACATGGGGGGCATCACAGAGAGAAAAATGCAGGTCCTTTGATTTCAGAATAGCAGAAGAAGGATTTGTGTCACTTGGGGCAAACATGGACTTTTTGCCCCACCCCACGGTTTGTAAGGGTAGTGTTGGTACGTTTTATTGTTTCATATTAAATACTATTTTGGTGTGCACGCCCCCCTCCTCAGCATGTCACCCGGGACAACACTCCCCACCCCACCCCAGTTGCAGCCCTAAGAAGGTCAAAATTGAAATGTTTAGCAGCTTAATATTTCTCTTAGTTATGCACTCATGTAAATAAAAGTTCTCAGCGGTCAGTTGCCAAACTTGTCTAAAATACCACTGGGCACGTGAAAAATGCCCTTTTCCTGCAGTTTCAGTCCAGCTAAAGAATGGATTCACGACCGGTTTAATGGCTTGATTTTTGTTACTTGTGTAAGTCTCCTTAACTCCCCTCCCCTTAAGCTGAATATTTAACCACACTGGATTTCATTCTTCTTATTAAGGATTCTTTTCCTATTTATTTGACTGGTGGAGAACATTTGTACACCAGAGTTGTACTGTAACGGGCAGCATTGGACCAAAGACAATTTGCTTATGGTGTACCCATGACGCCTCCTGAAACTGATTGGATTGATGGCTGAATAGTGACAATGGAAGAGCATCTTTGATTCCTATGTGAGGTCATCAGGATGGTTTAGGGCAGGCATGTCCAAACTTTGGCCCTCCTGATGATTTGGACCATAACTCCCAGAATTCCAAGGCTGTATTGCCAATGGCAAAGGACTGGGAGTTGTGATCCAAAACATCTGGAGGACCGAAGTTTGGACATGCCTGGTTTAGGGACTTACAACTGGCTGTCAGGAACCAACCATTGACTCCCAAGAATGGGAAAAGGCCAGGGCATTGCTGTGTGTGTGTGTGTGTGTGTGTGTGTGTGTTGTGTCATTATAGTCATGACCGACTCTTCGTGACTCGATGTCCTTGGAGTTTTCTTGGCAGGAATACTGGAGTGGTTTTGCCAGTTCCTACTCCAGGCGCCTACACTCAGCACCTGGTATTCCCTGGTGGTCTCCCATCCAAGTACTAGCCAGGGCCGACCCTGCTTAGCTTCCGAAATCAAGCGAGATCGGATGTGCGTAGGGCATCGAGACAGCTTTTATTGCTGTGTAGCTTCCCCCTACCACTGCAGCCCCATGCTTTTCTCATTCCACCTTGTGGCAAGTCAGCGGTAGCAATTATGCCATTAAGCCTTGTCCTGACCTTCTGTTTTGAAAACATGGCTGAATTGGGTGCTGGCAGTGTATAATAAAGAGAGGAGGAAGCAGCTCTGGAAAGCCTACACAGTCTTGTAATGGATTGAGAGGAGAGGCTGCAGTTGTGGAGTGGCTGGTTTATTTTGGACTACTTTCCTGAAGCCAAAGGCCAAGCCTGTTACTTGGGCAGTTTGGAACTGGGCCTTCATCCAGCGGGTGCCACTAACAGCGGATGTCTCGATGCGTTTAAAGCAAATGCTCATCCACTTTTCAACTAACATCTCGCCGCCGCCCCCCCCCCCCCACCAGAGCAAAATTGAGGAAACGTTTTTTTCAGAACATCTGTAAGTCTTGAAGAAACAACAGAGAGAAAGCCTGGATGGTAATGTGGAAAGAAAGGCTACCTACATCCTGAAATGGATGGAATTTAGGAAAGTCAATTCCCTGATGTGAAGAAGCCAGGTTTGTAAGTGTCCACGAAACATCACATTAAAATATGGAAGTCTTTAAGGTGCCACATGTTTTCTGTCATTTGTCTTGCTTTGTTTTGCTTTGATTTTGCCCGGAATTCTTGAAAAGACTGACACGGCAACCCTCTCCAACAATTCTAATATGTGAATGATGTCAAAATATTAGTACATCATCCTTCCATATGAACCTACCCGGCCTTTAAGATCTAGCCAGGGAGCCCTCTCCGAAAGAGCCATCCCTCAAGGAGGTGAAAGGGATGGCTTGTAGGTCTAGGGCAGTGATGGCAAACCTTTTAGAGACCGAGTGCCCAAACTGAGATTCAGAACCCACTATTTTTTTGCAAAGTGCCCATGCAGCCATTTAACCTGAATCCAGGTGGCTGTGAAGGGGCGATGTCAGGTGCCCACAGAAAGGGCTCTGAGGGTCACCTTTAGCACCCGTGTGCCATGGGTTTGCCAACACTCCTGTAGGGCCTTTTTGGCAGCTGCCCCCAGGTTTTGGAATGCCCTCCCAAGTGAGTTCCGCCTGGCGCCAACACTGATGACATTTCCAGCGCCAGGTAAACACTTTCCTGTCCTAGAAGTTTTTTAAGTGAAATAACATAGATTGTGGGTCCTGGTGGCAATGTTAGCATTGTGTTTTAATGTATGGTATTTATTGTACTTAAATGTTCTTATTGCTTTAATTGTATTGCAATTTTGATGAATGTAATTTGTAACTTTGTTTTTATCATTTCTTAAAAAATTGTTTACTGGTATTTTAACATTTCAAATGTTTTGGGGTTTTTTTTGGGGTAGTGGGTGGCATAGAAGTTGAATACAGTGGTACCTTGTATAAAGGAATTCATTCATTCCAAATGAAATTCTGTGAAGCAAATTTTCTTTGATACAAATTTCCCACAGGAATGCATTGAAAACACAATAATCTGCAATCAAACAAATTTCCCCTGTCTCTGGAATTGTTTATGTTGTACAGATTTTATGTTATACAAACTGTTTGTTATACAAGAGCCCACGGTAAGTAAGTAAGTAAGTAAGTAAGTAAGTAAATAAATAAATAAATAAATAAATAAATAAATATGGCAACGGTGTTGCGACCACAAAAGGGGCCCATAAGCCCACCGGGCATTTCCCCCAATCGTGGGATGCCTTTCTCCATTTCTAGGTTTTGCAAAAGAGGCCTGTCCAAACTTCGGCCCTCCTGGTGTTTTGGACCACAACTCCCACAGTCCTTTGCCGTTGGCAACTTAAGCTTAGAATTCTGGGAGTTGTGGTCCAAAAACCTCAGGAGGGCCGGAGTTTGGGCATAGCGGGGGGGTGGGGGTGGCTTCCCCGGGCCGACCCAGCGCTTTGCTGCCGCTGCAGAAAGGCTAAGGCGGCGGAGGGGGGGGGAGGGAGGGAGGAAGGGGGGTGCGCAGTCTCTGGTTTTTGGAGTGGCTTTCGCCTTTGACCCGGAAGTGAAGCGTTTTTTCTACCTCCTCGCCCGTCTCCCCCCCCCCCAACTCCGGGCAGAGAGCGGAGGAAGATGCAGGTCTCCTGCCTGAACGAGGTGAAGATCTACAGCCTGAGCGCCGGACGGAGCCTGCCGGAGGTAATAGGAGGGGCGCCCACCCCCCACCCCACCCCCGATAACCCCCACCCACCCACCCCTACCCGTTGCCCGCCCCGCCCTCGGTGACCCCCCACCCCTGCCTCCATCCCCCGGGGGTCCCCACCCCACCCCCCACCCCCCTTCCGACGGGGGCGAGTGCCCCCCCACCCCCCCCCCACCCCCCCACCCCCAAATGGCCAAGGGACCAGGCGGGGCTTTAGGGGAGAGGTGGCTGTGCGCCACCAGGGTTCCCCCCCACCAACACCACCAACACCACCAACACCGCCACCAGGTGTGCCTCCCGCACGACAACTCCCATCATCCCCAGCCTCCGATCTGCAGGAGCCACGTCGTGGTGGTGGTGGTGGTGGTGGGGGTGGTGGTGGGGGTGGGGGTGGGGGTGGGGAGGTCCAGCCGGCGGCTTGGGTGGACAGGAAAAAAAAAAAAAAGAAGCAAAGCCACACACATGGCGTTCTGTCCGTTGATGGGTCCAGTTCATGGGCACGTGGCCCTGAGTCCCGGCTGCTCGCGGATGATGGGGCTTGCAGTCCGACGCGTCCGGGGCGTAGGATGGCAAACCCCGGAGGCGGGTCCCCTCCCCCCTTCCTCCTCCTCCTCCTCCTCCTCCTCCTGGGGGATGGGGGAGGATGATTTGCAGGTGATCTCGCCTGGGAGAGTCGGTGCTTCCTTACATGTCAGTGCGGATGATGATGATGGTGGTGGTGATGATGATGATGATGCCAGGGTGTTAGGTTTGGCGTTTAGTCTCTACATAATGCCCCCCCCCCCAATTGCCCTGTTTAAGAAAGAGGACCTGTGCTGGCAAAGCCAATGGGAAAACAAGAATGAATTATGCCACCCCAAATAAAGGGATGCTTTCATAGAATCATAGAATCCTAGAAGAGTTGGAAGAGACCTCAAGGGCCATCTAGTCCAACCCCCTGCCATGCCTTCTTGGGCATCCCAGCAGAATCTGGCAGGTTGGGGAGGGGGGCGGCAGTGTGTGAACTAAAGCTCTCTGCAAAGAGACAGATTACTTTCTTGGTGTAAATACGTGTGGTTTTTTTTTGCCTGGCTTTAAAAAACAAACAAACCCTCGGATGCTGGTCTCGTGCATGGGCAGTGGCTGAATTTTGGGGACCTCTTTACAATTCTGCGGGCGACAGGCTCGGGGAAGGCCAGCCTCAGAGAGGAGGTCTCGTTCCACCTGGGTCCTGGATCAGCATGTGCCTCTGGAGACGGGATGGGCTGGCCCTGGGGCATGAGGGCCAACTCCGGGACCTGGTAGTGCCACCAGGTTGTTTGGGTAGATTAGTAGTGGCCACATTTCGGTATTCGAGATATTTTGTGTTGCTGGAGGAGAGTCTGGAGAGTCCCCTGGACTGCAAGGAGATCAAACCTATCCATCCTGAAAGAAATCAACCCCGAATGTTCACTGGAAGGACAGATTTTGAAGCTGAGGCTCCAGTACTTTGGCCACCTCATGAGAGAGAGGGAGTCCTTGGAAAAGTCCCTAATGCTGGGAAAAATCGAAGGCAAAAGGAAAAGAGGACGACAGAGAATGAGATGGTTGGACGGTGTCATCGATGCAACCAATATGGATCTGACCAAACTCCGGGAGGCAGTGGAAGATAGGAAGGCCTGGCGAGCTCTGGTCCATGGGGTCACGAAGAGTCGGACACGAATGAACGACTGAACACACACACACAGTGCCACCAGGTTGTTTGGGTAGATCAGTAGTGGCCAAACTTCGACCTTCTAGATGTTTTGGACCACAACTCCCAGAATTCCAAGCCTGTATTGCCAATGATAAAGGTCTGTGGGAGTTGTGGTCCAAAATATCTGGAGGGCCAAAGTTTGACCACCACTGGGGTAGATGGATTCTTCCATACAAATGTAGACTTAACGGAAACACAGAATGCTCAGGATAAAAAAGACTTTATCTTGATACAGAAGGGTGGACTCTCCATGGTCAAGTTTGCTTAGTTTTTAGCTGTGCAGCTCTATTTATCTTCCTCCGTCGTTGCTTTTCCGATGTGAAATTTTATTTTGGTTTATCCAGTACAAACCACCCTAAACACCTTTGGCATAAATTGAGAGGGACAGTATACAGCTCACGGGCCGTGTGCTCCTCCCAGGGGTCCAATTATAGTTTCCAAGTGTGCCTCACCTCCTGACATCTCCTCATAGTTTCACTGAAGCATGGAGAAGATTGTCTATGCACTCACACACACACACACACACACACACACACACACACACCAGTTGCTTTAGGTGTTAATGTCTGGTCACTTCTGGTTTGAGAGAAGAAAGGCTAAGAGGTTACTTGGAAAAGGAAAGTAAAAGGCACACCCCTTGTGCTCCTTGGAGGACACGAGAGGTCTTTTTGACCCCCAACTGATTAATAATGTATTGATTTTTACAGTACTTGATGACAGAAATGTCAGTAGGAATGCCAGATTCTGATCAGATTTGATAAAGGGCCAAACTCAACAGGTTCTGCTCACATAAATATCCTAAACAAATTCATAACACATACTGTAATTCCAAAGATTGTGTACAAAAGACAAATAGCTATATTCATATGCTGTTTATGAAAAATCAGTTGGAATATGTTTAGAACACCTCAATAAAAGGAGAGGAAAAGATTGTTCACGTTACTTATTGCAAGGATTGATAAACAAGGCTTCTAGTCTAGAGAACGTGAAGGCCCTTTTTCTAATGTGGGGGTGGGGGGGCGGTTAAGCAGGGCTAGTCCTCAATTTTATTCCGTTGCTTGTTTTGTTACAGTGGCTTTCCGACCGAAAGAAGAGAGCACTGCAAAAGAAAGATGTTGGTAAGTTACTCTGCAGTAAAAGCATATGACTCTTCTTTTGTAACCACCCGCCAATCGCTGGGGTTAGGGACCCACCCCACCCGCGATCCATGAAAATCCGTGATATGCAGAAGCGGGGGGGGGCTGGGGGGGCGATCGCAGAAGTCTTGGGGCGGCGCGCGCCGGCGGTGGCAGGGAGATCTGACTTCCCGCCGCCGCCTGCCCGCGCCGCCCGAGACTTCTTGTCCAGGGCCGTCTCCATTCAAATGCATTGCCAATGCATTTCAATGGAGAAAATTTTCCCCATTGGAAAACATTGGCTCAATGCTTTCCAATGGGGTAAATTTCTCCATTGACAATGCATTTCAATGGAGATTGCGCCCCCCCCCCCCGCCGAGACTTCTCGGAGGGGCCCGGGGTGGTGGTGCGGAGCGATCCGATTGCCCCCTGCTGCCCCCTGCCCCTCCAGAAGCCTCGGAGCCACGCAGGGCGGCGGCGGGGGGGGGGGCGATTGCATCGTTCCCCGCCACCCACCCCCACGCGGCTCCAAGCCTTTTTTGGAGGGGCCCGGGGGACGGCAGGGAGCGACCCAATCGCCCCCCGCCACACTCCCACGCACCCCCGAGTCTTCTCAGAGGGGCCCGGGGGTGGCGCGGAGCGACCCAATCGCCCCCCCAGCCCCCCCCCAGCGGTGCAGGTACTGCGATCCTACGATGTAGTGGGACCGCGGTACCTGAACTGCGAAATGGCGGGGGGTGACTGTAATCTGACTAGTGGTGTTAATCTGGTAGCATAAAAACTGTGATTTTGTTGATTACAGCCAGTACGCCACAACTGCTGTCACGTGGGTTGATTTTTTGGGGTGTTAGACATTCCTAGGGACGGTTTTCTGTTTCCAAACATGTCTTCTGTTATTTGATCTGCTCCAGTGCTGGTTTAAGACATTTATCTTTTCACATATCTACAGTTTGGTTTTCTTTGCTGAAACAATAAAGCCTTCTCTTGGGAATTTAAATCTAACATCAGTGCGGCCTCTTCCATAAGAACATATAAGAACATAAGAAGAGCCATGCTGGATCAGGCCAAAGGCCCATCTAGTCCAGGTTCCTGTATCTCACAGTGGCCCCACCAGATGCCTCTGGGAGCGCACAAGACTAGATCTCTGTCTCCTGATCCCACTCCCCTGCCTCTGGCCCTTGAAGTACCCCGGTATTAAACCTGGAGATTACACATCTCCATCGTGGTTTGTAACCTGGGATGGACTTTCCCTCTGTGGTCCCTGCTCTGTTGAACAATAAAGTAACTGCAGTGAGGCTAGTGATGCTGATAGTACTGGCTTAAAAGTTAGCATGTTTTATGAATTGTACAGAAGCATAGTATTGGAAATGTATTAGAGACTTTACTCTAGACAGCAGAATGGACTTGTAAAGTACTTGAGGGTACTAAATCTTCAAAGGCTTTATTTATTTATTTATTTATTTATTTATTTATTTATTTATTTATTTATTTATTTATTTTGCTCACATGTGATTTATGATATCATGGAAATTCAAGAAAAATTGAAATGCAGAACCTTCATTGATTGCTTCAAAATTTAGCATCTCATGTACATAATAAAAGCAAACTTCCAAATTGCGGTTCTGGATTTTTTGAGAACGTGAACATTTTCAAATTTACATGGTATAGATCAGTGTTGGCGAACCAATGGCACAGGTGCCAAAGATGGCCCTCGGAGCCCTTTCTGTGGGCACCTGACATTGCCCCTTCACAGCCACTTGGATTCAGTGTATTGGCACTTTGCAAAAAATTAGTGGGTTTTGAATCCTGGTTTGGGCACTCAGTCTCTAAAAGGTTCGCCATCACTGGTATAGATGTTGGTTCAGTGGACTGATTTCACATTCACTCTTTTCTCCTTTAAAAGGACCCAATGTGGCTTAAAAGAATTATACCAAAACTATAAGCAACACTAAATTGCAGTACATTCAATGTAGTAAAGTGCAAAAATCAATTTAAAAACTCCACTTGGTAGCTATTTACTCAGGGAAAGATGCTTAAAGAGAAAGGTCCATGCCTGCTTGTGCAATGACAGAAGAGATAGGTCCAGCCTAGTCTCCTGTTTGAAGGAGTTCCAGAACCTCAGAACCTGGGAGCAGCAACAGAGAAGACCCTCTCCCACAAAGCCTTATTTTTAAAAATAAATTGTTATATGCCATCCTTAAGCACTAGTTCTGTGCCTTTCTCATTAAAAGCAAAGGCATTTACATAAGAACATGAGAAGAGCCATGCTGAATCAGGCCAAAGGCCCATCTAGTCCAACTTCCTGTATCTCACAGTGGCCCCACCAGATGCGTTTGGGAGCGCATGAGACTAGATATCTGTCTCCTGATACCACTCCCCTGCATCTGGCCCTTGAAGTACCCCGGTTTTAAGTCTGGAGATTACACATCTCCATCATGGTTTGCAACCTGTGATGGACTTTTTCTCCAGGAATTTGTCCAATCCCCTTTTGAAGGCATCCAGTCCAGATGCCATCACCACCTCCTGTGGCAGGGAGTTCCACAGACTAACACCATGCTGGGTGAAAAAAAATATTTTCTTTTGTCTGTTCTTACTCTCCCAGCCCTCAGTTTGAGTGTATGTCCCCTAGTTCTAGTATTTTGTGAGAGGGAGAAGAGCTTCCCTCTATCCACTTTACTCATGCCCTGCATTATTTTGTACGTCTCAATCATATCCCTTCTTATTTATTTATTTATTTATTTATTTATTTATTTATTTATTTATTTATTTATTTATTTATTTATTATTAAATTTATATCCCGCCCATCTTCCCAAGGGGAACTTGTCAGATACGAGGGGGGATATGAATTTTAAAACCCCCTCAATGTTTGAACTATACCCTCAAATATTAAATACACGGTAATTATATACATATGATACAACACAGTACTTCAAAGGAATGCAAGTCTGCCCAGCGTTGTTGCAGGGTTCTGTGTACATTCACCATATCTGTTTGTTTTACTCTAGCTACTGCTGGGTGGCAATGCGCCTTAGTTTTATCTCGTCCAATCCAAATCGCCATGAGCAGTGGCTCCATTGGTGGAGGAGTCTTCTAAACCCCTACCTTCCAACCGTTTACTTTTAAAAGCCCCCCCCCCCCAAAGATCAGGAGCATCCCCTCAGAGAGCCTGAAAGGCGTGCAGGTTGTCATCAGAGGTACACTTTGCCGCTATCCTTGTGTGCCAGTAGAAGATTTGCTGTTAGATGTTTTCAAAATAGCACTTGTCTCTGGGGTTTTGCCATGATTGTGAGGCAAGGGGTTACAAAACCTTTCATGCGACTGCTTTTAAATTTCTTAAGATATTCGCAGGAGGATCGAACTTATTCAAGATTTCGACATGCCTGCTGTTAGCACGAAGCTCAAGGTCTCACGCGATGGGCAGTACGTGATGGCAACGGGTGAGTAGCCGCACCCCCTATGCCAGGTGCTTTCGATTCCTGTCTGCTTCAGTGCTTAGCTTGTCCTATGCCTGCTTTCAATCGTATAGTGTGAGCAACTCTTGCGCCAGAGGTATGACAGTCAGGGAAAGGTAGATGGTGAAGACTGAACTGCATTGGACATGTGTGCAGCTTCTGTTGGACAGGAAACCCCAGTAACAGGTAGCGGCAGATTAACAAAGGAAGGGCAAGTATGTTTCCTCTTTGAAAGCCTAAGAGATGGTGCAAGTAGAGGCGGTGCTTAATGCATCATTACTTAACATAAGAAACATAACAACATAAGAAGAGCTCTGCTGGATCAGGCCAAAGGCCCATCGAGTCCAGCTGTATCTCACAGTGTATCTCACAGTGGCCCCACCAGATGCGTTTGGGAGCGCACGAGACTAGATATCTTGTCTCCTGATCCCACTCCCCTGCATCTGGCCCTTGAACTACCCCGGTTTTAAGCCTGGAGATGACACATCTCCATCATAGTTCGTAACCTGTGATGGACTTTTCCTCCAGGAAAAGTGTTTTACATCTGGCACATTTTTAGCTCTTGGCGGTCTATACAGAGGGGATGTCTCACCGTGACATTTCAGAAAAGGGGGGGGGGACCTTTGAACAAATGCCCGTATCTCATCACAGAAGTAAATAGGACTCTGGCCCATAGATCTAAGCATTGCTTTTTGGGGAGGGGGACTCCAGATTTCTAGATCAGGAGGCCTATGAAAATCCGGATAATCTTTCTTCTTGTGCAAAATGAATTGAAGTGAAATATATTTCCACAAATACTTCCTCTTGTATATCATATATCCTGCTGTTTTAACAGGGACATATAAACCAAGGATCCGATGTTTTGATACCTATCAATTATCTATGAAGTTTGAAAGGTGCTTAGATGCTGAAGGTTGGTATAATTAAAGTGTGTTGAAAACTGCATTAATGAGTCATTGCCTGTGACACAGTTGTACGCCTTGGACACATTAAGTCTTTTGCACATATCACATAGTGTTTGCCTTTCTTGTTCAAAGTGTGTTGGTATGGAAAATAATATTTTTAGAAAGAAACCCCAAACATCCTTTTGCTGTTACTGCCAGTTGTTTCAAGCACATTTAGGTTTGGGTTTTTTAAAAGTCAGTTGTGATGAGGGTGTGTGTGCTTTATTTTTAAATCTTCCATGGATCTTCCTATGGCAGTCTTAGTCTTTTTACTTATGAGGAAATACCATACTCGTTAATTTTCAACACTTGTGTAACAGTGTATGTAAGATGCACCTAAGAAAGTAAAATCTAAGAGTTTATTGAAGAGTATCTTTGGTACCGGACATAATAGTAGTACAGTAATACCTCGGATAACGAATGTCCCTGATAACGAATAGCAATTTCCAGTTATAGGGCTGCCTCAGATAATGAATTTTCCCTATGGGCTGCCTCGGATAATGAATTTCCAGCATGCATCGGTAAAAAAGAGTTATCCCAGGCTGCATCACATCTGTACCTTTAAAGTGAACTTTATAAAGAATTTTGAGCAAAAAAACAACAACACCAAGTGTCTGTGTCATTTTCCTAGGCTCTGGAACGGATTAATTGTTTTCCCATTCATTCCTATGGGAAACTGTGTTTTGGATAACGAATTTCTTCGGATAACAAATTGCCTCCGAGAATGAATTAAATTCGTTTTCCGAGGTACCACTGTATAGAGATTGTGATTTCTTAGTTGTCAGGGCAAAATGCTGCCTTTTATGGAATCAGATCATTGAGTCATCTAGCCCAGTCATGTCAAGACAGACCCCCCCCGCCCAGTGGCTCTGAAGTATTTTAAGCAGAAGTCTTTTCCGACCCTTCCTGAAGAGCCCGGGGATTGCATCTGGGACCTTCTACCGGCAAAGAACTTAATTCACCCTTTGCCCTTGGGCCACTGGTTGAGCCTTAAGCCAAATAAACTGGTCAAGTGGCTGCTGTTGCAGTGTTTGTTTGAAATAGGAGACAACAGCAGCACCTGCCCCTTGTCAAGGTTGGGTCTACCTCTCTGCACGCTTCTAGACTTTGATGCTCCTGGTTCCTTAAGGCAGCTTTGCTGGCACCTCCAGCAGCCTTTTCTGAGGCAGATAGGAAAGTAGCATGCATCGAAAGCAATACCAAGGCAGTAGCTCTCACAGCAGGACAAATGGGGCCCATTGCTAATGGCATAACCTCCCCGCCCCTGCCCCCCATCCACCCAGCACCACCACTACCACCTTCCCAGTCTTTGGACTTTAGATCAAGAGCATTAGGAGGTAAAACTTCCCCTGGCGGCCTTAATGTGTGGCATGGAAGTGAATATTTTAGTGACATATGTTCACAATCTGCCTTTTTTTTATTTCCTCAGTGATTACGTTTGATATTTTGTCAGATGATTATTCAAAGGTATGGCTCTTCTTACTTTTTAAATACAGTAATACCTCGGATAACGAATGCCCTTGATAATGGATTTTTCAGATAACGAATTGCAATTTCCAGGTATAGGGCTGCCTCGGATAACGGATTTTCTCTGTGGGCTACCTCGGATAACAAATTTTCCTATGGGCTGCCTCAGATAACGAATTTTCCCCATGGGCTGTGTCCGATAATGAATTTCCAGCATGCATCTGTAAAAAAGAGTTATCCCAGGTTTCATCACATCTGTACCTTTAAGATGTACTTTAAAAGGAGTTTTGAGCAAAAAAACCCCAGGTCTGTGTCTTTTTCCTAGACTCCAGAACAGATTAATCAGTTTCCCATTCATTCCTATGGGAAACTGCGTTTCGGATAATGAATTTTTTCAGATAGCGAATTGCCTACGAGAATGAATTAAATTTGTTATCCGAGGTACCACTGTACCATATTTTCCAACTATAAGACGACCCCCAAATCTTCCCACAAAAAAAAAATATAGTTTTGCAACTCTGAGGTTCTCCCCTCAGCTTACTTCCAAGGATAAGACGACCCTCAATTTTTAGTCACTGACAATTTTAGACAAAAATGTAGTCTTATACATGGAAAAATACTGCACTGTACAGATATAGTAGCTGATGCTGCATTGTAGAATTCTTAAATTATCTGATTGTTTTAGTGTGAGAGAAGAATGTTTTCCCTCTTATGTTTTATGGGATGTCTTGACCATTTCTTTAAAAACTAGTACTGGCAGTGGGTATCTTAATGGTTAATCACCACACCAGTTAATAACCACTTAATAACTATCCTTTTTCTGTCTTTCTTTTCCCTCATGAGCCTTGTCAGATTGAAATGTTTGTCTTGTGCTGTTTTTGTTGTATGAGAAATTAAATAAAAAAAGAAACTGGAAAAAATAACCAGGAAAAAGTGTATGCTGCTGATGAATGTAGCTTCGTGGCGCAGTGGTTAAATGCTTGTACTGCAGCTAAAACTGTGATCACGTCTTGGGGTTCCATCCCAGGTAGCCGGCTCATGGTTGACTCAGCCTTCCATTCTTCCGAGGTCGGTAAAATGAGGACCCAGCTGCTGGGGGGGGCAATGTGTAGCCTGCATTACTGTAATTTAAAAACGGTAAACCGCCCCAAGACTACTTGAAGTGGCATGGGGCGGTATATAAGCAGAACACTTTGTTTTTGCTTTGCTTCTGTGTGAGCAAACGTGACATTTCTGGTACCAACTACTAAATCAACATTGATCGAATTCATAGCCTTGTGGATTAAAGCTGGAGTTTTATTTCTTTTGCCATTTAAAAGTTGCTGCATCGTTTTCTCTGGGCTGCTGTCCAAATATCTCAGTAGGGTATATCACATTTTTAAAACAGGTGACCAAACTGGAAGAGATCTTGTAAATAAATGTAGGGCCTGTATCTTCGGATGTGTTTTTTTTTCATTTCATTACTAAAGCACATTTCATACTGATGTCTGAAATCAAATAGTAAATGGACTGGAATAGGTCCATTGAATCGGTGGATATTTGGTGAGTCAACTCCTATTCTGTTGTTCCAGTGGGCCTATCTTACTTGTGACTTATTACTGGACTTCAACTGACATGGCTAACATTTTTTTTCTGTTCAACAAATCCATTTGTTTTGTTTGTGCGCCCTCCCCAAAGAAAACCATCCCTTCTCCTTTTAGGGTCTAAGTCAGGGGTGCCCAAACTTTTTGTAAGGAGGGCCAGATTTGGTGGCTGAGAATGTGTCAGGGGCCGGTTGCTCCCTGACCCTGCCACCCCACTGCAAGCCCCACCCACTGACTCATAAGCCCCACCCACTGACCCCTGGCAACCCCACCCACAGGAAGGAAGGCGGGGACCAAGGGAGGGAGGGAGGAAGGTGGAAACCAAGAGAGGAAGGAAGGAAGGTGGGGAACAAGGAAGGGAGGAAGGAAGGAAGGTGGGGACCAAAGGAAGCACAGGGAGACGTGGCCACAGGTTGCCCCTTGGAAGAGGCGATCTGTGCGAACTTGCACCCCCCCCAAGCTCCCCAGCGGTGGTGACGGCTTGCTCGCCAGCCCACCCTAAAGCTCCTTGGCGGTGGCAGAGGCCCGCTGGCCTGCCCAACCCCACCCTTTCCCCTGCGGTGCCAGTGTCGCGGCCCGCCCGATCACTGCCCTGCGACTGCGCCCAACCTCACAATGTTCCTGGCTACGCCGGTGGCGGCGGCCTGCCCGTGCACCAGCCCCGCGCGCGCACCCAGCCCCACAAGCTTCCCGGCAGTGCTGGTGGTGGTGGCCCACCCCCTTGCCCACCGACCCAGCCCCACAAGCTTCTGCTCACTGGCCGGCCGGCCCGCCCAGCCCCTCAATCTTCCTGGCGGTGTCAGTGTTGGCGGAAGATTTTTTGTTTTAAAAAAATGGGATGAAGGAGGGGGAGGGGCAGCCGGGGCAGCCACGGGCCACTCAGAATGGCCTGAAGGGCTGGATTTGCCACCCCCCCCCCGGGCAGGACTTTGGGCAGGCCTGGTCTAGGTAAAGCATATACAGTGGTACCCCAACGTAAGAGCAGCTCGACTTAAGAGCAATTCGACTTAAGAGCGGAAAATTGTTGGCGTTTTAACTGCCGCCTTACAAATTTTAGATATGGTCTGCTCGCCTTACAAATATTTTGTTTCATTTTTTTATTTTTAACTTGTTTTTTCAATTTTTTAGATAGGTGCCTCTAGTTAAGAGTAGTTCAACTTAAGCACATGCATTCAGAATGGATTAAATTCGTAGGTCGAGGTACCACTGTAATTCTATTCCTCTAAATGTCAGTCTTATGCGCTTGTGTTTTTCAGATGGTCTTTTTGCAGTGTGACAGATATGTGGAATTTCATTCCCAACATGGACGTTATTACAGGACAAGAATACCCAAGTTTGGTAGAGATTTCTCATATCATTATCCATCTTGTGACCTCTATTTTGTAGGAGCAAGGTAATCACAATATCTTGAATCCTTAGTTAATTGTGCTTCTGCAATTGCTTCATACGATGAACATTTTGCGAAAGAAAATTACTTAGAGTTCATGACTAGAGAGGTATCATTTCCAGAAATTTAGAAGCTATGGGGTAAGGTGGGGACATTGAAAAAAATTAGAAAAATTGGGGGGGATACAGGTTTTTTAAAATGTTTTTTTCCTCCAAAGTTTCCAGAAATTTTACATCTCTGCTTATGACTTGTTTCTAATAAACAGAGTTTCATTAACTACTTGAAAATCTCAGTAAAGTATGTAAAATTCTTAGGTTAATATTTCAAATATCGATTTAGTTTCTGAAATGGTATTTCAGTTGTGATTTAAAGAAGGTTGAAGTTCATTTAATTAATAGTGAAAATGGTCCCGAAATGTATAAAATAGCAGTGACAGTCCTACAAAAATGAAGGGGAACTTTTGAAAATGATTACTATTTTTTTAAAATGTAAGCACGTTTGCCTTGAGATGCAATTCAAGCATTTCCATATTGGCTTAACCATCAAGTTAATGTCATTGACTTGGTGATGAGAAAAGCAGTTTCTTTCCCAGAGTGGCTCTCAAGCCTTGGGCCATGGAGTGAACTTGTCCACACAGGTAGGGTGACTTTATGCCAGCTGCCACTGAAACCCATGGCTAAGGTTGGAGGTGGAGGCTGAGCAGAGGAAAGCAAAAGGGGTGGTGGGGCTGCTGTATTGAACGGACTTCTGTCCTCATGACTTGGCATGGGAACTCTCCATGCTGAACAGTGGGAACAGCTTGTGGCAGAACAGCCTTTTTACTTAAATTTGGCTTCGTTGCCATCACAAGAACATAAGAACATAAGAAGAGCCCAGCTGGATCAGGCCAAAGGCCCATCTAGTCCAGCTTCCTGTATCACAGTGGCCCCACCAGATGCGTTTGGGAGCGCATGAGACTAGATATCTGTCTCCTGATACCACTCCCCTGCAGCTGGCCCTTGAAGTACCCTGGTTCAAAGCCTGGAGACTACACATCTCCATCATGGTTTGTAACCTGTGATGGACTTTTCCTCCAGGAATCTGTCCAACCCCCTTTTGAAGGCATCCAGGCCAGATGCCATCACCACATCCTGTGGCAGGGAGTTCCACAGACTAACAATGCGCTGGGTGAAAAAAATATTTTCTTTTGTCTGTTCTTACTCTCCCAGCCCTCATTTTGAGTGGATGTCCCCTAGTTCTGGTATTTTGTGAGAGGGAGAAGAGCTTCCCTCTATCCACTTTA
Organism: Phrynocephalus guinanensis; assembly: GCA_037367245.1. Lineage (NCBI taxonomy): Eukaryota > Metazoa > Chordata > Lepidosauria > Squamata > Agamidae > Phrynocephalus > Phrynocephalus guinanensis. Next base: position 173,778,627 of record CM074733.1, on the reverse strand, counting down.
CTCATGCCCTGCATTATTTTGTACGTCTCAATCCTATCCCCCCTCAGGTGCCTTTTTTTCCAGACTGAAGAGCCCCAAACGTTTTAGCCTTTCCTCATAAGGGAGGTACCCCAGCCCAGTAATCATTTTAGTTGCTCTCTTCTGCACCTTTTCCAGTTGGCTGTTTTATTTTCAATCCCCTTTTTGATCATCCCTAGCATGGAATTGGCCTCCTTTGGTCCAGTTGGGAGAAAGCACCCCACAGCGGTGTGGGCATTAGGAAATTTCCTGGGACTCGCACAGCCCTGTGGGAGGATGATTTTGACCCACGTTCGGGGCTGCCCGTTTGCTTCTGGTTGCAGCCAGAATCGCACACGCACGGGGTGGGAACCCCTTGTAGCGTCACCATGCTTTGCCCTCGGCCCTTTCACAGGCTATTGACGAGCACCACTTCTAATTTTTCCCTTTCGCTGCCACCAAGTAGTTTCTCTAATAAATTCATGCTTTCAGACCGGTGTTGAACTGAATAAACATAAAAGATGCTTATTTATGACAAAGTAGAATCAAACTCATAAAGGGTAACGTGTTTAGGTACAACAAACCAAAGGAAGACTATAGCTCAAACCCACTAAAGTTTGGTTACTGACAAAGCTGATCCCACGCACACCCTGTCCTTAAGTTTACAGACACTCGACACTTAGTTTTCCTCTTAGTTTGCCTCTCAGTCAGACCCTATCTCTCTTTTCTCAGCGAGTGTAGGTCCCTGTCTGACCTTCTCTCAGACAGTGTCAGTCCCTGTCTGACCAGTTCGGTGCTGGGCTGAGCCTTTAAATCCCCTCAGGCTCCTCCCCCAAACTCACTCATTGGTTCACAAACTACCAATCCACATAGACACGACTAATGAATTATTCAACACCAAAGTGTTCTGCTTCTGCTTATATACTGCCCCATACCGCTTCAAGTAGTCTCTCTGCGGTTTACAGTTTTTTAATAATAATATGCAGGCTACACATTGCCCCCTCCAGCAAGCTGGATACCCATTTTACTGACCTCGGAAGGATGGAAGGCTGAGTCAGCCATGAGCCGGCTACCTGGGATGGAACCCCAGGTCGTGAGCACAGTTTTACCTGCAGGGCAGGCATTTAACCCCTACGCCACAGAGCTCTAAGGGGGAAAGGCCACCCCCTTGACCAATACTCTGAAAAATTAGAGGGAATATTGGTTCCGACAGAGTCTGCTTTTTGTGAGCTCGGTTCTGGGACTGCCCGCAGATTCCTGGGAGCTGAGGACGTGTCTAAAGCAGGCGTGTGCAAAGCGTCGACCTGGCACACTTCTGTGGCCGCCCCTGGCCCCTGGCGGTACTGACAGCGATGGTAATAGCAATGATAATAATCATAAGTCTTAATAGTGTGTCACCATGTGAATTCCAACGAATGGCAACCTTTTTCCAAAGTTTTCCTGGCGTAAAGTACTCAGAAGTGGTTTCCTATTCCCTTTCTCCTTGAGCTGCTTTGGGAGTGTGCAGTTTGCCCAGGGTTACAAAGGCTTGCCTGCGCTCAGAGGAGGCCCAGTGGGGACTCGAAGCAAAATCATGGCCTTTGCTTCTCATGCTACGGGGAGCGCTGTCTTTCTGCTCCATGACCCTGGAGGTCAGTCCTGCGGGCCCTTCCTTGTTCCTGGTTTTCCAGACCTCAGTGTCTTCTTGTGTGACTCGAGATGCCCCACGGTTCCCCCTCTTACTTGGCCGGCACAAGAATCAGAAGAAAAAAGTAGTAACTGTCAATTTGTTTCCTTGTAGTTCCGAAATCTACAGGCTGAATTTGGAACAAGGAAGATTTCTGAATTCCCTACAGACCGATGCTTCGTAAGTCTCTGCAATATACTGCGTTCATCTCCTTCTTCCAGTAGGTGGCGATGAATGCCTGGCTCTGATTTTTAATGAGGCCTATATTTATTAAGATCTGAGCGTAATAAGAGCTATGTAGAGTGGCCATGTGGCCAGATGGGAGGAATATAAATGCAATAAATGCAATAAATAAATAAATAAATAAATAAATACTTTGCACCACACGTGTGCAGTTCAAACTGCATTTACATGTGAGATACCGCTTTTCAGCATAGTTATTTGCTTGCTTTTATTGGGTTATTTTGAATAAGTGCTGGGGTTTTTTGTCTGTTTGTTTTGAGAGGTTTCCCCTGCTGTCTTTTCTGTTAGAGGTGCATCCAAATGAAGCACACATGCGCATTTTCGCTCTCCTCGTGTCTAGTGCCCATGGCTTTTAGGCATACCTTGGCTTGCGGACACTACGGTCCTTATTCAAAGAGGTGCCAGCTCTAGGGTGTTCAGAATAAGAAGGCGCTTATTCTCTCCGCTGGGATGCTGTTGTGTTGACAGAGCCACCTTCTGCAGACTTTCTGTTTGTATTATGTTCCATGTCAGAATACACTGATGATGCAAAATACACGCAATTTAATACTGTATATACTCGAATATAAGCCTAGTTTTTCAGCCCTAATTATGGGCTGAAAAAAGGGGCCCTCGACTTATATGCGGGTCAATACTTTTAGCCACTGAGGCAAGTGCTTGGATCGGTGGCAAAAAGTCATTTTAAACATTGTGTGCCGCTTCTCATGACCCCCCCCCCGCATCACAGGGGAGCAGCGCGCGATGTTTAAATGACTTTTAGCCACTGACCCAAGCACTTGCATCAGTGGCTAAAAGTCATTTTAAACATCACACACCGTTCCCCCCCCAGCTCACAAAGGAGGAGCTACCAGGCCCTGCTGCATTTCCCACCCTAGACTTATACTCGAATCAATAAGTTTCCCCAGTTTTGGGGGGTTAAATTAGGGGCCTCAACTTATACTCGGGTCGACTTATACACGAGTATATACGGTAAATGGGAGCTAACACAACATGTGGAATTGCATTCATTTTTGTTGACATTAAGAACAGAGGTTTGTTTTTAATGCATGGCATAATTTCACAAGCCTGCCTGTTTCAGTGGATCCCTGTCGCACATTTGCTTTGATTTTCTTTCCTAGTGAAAATCATGTTTGTGATATAAACTCTGAACATGGCTTATTTGCTACTGGGACAATGGAGGTAAGTACTCTATCTTCTTCAGAAACATAACTCTGTTTTCGCCTTAGTGATATGTGTGTGTGTGTGGATATACAGTGGTACCTTGTATAAAGGAATTAATTCGTTCCAAATGAAATTACGTTAAGCAAATTTTCCTTTATACAAATTTCCCATAGGAATGCATTCAAAACGGAGTAATCCCATTTTTATGTTGTACGGATTCTCCCCATAGGCGATTATGTGAAGCAAATTTCCCCTATCTCTGGAATTTTTATGTTGTACAGATTTGTGTTATACAAGGGTCCATTGTATATATCCAGTTCGGTTCTGCATCAACTTAAAGGTTCTAACTATGACATACAAAGCATTAAATGGTTTAGGATCTTGCTACTTGTCACAGCGCCTTCTCCCATTGAAAATTGCCGATAATACCCGATCCTCCCAGGCTAGGCGTTTGAGGCAACTAACACCACAAGAGGCCCGAAAGGAAAAAAATAAGAAATAGGGCCTTTTCCACCATTGCCCCTCGCCTGTGGAATAACCTTCCACCAGGCGTCTGCCTGGCCCCCTCTTTGGCTGCCTTTAAAAACTATTAAAAACTTGGCTATTTAAGCAGGCATTCCCTCAACTATAATGCAATTTCAGTGTTCACCCATTAAATCATGATTTTAACTGATTAGCCTGCCACTAGTAATACATTATTTTATGTCACTTGAATGTTAATTTTAGTTTTATTTCTATTTCATGATGTTACTGCATTTTATGTTTTATTGTATGAATTATTTGAATTTATTAATTGTTGTAAACCGCCCAGAGTGACCTCGCTGCCAGATGGGCGGTATAAAAATCCAATAAATAAATAAATAAAATTGTGTGTGTGTGTGTGTGTGTGTGTGTGTGTGTGTGTGTGTGTGTGTGTGTGTGTGTGTGTGTGTGTGTGTGTGTGTGTGTGTAGACTTTAAAGGAAGCCACAGGCTTGAGGTTGCAAGAGCAGAGCAGGGATGTTGAACACAGGACGTGTCGGAGGTGACTCCTTTACAGGGTGTCCATAGGTTGGAGGCCACCTGAAGTCACCTAACAATAGCAACGCCTTCTAAGTGGAGCAGTATTTGAAGACCCAGTAAACTTGGCTGCCTGGTGATTGGTTCCCTTTAATCCCACCGTTCCTTGTATCTGAGGGCTCTGTCTTAATGCTTGTGGCTCAAAGTAGGGAGGAGAGTGGAAGGATGTGTTCTGAGTATCTTGTCCTTGGCAAAAGGGAGTGACAGAGATGCACCAGTGAGGTGGATGTGGAGTGGAACCATGTTACGATCAAGGTTTAAGCCAGGGGTCCTCAAAGTTTTCAAACAGCGGGCCGGTCCACCATGCCCCAGACACCACTGGGGGCCGGACCACAGTGGGTGGGGGAGCGGGGGACCTTGCCGTAGCCCTCCCACTTTGAATGCCCCACTAGCCAGTATGCTGATCATCTGGGTGGTAGTTGGGGGGAGTGGGAAAAGTGACATAGCCCACTGCTTTGAACTGCCTCAGCAATAGAAGCAGCTGCAGAGGCTGGTTTGTTGCAAAGCAGGGGGTAGGTGGGGGGTTGCAATTGGTCCCGGGGGCCGTATTCAGGACCTTGGGGGCCGCATCCGGCCCCAGGGCCTTAGGTTGAGGACCCCTGGTTTAAGCTGTGTGTATTGGGTGGGGGGTGTACGTTTGCCACCCATTTCCTATTCTAAACTGAGAGGAATCCAGCAGCAACCTGTCAATTGTGGGGTTCCCGTGGTTCAGGCTTGGGCCTCAGCTGTGGGTTTTCTCCGCCACCCCCACCCCCGCCCCCCGCCCGGTGTAACCCCAGCCCTTGAGATCCTCAGCGTGGCAGATCAAGAGTTGCTCAGTACAAAGGCCCAGATCACTTTTATATGCTGGAGGATATTGGAAAGAATAGCACTTGGTCTGCAACCTCCTGGTATACCCGCCGTTTCAATGAAACACAGCAAAGAGGTGAAGCGTTCTGCCTGGTCTGAGAATGCCAAAAAATTGCATATTTCCTTTCTTCTCCTCAGGGGAAGGTGGAATGTTGGGATCCTCGGACAAGAAATCGAGTCGGCATGTTGGATTGTGCTTTGAGCAGTGTGACGGCTGACAAAGAGTACGGGCGGTATCTCTTTTGTTTTTGTTTTTTTGCGAAAATCAATAATTGGTCTCTATTCCTTATATAAATGTTCCCATTCCACTTGTCACTTTATTTTCCATCTCTATGACTGTATTGCATGGATTATGTTTTTGTTCTGTTTCATTTTACATTCTAAACTGCCCTGATCAGTGTTGAAATAAAGAAGTTAACTGTCTTGGTACAACATTTCTAATCGAAATGCTGCAACTTTCTCTGTTTTTTTTAAAATAATATTTTTTATGTTTAAAACTAACAAAGTAAAAACAAATAAATTGCTTATCTCCTGCCGTGTTACATATATCAGGAGGAGTTTTTCCCAATAAATTGGCCTAGTTGTTTCATAATTCTCTTCTCATCTTAAACAAGATTATTTTCATATTTATTTATTTATTTATTTATTTATTTATTTATTTATTTATTTATTTATTTAGCTTGTATGCCGCCCACTACCCAAAGGTCTCTGGGCGGCTCACAATCAAAATAAACAATTAAAACATCAAATTACTAAATATATTTCCATTAATGTTGTTCTAATATTTTCCCATCAATATTATGTTTGTCTTTACTTATCTCTGTCTTTATCTAGTACAAAAAAATACAGATAATAGATTACAATATTGTATTAGCTAGTTTAGTCTTAGCAATATTCTCAGTCCTAAAACTTAATTCTTTTTTTCTCCGTTTTGTTTGCCACCTTTGTAGTGCAGATTGTAGTTGACGGTCAGCCTTGGTGATGACTTTTAAGACAGTTAGTTAGACGGTCTTCACTGACATTAAAATGTATCACATTTCTTTCAGGGTGGATGGTCTGCCATCTATTTCAGCTTTGCGGTTTGATGGTACTTTGAATATGGCTGTTGGAACATCTACAGGCCAGGTAGGCTATGCTGTCGCTAACATTGCTGCTCACCTTGTGTGGGAGGTCCACAGTGAATAATAGCAGCGAAGGATGGATGAAGTCAGGCATGTCCAAACTTCGGCCCAAACATCAGGAGGGCCAGAGTTTGGACATGCCTGGGTTAAGTAAACCGTCTGATGTGAGCGTGGAGTGTCCAAGTCTGTGTTTCACGTTCCATTTCTTTTCAGGATGTTAGCTGACCATTACGTTTAGAATCAGATGGTTGAGTATTATCTCTTAGGTCTAGGTGGTAATTCACCACGAAGACAACTGCTACCTTGCTGCTTGCTGCACACGCAAAAGTACTGTCTATGGCAGGCATGTCGAAACTTTGGCCCTCCTGATGTTTTGGACCACAATTCCCAGAATTCTAAGCTTAGATTGCCAATGGAAAAGGACGGTGGAAGTTGCGGTCCAAAACATCTGGAGGGCCGAAGTTTGGACATGCCTGGTCTATGGCTTTATTTCCTTACAATAGTTGACCGTGGGTAGGAAATGCTCTCAGCCAAAATTCTACGGAGAAAAAGCAAATGAATCACAGGCGCTTCTTCCTAGCATTTAAAAATCCCCTCTTGGATTTTTGGAGAGACACAAAGCCACTTGACTGGCATGCACCCGAACAGCTACGCTGTGATGGGTTAATCAGTACCAAGTCGTTATTGGAAATTTGGGGATTTGTCTTTTGTGGAGGTGATGAAGCAGTCGAGTTCTGCTCCCTGCCTGTAAGCATAGGGCAATTAATCCAAGGCTGGTTTGTCATAGTGATGACCAGAGGATGCTACATAGCAGATGACAACCTAACAAAAGCAAATGGTGTTTGTAGTTACTGAATATGCAAAAACTGGGAACTTGTCGGCCTTTGAGAGGGTGAGGATTTGACATTCCTCAGTTCTGTCAAAAGGAGAAATCCTGACACATTTGAACCTTGGTATTTGCGGGGGGTGAGGGTTCTACAATCCTCCCTACCCGACCCTGTGATTGCTGAACACCCAAAGGCATTGAATGCTATGCATTGTTTGATCTCTAATGGGCAGCTCTGACAAATACACCCTGAAACGATATAGCCACAGGTATTTCTGGGGTTATTATATAATTTTCAGTCAGCAGATAATGAGTGGATACTGATCCTGCGAATAGGTGGGTCCTACGGTATGAGCTGTCTTAAATCGGTTCAGTCTTAGCACCGTTTTACTGATTTGTTCACAAGTCTGCATCTCTTGTACCTTGGGAATTAAATGAGCGCAGAAAAAAATGTTTCATGTATAGTACACTCTCTTTCAGTAAGATGAAATACTGTACAGTGGAACCTTGACTTACATACTGCTTGACTTGCATTATATTTGACTTGCAGCAAGAAGGGGCCTGTTTGACTTGAGTCGCAGGCTTTGACTTACATCTCGGAGCCCCGGCGCAAGGCACCGGAATTGGGCGGCAGCCACAACCCAGCATTGCGGCTGCCGCCTCCAAACTGCTCCTGCCTTCTTCCCTTCCTCTGGCAGCGGTGGCTTCGGCGAGGCCAGCTCAGAGCACCTGGAGCTGGTCCTCAGCCTCACCGAAGCCGCCGCTGCTGCCGGAGGAGAAGAAGGGCTGGGAGCTCGGGTCTGGCCTCGCTGGTTAGACAGTCGGCTCAGTCTTGTAAAAAATCTGGCTGCAGAAGCCTGGTCCACAATGGAAGCGTTTTAGTTGGGGAGCTGTACAGTTGTGGGACTCTAATGGTAAGCATAGAGTTGTTCAGAACTTGGAACGTCAGGTTAAAAATCAGTAAAACTTAAATGTTAGACATTGTTGCTATGAACATTAAAAAGTGGAGGCATATAACTTGTGGACTATAATTCCACTGCCTCCTCCTCTCTTTGAAGAGACATTTCATTTACATCCCCAGAAGGAATCTCCTATCCCAGTCAAATTTGTGTTAAATTGCTGTTTTCGGGGGTCTTTTTCATCATCTGGAACGGATTAATCCGCTTTCCCATTACTTTCTATGGGAAACGTTTGTTTGACTTAAGTCATGTTTGACTTAAGTCTAGACCACTGTAACGGATTAATGACGTAAGTCAAGGTTCCACTGTATACAATTCTGTACACTTGATTGATTCATATGATCTGTTTAATAAGGCCTGTTTAATACAAAATGAATTAACCTTTCTTGTTCACAGGTCTTGCTATATGATCTCCGATCAAGTCACCCACTAATAGTAAAGGACCATCAGTATGGACTACCTATTAAATCAATACAGTTCCATGGTTCCTTAGACTTAATTATTTCAGCTGATTCACGAATCATCAAACTGTGGAACAAGGATACGGTTAGTATTTTATTGATTTTTCTCTTTCTATTGACCATCTTGTAGTTTCATAATGTTTAAAGTGCCTGAACGAAGATTATTGTGGTTTGCTCTGAACAATGTATTCCACCTAAAGAGAATGTTTGTTTACTAGTGTTATTTCTTTGTTTTAAACTGTTCTTCTCCTTTCCGACGTCATAGGTAAAAAGCGAATAGATTATTCTTGTGCTGTTTTGTTTTGAGTAAAAATTCTCCAAGGCTTTTAGGTGAGGAGTTTGAATCTATGTACGCTTACAAGAAGTGGATATAAAAAGGATATTTTTGCAGTTGTATGGTCGACAGGATCTGGGCCAAATCACTCTTCATATTATTCGTACAGTGTGTTGAAGACAACGGTTGCACTCATTTCTTGTTCCTCTGTTCTCTTTCCTTGTTCTCCCTTGTGATGTTGAAGTCTTCTCCCAACATGTATTGGTAAATACCACGTATTTAATGATAAGCTTTTGGAGGGTAGTTGGAGCAGAAAGTCACAGTCTAGCTCGTAGTTAAATGGGTTTCTAGATTTTGTCCATCAATGCGGTAAGGGAAAGGTGGCCTCAGCTTGATGTGATCTACTTGGTTTCTTTCACTTGAACCCGAGGTCACTCATTGGAGCCTGCTGTGAAATACATAGGCATTTAGAATTCAAGACTTCTAGGTCCAGGAATGTATCCCGAGTGCCAGAGTGGAGCTCATAGACCTTCCATGCAAAAACATCCACCCCTGGTTTTCCTTGTCCATCCCCTTCACACTCCTTTCTTCGTTGCGTTGTTGCTGTTGAGTTTGATCCAACGAAGGGAGAAGCGACTGGTAGCAGGTTTTCCCCACCCGCCCCATCCTTCCCATCATGGTTGCATCTCTGGTCCCTTGAAAATACAAAATGGAGGTTCGGGGAGCCTTCCTGCATGGAGTAAACCAGGGCTGTTCAACTCTGAACAGGTGGAGGTCTACTTTTTCCGGCCCAAAGTGCCTGAGGGCCACTACACTAAAACCTCTACTTACGAATTTTATCCTTTCCAAATACATGCTCATAAGTAAAAACTTTTGTAAGTAGAGCAGCTGTTTCCCATAGGAATGGATTGAAAATCAATTAATCTGTTCCAGAGGGACCAGATTTCAATGTGCCATGGCCCTTGAACAGCCCCGCTCGGCTGAGACAGTGGGTTGGCAGACCCAGAACTTTGCTGGGGCAGTCGTGGTCCTTGGGATGGGGGAGGAGGGGTGGAGAACTTATCCCCTCACTTTTTTTTATTGATGGCCGGCGGGCTACTTTTGAACCCTTCGCGGGCTACTGGTAGCCCGCGGTCTACCTGTTGGGCAGGCCTTGGGTAAACAATACGGGAGAGGGATCCCCCCCCAAAAAAAATCATATTATGGAGAAATGAGAATCGCCCTACCACGCTTTGTTGCTTGGTTAGGAGCAGAAACCTCCGATGACCTTTAGATCCACCCAGAACATCTGCTTCTCATCCAGCCACGGTCCTAGGCAACCAAAGGAAAACACCTTTCTCTCCCCCCCCCCGGGTGTTGTATGCTTTGCTTTTGGCAACGGTTGAAAGTGGTGCGCCAAGTGGCCTCGCCTTTTCCGATGCTGGTGCGGAGCTGCCTTCTGGCTGCCAGGGAATGGGACAACGGGGGGCGAGGGGGGGGCAGAGAGAAAGGGTTGGGGAAGCCGAGCGTGGCTTTGAAATGTTGCTCACGGCCTGGGCAGATTCCAGATCTTTTTCTTCCTTCCTTTCCTTCTTTTTTTTTTTCCAAAACGTGCAGGTGGGGAAAACCCTTCCTCCTGTTAATTATTTGGGAAAGTATTCAAGGCAGGTGGGGCTGCAAGATTAAAGCGGGAGGGAGAGGAAACATCCAGGAGGCCAGTCAAGGTCTGGAAAAAAAAATAGGGAGAATGAAAATTAGGGAGGACCTGGCAGGGAAACACATTTTCTCCATGGGTTTCCTTTTAAATCTCAACTTCTGGATCTAAGAGCCTGCTACTTAGAACTTTTAATCTAGTCAATTTGCAGGATCACTCTGGATTCAGTATGAAACAGATTCAGGCACTTCTGGGGTTCTTTCCAGACATTATTACTTATTATTGATTTATTTGCAGACTGCCTTTCTCCTGATACAGGGCCCTGATGTGGCTCACAGTATTCATTCATTCATTCATTCATTCATTCATTCATTCATTTTTATATTTTTATATTTATATACCGCACCAATTTCTCAAAAGGGAACTCTGGGCGGTTCACATAAAAACACAAAAAGTCCACACAATAGTAATAGTAAATAAAATAGCAATAATAATAAAATAAAGGGGAAAATACCCCACAACAATTAGAAAAGAATAGAATTACAAACGCAAGCAGTTAATTAAAAAAAAAAAGAATTAAACCATGTGCTAATTGAAAGGCAGTTGAATAATCAAAAGCACGTAAATATTAAAAACAATCTTCACTTTAAAAGGCCGTCCAGGGACTCAGTGATGGTTGTTAAAAGCCTGCCTGAAAATATGGGTCTTCAGCCATTGGCAGTATGGATAAAAGGGAGGGGGGAGGGCAGCCCCAGATCAGTTTAGTTTAGTTTTAGTTTATTTATGATTTATATCCCGCCAGCTTGCACAAAGGCAACTCGAGGGGGTGAACAACAACAAAGCCAACAAAACAAAATAAAAGACAAAAACAAGAGACAATATAAATGTAAGCCGTATGTAAGGTTCAAAAATACCAAAAAATATACCAAGAAGATAGTTCCTCTCTTGCGTCCCACAATGCGCCACTGCCACCATCCTCCCGGCCCTCGGTTGGCTTTCTCAGCTTGGAAGATGTCCACTCCTGGACTAGGCTACCTGGGCTCCTCTGGAAGTGGCCGTTCAGAGAAGTGAGATCATCGGAGCGGAAAGAGACCCGTGGGCTCCTCAAGTCCAGCCCTTGTCCGGGAGGCAGAGGAGGGGGTAGGTGGATTCGAACTCCCAACCAGATCCCTGAACCACCCAGACATCCAGAGAGGTTTCCCCAGAGGCTCTGGGCTTTCCTTCCTCCTCTGGGGAGGCAGCGTGCAGCTCTGATTTCCATGTCAGAGCCAGGCCTCTGGTCCTTGGGTCCTTTTCCAAGAAGAACGGCATCATAAAAATACTCTAAAATAAAATAAATAAATCAATTGTTTGGCATGTGACAGATGTATCTTGTATAGAACCCGGCACATGCAATTTAGCCTTTCAGCACCTGTGTGGGGAAAAAAGCATTGTGGCTGTAGAATTAGGGGAGAATAGGAAACAAGAAGTTGAGGGTGGGTGGAAAAGACACCCAGCACGCGTGCACACATACACACACACGGGGGGGGGGAGAGACGCCCGGTACTCCCTTCCAAACAACCATTCCCCCCCCTCTACTCTCTTCCCCACAATAATCACATGTGGCTAAATGAGAGCTGGTTCCGACCAAACGTCTTTTTCCTCTACGCGAATCCTTTGGTGGGATTTCTCTGGAGAGAGATTTGTGGAAAAGGTTAACAGTGGGATGGAAAATCCATATGCTTCCCAGGGAAAGGGAAACAAAACCTATTATGACCCTTTCGTGTAAAGGCCTCCACACCGTATGGAGAGCATGATCTCCCCACCACCATCTGTCTCTCACACACACACCCTTTTCCAGGAAGGGGGAAGAAGGGGCCCTGCCCTGGCAGACATTTTAATGTGGGGCCCTTTTCTTCTCTTCTTCAGGCAGGAAAGGACAACCTTTTTACTATGAAAGACAACTTTGCTTCGGGGGTGACATTCTGGAGGCATCGTGCTCGACATGGCTGAGGATAGTTTTGGGGTTGCTGCAAAGACCTAAGTAGCCAGCGCCCGTTTTTCTTGTCCCATCTGTTTCTCTCCCCATTTCTCTTTTCCTGTGTCCCGTCTCCCACTCTTCCTTGCTTGGTTGCTTGGTAAAAAAAAATCCCTCTTGCAAGGAAACCTCAACGATTCACTAGGTGATAGCTTTGGAAGAAGGCCAAGGGCCACAGGAGATCTTGGCTACTGGCTAGGGTAAATGCTTCAAGAGTGGGTGACTGCCCCGTCCCTTGTTGAAGGGAAGAGGCTGTGCATGAAACTCACAGTGCTTCTCTTGCATTTCAGTGCGAGTTGCTACCATATTGGCCTCTTCTGTTTGCTAAAGCATTTCGATCAATGCAACCGTGGGGTCTGGTTTCCTTTCTCAGGAGAGAGAGGAGCATTGGATGCTACCATGTATTTTTTTTTTCAAACCATCAATCCACTTAGCCACCTCTTGGCAGCAACGGCTCTCCTAAGGGTTTCAGGCATTATTCTTTCCCAGCACTCTCTGAAGAGATCCCTGGTCTTCCATATAGGTGATCTCTCATCCAAGTATCAAGCAGCAACCTGGTCTAAAATCGGACCAGGTCAATGCTCAAGGAAGTATGATGGTCCATCTCCCCCATGTTGATGCAGCCTAAATGGGGTTGCTCTGTCCTCTTGGATGGCAGAGGTGGCCTTGGCACAATTTGCGACAGAAACTTAAGGGTGTTGAGGGGCAGGGGGATTTGTGACCCAACAGATACTGCCATAGGCCCATCATCCCTGACTATTCTGGATGGGGCTAATGCGTCCCAGAGTCTAGCATCAACATTGTGGAATCTCCATCCCTCCAACATCTCGTGTATTTCCTGGATGCCTCTGTGCCTTAAAATCTCAACGGTGCATCTATTCATTCAAGTCTGTCAAATTTACCCTATATAAACAGTGAATCTGAATGACATTTTTTTGAGGACGGATCTGCAGATGAAGTCATCTAATGGCAAATAAGTTGGATAATTCAGCCCATGTTCTGAGTGGTGGTGTTAAAATGAAATGAAAGGAAAACCTTCATTTTGATCAGCAGTTTGTATTTATCTCATTCTAAGAAACAAAAACATCCTAGAACAGTGGTGGCACAACTCCCACAGTCCTTTGTGATTGGCAGTACAGGCTCTGAATTCTGGAAATTGTGGTCCAAAACACCTGGAGTGCCAATGGTTTGCCATCATTGTCCTAGAATGTAAGAAAAGCCATCATAGACTGGAGCGAAGGCTTTCTTAATCCAGTATTGTGTGTGCAAGCTGGCAAATAGCATGAACAGCATACCCTCTGTTGTTAAAAGACTGTTAAAAATCCCTTTCCAAGTTGGTAACCAACATATTCCCCAGACCAGATGCCTGATTCAGGATCACAGAGCAAACAGCCATTCTAATTTGTTGATTGGGATGCCATAGCACAAGTGTAGGGGTCCCTCCATGGTTTATGGGTCACGAACTGAAGAAGATTTTTCTACAGCTCTCATGAAACCTATCCTTGTCAAATCATAATGATAATTGACGGCTGCTTGACAGCTCAAAATTATTTGCAACTGGATCATTTTTATAGAACCTCTTATTAAAGTGCAGGATATTGCAGGTCATTAAAAATATAATGTCTCATTTGATGTCTTAGGACAGGGGTCTGCAACCCGCGGCTCCGGAGCCGCATACGGCTCTTTGGAACCTTTGCCGCGGCTCCGGGAGGTGACTGTGACAGGTTCCCCGCTCCGCTCCACACTGCCCGCCCGGTGATGTCGCAATGGTTTTGCGGCTCCTAGTTTTTTTCCCCGTCGGAAACTGGTCCAAGTGGCTCTTTATGTCTTAAAGGTTGCAGACCCCTGTCTTAGGAGATGTACCTGAGGTGGAAGCCCTACTCCGATGTACTTTAGTAGCATCATGAGATAAAGGCTACACAGAGGTTCCCCTCTTGAGAAGTGAGTGGCATCTCACATGAACGTAGTGGCGGATGGCCAGAGACCATGTGTGTGGCCTCACCCAACTTATATAAAATAACATGGAGCCTGCTGCAGGCAGCGGTGTCGTGGATGTTGAGTGACAAATTGAGAACTGCTTCTCCCAGCATGTTATCTTATGAACTGAAAAGACCTTTGAATCTAGGAACTGGAAGACCAGATTGAGGCAGCATTGCAGTGAAGGGCTAGTTAGGTTGAGTATGACTCAGCTGACTGTTAGTAGTTCAGTGGAAGGAGTTTTGAGAGTTTGGACCCATGTCACTAAAAACAAGGGGAAGTAGAAGCATTTTTAACAAACTGGACTGTGCCTGGGGTGAATTATAACCTTCTGATTTAGTATGTGCTTATGACCGTAGTACCCATTTTGTAATACCACAGGCTTTATTCAATATTTGTTGCCGTTGTGTAACGTTCAAAAACAGTCCTTCTAAAAAGCATTTCCTCAAGCTAAGCAGTATACAGATCTGGGCTGACTTGGATGCTGCTATTGATCCGGAACTTATAAATAAAACTGTCCCCCTTGCCTGCCCTGTATTAATGGATGAGTTTCGGCTCCTACAGCCTGAGGATGTGATCTGGACCCTTGGAGAGATGAGGGCCACCACATGTCTATTGGACCCTTGCCCTTCCTGTC